>CM074201.1:13441219-14908094 GCA_037179385.1 Holothuria scabra
AATGACATTTGACCTCCACCAAAAACTTCTGGGACCATGTATTCACTATGTGCCATCTACAGGACAAGTTACAGGACCCTACAAGTGACATTTCTTGAAAGACTGTGCAGGAAAGCTTGTCAGGCTTTGAACATGCTGACTCCAAATGAACTTTGACCTTTCAGAAAATCAATAGGGATCATCTACTCAATATGACCAATCCACACACTAAATATGAGCACAGTCACATGTACCGTTCTTGAGATATCGTGTTAACGAAGTTTTAACCTTGACCTCTCATGACCCCAAATGACCTTTGACCTCCACCAAAAACAATAGGGATCATCTACTCAATATGGCCAACACACTTGCCAAATATGAGTATAGTCACATGTACTGTTCTCGAGATATCGTGTTTACGAAGTTTTGACCTTTTGACCTCTCGTGGCCCCAAATGACCTTTGATCTCCACCAAAAACAGTAGGGATCATCTACTCAATATGGCCAAGGCACACACCGAATATGAGATTAGTCACACTTACTCTTCTTGAGATACCGTGTTTAAAAGCAATTTTTAAGAAATTTACCTATTGACCTCTCGTGACCCCAAATGACCTTTGACCTCCACGAAAATCAAGAGGGATTATCTACTCAATATGACCAACCCACACACCAAATATGAGCATAGTCACATGTACCATTCTCTAGAGACCGTGTTTATGAAGTTTTGACCTTTTGACCTCTCGTGACCCCAAATGACCTTGACCTCCACCAAAAATATAAGGGATCATCTACTCAATATGACCAACCCACACACCAAATATGAGCACAGTCACATGTACCATTCTCGAGATATCGTGTTAACGAAGTTTTGACCTTTTGACCTCTCGTGACCCCAAATGACCTTTGATCTCCACCAAAACAATAGGGATCACCTACTCAATATGGCCAATGCACACACCAAACATGAGATTAGTCACACTTACTCTTCTTGAGATACCGTGTTTACAACAATTTCTAAGGAATTTACCTATTGACCTATCGTGACTCCAACTGACCTTTGACCTCCACATAAATCACTAGGAATCATCTACTCAATATGACCAACCCACACACCAAATATGAGCACAGTCACATGTACCATTCTCGAGATATCGTGTTAACGAAGTTTTGACCTTTTGACCTCTCATGACTCCAAATGACCTTTGACCTCCACCAAAAACAACAGGGATCATCTACTCAATATGACCAACCCACACACCAAATATGTGTATAGTCACATGTACCGTGCTCTCGAGATATCGTGTTTACGAAGTTTTGACCTATTGACCTCTCGTGACCCCAAACGACCTTTGACCTCCACAAAAATCGACAGGGATCATCTACTTAATATGACCAACCCACACATCAAATATGAGCATAGTCACATGTACCCTTCTCGAGTTATCATGTTTAAGAAGTTTTGACCTTTTGACCTCTCGTGACCCCAAATGACCTTTGATCTCCACCAAAAACAATATGCATCATCTACTCTATATGGAAAACCAACACACCAAATATGAGTTAAGTCACATGTACTGCTCTCCAGATATCGTGTTTACTAAGTTTTGACGTTTTGACCTCTCGTGACCCCAAATGACCTTTGACCTCCACCAAAAACAATATGGATCATCTACTCCATATGAACAACCTACACACCAAATATGAGTATAGTCACATGTACTGCTCTCCAGATATCGTGTTTACGGGTTTTGACCTTTTGACCTCTCGTGACCCCAAATGACCTTTGACCTCCACCAAAAACGATAGGGATCATCTACTCAATATGACCAACCCACACAGCAAATATGAGCATAGTCACATGTACCGTTCTCGAGATATCGTGTTTACGAAGTTTTGACGTTTTGACCTCTCGTGACCCCAAATGACCTTTGACCTCCACCAAAAACGATAGGGATCATCTACTCGATATGACCAACCCACACACCAAATATGAGCATAGTCACATGTACCGCTTCTCGAGATATCGTGTTTACGGCTTTTGACGTTTTGACCTCTCGTGACCCCAAATGACCTTTGACCTCCACCAAAAACAATATGGATCATCTACTCGATATGACCAACCTACACACCAAATATGAGTATAGTCACATGTACCGTTCTCCAGATATCGTGTTTACGAAGTTTTGACCTTTTGACCTCTCGTGACCCCAAATGACCTTTGACCTCCACCAAAACGATAGGGATCATCTACTCAATATGACCAACCCACACACCAAATATGAGTATAGTCACATGTACCGTTCTCCAGATATCGTGTTTACGAAGTTTTGACCTTTCGACCTCTCGTGACCCCAAATGACCTTTGATCTCCACCAAAAACAATAGGGATCATCTACTCAATATGGCCAATGCACACACCAAATATGAGATTAGTCACACTTACCCTTCTTGAGATACCGTGTTTACAAGCAATTTCTAAGGAATTTACCTATTGACCTCTTGTGACCCCAAATGACCTTTGACCTCCACAAAAATCAATAGGGATCATCTACTCAATATGACCAATCCACACACCAAATATGAGCATAGTCACATGTACCGTTCTCGAGATATCGTGTTTACAAGATTTTGACCTTTTGACCTCTAGTGACCCCAAATGACCTTTGACGTCCACCAAAAACAATAGGGATCATCTACTCAATATGGGCAATCCACATGCCAAGTATGAGATCCCTCGGACTTACCCTTCTTGAGATATCGTGTTTACAAGCCAAAGCGTCACATACGCACACACACACACACACACACACACACACACACACACACACACACACACACACACACACATACACACGACATCACCATCGCATAGATTCCTTGCCTGCCTACGGCAAGGAATCAAAAATGGACTTTATGATGAATAAGTTAAAAGTTTTCCTGATAACACCACAACTCCCTGTCATAATTATAACAAACTAGAGAATAATTAGCTCATAAATGTCTTGCTACCTTGCCATTTCTGAAAAGGGCAAAGAGATGAAATGAACAAGCCACTTAGCTAGAAATTTACAGTTACGAAATGTCTTGTAATGTTCAAATCTTCGTCCGTAAACTAACAATTTGACCCTCAGCGCACAGTCTAAATTTAGTGTGTATGTCACATAACATAAGCTGATAAGGGTCAACTTACAGTAATCAAAAAGTTGCAACTTCACGTATTAGAGGGTCAAACCTTTCACCCCAAACTACGATTTTGGTACGGGGGTACCGAAATTCTCAAGTGGTGCAGCTCTTTGATTGACTGCTAATTCAAACAATGCAGAGTACCGAAGCTTATATTACACAGCATGAATAGTACTAAGAGTGTATTGATTAGTTTTTCTATACCCTAGTTGAAGCAATAAACTGAGATTGTATCTGGATGAGGATGAATTTCAGACAATTGTGGGAGGGGCTTAAGAAAGAAGGTTAGCAGAATTAGTACTATTTGGGGCAAGAGAACTGGGCCTTTAAGTAGTCTTAGAAGAGATGGTGAGTACTTTTTACGTTTTTACGTTTTAAATGTAATGTATTGGTAGGTGTATTGGTAGGTAAAAACTATTTAATCATAAATTACCAATCATCTTTAAGAAAACTGGAAGAGGACAGGGGATTGTAAGGATTACGCCAACCATAGCAATTCATGCAGGTATTATACCTTATACTTTGATAGGTCTAGATGCAATCATTATATGTGTAAATTTTCATGTCAGCAGGATGTTTCGTTTTGGAAATATAGTATAAAAGGTGATTTCACTAAATTTAACCTTTGACCTTCACTTCCAGATCTGTATTAAAATACAATTGTTTCACATTAGGTATCATACTACCAAGATTAAGGAAAAGGCAGCCCATGTTTGTACAGGGTTTAGGTTTTTGGCTTACAGGATGATATTTTGAACAGGTACCAGACATTTTGTAACTGTAAATTTTTAGCCAAATCGTTCGTTCATTTCATCTCTTTACCTCAAATTGACCATTGATTTAATTAACTATGCACCAACCTAAACAATGGTCAAACCATTCACTTCCAACTTTGGTCAAAATTTACTAATTGAGGGTCAAATCTAACCATTAATTGGTCACTTTCTGACCATGCGTTTTAGTCGGTGCATAGTTGACCATAGTGTTTTTAGAGTGCACTCTGTGGTATTGAGTGGCATTCAACCTCTCTGAGGGAAGAATGATTATTCTAAGCAGAGTGCCACCATAATTAACTATGTACCGACCTAAACAATGTTCAAACCATTGACCTCCAACTTTGGTCAAAATTTACTAATTTATGGTCAAATTTAGCCATTACTTGGTCACTTTTTGATTATACGTTTGAGTCGGTTCATAGTTGACCATAGTGTTTTTAAAGTGCATTCGATGGTATTGAGTGGGATTCAACCTCTCTGAGAGAAGGATGATTATTCTAAGCAGAGCGCCACCATAGGGTGGCGCTAATTTCACAGAAAATGAAGTAGTCCATGAAGGGAAACCTCATTGAATGTCCTGTTTAGAAGGCAAATATACTTCTTTGTTACAGTAGTAGAGTCCATGCCTGAAGTCCAAAAGGTATTAGTAGATAACAGTCGTCAAATTACCTAAAAAGTATGAGACAACTTGGTTTGTTGGCACCGCAACTCGTCTAGACGTTCGTCTTGTTCTCATAATACAAGGAAAAACCCTAACCATCCTACAGTTTTGAAAACTCATTGTCTTTGTCTGGGCTTCAGGTTATTGTCTCCTCATCAGGGAAATAAGTCAAAATGTCGGGAAAACCCTGGCATACCCCCTGGTCAGGCCATAGCGTTTCCCTAATTATTCAAACACTGGCTTCAATGTAGACTTGTCAGGATATGGCATAAGAACAAAGAGAAAGTGGAAAATAGGAAAGCTGCCCACTCATATAACAATTATCTCATTTATTGAAGTAAAAATAAATTTTCTTAATGCAAAATCAAAAAAATGAATGACATGTTAACTAACCACAAATCAGTTCATCGGATCCATCATCACAGTCAGGATTACCATCACAAAATGAAAAGAGTGATATACAGTCCCTTCCAGTTAAGCATTTAAATTCTGAAGTTGTACAGAGCTGAACTGAGAAAAAAAGAGTACAGAGAAAAAACTTTACTCATAGCAACTAACAACAAAGACTTCTGAAATATGGTCTTGTACTATACATATGGGATAAGATATATAAAAATTCCAGGATTTTTTGGATCATGACTGTTGTTCCATTCATCCATCTGCCTGTCTGTCTGTGTCTATCTGTTGCCTGCAGTCCTAGTCTATCTGTATACCTTAGCTTCTATTAGGCACAGTTAATGACTGTCAGTAGCCGTACCCCAGCACCTGTGCACTGCAAAAAACAAATTCCTAGAAAAATTGACTTTCTTAAAAACTTTTGTAAATGATTTCACTCACTGCAGAGTCTATCATCTTCATCTGTGTTATCTCGGCAGTCATTCTGCCCATCACATGTGGAGTTTAAGTTAATGCATCGCCCATTGCCACAAGTGAACTCAGTGTCTTCATCACATGTGCGATATGCTGAAAAATAAAAGAATATTGAACACTCTTAATTGAGCTGAAAACTGTCTGAAAGGTACACTGAGATGGATAATCATTCTTAATTCATTTGTAAAAACCAAATCTATGTTTTTCATATGCACATCAAAAGCTAGGCAGTGTTCGCTTTAACAAAGGTTAACTTGACAGAATGTTCATTAACTAGACCAAAAATTCTGTCTCTAAACTTAAACTGGTCCTAACTCAAACTATAGACACACCTCTGTTTTAGAATACACCACAGACTTATATACGTGGACACAGCATGTAACATGTACATGGTATCCCTAGATTGTCCCCACCAACTGGGACAAAAAAGGCACATCAAGATAGCCACCTTGAGGCTATAAATTGTCTGCTTTGACCACAGCTCTGTTATATTTTAAACTAAAGTTAAACTTGTAAACTTGAATGGGAAGGAATACCATATTCTTGCAATATGTAAAGTGATTGTGGCCTTACCTTGCCATATTTCAAAAATATTTAAACTTTCTTGCAAAATCTCATAATTGACTTGAGCAAGTCCAACCTTTTACACAAAAGCATAGCAGACAGCCATCTTGGTGTACTTTTTCTCACACATATGGTAGCGACAATATACAGTGCAGTATACTCTGTCCATATAAAGGGAGTTTGTGGAATACACACATTCTAACCCTTCATCTAAGCCAAAGTAAATTTTATCTACAGTCTTGTGGACCTTCCTTTCAAAAGGGGGATAAAAACGGGGATATAAAAATGTTTCAAAGTGCTGCTATGGCAGAAACAAATTTGCATGGTGGGGTATCATGGAGACAGTACCAGCCAGTAGTGTATCATATGCCAAAGCAACTAAAACGTGCAAAAAACACATGTATACTGTAAAAACCGCAAAATTTACAACATGCAGAATTTACTTGCCAGCTGGTGGTTAGAAAAACTAGTGTTGAATTGATATGTACAGTACATATTGGCAGGCACTCAGCACTGATATTTAGTGTTCCCAGCTTTAAGGTGGGGATTGTGGAATAAGTATTCGGTGATTCCTCTTAGTTGATATGCACATGCTCACATCCTCGGAATCGTCACAATAAACACACCAATCCAAACCAATTCCAAAATTTGAGTTTATTTGAAAATATTCAGGGACACCACTGCCCCTTTCTAACAAACAAAAAGAAGTAACCCACATTTTCAATATTTTGAGTTATTTACCAAAACACGTTACCTTAAAGCCAACAGAAATGCGTCTACATGGCACAAGGACACCTGCTATAAGTAACTGAACACTTTATAACTTAAACATTGGAAAATATTTTTTCCTGAAATTCATTGCAAAAGCAGACTAATGTGGTCTACTTCCTTTTGTGAGAAAACAATACCCATGTGAACACGTACACTTTTCTGACAGATAGAAGTATGATCTTTAATGTTTAATTACAATATTCTGTCATATTTTTTTACCCTTACTCCAAATCAAGATATGGATTGATATCTGGATATATCTGGTTAAATACAGCCTTTATATGGCCATATCAAGCCAGATATACAGCCAGATTTAGATGCCTTGATATAATATATCAAGTTTTATATGGCCATATCAAGCCAGATATAACTTGATTCAAGAAAAGCCCAGATATGCAAATAAAGTTTGATATGGCCATATTAAGCCAGATATAACTTGATTCAATCCCTGTCAAGATATGCAAATAAAGTTTTATATGGCCATATCAAGCCAGATGTAAATTGATGAAATGCCTTCCCAGATATGCAAATAAGGTTTGATATGGCCATATCAAGCCAGATATAAATTGATGAAATACCGTCCCAGATATGCAAATAAAGTTTGATATGGCCATATCAAGCCAGATATAACTTGATTCAATCCCTGTCCAGATATGCAAATAAAGTTTGATATGGCCATATCAAGCCAGATATAACTTGATTCAATCCCTGTCCAGATATGCAAATAAAGTTTGATATGGCCATATCAAGCCAGACATAACTTGATTCAATCCCTGTCCAGATATGCAAATAAAGTTTGATATGGCCATATCAAGCCAGTTATAATTTGATGAAATGCCTTCCCAGATATGCAAATAAAGTTTAATATGGCCATATCAAGCCAGGTATAACTGATTAAAATACCATGACAGAATTACATATAAACTTTTACACAGCCATATTAATACTTTTTGGTTTAATTTGTGTACCTGTCCTACATAAAGACCTTCTCTGGAAGCTGAACAAGTATCAGCAAACCAAAATCAGAATTCCATATTCAGCCATATTATACTAACATATGCAAATGACTTTCCAATGTGGGCGTGGTCAGGAATATAGGGCAGGGCCCTGATTTTCTTTTTATTGTGATTAAGGAAGTAATATGTGAAAATCATGAAACCTTCAACAAAATTTATGTTGGGATATTGCCCCATAAGATATTTTAAACCAACAATGCAGTGTAAACATTTAAAAGTAGGAATTTCAATGCAGTTTTTTTCTTCAATATTAAGTAATTTAACAACTTCAAATACTTAAGTCAATGTTATACAATGGGCATTTAACTTTGTTATAAATGTTCAGATAGCCCTTAACATTATGCTGGCTCAAAAGGCTTCTGATACGCTTTACACAAAGGTAGTGCACTAATAAATTTTGGTCCAGTCATATATGGTCCAGATATGGGACATATATGCACCATACTTGTCTCCTTAATATGGGATCAATATAGTAAATCTTATAAAGCAGATATGGCACTGCTTTATATGGGTTCAGTATGGAATAGCTTTATATAAACCATATATGGTATTGCATTATATGGTTCATATCTGTTCCAGATCAAGACCTGATCCCGATAAAACTTTATCTGGCCCATATATGGATTAGATCTGGTTCTGGCACAGATCAAGGTTATATCTGTCCAATTTTTTTTCTGCCCCAGATGTAAATCCCATATCTGCAGCAGATATGGACCAGATGTGAAATCCATATCTGGCCCATATATGGAATTTCATATCTGGCCCATATCTGGATTTGGAGTAAGGGTAAGAGAAAATGTTCTATTTTATATAGGAGATATTGTAAAAGTTGATTACCAAGATTTTCAATGTGGATTACTCATCTTTTTGTAAGAAAACCAGAATGCAAAAATGCATTGAGGTTTCGAGGATACATAAATCATGGAAGTACTCCGAGGTAGTACTTCCATGCATAAATGTACTGTTTTTCAAATTTGCCATCATGCACCATCATCTCCTCACTCAAATGTTATACTAGCATGTTCAAAAAATAATTTTGATATTCCAGATGCCCTTTTGACCTCCACAAAAGCCATACATAGATAGATAGATAGACATCTTGAGATATCACTTTAACAAGATTTTCAGACTTTGAGACAACGTGTTGACAAGAATTTCAGACTTTGACCCCCAGTGACCCCAGATGACCTTTGACCTCTGCAAAAAACAATAGGGACCATCTCCCGACTATAACATCAACATACCAAATATGAAATCTATCCAAGCTTCCTATCTTGAAATATCCTGTTAACAAGATTTTCAGACTTTGACCACCGGTGACCCCAGATGACCTTTGACCTCTGCAAAAAACAATAGGGACCATCTCCCAACTATAACGCATCAACATACCAAATATGAAATCTACACAAGCTTCCTATCTGGAGATATCGTGTTAACGAGATTTTCAGACTTTGACCACCGGTGACCCCAGATGATCTTTGACCTCTACAAAAACAATAGGGACCATCTCCTGACTATAACGCATCAACATACCAAATATGAAATCTACACAAGCTTCCTATCTGGAGATATCGTGTTAACGAGATTTTCAGACTTTGACCCCCGGTGACCCCTGATGATCTTTGACCTCTACGAAAAACAATACGGACCATCTCCTGAGTAATATGCATCAACATACCAAATATGAAATCAACCTAAGCTTCCTATCTTGAGATGTTGTGTTAACAAGATTTTCAGACTTTGACCCCCGGTGACCCCAGATGACCTTTGCCCTCCGCAAAAAAAAATAGGGACCATCTCCTGAGTAAAACGCATAACATACCAAAAATGATATCTACACAAGCTTCCTATCTTGAGATATCGTGTAAATGAAATTTTCAGACTTTGACCACCGGTGACCCCAGATGATCTTTGACCTCTACAAAAACAATAGGGACCATCTCCTGACTATTATGCATCAACGTACCAAATATGAAATCAACAAAAGCTTCCTATCTTGAGATATCGTGTTAACGAGATTTTCAGACTTTGACCCCCGGTGACCCCAGATGACCTTTGCCCTCCGCAAAAAACATTCAGGACCATCTCCTGAGTAAAACACATCTACATACCCAATATGAAATCTACCTAAGCTTCCTATCTTGAGATATCGTGTTAACAAGATTTTCAGACTTTGACCCCCGGTGACCCCAGATGACCTTTACCCTCCGCAAAAAAAAAATTGGGGCCATCTCCTGAGTAAAACGCATCAACGTACCAAATATGATATCTACACAAGCTTCCTATCTTGAGATATAGTGTAAACGAGATTTTCAGACTTTGACCCCCGGTGACCCCAGATGACCTTTGACCTCTGCGAAAAACAATACGGACCATCTCCTGACGATAACACATCAACATACCAAATATGAAATCTACACAAGCTTCCTATCTTGATATATCGTGTTAACGAGATTTTCAGACTTTGACCCCAGTGACCCCAGATGACCTTTGACCTCTGAGAAAAACAATAGGTACCATCTCCTGACTAAAATGCATCAACATACCAAATATGAAATCCAACTAAGCTTCCTATCTTGAGATATTGTGTTAACAAGATTTTCAGACTTTGACCCCCGGTGACCCCAGATGACCTTTGCCCTCCGCAAAAAAAAATAGGGACCCTCTCCTGAGTAAAACGCATCAACATACCAAATATGAAATCTACACAAGCTTCCTATCTTGAGATATCGTGTTAACGAGATTTTTAGACTTTGACCCCTGGTGACCCCAGATGACCTTTGACCTCTGCGAAAAACAATAGGGACCATCTCCTGACCATAACACATCAACATACCAATTTGAAATCTACACAAGCTTCCTGTCTTGAGATATCTTGTTAACGAGATTTTCAGACTTTGACCCCAGTGACCCCAGATGACCTTTGACCTCTGCGAAAAACAATAGGTACCATCTCCTGCTCATAACACATCAACATACCAAATATGAAATCTACACAAGCTTCCTATCTTGAGATATCGTGTTAACGAGATTTTCACACTTAGACCCCCAGTGACCCCAGATGACCTTTGACCTCCGCAAAAAACAATAGGGACCATCTCCTGACTAAAACGCATCAACATACCAAATATGAAATCCAACTAAGCTTCCTATCTTGAGACATGTGTTAACAAGATTTTCAGACTTTGACCCCCGGTGACCCCAGATGACCTTTGCCCTCCACGCAAAACAATAGGGACCATCTCCTGACTATAATGCATCAACGTACCAAATATGAAATCCAACCAAACTTCCTATCTTGAGATATCTTGTTAACGAGATTTTCAGACTTCGACCCCTGGTGACCCCAGATGACCTTTGACCTCCGCAAAAACAATAGGGACCATCTCCTGACTATAACGCATCAACATACTACATATGAAATCTCTCCAAGCTTCCTATCTTGAGATATCGCGTTAACGAGATTTTCAGACTTTGAACCCGGTGACCCCAGATGACCTTTGACCTCTGTCAAAAACAATAGGGTTCTTCCTCTCAATATGGCACATCTATGTACCAAGTTTGAAAACTGTCAGACATTCCTATCTTGAGATGTCGTGTTAACGAGCAAAGTGTCACCAGCACACACACCCACACATACATACGCACGCCATCATGAATGCATTGGTTTCTCTTATCATCGAAACCAAAAACTGAAATTTATAACTCTACATGATGAATGCTTTGCAGTATTAATGATTTTGATGTTGCAAATAGTAGGCTTATATTCGAATTTTCTGAAAATAAGTTGAAAGTTTTCATTATCAAAATCTGATTGAATTATGTGAAGAAATAAGTATTTATTCAACTCAGTACCAAATTTGCAATTCCTTTTACATAATTTGTGACAAATTATGTGACCAGTGAAATTTCCACCATTAACTTAAACTGTGGCAATATCTGAGATGTCTTTGAGAAAATTCATAATGGCATCAGACTTGTGTCTCAATTACTGCATGGAAATGTGATTAAAAAAAGTGTTTCTGTGGTGTTTAAATTTAAATAAACCTATCTATAGGCTAGTGTAGAATAGGTATGGCATGTTGAAAGAACTATTTATTATCCCATTTTCTCTCTGAGTAAAAAGTGACAAGAACTTCAGTGGCACAAGTGGCAATTAGTTGTTTTTATAATCTCTTAGTTTTAGAACCAGTGATTGTTGTCTGCATTCAGGCGACCACTTTCCCCACCGATGATTTCAGCATCTTCACTCAGTATAACTGGAGATGCCTGAATACCATACACTTAATTGGCAGCTCTCCTTTTTACCATTTCCTGTGGAGTTGCTATTTCAAAAACCAACTCATGTACAGCAGACACAGTTATTGCAGAGACACCATAGACTAGCACTCAAAAAACACTGGTCATTGGGTGATTCACCCTACAAACTTACAAAATCAACCCTTAAAAAAATTCCAGAGGGCGAAAAAATATGTTACCAAAATTGTTCCTAGGATCTTTCAGAATCTGCTGTTACTCTCTTTTAGTAAATTATCTCCCCATTGAAAGTCCATGAATCATATTCATTTGAAAAGTTTTGTTTAGCTTTTCTGGAAAAGTTTTGAAACTTAAAGTGTACCTCAAGTCAAAACATTCAAAAATAAATATTTAAGACCATGAAAAATGAATTCTAACTGTCCAACTCCCATCTTCATAGGACATTCCTGAACTGAGATGTAAAATATTGAAGTTTATTCACTCAATTTAAAATGGTACATTGCGCAACAATTTGTGATGTCATTGTTCTACTACTCAAATAACAGTCTTTGTATTTCTTTGTTTTTCTACAACTTAATGCACCTTGTACCAAGGTGTCATAGGACTGTTACTCTTATGAGGTGATGTAATAAATTAAGCCCTCTCTATGCAACATGCTATGTAAGAAAACAGGAAGTGTTCAAGATCATTAAAACATTGTTTATTTTAAAGGGAAGAAAAGCAAGTAATTTGACTTGCACAACAAAGTAAGTCACAAATTATTGCACAATGGACCAATTTGTTTTAAGTGGATATAAGTCAACATTTATATCTCAGCACCGGAATGTTCTATGAAGATGGGAGTTGGACAGTTAGGATTCATTTTCCATGCCCTTTACTAATATATTTTTGAATTTTTTGACTTGAGGTACATTTTAAAACTTTTGTACCGCGTTAACAAAATAAGTACAGTAATGCAGGACTGTGCGGGAAATTCTTTCCCGGAACAAATAGGACTATATATTTTCAGTAATTTCTGTTGAAATCTTAAATTTAGTGAAAAGAGATGCTCAGTTTAGGATTGAGGTTAAGTTTAAAGAAATGATATTGCTCCATTCACTCTAGGAAAAATGCAAGGGCAGTATAGCGCACCACGACCACAAACGCAGGAGGCATGGGGCTTCCACGTTGACAGATTAGTCATAGTTTAAAATATGCAGTTACTTTTTTGAAATATGCACACTAACTTCTCTGCGGCTCTCGCTGTTCATAGGTCCATAGCCCTATTTCAGTAAATATGCCTTATGGACGTTACAATACTTGTTACTTCTAGCTGGTTTGTAAAATTTGTGTGAACAACCTGTTGTAGTTCACATAACATGGTACGTGTGTAGAATAGTTTGCATAGGGGCTGAGATGGGTACCCGGCCGATTAATAAAAATTTGTTTATCGTGTAAATTGTGTTCATATTCAGTTCACCATATACAGTATATGTGCTTATTGGCTGTGAAAGCTACAAACTTTAGAGATTAAAGAGCAGCTCCCCAAATATATTTTGAAACAACAGCTAAACATGACAATTTCCTTCTTATTTCTCGTAGAAGTACCTTTCATCATATTTTCAGACTTCAGTATTGCATATTCAGGGTAAATCAAGCAGTAAATCCCACATTTGAAGGGAAACAATGTTGTCAAATGAGTTCAATTGTGAAACAGGACAGTCTACTACATTACTTCAAGCTGGGTTGCCTGCTTTTGCCATTTAATTCTTAAAAGAAGGGGAAGAAGATCACATCAAGTTTTGATATGTTAATTTGATACTTATTCTCAACATTTCAGTGAAATTTGCATTGAAAAACGAAGAGGAAGAAATCATTCCTGAGTGAGGACTTGATAAAACCTCTGCTGCCCGAAAGCCCACTTTGGAACACAAATTTAGCAACTTCTTTTGCTACCCAATTCAGCCCTGGAGCATAAATGTTTAGGCCAGTAGCCCACAATGTAGACCGGACAATGCCCATTGAAAAAGTCAGACAAGTTTCTATTGTCTATTTCCAATTATTTAATTTGAAATGGAAAGAAACCACTCGGTTCAAGGTCGACCTGAACCAGTGTTGTCAGAAGCAGGAGAGCAGTAAAAGGTGAAAAGAGGAGTTTTCCAGCTGTTAAGGTGTTACAACTTAGATACACTCCTGTTTTAGTGAATCCAAAAAAATCTTCTCCTTAATAGCCCTCATAACAAAAATGGCGGGGCGCTGCGCACTGTTTAACAAGAAATTTCCTAACTGGCTAATGATAGCCCTAATCCGTGACCTGATCCCTAACCCTTACAAAGAACACAATCTACACAATACAATGGCAACATCCAATCAAGAAACACCTTGTCAAGCAGGGCGCATCTACCCAAAATGTCCAGGGCAATTTCTAAAAAGAGCAAGCATGTTACACAAATAGTTAGTTAGTAAGATGAGATTTAACGAAACACCAATTGCAACACAAATGTGTCACATACATGAGGCTAGAATTCAATAGGAGGTTTTAGCCATCAGGCGACATAAGACATCTATATATTTCACCCGAGAAAATGGCCTTTTCTCGGGGAAGTTTGGCTAAACGACCCTATTGAATTCTAGCGGCATGTAGTGTCAGTCAACTCGAATAGTTCAAAGTTTAAATTTATTTTCATGTATGGTTAAAGCCAAATTTGGTTTCCCTTCAGTCACCTCTTTTGACAGACGGAAATACCGTGGGTATATTCTACAACCCCCAGCCCATAGGGAGATAGGAAGATGTATTGGATAGAGGGCACTCTTTAAATTGAACTTTGTTGTTTGCTCCCTGGGAAGAACTGTACTTTTGACTTTACTTATGTATAACATTTTGAGCCCTGTAAGTCCTTTGAAACACAATTTTTTTTAACCCTTAAAATTAACCCACAAATAGACTCAATAGCCTATTTTCCCAAACACACGAATAAACATTATAATAGAGGGCGCTGTTTAGCAGTCTACGTTTTTTATTTGAGCATATAGCTATGAACATTCTGAACATTCCTGCCAAAATTCATGTCAATCTGAGTAACACAACTGGAGTTATTACTAGATAATGAAAATAGAGGGCACCCTTCACGTGCTTCTAACTTTGGTGCCCCATTTCTCGGTAATGTGCAACATTTGTGACTGTGAACAAATATATGTCATTTGTAACATCATTTGACATGAGAATTCACCCTTTTCATGCCCACCCTCTGAGGTGGGTCATGGAACCCAATTTAGAAGCATATATTTGACCTATGGCCCACTGTCTAAAAGGGGCAGACCACTCCTCCTTAATTTATCTAGCCATAACATAAGGAGGCATAGTTAGTGCATGGAAGTACTACCTCGGAAGGAAATCCAACTTCCAAATTTTATGTTTTCCAAGTCAAAATACTGCTCCAGGGCACAAACACTTCCAATGTAAATCCACAGACTTTTACCCAAGGTCTACTCTCCCAGGAGACCGATCAGATTACCTTTGAAGCAGTCAAGAATACCGCGAAGGTCAGTTGCCCTCTATCGGTTGGACAAAACGAAGATTCTTGATGTTTCCAAAATCCATTACATCACGGTGCTTTCCCTCGTGTTTGGAACTTGCGCAGTTCATTATAACTCAAGCAAGATGGCTGAAAACTATGTGCAGTTGTGTCTGAAGGGTTAAAAAGTATCGCAGAAAAACTCCGATTCCTAAAGGATATATTTCTGGTAAGTTATATCAATAAATGTACGATACAACAGGATACAGTTACCGTGTCAAAGAGGAGAATTTTGGTCTCAAAAATGGTCATTTTTAGGCAGTTTCCGCACCGATGCGGGCCTTAATTTTAGCACTGTTTGCTACAGGAAAGTCATATCTTCGCATTCCTGGTACCCACGAGCAGGCCTACGAAAGCCTACACATCGAAAAATCCAAATTTCTTGGCCTGAAATTTTCGAAATTTCCGTTGTGTTGCCATGGCGTTGCAGTGACGTAATTTTCGCGCCATTTGAGTACCAATTTTTGCTGGAGATCGTAGCTTTTCATTTGTGTGTGACAGTGTTAATACTAGTTCCACGAATTTTATCGAAGCTTACGACTAAGGCTACGTACCGCAGTGTTACTTTACTTGTTTAGATTTGGAATCGGTACGATTGTTTTTTCTTTTGGAATCGATTGCTTCAAATATCCAGAGTTTTACCTGATCAAAGCCCTGGAATTTCACATGGCTGCTCACATGGCATTTTCCCAAGGATAAAACTTTCACATACTGTAGTGTAGTGTATAGCTAGGCGGTTACCGGTCGTTTCGCCCCCTTGCCAGTTCGCCCCCAACCAGTTCGCCCCGGTCGTTTCGCCCCCTTGCCAGTTCGCCCCGTAGCGGAGGTCGTTTCGCCCCCAAAGAGGAGGTCGTTTCGCCCCCAAATACTTATGAGTATGACATTGAATAAACTGACTTTAAATGCAGTTTTTTGTAGTTGTAATAACAGTTATTTTCAAAAAGTTACGACTGTTGGCAAGAATGTGACAAAACCCAAGTCAAGTAAGGGTAGGCGGTGTGCTGTCTGACGCACTAACCAGTCATATGTTAAGTAGACCTGGTATATTCTCTTGCACGTCCAGAATTAAGTTTCACAAGCAAGTAAGCTAGCATTTTTTTAAAACCATTTTCGATTTTTGCGCCATTTATTGGAAATTATAAATAGGCCTAGAACCAAAAAAATGTTTACACAAAGAAGTACATGAACGATGTAGTAACGAAAACGCAGATAGAAAGCGTAACGTTACATCAGTACTATCAACACAATTAACACTCAGCAACTGCGCGTACGGTAACTTTATGACTTAGTACATAAGAACAACTTGTTTCACCTTTAAAAATGAACTCAATCTCATCCTGAAAGAGAATTTAATAAGAAACTTAACTTCGTTGACATCGTTTGTTCTAAACATTCACTTGTTGTAAAGTGACCTGCTTCAGAAAGATTAGGGGGCGAACCGGTTGGTCTTTGGGGGCGAACTGACAGGTCTAAGGGGGCGAACTGGTTAATTCTTGGGGGCGAACTGGTATTTAGGGGGCGAACTGGTTGGGGGCGAACTGGCAAGGGGGCGAAACGACCGGCTACCTAGCTAGGCCCAGACCAAAGCAATAATTTAGCCTTGGCCTAAGCTATGTTATTCATGCAATATTAGCTAGGCCTAGGGATTTTTCCCTGTATTAAAATTAAGTTATTGGCACAGAAAGAGGCATATTTTGTTTATGGTACAGATATGTAAAGTTAGTGACTTTTTCACTTCGTTTTAAAACCTGTTGTAAGAGAGGGAAGATTTGAACAAACAATGTGTTTGCTGCATAGTCCTAGCCTTTGTTCAGCTAGCTATATCCCAGATTTTAGTTTATATTTTGTGAATAACCTAATTTTCTCCCCTTTCTTTTCCAGATGGTAGAAATTGGCCTAGCTAGATCTGAAATAACTGGTTGAATGGAGGGTGATAGTCAGTTCCAAAGGGTATCAAGCTGTTTGCAGACCTTTCTTATTCTGAAGCAACCAAATCTGATGAAGTATTTAGTGCCATCAACTTCTCACAAAAGTGTCCACAGATTCAGTTGAAACTTGCGTCTTTTATGATACAATGTTTAGTGTTGTGAGATCTCATTTAAGATTTGATTTCATTAGCGGAGAAACTTGGTCCAATAACTGTATGTTACCGCCAACTGGACAACGTCACTTTCCAAAATTTTTGTATGGCTGAAAGAAATGTCCATTGACACACACCATGGAGCAAAACGGACACATCTATGCTGGATATTGACCCAACTTGGAACTATGCTCTTGGCTGTCCTCCTTTGAATGGGTGAACATTTTCCAGACCTGTACCGATCGTAATGACTCTAGGATTTAATGCAGAAACTCAGCATTTGAGGAGAAACTGTGTCTAGGAAAGTAACTGGTTGATCATCATGATAGGTTTTTTGTGAGATGGGAGGTTAAAATTTGTATCTTTTAACAGTACTTTGGACTTGAAATGGATTTAAGCAGGACATTTTCCAGTTGCAGTAAGTTGCATGTGTGTTTTATAGATTTTGGTACTACAAAAAATTTATTCTTTGTATTATATTTTTTACACTTCTACATCCTCACGTAGAGCACTTAATGAGATGTGTGTCAGTTTCATGTGTGCCAGTTCTGTCATCAGTCAAGTGCGGAATAAAATGTTCTCTTACCTGTGATCACGACTCCAAGTTTCATTTTGATGGATTGAATATTTCAGCTCTTTTCGCAGTGTTTTCAATTCAAGATTATAGATGCAACCAAGACTTTGGAGTTTTCTGAAGTCAAGAATCATTCATGTTGGAGGATGCAGCCAAATTACCAACTGTACAGGATGTGTTATAGACCCCTTCCAAGTACACTTATATGTTTAAAATTGTCAAAAATACAGTATCTCTCCTTTTTTAATTTTTACTTCTGTCAAGTTCAAATAGGATTGCTACAATTTGTAGTACACTGTGATACTCTAGCACCCGATTTACCAATTAAAGTTAACAAGTTTTCTGATAAATTTGTCCCAAAAATTATTTGAGAAGTCGAAGAGTGGAGATGTACACTTTCTCTAGTTTTTATCCCTGCAAGTGTCCATCTGTTATGAAATGATACGGTAACATAAAAGTTTGTGAGGCAACAGTATTAAGTAGAGAATGACTTACTCTGGATCAGAAGCAGGTTTGTATGTCTCATTTATTACAACTTACTAACATGATCATTTGTTTACAGATTCATTCTAACACTACTATTTCACTTTTAAACTTTAACATTAAAGTTAAGGATAAAAATTCCCAATTTTAAAGGCAAAAGCTTACAATGTATTTAAATTTCCAAACAGGACGACAACTTGCTGGCCAAATCATTAGTATCAACTGTTACTCTTTCACAACCTTAATTTTCTTGTACATGTAAAGTAAAATTAACAAATGTTTGTCTTGATGTTCAAGTGTTGCCTGGCAGGCAGAAAAAAATAAAATCTGAAGGAAATAAAATTCCTGTTAATCCCAGTCACAGCCCTATAATTCGCCACCCTATATTCTGACAAATCCATTCCTTTCCAAGAGGGGCTGTGTTCCGACACCCCTATGTTCTCACAACTGTGAACATAGATGAATATAGAGATTTTCAGAACATAGAAGTGTCGAAAAATTTAGGGCAGTCACCGTTCATCTTTACCATTTTCGCTGACGTGACCTGGCCTGCATAAGTACATTACGTGCCCTTTTTTAGGTGTGCTTAGGGTGGGATACTCTAACTCTTTGACTCTCTCCGGCTTTGTGGATGCATGGGGGTATTCTTGCTCTAGGGGTTGAGACCTGTGATATACACCTCCTATGCCCACAATCCTAGATGTTGTAACAAACTATAGCACAAAGGCAATGGGTGGTGGGGATTTAGGGTAAAAAACCAAGAAGAGAACCTTAAACCCAATCTGACACGACTTTAATATTTTCTTTGAGTCCTGGTTGTGGGAGTGGAGTCGGTTTTGAACTAGCCAATTATATTCTTTTTATACGATGTTCTCGCAAAGAGAATAACCAGTTTTGACAATCTTCTTGTACAATGTTATTGGCAGTGGCTTCAAAATGGATAGATGTTCAGGATAGGTGTCCCTTTTAACCCAAGCAAATTTATTCGTAGCGTTAGTCCTGATAAGATATTTTTTACTCCAGAAACTACTTTCGTGATAAAAGTGAGTTTTTGTACAGTAACGTAAGGTCCTATACACCTGCTTGTTTACTCCATGCTTTACTAGGCCTATTTGCGTAGTCAATTTGTCAGGCCAAGCACTTGGCTCTACCGAATCGTTGCATTCAAATTTAGAGCAGGTACCCACACTGTAAAAGCTGTTTACAACTACTGTATGCACATTCGGTTTTGTGAAAAACTTTTTAACGTTCCATTAGAATTGTATTCGCTGATTATTTCAGCAAAAGTGTGCGATAGTGTGTAACGTTCGTAATGCATGCATGTGCATTTGACTAGTGGTCAGGGTCACCCTTACGTCGGGTACTGCCTTTATAGAACGTCGATACCAACTCGACGAAAGGGTAACCCTGACTAATATGATTTGTTTTCGTAAATGTGATTGGGACAGGTTCGAGTAAGGAATGCCTTCTCAAAATTTACGTTAGCACTTTACAAATACAGATAGGCCTAGTGTATTATCTGAAAGGTATGACTCGGTCCATGCTCTGTTGCAAGCGTTACTTTATGGTAGCACTTTCATGGTTTTAGAATGAAATAATTTTGATAATTTGCGTGTTGTGTTCAATTCATTGTTGTGCAGCACATTGGGAAAACCCGTTGGTTGAGGGAATGTTTTTATTGAATGGAGCAGACACGTGACTCGTTGTTTACGGTCACTCCAACCATCCTTGCGTGCCTGCAGGGCATGCCCTCCTGGAGTGTGGAGGTGTTAGATTTATTGCTTTGACCTTCAGAGTTTCATCATAGTTTCAGAAGGATTTCCAAGTTGGATTTCCTTCCGAGGTAGTACTTCCATGGTTAGTGGGACTTTTTGCAGTGAAGTTTGACTGAATTACCTTTTTGGTCTTTTTGAATCTGCTATAAAGTAGGCTCCTATTTTTGTGTGGGTTGGCTATTCAGATTTATGCTTAGTGTTTTTTGCATGTAGTGCACAAAAACAATGCGCCCATGAATTACCAAAATACCTTACACTTGCACCTGTTCTCAAAAACCTGAACAAATAAAATGTGAGGGGAGAATTCCCCCTTTTTTCCAAAAACTTTGCTATATGGGCAACAATCTTTACTTAGTGATAATCCAAGTGACTGGTCCCTAAACTAAAAAAGCCAAAAATTGCAGTGCTTGTGCACCTGCCACTGTGAATGTGGAAGGCATGACATTGTGCACCTAACATAATGCAACATAGCAGTAGGTCTCTCTACATGCCCACTTTACACCAAATATAAATCAGGAAATGCTCCTTATATGTCACAAATCTCTCTCTCCCCCTCCCAACAAAAAAGATGATTATATTCCAATCCCCCCCCCCCTCCCTGCCCAATTTGAACAATGATGATTATATTGAGCCATGTATTCAGATTAATTCTCTAACCTGTACAGGTACTTATAAATTACTATTTACATACCTACATGTTGCATGAACAAAAACATGCATTCCACCAATATGTTTAACACTTTTGATGAATTAAGTTTACATTGTCTTTAAAGAATACAGAGGACATAAACTTACTGCATGAAGCGTATTCATCGGATTCATCGTAGCAGTCTGCGTCATGGTTACAAACCAATGAAGATTCAATACATCCTCCATCTGCGCACTCAAATTCCCCTGCCAAACATTCACCTCCACCGCCTTTGAACAACATGAAAAAATAAGAAAACCAAAGAGACAAATGACAACATTTTCAAGACATCTTCTTTACAATAAAAGGGCATAAGCACTCACCACACCTTATTGTAAAGCAATAGCTAAATCATACACATAGCCTCTTATTTCACATCCATTGGTACCTTTTATAATATTTTAGAACAAAGAAGGGATTCCATCAGAAACTCAAAAAAGATGGGAAGGGGGGGGGGATTTATTACTGCCAAATCAGAAGTCCAAATTGATGGTGCCCTTGATCAAAGTTACAGGTAGGTTCAGGGGGACAAAAGTTTGCTTCAAGGCTCCTATAAGGTGCAATATCTGAAACCTGAAGGGTTTAAAAAGCCATTAATTTGTGTATGTCCAGACATTGCTGCAAAGGAGGCACAAGAGTGTGTCCACAAGAATTGAGGACTGGGAAGATGAGCAGTACTTGGGATAGAATTCTGCATCCTTCAAATCCTCATGTTTTCACCTCTGCCTGCAGCAGGGACTCAAACTGGCCATTGAGCAGGCTGCAGACAAAGCAGGTAGGTCCTTGAACCTACTTCTTCACCTAAAGTCTGTGGTCACTCAAGGAGTCACCACAACACTACAATCCTGGCCAACTGATCAAATACTGAAGGGGAAATTGGGAATTTGCGGGCATACTCTTTAATTCATATTCAGTCTTTGGTCTGGCACGCCTTCAGTTTGGCAGGCGAACAGGTCTTCTGTCTCACGGGCAGAAACCTCCTGTGACAAAGAAAATTACTAATCAGTCTTTTTGCAGAAGTAAGGCCTTATTTCTAACCTTCCTATAGAGCTTATTATCATCAGCAAACTAAATACAAGATGTGACAGAGCTATCAATATTGTTGATGAAAATTAGGAAAAAAAGTGGACCTAACCTACTTCCTTCAGCCCCTCCCACAATTGTGTAAAACTCATATTTTCATCCAGACACCATCTCAGTTTTATGGCTTCAGGGAAGACCCAATCTGCAGAACACTACCAAGTACAGTACATGCTGTGCAAAATGAGCTACAGGTACATGCTCTCAAAGAGGTGCCAATTGAGAATCTTTGTAGACTAAAAACTCAGGCCTCCAATTTAACAGCGGCCACAACAGCCATTGCCATCGTACATTTCCTTTTTGCCATGATGCCCTGGTAAAATGGTTAAAATTCATGGCCAAAGTTGCCGTCGTGCCCTCCTTAAGATAAAGTTACGTCATAGAGCAGGATAATAGGAACTTGCTCTATGAGTTAGGTCCATCATGTGCATACTGTACTGCACTGCGCAGTGGAAGGATCGTTTCCTTTGCTGCCTGTGTGTATACTGACTGTGGTTTTCTGTTACATTTTGGTTTGGGCCCGGTTGGGTTCGTTTGTTTCTCATGGTCTGTTTATAAGTACTAAAAAGCTCACAGGCTACACACACTGCTGTTTTACGTTATTTCGGTAAGCAATGCAATTAGTCCCGTTTTGTATGATGCAAATTATTTTGCAAATTATAGTTCTTAAACAAAATCAGTCTGTAACTGAAGTATATGCATTGGGACAAGAGAGTTTCCTGGGCTTATAGCCAAGCCCTTTGAGTCTAACTTAGATTGCACGGTGTAAGTTCTACAATTGCGAACCATCTGAGAGGCAATCCGTGCATCCAAGACCCAGGAGCTTGGGTTAGAAAATCTCTTGAGTTGGTATTTGCTAAATTTGCTATGTTTAGAAATTGCTGCCATGCCCTGATTGAAATTTGAAAATGGCCGTAACGCCCTGACTTATTGCCTTGATGCCCTCAAAAATGCAAAGTAAACGACGGCCCCGTGCCCCTTGAGTTCCGAAGTTTGAGGCTTGTGAACTACAAAAATTGTAGTTTTGGGTGAGAGTTGACTGCTGTTAATGAACTAGAAAGCCAAAAGGCTTAGTGATTCCTTGCCATATATATTGTAATAATGAACATGGATGCCCACATGGCAAGCATGAGATCCCTCACAAATACTGAGGTATACTAGTAAGGTCAAAACCTTTTGAGATCATGTGACCCAAAATGACCTTTCACCCTCACTTAAAACAATAGGGAGCAACTACCTAAAAAGACCATTAACATGCTAATTATGAGCAATTCACAAACTGAGTATGAGATCCCTCCACAGTTCAACAACCACATAAAAATGTCATGTCTACAAGGTGTTGCCCTTTTGTGACCCCAACCTTTGACCTCTACAAACAAGAGAAATCTCCCATGCAGTTATGATGCTGGTAAACTATGTTGTCTATTAACTTGATAAAGAGATATTTTTGAAACATGCTCCTTTAAATCAAAATTTCAGGTACTGAGGATGGCTCTCTATAATGATGTCTCTATGATCGAAAAAGTTGACTGCATTGAGGTTAGTATGAGAACAAGCCCTAATCCTAACAGTCATCCATAAATTGGAACATACAGTAGAGACATCTCAACAGAAAGATGTAACCTTGGCTATTAGTGGTGATCCTTTTGTATTTGTTTTTTGGTGTAATGCCCTTCCCAATGACTATGATGTCCTTGAAAATTTACAAAAAATGGGAACCCTATTAATCCAGAAATTAACAAGATTTGTAATTTGCCTTATAAAAATTGTCTGCTTGTAGGAACACCACATAACAGAGTACAAGTCAAGTGTTCTTTGTTTGATACACAGTAGATACTATTATGCTTGTTTTGATTACATGAACTACAGTACTTTCTGAAAAACAAGCCTTACTGAGAGGGCTAAATAAGTGTCAGACAGGTAGGAAATGGTCAAACCTATTGAGCTGTATGATTCAATGAGAAAACCCCTCAGGACACTGTGGCAGTCAAATGTGATAAATTAGGTAAGATAACATTGACCAGCAATTTTCACAGACTCTGGTGGGTCAGTAACAATTTGATTCATTCAATTAGACAATCTCAGTTCAAGCGTGCTCACAGGTATTTGATCCAAAGGATCAGTTATTTAGTTCTTTTTATAAAACTAATTACCTGTGGTGTATTTAATTATGTAGTTCCCACTTACATGTCCTTATGAGGACAGTGGCACAAGGTTTGTCTGTAACTTTTAACAATCTTTGACACTAAATTTAATGTTATCTTCATTTTTTCTTTAGAGTTATGGAAGAAACAATGTTTGTATGCTCTAAAAGAAATTTTGGGCATCATACAGGGCACTTGATTTGTTCAAAGTTAGCACTTATGAAGTTCCCCACTGAACAATTCCCCTGCTTTGTGGGCATGGAAGCTTTCTCCAATATGTTTAGACTATGCACTCAAATAACCCTCATACAGCCTTTGTTTAACTCACATGTTCCAGACACTGCTAGAAACTTCACATTGTCTGGTTTATATTGTACACACTATGCTGCTTTGTTTATGTTTGACCAGGGAGTTGCAACGGTTTGACCAAGTTGAGAGAGTGAGTAGTGGTGAGTGGGAGTGGCTTAAGTTTTAAAAGGTGGTGGGGGCGCTCGAGTGTTTTGACACATTTGGGGGGACGCCTGACGCCCTTTAAGAGTAGGAAATACATTTCATAAAAATCTATAGGCTGAGATACTTATGGCAAAATCAGCATATCTATGACAAAGATAAATTAAAGAACATGTCGGCCTGATGAGCAGTTTTTTCCTTTTTAACTTTTTCAGATTTTGTTCTACCCACTTACTCTTATGCATATTATTGCTGGCACTAAATGTTATAGGGCAAAACTGCAAACTAAAATCAACATAAACACTGTACTAAATGCACTTTTATGCACTTTAGACATTCTTTATACAGTGAGATTGCTTCAGTACATACTTTGAAATGACCCAACTTGATCATTTACATAATGAAGTGGATTTCAAAAGCTCACCTATGCATCTTACATTACCCATGCCATTCAAAACTCTTAACCTTATGCACTAATGAATATTAACCTTAACAGTTACCCTTTTTGAGATATAGTATGTGCAAGGTTTAACCTATGATGACCCTAAATGACCTTTGACCTCCAGTAAAAACAATAGGGATCATCTACTCAATATGGACAATCCACATGCTAAGTATGAGATCCCTCACAGTTACCCTTCTTGAGATAGAGTGTTTACAAGGTTTTGACCCTTTTCCCTCTGGTGACCCCAAATGACCTTTGACCTCCACCAAAAACAATAGGGATCATCTACTCAATATGGGCAATCCACATGGTAAGTATGAGATAATTGACATTTTTCCTTCTGGAGATATCGTGTTTACAAGCTATTTCCAAGGTATTTACCATTTGACCCCCGGTGACCTCAAAGGAACTTTGACCTCCACCAAAAACAATAGAGATCATCTACTCAATAAGGGCAATCTACATACCAAGTTTCAGATGCCTCGGAAATGCCCTTCTTGAGATATCGTGTTTACAAGCGGGCGTCACATACACACACACACACACACACACACAGGACATCACCATCTCATAGATTCCTTGCCTGCCTCCGGCAAGGAATCAAAAAGAGTTTATTTCACATTTGCAAACAACCCTCTACCAAATAGGCACAAAAGTTTTTTGTTGTCTGATAAAAAACCTTTACACTCTGTACTTACAAAAAAAAATGAGCAGTGATAGCAATAAAGATTTGAAGACTGGCATGCAGTAAATATACAATGACTTCTTCATGTACAAATTAATCAAATCGGAACTAACAACATCAAACTTTTTAACTTCCTCATTCCAGTCGGTGACACAACACATGTATCGGAGCCAGAAGGAGTTTATGCATTGGCCACACTGACGCAGACTGGAGGCAGACTAGTAACACCAATGAAATCTGGTAACCAGAAAAGCCAAAAAGATTAGTGATTCCTTGCCCGCTGAAATTTAAGCCTACCTTTTTTTTTTACCTTTTACCTTTTTTTTCAAATTGACAGTGCTTCGTAATGTTTTTCAAATTGACAGTGCTCCATAATGAACCCACAAAGTATACATGCAAGGCGTCAGAGCTTTCTACAAGAACTAAGGTTCTGCTCATAATATTACATCCACATACTTTGTGTGAAATTTTGCAGTATCCAAGACTCCAACCATGGGAAATTTGTGAAAACATGATATTGAGACTTTGACCCCTTGTGAACCAAAGTGAGATTTCATCTCCACCAAAAAATATAGGGATCATTTATTCAACATGCATCATCTACATGTTAAGTATGAGGACCCTACAAGTTACCTTTCTTGTAGAGCAAAACTATGCGAGCAAGTTTGTAAGACTTTGACACTGCTAACCACAAATGACCTTTGACCTCCACGAAAATCAATAGAGATCATTGACTTAATACAATCAACCAACACACTCAAAGATGACATATTCACTTGCGCTTTTCTTGATCGAGATATCACATTTACAAGGTTTTGACCTTTTGATCTCTTGTGACCCCAAATGACCTATGACCTCCAACAAAAACAATAGGGATCATCACCTTACAGGGTTGTCACCATGCCGGTCGGCGCCGGTCGGGACTAACCGGCACTAGACATTGCCGACCAGTACAACACGTAAAATGCAAGGCTTCCGACCGGCACAAAAATGATCTTCTACTTGAAAAATGCAGTCTGTGAAATCGTTATTTGGCATGGATTTGTGACAATTTTGAACATACTCAATACCCATGTGATGTCAGCTGAATATCATTTTGAGAAATTCAGAGACAGCAAGATAAACAGAAGTATTAAAAAAGTTACCATAAGAGTGATAGCCCGATTTACGAATTCAGCTCTGAAAAGTGAAAGTACGTAGTATGACCTTTGGCATATATATACCCACAGTATTTTGCCTGCCTGTACCGTAAGGCTTCAACGATACTACTGCATACTTGTAGATAGCGCTGTACTTGGTATACAACGATCGTCTCTAAAAAGCTGCGCAACATGCATTTTTTTCTGAAATCAGTTCACACAAGTTTTTCAAAACATAGAAGAGAAGATCCCTCATGCAGGCATGTACCGCTGTCACTCATAAGCTTGTAGGCGGAGCCTAACACGATCAACTGACGACAATCTTCTTCTCAAACTCCGTACATACAGCGTGGGCTTCGCACCGCTTTATTTACACAGTAATGCATGTGCTTGAAACAGCATGCTATCGCTAATTTTGTGCATGTAATAATACAGTTATATGCAAGATACTACAGTATGCATGGCGGGAACCACATTCTGAATGATGAACGTAAAAAGAAACGGTGGAATGAAACTTTTCGTAACACACTTTCACGAATCTCTCTTTTGCTACAGCACACTGTGTGGTACATCGCATGCAATTTCAAAGACTTCCGATTTTGGGGAGAAAAATGTGAACAAACTATTTTGGTGCGCTTAGAATTGATATTACAAAATTCGGCGAACGTTGAAAGTAATTTGTACGGAGAAAGCCATGCACACATGATGATAGGTATGCATTATATACAGCCCTAAATCTTTATTGCACATAATGCAGTAGCGTACACTTTTAGTATCGCAAGGCAGCTATTACCCTACTATTCTTTGTAGTATAAATGATGTACTGATTTATCCAATCAGCGGCAACTCCGTTGGTCCTGGTCCGATCAGATTACGATAAACATCACATTACGATGATATGACTGAATGACTGAATGACTGAGAGGGTTTGCAAAACTTGCCGTACTACGACTAGCGCTAGCGGTAAGCGTTTATGAGTGGTTCGGGCGGGAATTTCTCACTTTCCCTTTCTACACTGCAAATGATTAAATTATTGAAAAAAAAATGAAAGTTTCATTATAGCTGAAAAATTAATGGGTCAAAAATGAGGTGGATTCCATGGGGGTAGGGTGAGGTACAAATATTGGGCCAGATGTTTAGCCGGCACTCAAATTGGGCTGGTGACAACCCTGTCTCCTTAATATGGCCAACCCACACACCCAAACATGAGATTAGTCAAACTAACCCTTCTTGAGATACCGTGTTTACAAGCAATTTCTAAGGAATTTACCATTTGACCCCTCCTGACCCCAAATGACCTTTGACCTCCACAAAAATCGGCAAGAATCATCTACTCAATATGACCAACCCACACCCCAAATATGAGCATAGTCACATGTACTGTTCTTGAGATATCGTGTTTACAAGGTTTTGACCCCTCCTGACCCCAAATGACCTTTGACCTCCATCAGTAACAATAGGGATCATCCACTTAATATGGCCAACCCATATACCAGATATGAGCATAGTCACATGTACTGTTCTTGAGATATCGTGTTTACAAAGTTTTGACCTTTTGACCTCTTGTGACCCCAAATGACCTTTGAACTCCACCAAAAACAATAGGGATCATCTACTCAATATGAACAACCCACACATCAAATATGAGATTAGTCACACTTACCCTTCTTGAGATATCATGTTTACAAGCCAAAGCGTCACATATACACACACACACACACACGCACACACACACACAACATCACCATCGCATAGATTCCTTGCCTGCCTTCGGCAAGGAATCAAAAACCATAGATCTTTGTCTAAGGCGTCTATTTATAACTGCAGAATTTGTCCCACAAGTGGGGAAGACTTAATTATGTGCAAATCCAGTTGGTGGACCAATCAGCTGTTTGGCAATGGTTTGTGTTGTTTTGTTATTCCTAAGGTCTGTTTGTCTGTACTGAATACATTTGAAATGACACCCTGCTGAATCATACTGTATGAGTAAGGAACATACCTTCATCATACTGTCATACTTGCTAACATTGTCATTTGTCATCTAAGAAAACAAAATATGTATCAGTTGATCCACTATGTGGTGAGGGCACAAGTGCTCTTCTAAATGGGATAAATGGTCCAGGGACAAATCTTCTTTTTCAAATTTTAACAACAAATGTGAAAATCACTGATGGTGTAATTCAAAGATTGACCCAGCGTTGGTCAAGCTGTTACTTTACAATTTTCTGTACACAGAAATTTGGAAGATTATCCTTATTAAGGATTTTCCTGCTGGAAGAAAAGACATTTCTGCTTATAACATAATGGTTGGCATGAACCATGTTTCATACATTAATGGGAAAGGTCCTTCGAAGAGGCTTCATTACCCTTATTTTATACCCTCTTCCTAAATTAAATTTTTACTTTTCCATGAGTAAATTCTATGTTAGGCAAATTACACTGAATCCATATCGAATCTGTCAGTGGCATAACCAGACGGGGAAGGGGGGGGGGGACAGAACCCCTCAGTCACAAGTCTTGCACCTCCCTAACTTGTCACCTCGGCTCTGTATGCAGGAATACATTGAAGAAATGTTTTGGCTTGCATGTGTACTGTTAAGTAAAATAACCTTAGTCCTACACTCCCACAAATTTAGCCCATACCACAGTGTTTGGGCTTATGTGCAATTACACAATTCTGCACCTAGCTTCCAAAATCTCTCAAAGTTAAAACATATAGGAGGGAGATTCATGCATCTTTTCATTCTCCAATACATATGGTTTATTGAAAATCCTCCCTTTGATAATGACAATCCCTCCTGATTACACATTAAATGCTCTGTTCTATCACCCCAAACAGTACCAATTCTCCTAACCTTCTTACTGAAGCCCCTCCCACAATTTTCTGAAATTCATCCCCATCCAGACACAATCTCAGTTTATTGCTTCAAGGTGAATATAGAAAAACTCAATTTATATAATCAGAACACTCTCAGTACCATACATGCTGTGTAATATAAGCTTTGGCACTCTGCATTGTTTGAATTAGCTGTCAATCAAAGAGCTGAGCCAATTGGGAATTTCGGTACCCGGGTACCAAAACTGTAGTTTGGGGTGAGAGGTTTGGCCCTTTAAGTCTTTATACTAATCCTAGAGCAATAAACTGACATTGCATTTGGATGTGTTTGGAACTGTCTTTGGGGTGAGAAAATTTTCCCTTTAATCCTGAAGTATAGCACTAACACATTGCCATCCCATCTCTAGCTAAAATCACCTTTTCATTTTCTCAAACATCCTATTTCTTCCAGAGCCATACAATTCAATCCTTGCGTTTTAGAGTTTCCAGGTCACACCCTCGAGAAATAAAGGAGTAGGGATAGTTGTATAGTTTTATCAAACCTTCATGCATTTACCAGAGTTCCCAGTCTTTATCTAGGTCTCCATAAAAGCTACAGTGATGGATGGTGTGCAATAGCACTTACTCTCCTCATAAATTCAAGAAGGAATACTTATGTGCAAATTACTAATTCATGAAAGCTCACATGCATTTTCATCAGAGTTATCACCACAGTCAACAAAGTCATCACATAACCACACATCTGGAATGCATTTTGGAAGCCCGCTGGCACATTCATATTGGTTATCACCACATTCAAAGTTATCTGTAGGAAAAATGAAAATAATTTCACATCAAGTTTTCAAGTCACATTTTCTCAGGGCTGGGAAGAGGACAGCCTTAGGAATGAATTTAAGGTTGAGAGCAGTCACAACAAAATTAATTTTAAAGCAACAGAAAAATCCCAGAATTTTCTTCTTTTTTCTCTTCAAAGTATTTTTAATGATATTTAGTTTACTTACTGCACAGCATATTCAAGGTAATCCAGCAGTTAATCCTTGTAAATTGAATAATTGAGGAGAAAAAAGTATTGCCATGCTGTGACATGACTCTTAGGGTCAATTAAATATTCTTATTCAAAATGGAATGACTGCATTTCCTTATATTTCAAGTTCAAGGTAAATTAAAGTGTACCTAAAGTCAAAAAAATTGACCATCCCCATATCCTTCATACAAATAACTGTTTTATGAGTGAGCACTTAAAGGTTTCATTTGGTTTTCAAAATTTGTGACCATACTCTCTCAAATTATGCACAAAATTGTCACAAATCTGAAGTCAGGATACCGCAAAATTCAACATGTTAACTTTTTCCGTAACTATTCGATATGAAACTTGACTCATTATGCTTACTATAAGAACTGTCATGTGGTAGTGTCCCTTTAACACACTCAATTAGTTCAATGGGATCAACTCAATGAGCCCCTTTAGACAGCATGAAAAATGAATTCTAACCGTTCAACTTTCATCTTCATTGGACATTCCTGAGCCAAGATAAAAAAAATGTTGAAATTTACTAATTTAAAACAAATTAGGCCTAGTCCACTGTGCATTGTTACTTTCTTGTTGTAGAACTCACATTACCAGAGTTATTTCCTTATAAAATTAAAAAGTTTTTATGACCTTGAACACTCCCTGTTTGCTTGCATAGCATGTTTCACAGATAGGCTTAGTTAATTGGTACAAGGTGCAGTAACTTTCAGAAAAACAAAGAAATACAAAGGTTATAATGTGAGTAGTACAACGATGACATCACAAACTATTGCACAATGTACAATTTTCATATGAGTGAATAAATTTAAACATTTTATATCATAGCTCAAGAATGTCCTATGAAAATGGGAGCTGCACTGTCAGAATTCATTTCTCATGCTGTTTAAAACAGGTTAATATTTTGAATTTTTTGACTTGAAGTACTTTTTAAATTCTACTTTCCATTAAAGGACTGTTTCTTATTTTAACAATAGGCTATTATAAATGCAATTAGTACAGATAGTATGCCACACGACACATGAGGGTTATATTGTAAGTTCCAAATTTATGACATCTTCAGATTCTGACAAGGATATGTTGCATAACCCCTATATTCCAACAAATCCATTAAGTGTAAACACCCCTCTGTTCTGACAGTCCCATGTCGACTCATGTATAGATAAGGTATAAGGTGTTGGAACAGGGGTTCAGGGAGCAATTTGTTTTTGAAATTTTGATTATAGCAGTTTTGCTACTCATCATTAAAAATTGATTAGTAATCCCCCAAAAATGATTAGCAACTTTTTATATTGATATTCCCTAGTTGAATGTATTTTTACAGCAGCTTGTAAAAAAAATATAGGATCAAAGACTGAAGGGTACAGAAGGTCTGATATTTCAGGTAATGAAACATCATGCGTTATGCGACCATATCACCTGTATCACGTATGCAGTATAACTAAACTCGGGCAAAAAAATTCCCCTAGATATCTCCAAGGCAATTTCTGTAAAAAAAATGCTATGGAGACAGCAGCTGTTGACGACATTTTATGGGATTTCCTCAGCATTTTTCTCAATGTTTTGCTTTGCTACCTTTCATTTGAAAATGTTTGTTTGTCAATTCAATTAACAAATAAAGCCATGAAAATTAATTGTCTATGACACTTCATCAATAGTGATGTAATTCCCTCATTGGATTGGTTTGTACCCAATCTTAGAAAGCCTAACAAAATGCATCCTCTTTATCGAATTCGTTGTCCTGCCAAGTGCAATTTTAGAACATATGCAGTAGTATGACATATAAAAGCAACCAAATTGAGAACAGTGGCATATTTTATTAACATTCATCCGATGCAACCATCCTTAATCCATCATCCCTGTCCAGATTGTTATTAGGTGGTTCTCCCTCACCTAAAATTAGGCCACCACTTACTTGTAACGACATACTGACTACCAATTACTCTACCCACACCCATGATATTTTATGAATCCAAGCTCCATCTCCTACAATGCACAGCCAAACAGAGTACTGTAACTGCCGATGTGCAGACTCAAGCCCATCCTGTGCCTTTAGGACAGAGATTCACCCCAAAATGTTCCAAAACATTTCACACCCTTTAACCTAATAAAGCTATGAAAAAAGAGGTCATCAGCTTCATTAATTTAGCAGCTTTTAAAGCTTATAATAACCTGAGCAAGTTTTGAGCTTCTTAAATCCTTTCATAAGTTGTTGAAAACGTGAACCTATGATCTCCTCAGTGTCCCTTAAAATTTGACTTCAAGATTGAGCACTAGTATAGTGGGTCATTCCATGAGGTTGGGGTATTAAAGTGTGACATCCCTGATAAATTTTATAAATATGGTGGATTTGGTGCAAATCATTGTTTTTTTCTTAATGCATCATTTTAAGAGGAAGAAACCATGAAGCATTTCTTCATACAAGTAATATACATTACACAATGTTGTTTTCATTTTTTCTACTATGTTTCACTGTGGTAATATTACCTATGCAACGAAGACACCTCGTCTTACAGACCTCCAGTACAAACAGGTTGACCTACACTACAATTAATTGCGATGCAAACCCGAACAAATTGCTCCCTAAGGTTTCTGAAAGGTGACTGCACCCTCTGTTCAAAAAACATTACATTCTGACAGACCAACACCCATGAGTGGAAAAAGTTGGGAAACTAGGAGAATCCTTCCTGGGAAATTTGGCCATCTGGTGGGAAATTTGGGCAATTGGGGGTGGATTTCCCATTTCCCTAAATGAAAGTATATAGTGAAACTATTCTCTTCCTGGGAAATAATTTTTACTCCCTTCATGGGAAATACACACTTTTCCAGCCCCTGCCCACACCTTGCATGTTTTATATGAACAATCAAGTTGTAAGAACATATGGATGTTGGAACATAGGGCTGTAACCATCGCAATACGGGGTAGAGCCAGTCACCAGACAGAGACTGCACATAAATACAAGACGAAAAGAGAAGAATTAGAACTGGTGTATGACTTATACTGTATATATGAAAATATCTGGCTATTGTAAAGTTTGATGCAACCATATGCCTATGGAGTCAGATATAAAATGGGAAACCTTTGTTTAAATGTTGAATTTCTATTGTGAATGGCCGTATCAAAGTCAGATACAACTTGACAGAATATCATGCTGTTTATGTAATTTTTCATATGGCCCTAACTAACATGACAGATATATCTGCAAAAAATAACAGATCAGGTACAATTATATAGCTTGATACATAACTTTTTTTTTTTTTTTTATTTACTCACTCAATGAAGATACTACTTTACAAAAAGGATATTAACAATAAACGCAAAAGTCACAGGAGAAAAAAAAACATAAAGGAAAGAAAACATTACCCCTAACTACAGTCTTAACAGATCATACCATGGCAGCCAAACTTTATCCCATCCCTCATTCATATTTTTATTAAAAGTAAATTTTTGTATAAGGAAGTAATCTTTCAAAAATACCCGCAGACCGTGAACAGAAGGAGTAGACTTTGCTACCTTACTTTTAAAAATATAAAACTTAACTAGAATAATAATTAAATTAAACATTTGATCACGGTTACAGCCTAATATTAACAGAATAACATCATGAGTATCTAGTTCTATTTCTGCATTTACCAAATGAGAGCGGAGAAACTCCCATGAAGAACGGACATATGGACAATACACAAAAGAATGTACTATGGTATCTAAGGCGTCATGGCATAAACTACATTGATTAGATTCTACTGCGGATATATTATGGAGGAACAAGACGGTGAATAATTCTATACTGGAACCACCTTATCTTTATATCATTGGTACATCTAAAGGGAATAGAGCAGTACAGTGACCACATTGCATCTCAAATATTTACATCGAACTTTTCACGCCACTTAAGAAGGGATTTATTTGTCACTGCTGAAGCTAGGGCTAATAATTTGTTAACGGCCTTACAGCTGAATTTACCCATGGAATTTATTACACAATAAAAATTATTAACAGGTTCTATAAGTCTGTAGTGCGAAGATTTGAAAAATTCATTCCAGATTTAATGGCAGAAACAAGCCCATGGTACTCAAGAAAATTTGAACTAGATTACACTTCACCTGAAAATCTTCGAAGCTGTAAAAATCACCATTACTTGAAATCAAGTCTTTGGTACAATAAATACCCTTTGAGATCCAGTGCCGGTAAAACACAGGATTATCATCAATTCTAACTAAACTATTGGTCCAAATCGGTTGAAGGAGTATAATATTTTTATCATTGACAAAAGTAAGAAGCTGAACAAGATAGTGCTGAAATGCGTAAAATGCGTCTTTCCAAAAAGGATATAAAATACTGTCACCAGCTTCTTTGAAAAAATAATCTCCATTTTTAAACATATCACCTATAGTGAACCCATATTTACTAAGATACCATGCACTGAAACAATTTTTGCCCGTATTGCTGTCGAATAGACGACATACACATGTAACTTTCAGAGCAATAATATGCTTAAAAATATCTATCATTTTCAGACCACCGTCCTCATACTCACATATAACCTACTTCCTGCTAATACGATCCAGTTTATCATTCCAAATAAAGTTAAAGAATAGTAAATTTATTTCATTCAACAATTCTTTTGGTGGGTCAGGAAGAGATAGCAGGTAATAGTTTAAATGAGGTAAAATAATAGACCGGTAACGCAATAATTGGCCCGATGCCGATTACTTAACAGATGATCGGTCGAACACTACCATATGGAGTCAGATGTGAAATGGGAAACCTTCGTTTAATGTTGAATTTCTATTGTGAATGGCCGTAACAAAGTCAGATACAACTTGACAGAATATCATGCTGTTTATGTAATTTTTCATATGGCCCTAACTAACATGACAGATATATCTGCAAAAAATAACAGATCAGGTACAATTATATAGCTTGATACATAACTTGATGAATGACCATGTAATATATACATATTAGGTTTTACATGGCCATATCAAGCCAGATACAACTTTAATACTATACCATGCCAGAATCACTGAAACCTAAAAAGATAGGATTTATATGGACAATCAACATACTATGTGTGAGACCCCTCACTAATGCCATTCTAGAGATATCATGTTAATTTAGTTATGACATCAGGTCAGGTCATCACATCAGGTTACCTCAAATGACCTTTGACCTCTCAAAGCAAAACAATAGATTTCTTCCTCTCAACATTACAAACCTACATAGTAACCAGAGAGCCAAAGGGCTTAGTGATTCATTGCAGCTGCAAATCTGCGTATTTTTCTTTTTTCAAGTTGATCTTGTTTCATAAAGAATCTACATAGTGTACATGAAAGGCATCCAAGCTTCCAACATTGAGATATCATAGAAATTGAGTTTAGAGATTCTGGACCCTGTGACAACCAAGATGACCTTTGAACACCTAGTGCAAGGGTTCTGCTCACTATATTGCATCCACATAATGCTGACTCCTGTGGGTGTGACAGTTGCAGTATCCAAGACTCCAACCATGAGAAATTGTGTAAACATGGTACTGAGACTTTGGCTCCTTGTTACCCCAAATGACCTGTGGCCTTCACCCAAAATGAGAATTCTGCTCATCACCATAACTCATCCACATATCATGTATGAAATCTATCCAAGCTTCCACCTTCAGATATCATGTAAACAAGGTTTTCAGAATTTGATGCCAGTGACCCCACCTGACCTTGGACCTCAACCAAAAGCAATGGGATCATTTCATCAATTTGGCCAACCCAATCAACAAACATGAGGTTAGTCAAACTTACCCTTCTTGAAATAACCTCTTTACAAGCAATTTCTAAGGTATTTACTATTTGACCTCTCATGACCCCAAATAACCTTTGACCTCCACAAAAATTGATATGGATCATGAACTCAATATGGCTAACCCACACACCAAATATCAGCATATATAGTCACTTGTATCCTTCTAGAGATATCATGCTTTATTGTTCTTGACATTTGACTTATGAATACCCCAAATGACCTTTGACCCCCACAAAAAGTGATTGGGGTCATCTGCTAAATATAACGAATTCACACACCAAATGAAAGATTGTTCACACTTGCACTATCTGAAATACTGTGTTTACGAGCAATTTCTATGGTTAATTTACCATTTGAACTCTGGTGACCCCAAATGAACTTTGACCTGCACGAAAATCGATAGCTATCATCTACTCAATACAGCTGACCCACAAACAAAATATGGGCATACTCACATTTACCATCCTTCACATATTGGTTTAAAGGTTTTGACATTTGTGACCCTTGACCTCCACTGAAAAACGATAGGGATCGTCTACTTATTATGGCCAACCTACACACCAATTATGAGATCAGTCACTTTTACCCTTCCTGAGATACCATGTTTACAAGCAATTTCTAAGGAGTTTACCATTTGACCTCTCATGACACCAAATCAACTTTTGACCTCCACGAAAATCAACAGGGATCATCTACGCAATACGGCCCACCCACACTCCCAAATATGAACATAGTCACATTCACCTTTCTTGAGATATTGTGTTTACCAGGTTTGACCTTTTAACCTCTTGTGACCCAAATGACCTTTGAACTCCACCTAAAATAATCATCTGCTCAATATGGCCAGCCACACACCAAATATAAAATCAGTCACACTTAACCTTCTTGAGATGTCATGTTTACAAGCAAAAGTGTCACATAAACACATACACAATAGTCACATACAGACACACACACACTAACACAACATCACAATCACATAGATCCCTTGCCTGCCATCAGCCAAGAAAAAAAACAGAGGCAAAAGCAGCTTACCACAATCTACTTCATCTGAGCCATCTATGCAGTCTTCTTCTCCATCACAAGGCCAGTTGTCAAATATACACTCTCCTGAACCACACTCCCAAAGGCCACCACCACATCCAACAGAATATGAGAATGGGTATGATGAGTAAGAGTAGGAGTATGAGGATAAGGATGAGGATGAATCTGTAAATAACAAAAATATATATATATTTTTTTTTCACTTGCTTCAGAGGAAGTTTTGCATGCTATTGAAGGCATTAAGATGTAATCTTGGGAGGGGCCAACTAGCTTTGGCCTTCCATCCCCAAATCAAATTCTGGAAAAAAAAAAAATAACAAGAGGGCAATCCACGGAGTTGCTGATCTCATCACACAAAACCCTACAAAGCCCATCTCCTTTTTCTTTATTTTCGGTACATGCACTGTACAGGTTTAGACCTTGACTGAAACATTGACGTCTTCACTGACGTCAATTTGAAGGGATAACAATATACACGAGACTGCACCAGTAATCTTAATGTCTGTACTTTTTGTGTTGGTCTGTAATTCCTCCAAAGGAAGGCATACTTTTTGCATTGTCACATTATACAAATCAACACCAAAAAATTTAGCTGATCAACGGTTTGTGCGCTGTGCCCTATACATTGATAAAGCAGTGTTTGCAAATTAGATAAAGCTTGACCTTTGGAACAAAACGGTAACTTTTAAGGGGCTAATTGAAGCCGACAGGAGGCTCACTCAAGTGATGAACGCTAGTGTAGGCTACTACACTTTCACCTTACGAAATGCCTTTGGCACCATACTACAGTACTGACGAAACAATTGCTAGGAAATTGGCCATACCTCTTCCCTTTACTAAAATGACAGCTTTTTCTTTAATTCTAATACCGTTTGAAGAAACAATAGGTAAAGTATCCCTCCTTTGACGTTATCCATACCCAGAATGTGAATTACATGAGCAACACCCCAAAACTCCTGCAACTTGTTTTCAAGAAGCTGACATGACATTTCTACGGAATTTTGGGAATATTTTCAAAATGCTTTGAGATTGTTGCATAACTTGAACCATGTCTAAACTACCTATTAAAGAAACTGAAAATGAGTCAGTGTGTTTTCCTTTTTTTGCAAGTGAATGTTTGGAAATGTTACTCATGTATACAGCCTTAAATTCACCGCTGTGATTCCATGGACATGCGTCTGCCATGTTCACACCTCTGAGGTATAAAATTTGTGCAAGAACTTTCAACTTATGTACAAAGTGCATGGCAGGACTTACTTCGGACGATACTGTTTTTGCTAAAACAATTAAAATGGCCCAATTAAGACTTTAAAAGATAATAAAAAAGACATTTTCACCCATTCACATGTTTATGAAGTATTATTAACCAAAGGATTAATTAGGCTTAATTCAGTTTTCTAGAGAAAACAGTTACAAACTAAGGCTAGTTTCAGCTGTAATTGTACCGACTGGAAGTGGAACCGCCATACAAGGCACACATTTGTAATGGATTACTCGCCCAGCCTAATTTAACGAGTACGATGATCTTGCACGAAACATACCATACTTGTGGAATGCTGAGTGCCAAGCAACAAGACGGTTTAGTCATGGAACAGCACCGTGTACTACTGTATGTTCAGGGTTAAACTTACTGCAATGGGGAATAACACAAGTAAACGTAGCACAGAGCCATGCTTAAAGCACTTACTGCAACTCGACCAAATGAGAAATCTCAACTCATCGATCAGTACCTAATGCCCCAACTGGGATTAACTTAAGCCTAGAAGACAACTCGTCCTCACCAGGATTTTAGGACTACTATCTTTCTCCCAATTATTAAATGTGTTGTTTTGTAAACATATCTAGACAATACTGATAATGAAACAGAAAATCTATGTACCCACTAGGTTCAACAGAAAATTTGGAGACTGCAGAATATGATGAATCACAGTTCAGTACTAACGTTAGTTTTCATCATCTGTCGCGAACAGGATCCCAGGATGAAATTAACTCCAGCAGGATAGGTTATAACAATAAAAAGACTTAAAACATGAGAAACAACAAGTACCAGTGGCATTACCAGACCTTACTGTCCAGGGGGGCAATAGCATAGACATTTCCTGATTTTGTACTACTGTAGTTGAGCTGTGTTAGTTTGTGGGTGTCTCAGGGCATTAAGGGAAGTGTTGAGGAGACGGGAACAATCTTGGACCATGAAACTCCCCTACCCCATTGACCAAAAGGTACATTTTTATGCTATATTGTTTTCCTTTTTCTACGAGCAAGAACAACTTTTTCAAAAATAAATCTGATTTTTTTTCCCTTAAGTGTGAACACTACTGTATAAGGTATGTACCAAAAATTTGGGTCCTTTTACATATTTGCAAATATGGAGCTTGTATTGCAGAAAATAGATCAGATTCAAGGTTTCCTGTAAGGAAATTTGCATATTTGGGGGACTATTGCAGAATCTGCGTTTCCTATTAGCATATATCTGAGATAGCATGTCGACTGAAGATCGTATTACCTTAGGAGTACGGATTAAGGCTTCTCGGCAACATTAAAAAAACTCTCGAAACTTTGTTGCCTTTTTTAGACAAAAATGAAAGCCTATATTGAAGAAAATTTTAAGGAAACAGCACTGTAGCAGCTAGGACAAATTATCCACTAACTGCTTTATGTGCGATTACTTACAGTTTAAAGGCTTGCAATTTAAGGCGTGCAAAGCGCACAGAAAATTTTGCCTTTTAAAAACTAATATTTTCAAATATGGATCTTTTATTAGGAAGAATTCGGAATTTTATGAAGGAAAACTTGGGAAAACCGCACTGTATTTGACTGGTGTCTCAAATGGCAAATTTCTAATTTTTCACTTTTTCGAGCAAGGACGCAATCGCCCCTGCCTCCTACACAATTGCCCCTTCCTCCTGTAGCTACGCCACTGCTCTGCAACATTGAACATTGATAAAATCTTGACACTTCAATATTAGAGAATCCATCTACAAAGACTACACAACTGACAGGGTTGAAAGGTATCTGATGACAGGTGTGTATTAAAGCATTTGAGTATGGTTATATCAATGGTTCCTCTGCCTAGATTATGAAGTCTTGCCAGAAAGACTATATTTGGTTGGCGCGGAGCGTACAGAAAATTTTGAAAAATCATGACCCCTGAGACAGCCAGGAATGGCACGTCTCAGGCTTGGAAGTAGTAGCTAAGTTTCCCGATTTTTCTTGAAAATGTGAGCACCACTGTATTAGGGGTGTATTGCGGCGCACGAAGCGCGCTGAAATTTCTGCCCTTTTGAAACAATAATTTGTTGATATGGAGCTTATATTGCAGAAAGCTTTGGATTCTGGGTTTCCTGTGAGGAAGTTTAAAGAGTTGAGGGGATTACTGAAGAATGTGCACTTCCTTCAAATATTGGTGGCAAATCTGAGAATGATTGCTTTCTAAAGTCCTCCCAACTGTATGGCAAAGAGCAAGAGAGGAAAGTCTTTCCTCCGATAAAGTGGACCTCAGATATTATTTTGTCAATTTTAGGTGACTAAATATATGTTCATATATTTTTCTAAATGAATGTTCATATATTGACCAAAACAGTGTTCCATGAATGCAGATCAATCTTGCTTTTGAGGTTATAGTTGGCCCACTTTCTTTCTTCTCTCATTTTTCCCTTTTTTCCTTTTTCCTTCCTTTCCTTTTCCCTTCTTTTCCGTTTTCCTTTTCTCTTCTTCCCTCTCTTCTCCTCTTTTTCCTTTCTTTCCTTCCCTTCCTTTCCTTCCTGATATTTTCTTACCTTCCTGTTTTTTTTGTCAGGGAGGGGGAGTTTGGCCCCCTGCCCCCCCCCCCACTGGTTACGCCACTGACAAGTACAGTAGAGCACAGTTACAGAAATATCATAGTGAGAAACGTTTGATTAATGCTGATAACTTGCCAGGCAAAATTCAATATAAGTTGTCTACGTTCGACGGTTGGTCATCACTCAGAAGTGAGTGTTCAGGTCTCACTACTCCATTAGGGTAATGTGCTAGAGCATCAAGTGTACACCCTCAAAGAAATAGTTCTTTTAACTCTGGTTTGGACCAAAATTTATCAGGATAACCTGCCAGCTGGGTAATGAAAATCCATTTATATGAAAGAGAACTTGCTGGAGAGTGGATGTTGAAAATTTGGGTAAGATTGATGGAGATTTAGACTGTTTAAAAAAATTGCTGTCTAAGGGCCCGGGTTTTTTGTTTTGGTGAAGAAGCCAGGGGGTGGTGTACACTACAAAAAATTTCTGTTTGAAACCGTTGCAATGATTTCTCTTAACATTGTAGGCAAGAAACGATTTTAACACAATATGACCTTTGACCTCTGGCCTTTGACCTTCACTTCCGTGAGTCTGCAAGGCAAAACATCCCACCCCTAGGTACCTCCCCACCAAGTCTGAAGGGAATAGGGCGAGCCCTCTAGGAGTTTTGGACACAAAACTTCTGCAAAAAAATATACAATGCCCATTCCATCACACCAGCTTGGCTGGTTGTTGCCATAGTACCAGAATATTTTGGTAGGGCAGGGCAACTGTATGATATGTGTGAACTGACATGTATGTCAGTGGGATGTTTTTTACAGAAATGCAGTGAAAAAATGATTTTCACAAATTTGACCTCTGACCTTTGACCTTCGCTTCCGGGAGTCTGCAATGCACAACTACCTAGCCCAAGGTACCTTCCCACCAGTTTTAAGATGATCGTTCGAGCCCACTAGGAGGAGTTTTTGACACAAATTTTCGCATAAAAATATACATTTTCTGTTCCATCATGTGATCTTTGTTGTTTGTTGCCATGAAAAACACACCTTTTGGTGGTCCTAGACATGATATCTGAGAAGTTTCATGTTACTTGGATGTTCCATTGCAGAAATACAGTAAAAAAGCAATTTTCACCAAATTTGACCTTTGACCTTCACTTCCCGTAAAGAGTGGTAGATAGTGGTTCTACCTAGGATACCTCCCTATAAAGTATGAAGGAAATCAGCTCAGCCGTTTAGGAGATATAAGCAAAACAAAAAAGGATACACACACACACACACAAACACCTACACATGTTTTGACCCTCCCTCCAGAAATGGAGTCCCTGTCACCTTGCTTGGGGTGCCTCACACCTTGGGTTAGACCCTTAGACTAGTAACTTGGGAACACAAATCATTTTCATGTGCACCATGCCCTTTTTAGCTGGCATTGCCATTTTTAACCAATTTGGCAGTGTTTATCATCCTCCTCACGGAGCGATGAGATAATTATTACAGTGCAACAAAACATTAACTTCAAATGAAATGCTAAATGTGTTGGAACAGATTACACCTGAGAATCATGGCTGGAAAAAACCAGCAATTTGGGAAGCTCATTGCAGGGAAATTTTGGTATTTGGAGGGAAATTTGACTACTTTTGTGTGTAAACATGTGAAGTCTGTGGGAAATTTTGATTTGCTTGCAGGCAAATTTACATTTTTTCCAGCCCGGCTGAGAATACTTAAATATTTCAAACATTGTCAAAGAGCAGGGGGTCGACTCATCTCCAGGCCACTGATGAGGCCAACCCACACCAATTTCCTCCCTACAGTAGTGATTTCAGTTTTATAGGACATAAAGTATACCCAGTCTTCTTATTACAGGTGATCACAAGATTTCGTCTTGAACTATTGCTGTGTAAAACCTTTTCACTGAAAGTTTCGTAAAGCTAGTTAAGTTCTATGTTTACCTGATTTCATTTCCTCCAAAAAACCTAAGTGAAAAGCAAAAAAATTACAGTAATAGCACCATTAATATGTCTCTCTATTTAGTCCTGTCCAGAGCAAAGTTCACAAAACAAAGAAGGAATCTAAAAAGCCAGTTGGCTTTGTGATTCCTTGCCTATTTTGAACAAAAATTATTCAATTACTTCAATAAGCAAGTCTAGTAATTTTTTTTTTTGGTGGCTATGCACATGCGAACATTCACCAGTGAGAAACTGAACTAGCTCATTAGATTTTTTTTTATAATGTTGAACAAGTCTACAAGAATTACTGTAAGATGTTAATTATATTGACAGTATTACTACTTGTACAGCAAACGCTTTTAAGGTAGTTTTTCTAGGAATTAAACATGTTGCAATCTGCATTTGTGTCTTATGCCAAACTGGCTTTTCCTTGAAAAACTGAACCAAAGTCCAAATGAACCAAACATGTTTTAACCAGTTTGATAACCTGCAACTTTCTAGATAAGAACCCCAAAATTGTGAAGAAACTAGTGTGGGCCAATCGAAACTTGCAAAAAAACTTCTACAATAGGAGGAGGTTTGGATAGTATCACTAAAATTCCATAGGGACAATCAAAAGTTAAAAGTTAGTTGTCCGATGGATAACCATATTTCTCTCAAAATGAACTATATTATAGCAGCTTGCTTTTATCTTATAATTGAAAAGTATACTGCTGGGTATCAGCGCTTTTAACTTTTTCTATCATGTGTTAGTTGTACCTAACTTCAGATATCACATTTTCAAGGTTTTTTGTTTTTGACCTCTGGTGACCTCAAATGACCTTGGACCTCCACCAACATTAAATAGGCTTCTTGCTCTCAACATGACAAATATGTCAAATTTGAAAACTGCCAAGTCTTCCTGTCTAGAGGTATCTTGTTTACATGCCATTTTTGATTGGCAGATTTAATGCTGGTGACCTCCAATGATCTATGACCTCCACCAAATATTATTGGGACCTTCCTCTCAACATGATGGACCTGTACACCTGTATAAAAAGATTTTGGTTTTTTACCTCTGGTGACCTCAAAGGACCTTTGACCTCCACCAAAAACGATAGGTTTCTTCCTCGCAATATGACAAAACTGAGTACCAAATATGAAAATTGTCATCCTTCCTATCTTGAGATATTGTGTTTACGAGCACAGCATTACATACATAACATACACCCAGACACACACACACACATTCACATACACTACATCACCTTTGCATAGATTCCCAAAAACCTTCACAGTTTGCAAATTCGGAGGAGTGATTTCAAAATTTATTGAGGCTATTATTGTCTGAGGTTTAGAAATTCAGATCCATGATAACTTTCAGAGGATTTTTTTACTTTTTAAAGCATGAAATTTGCACTATAATTACAACAGGAGAGTTACTGCGCTTCATTGCTTATTTAGTACTGTTCTTTGACTAAAATAATACAAACCAGACATGAGAAAGCTTTTCCAAACATGAGAGCTTTGCAATTTTGCAGGCCTCAAATCTTAAAATGTTCATAGCTCTCCAGGCATTGCCTAGCCGGCAAAAAATATTTACTTCTACTTATCTCAGGGAATGTACAAAGCAGAAATTTAATACATGCTTATTATCAGTTAATAAATACATTTAATTTCCATTCCTCAAGATGTGCTTTTCAATATGTTATTGTAACAATTATTTCTACAATTCCAGACAGGAGCATCAATGATGTCCTAGCTCAACTACAATGTCCCTGGCACACAGCTTGATACAGGGAGTGCATTGTATTACAATATTACATAGGAATTGTAACCTTCTGGTGAAACAGTATTAACAGGAAAGAGCAGTCACCCCAACTTGAAGTAGAGTATTAGACTTTCCTGTTTCAGAATTGGCTGTTGAAAGTCATTTGTGACATTTTTTTCTCATTAAAGGCCCATTTCTCTCACCCCAAACAGTGCCAGTTCTCCTAACCTTCTTACTGAAGCCCCTCCCACAATTGCCTAAAATTCATCCTCATCCAGACAAAATCTCAGTTTATTGCTGCAGGGTGAGTATAGAAATACTCAATTTATATTATCAAAACATTCCCAGTACCATTCATGCTGTGTAATATAAGCTTTGACACTCTGCATTGTTTGAATTAGCTGTCAATCAAAGAGCTGAGCCAATTGAGAATTTCGGTACCCGGGTTCCAAAATTGTAGTTTGGGGTGAAAGGTTTGGCCCTTTAAATGTGAAATTTACTGCTTGGTGTACCCTACATATGCCATACTGAATTCTAACATATGATGAAAGAAACTTTTGAAGAGAAATGAGTTCTAGGAAATTGTGATATATTTAGCATTTGCTTCAAAATAAGTTTGGGGGACTGCTCTACTATTTAAAGAATCAGAACCACAAAAAGCTGGGGAAAGTCCACATATTGTCAAGTGTTACAGCAGAGGAAAATTAGGGTTGCCCAGCTTTAGATCACTTGTTTTAATGATTTTGGGCACAATGTTAATATTGTCAAGTAATTCTGCTGACAAACAAGAGCTGCTACTTGAACCATTTAATCGGCAGGCTCATCAATAAATAATTCTTATTGCAATATCGTACATAGATCAAAGTGTTGTGGATAGGCAATGCAATGCATGTCACCATCTGACCTTTTGTGACCTCAAGTAATACAAATTCACATCAGCACAATAGCCTGTTGATCCATCATTCACTGAATACCTGGCCAACACTAATAAGATGCCAACCCATTCCTACTACAGTAGGTATGCTTTTGTTTGATTCCAGTCTTTGATGCCTTCAACAACCTTTCTGGAGTTCCAGTCCTGGGCTGGAGCATACCAAAAAGAGAGAAAAAAAAAATGAAACCGACCTTCACTGTGCTTGATGCTCAGCATTAGCAATGTAGTAGGGAAAACTTTCCCAGAGAGCCAAAACTCGAAAAAAGGCTGTGGCTGGCCCCACAGCTTAACAAGGTTTTGAAATTTGAACCCCTGACCTCTGATGACCCCAGATGACCTTTCACCTCTACCAAAAAGAAAGGGAACTATCTTGTTATCCTAAACATCCATGAACTAAATATGACATCCATCCAAGTTTCCTACCTGGAGATATTGTGTTATATAAGGGTTTTCAGGTTTTGGCTCATCTATCCAAGTTTCCTATCTTGAGATATTTTGTTTAAAAGGTTTTCAGACTCTGACCCTTGGTGACCCCAGATGACCTTTGATCTCCACCAAAAACAATAGGGTTATTTCTTTCAATATGGGGCATCTATATACCATGTTTGCTGTTAGAAATGCCCATCTTGAGATATTGTGTTAACGAGAAAAACATCACAAACACACACACCATGGGGACTGCTTTGGTTTCTCTTATCGTTTAAACCAAAAACAAAAGATTATCCATTAAGGTGAGGATGTAATATCATATGTGCTTGCTCCAAGTCCATTTTATGTTGAAAATGTGACAGCTGTACCTCCTCATATCTTGAGAGCCACAAATTGGATTTCAATGCAAATTTTGGGAGGATGCACATGCACTGTTTCCTAACTGGCTAATCATAGCACTAATCCCTCATCTAACCCCTTACCCTAACTATTAAAGGATACAATAAATGGCAAAAGCCAATCAATAGACACCTTGTTTTAACAGTGCAAATCTGCCTCAAATTTCACCAAAATACTTAGAATAAGTACATCTCTATCAAAAAGATGATGTGACCTTAAACCCTTAAGAATGTGGTAACATTTTGCCACAAGGTACAGTAGCTTTCAGAAAAACAAAGAAATGCAAAGATTGCAATTTAAGTTAGTACAACAATGACATCATAAATGATTGCACATTTTACCATTTTTCATTGAGGAATTAACTTCAACATTTTACATCTCAGCATAAGAATGTCCTTTCAAGAGGGGAATTGGACAATTTCAATTCAGTGTTCATGCTCTGAAATATACTTCTGAAATTTCAGACTTAGGTGCACTTTAAAGCCAGTCATTCTTCATCCCAAACTGCAAGTTTTCCCCACTTTACAAAATTTCACAATTGTAGCTTTTTGATTGACAACATAGATCAAAGTGTTGTGGATAGGCAATGCAATGCATGTCACCATCTGACCTTTTGTGACCTCAAGTAATACAAATTCACATCAGCACAATAGCCTGTTGATCCATCATTCACTGAATACCTGGCCAACACTAATAAGATGCCAACCCATTCCTACTACAGTAGGTATGCTTTTGTTTGATTCCAGTCTTTGATGCCTTCAACAACCTTTCTGGAGTTCCAGTCCTGGGCTGGAGCATACCAAAAAGAGAGAAAAAAAAAATGAAACCGACCTTCACTGTGCTTGATGCTCAGCATTAGCAATGTAGTAGGGAAAACTTTCCCAGAGAGCCAAAACTCGAAAAAAGGCTGTGGCTGGCCCCACAGCTTAACAAGGTTTTGAAATTTGAACCCCTGACCTCTGATGACCCCAGATGACCTTTCACCTCTACCAAAAAGAAAGGGAACTATCTTGTTATCCTAAACATCCATGAACTAAATATGACATCCATCCAAGTTTCCTACCTGGAGATATTGTGTTATATAAGGGTTTTCAGGTTTTGGCTCATCTATCCAAGTTTCCTATCTTGAGATATTTTGTTTAAAAGGTTTTCAGACTCTGACCCTTGGTGACCCCAGATGACCTTTGATCTCCACCAAAAACAATAGGGTTATTTCTTTCAATATGGGGCATCTATATACCATGTTTGCTGTTAGAAATGCCCATCTTGAGATATTGTGTTAACGAGAAAAACATCACAAACACACACACCATGGGGACTGCTTTGGTTTCTCTTATCGTTTAAACCAAAAACAAAAGATTATCCATTAAGGTGAGGATGTAATATCATATGTGCTTGCTCCAAGTCCATTTTATGTTGAAAATGTGACAGCTGTACCTCCTCATATCTTGAGAGCCACAAATTGGATTTCAATGCAAATTTTGGGAGGATGCACATGCACTGTTTCCTAACTGGCTAATCATAGCACTAATCCCTCATCTAACCCCTTACCCTAACTATTAAAGGATACAATAAATGGCAAAAGCCAATCAATAGACACCTTGTTTTAACAGTGCAAATCTGCCTCAAATTTCACCAAAATACTTAGAATAAGTACATCTCTATCAAAAAGATGATGTGACCTTAAACCCTTAAGAATGTGGTAACATTTTGCCACAAGGTACAGTAGCTTTCAGAAAAACAAAGAAATGCAAAGATTGCAATTTAAGTTAGTACAACAATGACATCATAAATGATTGCACATTTTACCATTTTTCATTGAGGAATTAACTTCAACATTTTACATCTCAGCATAAGAATGTCCTTTCAAGAGGGGAATTGGACAATTTCAATTCAGTGTTCATGCTCTGAAATATACTTCTGAAATTTCAGACTTAGGTGCACTTTAAAGCCAGTCATTCTTCATCCCAAACTGCAAGTTTTCCCCACTTTACAAAATTTCACAATTGTAGCTTTTTGATTGACATTTCAAAAATGCAGAGTGGCCCATATTACACAGCATGTGCTTAGAGTGTTAGTAATTACACATTAGGGCATTGTATACTCACCAGGATTTACCCTGGAGCGAAAAACTAGAACTATGTCTGGACAAGAATAAAGTTTAAGACAGGAGAGGTAAGTAGCCAGTTATTAGGAGTATACAGTAGGTTTGGAGAACTTAAGTTAAACCTTGGGATGGGGATGTGTAATTTTCTTTGGTTTCTGCTTTACTTCAATTTATTATGGTTTTTAGTTCATTCAGGTAATGCGTATCGCATATGAATGATCACCCCTACATTGTAGCCCATGTACAGAGCCATTCTTGGGCAAACACAGCTGTATTTTACAGCTAGCCAATTGGAGCTGCCTCACCATACCAGGATATATGCTTTTGCATTAAAATGAGAATGCAACACTCCTTTTTACTATAAACTAATCAGGCCCTAGCTATCATGAGGGATTAGGGCAGGGGAAACACCCCATTACATCAAAAAGTTTTTTCAAGTCTTTCAAAAATCCCCTTGATTATAAATGGAGGAAACCCATAACATTTGTCACAGATCCCAAGTACTACATTTAATGCAACCTTGTATTTTCTGTTTACAAACTAATTCACCTGTCCCTGAAAATCACCACCATTCATTATTGCTTTTACAAGTTTCATAACAAAACATATAAGTTACAACATCTTATTTAGAAATTTTATCTTCAGTTTCCAAAAACTATTCTTATGAATAACTACACAAATCAGTGGACCATATCTGATTATTTAACAAGGGGCTTTGTCTGGAATTGTTACTAACAATGTTGATCAATGGCTGCAGTAAAAAGTTACACCGCAAGCTGTGGTGGTAGAGACTGGCACGAAAAGGAACACTGGTACGTACGTCACTGGTATGCAGGTATGACACAAAGAATAGCAGCGGTGAGCTGCAAGCATGTCAGGTTTCAAAAAAGTGGCAGAGCTTGCAATTCCTGATAAATAGTTTGAGGGCAAGCGTTACAGTTTCACACCTCCAGTGCACAGACATAAATTGTCTAGAAAATAGAACCAAGCTAATTTATGGAAGATTTGTTTACCTAAACAACATGTACTATACTGTTAGGAGTTCAATTTAGGTCCGGCTGATAAATATTTTAAAGTGTAACATGTACACAATGAAGAAAGAGAGAGAAATTCAATAGGGTAATGAGTTACTACATAACAAAGGGAGGTAGCTCCCAGATTTACATTTTACCCCTTACCTGGAATCAATTTACTGTTTTACCCATCTCACTTTGACCCTGCAGATGTTGAATATTAATGAGCTTCCAATTACTTGATCATCATAATGATGTGATTGAAATTAAAGTAGAGCTGATTCTATACCTCATTCCAAACAAGTCGAATTTAGTGTCTGAGCTTATGCATAAATGAACTTAACACCTGTAAGACATACCCTGGCTCTGACCCCTGAACAGTTGGGAGTCCAATGTGCAGCACATTTGTCTGAGTTGTGGTGCAGGGCTGAGCTAAAGTTCCTTAAGTGTTGAGTCAACATTGCATCAAGGCACCTTAACAGGTGTGGCATAGGGGCATCATATCATGGACCTACCACCCTGCATTTAATATATTCTACAGCAAACACACATCAAGTCTATGAAATGGTGGGTGAGTTAAATAAGAGGTGCACAATAATGTTTGATGCTCCTAAATTCATCATCCCACCTTCCCCTGGATTTAGCGCATGAATGTCACAGTTCATATGTGTTAAAGGTCCAGGGGCCCGTTTCACAATGAGTTACGTACAATCGTAAGTATGATTTACTGTTGACTTAAGTATGGGGAATCAAACGTAAGATTATGCGTAACTCTTTGTGGAATGGGCCCCAGTTCCCTCACCCCAAACAGTACCAATTCTCCTAAACTTCTTACTTAAGCCCCTCCCACAATTGTCTGAAATTCATCCTTATCCAGTCACAATCTGAGTTTATTGCTTCAGGATGGGTAAAGAAAAGCCTTATGCGTATATTAAACCAAAACACTCTCAGTACAGTTCATGCTGTGTAATATGAGCTCTGGTAATCTGCATTGTTTGAATTAACAGTCAATCAAAAAGCTGGGCAAATAGAAAGTTTCTGTATCCCCCTACAAGAAGTGCAGTTTGGGATGAAAGGATTGGCCCTTTAAACATGAAACTTATTGGTTTTGGTATTGTTATAGGCCTCTATCTTTCAACCTCAGAAACCCAACCAAGATTTTCAAGCCATTCTGTAGTCAAATGGTTCGGAAGGAGGGAAGTTTTTGAAAGTGAAATGGAATGTGAATATTATTAGGAGTAAGATGCAATACCTACTAAAAAGAATTTAGAAAATAATTGCAAGACCTCCTGACCCACCTTGGGTTTTGGGTGAAAGATTGTGCTGATAAAAAAAAAAAAAAAATCAGCCTGTGGCAATTAGCTTGTTCATGTGTTCAACTCCCATTAAGTTTATTTATTTATTTTTTTTTTTTGGGGGGGGGGGGAGGGAGGGGGGTTTAGGGCTAAATCTTGATGACCTTCATAAGTTATTTACATGTAAAATGTATGAATATTGAACATTGTCCCAGGAATAAGATTGTCGTTAATGTATCCTGCATATTTGCTGCATCTTTCCCAACCATTATCTAGATTTAAAGGGAAATAATGCATTTAAAATGCTCCAACATACCATTAAAAGTAAATAACCCTTGTCATTTTCAAATCAATTGGTCTCAACAATAAAACCTTGCAACAGCTTCATCTCCTCAAAATATTATGCACAAAAAGAGTTACGAAAGATGCATCTTTTGAAACTTTGAGAGTTTGGGTGAACAAATTATTCATGTGCAACAAACAGCTGAATTTCTTTCTGAGGGAAGCTTATTTCTTGAAAAGAAGGCTATCATACTGCCTTATTTGAACTTATTTATCCCTCTTTGCCAGTAAATATCAGTTTTAGAAAAATGAAATTTCCTTGTAAAACAAACGCAATATTTCCCTGTAAAGGAAAGAAGTAGTCACCCCAAATTTACTTTGGGAAAACTTCCAGATGCTGAAGATTACTTTTCATGTGCTTAGTTACAAGTATATTTAATGATATTTCAGGACTGAAAGATTGCCTCTCCATGAAGATTAGGTTAGATGGAGTTTTACAGCCCAGTTTTCAACTAGTAGGTTTAAAGGGGCTCATTGAGTTGATTTTGATGACTTAATAAGAGTGTTAAATTGCCACAAGTCAACTTTCATATCCAATAGTCAAAAACGGTAAAAAGTTAAAATTTTGGATTTCGTGGTGTTCTGACTTGTAGCAGTTTGTGCATAATTTGAAAAAGTGTCTGGTTGCAAATAGTTTTGAAAACTGTTAAGTTTCACTTCTAAAACAGTTATTTATAAATTTACGATATCCAGATTGTCTCAGTAGCGGAGCCAGGATTGTGTCGTGGGGGGTTTGGATCAAGACATGAGGGAAAAGTCTAAGGGGAGAGAGAAAAAACTGCTACTTTGGGTGATTTTTGCACTTCAAGGTTAGGTCTTGGGGGTTATAACCTCCAAAACCACCCTCGTGGCTACGCCACCGGATTGTCTAAGTTTTTTGTCATTGGTATGTGAAGAAAACTTCACAGGTTTGGAAAAATTTGTTGGTTTTTATACAATTCAATGAGTCCCTTGAAGTTGGTAAGGGTTACCCCTTTTTTCCAGTTGTGGTTAACTGGCTTGTTTTCCCCACTACATAATGCTGAGCATCTAGCATAATGATAGTCCACTTAGCCAAACTGGGTTAACTACATTTCCTCTTTCATAACTATTTCCATTTTTGCACAGCTACCTGACAGTGAAATAATGTTACATTGCACAGAAGATGATCTCCCCAAACAGGAGATCATCCCCTGCACCTGGTTCACATTATAAGCCTTCTCGAAATTACATGTAATTTTTAAAATTAACTTTTCTCAAACATTCTCCTTCTATAGAAAGGCAATATCACTACAGGTAGGAAAGAGTTTCTTCAAAATGTTTAATTTTAGCTTCTTGTTAGACTCACAAATTTTGAAGTAGGAAAAAAAAAAAACAGATAATGGTCCAATGGACTGTATGCTGCACTGTCCTTCTAGATTCAGCACTGTCCCTGTAGATGTATGTCAAACTGTATGATGTTCAGCCATACAATTGATCAATCTAATCAGAGAGGAGTCCTTATCCTTATTGTTTAAACTTCAGTCAATCAACCTTTCTAATTATGAGGGACATTCCCATAAGTTTTAAGGCAGTCAATTCTCAACCCAAACTATAACTGTTGTAGAACTAGAAGTCAACAGAAGTTCTCAAACAGAACAACTCTTTGATTGATACCAAATTCAAAAACCACAGCTCATACTGAATACACAGCACACACTGCACTGACAATGTTCTGATTAAAGGGGAAATCACCAGAACTTGAAATAGTATAGTAGATTCCTGTTACATAACTGGCTGTTGAGGATCACGTGATAATATTTTTCTGCTCAATTGTGGAATTTAGGAAAGGTTTGGCCTCACCTAGCTACACACTCGGTGTTACCTCTTGTTTCCAATCAGGCAAAACTGAAGGTTACCACCATGTTTTTTGGTCAGTATTCACACCTACCCCATTTTTGTAGATCGAGTAGTACTACCATAGTAACAAGGTCAAATATTTCACATACCAATTACTGTAAAATGATAGAAAATACACGTCATCAGTGCCATAAGCACTTGTGACCTTGCTTGATTAAAACAAACATGGTGTTAAAAAGCGCTTAACCCTGGGATTTTTGGTGCATCGAAATTTAAATACCGACCGCACATTAACGTGCATTCCTATGTTACTCAAGCGCAAGGTTACACAGTGTTACCTGGAGTGCAGGGTATGTGAGACCACAGTATAAGAGTAACTGCTTAGTTAACTTTGAATATGCACCAGAAATATTATGAAAGATACTTTGAAGAGAAATGATCAGAAAGTTGTGGGATCTAACTGTTGCTTCAAAATAGGTGGGGTGACTGCTTTTGTCCTATAACTTAAATGTTGGGTCTTGAATACTCACACTGAAGGAAGGTTACCACCATGTTTTTTGGTCAGTATTCACACCTACCCCATTTTCGTAGATCGAGTAGTACTACCATAGTAACAAGGTCAAATATTTCACATACCAATTACTGTAAAATGATAGAAAATACACGTCATCAGTGCCATAAGCACTTGTGACCTTGCTTGATTAAAACAAACATGGTGTTAAAAAGCGCTTAACCCTGGGATTTTTGGTGCATCGAAATTTAAATACCGACTGCAAATTAACGTGCATTCCTATGTTACTCAAGCGCAAGGTTACACAGTGTTACCTGGAGTGCAGGGTATGTGAGACCACAGTATAAGAGTAACTGCTTAGTTAACCTTGAATATGCACCAGAAATATTATGAAAGATACTTTGAAGAGAAATGATCAGAAAGTTGTGGGATCTAACTGTTGCTTCAAAATAGGTGGGGTGACTGCTTTTGTCCTATAACTTAAATGTTGGGTCTTGAATACTCACACTGAAGGAATAAACTGAGATTGTTCCTGGATGACAGTTTACGAGAGCTGTGAGAAGATTTGGCCTTTAAGTTGTACTATCAGGATATGGGCCCTAAAAGCAATGACAGATCTGTGCTATCAACTGTAACTATCACTAACATTGCTATAAAAAGTATATCATAGGGTGAACTAGCTAGTATCAAACTGAGCTCTACAGACCTACCACAAAACATTCTGAAAGTGTACATGAAGGAAAAGTGTGAGAACGAGTGCTTGTTTTAATTCAACCTTTTGTCTAACACTAACCTCAATGAAGACTTGAATTCAGAATTAGATGGAACAAAGAAAAACATGAGAATAACGGCCCCTTACACACTTTTTTTCAGACTGTGTGCGGGGGACATTGACAGCAAACAAATTGAATAAATTTCACAGAAGCAAGTATGGATGGATCAAAAGTTTCTTTGATATTTACTGACGACTCAATTTTGTCAACCACTTCCCCTTCTTTTAACAGTTAAGAGTATGGCCAGGCAGGAACTAAATTTCAATCAATCCTTTCATTGCAAAGATTTTGATAAGAATGAAAATAGACACTAAAGTTGAAAAAACATTGATCATGTATGAGAAACGTCAACTGATTGACTAATTAGTTGATATTAATTAAGTGACATCAATTAATTGATGAAAAATTGTTTAGGGGCCTTCAGGGTATTGTCCCCATTACTGTTTAAATCAGATCAGAGAGTTGCCAAAGTGGTATCTCTCTAATCAGTTTAGCTGTAGGTCCTATGTCTTCATACCAGTACCACAGTGTCCCATTTCAGTACTGTCCCCATAATTGCACCTCACAAAGTGAATCAAACATATGTCACAGGTCTCCACATCAGAGGTACAAAAAAGCACAGTCTACAATTCTGTAATATGTAATCAATCTACCATAAGAGTTACAATCAGTAACATTGCACATTTACAGCTGATTATGCAATTACTCAGTAATTGTGGACTTTCTCACTGTTGCACACAAAGTTGAAATGTAATTTTGTTGATTCACAGCTTCCCTGCAAAATGGTTGCCAACCATTATCCTAATTTTCATTCTTTTGAGGTAGGTGTTTATAATTCAGCTCATTGTCCAATTTTTTTTTTTTTTGCCAACATACACATGTTCAAAGATTAGCCATTCATGTTCACATTTGAGTGAAAGCAGCAAACTTTGATCTAGCTGCTACCATGGCAGATCAAACTTTTAAAAGGGTAAGAACAGTCTCCCTGGCTTTAAGTATTGTACAGTATAACACACTGTCCTGTTTCATGATTGGCCCTTCAGGGGCATGTGAAAGTATTCTTTCTCCTCAAATGTGAGAAAGTTTTACCGGGAGTCTCTCTGCTTGGTTTACCTTGAATGTGCAATATTAAAGTCCTCAAATATTGTAAAAGATACTTTGAAGAGAATTAGGAAGAAAATTGTGAGTTGTTGCTTCACGACTACTCTTGCCCTTTAAATAATGGGAAGTTGGAAATACAGGTCAACAACACACACTCAAGATCAAGATACACCAAGCTCGATCAACCATTCTCATGTACACACAATAGGTACATCACATGTGAACCTGGATCTCCTGTTTTTGTGCCAACTTAAAAGCAATGGCGACCATTTCAAACTTGTGCATTGTGTTGATATAGAAGCGCTAACTCAAATGTGGACCTGACTCTGGGTCAAGTTTACTTCTACCAATGGGGCAAATAAACCACAGTCTACCACACTCTTTCAAATAGGAACACAGCTATTGTTTGACTTCTGCTGGCAATTTTTATAAGTGGTGACCAAATTTAAAAGAATGACTCAGTGTTAGCTGACCTTGCACCACTGGTCAACATTTCATACAAAACTTGCCAGACTGTTTGCTTGTCTGGTGTTTGTAAGTGCTCATTTTATTACCCATATCTACCTACTGTAAGTGATTATTACCCACATCATCCCATTGTGATACTAAAGAAGTAAAGGACAATTGATTCCCTATTTTGAAGCAACAGATTAATTTAATTTCTACTCCAAGTATATTTATGAAGGTAAAAAAACCTCAAATTTCAATGAGGAAGATTTTATCATTTGAGTCTCATCAGCCTGAGTTTTTCACTATTAATTGTGGACTTTTAAGGAGTAACTCCAGTAAGTTTGCATTGAATATGCAGCAGCCTATTCAATCAAGTCCAAAAATATTGTGAACAGGCATGTAGCCAGGATTGTGTCATGGGGAGGGTTTTGGTGTCATGAGAGGGGAGAGGGGGGGGGGGTTAGGGCACGACATGTGTCTAAAGGATAGAGAGAAAACGTCCCTACTTAAGGTGTCTTTTGCATTGCAAGGTTGGGTCATGGGGATCCAGTTCTATCCCCCCCCCCCCCCAAACCCACCCTCGTGGCCAAGCCACTGATCGTGAAAGATACTTGGAAGAGAAATGAGAAATTTTTTAGATATAACTGTCACCGTTTTGAATTAAGTTTGAGGAGACTGCTATTTTACCCTTTATCAATGTTACCAACTTTGAATAAAATTTATGAACATGTTATTAATACATTCACACTTATGATCATGATCACACTACATGAAGTACTAAGCTAAACATAATACCAACAACAAGACATAGGCCTATGCTAGCTGTATTTGAATAAGAAAAATGTACAATTTACACAGCATGGGATATCTCTTCAAAATAGTTTTATCACCCTGAGCATGTCCGAGACACAGCTCTCAGGCTCTTAATAGCTGTTCCTTCTGAAGATTTATAGTTATAATACTTATGGTACACTTATGAATTTCAAAGTCTTATATTTGTACACTGACATAGGATAAGCATATATGAAAGTTCTCACAGAAGGATAAAACAGCATAATGTGGCACAGTTTGTATAGGAGTTATTGCGCACATGATTTTTATCATTTTTCAAAAGGCATATGTTGCAACTGCTGAGTATTTAGTTGGTAATGCCACAGTTCTTTCCGCTATTCTTATGTTAATATATTCATTTGCATGCTATGTTATACACTAGATATCAAAGCCTCTCCTGCATACAAAGCAGTGCATTACAGTAGTAAACTCTGAGTTGTATGATTGCCGTTGCGTTTATCATTTTTGTTTATTTGTGTCTTGGGGGATTGACACTACAACAATTTGCACAAATTTTCCGTTGTAGAATCTGTAACTCTTTAGATCCTAGGATCCTGAAAAAACAAGTAATAGGCCTGTTTAGTGGTTACTGTAAAAACTCTTGGGTCACATATTGATTTGGATGGAACGATATGTTACAAAGTTTTTTATGTCTGTATAGCCTCCCAATTCACTTATCTCTCCATCTAGCCTAACCCTTAACTCTAGCCTCTAACCCCAACTCTAACCTCTTAATTAACCCCTAAGAGGGGGTAAAATTAGACAGGGGTAAAAAATAAAACAAAATAAAGACAGGGTGGGGATCAACTAAGGAGATGGACCACCAAATGGAGGACCAATGAGACATGGCACTTAGGAGAAAGGCGGAGACTATACACATTGCAAATAAACAACATTTTTGAAACTACTATAAAGGCTACTTGATATGTTTTCTGTTTTGTTTTTATTATTTTTTTTTTTTTTTTTGTTTTCCATGTGGAATTATAGTTACCTTGTTTCCTCAAGTTTCCTGTGTTGTAAATCGAGTAGGATTTGAACCCAAGCACATGAAAAATACCTGGTGTACAGCAGCTGTAACAACCAACTCTACCGCCACTCAATGACACAACAAGACAGAATTTATGTGCACCATTGACCTAGCATCATCATGATTGTGCTTAGGGTATTTTTCATTTCATTGCGTCAATGTAGGAGGAAAGCTCAGTGAGAGGACCCACCTAGGTACCATTTTGTAGTAAGTAATGTTGCACAGCATCAGCAGCCCCCTTTTTCAGTTTTTCTAGGGAATGGGCTTTGTAAGGGTATAAAGACCTGGAGGACAAGGTCCCCCAATGAAAACCCCCTCCCTGGATATGTCACTGTGTCAGGAACTAAGATACTCTGTCTTCAACTCCAAAAAACTCACTTTTCATGTATCAGCTCTAGGTTGATCTAATCCAGGGCTCGATTTTCATTGGTTGTCCCACTGTCTGGGACAACTAAAATTTGATACGGACTACCAGAAGTTAAAGGTTGGTTGTTCCATGGACAACCACTTTCCTCTCAGATTGAAGGAGTATACAATACAGCTGACTGATAAACTCTTTCAACATTTTCCATCATACCATGTTTCAGACTTGGAAGTGTTTCTGTCTCTCAAACATCCCATCTTTTTATTCTTCAAGACCAAAAATACATGAACACAGTGACTGTTTTGTTTATTGTGTGCAAAATGTTCTGGACAACCAAATTTCCTGTTGGACAACCAAAACTAGTGAAATGGTTGCCCGAAGGACAACCATAAATTTTTCTGAAAATTTAGGCCTGTAATCTTAAAGGGCAAAAGCAGTTGCCCAGGACTTATTTCGGAACAACTGCTAAATCTCACCATTTTCCTCCTTCTTTTCCATCCTTGATATTTCTGGACTTAAGCATTGCATATTCAAGGTAAAGGGAGCTGTACAAACTCACAGGTGGTAAATTTCCTTTTGAGGAGAAAAAATACTGTACAGTCACTTTCTCAAGAGCCATGGATAGTTAATTAGATGAAGTTTTCCTGCCCAGTTTCTAACCAATTAGTTAAAAGTCGGGATAGCCACAGCTTTTTTTCCCAGTTGAAGAGCCATGAATGACACAGGGATAGTCTACTACACTTAAAGGGCCAATCTACTCATCCCAATCTACAATTTTGGTAGGGGTACAACAAAATTCTCAATTGGCTCAGATCTTTGATTGGCAGCTAATTCAAATGATGACAGGAGTACCAAAGCTTATATTACACAGCATGAACTGCACTGAGAGTGTTTTGATTATACCATGGAAGTACTATACACTTTGAGATTTTCTATACTCACCCTGAAGCAATAAACTGAGATTGGGTCTGGATAAGAATGAATTTCAGACAACTGTGGGAGAGGGGTAAGTAAGAAGGGTAGGAGAATTGGTATACTGTTTGAAATGAGAGAACTGGGTCTTTAACTCATGTTCCAGTGACTTCACTCTCCTTTTAATTCACATGCAGTTACACTTGTACTTGAAGAATGTGATTGACCCTGACCAGGACTTCAAATTCAGGGACCCGTTCCACAAAGTGTTAGGCACGATCTTAAGTATGATTTACTGTTGGCTTAAGTATGGTGAATCAAACTTAAGATTGTGCGTAACTCTTTGTGGAACGGCCCCCCCGGGTCTTTTCTTCCTGAAACTAACAAAGCCAAGCATTCTAGGGCCACTATGCAAACAATCTTGTGTATACATGAATTTATGGGCAAGGTGACAAAAAGACCCAACTATTTCAGGGCAGTCTGGTACTGAATGGTGGACAGGTTGCCTTCAATTGCTAAAAACAGAACTTTCTGACAAGGTTGACAAACTTCCCTGAAAGACAGAAAGGCTCTTTTCAAGGACTCAAAAAACTCCACAGGGAGTCACTTGAGATCATTTCAAATAGTCAGCTTCAATAACTTGGCCTAGAATATGTAACAGAGAAGAACAAAAAGTTTAATCATTATGTATTACAAGAAAAGAATTTCACTCCTTTTCTCTGAACCCTGCATTTCTTTTTTACCAAGGAAAAACTTGTTCAGGAAATACATGTACACTTGGATGCATAGGGTTAAAAGACTTCCAGATTACATGTCCACAGATCAATGATTTGGGTGGTGTCTGGGCAGTTTTAACTTTGCCAAGAATTTCTGGATTGCATGTATTACTTACATTATTGACAGGTTTCTCCTGATTTTGCTTTAAATATTGCACCATTTTGCATCCCGAAACCCCTGAAAACTCAAAATATTTCTAAAGAGGGGGATTACCACCACCCTTTTGACTCCAGGCCAGTGAACCCTGTCTTCACTTTTAGAAAAGGTAACCCTAAACATATAAAATATGTTTTTGTTTACAATGGTACTACACATTTTCAGGACCTCAATAAGCCAAAACCACAATAGGCAAATGTTAAAATTTTTGTGGCTTGGTAAAACCCAAGGAACAGAAAAGAGTCACCACATAGTTTTACACAACAATACACTCAAAAAATTAGGGAGTACAAAAATATGCAAAAGTAAGAAACAGATTGTAACCCCATCAGTCTCAATCTTAGCTTGCAGAAATTTGATTCCAAATCTACAGGTTAAAGAAAGTGACTTTTCACCAGCTGTGTGTTATTCAAGGTTGCAATGTACTAATCCAAGCTTCCATTATCATTTTCCCCCTTGCAGTTTTAAATTTTCACCATGAAGCTACTGTACCAAAACTTCCCCACAACCCACTCCCCTTTCCCCCCTCTCTCCACTCACCAACTCCTGTGCCATCATAACAATTTCAGGCCTTGAATTTTTAGGCATGCGGGTGCGATTGCACACCATCACTCACTTGAAATCATTGTGAGGAGTGTGATTTTTGAACACCTAAATGAAGACTTGGAGCTCAATTAAATCCATGAAAGTTAAATAAAACAGCACACCTACCACTCTCCTTTATTTCTGAGGTGTGTGATTTGTAGCACACCTGGAAAATCTAAAATTTAAAGGGTAGGAGCAATCATCCCAAATTGAAGAAGTGTAGTATGCTGTCCAGTTTCATGATTGGCTGTTGGGAGTCATGTAACAATATTGTTTCTCTTCAAATGTGAAATTTACCAGAAATAACTTGTCCCTGAATTGGAATAAGTACCTGTTTCAAAAACTTAACAGAAAATGGCAAGAATAGAAATATGGTACTACAAATATAACACCTTAGCATATTCTGAGTCATAGATATTAACAGCTAATGTGCTAAATGTTAAAGGGCAGGAGCAGTCATCCCAAACTGAAGAAGTGTAGTAGACTGTCCAGTTTCATGATTGGCTGTTGGGAGTCATGTGACAATGTTTTTTCTCTTCAAATGTGAAATTTAGCAGAAAAAACTGCTTGGTTTACCTTGAATATGCAATAGTAAAGTTATAAAATGTAATTAAAGATACTTTGAAGAGAAATAAGATGAAAATTGAGTTATTTAGCTTTTTCTTCAAAATAAGTTTGGGGGGACTGCTCCTTACCTTTAAGGCCTGTAACATAACTTTTGAGGACAAGAGACAGTAGAGAGATCACGCTGCCACTAAATCTTTAGTTTATCCTGCCTGTGTAATCCATACAATTCACATCTGTAGTAAGACAACTTAGAAAAGATGTTCAATCTGCTTGAAAAGGTGTAAAAGGGACTACCAACCTAAGCAAGGCAATTATTGCACTAGATGAATTTGCCACACACTTGACGAGACTCAAAGAATCTTTCTCTAATATGTCTTTAGAAATGAAAAGGTTTAGAGTAGATCTTTAAAACTTACATTATTTGTGATTTCAAGAAAACAGAATCTGATACTTTGAGGTTTGGTATAAGTTCACTTGGGGGAACAGTAGCATACAATGGCCACTGACGACTAAGTAACAGGAAGTATGATGAACATATATACAGTACTGTAGTGTCATCAGGGCTAAGATTCAGTTGCAATTTCAAGCTGTTGACGACGATTCTGTTCAAGGCATATTTCTGGTGGCTTTTCACCTGGGTCTTATAAGGAAATAAAATAGTCCCCATCATGTCCTTTAAGAACACAATACCCTTTTCCCTGCACGTTTGACTCCACCAGGGGTGTTGTGCAGTATTCTTCCAGATCCAGATTTCCTAACTGAAGATATCTCTCTTTTAAGAATTTTTTTTTTGTTAAACAACATTTGCGCTTTCTCAACAAAGCAACCAAAAGTTATGTTATTTGGGAACATTGCCACATGATCCTATTGTTTATCTTTAAAATATGTTGTAAGTCTTTTTTTTCGGTAGAAATTTGATTCTGTTGGAATGTTTGAATATCTTTTCCTGTATATCTAGCATTACCCTGCACCATAGATAGTGCACAACCATCAATGTTGCTTAAAGGCCCAGTTCTCTCACCCAAACAATACCAATCCTCCTAACCTCCTTACTTAAAGCGGCTCATTGAGTTGATTCATGAATTCAACAATTTTTTTCCAAACCTGTTAAATTTTCTTCCCATACTAATGACAAATGGTCCAACTAAGACAACCTCCATATCCTACTCACAAATAACTGTTTTATGAGTGGGTATTCAACAGCTCAACTCTATTTTCAAAAATGTGTGACCAGACACTTTTTCAAATTATGCCCAAAATTTCACAAGTCAGGGCACCAAAAAATTCAAAATTTAAACCTTTTCAGCAACTATTAGACATGAAACTTGACTCATTATGCTAACTGTAAGCATTGTCATGTGGTACTGACCCTTCGTCACTCTCCTTAAGTTATTGATATCAACTCAATGAGCCGCTAGCTCCCACAATTGTCTGACATTCATCCTCATCCAGACACAATCTCAGTTTATTGCTCCAGGGTGAATATAGAATTTTATACAATTTATATATTCAAAACACTCTCAGTACCATTCATGCTGTGTAATATAAGCTTTGGCACTCTGCATTGTTTGAATTAGCTGTCAATCAGAGAGCTGAGCCAATTGAGAATTTCGGTACCTGGGTACCAAAATTGTAGTTTGGGGTGAGAGGTTTGGCCCTTTAATGTTGCCTGCAACAGCTTCAAAATTATAAAACAATTGAATGCAATGTCAAATTAATGTGCCACTATGTCATCACAGATTTTCCACTATACCATATACACCATATAATTAGGCCTTAATAATCAGGCCCTAAAGGCAGTTGTTTTACGACACTTAATTTCAACACAGGGAATAAAGCATCGTGTCCGTCAATTCTAACACACAACAAACAAATCTGTCAAATCTAATGCACAAAATTGTTTTCATACGTAAGGCAGCAACATAGGCCGTGTTCCCACTTGGTCCCCCATGTTGATTGCCCCAAGCTCAATCAACTGAAAAAGTTTGTGACCAACCGCATGAGTGTTCCCATTTGACCGCCTGCACGAGATCTGATCCCCTCCTCCGGTTCACGTAACAGGAAGTTGTTTCATCGAAATTATGTGTGCAGGTCAGGTTTGTTTACACGCGTTTGTATGGTGTGAGGAGCTTCACTGAGGAAGTACGTCATTGATCTCGGGTCACCTTGATTCCCCGATGTGTTCCCACTTGTTTTCTTGATCGCCAGTGCGGTCTGATCCTCACCGAAGGGACGATCAAGCTTTCAGGATCTGATCCGGGGAACGAGAGCGTTCCCACTTGCAAATTGATCGCCTGCTCGGGGTCTGAACCGGATCTGATCGCCTGGTCGTTCTCAAGTGGGAACACACTAATAGGGAACAGCTAGTCCCTAATAGATGTGTGTTTACACTTGTTTACACACTTTAAACTTGATTCCTGACTGATAACCAGTTTGTTACCATTTATTATCCTTCAATTTAGAATATTCTTAGAACCATGTTACCACCTCCTTGCGTGTATTTAGTTGACCTTGACAGACATCCCTTTAGGTAACTTAACCATGCAATGATGCATTTAAAAACTTGAAAAACAATGACATAGCACTGACAAGGTATCAACTACACTGTATAAGACTACACAACCTGTATTTTGCAAGGACTAGAACAAGATCTTGCCTGCTTTTTTATTTGACAGACAGAAAAAACAACAATTTAAAATGTTTATATGTACATAGAAAAATGCATTTTCATTAACCCTTTACCGTTGTGCTCCGATTGGGGCATATTTGCGCGCCTCGGGAGTGGGTGGAAAAGCGGACATAGCCCGCCCTGCATGGGCTTCCGTAGGCCATTGACCCCGTGACCTTAAACTATTGTCTCTCTCGCTGTTGTGGCCGAATTTTCGGGTAGCTACTCGCAGTTTCGAGCTCCCCGTGAAACAGTAAAGATGTGTGACAGCCGAGCTCTCCGCATGGGTCCAAAAGGACCCAAACAATGGTAAAGGGTTAATACATATAACATTACACACAGAATACCTATCTTTTCAAAGGTTAGACATTGTGCTTGGCCAATGTTCAGAATAGCTAAGATGGCCTTTTCTGTCCAAATAAAATATATGACGGCCAACCTAACACATGCAAGGTTCAAGTTTGAGTGACCATTTAAAAATAAAATTAATCCTTCATTCACTTGCTCTGTAGATTTTTACTAACACTTTTTCAGCACTTCTGGCCCACATGTCAATTTTAGGTTCCTTGGTTCTCATTTTGAGCAAACCAAGATACTTCAAAATTTTATAACATTGCATGTTACAAAATGGTGTAATAAATACAATAGTTTTGACCACTATTTTCCCCTTTTCATGATAAATGGAAATTACTTAAACTGTGCATCCTGTCTCTTTGTCAGAGGAACTTGTCCCTGAATTGGAATAAGTACCTGTTTCAAAAACTTAACAGAAAATGGCAAGAATAGAAATATGGTACTACAAATATAACACCTTAGCATATTCTGAGTCATAGATATAAACAGCTAATGTGCTAAATGTTAAAGGGCAGGAGCAGTCATCCCAAACTGAAGAAGTGTAGTAGACTGTCCAGTTTCATGATTGGCTGTTGGGAGTCATGTGACAATGTTTTTTCTCTTCAAATGTGATTTAGCAGAAAAAACTGCTTGGTTTACCTGGAATATGCAATAGTAAAGTCATAAAATGTAATGAAAGATACTTTGAAGAGAAATAAGATGAAAATTGTGTTATTTAGCTTTTTCTTCAAAATAAGTTTGTGGGGACTGCTCTTTACCTTTAATGTCAGCAAATTAAAACAGGAAAAGTATTGATAAAACAAGGATATACATAAGCACCATCTTCACTTACAATGTATCATTACAATATATATTATAATAAAAAATCATGTGAACCTTTAAACAAAAAAGGGATTTTGAAAGAACTAAATTTTTCTTGAGTATGGGGTAACAATAAGTGGCAAACAAGTACCTGGCCAATATTTCTACATGAAATTAGGGTTCATGCACTTTCAAAGCTGGCAAAATTCCATGAATTTTCCATGATTTTCAACAATCTCAACTCCTACTTCTACCATCTACAAAAACAGTCAGATCTTTTAATTCCCATCTTTTTCTTTTCCTTGTTTTTCACAAAATCGTGTTTTTGAGCTTCGCAAAATCAGAACATGTTCACTTCATAAAAGTTCTCTGATTTTGTCAGGATCTTTTAAAAAGTTGCTTATTTCATCCTGACTTTCCAGGCTTGGGAATTTAAGTGTCAGTTTTCCCTCACTTTTCAAGATTTCTAGGACCTGTACAATTTATCCTGGAGGTAGATTCTCCAGGATAATTCAGTATATACTGTGAAACAATAACCCAAGAAATTTATATCAAATAAAAGACATTCCATTCATCAGCTCTCAGCAAAGCACATCTAGTTTCCATAGCCAAATTTTCTTTTTTGGGGGAAAAGGAAATAGAAGGGGACCATATTAAAAGCACCACCAGTGTCCACACCTGCTCTCTCACAAGTCTCTAAGCCAACAACTTTTCATTGTCCTTCGTTTTGTCCACGTCAATAACTGTTTTAACAATCACTATAAAGCTACATTTACAGTTAGCAAACGGGAGAGCCTCGAACACTGGTTTCAAAATCATTTTACAGCACCCAATTTTCAAATCTTTCACGCTCCAGTTACTGAAGTGTTCTTTAGGAGTTTGCACTTTTTGCACCCGAGGGCTTCTTTTTTTCTTTTCCTGTTTCTTGATGTGACTATGCAGATTACCTCCTTTTTCCTTATATACCGTATATTCTGTAATAAACGCTCCCCCTCTAATAAACGCCCCCCCCCCTCAAAATTTTTAACAACTGCATAGGCCAAGGCCTCCCGCACTACAGGCCCAACCCACGGGTTAAGCTAGTGTTTGACCGTTTATGCATAATCAGGACTTAATTTAACAATCGGCCCAATGCCGATTACCGATTATTAGAAAGAGGGAAGACATGTGTTTGTCCCTAAAGTATGCGCCCTTTGCTTTGTGCATATCGTTCAAGTTGGAAAATATTGGCAATAGTTCCGTTTGTTTCGCGAATGGAATATCACTTTTGTAGGCCTAATATTTTCTTTTCAAATGTGGAGACATAAACCAATCGCTAATAGAGTAGGATTGTTTTCAATGTCACATACCCTTTGATAATTTAGTTCTTAGGCAAACATCATGCTCTGTTTAGTTTTCATCCCCTAATCATGTCGGAACATTTGCAGTATTTTACTGTACTGGGTTGTAGTTGCGTTAATGTACTGTAGAATCCCGCTTTAATGAGGCCATGTAGAAATACGCGATCATAATAATCTTAGCGGTTCTGGGGCAGCAAAACAATTGCACCCAATTAACGTATCCTATGGTTCCTGTCGGATTAAAATATCCCCGTAAATTTTTAGCAGTTCTTGACCAAAACTTACGTCTTGTTTGAAAATAATCTGCAATTGAAATGCGCGCAAGTGAGGTCCCCGAAAAATCCACGTACGCAGAGATTTGCGATGTCGTTTCTTGTTGAATTTAGCACTGGGCTCTCCCGGCTGCGCTAGCCGGTTTATCAGCATAGGAAATGTGATCGTCGTAACACATAAAAACTCAATAGAAAAATTCGTCTCGAGGCCTAGTATTTTCACACACTAAATCAGATAGGCGATGGCGCGAGTTGTGATTGGCTGGCTAGAATCATCGCATTTGAACCAATCACGATGCAGGGGCAATTTAAATTTTGCAATGGATCGTATGCATATGATGTCACCGAGCAAAACACGATGCCTTGTTTGGTGGTAAAAGCGGAAACGCACGTAAGTCTACTGCATGCCTGGGCGAAGAAGTCGGCTGTATGAGACCACATGCATCACTGTTTTCGTTCGCAATGACGTTCACATTTCAAAGTCCTACTGTAAATAACATTACGGAAGAAATGCGAGAAATGGCTTAACTTCAGCAGGACAATAACCACCGAACTTCGAAAGATTCTAGGTGTACAAAACGTGCACAGATATACATGGTAAGCTTGGGACTTGAAAATACAGCCAAACACTGCAGCTCGATAGTCAGTACTTGCGTTTTTGTATAGAACAAATTGTACAGCAACTTACGCGGCACTTTTTTCCAGACTGCAAAGAATACAGTTCCAGGTTATACTACATTGTTATGGGGAAAATAACGAACGATCGCGCCCATGACAGGGGTATAATTTATACGTTTGTGCTTATCAATGCATTCCTTTTTGGCGGGAAGGATTGAGTACGGTATTTACAGGAATTTTAACGAAATTGAGAGCAAGTTTCAAGTATATTTAATATATTTTTTCAGTTTACAAATAATTGGTGGTAATGATGGGTTGAAAGGCAGAATTTTAATGATGTCAATTAGTTAATTTTGTATTTAAATATACCCTCAAATAAACGCCCCCCTTTTCAAAAATGTAACGCCCCCGGGGGCGTTTATTACAGAATATACGGTAGTCCATTTAGATTGCTGTTATCAATTACATGTTTCTTATAAACTTGAGATAATGGGGACTTTTTTTTTTTCAGGACGGTACAGCAACAGGACAGTCTGTTAAACACATGCATATGCCTCCTCCTGTCTTGACTATTAAGGTGTTACAGTTTTGAAGCAAATGATAAACATTAAGCATATTTCATACAACTATGCTAGGCGAGAAGGAAAGCCTTTGCAGCGGTGATTTCCTATGAGATCCTTGGGGACCTCATCTTGAATCATTTGTGCCTAATGCTGAACATGGTACTTGATTTGTTTGCTTGTTCTATCAAAACGATTAAAGTGTACCAGTCAAGGCAAGAATTTTAGGTTTCAAAATGAATCTTACTCATTCAACTTCCATTGTCATAGCTCATTTCTTTGAGATATTTCATGTTGAAATTTAGTCACCTAAACCAAAATAGTCCATTGTGAAATAATTTGTGACATTCTTGTTGTACAACTTTCATTCCATGCTTGTTTCCCTTAGCAAATAAAAACGTTTTCATGACCTTGAACACTTCATGTTTGCTTCCATAGCAGGTTGCACAGAGAGAGGGCTTTATTAATTACATCACCCTGTAAGGTTATGAGAGTAAGTGCACTTTACTACAAACTGCAGTAAAGTTCAGAAAACAAAACAAAGAAATACAAAGACTGTAATTTGAGTAGTGCAACAAAGACATCAAAAGCTACTACCATGAAAGTACTACTTCCATGCTACTACATATAAAAATGTACCTTTTCAATTGAGTGAACACATTTGAACATTTTGCATCTAAGGATGTCCCATGAAGATGGGAGTTAAGACTGTTTGAATTCATTTTTCATGCTCTGTATTAATACATTTATTTAGAAGTTTAGCCTTGAGGTACACTTTAAGTCTGTAGATTGACAGACAGAAGTCTCACTGGTTGGCTTTTATAATCTACAGAGAGTTGTTCACCTTATCACCATATCTACAGCAGTTGTTTTCAACTCTATGATGTCAGACAGAAAGGATGATTTTCATCGTGCAATGTACAGTGAGTTCAGCATTTTACTGATGTTTTTCATGTACTGATCCATCCTTCACATACTTTGTCAATGAAATATTGATTGAACTTTTGATTGAGCCTTTAGTTTTAAAACTACTCAGCAATAAAGGTAACTACAGCTGGATTTGCAAATTATGGCAATTTGGCTACAAACAGTGTGATGCTATTAGAACGTTTTGTAATTCCTTCAGCACCACATACACCTCATGACATCAACACTAGATGATAGAGAGGAATGTGAGTCCAGGTCAGGGTGCTGCAGCACATCCATTCATTTTGTTACTTTTGAATGTAACAGAGTTCTCTGAGTCACAAGTAAGCTTGTAACAAACATCATTCTCTCCTTCTTTTCAAATATGAATGCAATAGATGTGTCTAAGAAGATCTGCAGTAGTGTTAATGAACTTGATGATTATCCCATAGACAGTAAGTAATCAGGAATTCAGCAATTGGGAGGTAACTAACTAGTTTCTTAATTTTAATGCTAAATGTTCATTCATCATTTTTTGACATATCTCCCCCCCCCCTTTTTTTAGTGCTCTTGTCAGTTGTATGCTCATGCTGGTCAAGGTCAGACCTAAATGAGAATATATAGAGGCTTTGCAATTGCGTCACGGAACCGCCATGCTGGAGGACATTCATGCCAAATACACGTGGCTTTGTGCCGAACGCACTGCACAATATGCACTGTGATATGCACTGTGTGTACAAATTCAACGAGCAAGCGCGTCCCGTATGGTTTGCTACGTAGTTACATGTACTCCAACATGGCCGCCGGAGAGTATTATGACGTCATGTGAAAAGCCTCTATAATGGAGCAATATGGAAAATGAATTTCTCTTCATCCTTCCCTTTTTCCCCACCATAATCCTTGTGACCCCCCCCCCCCCATAGGTAAGGCCACATAAGACATATCATTAAACAAGTTACCTCACAGGTTCCAGAGGAAGGAGCAACTGAAATAAAGTATCTGGCCCAAGAACACTATGGTAATGAACCTAGGAGGACTGAACTAACAACCAATAGTCCACCTCATTCTTCAAACAACAAGAAAAGAAAAAAAACTTGACAAGCAAAGTAAAACACAACAAGTTTAGACGAAGCCTTCTTTGAATAATGACAATGACCCTTGCAATACATTTGGATAGCAAATCTTCAGACTAAAATGACCTTCATTTTTGTTTCTAAACAAGCATTTGGTGCAACAACCCTTGGACAAAATACTATAAAACAAATTACCAAAAAAGTCTCCAAAATTAATCAGACAGATACAATATAATCTAGCTGGTCACTTGTTTAACCCTTAAATGCTGTAACTAATTCCCCTTTTGTCCAAGTCCTGATTTTTGGTTCACCTTTATCAAAAAACATGAAAGATTTATTCCATGTTGACACACTTTGATACTATGTTCATAATAGTAGCACAACATTCACCACAAAGATTTCCATTACAAGACGGTTACCAATCAGTAAATTAAATCCCTTGTTATTTCAGGGAGTTGCTAGAGAAGGAAATACAACGAACAAATTTTTTTCAGACAATATGTACTTGAAACGGATTATATCTTTTGAGGTGTCACTATTTGATTGACAGGTCCCTTTGTTTCTATTGTTAAATCCCTTGTGACTCTAAAACGGAACCTACTGCCATTGTGCGTGATGCTCCACATAAGCAATGGAGTAGGGAAAACAAGCCAGTGAGCCACAACTGGAAAAAAGGCCGTGGTCAGCTCGACTTGAACCAATAGGCTGGAAACTTGGCCATAAAACTCTATCTAACTAACTAACTAACCTTGTGACTAAGCCCTTATAATGACAACCTCTTCCATTTTTTCCCACATAATCCTTAAACAAAGGCATTGTTTGTGTATCCTTTGATCTCAATGTTTGTTTCGGCGAATGTTGAAGCTTGCAATAAGGATTTTTATAGGACGACTGGAAACAAAAGTTTAAAAAATATGCTTCAATTGCGCCCGTTCTTCATTGGATGGAATCATTGTTTAAGTCTATATATTTCACTCAGATTTATATAATTTGGTCATCATTAGAAACCTAGTTTTTTAAACTAGTTTAAAAGGAAAATTTCTGCCGTCTACAAACGACATGATAAGTCTTGGATAGCATCAAATGGAATAATAATTTCCCACCTCTGCATGACGGCTGGCAACGAAATATTAATGATTTGGGTGTTAGAGATACGTCTCTTCATTGGAATTTAGATAACGCGTCACTAATCCTTGTTGATCAAAGCATTGAGATAAGAATTTGGCAGATAAAAGCAAGATTACCGTCGGAAATGAACACTGTCTCAAAGAGACTGTAAAGCGTTGTTTTTCCTTCTCTAGCAACTCCCTTGTTATTGTTGATCCTTTAAGTTAAGAATGAAAGCAATTTATGTCTCTGGCTGAATTGAATGTTTATTACATTTTACTTGAAATTAAGAAGGCACTTCTCAATTTTTCTTGAATTCAAAATGAGATCTTACCTGAACTTTGTCCACTGACATGAGGAATAACCAACACCATGAAGAGTCCCTTAATGACTCCTTTTAGCCACCATGTGGCCATTTTAAGGAAGGGCTCTTTAATCCAAGCTTGGGAATCAAAAATCTTTAATATCCGGCCCACTTTTCAGGTACTATAGGATCACAATTGTTATCAGTCCACTATTTCACAACTGGTAGTGTAGAGTGACCTGTTAAACAAGATTGCAAGATATATAGATATATAAAAAAAAGATCAGAGCAAGTTGCTCAGTCATGCATTGTGGTAGCTACACAAAGACCCAGTCTACATATACTCCCCCATTTCAATTGTGTTATTCAGACAAGGTCAACCCAACTAGCTTTTGTCAAGACTTATTCAACCACATTTGTATTTTTGAGGTGTTTGTCAACTGACTCCAAAATCCCACTTCCAGAAATGCTGACTTTTGGAAGAAGAATATAGATCACAAGTTCACTAGACCATAAAATGTTTGAAGGAACCCCTTGGTAGCACTTTCTTGACTTTGATAAATGAAGCCTGATCTACTTTTTTATGTAACAAGAGATAAAACCATTTTTGTACAATAAAAATAAACTAATCTTGATAACAAAACCTATTTCATACAAGCTTTGACGTGTGCAATAAATACCTCCTTTTTCTCCCTGATTGCACTCTAAAAATGGAACCTACTGCTGTTTGTGCATGATGCTCAGCATAAGAAATGGAGTAGGGAAAACAAGCCAGTGAGCTGCAACTGGGAAAAAGGCTGTGGCCCGCTCGACTTGAGCCAACAGGTTGGAAACTGTGCCACAAAACTCTATCTTACTAACTAATGCATTTATGCATACAATTTTCACTCAAGCAACTAATGACTTACTTAATCTCAGCCAAACTGTACCTGTGAGGTTCAACACCATGCAAGCTGCCATTAGGGAGTCTACCTATTTCTGGGTTCCCTCAATTTTCACAATGCTTCCCAATGCGTCCCTCTAAGGGGTTCCTATGGTTTTAGGCAGATGACGAATTCTTGCGAAAGTTTGCAGACAAACATCTGCACTAACTTTTGCAAGAATTCTTGTTCTGACGTGGGCAAACTTTCAAACCAATTCGCAAATCTGCCTAAAAATGAACGCTACTATTAACTTTTCCAGCATAAAAAAGATCAAAGCAAACACTTGGTCATGTCTCTCAAACATGTCTCTGATAATTGTTCTTTTTGGCTGTGCCCTTTTAAAAACTTATGTGAAGCCATATGATCTGTAATTTGGACATAACTGTGACATGCAAAAACTTGATGAAATGTTCTAAATTACATAGAGCTAAGATATTTCTTTCTCCAGATTTATATCTACCAATCTGCTTTCTTTCAGGTGGATTATTAAGAAATCTGACAAAGCATTGAGAAAATATTGTGTTGAGTGTTGGTTGTAATACTGCTGTACTCACCATTCTTGGCACTATGAGTTAGTGTTTGGTTTCATTTTGAATACACCCTCTAATACAATATAGAACCCAACAGATTTTGATAATATTTAAATATGAGGGGAAAAAATAAATCATAAAATATAAAAAAAAAATACATAACAATATCATACATTTGCATAAATTAAATTTGCACTGAAGCTTATCTGCCATATCATGTTTTTGAAACCTGATATGGTTCCACAGTTCAAATGCAATTGATATTCCAAGAGGAACACTCAAGGGCAAACCTGTAGTACTTGTAAAATGCAAGTGGCAATAAAACTAATGTACTTTTACAGGTTATGTTTCTAACACTTTACATCAATTGGAGTTCATCATGTCCCGTCCCCTTTTTTTGGCAATGTTCAATAAATTTAAAGGGCTAAACCAATCACTCCAAATTTAGAGCAGTCACCCCAACTTGAAGTAGTGTAGTAGACTGTCCTGTTTCATGAGCGGCTGTAGAGAGTCATGTGACAACATTTTTTACTCTCCAATATGAAATTTACAAGAAGTTACTGCTTGGTTTACCTTGGGATATATGCAATATTGAAGTCGTAAAATATTATGAAGTTTCTTTGAAGAAAAATAAGAAGAAAAATGTGACATTTAGCTGGTGCTTCTCTTGACCTTCAATTTTAAAACAAGAACTCACAACTCATTTCACAATTTTTCTTTGAAGTATTGTTTATGTAATAATTCATCACTTGAATAATGCAAAATAGACTGTTGAAGAAAATTGAGAATATTATAAAAAATATTGCAAATTCTTTGGTAAGTTAAGCTATTTTCTAGTAAATTTCACAATTGGGAAAGAAAAATATTGCCCTTAGATTCTCAAGAGTCATTCATAAAACAAGATAGTCTACTACACCAACTCAATATGTGGGGCCAATTTCCGGGAGACTTTTCCACTCTAATACTGTGGTCTCATGCACCCTGCGCTCGAGGTACCACCGTGTTGCCTCGCACTCAAGCAACGTGGGAAAGAGGGGTTGGTGTTTAAATTTTGATCCACCTCAACAAGCCCGGTTAAGCAATTTTAAACACCGTGTTTGTTTTAACCAAGCAGGTTACAAGTATTTATGGCACTGATGACAGGTATTTTCTAATATTTTACAGTAATTGGAATGTGAGATATCTGACCTTGTTACTATGGTAACACTACCCAATCAACAAAACATGGGGTACATGAGAACACAGACTGGAAAACACGGGGTTAAACTGTGGTTTTGCCTGATGGTAAACACGAGGTAACATCCAGTGTTATGTGAGAAGACCAAGCCTTAACAGTGCTCTACATTAAAATTAGTTAGCATCCAAGTGTGTGGAAAATTTCCAGTTGATGCACACTGTTTAACAAGGTGTTTCCTGATTGGTTGTTGCCATTGTATTGTATCGATCGTATTCTTTGCTAGGGTTAGGGATTAGGCTATCTTTAGCCAGTTCAGAAATTTCTTGTTAAGCAGTGCGCATCGCCCCAAAATTTCTAGCAGTGAATTGACAATATATGAAAGTGAAAGGCTAATCAAATGGTGACTGCAGAAGCAGGGGAAATTCTCCCCCCTCCCCCTCCCCCCAAAAAAAAAATAAAAGATAATCATGTGAATTATCTCAAAATCAGAGTTAAAACTGTAAGAATTAAGGCAAAAAGTAGAGCTTCATAGGGAAAAAACTTACCCTTTCCCTCTTACCAAACTCCCTCCCCCCTAACCAAACCCCATGGGTGAAAAATGGTAAAGAAGTAGCCAGACTCCTCCTTACAAATTTGGGTATCTGGCAGAAAATTTTAGTTCGCAATCGAAGAAAAATTTTTCCTTTATAAACAAGACTTGCACAGGGGGCACATGTACTCCACATAAAACCGTTGCAAAAGCAGAATGATACTAATAATAATTAAGCATTTATATAGTGCATAAATGTTAAAAACATCTTAATGCTCTTTACAGAGAAGAAAACAAAAAAAATGATTTACAGAGAAAATGCCAATTTAAACAAGTGGCACTTAAGATGGGTTTTAAAGGTGCTAAAAGCAGAAGAAAGCCTAATATGATCAGGAATATGGTTCAAAAGATGGGGCACAGTAATTGAAAAGGCCCTTTGGCCATAAGTACTGGTTCTAGAGGAGGGAATTTTCAAGAGATTTTCAGAACCAAACTGCAGTAACCTAGTGGGGATATATGGAATAATTAACTCCGTAAGACAGTCAGGCAACATATGATGAAGAATTCTGAAGGTGAGGATTAAAATTTTGTAAGTAATCCTCTGATTGACAGGCAGCCTTTGAAGGTCACTAATAATTGAAGTGATGTGCTCATTTATTCTTCTACAAGAAATAAGGCGAGCCTCAGAATTCTGAATTTGTTGAAGTTTTGATTTATCTTTCTGTGTTAGACCAATGAGGAGCCTGTTGTTATAGTCCAGCCTGCCTTTTATCATAAGGTGAGCCTCACCATACGTACACCACTTCATCATACGTACACCACTTCACTGATGGATTCAGAAGTCAAGGTCAAATAACGAATGTCCAGGGTTCAAGCCCACAAAATCAGTCATGCTGTGCCCGGTGCAGAGAGAGTATGCAAATTCACAAGACTGCAAAGAAAATCTTTGTCTGTGAGAGATCCCAGCACTGATTCTCTTCATATATTGTTAGCTGAGTTGTTTATAAGCCTGCAGCCCAAATGAATTGCGAAAACGGGAAAGATTACACTCCATAATGCAGGCCATACTGACTTTGCAAATAATTGTCTTGTGAACTTGAAATGGGGTCTGCAGTGTGAATTGACTTGAAATATGTGAATTATTAACTTAAAAACAAAATTATAAAACAAAGTTTTCTCATTGAATGCAATCAGCCATTAATATGACTCCACACATTTTTTACTAGTGGGGGCTACAAGACACCTTCATTCTTTTCCATGCTAGGCATAAGCAAAAGTGAGATTTCAGTTAATGACCACACCAGAGATTACATGACTTAGAAAAAAGGTGAAAATTATGACAAACTGATTTTGTCAACAATAACTCAACTCAAAGCAAGTATGCATGCAACTCAATACAGTAATACACAAGATAGGCCTACTGAGTTTCCAACACATTAACTGCATGATTTAAAACTTACGAACAAATCTTTACATATTTTGCACAATTTTATGATTCTTCAAAGACTCCCCTGCCAAAAAGAGAGCCAACCCTCTTATTTCTCTTTACCTCATATCACTTCGATCCTTGGCTTGTCACCATTGTGAATTCATGACACAAAAACTACAATCCACTGCAAAAACAACTAGGCCTATACATATAGGCTACCTCTGTTCTCATATATCCACTCTCTTAGTGGAGACAGTCACAACCTGTCCATTGTTAGAACAACTATACAGAAATACATCCAACAACGAGACCTACAGTAACTGCATCATTTCTGTGCACTGGGCATTTAAAACTCTTGTGCATTAAAAATCAATAAATCCAGGCACGGCGTATAAATGCTGTCTCTCCAGGCTGTTGCAGCTTCCACATCTTTTAGGAAGTTGCACAAGCAGTAAAAATTGGAGTATTGTCAACATTTAATCATAATAAAAAAAAAAAGTTATTTGTTTACATGTGACCAAACTTTCTGTGAATTCAGGTTTGTGGTTGGGGCATGTAGGTGGCTTGAGATCTACTAAACTGCCATTGAACTTCTTTGCAGGTACTTTTATTGCACCCTCGATTGAATATTGGATGGTTTACTTTGTTGTGGTAATAAATCAAATAAATGAAAAATACAAATAACGTTTTCACAGTGCATCAAACAGGAAAGTATCAAGAAGCAGTGCATGATCAACAATACTTAGGAGAGGAAGAATAGTAAGGGCCTCCTATGATAATTTGTTCTCAACTATTTGAAGTTTAGAGCTGGTTTTTAACCACGAAGTTGTTATTTGGCTGGATGAAATGCCTCGAAATGAGGTTTGGGCAGTCAAGGTCACACTGTTATCTGTCTTTTGTATCATTCTTAACATTACTATTATGCTTATACGGGATTAGGAAATACACATTCAAGGTATTCGTTGTCTGCTTCGGTTACAGAAGGCCTGACAGATTTCCTACACTGCCACACATCCAGCATTGCCAGTCGTCAGGCAAATAAAAGCAATTTTTGGTCAGCGATGCTAGGTATTAAATGCTAATGACAAAATATTGTTAAAATATTGTTTAGGTTGTATGTAGAAATTGGAACAAGAATTTACATTTGGCTATTTCTGCAAACGTGAGGAACCATCTAATCCTGTTGTCAAAATATTAAGACTTTTAACCCTACAGCTTATATGCATATCAGGCCTTCCAGAGGGATGGGCCATTGAATTCATTTGTTTTCAGTTAAACAGTCATTTCAAGAGTGATTGCATCTGCTTTTAAACTGTTGGTGGTACAGACCTACCTATTAAAGTATTGTTCTGCATGAGGCACTTGTCATAGGATCAGTTGCCTTGATTGAGATAATGTTCCAGGAATGCTTTTGAAGCGGCGCAGCAAGTAGAGAAAGGAAATACCTTTGCGGCAATTATACAGCTTATCTTCATATCTTTAAGTGGGTCTTAAAGTATTAGAATAAATTAAAATTTCTGTTGTATCTCCTTCCAAATAACAGCTCCCTGGTTCAACTTGATGGTCTTCGATATGAATAAAATTAAAAATTATTATAGCAGTCAGAGCTGAATAATATCTGTAAAATATAATTAGCTTTGATCCTATTCTCACTTAATTTAGAGAGGATAATTTTAATGCCACAAATAATAAATGATGTGTTAGTCTAATCAAATGTATTGAACAGAGATTGGGAAACAGGAATGTAAAATTGAATGGATAGGAGGCTGCAGTGAAAAGTTTCCTCATGCGGAAGGTAAAGTAGTAAATGAGCATGCATGGCATACACATTCCTCTTCGGGAATTGAAATTTTCCTACCCTGAATTTCATTGGAAAGAGGGGAGGTTATCTTGGCTCAATCTGCGCATCCATTCATGCAGGATCTGTGCTTCCATTCATTCGTGATTGGTTTGCTTCGTTGGCTGATTAGCATCAAGTCTCTGCCTGCAAATTAACAGCCACACCTACTTATGCTACTATGCAATAGAGTCCTCCAAAATGATTGCGGTCTGAGAAAAACTGCTGAGGAAGCCAGGCAATTTTGCCTAGTCAGCCATGACCAAGATTACATATTAGTAGGATTAAGTTTGATAATTGACAGGGCCCATACTTCCTTTCAACTTATACTGAGATGTTCACCCTATGGTTACCCAGGTGTTTAAAGGGAAAGAGTTGTCCAATCAAACTGAAAAAGTGATAGTAACCTATTCTATTCCATGAATGGCTCTTGAGAATGGTGCCAATATACCCTCCTTACTGAATGGTGAAATTTATGGGGTTAAGTAATTGTCTCACCTTTGATATGCAATATTTAACTCCTGAAATGTAAAGAAAAATACATAAAAGAAAATTAAGGATAGGCCTATGTGAGGATCAGGATTTGTTTCAAAATAATTTTCAGGCTTCCCACTGCTCTTGCCCTTTCAAAACAGAAAGAGTTTTCACTCAGTAAAATATTACCACGTTAAAAGTAAGGCCTGGTCACTATGTACACTTTGCAGTGACAGGCCCATTTTTATAGGAGTATAGGAGTAAGAAGCTGTTTCTAAATGTCTATAGGGTGGTGGGACAGAACATTGGTATTTTGTACCATGCATCATCCTGGGAAGGGGTCATAAAGATTCATTTAGAATACCGCACCAACTGTCCTTTCAATCAGGTAACATGATTTGACGGCTTTTAATGACAAAGTGCTCACTTACAATATTTAAATACCTAGCTGCCTTTAGGGTTGGGCAATAAAACTTTTATACAACTTGCAATTCCTCCTTTCAACTTTGAAGGAATCTGTAACCCCATTTTGGGGAGTTATTGCAACTCCGAGGGATTTTTAGATTTAAATGATTAAATTCATATTTTTTTGCCAGTCCAAAAGTTTTGACATAACCATTTTTTTATGATTTTTTCCCACACTAGTTCACTTTGTTTTTCCTTTAGTTCACCATTGCTAATGATTTTGCATATTTACTAAATCATTTAGCACCTCAGCTGGTGAAAAGCCTACAGTGAATATTATAATAGGCTGCTGTACTTAAAATTTATTTATTTTGTTTTGTATAGAATTAGTTATCATAAGTGTGATGTCATAAGAACTTTTCACATGTACTATTTCAGCCATAGTCTGAGAGCAACCCTGCATGTGTGTACAGGCTTGCCTTCTGGCTAACATGGTGCCCCTGTGGGCTGGGGGTTGTAGAATATGCCCACAGTATTTTCCGCTTGTCGAAAGAGGCAACTAAGGGCAAACCTAACAGGAACTTGAACAATACTTGAAAATAAATTTGAACTTTGAACTATTTATCGAATGAAGTGACACTATATCACACATTCGTGTTTGTGTGTCGTTAAATGTCATCTAACTTCTGACATGGCCCTTGCTATTCCCATAACTATGATGTCACACAGACTTTTATCTATTGTTCTATTCAGTGCTATTGCATAAATGTAATCAAATCAGGAAATCACAAGTGCAATAGTCATGGGACATGGTATCTTACCGAAAAATATTGCATTAATATGGAGAAATCATTTTCAATTGACAAAAATGGTACATATAACACATACTCACACACACACACAGACCAAAAAAAGAAAGAAAAGCAGTGACACTTGGCCTAACAGAAAATATTATGATGATATAATTATCAAAGCTGTTTGTAACATCACAAAACAAGGTGTGCTAAATGCAAAAGTATACTGTACATCAGCAAGTGTAGTTTTAGTACTCATTCTTCACAGTGGGTTCGACCCATCACTGTAATATAATTTGGTCCATGCTATACACACTTTTGCAATGGCTACATTCTTGATGGCAAATCTACCTACCAAAAAGGGGAGGAAATTTCAAACTTGACTGACTTCAGACTTAACAACTTTTAAACTTTATTGTAGCATTGAATAGCTACATGAATAAGTACAATACCACTGTGACACAAAGGGACAAAGGAATTCAATTAATTTTTTAACCGCCCTGCCATTACTAACCACTATGATCAAAAGAGCTTTTCCTGCATTGATCGATATGGTTCTGTCATTGAAGGACTCTAAGAAGGTCAGCGTTACATTCGTAACTTTGCCAGAACCTTGGCCCTTTATGTAAAGAGAGAGCACTTCCATGATTTGACCACTAGTTGGACCTTGCTACACAATCACAGAATGGGAGGGTTATACCTAAATTTATTTTACAAAACAGTATTTCTTTTGTACAGGGTATATTCCCTAGGGTGCCTCACTGGCACTACCTTATGCAGCTAACATTAAACAACATTATTTCGGTAGGTAACAATGAAGAACACTGTACCCATGACATACATTTCATCTGCCCATTGAGTTCTACATTCACACAAAAATCTAACTGCTACACAAATCAGCTGCTCCCATTTCTCTGTATAGATTGCACTGATATGCACTTGCCTCCATAATAGGAGCACTCTTTCTGTTCTGTAACATCACCATACCAATAATTATATACAGTCAGGCACATTTATACATAGCCATTAGGTGACACAGAGATTTGTCTTACCATGCACCAATGATTTTTCCAATACCTTCTACCTTAAATATATCCCAGACAAAGCAACAGGTTATTCATCATAAATTTTACAATTTTGTGAGAAAAATATTGTCACATGATCCTCAACAGTCATTCATGAAATAGGATACCATACTGTACCAGGCTAATAATTCAGACTGGGCTGAACGCATTTCCTCTTTTAGGCTTAACTTAAAATTTGATCTGTTACAGGAATTAAAGGACTAATTCCCTAACCCCAGTTTTCTCAAACTACAATTTTTGTGAAAGTCCACAGAAATTCTCAATTGACACAGTTCTTTGATTGTCAGTTAGTTCAGATGAGAATGCAAAAAAGCATTGAGGTTTCATAACTTTCATTGATACTGTATACACATATGTTCTATTAAAAAATGCCTTGATATCCCATATCTTCTCATTCAAATGATATTCACGCATGTTTGCAAAATAATTTTGTGGTACCCCAGATGACCTTTGACCTCCACCAAAACCAACAGGGACCCACCCCTTCTGACCATAAAATATCCACACATCAAATATGAAATTTACCCAGGTTTTCTATTTTGACATATTGTGATAAAAAGTTTTTCAGCCTTTGATTCCTTGTGATCCCAGATAACATTTGACCTCCACCAAAAATCAATACGTTAGCTAGTTACATGGAGTTTTATGGCCCAGTTTCCAAAAAAATGGTTCAAGTTGATCTGGCCACAGCTTTTTTCGAGTGAGCCAAAATCAAAAGGGATCATCTTGTGACTATCACGTCCACACACCCCAAATATGAAATCTATCAAAGTATTTGATCTGGAGATATTGTGTTAACCAAGTTTTCAGCGTTTGAACCCTGGTAATCCCAGATGACCTTTGACCTCAACTAAAACTATAGTGACCATCTCCAGACCACAAAACATCTACATACTAAATATGAAATAAATCCAAGTTTCCTATCTTGGGATGTTGCGTTAACAAGGTTTTCAGATTTTTACCCAGGTGACCCCAGATGAGCTTTGACCTCTACCAGAAAAATGAGATTCTCCTAGTTTGAAAACTGTAAGATATTCTTATCTTGAGATATGTTGTAAACAAGCCAAATGTCACAACACACACGTTTCGACATCAATCAGGGACACACATTTTTAACAGTGAAAATTGTGGATATTCTCCTCTTTGGGTGTATCCACACTTAACTAGGACAGAAAAAGCTCATGTCCTCCATTGACTCATACCAGGCCTCAAAATTCATTTAACATACCATACCATACCATACCATACCATACCATACCATACCATACCATACCATACCATACACCATACACCATACACCATACACCATACACACCATACCATACACCATACCATACACCATACACCATACACCATACACACCATACCATACCATACACCATACACCATACCATACCATACCATACCATACCATACACCATACACACCATACCATACCATACACCATACCATACCATACCATACCATACACCATACACCATACACACCATACCATACCATACCATACACCATACCATACCATACCATACACCATACCATACCATACCATACCATAACATAACAAGTTTAAGGGCAAAGGAGGTAAAAAACCCCATACGATGCCCTATAGAACAGACCCAAAACCAACACCTAATACAAACAAAGACTAAACAAACCCAATACAATCAGAACCTGCCACTGTAACAATAATACTTGTCAATGTTTTCCCACTCTACGGCCAAAATGGCCTGCCTAAATAACAACTGGTTAAAAAAAGGCCAAAATTTTCTCATCCAAGGCCAAAAAGTAACACACTTGAAAGAAGAACAGAACAAAGGATTGTACAGTAGGTTATGAATGATTGATTTGCATAGAGTGCCAATCAAATATCAACAGAACAGTTCGAAAGTGAAAAAATATTGGTTCACATGCACTGCATTGTATATGCCCCTGCAAAAACAAAATGAAGGAATTGCACTTGGTATTTACAGTAGTTCAACACATACAGAGCAGCTTGACTGACACATTGTCAGCCAAAAGCGGCCTTGATAAGTGTTTGAAAAATGCCTGTCAAAGGCCAAAACAAAATTTACGACAGCCATGGCCTCCATCGCCTTTTCGAATTTTGAGGCCTGCGTACTTGCAGGCACATAGCCAGGATTGTGTTATGGGAGGGAGGGTTTTGGTGTCATGAGGTGGGGGGGTTTGGGGCTCGGCATGAGGGAAAAGTCTAAGGACAGAGAGAAAACACCGCTTTTTAAGTGTTTTTTGTATTGCACGGTTGGGTCATGGGGGGTCTGATCCCAACAGGTTCACCAACAGGTTATGTTATAAACTCACCCTGAAGCAATTAACTGAGATTGTGTCTGGATGAGGATGAATTTTAGACAGTTGTTGGGGGGGAGGGGGGTGTTGACTTCAGTAAGTAGGTTACAAGAGTCGAAACATTTGGGGTGAGAGTATTAGGCCTTTAACGGTAGCCAGCTCTCTCTCCTAGCAACAATTTTTGTGGAAATCTACAGAAATATTCAATTTGCACGGCATTTTGATTGAAAATAATTAGGCACTCTAATAAATAGAAGTTGCACATTCATGGGGACTGTTGTACTTTTACTGCAATTGGCCAACTTTACATAAAAAGAAACTACTGCAGCTTCAAATATTTTCAGTCTCACCAATGAACTCAAACAATAACTTCAGCTCCTACAAATATTATGGTTGCCACAATTTTGAAAATTGCACAAAATATATTCCAATATTTGGGCCAACAAATAAATCACTTTGTATCTTTCTGTGCAAACTTTTTTCTTGAAAAGAAAGCTATCATGTTGCCTTATTAAATTATTTATCATCTTGTATGTGTTTCATCAATATCGGAATTTTCTGATAAATAAACACATTTCCCTTAAAAGAATTTCTCAGTGAATATAGCCCTTAATTCTTATTCCTGCCTTGGAAAGCTCGCAATCATGGTGATAATCCTAGCTAGTAAATAAATATATATTTCAACTATGGAGAAAAAATGCAGCCAATCCTTTCAGAAATATTTGCATAGCTACTAGCTAGTCTATCCTATTTCATAAATGGCTGATGTGACTATGCACTTTTTCACTGAATTGTGAAAAAATTGTGGATATCCTTCTACTTGTACATAATAGATTTCAACCTTAAAGGGAAAACGTAGAACATGGTAGAACTTTCATGCTTTCACAAATGACAACCATTTTTTTCTCTTTTAGTTTTAAAAATAAATATGATGAGAGACAAAAAAAAGAAAGAAAAAAAAAACTATGACCCTCCCATTGCACATGATACCCCAACATTTTAATAAAATTTTAAATTTCATAGGTAAAATATGAAAACAACCAACAGACTGAAATGCAAGCAAGATCAATGTATGAAAATGACACTGATCCTTCTCCTTCCTTCCTACTATTTGCCAACAAAGCATTACACATGAAATATTCTTAAACTTTGACAAATGCACAATGAATGTAGGATTGACCAAAACGCCACTCTCCCACACCCTACCATAATTTCTTTTCACTTAAACCCTTTTTTACCACTAAAAGCAATTCTTTATCTAGAACACCTTGAGGTAGGATTCTAACAGTACCAACCTTCTTTTGTTGTCTCAAATTGCACTGAGACGAAAAATTTAAATTCACATCATGACATAATATTGCATCCTTACAGAATTGAGCAGAAAGCCAAATGACTTTCCCTTTAAGTCTGGATGCCAATTTTCAGGCCTAAATGACCTTAAAGGGGAATTGCAGTCACTTCAACTTGAAGTAGTTTAGTAGACTGTCCTGTTTCATGATTGGCTGTTGAGGATCATGTGACACTTTTTTCTCCTTAAACATGAAAATTTACTACAAGTTACGATATCAAAGTCCTACAAAATTATGTAAGGTACTTTGAACAGATATAAGAAAATTGTGAAATTTAGCTGTTGATTCAAATAAGTCTAGAGTGACTGACTGCTCTTGTCCTTTAAGAAGTGAGTTACCCTGATCTCACTCTATTCCATGAACAAACTCTTTCCTCACTTATTTTTGTCAACTCATAATTCTAAATTCCTGTGACAAGTATCTATTTTTCATAATGTTCCACTATTACAAATTTATCCATAGGAACCAAGGATTGCAGCAATATCATGCAAATTACTAAAACAATTATATCATGCAAACATTCCCATACAAAGTAAACCAATAACACATGCAGTCAGTGCAAGGATAACTTTAACAAATTTCCCCTTCAACTGGGCGTTGCTCTTACCTGTCTTTTTGAAGCAAGCTTACGGCTACTTGCAATTATTTCTTGCAATCAGTCAGACAGCATTAATCAAAATACATCCTTTATGGATGTAGATTTTTTAGTCTGGTCAAAGCAAATCCTTTCCTGGTTTTAAAGCAGCATCAAATTTCAACTGAAAAAATTGTTCGATTTCAAGTTTGGTGCTTAACTTTTATGACATCAACCTACAATGCAGTTCTGTTGGCTATGATGCCAAATATTGTACATGTCTAACATCTAGTATGACAATGGTATACCACAGTCACTTGAACTTTGCAAATCAAAAAAAAAAAAAAAAAATTAGCATATCAAACCCATCTTTTATGTCAAAGTATGTACCTGTGTCAAGTATTACTCATGTGACTCCTTAAAGACCCATCAAATGGAAATGTCAACTTAGGTACAGGTGATAAGGGTGCCACAATAATTTGTTCTGAGAACACATAAAAACCCATGCGGGTCCTATTTACAACTCCAGAAAAGTACTTGTGGTAGTTGTAAAACATGTTCGGTGAACTCTCAATATTTACACAAGCTTCTTTGGTATTTACAATGCTGTCATGTTGGTTTTTTTACGAATGTCATTTACACAAAAAGTGAAGTAGAAATTCTTCAGAAAACTGCACAATTATTTACCCAGTTTGCAGGTACTGGGCAGAAAAGGTATTAGGAGTACCTAATTAAACACACCCATCAGTCTGGTTCAACCAGAGACAAAGGTATATTATCAACTCACTGGTACAATACTGTGGCATCCCACATAAATGATGCAAACGGCAGAAAATATGACATCTGTGACACAATGCAACTGTCATGTCTGAGTTTGAGAAATACTTATGCACTCAACACTTGGGCAAGTTGGGCGACATGCAGTGATACTGCCATGGGGGTTTGTGGGGGGGGGGATGGTGGTAGGCTGTTAAAATGGATAATCTTCATGTCTGCCCTTTGGTGAAACCTATTTTCATTTTGCAAGAAAAATGCTTTTCTTTGGAGACAGCAATTCATAATGACATGATGGATTAGTTTCAATACTAGGACAATGTCCCGCATGCTGGAAACAATGCAGACTTTCACAAACACGGCTATCATTTTCTACACAAGTAGAGTAAGTTAACTAACCGTCAGCCTATTGGTTTCCAGAGATTTAGTGTAAGGAAATCTGGTCAAAGGTTTAACATCTTAAATTATTATTGTAGTACGCCGCACTACAATATTGGCATTTACTGGCCGACTGACAATTTCTTTTGTGAAGCCTGTTATGGCCCACAACTCATTTCCCTGCGCGTACCATTACTTAGTTCGTACAAATACCCATGCTCTACCCTTTAACAATAGCAGTAAGTGCAATCTGTGGCCGTCTTTAAACAAAAATCAACTTCAGGAAAGCAAATACTACACTTACAAGGCTGATTTAAGGAGTTAGCTTCATGAAAGAGCATTGCGGATAAATTTCCAGAAAACGCGATGTAATGTGGTTCGGCCTTTTCACACTGAAGTGATAAGCCTGGAGAATCAATCGCTGCTTCCAAATTGGTATACGTAACACGGCGCCATTGCATCCACTATCGTTGAACAGTATCAAGACGTTATTGTACAGTATCTTCATCTAGCTACTACGGAGCAGGGTATTGCCAATTCCCTGTACGGAACCAATTGGCTTTACTGCATTGGATTAAGCGACTTGTGCTGTAGTTCTATTATCATGCTTTATTTCAGTGGTAAAAGCAGAAGCTATTTTGACAGCAGTCTGACCGAAACGTTTTGACAACATGCATGTAGCATGCATTGGGAATTAACGAAACACGGATGTTAAAACACACAGCGTCAACAGTTATTCGGCCTTCCACGAGACAGTTGTCATATGCATGCAGCAGTGCAGTCAGAGAGCTCGAGAGGGCGTCATTATTTAACATAAAGAAAGGTGAAAGAGGAGTCGAGAACCGATAAAACCATTTCAGGCAGGAGTAAACAACACAACAGAGCATAACGTATGGCTAAGTAGGCTACTCAGCACGAGTCCTTGAACGGGACTATGCTTCGTCCACTTCATTTTACTCCACACTAGACTGTATACGGAGTAGGTCCTACCGTTAAGCGCAGTACACGGTCTTGTTCACTGACTACTCAGCACTTGCTTCATTGTTGGCAAATATGCTTCAAAATAAAGCTAGTGACTGACTATTAGCATAGAAGGTCCGGATTTACTCCATCATTGGTTACTCTTCTATGATTTCTTTATGCGTCCAGCCAAGGAGCTGGGAGACAAGTGGTCCATCTTTGTACTATCAAGAAATAGGGTTGAGAGGAGCAGTACTTCCATGAGAGGAGTGGCCAAAAAGAAACAACAGCCCCTCTTCCCGCCATGAACAAATCCTAAAGTTCAAATAAAAACTGGGCTACTGTACTAACTGAAAAGACATCTCTAACACGCACTACAATTCTGCGTATTTGCAAGCAAATGCAGTTCTAGTTCCACCATTGGATTGGTCTGAGTTGCTACATTGTTGGTACATAAATATGCACTCGTTTTCAACTCTTGTTCCTTATATTGGGCAACTTTATGCCCAACTTTATATTAGATTCACAGTTACCCTTATAGTAACCCTCACTGTTGCATTTATAGGTTCTGGGTTCTGACCTCTGATGATCCCAAATGACCTTTTTACTTGCATCAAACCCAAGAGGGATGTTCACAGTTACCCACCTTGAGATAACATTTGAAATGTTTTGACTTTGGCAATCTAGACATCTTATCAGAAGAAAAAGACCCTTGTTTTTTACCACAACCCAATGATTGCAAAACACTGCCAAGAAGCAAAACCCTTTCTGAATTTGACAATTCCCTGAGTTGAACAACTAGACACCTAATAATCACAATGCACTCTAAAACCCTTTCCAACCAGAATTACCCATGGCTAGAAATCTGGGCAGTGTTTATGTTAGAGTTTCAAAATACATGTGGACAAAGGCTTCTGCCAAGCACACAAAAAAGGGGGGGGGGGGGGTTTATTACTGCTTATCGCAAAGCATAGATGATGCTGTCATAGGCTTCAATGTATTCAGGGGTCAAAAGCTTACTCTGATCTCCTATAAGGTGCAATTTGAAGGGTTTCAAAAGCCATCTATTTATGCAAATTCAAACATTGCTACAAAAGTGTCCTCTTTTTAAGTAAAAAACCAAAATACTGACGATTTTCTAATTTTTATGGAAATGAAAGGGGGGGAGGGGTTCTACCTACCTTATTCTGGAAAGGGGAGGTCGACAAATCCTGCTCTTTCCCCATAATGGAAACCCAGGTAGATAATTACTTCCACAAATTTTTTAGATTCTTTAGGTTACAGATCAGATACCAACAGTATGTAGGAAACAGTGCAGGAATTGCCCACAGACATTTCTCTTTTTGGACTGAGTGACGGAATCTTGCAATCTTGCACCTCAGTTTAAACACGGCTGGACCTTTTACTATCCACTCATATTGCTGCAACCACATCTTCTGTTATTTCAGTACCCAACCAAACTGGTACCACTATGGAACTGGATGACATGTTACTGGTATATTCACTGAACCATTAAAGGCCCAGTTCTCTCACCCCAAACAGTACCAATTCTCCTAACCTTCTTACTTAAGCCCCTCCCACAATTGTCTGAAATTCATCCTCATCCAGATACAATCTCTATTTCTTGCTTCAAGGTGAGTATAGAAAAACTCAATTTATATAATCAAAACACTCTCAGTACAGTTCATGCTGTGTAACATAGGCTTTGGTACTCTGCATTGTTTGAATTAGCTGTCAATCAAAGAGCTGAGCCATTTGAGAATTTCGGTACCCCCATACCAAATCTGTAGTTTGGGGTGAGACATTCGTCCCTTTCATATTATCATTTTTAATTAATCTGACTGGGCACTCACTTGATACTGTCAACTCACATTTTAGGGTTTTCAAGCTTATGTCACTGGTTGGGAAAGAGCATGTGCAATCACATGTGTGCATGTTACTGGCTGTGGGTGTTAATGCTTGCGTGACAGTATGCAGAACGTAACACCCATTGGAATCTACCTTTTGTTGTGACAATAGTGTAAGTTTGCCTTACCAACTCTTTTGAAGCCCAACCGTGACAGCGTTTGTTTGTAAACCTGTTTCTATTTTTAAGACATAAAAGGCATGTTTCAGTGGCTTTTCACACTTGGTTCTTTTAAGAGAGACAAAAATAATCCACACCATGTCCTCTGACCCTGTTGCAATACTGTTTTCTCATAATAATAATAATAATAATAACAATAACAATAACAATAACAATAACAATAACAACCAGAATGCAAAACTGCATTGAGGTTTCGATGATAAACAAACGTTCCGTTTCAAATAATCCCATCATGTACCATTATCTTCTCATTCAAATGTTATACTAACATGTTCAAAAATAATTTTGTTTTCCCACATGACCTCTGTCCCCCCCACCAAAAATAGGGATCATCTTCTTACCATAAGCATTCACAAACCACACGTGAAATCTATTTAAGTCTCCCACTTTAAGATGTGTTAACACCTATTAAGGTGTTAACACATTAACATATTAAGGTTGTCATTCACATTTTGACCACCAGTGACCCTACAAATCCTTTAACCTCTACACACTGCAATTTCAAAAGGCTTCGAGCTGACTTCAAGAAATGAAAAATAGGAATCATGCAAACCTTCTTTAAAAGTGGACCCCCTCATGCTAGGGCAACCCTAAAAAACCATGGTACAATTAAGAAATGACATAATGATGGTTTTGATGGTTTTGTATAATTACCTGCAAAAAGTCTTGAGAGTTCACAACACTGTAAACTAAGGACCCTCTCCCTATCCTTTCAAGCTGAAAGGTTTAATAATACTTTTAAGACTTTGATGAGGGTTAGATTTCAGTGCAGAGGTTTGAACCAACCCCATAAATACTGCAGAGTCGAGACATTTTGCAATGACACTTTGTAACACTAATATATGTGGGAGGACTTTTGAACAGCTTCTCATAACACTAATATATATGGGAGAATTTCATAAGTTTTCCCCCGCTGCAGATACCACCCTGCTACCAAAATATGCTGCTGCATGCTTTATATCATGTTCTAGAACAAATAAAATATTGGTAGGAAAGCTTAATTTCCCACTAGGCTAGCCTAAGGATATTACACAGAAACATACATGTGTAGAATAGGTTCAAAATGTACATATATGCTATACATTAGGCAATGGCAAAAGTGCCAAGACATTAGACATGATGAAGAAAATTACATCGCAGGGAAAAACTTTACACCTAAAGCTCACAAAAGTACTGCAGATTGTTGTATAAGGGTTTTTTACCAATGCCTTTTAAATATTTTTGATGTTCTTGGCCAAGTGGATTTTGTTGATCCTCTTCAGTACTCGATTCTGCTTTGTGAAATATGTAGCATCGGCTAGGCCTAACTTAGGCCTACGTTAAGCCTAGGCAGAAAGTACAAGCCCACTTGCTCATTCGAACCATACATTTTGGCCTAAACTTTTCAGCTAGACACTTTGAGATTTCAACAAAGATCCTTAACATGTGAAAAGAGCAATTTTTGGAGGATATTCGTAATTGCAGAATTGAGGGTGAAAATGGTAATTATTCCACCTAAATCAAGATACTTGGCATCTCTGGAGGGACCATCTCCTAACTTTAACCCATTCACATTCCAAATATGGAATCTATCCAAGTTCCCTACCTTGTGATATTGTTGTCCCCCCGTTGACCCCAGATGACCTTTGACCTTTACCAAAACCAATAGAGACCATCCTCTGACTATAATGCATCCACAAACCAAATATGAAATCTATTCAAGTTTCCTCCCTTGAGATATTGTGTTGACAAGATTTTCAGACTTTGACCCCAGTGACCCCAGATGACCTATGACTGCCACCAAAAACAATATGAACCATCTTCTGACAATAACACATCCACATATCAAATATGAAATCTATCCAAGTTCCCTATCTTGAAATATCATGCTGACAAGATTTTCACACTTTGACCCCCGGTGACCCCAGATGACCTTTGACCTCTACCGAAAACATAAGGTTCCATCTTCTGACCATAACACACCCACATACCAAATATGAAATCTATCCATGTTCCCTATCTTGAAATATCGTGCTAATAAGATTTTCAGACTTTGACCCCTGCTGACCCCAGATGACCTTTGACCTCCACCAAAAACAATAGGGACCATCTTCTGACCAAAACGCATCCACAAACCAAATATGAAATCTATCTAAGTTTCATCCCTTGAGATATTGTGCTAACAAAGTTTTCAGAAAATGACCCCTGCTGACCCCAGATGACCTTTGACCTCCACCAAAAACAATAGGGACCATCTTTCGACCAAAACGCATCCACATACTAAATATGAAATCTATCCAAGTTTCCTATCTTGAGATATTGTGTTGACAAGATTTTCAGACTTTGACCCCCGGTGACCCCAGATGACCTTTGACCTCCACCAAAAACAATATGAACCATCTCCTGACCATAACACATCAACATACCAAATATGAAATCTATCCAAGCTCCCTATCTTAAAATATCGTGCTAATAAGATTTTCAGACTTTGACCCCTGGTTACCCCAGATGACCTTTGACCTTCACCAAAAACAATCGGGACCATCTTCTGACCAAAACGCCTCCGCAAACCAAATATGAAATCTATTCAATTTTTCTCCCTTGAGATATTGTGTTGACAAGTTTTTCGGACTGTGACCCCCGGTGACCCCAGATGACCTTTGACCTCCACCGAAAACAATATGAACCATCTTCTGACCATAACACATCCACATACCAAATATGAAATCTATCCAAGTTCCCTATCTTGAAATATCGTGCTAATAAGATTTTCAGACTTTGACCCCTGCTGACCCCAGATGACCTTTGACCTCCACCAAAAACAATAGGGACCATCTTCTGACCATAACGCATCCACATACCAAATATGAAATCTATCCAAGTTTCCTATCTTGAGATATTGTGCTAACGAGATTTTCAGACTTTGACCCCCGGTGACCCCAGATGACCTTTGACCTCCACCGAAAACAATATGAACCATCTTCTGACCATAACACATCCACATACCAAATATGAAATCTATCCAAGTTCCCTATCTTGCAATATCGTGCTAATAAGATTTTCAGACTTTGACCCCTGGTGACCCCAGATGACCGTTGACCTCCATCAAAAACAATAGGGACCATCTTCTGACCATAACGCATCCACATACCAAATATGAAATCTATCCAAGTTTCCTATCTTGAGATATTGTGCTAACGAGATTTTCAGACTTTGACCCCCGGTGACCCCAGATGACCTTTGACCTCCATCAAAAACAATAGGGACCATCTTCTGACCATAACGCATCCACATACCAAATCTGAAATCTATCCAAGTTTCCTATCTTGAGATATTGTGCTAACGAGATTTTCAGACTTTGACCCCCGGTGACCCCAGATGACCTTTGACCTCCATCAAAAACAATAGGGACCATCTTCTGACCATAACGCATCAACATACCAAATATGAAATCTATACAAGTTTCCTATCTTGAGATATCGTGCTAACAAAGTTTTCAGAAATTGACCCCTGCTGACCCCAGATGACCTTTGACCTCCACCAAAAACGATAGGGTTCTTCCTCTCAATATGGGGCATCCATGTATCAAGTTTGAAAATTGTCAGACATTTCTATCTTGAGATATCGTGCTAACAAGCAAAGTGTCACAAACACACACACACACACACACACACACGCACACACATACACACACACACATACACACACACACACACATACACACATACACACATACATACACACGCCATCATGATTGCATAGGTTTCTCTTATCATCGAAACCAATAACAATAATAATAATAATGGCAACTTATAAAGCGCAATCTGCCGAGGCCTCAAAGCGCTGTACAACAGTTTATACAGAAGCAATACAAAAACAAAAACACATCAAAAATGAAAACTATAAAAACAAAAGAACTAAGAACATAAATAATGAAAAAAAAGAAGAAAGAATATGTAAATTAGAGGTAAACCTCAAAATGGAAACATAAGAAGAAACTCAGAATAAGAAAGAACATTAAGAGATTAAGGAGATTAAAAAGAGAAAATCCTAAAAACAAAGTAAATTCAACAAACAACTCAAATCGGAGTAAAGAATTAAAAATGGGAAATACTTGTAAAAATCAGGAACTAGAAAATAAAACAGTCAAAAATTAAAAAATTAGTTCTCACTGTAAAACAACTGAAAAAAATGCGTCTTTAGTCTAGATTTAAAACTTTCAAGTGAAGGAGCAAGGCGTACGTTGGCGGGGAGATTGCCCCATAATTTAGCAGAGGCAAAAACAAAGGATCTATTTCCATTAACTTAAGTATAACAATTAACTACGGTTAGATAACCATCCGATGAGGACCATAATGTACGTGAAGGCTGATACACAAGTAGAAGATCTGATATGAAAATAGGTGCCATTCTGTTTAATGCCTTGTAGGTAATCATTAAAATTTTGTATTCTACTCTTTGTTTTACTGGGAGCCAATGGAGACGTTCCAGAATAGGTATAATATGTTCATGCTGCAGAATGCGAAGGACTATTCTAGCAGCAATGTTTTGAACCCATTGAAGTTTTACCAATTCATGTTGGGGTAAACCAAATAAAAGTGAATTGCAAGAATCTAATTTGGAAGTCACAAAGGCATGCCACAAGCTTTTCAGTAGACTTTTGATTCAGATAAGGGCGTATCTTGCCGATTTTTTGTATACTAAGCAAAGCACTCCTGCATACATTGTTTACGTGAATTGACATATTGAGAGAGGAATCCATGGTAACACTGACCAAGGTTTCTTGCTTGTGATGAAGGTTCAATTATGATGTTACCAAACCTGATACAAGGAGACCATTCAGTTTTGATGAATTTTGACTTGAAATACAAGAGCTCAAGTCTTTTTATCATTTAATAGCAGCCCATTATTTTTGCACCATGAGTGGACGTCATCAATACAAGCTTCAATTTTCTGTATTGCTTTTAGACTGTCTTTGGGATTAAAAGTGCAGTACACTTGGGTATCATTGGCATAAACCACACAGTTTAAACCATGGGATGATATTATGTCTTGCAAGGGGGCACTAAACAAAGTAAAAAATAAGGGACCATCTACTGAGCCCTGTGGCACACCGCAGATTAAACTAGCGGGACAGGACATAATGTTTCCTATGGCAACAGATTGTGAACGGCCATTCAGGTAACACATAATCCATTGTAATGCCTTTCCTGTTATACCATACCTATTGAACAGCCAATTTAACAGCTGGTCATGATCAATAGTATCTCATAACTCCCTCATAACTCAAGATATCTTAATTTAAAGAATGGTTATTTTTGTTTAAAAATACCTCTACCTTCCAGCAAAGCCACGGCGAGTTACTGCAAGTAATTGGGCTCATTGTGTAAGATTTCTTTTCTTTTTCTTTATTATTGAATGTCCTAGGAGAGCATTAATTTGGACTTGGGGTTCAGGAGGGATGAATCCCCCATTTTGTGTTTCTGGCTGAATCTCTGGCATTGCCTTTAACCATATTGTGGGGAATAGCACACAATGTTATTTAATACCCCCTTGCAGCAGCATGAAAATTATGAACAAATTTAATGCAATGTCAAATTAATGTGCAATGATGACATCACAGATTTCCCACAATGAATCAGATTTCAAGAAGAAATTAACATATTATCTTAGGAGTGTGGAATGCTAAATGTTATTGAGATGCATTTTTCCCATTCTGAAAGAGAAAATTTTTTGCACATTTTCAAGTCAATAAATTTTATCTGTGAAAAAAGCCTGTAATACACAACAAACAATGTAGGAACACCACCAGTCTCTAGAGAAAACATCTGTTGTTAGGTTCAAATTTCCCATACAAACTTGTTCTCAGATTTCACAAATGGAAGAAAGACAATAACTCAAGTAGTTTCTTATTCAACCATGTTGTAATGATTTGGGTCTAGGAAGCAATTCTCACACCTGAGATGAAGTTTAATGGCTCAGTTTTTAATCAATTGGTTAAATAAGTTGGGTTGGGCTGGGCACAGATTTCTTTGCAGTTGTCAGTGTGTCTCACTGGCTTGCTTTTCCTACTCCTCTCAATTGCTTATGCTGAGCACTAAGTGCAATTTAGGTTCCATATAACAGTCTTGGTCCCAGCAAGAAGTCCAGACCTCGAGATCTCCTCCCAGGTGGCCTAACCACTTGACCATGCATAATATAGGATGTTGGCTACATAAATATAGAAAACTATTCCAAAATATAACTGTTTAAGGAAATACGTAGAAGTGGGGATTGCCAGTATCACCATCATCGTACAACTGTGTTTTAAGGAAAAATCACATCCTCCAAATTCGAACCCGGGTCAAGAACCTTGCAATTCACCCTTTTGCTGATGGAATAAATTTTCAAACCCCTCTTTTTAACTTTTGAAAATAACCTGCCTCATGTTCTATAATGTAGGCTGGATCCATGGATCCCTTATGAATTTTGGATGGAAAATTTATTGAGCCCATTCCACACGGGCTCACCTGTATGAGACCATGTCAGGGGCAGATCTAGGATTTTTTGTTGGGGGCACTGATGGTTGATGAGAAGCATGTGTTTGGAGATCAATTTCCCCAAAAGTTGAGTCTGACCAAGGGCATATCTACTCTCTAGATTGTACATGTGGGAAATTTCAGAGGTTTTCAGATTTTATAAGAATTTATATTTTTTAAATATTAACATTATGTTATTTAGTATCTTTTGTTCAACCCTGGATCAGCTTAACTTAAGTTTTAGGATCAGGAAAAGCCTGTATATGGCGATCAGGATCAATGGGTATTTCCAGTTCTGTTTCCTATTTGTGAATCTGCCACACTACAATTTTGAGTCAGAGGTGTGACTTGGATTTTTATGCATAACCCTGCACATCAAACATTGCATGTAATGCAGTTTTAAAGAGGGCTTTATATTACAAACTGATCTCTTTTTCCATACATACAGCTTATTTAGTTTGCCACAATACTTAGCTTAGCACAATGGCAAACAGTTTAAAGCAATTTAAGTGCTATACAATACAGGGCAACGTATGGGCAGTGGGCACCATGCCATTTCATTTCAATCACAATACTGTCTACCTTTAAAAAACTTTTTGACCCAAGGCTATGCAATTATTGATTTGGGAATAAATCTTATCAAGGTGTCTTCCCAAGCATTGTCCCAGGGACTAAACACTTTTGTGCAAAGGCAACATCACTATCTAGGCAAAAGTTTGAACTGCATATGGCTACTCCATGAAGTTGGGGCACTTTTGAAATTATGATGATTCTTGGAACACTATGACATATTTATTGATATATGTCAGCATTTTTTTTCCAAAAGTTTTTGTTTTGAGTAGCTTTTTGGTGGAACTATCATCTGCAAGTTAAGTGAAGTTTATATTTCCTATGACCAATTTTTTTTTGAACCATTGTTTAAGGTTTTTAACTCTTTTTTAGGGGCATATTTTGTGACATAAAATATTGATGTTTTTAATGAGGGGATTATTCAGCAATTAGGGAATGGAACACCAAAAATTACTAACTTTTCCATTCGTATCAACCTACCCATGCCCTGGAAACAGTAAACAAAACAGAAACAATGTATTTTTCAAAATTATGGAAAAATGAAAATTTTTATCCGATGCTACATGTGGTGTCCGCAGTAATTTTTCAAGTAGTATCAGCTTGTACAGTCTACCTTGAAAACACATGGTGTTCTTTATTTGTTAATCTGTGTTCAAAATATTATGACAGTGGTCAAGAATTAACTTAACAGGCATTTCTGCCCAAATAATACTACATTCAAAATTTTCACTGGAAAATATCATTAACTTTTATTGTGGTGTCCACTGTAGCATCGGGATTTTTGAAAACATCACGCTTCTCTTTGCAAGAAAAGAACTGATACTGAGAGAAATGGGCATGTCCTAGGAAGTGGCTAGCAAGAGGATTCCAATGTAACATGATTTGTTGAATAGCTACAGCACACGATTTTGTAATTTCAGCAAAGATGCTGCGGTGTTCGCAATGTAGCATCGGGAGAATTGTGTAGCATCAGGAAGGCATATTTCATTTATAATGGACCAAGCCTGATCTGATCAAGTCAATTACTAGTTTCATAGGAGCTATGTAGTAACCAAGAGGTAAAACTAAATGAGGGCAAGAATTGAGCCATTATGGAAATTTTTATCATCAGTAAATGATTACGGACACCATTTTCACTGGTGTCCATGTAGCATTGGAGCATCCACAGTACATATTAGTACATATTCAGTGTTATTGGTGTTTTTATCTCTTGCAAGTGTCAGTGCTAGTTGATAACTCTCTAGAACATTATAATTCAGTTAAGGCCAAACAAAATTAATATGTTCATTGGTTACTTTTCTACTAGAACTGATCCCGATGCTACAGGATACGGTGTCCAAGTAGCATTGGGTGAAAAGTTCCATTACTGATAATACTATTTTGGACAACACAAGATTTCAATTTGTGTTCTTATTTCAATAACAACATAAGAGAAGACAGGATTATGTATGTGGATGAGTTACTGGATGACTGTATCCTCCTTACTAACAAAGGATTTGGCGGACGGTGCCCATGTAGCATCGGTAGCTGTAATAATACCAACCTGCTGTTATGACTGATGTTAGGTAATATTTGCTGGAAATCCATCCACAATGCAATAACTTGTTTGAAGTGAACTAGATATAACATTAAATTGATGAAAAGGTTGTTTGGAAGTTAAAACCTACATGTCACAAAATGTGTCCCAACTTTATGGAGTTAGCCATATTCATTGAGATAATAACTTAACCACATGGGACCTACCCCAGATAAGGAACCAGAAGGCCAGCCACAGAGATACTGGACAAACGTTTTTTGTAAGGACAACTAAATAGCAAGAAAAGTGACTCCCACCTTTCTGGTATAAAATGTAAAGTAGGTTGCAAGGCATTTCAAACAAAAAATTCTTTACTTTACATTTTCCACAGTCTGATCTATCAGGGTGTCCTAAATAAGACTACAGTATTCTCTAGTGAAAGAAAAAAAATAATGGTGGGTACCCCTTGCAAATATTTCCACCTGAGTAATTGATCCTGTGAAGTGTGCAATACTGACACTAAAGTCATGATTGGGCCTGTACATGTTCACACTAGTCTGGAACCAGTGTTTCCACTTGACCTCAACCTTGAGAATATCAGCACCTCTGAATCACCTTCCTTTAATAAAGTGTTGTCTCAGAAGTTACTGAACTGTCATCACCAGGTGTGCAGGATGATATTAAAAACAAACAAACAAAAACTGAACATAACTGACCACTGGCAAAAATTGCTGGACAGATTTGCACTTTTTTCAATGACTGACAACTTATCATTTCTGGTCACTATTGGAGCTAAAAAATGTTCTGTTCTAATCAAATTAAATTTGGAATAACTGTCATCTGGACCCTGAACAGTGGAGCTGCTGTAGTCATCACAGGGTTAGATTGGAACCCAGCTTTCATCCCAACATTGACCTCAATGTATAAATTAGTCAGTTGACTGAGACTTAACCACAACACTCAGAACAAACAAACAAAGTGTACAGGTACGGTCTCTGTAACCCTAAATGACTTGGCTTCTGGCCTGTAAAATGAAACTCTGTCTTACACCTTAACCAATCCCTCACAGATTTTACCACAGAATATGATAACTATGCATAGTATTCAAAATTTTGTCCTCACCTGTTTTCATCAGAAAAGCCACCCCTCTTCGAAGATTCACCTTGATCATAAAGCAAAGTAGGATTGATTTCAGCTGTCTTCCACCATTTTGTCACAGCATGTTCTTTTCTTTTCAGGAAACGGTAGAGATTATGACACCAGTTAGCACACAATTCACAAACTTCAAAAGGCAAGTCAAGTACCGCCAAGTTGGCTGTGGTGTATCCCCCATCCTTCTCGCCTCCCCCTCCAACCCCCCCCCCCCTTCCACTGAAACTCTACTTTTTTTGACACAACTGAACCAAATGATGCAATGAAAGAATGTGAATTGTTGAAATATAATGTCAAGAAGCTTATTGCAAATTCCATGAAAGAAGCAGCAGTGGCATTTACACTCACAAGTACTGGTTTTGTTGTTGGACCATGTACAGCTCCTGCCATTTTTCATGTACTCAAGTTCTTTTCTAATTGAGGGGAAATTTGTAGCTATGGCAAATATCAGTTTTGTAAACAAAACATCACTATTTAATGTGCTTTTCTGTACATTTATCATGGTTGGCTAAGAAACCCCCTGCTGCCTCACTCTACACACAACTGCCCATGTTTGCATGGGCTTGATACAGTACCTAGGTCTGTTCTCTGCCACCCCTCTCCTTCCAATCCCACAAAAACTGCATGTCTGAATCGAGGTTCCCTTCATTAGTACAGGGCTTGAAATTAGCATTTGTCCTCTTACCCAAGACAGGCAATTTAAGCCTGACACAACTAATATTTATCTCCTGGTTGCCCATGTGACAACCACTTATACGTGGTCCATGTCTACCTGCTTCATGGAAGGGTGCTACATGCTTATTACACCAAAAGAAAATTGATAAGCTGATTACTGATTGCCATGAATAGTATGACATCATGAGAGGCCATGTTCAAATTTTGCATTTTTCCTGCTTTTCCTTTCATTGAAAATTACCTTAAGAATGTTTCCTCTGCTTCCAGTGCCAGAGTAATTGTATAAGAGGCTTCAAGTTCTCAGGGACCCCATGTGATATTTGTAATACAGGTATGAATCAATCTATTTGTACTGAACTTACTCAATGTCCTGTTTTAATATTTCATGTAGCCATGAAGTATTCAGGTCCTGAGTTTTGGATTTTCCTGATTCATGTGCTACAAATTACATTCTTAAGAAAATCAAGGCGAGTGGGATTGATATGAGCTATCATTCTTCATCTAGGTAAGCTAAAAAATAACTTCTCAGTAATTTGAGTCAAGGGATGGTGTGCTGTTGTACTATCAAACCTCACAATTCTCAAGGCCGAAGTAGTTGCTCTGGTTACACCACTACGTTTTTTGCTCCCTTTCATTTGCCCCTTTGATTGAAGCTATGTTTGCAAGATTTCAACTAGTTGGTAAAGCTAAAATACTACTTTCTTTTTGTCTTTACATAATTTCTAATTTGGGATAAGGAGTGGACAAAACCATGCACAGAAACATGCAAAGGGAAGGATTGAAAACTGAGTTTTGAACTGGTCAGAGACTATAAGTGAAAAATCTTACTAATGACTTTTGGTACCATTTCCATTTTATCTTTTACAAAAATAAAATTTCAGACTGCTTTCTGGATGCCTTTGTAAAATTTTTCAGTTCCTAGTCTCTGAAGGTTGCAAGAACACTACTGAACATCCCTTATATTCTCCGGACTCAAAATCAGCTTGAAAAAGGGTGTGGCCAAATGAGCAAAATGGCAGCTGGTGTATGTTATTCCAAAGGACACTAGGTGAGGGGCATCAATCACTGCCATAAGGAAGGGCCTGGCAGCTATGGCTGTTGGTGCCATCAGTCATTTCAAGCCCTGTATTCTAAGCAGAGTTTTTGCTATTAAGTTATGTTCTAGTAGGAGAGTAATAAGTAAGATGGCAATATACACGGTTAGATCCCTGGATATTAGATCTGAACAATTGATTCAAAGTTTGTTTCACAGTACAATGAGTTGCAAATGACTGAAACTGTAAAAGAGTCTGCAGTTCTCATTCCAACTTGTAATCAATTTTTTCTTGCTATTTTTTTTTTTTCCACAACTGCTGCAAGAAATTTTGAACCCTTGAATAGAACAGAAATACTTTTGAAACTTTCCAAGTTAGATCATTTTAGAATTTCAAAAAAACAAAACCTATGCAGGATCAAACCCTGTTATGAAACAATGTTATTTTTGAAATAGCTGGGAGTATGCTTGAAATGAGTTAGCAAATTTATCGAAGATCTGAAGAAAACAAGGTCAGAAGAATAACCAGACAAGGCTGTAAATATTTTATCCACTCCAATTACTTTATTTTAATGTGAATATAATATATGCATGCAACTACAACACTAACAAAAGGAGTTATAGCAGCTGAAAAATACAATTTAACAAAGCTTTTCAAATTCGATGAAAGAATAATCAGATAAGAACATGTTTTGAATTCCATTCCCTGAATTTTTCAGTCCACGCTGTCTGACTGGTCATCACAAAAAATCGCAGTGAAACAAAACAGAACTTCAAAAACAAGAATGTTCAATTATGTCAGCAATGGAGTTAGTTGTAATCCACAAAATGAAATGTCAAAATTCCACTCATCTCTACTTGTGAAATGTCTCTGTTTCTGTTGTCCAAACAACACCACTTGGCTTCTGAACTTCTGGCTTCCTGGGCTTTCTGGACTTCTGCCACTAGAATGTTTGAGACCACAGCATCAGGACTCGAACAAAGATTGAGGAGGATAGTTGTTGTGAACAGGCCAAAGAAGATGGATTAAAGTAATTAAGAGTGGACAGGTGAAGCAGACTGTCTACTTGGACCTTGCCCTCATCTTTCTCCTTTTCCGCTTCAATCTGACAAAGAAAGAACAAAACCTTGTTCAAAAACTTTGTCATGTGACTATCAATTTAATATACATGGTTTTGTCTAACATTACCAGACTCAAAATACCCAACCAAAACCATGCAGAATTGCAAAATATTCCCAACAAAATACAGATTAGGAAGTGTTTTCCAGTTAAAATACTTTCCATACCAATCTCTTGTCCTGTAGTGGGACAGGGAGAGAGGGGTATTGGAGGTAGGCTGTAGAAAACTTATCACCACAGCATCTATGGCATTTTGTATCCCTTGAGGGGAGAGTCATTTATCCAACCAACCAACCAGCCAGTATGGGCAGGTGGGAAAAGGATTTACACAAGTGATTTGGCCATCAACCCTTTTCCAAATAGCAATTACAAAGGATTATGGGATATAGTTTTGGTACATGTTATTTTTGTCAAAGGCATTTTACTGTGGCCAAAAACATCTTGTACCAAAATTCCATCCCACAATCCTTTGCAATTGCTGTTTGGAAAAGGGTCTATTGGCCACTATTTCGATAAATGACACTGCCCTAAAATACACTTTCTCCTTCCACACCCTAATAAAACCCCTCCTGAGTATATTCTGCACAAAATATAAGAATTTGGAATTAAGAACATTGTCTGGCCATGCCCTCAAAAACATTTAACTCTATAAGCAATGAAAGCTTATGTACTATTCATTTACACTTCAGTACTTAAAGGGGTACACTGAGTTGATAACTGAATGAAAGTGTTAGAGGATACCACCATGTGACAAAGCTTATTAAAAGTTATAAATTTTGAATATTCTGGCATCGTGACTTGTTTGTACATAAAGCTGCGCATGGATGTTTCAAAAATGAATTAAACCATTAATGAAACATTCATTTCTTATGTAGGATATGGGTATTGTCTAAGTTTAACCATTTGTCATAATAACGTGAAAGGAATTTGACATGTTTGGAAACTGTTGAATTTCACAAAAAAACTCAATATACTGCTTTAAACTGATAATTTATTCCAGTAAACTTGAATCAGGAAAATGCAAATCTCTGCACAATAGTTGGGTGGAAAATCCTTCGACTTCCCTCCCTCAAAGAGTTAGCTAATACTAGACCCCCTGCCCCAAACCACCTTTCCGTGAAGATAACTTTGCAAAAACTTTGAATTGTGGAAACTCTTTGTTCTCATAAATCCTGAATGAATGGTGGGGTCCAGGATGGTTCATGGTAAGCATCACATTATGCAAGTCTCTGAAATGGTCGGGGATAGTGGGATACTGTGACAAACTTGAGCAATCAATATTTCAAACATGCTGAATGAGAGCATCAACTAAGGCTATGGCCTTTATATCTACAAATCTGACTTATACTACCAGAAGTTTACTTTTTTCTAGGTTAGGAAAACACATGCATGCACACACACTTTCACATATCAAGGAAAAACTAAGAAGTAACCTTACCTCCTCATTCTCTTCTTACGCCACTGGAAAAAAAAAAAAAAAGGAAACAACATTAGAATAAAAAAATGTGAAATGCTTTCTATCATGACTCATGGTGGCAACTGTCAAAAAGTAAATTAATAAAAGAAATTCATGTCCACCAAATTAAAGGATGACCATAATTCAAATAGACATTGCATTAAGCATCATAATGAGAATGGTGGGAATTCAACATTTCCTTCGATTTGTAAGTAATGCTGAAGCAACCTTGCTTCAATTTTCATGCACACAATGAAGGCAAACATTAAAAGCACAAACAGATAAAGCATGTTTGAAAATTTGTTACTTGGAAGGAAATTGTAGCAAATTTATGGACAATGCACAAGGCTGGAAAAAATACACCACAAGGGCACAATGAGGCTACTCAATTACTAGATCTGGATTTGAATATACTACCATGGAGTGAGATCTACTGCTCTAGATCAAATTTGTAAATTTATGCAGATCAGGTACAGATGTCAGCAGCCAATTTCCATCCTAATATGAAGGGATGAAAAAAACATTGCAAAGGCAATCCACTGCTTGTAGTGTGCATGCTCCAGGGTCAAGAGAAGACCTGAGATAAACAATGACCTCACACTCAGCAATCAACAATTTGCTTCAGTTATGAAAGTTAGCTAAGGAAGGTAAGTGGTATTTTTGGTTGGGGTTGGTACATTGGTGTTCTTTTCCTTTTTTATCACTTTTAAGATAGGATTCCCTATTTCAAAGATGCCAAATTAATAACTTGCCAAAACTATGGGCCAAAAAGAAAAGTTTGCATAATCTGCTACTATTTCTTGGGCATTTGATGTTTATGAGAATATCAAGGCCAAGTGGGCATCAAAGAGCATAATGTCATATATGCTTACTTCAAGTTCACTGTTTGCTGAGAATGTGACAACTTTACTAGCCCATATCTTGAGAACCACACATCAGATTGAGATGCAAGTTTTATTAAAATGCTTAGAATAAGTAGCCTTCTAATATAACAAAATTTTATGACCTTTAAACCCTTCTTTTAATGGTGTTTATTTTCTGTGCAACAATTAGCAGCCAAATTTTAACATGTTCCAAATATTGGGCATATAGATTAAATCCCTACATGCAAATTCCAAAATATGTAGAATATATTAAAAGTTTATTTACAAAAAATAAAATTTAGAACAAACTTTGAGTTGTTTGTTCTGAATTGTAACAACAACAAACTAGTAACATGCAAATATCATTCACAGTAAAATTGAAAGTAAACTACTTCTCAGAGCTCTACAGCTCCTATGCTGCATGCTGTGCTAATGTAAGTCAGTGTTTGACACAAGGCACAAGATCTTGAACAGGACTGTGTACTAGGCTTAATGGTAGGACTTGCTCCATACACAGTCCTTGGCCATACAACTCAGCAGCATCACAAAATAACAATGATGTGTGAGATGAGCACAACCTCCAAGTCCACACAGCTCAGTTCACCTATAATTACCATACAATGCCATGAATGTTCTTTGCCACAGCATTCAGCTTTTTTTGGACTGGTCATTCTTCTAATGGATACGGGCAGGAGGGTGAAATTAGGAGAAAATTGACTGCTACATTAATTCAATTACATGTTTCACATGCCATTTAGAGGCATTGGTGAGCCAATGCAGTGACATGACAAATTGTAAAAAGTCCCATGCAGAGTAGAAATGTGAAAGAGATACAAAATGTGGTATGTTTGTAAATTTCTGGACTCTGAAGGAAGAATGTGTATAATTTATAATCTTGGCCAGGTAAAAATAATCCTTGAACAAGACTTTATGCTACCTCCACTTAGTTTAACTCTAGGTGTAAAGTCCTTGGCCACAGTGCATGAGAGATCCCGACGTTATGACTTTTACAGCGTTTCCACATTTTGAAACAAATTTCACAATTTCCATAAATTTTGTCCCATTTTCATGTCAAAAGATGTAAAAATCATTTTCAACCTCATAACATTGAAATGAAAAATCCCCTCAATTATTCCTCCTTTCTTTCCGAAGTCCAAAAATTCACAACAATATGACATTTTGTATCATTTTTGCATGACAACTCTGCATGTGTTTTTTTTTTACACTCACATTCAGTCCTGTAACTTTATCAGAAAGTTGATGCAGGCAGAGTGCATGCTTAAGATCTGTAATTGACTAAGTTTTAGTAACTGTTTTAATCTCCAAACTTATTCCTTCTTGCTTTCCTCAATCTGAAGAAAGACTGGTCCAGAAAGTTATGACAGAGATCATTCATGGCATGTATGTTAATTAAGGCAAGCTAAAGGGTATTCAGCAGGGTGGGGGTTTTCAACACCCTGACCAGTTAGATGCCCAGTTAACTTAGGCTTTGAGTTGATGTGCATGAAATCAGATGTATGTTATAGATTGTTTTGTTTCCTTTTACCTAATATGCAAATAGTACAGATTTATGCTCATTTGTGATGAAAAATGCTTGCCCATACGCCTTCTGAAATCAAGACCACTGTGCGCCGGCCGCCGAGGCCAATGTGCAACTATACAACTGTCTCACAGCTTCAAAAGTGCACCTACTGTACAAATAACCATACTTGCCATGAATGATCTTTAACACTGAGTCTAGGGTTTCACAGTACCACTGATTATTGGTACTGCTGGTACCCCCACAAATGGTACTGGTAATACCTTAGAACCAGGACCAGAAGAGTATAAAAGTAGGAGTAAGTAGTAACAGATGCAAATATTTGTAAAAACACCATGAACTGACATTAAGTCTTTTGAAAATCCCTGCCTCCACTTTCACAATTTTTTTTTTGTAACAGTTAGTCACCCCACACTCAAAATATCAATAAACAAGAAAGCTGAACCTCTCTACAAATTAGTGTCCAATAAATACGGGACGGAGACGAACTCAGTGCCACACTGCAATTCCGCACTGAAGAGTCCCACAAGATGACAAGAGCACTCAAAAAGTCAAAATTGCAGTGAAGATTGCAAAAATAATTTCTAAAAATAATGAACATCACGCCCTCCTGACTTATAACCAAAAGTAAGTAGAACTTAACCAAATTATTTCCACAAAATATTCAGTTATCAAGCTTCGTTTCCACCTAGTTATCACTATCAAAACTCTTTTCAAAGTGTTTCATGTGTGAATAAATGGAATGCATAGCACAGCAGTCTGTTGTACACCAACACTACTTCAGTAGCTATCAATACACTAAAGCAAGCGAGTTGATTCCATGTGCCAATGTTTTAAGCGGGATTTAGTGTGGCAAGTCCCACTGCTTCACTGGGTTAATTTTTGAAAGAACGTTTGTTGCGTTCGTATGGAAGTTTTTCTCCCACACACCGTTAACGTTATGGAGACATACCATTTATACATAACTGTGTCAGAATAAAAAATCGTTGAAGTAACTTTCATGTCAGAGCTTGGGATACTATGATTTTTTGTCTGCTTACAAGGAATTTCTCACTCATTTAATATTAAGTGTTATGGTATGCAAAGTCAATTCAACCAACCAAAGCATGGAAATTATTCTAAACACACAAAGTGAAAGCATTTGCTGAAGAGCAGCGATAGTTCCGAGGTTGCGCAGAATGTAGTAGTTCTGCAAAATTAACGTTAAACGGCAATTTCCGAAATTCTTAGGGTGGATTTGTGACTGAAATGGTGCGAAATGATTACTAAGTGAATATTCCCTGTTTATATTGTAATGTTTAAAGACACGAGGCATTTATCAAATGGCTCTTTAGTTACATTTTAGTACTTTTCCATTCAAATGCTATAATTCTGAGAAAAGATTTTCACCTTACAGTTGAGTACCCATCTCCACAATTCTTCAGAACCTAATGGTCGGTAGTACCGTACCGTACTGGTACCAGTGCTTACAAAAATAGCGGTGTACCGTGAAACCTTAACTGCATGTAGGCTTGTCAATCAGCTTTTCTTCAAACGGTAGGAATAAGTTGGTGAAATGTGGAATTCAAAATTTAGACTCTATTATGGAGTATGTTACACAATCTAGAAATGCCTGTAACTGAAGAGTAAATCATATAACACAGTGCAATCACTTCATGTTGTCAGGGTAACCTTTTAGTCATGGTGACCCTGCCTTACTTAACACCTGGAGGAATATGAACAAGGCAGGATCACTCAATAGGAGGGTTACATTGACAGAAGATGTCAGTCTCATAAGTTTCCACTTTATTATGTCCTTTTTTACAGCAACTTTTGCAAAATATTTCAAATTTAGTAATACATTAAAAAATTCTGGAAAGTATTTTAAAACAATTTCGAATGGTTAGAATCCACATCTTTCTTTTCAAGATTTGGAAATAGAAAACGTATTTCATGACAATTATTGGAGGAATACCACTTGCAACTTGTCCACTGATGTGGAAGAACGTGTAGCGCCATGACTTCTCAAAACAGCAAAAGGGCTGCTGCTCAAACACCACTTCTGCTGAGTGTTCTGTAACATTTTGCCTCAGAAAGCAGGACGTCAGATTTCATGAGAACAATTGCTCCCCATCGCACGGTGGTCCCGTGATGATAAAATCACAGGACCCCAAAACTGGTTACCACCAATCAGTTACCACCCATGCATTTTGTAACAGAACCCAAAAGTGGGTTCCCATGGGTTACCATGGTGAAAAATGAAGGAACCCACAGAGTGGTTTCCGTGATTTTTGAAATCCAACGGCTTGAGGAAGTAACCTGAAATTGATTATTTTTTAGCTATAAGTAAACATAATTTGAAATATGCTGCTGTTTGGTCACCTTGTTATCAACATGATATTGATGCTATTGAAAATGTTCAGAAGAGGGTAACTAAGTTGATTCCATCCTTAGAGGGTTTAAGTTTATACAGGAAGGTTTAAGAAACTTAAGCTGCCAACTCTCACACACCGTAGATTAAGAGGAGATATGATTGAGGTTTTTGAAATTGTTTTGGGTGTGTATGACAGGAGTGTCACTGAAGGTTTGCTCAAGTTAAGTTCAATTAGTACCTGTGGTCATAGTCAGAAGTTACTCAAAGAGTTTTGTACGTTCAACATTTGTCTGTAGGGTTGTTGATACTTGGAATAGCCTTCTTGAGAGTGTAGTTTCTGCAGCTACTGTTTTTCAGTTTTAGGCGGCTTTGGATAGGTCTTGGGCTGGTTACAGAGATACCAACATTTACATCCAGAAATCAGGGAGTTTTCACACAGGAATCAGGGAGATTTTTTAGAATTACATGCAACTCAATGGGGGAAAAGCTTGCTTGAATCAGGGAGATTGTCATATTTGCTAGTTAGAATGGACAAAAATCCTTGAATTTTCAGGGAGACTCCCTGAGAATCAGGGAGAGTTGGCATCTCTGTGGTTATGAGATGTTATACAACTACAAGGCAGCCTTCTTGCAAGTTTAGTATGTCAGTCACCCACAGCTCTTTGATTGTTACTAGGGTTTCACGGTACCACTGATAATTGGTACCGTCGGTACCGCCACAAATGGTACCGGTAATACCGTAGTAAGAGTAAGAGTAAAAAATTACGATTTTTATCGCCTGCAAAATCTCCGTAAAAATACCATGCATTGACATAAGTGAAGTCTTCTGATAGTCCCTGCCTCCCGTTTCAGTATTTTTTATAACGTTTAGTCACCCCACACTCAACAAATCGGTAAACAAAAAAAGAAATAACCTCTGCAAATTTAGCGTCCGATAAATACGGGACAGACAATAAATCAGCGCCGCACGTCCGCACCGGAGGTAGACCCCACAAGATGACAAAAGCACTCAGAATTGTAATGAAGATTGCAAAAATAATTTCTGCAAATAATGACAACCCCCCTCCTAAAGTATAACCAAAAGTAGAACTTTACAAAAATATTTCCATAAAAGACTGATTCATCAAGCTTTCTTCCCGCCGAGTTATCACTATCAAAACTAAATCAAAGCGCTTCATGATTGAATTTACGAATGCATCGCGCAGCAATCCGTTGTGCAATAACACTATACTGTTCTTCAGTACGTAGGCTATCGATGCAACAAAGCAAGTGAGTTGATCAGGTGAACTGAACACGCAAGCCAATGTTTTAAGTGGGGTTTACTGTGTGTTCAGTCCCATTGCTTCACTGTGAAAATTTCTGAAAGAAGGTTCGTTGCGTTCGTCCGAAAGTTTTTCTTCCACAGACATAGAGAGTGAGCGTTATGGAGCAGTCCCATTACATCACTGTGTTTGAATCAGAAATCGTCTATGCAACGTTCATGTCAGAGCTTGCAATGCTATGATTCTTTGACTGCTTACAACGAATTTCTCACCCGTATAATGTTGTGTGCTATCATAATCAAGGTGAATTCTTTCAATCAACGCATGGTAACTATTCGTAATACACCATGTGAAAGCATTTGCTGATGAGCAGCGATAGTTCGGGGGTTGCGCAGAATGTCGAAAGAAAGCAAGGGGCCTGTTAGTGTGGAAGGTACTAGTTCTGCGAAAGTAACGTTAAACAGCACTTTCCGAAATTCTTAGGGGGATTTGTGACTGAAATAGTGCAAACGATTATCAAGTGAATGTTCCCTGTTTGTATTGCAATGCTTAGAGACACGGCGCATTTATCAAATGGGTTTTTGTTTCATTCAAGTATCATTCTAATTCAAATGCTTTATTTTTGAGAAAAGATTTTCACCTCAAAGCTGACTTATTGTGTCCGTCTAAATACACAATGTGAAGGCGAGGCTAGCGCTGGCAGGTATCGTTCTGAGACTGCGCAGAATGTCGAAAGAAAGCAGGTTCCTTTTTAGTGTGTAGGGTACTAGTTCTGCGAAAGGAACGTTGAACGTTAATTTCCGAAATTCTTAGGGGGGATTTGTGACTGAAATGGTGAAAAATGATTATCAAGTGACTATTCCCTGTTTATATTATAATGTTTAGAGACACGGGGCATTTGTCAAATGGATTTTTGTTACATTTTAGTATCATTCTAATTTAAATGCTATAATTTTGAGAAAGGATTTTCACCTTACAGTTGAGTACCAGTCTCCACGATACTTCGGTACCTTTAGGTTGGTGGTACCGTACCGTACCAGACTTACGGAAATACCGGTATACCGTGAAAACTTAATTGTTACTACAGTTCCAGATCATGAAGATTAAGAAGATGCGAACACATGTAGACCTTGTCTACTGAGAGAGGTTCCTTAGGTGTAAAACCGATTCCAATTGTTTCAGGACAGTGATGGTAAAAACAAAAAACTTGATGAATAGGCTATTTATGCCGTGCTTAATTTTCCTCCTAAGTCCTGGTATTGTGACGACTGGGTTTGTAGCGCACTGTGGCCAAGGACTGTAGGGTAAAATGAAGTGGACGTAGCATGGAGTCCTGTTCAAGGACAAGCCTAGCCTAGGCCCCACTAGCCCTCGAACAGGGCTGTGTGTAAGTTACATGGTCTACTCTCATTCCTCTCACAACACAGCCCTTGCGCAAATACACTTCACAACCGTAGTCACTAGCCAGGAGGCCAGCAGAACATCACCTGGAGCAATTGCAGGAACGACACAAAGCTGGACTGGGGTGTTGCATTCTGCAGTTGTACTACATCACCTCTTGCTTCACCAAATAACAAAATATTCTCACCAAACTTCACAAAAATGATCTGGCACTGCAATTAGGCTTACCTTTCCACAAAAGATGTGCAGTTTCATCAAAGAATGGCAGAATTTTCACTGCCAATTTTGACTGTAACAGTATGTCAATGCATCATGTTTACAAGCTCTTGACAACTGTTCTCAGTAGAGGTCAAAGATTACGAGTGGCAAACTTGGCAAAATTAGTCACTGAACGTGACCGTATAATCCGCTCCTTCTAGTCACTCCTTACTACGGTCACTGGCCTACATGTACGAAGGTAACAATGTTTTAAGCCAAAACAACAAACTGAGGAAAGAAACTGTATTTGTAGCAGTCCTTATTGGTTGATATATTTGTAAAGCTATTAGAATGGTGATGCCAAGAGGGCCGCCGGACCGGTTGTAGGTTGTTGATTGGCAAGGCTAGGAGGCCCAATCTGGCTTTGTGAAGAATTGCTAGCCTGTTGGCAGTACGCCTGTTTTTGAGACTATCCCACCCTAGGTCGTTTAGCATTTCAGTCACACTACTATGGGGGGAATAGTCATTATAAACAAACCTAGCAGCCCTATGCTGAATTTGCTCAACCTTATTGGATAGGGAAGTGGTGTAGGGATCCCAAACAGAAGATGAATACTCCAATAAAGGCCTAACAAGTGTGAGATAGGCATTAGCTTTGACACTCCTGGGGCAGGAGTATAAATTTCTTTTAATAAAAGCCAAAGACCTATTTGCTGACGAAGTGATACGATTAATATGTCTATTCCAGGTAAGGGTATTAGAGATGTCAACTCCCAGATAAGTGTGGCAATCGGCAGACTCCAGGGTATCGTTATCTAGAGTATAATTAAAAAACTTGGGTTTCCTTGAGTGAGTAATCCTCATAGAAAAGCACTTCTTGGTATTAAAGTGCATTTGCCATTTATTTTGCCACTCAGAGAGGGTGTTTAGATCATTTTGGAGTTGAACCTGGTCAAGATTATTATCTGTCTATAAATTACACAGTCGTCAGCAAAAAGTCTTACTTCAGAAGAGATATTATCGGGCAGGTCATTAATATAAACTAAAAACAACAGGGGACCCAAGAATGTACCTTGGGGAACACCGGAGATAACATCCACCCAATCAGAAAAATCACCACTCACTACGACTCTCTGCTTCCGGGACTTAAGAAAATTAGCAATCCAGTTAAGGGTGTTGCCTCTAATACCATAGTTTTGTAATTTACAAAGCAGACGGTTATGAGGAACCGTATCAAAAGCCTTAGAAAAATCCATGATAATCATGTCAGTCTGGGATCTAAGATCTAGAGACTGCACTAGGTCATTGGTTGTTAAGATCAATTGAGATTCACAAGAATGGCGTTGTCTGAAGCCATGCTGCCTGTTCGTGATAACTGAGTGGTTATCAAAGTGATGCATAATATGAGAATGTATAATGTGTTCCAGGACCTTGCAACAAATCGAGGTAAGAGAGACCAGCCTATAGTTTGAGGCTAGGGAACGGTCACCTTTTTTAAAGATAGGACTAACATTGGCACATAACCAAGAGGGAGGTAAATGACCAGTGTCCAGTGATTTTTGAAAAATGGAGCAGAGGGCAGGAGCAACCTCCTCAGCGGCCAATTTCAGAACATGAGCCGGTATACCGTCAGGACCTGAAGCTTTGTTTGGGTTCAACTCCTTGAGCAACTTCACAACACCATCTAAGGATATCTCAATATCAGACATGGTGGGTATGGTGTTCGCTTCAACTGGAGGTAAGGTGACATTCTCACCGGTGAAAACCTTTTGGAACTGCTCATTTAAGATGTTAGCCTTCTGCATGTTGTCCGAGACCAGTATCCCATCAGATTTCAGGGAAGGGATACCAACACTATCACATCTAAGGTTTTTAATAAAGGACCAGAAACGTTTAGGTGAATCAGTACAAACTGTGTTGACATAATTTCTATAAGCGGCTCTTGTTGTTTTGTGAGTCGCTTTACGTTGGGTTTTGAAGTTTTCAAAAGAGGATGGAGTTCGCATCTTACGCCATGTGTATAAGCCCTTTGTTTCCTATTTAATAGTCGTTTAATAGTCTTATCAATCCAGGGGTTTGGTTCCTCTTTCTAACAACCCGAGCTGGAACATAGACATCCATTACCTCTTTGATAAAGCAGGATACTGTGAGCCTGGTTGGACAGACCTAGTGAACCAATCAACATCAGGTAGATTAAAGTCCCCTGCAAGATAGATCTGTCCATTCTTATTCTTACTGGCCTTAACGAGAGAAGCCCGAAGCTGGTCAAGGTAGTCTGTTGAGTTGCCATATTTATGTGAGCGGTAAAAAGACCCTATAAGTATTTGTTTGGCACCTTGGATTTCGAGAGAAACCCAGACTACCTCACAATCCGAATCAAGGTCAGGTCTATAGGTAGCAAGGAGGTCTTCTTTAGTGGCGATAAGGACGCCCCCTTTAGACTGACCATAATTTCTGTCCTTTCTAAAAACAGTATAATTACCAGGAAACAATTCATTACTGGTGACAGAGCTATTTAAGTGAGTTTCAGTACCTATAATCACGTCAGGGTTATTTTCATCAATGCAAGCATTTAAGTCTGCAACCTTATTACGAATGCCTTGAAAATTAATAACAAGGACTTTTAAACTATTCCTAATCGGTTTAGAATTGGGTCTACGTTCAGGTCGAAATTTATTGGTGACTGGGGAGGACGACAACAGAGGCGAAGTTGGGGGGTCGCTGGTAATACTGTGAGCACCAGGAGAAAGACAGGCAAAACTATTCGATAATTCAGGGTCAGAATTGCTAAAGAGTGAACTTGAAAAGTTGGGAATACCACATTGACAGCAAATCCAAGAAACATTACTATTAGCTGCAATGCCCTGGTAGATGGCATGCTCATGCAATTAACATGATACCAGCCTTGGCACTGGTCACAACAGACAGCTTGCTGACCCCATTTGGCGGCTTTGCCGCACAAGACACATGGGAACTTGCGTGTGTATGGGCCAGGGTTGGGGTGCAGGTCCCCAGAAAGCATGATAACCAAGATAGACAAATAAGACATAGTAAGCTTGAGGGGCTGAGTGCCCGAAGGGGAAGGTAGGCCAGGCTTAGGTTGTTGGTAGTTAGCCAACAGAACAGTTAGGCTAGGTATATACTTAACATACATAAAAGGGACTGTATGTAGGTTTGTAAAACCCCGGGGCTCACACTTCGAAACAACAACATTAATAAAACTAGTGTACTCATTACTAAGGGGAAGTCCATAATTGTTTGGGAGAAAACGAAGACTGCAACCAAAAATAAAAAAGAGCATGTACAACAGACCACCGCCACCCCACATAATTACCAACGGGAGGAGTAACCAGGGCACACCTACAATGCCAATACTCACGACAACCGACAACTGACCACGCTACAATGACGAGGAGTTTATCCTTGCATGAACGCTAACACTAGCAACAGGCGACGGCTGACAATGAGATTCACTGTAGGCTCATAAAAAAAAAGTGTGGAAGGCTACACTGGGGTGAAGCCTAGGCTCACACAATAACCAACCAAAATTTCCACTACAAAAATACACAAAGTTAAGCTCGGGACCGGTTAGCTGAGGTATCCAATGTGATGAGAAAGTGGAATACTCCCAAAATTACTGTCAATATGTAACTTCAACGGAAAAAACTAAGTAAAAACAGCAGAAAAATCCCAGAGATAAAAGAGAACGATGTTCACTTTACGAGCATGCGCACAGAAGTATATTACACACATCGAACTTATATTACCACAAAATGATGTGCAAGAAGTGACTTTCAATCGAAAAGTTAGCAATAAATCGGCTTTCATGGACAGTCTGAGGTCAAAATGCAGCAAAATGACACTTCGATTCTGGTTAGAAACTCCGTCGTTGGAATGTGCCCTCGTACAATAAGTGTTTCTACATGAACTTGCAAATAGTCAAAAATCATTCCTAGAACGTTGTAACAATTTCACCAAATCGATAACTTTAACGATCATTCCACCTAATGAATGCAAATTTCATATGAAAAATTCTTGTTTGTTAGTATTTGAAGCTGCTAAGTGTTTTTTAAATTGTTGTTGAAACGTTGTCAAAATTTCTCTATGTGTGAAAACTTTTTGAGTAAGTGGAAACCCTGGTATGACCTTTGACCCCAAAGTGGATATCACGAAGACGACGAGTCCTTCCATTCCGCGCGCTGACACCCGCTGGTACGCCCTGTCTCAAGTTCCACGCGCTGCCGTACAAGCCGATAGCATTTAATGAAATTAATATCAGCGTTAACTAAATTAACATCTAGCGTGTCAGCGCATGCCTGGGTACACAAGGCATAGCCTTGGATCGAAGACCGAAGACTTAGTCATTCGAAAGCTTGCAAACATGGCGCATTGAGTTAGTGTTACGTTCAATTTTTCGAGGCAAAATACACCATTATAACATCGAATCTGGGTGAACAGCTTATGCAGAAAGGTGGATGCAATGCCAGAGGTCATCCGTGTAAAGTTTGGTGAAAAAACAGGAATTTGTCAACGTGAGAGATGTCGACCCTGGCCAAGGTCACCTAGCGATGGGATTCCCTGTGTTAGCAGGGCGGCAAGGGCTGTGATGTGGAGTGTAATGAGCTTAGGCCATGTGACGAAACACACAGCCATGTTCAAGGGCTAGGCTAGCCCACAGGTCGTCCTAGCGTTATATAGTATATATAGTATATATATATAAAAAGGAAAAGGTAAGTCACACCGCCTAACACCAATGCAGTGCTTCGCACAAAACTGTTCATGATTTCTCACCTTATACTACATTAACCTCTTCAGATCTCTCCAGAACCCTCCCATCACCTTCTTCTAAAGAAACACAACAAACTTGACGTTGTCTTAAACAAAAAACCTCACATCAAATGCAAAAAATCTTCTCCTCCGATTCAATCTTAACAACGGACTAGATCACTCTTCTCCAATTCATGACGTCACATTACGTATGGGGGTTACCCTTTACGAATACGGTTCTCTCATTGGATAGTTCGAACTGCTTTCGAATCTGTCAACGACCAGACTGTAATTTTTTTTCTGCTCGGGGAACGTGAACAAGAAATGGAAAACACGAGCATACAATTCCCCAAGCTGTGCTACGAAAAAAAACTTATGTGTGGCCTACGTGCGGTCTTTACGTACAGCATTTATACAACAGGCGTTCTCGGCATTTAAACATGCACTGGGTTAACAGGGAGTACCGGATTCGTACAGGGCAATTCCCATTACGTATTGTGACGTCAGGAATTGGAGAAGAGTGATCTAGAGTGTGGTTAACGAAGAATCAGATGAGAAGATTTCTTGCATTAGATGTCAGTTTTTTTCTCAACGTTTGTTTTGTTTTATCAGAGAAAGATGAAGGATAGTTTTCGAGAGATTTGAAGGGGTAAAATCTAGTGGAAGGTGAGGAATCTGAATAGTTTTGTGCGAAGCACTGCATTGGTGTTAGGCGATGTGACCAACCTTTTCCTTTTTATATATATATACTATATATACTATATAACGCTAGGACGACCTGTGTAACTGCCACGATAGGCCTAGAAGTAGAAGACGGAGCCATGATAACCAAATTTTATTCTGATTGAAGCTAACCAATGGTTGATGGCGATAGCGCTGCGACCTTCTGTGTGGAGTTTGTCAATCGAATTTTGTTACTTTTTCCATATTTTACAAAACACTCATGAATTTACGATAGAAGTGGACCACGTTGACATGTACATTCAAGCACAGGTCGTCCTAGCGTTATATAGTATATATAGTATATATATATAAAAAGGAAAAGGTTGGTCACATCGCCTAACACCAATGCAGTGCTTCGCACAAAACTATTCATGATTCCTCACCTTCCACTAGATTTTACCCCTTCAAATCTCTCGAAAACTATCCTTCATCTTTCTCTGATAAAACAAAACAAACGTTGAGAAAAAAACTGACATCTAATGCAAGAAATCTTCTCATCTGATTCTTCGTTAACCACACTCTAGATCACTCTTCTCCAATTCCTGACGTCACATTACGTAATGGGAATTGCCCTGTACGAATCCGGTACTCCCTGTTAACCCAGTGCATGTTTAAATGCCGAGAACGCCTGTTGTATAAATGCTGTACGTAAAGACCGCACGTAGGCCACACACAAGTTTTTTTTTCGTAGCACAGCTTGGGGAATTGTATGCTCGTGTTTTCCATTTCTTGTTCACGTTCCCCGAGCAGAAAAAAAATTACAGTCTGGTCGTTGACAGATTCGAAAGCAGTTCGAACTATCCAATGAGAGAACCGTATTCGTAAAGGGTAACCCCCATTACGTATGTGACGTCATGAATGGGAGAAGAGTGATCTAGTCCGTTGTTAAGATTGAATCGGAGGAGAAGATTTTTTGCATTTGATGTGAGGTTTTTTGTTTAAGACAACGACAAGTTTGTTGTGTTTCTTTAGAAGAAGGTGATGGGAGGGTTCTGGAGAGATCTGAAGAGGTTAATGTAGTATAAGGTGAGAAATCATGAACAGTTTTGTGCGAAGCACTGTGTTGGTGTTAGGCGGTGTGACTTACCTTTTCCTTTTTATATATATATACTATATATACTATATAACGCTAGGACGACCTGTGGGCTAGCCTAGCCTAGAGCCTGGTGATAGGCCCTAGGCCTAACTTAGGTTTCCAGCCAGCAATTGCTACTTAATAAAAATGAACTTAATAATGATATAAAACAAATTAATTTGTTGAAATCTCTGGAAAATGTGGACAAAAGAAACACTTCCCAATTCCAATTGACAGACCGAGTAGGCCTAGGCTACTTCATTGCATAAACGTGCGCTTTTCATTAAGAAGGTAGGCCATTGACTATTGTACAAACATGTCACTTGAAAAAAATAACAGAAAACGCTAAAAAGCTTAAATTTATGAGTTGATATTACCTTTGCCCTCATTTTGAGAGATATTAATTAACCCTCCAGTACTTAGGTTAAAGTAAAATCTATATATCAGTAGGATGAATAATGATTTCACGGGATTTTCGTCATCGATACTTGGCAGGGTTCTCCACCAAGTAAGTAGACACAAGAAAAGGACACTACATATGCATCCTTTCTCAAATCTGAAAGATATAAAAAGCTTTTAAAAACTCTGATGCCATAAAAATTGAGCTTTGCCTTTTCAATATTATTTTTACGGATATGTTTAATTATTTTCAAATTTAAAATATATTTTACAAACTATCTAAAGATAAATTACGAAACTGTTTACTTCTGGATTTCCAAGTTCCAGATAAGGCACCAAACATGGCGGCTACCATGGATATCGAAGTGAAGAAAGAACCTGAAGACGAGACAAGTGCAGAACCGCTTGATAAAGAAACGTTGTCCGCCGTTCTTCAGTTCTTAAAGAAAAATAATTTGAAGGTAGAATTTTGGTCTAGTTTGGCAAATAATTCGCAGTTACTGTCTTTTTTTGCCTAACGTTATGGCTACCTGCTTAGGCTTGGCCTACAACACGCAATCAGCGTAGGCCTTGGCCTAGGTAGGCTTACAGTACGTTAGCTCAAGTTCAAGTTCAATTTATTCTCTATTACACCCCAATATGGGGTACAAGAGACTGAGAAACATAATTAACAAACAAGGTTAACACAATTATTACTAGAAAGAAAAAGAAGGAATAAAGAAGAGAAAATAGAAAAAAAGGGGAAAAAAGAAAGCATCGCTCATACTGACACAGTACAGATAGTAAATCAAGACACTCAAGGGAAAATAATAAAGATGATAATAATAATAATAATAAAAATGATAATAATAACAATAGCAATAGTAAAAAAAAAAAAAAAGGATAAAATAAAAAAAAAAAAAATAATAGTGTTGGTAACAGCAATAGTAACAATTCGGGGTTGGGGATTAAGTCTAACTAATTGAATCGTTGAAGGATGTCTCCACAGAATAAACTGATCTTTAGCAAAGTCTCCCTATTGCTTGTCTGAAATAAATCTTCCATTTTCAGGGTGTTTGGGTTTTTATGAAAATAAGGGGGTATATACTTTTTCCTTTCTTGGGATAATGCATTACATTCGAAGAAATAATGGAATTCGTCTCCCAACTTTTCCTGATTACATAGGGTGCATATTCTGTCATGAAAAACAATATTCCTATATCTGCCAATCACAGTTGGTATTTTGCTATTGCTACAGCGAAGTCTACAAAAGCTAAGTCTGTTCCGTAACGGGAGATTAACTAAATACTTTTCAAATGTAAGATTCTTTTTAAAAATACGGTAAGTTTTACACTGAGTATTGCTATCAACTTCCACACACCATTCTTGCTTATAGATATCATCAAGTTTACGATCAATAGTTTTTTTAAGCCAAGGCAAATTTAAATAAGGGCAGTGATGTATATCATTACGATTATTACTAAAGAAAGGTATGTCCCAGATGAAAGGTGTTCCAGTTTTTTCAAAAATGCTTTTAATTTTAAGGAGCCAGGGGGAGGTGTAAATACCCTTGTCATGGAGAACTCTAAGATACTTATACATCATGCAAGACAACTTGTTACTGTCACCATTCACAATTCTGCCCCAAAAAGTAACCATCCTACTCTCAACTACTTTGACAAGTTTGTGTCTACCCAGCTCACCATATACCATGCAGTTTGGAGTACTCTTTTTTAACTTTAAAATTCGCTTACAAAAATTCAGATGGAAAGCCTCAATTTGTTTTATGTCTTCCAAGCCCCAAACTTCACACCTGTAGAGAAGGATTGGTGAGACTAACTGATCAAAGAGTTCAAGTAATAGATCTAAAGGTAGCTGAAGGTTGTAAGACTTGTTCAAAAGACTAAACATGGTTTTCTTTGCATTACTAATCTGCTTGCATTTTGTTTTAATAACATAACATAACAGGTTGAAGGGCAAAGGAGGGCCAAGGCCCCATAAGATGCCCTGAAGACCAAGCCCTAATCAAAATCAAAGGTGAACTTATTATTATAATTAAATGTAACTCCCAGGTATGTGTAGTTATCAACTACATCTATTTTAACATTGCCAAAGTAAAATTCTGGTAATCGTCGTATCTTACCCCTAGAGCTAACTGTTCAAAATGTTAAACAGTGAAAATGGTCGTTTTAGGCCTAGATTAGATCCTTTTCATCCGTGGAATTATGTTTGTCCACCAAATTTTCAGAGTAGTTACCTGACAGATTTTCATTTGTATTTGGAATAAGAGATATAATTCTGTTTTGTGTATCTTTGAAGTTACAATCATAAACCGGAAAATTCAAGGCAGAACTCACTAGTTGTGGAACCCAGGCTAGGCTGTACAGCAGAGCCGTATAGGCTAGTGTCTATCAATATTATTAATATATGGCTCTGGGCCACAGGCATTCATTACCTTATAAATCACCATCATAATTTTTTCTAAAACAAAGACACAGCTTTTGGACCTTTATAATTTGTACTAGCTGTATGAAACTTATTTAAGGTAGGCTCTTCAAAAATTCTCTTAACGAATAGCCTATTCTGAATGCATTTCTTATAAAATATATCTTTAAAGGCATATTTTCATCATCCCAAACAGTTCAAATTCTCCCAACCTACTTAACATAACCATCAGGTTGAAGGGCAAAGGAGGGCCAAGGCCCCATCAGGGTTCAATTTATAATTTTTTTTCTACATGCACTGGTTCATGAAGTTCAAAAAATCTACATCACAGCAAAATTTATACATCACCAAATAATCTGAAAATTTAAAGAAAAGCCTACGAGAAAAATACCTTAAACACCTTGCTATACTGTGGGCTTAGGAAGGGTGTGTTTTTGTCTGCCAGTTCAAAGCCAAATTTTCCCATTACTTCACTGTGTGAATTGAAGGATCGTAGGAGCCAGGATAAGGGCCAGCTCAAAAATTTCAGGGGAGTATTCCCCCCTTGGTTTAAAATTTTGAACCATGGGGGGGGGGGTAGGCAGGGATACTCCAGCAAAGTCAAATCTTGGAAAAAATGACACCTGCCTTCCTGGGCATAAACCAAGAGTGTTGTAACACATGCATACCCACACCCCCCATCTCTTCCTACTGCATGTAGCTATAATTCCAAGTTAACCAGTTTGACCTTTTGACCATTTACTAGTAATGATCACAAGTTCACAACCAGACCTTGTCTATCAGCACTGATTCTGAAGGAAAGCTCATGTTTTCTGTCTAGAGAACCTATACTTAGCAGAGCTAAGCTTGAAGATACATTGGGCCGACACAAGGCAGCAAGTGACCTTACCCAAATAAGCCCAGGCTATATACTGTATTTGAGGTCCCAAGCCTAGAGTTTGCATCAGCTATCGCCAAATAATCCATTATAAGCTACAACTAAAATTTTACACAATCTTTAAGTTATTCAACTCTTTTTTAAGGTTGATTATAAGGTATCGCCAGTTTAACATGCAACTAAAATTCTGACATTGTGGTTTAAAAAGTCCAAGTCTCCGATCATCCAAGTCCTTTCAAATTTCAATGCCACTGTGGTACAAACTGAATGTAAAAGGCTGCAGTCTTAGAAGCAAACCACATTGTGAAAATTACAGGATGCCAATTTATGTTATTGGCATTTATCTCTCAAAACATGAGTGAGACATGTGTAGAATACATAAAAGCTTGACAACAGCCCCAAATCAGATTCTACCACAGCCATGGAAAAACTTGTCAATGTTAACCTTAAAGCAGTGAACTAACGGGGAGTTAACTACCCAATCTGGTAGACAATTCCACTCGTTGACAACTCTGTGGGAGAAACAAAACTTCCTAATGTCAAGCCTTGCAGAAGGCTTTTCCAGCTTTTTACAATGCCCACACACCTGAGAATTACTTTGAACCCTTAAATAACTACAAGTTACTTACTTCTAGCCCCTCCCACATTTATCTAAAACTCATCTTTATCCAGACACAATCCTTGTAAAATAAAGGCTACTGTAAGTTAGGCCTAGGCCTAGGCGAGAAATGTCATTGTCAAGCTACTTTTTACTGTTGTAATTAGTATTGAAAGGGAAGATTTGTCAGTATATGACCCCTGAAGGGAGTGGCAAAGCAATTAAAACCTCTAAAAACTTACAGTGGTAGTACGCATTTACAAAAGTTGCACGTATCCACTTGTATGGAAAGTCTTTCAACCTCCAACCCCTCACCACCTGTCTTTGGTATTTGTAGTTCATGCACCAAAAGCAAAACTTTTCTCCTCCTTTGACTGGTTTCAGAATTATTTACTTGACAGGTGTAATTATGTACAGTTTAATCACTCTGCATCTCACCGTAAACTATGTTACATTGGTGTTCCTCAGAGCTCGATATTGGGACCTTCACTCTTCATACTATACATAAATGATATTAACAGGTCTTTTGAGAAATTAAGTTTTGTTTTATTTGCTGATGATACTACAGTTTTTCTTCAAAATACTACTCTAGACCAAGTCCTTACTGATGTTTTGTACGAATTTTGGCTAGTATCTGAATGGCTGTGATCAAACAGATTATCTCTCAATATTCTCAAGACAAAGCTTATCATTTTTGGTTTCGATGATAAGAGAAACCAATGCAATCATGATGGCGTGCGTGTGTATGTATGTATGTATGTATGTATGTGTGTGTGTGCGTGTGTGTGTATGTGTGTGTGTTTGTGACACTTTGCTCGTTAACACGATATCTCAAGATAGGAATGTGTGACAGTTTTCAAACTTGGTACATAGATGGGCCATATTGAGAGGAAGAACCCTATCATTTTTTGGGTAGTTCAAAGGTCATCTGGGGTCACCAGGGGTCAACATCTGAAAATCTCTTTAACACAATATCTCAAGGTAGAAAGCTTGAATAGATTTCATATTTAGTATGTGGATGTGATATGGTCAGGAGGTGGTCCCTTTTGTTTTTTTTGGAGGTCAAACGTCATCTGGGGTCATCAGGGGTCAAAGTATGAAAACCTTGTTAATGCGATATCTCAAGGTAGGAAACTTGGATAGATTTCATATTTCGTATGTGGATGTGATATAGTCAGTAGATGGTCCCTATTGTTTTTGGCATAGGCCAAAGGTCATCTGGGGTCATCAGGGGTCAAAGTCTGTAACTCTCGTTAACACAATATCTCAAGGTAGAAAGCTTGGATAGATTTCATATGTAATATGTGGATGCGTTATAGTCAGTAGATAGTACCTATCATTTTTGGGGTAGGTCAAAGGTCATCTGGGGTCACCAGGAGTCAACGTCTGAAAATCTCGTTTACACCATATCTAAAGGTAGAAAGCTTGAATAGATTTCATATTTAGTATGCGGATGTGCTATGGTCAGGAGGTGGTCCCTATTGTTTTTGGTGGAGGTTAAAGGTCATCTGGGATCATGGGGGGTCAAAGTATGAAAACCTTGTTAATGCGACATCTCAATGTAGGAAACTTGGATAGATTTCTTATGTAGTATGTGGATGCGTCATAGTCAGTACAGTAAATGATCCCTATTGCTTTTGGCGGAGGTCAAAGGTCATATGGGGTCACCAGGGGTCAAAGTCTGAAAAACTTGTTTATGTGATATCTCAGGTTAAGTAACTTTGATAGATTTCATATTTGTTATGTGGATGGGTTATGGTCAGGAAATGGTAGGTAATGTTTTTGATGGAGGTCAAAGGTCATCTGGGGTCACTGCTGGTCCAAGTCTGAAAATCCTGCTTATGCAATATCTCAAGATAGGAAACTTGGATAGATTTCATATTTGGGTATGTGGATGCATTGTGGTCAGATGATGGTCCCCATAGTTTTTGGCAGAGATGAAAGGTCATCTGGGGTCTCCAGGGGTCAAAGCCTGGAAACCTTTTAAAATGTGATCTCTCAAGATAGCTGTTTGTCCATTTGTCTGTCTGTTGTTTGTCATTCTAGCTATGTATTGCTTTTATGGAGGTCAAAAGGTCATCTGGAATGACAAAATTATTTTTTGAACTTGCTTGTATAACATTTGAATGAGAAGATAATGCTGCATGATGGCACTCTTTGAAATGGAACATTAATGTATCATCGAAACCTCAATGCATTTTTGCATTCTGGTTGATAAGAAGATCAAAGATACAAGTAACGTAAGTGCCTCTCTAGATGGACACGAAGTCAAAGCAGCAGACCAAGCAAAGTTCTTGGGAATTAATATTGATGGCAAGTTAAGCTGGAAAGAACATTTATCCGTAGTAAGTAGAAGGGTCTCTAGATCGAATGGTATTATTAACAGACTTACCCATTTTTTGTCCATGCACACACTCTTGTTATTATATAATGCCCTTATCCTTCCTCACTTAAATTAGTCTTTTGCTATGGGGTAATACTAATGTTATGTCATTAAGTAGTTGTGTAAGATACAAAACAAGCTATTAGAAACATGTGTCACACACTGTATAGAGCTACCAGTCTTCCATTTTTCAGGAACTTAGGTATTCTTACAATCAACAACCTCTATAAATATCAGCTTGGCATTTTTGTATTCAAGTCCCGTCATGGAATTCTTCCCTCACCGTTTGACAATTTTTATACCTATAACTCAAGTTTCCATAGCTATAACACCAGGTCTAAACACTTTCTGAATCAACCATACGTCAGAACTTAACTTGCCCATTCTCAATTAAGAAGCACTGGTGTGCAATTTTGGAATTCTCTGCCCCATATATTACAACCAATCAAAGTATACAAACATTTGAAAAGAATTTGAAAAATAACCTATTAAACAACAGTTCAACGTAATGTGCTATTTTCCATTATTTTATGCTCCTTTTTTGATGTGTCATTCTCTTTTCTTTCCTCTTTTTTTTTCCTCTATATTTTGTATCCTAAGAAAGGGACCAGGCTCGAAAAGTTTCCACTTTTTCTGGGACCTCTATACATTCATTTTTATATTATGCCACTGTATTATGAATTTTCATGTATTGTGTGTAATGAAATGATTTGTAGAAAATAAACTTCAAGTACTGATGACTAGCTAGTCAAGAGCATAACATTTGGTTAAATTTATATTTGACTTTATCTGGTCCAGAATTGTGAAGCGTATTAAAAGTTACCAGTGTTAAAACCTGGTTTAAACATAGCAAAACTTCTTTACTACGTAAATAAAATTATTTTAACAAGAATTTTAAGTGGAAACATTCCAGTTTGTATGTGCCAACTAGAAATACCATATTTTATGTTACGATTCAGATCCCCCCTGGCGATATGTCCCAGGCTGTGAAAACTTCACTTTCAGGAGACCTTAAATGTCAAAAACCTGCTCAGCATAAGCAATGGAGTAGGGAAAACAAGCCCATGAGCCACAATTGGAAAAAAGGCAGTGGCCAGCCTGAATTGAACCAAATTGTTGGAAACTGGGCCGTAAAACTCCATCTAACTACTGTAACTAACTTCAGACTTTAGTACACAATGTCCAACACTCCAACTAATATAAAGAAACAAAACTCATGTTGAATTCTTCTAACTCCTGCATGGAAAATTAATCTCTCGTAATCTCTGTTTCTTTACTTCTTTTACTGCTTCTGTAATTCCAATGGTTTTCATGAATTATTAAACTGATGATACAGGTTTGCACCATACTGTATATTTGCCACGATTTCATAGAGTGAAGTATATTCATTCTTTTTCTATTTCTTGGAAAAATTGGGCATATGGGCCTTTTTGGCTGAAACGGCCTCAAAATCTTCTGTGGTTGTTTTAAAAGAGCATATTTTCAAGTATGTTAATTTTTATTTGATCACCACAATACAAATTTTGGTCGAACAAGCAAAGTGAGGTGAATTTATTTCTTTATTTTTTCCAGATGTGTAGGTCATAATTATTTGGAAAGAGGCAAAATATTTGCAATCAAACAAATGTTGCCCACTCTTTGAAAGCCTCGTGATTGTAAAACGTCACATGAGGTTGTATGCTTATGGGCCATGCCCAAAAAATATTTGGCTTAAAACTTGAAGGTTATGGGTTTTGACCAGTTTGGACCAGTTTAAACCTAGTTTTGACCTGTTTTACCAGGGTTTAAGCCTTAAGGGGAGAGTCATTTATCTAGCTGGCCACTATGGACAGGTGGGCAAAGGAAATATATAAGGAACTTTGATTAAAGGACTAAGATTATATGTACCATTCATATGCAAGAATTTCAATGATTTGATTGTTTGAACTGACAAACATTCTTAATAAGCTCTTTGATCGACAGCAAGTGCAAATCAAATCTGAGTTGTGAAACATTTTCTGAAGGGATGATTATTTATTGTGTTTAAAATACTCCAACAAAGAGTACAAAGAAAATGGCTCAGACACTCTCTACCAAATTAGTCTTAATCATAAACTTCAGGAATAGCTACATCTCTTCAAAATACTTTGCACAAGAAGAGCCATGGATGTTGCATCATTTGAAATGTTGAAAGTTCGGGTGAGCAAATTATTCTTGAGCAACAAACATCTGAATTTCTATCCATGGGAAACTTATTTGTTGAAAAGAAGGCCATCTTACTGACTTTTTGTTTGATAATCTATCACCATGTGTCAATAAATATTAGTTTTAAAAGGGTGAATTTTTCCTGCAAAATAAATGCAATATTTCCCTTTAACAGCTAGACACACTGCACGGGTAAGTGGTCAGAGCATACGACATATAGCCGGAAGGTCTGCTATAGTTCTGAAATTTGACCCCTGGCTGGCTCATACTGAAGACTAAAAATGGAACATCGTGTCATTGTGCTTGGTGAGCAACATAAGCAATGGAGTACAGGAAAAAAGCCAGTGAGCCACAACTGGAAAAAAAGGCAGTGGCTGGCTTGACTTAAACCAGTTGGTTAGAAACTTAATTTTTAAAACCTCAAACTATCTAGCTGTTGCAACTTAGATGAGGCAGATACTGCTTGGCATTTATGTCATGGTACATCACGATATTTATCTGAGACAGTGAAAGATTGGTCTGTTTTGCTGTCCTTCCAAAGAATATTGAAGATCTCTTATGTATATGTTGGAGGACTGGAAATGATGACAGTGTACAGTTTAAGTCTAGGCCCTTAGAAAGGGCCTTTTTAGCAGGTAGCATTGACTAGTCTGAATTCTTACCTAGAAACATTTGAAAATATGGAAAACATGAGAAATGTGAACAATTTAAAAACGAAAGTAAAAACAAAAAAGCCAAGCTGTTCAGGAAGTAGAATACCTAGTTTCACTAATTTCCATTATGGTGTTGCAATATTTTCCCTTCAAAGATGGCGTGTCGTCATGAAATAGAATTCTCAAAAGGCAACCCTTTGTTAACTTTTTCATGGATTACGTCACAACCATGTGACCTCATAAGTTCGTATCTGAAATATTCATATTCCAGATATTAATTATGAGTTACACAATCATGACTTTATCCATGGAAAGGTTACCGAAGGCTTGCATTTTGAGAATTCTGTTTCATGATGACACTCCATCTTTAATGTAACTCTGTTACAAGGTTTTGGTAATTTCGTTTCGTTTCGTTTCATTTATTTGTTTCCACAACATGTTATTTCGGTATTGTACAGAATAATTTCAAATTCAAAAATCCAAATACATGATGTGAAGGAAGTAAGCTAGAAAACCCCTAGGGGCTTGTCGGGAGCTTACTCCCTGAGCAAACAAACAAGGAAGACGAAGGCACAATAACTGCACAAAAGACAATGAAAACAAAGATAATTTTATACCATCCCAAAAGCCTGCAAAAAACCCATGCCCAAAAAGAGCCCACCACCCACCTCCACCCTCCACCCCAACCTATAGTTGCATACACGCCACTTGATAAGTTAATTTTCGGAACCGCACCTGAATTAGCACTGTAGAGACGTTGAATAGGGCAATGTAACTAATTAATTAATACTTGCTTATATAATAAGTAACAACGTTTTTCCTAAATGATTGTAAACTTGGACGAGAAATCATAGTGTCCGGTAAGGAGTTCCAGGCCCTTACTGCTCGGTAACGTAGAGATCTTTGTGAAAAACGAGAAAGGGTGAGAGGGTTTCTTAACAAATGAGCATGACGGGTGTCATAATCATGTTTCAACCTATTTTGCTCAAAAAAATTCACAAAATTATTCAGTAAGAGATTACCCAAAAACCTATATGTAAAGCACAAAACCCCAAGATTTAGTATGTCATGCAATTTCAAAAGATACAAGGACTTAGAAAAGGGGCTGGTTGGGTCTCTAGATCCAACCACAGAAATGCGTCTAACGGCTCTCTTCTGCAAAATAAGCAAGCGTTGAATACGACAGGAGCTAGCACAAGACCAAATTGATGAGCAATAAGTTAAGTGAGGATAGATTAAAGATAGATAAATCATTCGCAAAACATTCTTAGGGACAATATACTTCAATCTTCCAATAATATTAACGCCCTTTGCAACCTGTGACGAGATGTAAGAAATGTGGTCTACCCAACTTAGTTTTGAGTCAACAATCACACCCAAGAACTTAGTATTATTGACCCGTTGAAGTGTTTGACCATTTACAACAATATTAAAAGTCTTATCCCTCATGCATGATGAACTGTTAAACACAATATAGTTAGTCTTGGACAGATTGAGGGATAGTTTATTACAGGCAAACCAGTCACAGAAAATTGAGAGTTCATAACAGACAGTCTTTTCAAGTTGCTGTAGATTATCACTGCAAAAAAAATATTAAAATCGTCTGCAAACAAAACAAGTGACGCATTCTTACAAATACCATTCAGATCATTAACATAAATAATGAAGAGAAGAGGCCCTAGTATGGAGCCTTGTGGGACACCACATGTAATGTCATTCATTTCTGAATTTATACCATTGAATGAAGTAAATTGTTTTCGACTTGTCAGGTAGCTCTTAAGCCAGCTAAGAGGTTTACCTCTGAGGCCATAGTGTGAGAGTTTTTTAAGGAGTATGTCGTGATTAATCGTATCAAATGCCTTAGATAGGTCCAAAAAAATTCCCCGTGAAGTTTGCTTGTTTTCAATAGCTCAATACAATTTGTCAGTAGCGTCTATAAGGGCAAGCTCAGTAGAGCGACCAGGACGAAAACCATACTGATTATCAGATATAAGTTTATGTTTAGCAAAAAATGTTTGAACTCTGTTGAACATTAGTTTCTCTAATATCTTTGAGAAACAAGGCAAAACTGAGATTGGTCGATAGTTAACAAAATGATTTTTGACACCTTTTTTATATACAGGTATTACCTTGGCTATTTTTAGATCATCTGGAAATTTCCCCTCTCGGAAAGATAAGTTAAAGATATAACATAGAGGTTTAGAAATGTATGGGATAACAAAACGAACAATCGAAGGGCGAATACCATCATAGCCATCAGATTTCTTTGGGTCAAGACATTTAGAAGCTGTGTTTATAACCTCATCAGCATATGTAGGATGAAGAAACATACCTTTTGGATTGATTGAAGGAAAATACTTATTACTTGAATGATTGTTTATCTTTTCAGCAAGTGATGGACCAAGATTTGTAAAGAAAGTATTGAAAGCATTTGCAATACTGTGTGGGTCAGAAAAAGATGCGTTCTCATCTTCAAATATATCGGGATACTGTGACACATTTCTAGTTTTATGCAGAATATCGTTAATATTGCGCCAAGTACGTTTAACATCATGTTTGCAGCTATTGAACTTCTCATTGTAGTACATTTTTTTAGCGATACGCAGGAGGTGATTTAATTTATTCCGAAAACGTTGATAGAGTGTTTTCCTTTCCTGTGTAGGCTGTTTTAAAAAATCCTTATAAAGTTTGTGTTTGCGTTTTACTGACTGAATGAGTCCAAGGACGCCTCTTTTTATTGGTTCTTTTAAGCTCTATCCAGGGGAAACTTTCATCATAATTTTTATGAAAAATTGTATAGAATAGCCTGTAAGCAGAGTTTGTGTCATTTACATCATAAACACTTTGCCAATCAGTATGAGCAATCTTCGAAATAAAGAACTGAACGTTGTTTTGGGAATAGTGTCTCAAGCGTACCTTGTTCGCAAAGTGTGACTTAAGACGTAGGGAAATATTCATGAAAATAGGAAAGTGATCACTTATGTCTGTTAGTAAAATCCCAGAGGAATCAACTGCAACTTCATCAACAGTATTTATATTTGTAAGTATATTGTCAATAAGTGAACTAATTTTTGACTTATGTGGGTTTCTGTCACTTTGTAACAGGCAACTGAAGAATTACTGAAAAAGGAAGCAAATTTAGAAGCAGGGTCCAGCAATGGAACAAGTGCTCAGTCAGAACAAGATGTCTCTTCAGTGTTATCAGCGTACCAAAGGTAAAGATTCCTGCAGATATTTAGGATTTGGGACCAAAAATTTATAAGATTCTATCTTTATGGTAAAAATGTTCAGGAAGTATGCAATTCACAAACCAATTTTTAAACTTTTATACTATCAAATCAAGGTTACCACAGCCTGGAGAAGCCTTGGAAAAGGCTTGGAAAAGTCATGGAATATTGCAAAAATGACATAAGTCATGGAAAATTCTTGAAATTTAGCCCACATCAGTCTTTAAGTTTTTTACAAGTAAATAAATTCACTCATTGTCACAATCTTCACACCCTTTCAATTTTATGAAATCTGGGGTAAAACTGGTCATGAAATAGTCATGTTCAGGTCATGAAAAAGTCATGAAATTTTATTTTTCATAAGGTGTAGGAATCCTGCTAAATGCACCGAGCTTTAATCATACTATATTTACAGTTGAATGCAGTTTTGCATTGGCATAAGGTTGTTGTATTTCACTATCCAAAGGAAAGGCTAATGGTCCACAATTTTGTGCTTGCATAATTATAAATATTGCACTTTCCACTGCTGCTCAGTGATATAGCGTGCTTCAGTAGGCATTAACTTTGAGATTGTGTACTTCATTGCCGTAGCTGACAAAGAAAAACGAGGCAGAATATCAAGTAAACAGTTACTTTTTTACAAAAGTGACTAAGCAAGAAACACTGAGTATACCTGACTTAAGGAATTCATTGTTTGTTAGAATTTTGGGGGGTCTGTTCACAAATATTTGCATGAATAGTTCTCAACTGTGGAGAATATGTGTCAAACCCCCAAAAAAGTCTTCAATGAATAGAAAGCATTTTTGAGTAGGGCTGAATATAAATGTAAGGACAAGAAAGTTTTACCCAAGGTGTTGAAAAAGTTTTTGTTTTGCACCTTTTATCCTTGAGGTGTAAAATGAGACAGCACTGAAAATTGAAAATGAAATTGTGAAATGTTATATAACATTGGAAGTAGTAGTTGCAGCTGAAAGGGAATTCAAAGGGGCTTTCCTGCCGCAAAATAGAAGGTTCTTTAATTTGGCATATAGGCCTCACGCTTCAGCTTTCAAGGGACAAGACCTTTTGACCTTGGTTTACTTTGAATGTTTTAGGGCATCAAGATCATTAGTTACGGCTTCAATGGCCAGTTTTATTTCTGAACAAGGACTTTAAGGCCTTGTGAAAAAATGCATCAGAAAATTAGCAAATAACAAAACCGTGTGTTGTATACTTGAAACAGTGAGTAGGCATGGAGGCCACACGCTGAAGGCAATAATGGCAACTTTGGCCTGACTTTTAGTCATTTTTATCACGCTATTGCCGCAAACAGGGAATGTACAACATCAATGGCCACCATGGCAGCCATTGAATTTGAGGCATGGGCATATCTTGCCATGATTCCTAGGATGAATTTGAAATTTTAGATATTACAGAAGGAGAAAGGTACGTCAGATGTCCAGTATGAAAGATTGCTTTAAGGAGAGAGTCACATAAGTTTAGGAGGTGAAACGGCCAGAAAATTCTTAACAGATAATTAGTACCACACAATATTGCCCAGTTAAGCAGCTATGTATGTGACATTTAAAGAAATTAAAAGAGTGAGAAATAGCTGAGAACATCCTCCAATGGAAACTTTGTTCCGTAGTTAGGAATATACTGTACTTTACACGTTGCAGTAGGAAGGGTTAGAGCCGTATTGGTGTTTCAGACAGCTAGGGCTCCACCTCTCCAGGCAATAGATGGTAGATTAGATTCGTTCCTGAGAAGTTTGGATAGAAATAACATTTCCCTATCTGTAACTCCCAAAGTGTATGATCTGCTAGTAAAATTGTGTTTCTATTTTGATTATTCCTAAAGTGAAGGGGATCCGTCAATGTATGAGACTAACTACAAGAACCTCAAGCACACCATTGAAACTGCTTTAGACTCACGAAAGGTAAGAAAACTAAAACATGTGTTAGTTAGTAAGGTGGAGATTTAAGGCCCAGTTTCCAACCAGCTTGTTCAAGTGGAGCCGACCACTGCCTTTTTTTCCAGTTGTGGCTCACCAGCTTGTTTTCACCACTCCACACTGTTTATGTTGAGCACCAAGCACAATAGCACTGGGTTCCATTTTTAAAATCTTCAGTATGACCTGGCCAGGACTCGAACTCCTGGCCTCCGACTGGAAGTCGGATGCTCTGACCACTTGCAGAGGTGCCAACTCTCCCTGATTCTCAGGGAGACTCCCTGAAAATTCAAGGATTTTTGGCCATTCCAACTAACAAATATGACAATCTCCCTGATTCAAGCAAGTTTTTCCCCCATTGAGTTGTATGTAATTCTAAACAATCTCCCTGATTCCTGTGTGAAACCTCCCTGATTTCTGGATGTAAATGTTGGCATCTCTGCACTTGACCATACAGTTGGTCATACATGCTGTCATCTTTTAGATAATGTGATAATATTATACTTGTTGTTCTGGAAATTGTAGTTGGGTAGCTACTAGCTGACAACGACATTGTACTTCCATGAATAGTATAGTAACATACAATTAGTATTAAAGCTAATGAGACGATAGTTTTAAAGAGGAAGAATTGTCATTTGTCAAAGGTCAATGGTTGCATGAGGTCATCAGAGGACATAGTGTACATTCATAGCATTGTTTACAGTAGGCCAACAGTATATTGTCTGAGTGAAGGAAGCAAGCATTGTTTTGATTTGTAACTTTTGTTATGTTAAAAAAGCCTGACAGTTTGATTATCACTTATAGTGCTTAGTAGTACAAAACAACAATAAAACAATTACTGAGTAGGTATTAGTGCTGGGACTGAATACAGGGAATAATTTATCCAGTATCGCATTGCAATTTGCTACACAAACAGGCCAAGTTGCTACACAAATGAAAAATTGTCTAGCAATTTTTTGTTTGTATGCATAGCCCTTGCATTTTCACAAACAATGTGTGTAAGACCTCCAAAATCCTCAAAACTGCTACACAGAATTTGAATGCTAAATTATTCCTTGAGAATAGCAAGTACTTGTGAACCATTTGTAAAAAAGGTTGCTCTTGTATTACACCCAAAAGTATGCTTCTCGGCCTTTTGGCTAAGATCATGTGTAGTATCTGTTCTTTGCATCCAGTCAAGAATGGAGCCATACATGACAGACCAATGATGAAAATGGTCTGAAGGCCGCGAGGTTGGTCGTTAAGTGTTGTCCTTCAGTGGACGTAATAGCTTCTTCGGGAAGCAGTATCAAGTTTGGTTTCGCCGAACGGCCCTTTGCCAGAGGGTCGGGAGGACTTTAGAAAAAGTAGTAGTATGCTTTAAGGAGATGAATGCCAAGGTCACTGGTGATCACCTGAGGTCAAATATTTATAATCTAGCTGCCAAGATATCCCGAGATACATCATGGATAATTTTCATACTTAGCAGTTAGCATGTATGCATTTAGTAAAAACTACATTGCAAGTGTGTGGACATCATAGGTTAAATTTTGTAAACCATGCTTACATCAAACCCCAAGGTAAAAACCATGAATACATATGAGACTGAGCATGTGCAGTTTATGAAAGTCTTGCATTAAGTTGAGAAGGACCAGGAAATAGTAAAATTCCACATCTAGCTCTTGGTAACAGGGACTTTACTGGAACCAAGAGGTGTTTTTCCCAGGACCAGGAGGAGCCTTTCTTTAAAAGCAAAAAAAAAAATTGGAGTATAAAACCACATAGGAAGGTTTGGTTTTATGGAATCCCTAAGCACAGTAATGAGTCCATGTTTTAAAAACATGAGAATATTTGTTACAGTGAAATCTATTTGTTTTAAACAGTTTGGATCTAAGATTTTTGACCGGGTGCTATAACTAAAAATAAGGTAATGCCTGTCCATGCTGCGTGGAGACATACCAGGCAACAAATCATGAAGACGATGGGTAAAAATGGCGTGCTGCCCAATAATGCAAGCCTTGTTTAACTTTAAATGTTGCGTAACCCTCTTATTATTGGAAGAGGTCTAAACTGTGAACCCAGAAGACATATCGTAGAAGGAAAGAAGCATAAATACTTCTTATAGCTGGTATGTAAATGTCGCTGATTAAGAAGAAACTGACTCAATTTTTTGGATATCAGAGGTTATTTGGGGTCACAAGGGGTGGAACACTGAAAGCCTTCCAACATATCCTGTAACAAATTTTGAACTTAATAGTGGTGGTGCACTACTTTGATCAAAATTCTGGTGCACTCACATATTTATTTAGCTATTTGTATGAAAGAACTGCAACCAAATGCAAAATGATATCATCAAAACAAATTAATAAATTTTTGCATTATTGTTTCCCTTGTCATAGGTGGAACAAACACAATTGTTGTACCCAGTCTTTGTTCACATGTACCTAGAGCTGGTTTACAATGGCCATGAGGGAGCAGGTAAGTAGAAACAACAGAGTCATTTGCCCAAAGGCTTTGTTAGTAATCTGTATTTCAAGGAAATTATACAAGTTGTTTTTAAGTTCCCTTCTTGGTACCTTATGGGTTACAAACAATTCCAGGGACCCTGCATTACCAGTGACACTGTGAAAGAATTGTTTGCATAGTATGGTAGTTTGTAACTGCCAGGCTCTTAAGTTGATTGGTTGGCATGTTTGGATCAGGTTTGTCATGTCAACTCCAAACCTGGTTTACATTGCCCCCCATTTCTTGTTTGTTAAGTGCTATATGCTTGTTTTTAACGACACAGTATTAAAATGAACGATCAACTTTAAGAAGAAATAGTTTTGATTAGTGGCAACCAGAGCACTACAAAGTCCAGACCAGAGAATCATAATATTATAAACAAGTGTGAAATGCAAACCAGGCTGTGATCTTATTCGAGTCTGTTGACAATTTGCCAAATGTGGTAGGTAAGGTGTCAGGATAGGTTCTTGGGTGGTTGTGGCATTTCTTATAGACCTTGTGCATTGACAACATACTGACATCATCCTTTGAGCAGAACAATGGAACATGTGGCCACACACATAAGAATTTCGCCCTGCACCTGTAGCAGACTATGTGCATATTCAACTGGTTCATAAATCAGCTGTCAGCATTTGTCTGTGTTTGTTTGTTTCCCCTCCCCCACCCTCCCCAAAGGAGGGCATACTTTCTGCTCTGTGACATCGTATGCACAAGGTCTATTGAAGCCAGGGTTTTTTTTCTACTTCCTGACAACTCTCTTATCCCTTTCTCCACTCCTCCCTTAGCTATAGGATCATTCTTAACTTTAGAAAAGCTTAGTTTTGTTCTTCTTTGGTTCTTAGATTCAAGCTAGTCTTAAGCTTAGAAATGCCCTACTGATCAATGTTAAGTGTTCTTCAACCATCCTTTCTTTAAGGGTGTTTTTTTTTTTAGTGGGTCATTTTCTTGACTCTTTGTACAGTGCCCATGAGTGTGGTTACACAGTGAAGTGTGCTATATAGTATTAAGACCTTAACCTTAAAGAAGGAACATAATTGCACAATGTAGGGAGTATTAGATATTTTCTGGAACACTTCCTTTTTTTTTGAAGACTCCTTTTGGTTTGTTAACAGCTGTTAACTTCTATGAATCATTTCGCCGAGAGCAGGAAGACTATCACCAGGATGACCTGATACAATTGTCCACGGTAACTAAGAAAGAACACATGAGGCACAGTGAACTCATCATGAATCTAAGGTAATGTCATCTTTTGGGGTCAGGGGAAAGGGTTTGGCAAGAGTCCTCAGGTAAAACCCTCAAATGTCTGATGATCATACCTCTGATGCAATTTACTTCTGTTTGAATCCTCCATGGAGGGCTAACATGGCATCCTTTTTTCTGAGGGAGCTACCTCACATATTTTGGCTGCTACCAGTGGCATCACCAGACTTTTCATTCTGGGGGGCACTGGGGGGGGCACAACGATTTTATGGGGGAGCATTGCTAGACACCACTCATGGCGCTGGAGGTGCCACCAAGCGCGAAGCGCGAGGCTCAATGGATGGGGTCCAGGGGCAAAGCCCTGGTGGGGGTCCAGGGGGCAAAGCCCCCAGAAGCTCCTGGGTTTTAGCGTGTTTGTGAGGTATTGAAGACGTTATTTAAGGGTAATTTCATTGACTTAACACTGGTCTAGAAATTACCTCCAGGGTAACTTCAAGTAAGCCTTTCGGTAAAAAACCACTGATTCAACTACCAACAGCTTATCCAGCTGACATTTTGAAAAAGGGGTAGATGATCTATAGAGAAAAAAGTTGATGCGCACTTCAAAGTGAGTCTTGGTGGGGGTCCAGGGGGTGAAGCCCCTGGAAGCTCCTGGGTTTTTAGCATGTTTGTAAGGTTTTAAAGTTGTTTTTTAAGGGTTTTCTTTACACTGGTCTAAAAATTACAGGGCAATTTCGAGTAAGATTTTATTTTTGGTAACAACACTAACGTTAGTGAAACTACTCTCAAGAGCGGATTCGGCTGACATTTTGAGGAAGGTGAGCTGCACTAGAAAGAGAAAGAAAATGCATTTGATGGACAATTAGATGTGATCCTCTGAAGAAAAAATGTAGGCCTAATCCTGCATGAAGGGTTACCTGAGCTGTGCGCCACCTTTAATTGACGAAGTTGGAAGTCTGAGGAAAATTTTGAAAAAACGCAACCCTTCAGACAGCCGTAAATGGCATTTCCAAGGTTTTTTGTGATATTTTCATTTGGAAAACATGAAAATTTACTGCCTTTTCTTTTCAACGGAGGAATCGAATCCTAAAAAATTTATAGTCACACTCTGACTACAGAAGACATATCTTTTTTGAAAATCTCAAATCTCAGTTGGGGGGGCACGTGGGGGGGGGCACTCGATTTTTCAGGGGGAAACACCCCCCTCCCCCCCTGGCGACGCCACTGGCTACTCCCTCACAGAAAATTGTTCTTATTGCCAACTGTATTGTACTATTGAAGGAGTGATAGCTAGTGAAGTTCATCCTCCCTGTCGGTGCCAAAGCTGACATCATTTTACCCCATGGACTAGAACCACCACACAACAACTAAGACCCACAGAAACCCTTCTTGTGTATTTTACCCAACGTTAACACCTCTTTTAAATTTCAGTTGTGTGTTTTTAGTAGCATCTTTTAAAATGTGGTTGCAGTACTTACAAAGAGGGCTAATTCAAGCTGTACCTTGAAATGTCGTCAAGGTGTTCTGATTGGTCAGTTTCTTGTCTAGATCAGTGTAATGTGGGCCATGGAAGAATGGCTGTACAGAGAGGTAATACTTACTCAAATTATCAAGGGACATCTATGGTTGATTGGGAAAGAATGCTAGTTTTGAAATTGCTCAAACTAGAGGATATTGGAAAAAGGAGCTTGGATAAAACTTGAAAATATTTTTTTACCGTGAGAGGCTCACACAATCTGCAATACACGTACAATTGGAGACTCACATTTCTTATTTCTTATCTTGCTTCAGCCCCTTTTTGTGATCAGCAAGACTTCAAGATGAGTAATGGGAGATGTTTGTTAGTTAGATGGAGTTTTATGGCTCAGTTCCAAACCAATTGGTTTGAGCCGAGCCTGCTTTAAATCACCTTTGTGCGGATCAGTGAGACATCGAGTTGAGTAGAAGTGCTAACAAAATTTGTACTATTTACGGTGTGATTATTGACCCATAAGCTCATAGCTGTGACACCATCAAAAATCTTCCTTTTCCCTTCAGGTCAAGTAAATATGTCCTGCGGCTATCAAGAGACAGTTACCAGTCACTGAAGCGGCAACTGCAAGAAAAATCAAATAATATAGTTTTGAACATTTTGCAAGAACACCTTTATATTGATGGTAGGTTGAACATGTTAAGTTTTCTCAATTTGCAGCCTAGAACTGGGACTGTAATATTTAATCATTTCTGCTACTGGATGTGTTACCTTTAATACCCTTCTTAAATTTTAGTTGGTGGGGGGGGGGAGGGGGAACTAGTGTCTCATTTAAGGTTGTCCATAATTGTCACACCAGTAAAATTTTGGCCAAAAGACCTTCCAGATTTCAGGATACGTTATTTAGATGGAGTTTTACAGCCCAGTTTCCAACCTATTGGTTCAAGTTGAGCTGGCCACGGCCTTTGGCATTATCAGTCTATGTCAAATTGCAAAATGTCTTGCGTTCTTAAAATCAACCCATCTATAATATTGTCATACACTTTTGAGGGGTGCTAAAGAAGTGTGAGGCAGAAGAAATGAAACTTCCATCACTAATATATATTTGTCAATTATTTTAAACAATTTGGCAGATTGAAAGGCTTGCCGTTGTTAGTGAGGAAATAATATCAGTGTAAGGCAAAGTACTTTGTGGTAAGAATGTACCCAACTGAGGGTATGTGATTTGTCTTCAAAGCCTTTTTTCTACGAGTCATTGTTTGGGTCAGTTTTATCATTGCCTTGAGTGATGTTTAATAGGTTTTAATTTTCATAAATGTGGACAGGATGTAAATGAGGCAAACCCGAAAGAACAAATTTTACTTTAAATAACATAATAATAATAGTAAATAACTTCTCTTGATTGATTAAGAACTTAAGCTGCTTTCTAATGTATTCTTTCACCAGTGTTTGATGGGATGCCTCGGAGTAAGGAGCAAATAGATGCTGCTTCCGGTGGGATGTGTGGAGAGGCCAAAAGAAAAGGTGAGGCTGATAAATCCAAGGTTTGGATACCAAAAATAGCCACTTTAAAAGATTGTTACAATATGCTTGGTTGCTACTGAATATGTGTAATGTGTGTAGTAGAATTTGCTATACCTAACAGTAGACCAAGTTTCATTGTTTGACCTTGTTTTACCTTTGGAGAAGCCTAAGAAAAGGTAAGGTTGATAGATCAAAGCTTGCTACAGAAGTCACCAAAGACTACACAGTAACAAACTGCATGGTTAAGTGGTTAGGGTATCCGACTTGCAGTCAGGTGGTCACAAATTCGAGTCCTGGCTGGGTCATACCGAATGCTTTAAAATGGAATGTGCTGCCATCGTGCTTGGTGCTCAGCATAAGCAATGGGGGAGGGAAAACAAGCCAGTGAGCCACAACTGGAAAAAAGCTGTAGCCTGCTAGACTAAAACTCATTGGTTAGAAGCTGGGCAGTAAAACTCCATGCTAACTAACCAAACACTACCATCCAGTAACTTGAACAGGCTGTGACGATATGCTTGACCCTTTTAGATGTGCATTTTACTATAAAGTAGACCAAATTTCAATTTTTTACCATTGTTCCTATGATTTATGGCACTGTTTCTTTGTGTTTCTTTCTTCAAATAAATGTATTTCACCTTTTCAGTCCCAGTTAAAAAAAAAATTACCTCAAAGATCACCTTTTTTTCCAAGCAAATCAATGACCCTAAAAGTACCATAATAATGTCTGTAACACCAATATTGGGTGTGCTAGTATAAAACCCTATAATAAACAGTTCTATAGACGAATCCGCTTGTTTTTAGTGACTGTAGGCCGCCATTAGTGGAGTCCATCAGCCTAAAAACTGTCTTTATTTATTGTTTGCATGAATTTCAAACCCTCATATTTAGTGAACTTGGAGAATTTAAGATACAAATTAGTGTACAACCATCCATGATAGAGGTAAGCAAGGAAATCGCAAGATTTAAAGGTGATGTACCCCAGTTATGGCCGACTGAAATCAGACCATCACTTGCTGTCCGGATTCGTGTATAACTTGCTGATTGCATTTATATTGTTTGCTTTCTGAAAAGAAGTTTATTTAGATTCAGCTTTCATCTGCATCACATATTTGTAAGTCACATAAAAATATCTCACGTTTCAAGGTCAATATCTAAAGAGACCACTAAATGAAAAGCAGTTCTCTGCTGCACCTACAGCCTGTGTACTACCACCTGTGCACCTACAGCCTGTGTACTACCACCTGTGCACCTACAGCCTGTGTACTACCACCTGTCAATTGACTGCATTGTCAAGTGGTTAGATCATCTGGCTTGCAGCCAGGAGGTGGGGTGCTTTAGTCCTGGTTGGTTCATACCAAAGACTTGAAAAATGGAACCTGCTGCCATTGTGCTTCGTGCTCAGCATAAGCAATGGAGTAGGGGAACATAACCGTGGATCGCAACTTGACAAAAGAATGTAGCTGGCCTACGAACTTTCTGTATACCTTGACAGCATGTAACGTGCACGTCCTATCCATGGTTTGTCACCACTTACTGGGACAAAAAAGGCGCGCAAAGATGGACCACATAAAGCTATAAAAAAAAAAGCTATAAAGCTATAATTTGCATGAATTGATGATGGATCTGTAATATTTTCACCAGATTTAAATTTGAATGGGGAACATCATATTCCTTCAATATGCGCTGTGATTTTGACCGTACCTTGCACTATTTCGAACATATTTCAACTTTCTTGCAAAATCTGCCGATTTGAATTACTTGAGCAAGTTCAAACTTTCATACACAAGAAAAGCCAAAAAACCACAATCTTGCTACGCCTATACTTACAGGTACTCTGACTGTCTACAGATAGTATGCTCTGTCCTTGTATGGGAAGTCTGTGAGCAGGCCCAATGTAAACCAATTTGTCAGAGCCTGAGCTTAAAAACTTTATCTAACTGACCAACTTTACCCATTGTGTATATTTGCCTCATTCTTGTGACAGAATTCATGGCATTTTTCTAAAAACTGATTTACATTCCTTGAATGTATTGTATACCCTACAACCTAAAATTTCCACTTGTTTTGTTTTCTCATAGCCAACAAGGGTAAGATGTCATTTGGACTGTTGAAGGAGCCAGACATCAACCTCCTCTTGGATGATGAAGAGGAAGGAGGAGAGGGAGAAGACAAACCAAAGGTACGGTTGTATCAAAATGAGAAATGAAAAACCACCCATTGAATGGAAATAAATTAACAGTTTGTTTCAATTTCATTGGTTGTGCAATTTAAATAATAGTGCATTTGTAGTACCACATAATTAACAAAGTATAATGTCCATTAGAATTCGCCTTGTATGGTATGCTGAAGCAGTGCTATTTTGTCAGACCCTCTCTTCTTTAATACCTAGGGACAAATATTTCAAAATGCTAAGCAAGCATTGTTTGAGTATCCTTTCATATGTTGACAGACTAGTTAGGAGCACTCTTCTTGAATTTTTTCTGAATGAAAAAGGGTCAATGCACTTACAGACTTCTGGCCACATACCCAACCATCATCTGTTCTTGGTTTACAACGTTGCATTTTGGGGTTTTCATATCCCAGTGTTAATTTATCTCCTTGTATGAATTTATATATTGCGTGATTAAATTCAATTATTTTCTTTTCTTTTTTTTTTTTTTCAGAAAAAGAAAGTCAAGAGATTGGACATAAAGAAGAGTAAACCTGATCCTAATGCACCGGCACAGAATAGGATTCCTCTGCCAGAAATGTTAGCAGAGAATTTTACAAGTTCTTTTAAGTTTTCATTTGATCTGAAGGGTCAATTGAGATGGGAGAAATTTCTACTAGTTTCAAGCTAAACCCACCCACTGGACTTGTCAAAGAATCCCAAACCAGTATTTCTGCCAGGGGGCACTAATGGGGGAGATCCGTCCCCCTGCAATGAAATAAAGGGAACCTCCCCCCCTTTTTGGCTAAACTATAAGATTTCTGGTGTACATTTCGAAAATAGTTCTTCCTAATAATTTCCCATGAAACTATATTGTGTTTTCTACTTGATGATATTACATAACATCAAGTAACTTAAAAATAGTGTCTTTCTCTTTCAGTAGCAATTGCGACTGTGGAGCATGATCAGAATGTTGAATGTTGCATTTGGTCCCCCCCCCCCTTTGTTTTTATCTGAAATCCTAGCAGAACTCCTACAAGCGTTATGCTTTGTTACAAATGCCACAGCATCTATTTCAGTCCACTTCCAATCTAAATGATTTCAAATTTTTGAGGTTAAATATCTAGTAATTTTGCCAAACATTCACACTCCTATGTGTAACATTATTTTAATACTTTTGACTTTTTCAGGAGAGATGTTGACAAAGTGGAGAAAATTCAGTGTTTCCGGGAACTTTCAAAGAGAGTTCATTTAAGTCCCGACTTACTTCCATCTATATGCTTCTATACTTTGCTGAATGCTAACCAAGGGTAAGAACCGTCTCTTTGATTTCACTGTGTATAATGTGACTATTAGGAAACTGAACTTTTGGCAAATCCACAAAGACCAAATCCAAATAATCACAAGTTTAAATAAGTTCTTTTAAGACTAATATCTTCAAAGAGCAACTCTGTTCCATACACCAGAACATTTTTATGTCTACATTAACATCTTTTGATAATGGAATCTTAGTTTATACAAGGCAAGGGTGACAATTAATTTGATCTCTTGCATTTGTGGAGGATTCCACCCTTTGTTGTCCCCACCTCTTCATCAATGCTTGGTTAAAGGAGGTAATATTCTACTGGTACTTGGAGATAGTTAGATGAAGTTTTACAGCCCAGTTTCCAACCTATGGGTTCAAGTCGAGAGAAACCTATGCATTCATGATGGCATGCATGTGTATGTATGTTTATATGTGCGTGTGTATGTGTGTGTATTGTGTATGTGTGTGTACGGGGGGGGTTGTGACACTTTGCTTGTTTACACGATATCTTGAGAAGGGAAGATCTGACAGTTCTCAAATTTGATACACAGATACCCCATACTGAGAGGGAAAACCCTATTTATTTTGGTGGAGGTCAAAGGTCATCTGAGAACCCAATTAATTTTGGTGGAGATCAAAGGTCATTTGGGGTCATGTGGGGTCAAAACCGGAAATCCTTGTTTACACGATTTCTCATGGTAGGAAACTTGGATTTATTTCAGACTTGAAATGTTGATGCGTTATGATGTAAGGAAGACCCCTATTGATTTTGGTGGAGGTCAAAGGTCATTTGGGGTCAGGTGGGGTCAATCCCCGAAGTCCGTGTTTACACGATATCTCATGGTAGGAAACTTGGATTTATTTCAAACTTGATATGTTGATGCGTTATGATGTAAGGAAGAAACCTTTTTGATTTTGGTGGAGGTCGAAGGTCATTTGGGGTCACGTGGGGTCAAACCCTGAAATCCTTGTTTACATGATATCTCATGGTAGGAAATTTGGATTAATTTCAAACTTGATATGTTGGTGCGTTATGATGTAAGAAAGAACCTTATTCATTTTCATGGAGGTCAAAGGTCATTTGGGGTCACATGGAGTCAAACCCCGAAATCCTTGTTTACACTTTGTCTCAAGGTAGGAAACTTGGATTAATTTCAAACTTGATATGTTGATGTGCTATGATGTAAGAAAGAACCCGATTCATTTTCGTGGAGGTCAAAGGTCATTTGGGGTCACATGGGGTCAAACCCTGAAATCCTTGTTTACACTATATCTCAAGGTAGGAAATTTGGATTCATTTCAAACTTGATAGGTTGATGTGTTATTATGTAAGGAAGAACCCGATTAATTTTGGTGGAGGTAAAAGGTCATTTGGGGTCACATGCGGTCAAACCCTGAAATCCTTGTTTACATGATACATCATATTTTTAGAGTCTTTGGTATGACTCACCCCGGGAATAGAACCCGGACCTTCCCTGTGAGAGGCAGATGCTCTTGCCACTGTAGCAGATACGCAGTTAGTATTCTGCTGGTACTTGAAACATGAAATGACTCTTCATCACCATGTGATAAAGATAAGTCTTTGTCCTGATATATTTTGCAGTCACATTTTACCCAGTCTTTCACCATCATACAGATCAAGTACATGGCAACCATGCATATCAAGTGCCAGACAACCATGCATGCCTGTTGTAAGGCAATAAGGCAATGACACATGTTAGGTTCATGATCATTTTGCCAACCAAGTACACAGTAACCATACACACCAAGTGTACGTATAAAGTGCAAAGCAACTATGCATATCAAGTGATTGTCAGCCATGCATAACTGGTGCATAGCAATGACATATTAGGTTCACAGTCATTTTACATACCAAGTACACAGCAATCAAATATACCAAGTGTACATATCAAGAGCATGGCAATTCTGCATTCAATATACTGCACAACCATGCACACTGAGTTCTTGGTAACAATGCATATCAATTGCACAGCAATCATACGTACAATTTGCACTGGACTTTTCCTGAGTAGCTTAATGGACACCCATAATACTCCATTGAACTTGACTTAATCCAAGGTTCCTGCCATGTGTCTGTTATGACTGGTATCAAATTTGAAAAGTAGCTGAGGGGTCTTTCCCCTGGATGGCAATGAAGTAGGAAAAAGAAGCGATTGGGTCACAATTGGAAAAAGGCTGTGGCTGGCCTGACTTAAATCATTTGGTTAGAAACTAAGCTGAAAACTTCATCAAACTACTAAGCTAACTTATTTGATTTAGTGTGTGAATTTGTGCACCATGAACTGTGAATCTCAACTCTTAACTAAAATTGAATTGAAGCTTCAGTCTGAATTTAGTGTGTAAATGTTGTAAGATACCAAACCTTAGTTTTCTGGTGGAAACTACATCTGTTGACTACTTATACTATTGGATATATAAGTTTTGTGTGAGTGTGTGTGTGTGCAACTCCTGCCTGTCTGTCAGTATGTCTATATGTCTGTTAGCCTACCCATCTACATGTATTCCTTTCTGTCTGTCTATTGTTTTATTCAGTCAAGTTGTCTTTCTGTCTTTAGTCATTTAATCAGACTGTCTGTTTGTCTGTCATATTTTTGAAATGCTTCCAAATTGAGTCACTCTATATATTTTTTTTTTTTATTTTAGTCTCATATCGGTAGAAATCAGTGATGATTCCAGTCTGCTGGCAGCTGGCTTTGCTGATTCAAACATCCGCATCTGGACACTAACCCCCAAAAAACTTAGGAGCATTAAACCAGCTGATGTCTTGCAGGAATTAGAGAAAGAAGCAGAAGATGTGATGGAAAGAATCATGGATGAGAGGTCCATCATCTTTTATAGTTTCACCTTTCTTCTTGTAGTACAAAATTGATTGTACTTTTTCTAAATCTGTGAGCAACAACTGGAAAAATGTTTGGGGCAAGCCCAACTTAAACCAATTGGTTAGAAACTGAGCTATAAACCTCCATCTTACTAGCTCACTCAACTCTATGGAGGATAGTGGAGCAGCCAGGGGCATGGCCATGATTGTGTCATGAGGGAGGAGGGGGGAGGGGGGTTGGGGCATGACATGATGGAAAAGTCTAAGGACAGAGAGAAAAAAAATGCTATTTTAGGTTTTTTTGCATTGCAAGGTTGGGTCATGGGGGGTGGTTCTTACCAAAAAGAGTGTATATCTTTATTGCAATTTGTATCATTCAAGCTCAGTACCTTTTGGAATACATCATATTTTTACTAAGGTAGAAAGGATGTGTATTTCCTTTTGTACTAATTGGGTGGCATGTTATCCTTGTAGAACCAGAAAGGATGTCCCTATTATGAGTTAAATGAAACTTAAAAAGTTCTTTTAATTGTCAGTTTTTGTTCCCATTTTCCATATCATTTGTAGGAGTGCAGCTGATTGCAAGTTACTGGTTGGTCACAGCGGACCAATCTATTCTACCAGTTTTAGTCCTGATAGGAATCTTTTACTGTCTGCATCAGGAGACGGAACAGGTACATCATGCGTTTCTTTAATGATTGTTTTGAAGCATTAATTATATAACCAATACTCATGCTAGTAAAAATGCTAACACTTATGATAACCATACAAGTTAAATGTTTCATTATACTTCATTTCATTTATTTATGTTTTTGAAACAACAGTAATAATAACAGACCCTGTGCATATGATGTCACAAAGTGGAAAGTGGGCTCTCCTTTGGGGACAAAACAAAACAGCACAGACAAATGCTGACAGCTGATTTGTCAAACAGTCAAATACATTCTTAGTCTGCTACAAGTGCAGCGTGCATTCTGATGTGCGTGGCCATGTGTTACATTGTCCTGCTCGAAGGATGACATCAGTATGTCGTCCATGCTGTGTTCTTGTTGATACTCAAATATCCACTAATCGGCGGTATTTTTGCCCTTTCAAAAGCACTAAGATTAAAATTTCTCAAATTTCTACTCTGAACATCATGTTCAAACAAATGCATCTGCAGTAAAGCACAAGGTATGTTCAAGTAAGTAGAATGCTGACCAGGCAGGATTATCTGTCAAATAACATACACTTTATCAAGGAAAAGCAGAGGATAAGCCCTTCGGCCAGTACACCTCATGTCCATGCACAAGGTCTATATTTAAAAGTTGTGTAACCAATCACATGTAGCAAGAAAAGTTCAAAAGTATTCTAACAACTTTTGTAGGATTATGAAAATGAAAAATCCTGTCGGTGAAATACAATTAGTAATATATATACAACACAATATGACAGTGGAGCATTAATAACAACTATATTTGTAATGGTGCAAGTAATGAAAAATAAATTAAAGGTAAAGTATTGTGCTGTTTATGGTTCATGATAACCCATTGTGGAGATAACCCCTCTAGTTACTTCTGAATATTCTGGCAATGAATATGCATGATGCATGAATCTACATCACAGCACTTTATACTTACCAGTGCATAGCTGCACTAGTAGATCCACACTACAGGCTCCACACAGCTGAGGTGGCTGAACTGCCCAGTGGGTAGCATTTTAGTTTGAAAAAATAATAATAAAAAAAAATAATATCACATGACTCTCAAGAGCCAATCATGACATGGGACAGTCTACCACATTACGTCCAGCAGGGTGACTGCATTTCCCCTTTAAAGCCGTTAAATTAATCAGGTTTTTTTTTTTTATTCACTTTATTTAAAGTGATGGCTTTTCATTCATTAATAGAATTGAGCTGTTATATTTTTTGAATTCAATTTCTTTTATCTTTTAGTGAGATTGTGGAACCTATATACATTTTCAACACTAGTATGCTACAAAGGTCATAATTATCCTGTGTGGGATGTGGCTTTCAGGTTTGTAGTCTCTTTGACTGGTAGTTATGCACTTCTCAATTGCAACCCCGACCCCCATAGACCAGGGGATGGTTGGGCTTTGAGGGGGGACTTGGCTAGGGACATCAAAGTAATTTTGTCCCCACAGGGCCGGGACTTGTGTCGGGAGTTCACATAATCTGGAAGGCAGAGAAATTAGGTGGGGATTTACCTGTGGCATGCATAGTGTCTGACAGTCAAGTGTGGGGACTTGGCCATGGGATTTACCCTCCATCAATGCCCCACCCAGTGAGGGCATGGCTGGCCAGTTTCAAAAATGAAGTTCCTGGCTAAGACCTGACCATCCCTGGGCCTAGAGGGTGGGGGTTGCAATTGATAAGTAAATTAAACCGAAGAAATTTGAGATTTTTCCCTTTCCTGTGGATATGTCCCAGTTGGTGTGTACATTATAGTAGAGTAACTTTTATCTTTTGCAAGAATATCCCTGCAGACAAATGGACATCATAACACCAATTTAAAGAGCTACTCCATCACCCTCAAACATGTTTAGGAATATCATCATATCTGGAAATGCTCTTTGTGACTGCACTTTGACTGTTATTTAAACAGTTAAAACAGTTTAAATAATTTAATCGGTTATAAAGAGCAGAACTTTGCCCAGTTTTGAAACAACAACTAATTATGTTTTAATTCCTTTTCCACGTACCTTTCTTTGTATTGCAAGTCTAAAATATTGCATGTCTGAGCTAAAGCAACAAGGTACACCCCATAAATTTTACAGTTCAGTGATAAAAGTACTTCCATGCAATTCTCAAGAGTTATTCATAGAGTGGGATAGATTAGTAGACTATTACAATTTGGGGGACTGTTCTTTCCCTTTAATTCTGGTTGGTCAATGATGGCCTGAGCAGCCAGTTTCATGCCCACTCCAAGCATGTTGTTTTAATATTTATATATTGTTTTTTGCTTTGTCTGTAGCTTTTTTTTTTTTTTTTCAATTAGAGGAGAACTAAACTAAGTAGAGTAAAAATTTTTCTTGGATGAGATCACAGAGCCTTTCATATTTTACTCAACAGTACACAATTCTGAAATAGTGGCTTTATTGAATTTAAGTTGTAGGAGATTATGTTAGGAAAGACAGAATTTGTTGCACACTAAGAAGTGGCTTTTCTACAGGAAAGAGTGGTAAGAATTTTATATTTATTCAGCCACAGATACAAGAGGTGGTGGTAAGTTAACTTTTTCCATCTTATTCATCTCAACAGTCCATTCGGTCATTACTTTGTCTCCTGTGGGAAAGACAGGACGGCTCGACTTTGGACGACAGATAGTCATCAGCCAATCAGATTGTTTGCTGGTCACTACTCTGATGTCACGGTAAGAAAATAGTCATGTTTAGAAAATATAGTCTTCATGGTAAAAAAATTAGTCTTGTAATTACAAAATGTGTGAAGAGAGAAATAGTCATGTTAAAAAATAGTCTTCATGGTAAAAAATAGTCTTGTAATTAGAACATATGTGAAGAAAGAAATAGTCATGGTAAGAAAATTGTCATAGAGGCACATACTTATCCTGGAAGGGAGTTTTTATAGATGAGTATTAGGGTAATAGTACCCTGTAATATTGTTTTTTAGTATTGTTAGGATTGTCAAATACTCTCACATAGGAATCGTGTGCTTCTCTTATCTTTTAGCTAAGATGATGTGTAGTGTCTGTTCTTTTCAGTCAGTCTAGAACAGAGGAGAGGGGGTATCCACAAGAAATTTGGCTGTACATCACACAGTGGCTCATTGAGTTAGTTCATGAAATTCAACATTTTTTTCCAAACCTGTTAAGTTTACTTCACATACCAATGACAAATGGTCAGACTTAGACAATCCCAGTTTCCTGCATTCAAATAACTGTTTTATGAGCAAGTAATTAACGGCTCAGTTCTTTTTTCAGAATTCGTTACCAGACACTTTTTTAAATTATACACAAAATCCTTGCTAGTCAGGACACCACAAAATTCAAAATTTGACTATTGGATATGAAACTAATAGGCACTGCCATGTGATAGTGACCCTTTAACACTCTCATTACTTCATTGATATCAATCCAATGAACCCTTCGAAGATTTACCAAGCTAAAAGTCACATTTTTATTTTATTTTCAGTAGGTCATCAAAAAGAAATTGAAAGTTTAATTTATCTTTAGCTTGCTGTCTTTCATAATCTACTAGAATTTCTCAGAGAGATTCAATCGTTGTATTTCTTTGGCTTTCAGTGCGTCTGTTTCCATCCAAATAGTAATTACGTTGCCACAGGGTCATGTGATCGCATGATTAAAGTCTGGGACATTCTGAGTGGAAAGTGCGTGAGAATTATGACTGGTCACAAGGTAATTGAAATTTCATTCTGTGGGAGTATTTAAAGTTAAGACTGAGAGCATTACTGAATCAGGAAAAAGATTTGCATTTTATCTAAAAAGCTATATTTCTATTTGCCCTCTGTTCTTGTCTCACTTGTCATATAACTTGGCATAAATACAAATCTTATTTCTTAATTTTGTTTGGGTTGGTTAGTTAAGTTTCATAAATCGTTCTTACATAGAGTGTAAGCTGCTCTTTTCTAATTCACAGCTTCTCAGGAGACACACTGTTTGTGTCAAAATGGTTAATGGCATCAATTTCATCCAAATTGTCAGTTCTTTGATTTCGTTTAGAAAAATGTTGGAATTTTCAATGGCCTTTTCTGTGCAATATAGACTTCTTGTACTATTCAATTTCTTCATTGCTCCACCATATCCTTGAACATCATTTGTAATAAAACCTTTGCTTATTATCCTCCCTCAGGGCACTATCCAGAAGGTTTTATTTTCACCCAATGGTCATTTTCTAGCCTCTGCTGGTGAAGATTCATCTGTTATGCTCTGGGGTCTTCGCCACAGCAACCTTATTGCAGAGTTGAAGGGTCACACAGAGTGTGTTCACTCTCTAAGCTTTTGCAGAGACGGAAACGTTCTTGCCTCAGGTAACAGAGTAGTGTTCCCACTTTGAAGTAAATTTCATATTTTGGGGAAATGTTGGAAATTATCAGGGGCTTTAAGGACTTGAAGATTTTAGGAAATAGCACATTGAGACTATGGCTGGGTTCATTTAATGATCAATTGCTAAAAGATTGCATGAGGAAATAGACTTTTTGTATATGCTATTTGCAAGTAATTGCAGGTGGTATCCATCACAGACCTTCCCCCTTTCTCCTATTAAATTTCCTTTGAAAGTCCATATTACCAGTAATTTTAAGCATATAGCACATGCTGCAGCTTCCCAGTTCCCAAAAGAATTTAACTTTTTTTTTGTGCCAGTGGCAAAGACAAACTTGGTATGTAGGCAAATCTGAGCAGCTAGTGAAGTCAGTCACTAGTTGGGGCCCATCACGCTTATGTGGTCGTAATCTTATTGTCTACATAAAATTCTTAACCCCCATAATCAGTGAATTGAGGGTAACCAAGTATATATTTCAGTGTGAAACCACCCATGATACAGATTAGCAAAGAATTTGAAAATTTAAAGCTGATGAACCCTTGTTATTTCCAACATAATCAGACCATCACATGACTGTTCAGATTCATCTATACATTTGGCTCTAACTAATACAAGTTCTAACATGAAAGAAGCTGGTAAATTTGAAAAAATCAAAAATGTGTTTTGAAGTTACTTGATTACTTTGCATTACATTGTGTAACTTTTAAGAAATTAAGTCATATTTCATAATAAAATCAGCCTGTACAGAAGGACTAAGCGTTATACACATGGAAGATCCTTCGTACAATGTGTAGATGTGATGTTATGAAAACTTCCGCTTTTCATTCTGAAAGAGAGTGTTATCAGTCAGTGTCACCAGATGCCACTACATAATCACATAATTTTACATTTCTTTGAAAATGTGAAATAAAATGTGGATACTTTTGTTCAGATGGAGATATGTTTAATTTCCAATTGCAATACCTTGCTCTCTTCCAGGCGGCCTTGATAACAGTGTCAGATTATGGGATGTGAAGAAAATATTTGCAGAGGCTGAATCAGAGGATTTTACCACAGCTCCTCAAACACTACAGTAAGTTGATATTCAAACAAATGTAGCTGAGAGGTGGATTTTTTTGTTTTGCTGATTTTGGATGAGTCTCAAGAGAGCAGTGTTGTAACAAGTCATGACTCGAGTCACTTCCTCTCAAAATGATAGTGACTGGATAGAATTCAGGAGTAATTTCCCCATTGAAATAGTACAGTGACTCGAGTCAATGACTCAACTCGAGTCACTTAAAAGTTTGAAAACTGGTGACTCGAGTCACTAATCTAGTGACTTGATTACAACACGCAAGAGAGTCAAACATACCTCACAGTCCTGTGGAATCTAAAGGTTAGTTAGTTAGTTAGATGGAGTTTTACAGCCCAGTTTCCAACCTACTGCTTCAAGTCCAGCAGGCCACAGCCTTTTTCCAGTTGTGGCTCGCTGGCTTGTTTTCCCTACTCCATTGCTTAGGCAGAGCATCACGCACAACAGCAGTAGGTTCCAATTTTTAGAGTCGACCTGGGAGTAGAACCTGGGCCTTCCACGTCAGAGGGGGATGCTCTTACAGTTAGACCAAACATGCAGTCGTGGAATCTTAAGGTGGAATCTTAAGGGACCTTGAAGTATACCTTAAGTGTAGAATTACAAGGATATATATGTAATAGATCAAGTATGAATCTTTAATCCAGCTTCCAATTTCATTTCTTACTCAGCAGCCTAAGTATGACGTGGCAAAATTTGTTCTCTTTTTTGAACTAGCTGATGGCCTATAAGTTGTGATGTCCTTCTTGCACAACTCATATTGCCTGCTTTTGTTTACTTTTTAGATAACTTTTTATGACCTTGAAAATTGACTGTGTGAATGACAACATAATTTGTTGTGCAATTTACCACTGGAATTAATTAGTTAAAAGAGCATTTTATATCTCAGCTCTGGAATAGCCTAGAAAGATAGAAATTGGATTATTTGGATTTGTTCTTTGAGCTTTGCAACATATATCCCTGAAATTTTACACTTTACGTACAATTCAAAGGCCAAATTTTTTCACCCAGGTTCTAAATCTTCCAGAATTTTTGAATTTTTTTAACCCTTTTGGGTTTGTTGTGGATGAAATGGCTACACCCTTTGTTCATGCTGTGTAATATGAGCTTCCTTGCACCCTTTGAATTTGATGTCAGTCAAAGAGCAGAAACAATTGAGGCTTTTGCAATCAGCGATCAAAAATGTAGCCTGTTGTGAGGTGTGGCTGTCTTTATGGCATTTAAGTGTAGTTGTTGCCCATTGACCATTTTTCAGTTGTGGGGCACTGGAATGTTATCCCTACTCACAGTATGGAAAAATTGCTTCTTATACATTTCCAACAAGGGAATTGTGCTTTTACAGGCAATCACTTCCAAAATTGATCAGGAAAATCAGCAAACTTTAACAAATCTTCTCCTAGTAGCCTGGCAAGTACCTCAGAAGGTGTTTTAAAACATAATTATCTTGGTAAAACAAGGGGTCAAATACACTCCACTTATTTAAAAAATAAGTAACAAAAATCTTGTCATACAGTTGGAATATTTCCCAAATAAGTGTGACTTGGGATGTTTTTACAATGGGGTGTGGGTCTGTATTTGCCCTACTCCATTCTTGTTTTTGAATCATAACAACTATATCTCTTTTATTTTTAGCTATCAATGCATCTCTCTCAGGAGAAATCAGCACAACTTTATGACATTGTACATTTGTACCTCTTTGCTAGAACATCTTACCTTAGGTATACATTAAATAATTTCCAATTGTGTTTTATCCCAACCTTTTTTTATTTGTTTTGCTTTTTCTCTTTTTCATCCTGCAGAAATGATTCATCAAAGCTATCACTTGGTTGCTATCCAACAAAAAGTACAATTATTCATCACCTTCATTTTACAAGACGGAACCTCCTTCTGGCAGCCGGAGCCTTTTCTACATCCAGTTGACAGCCCCAGAGCTTACCCAGTAGTATACCTTTGAGATGGTATAAGCAGTTGGAGTTATCAGTTTAGTGAAATTTGGAAAGAGAATGCTTGAGCAAGTTCAAACCTGCTTGGAATCATGTAGTATCATGTGATCAGTTTTGGACGAATGAGTGAATGTCATTGTCGATGTTTTTGCAGCTGCACTTAATGACCCATTTATATGATTTGCATGGAAGGAAACAGTCTTGTTTTTAAGGTCTAAAATTACAAAAATGAAACTTTACTTTTTATTTTTTCTTAAGAATAGAAGAGGGAAGAGCCCTCATGTCCCATGTCACTCCCTGGATCTGCATATGTTTAGGACCCTTGACCGGAATCATTACCTGTCAGTAGTTTCCTTTTCTTGCACAAACGACAAATGACCCCTCAGATTTGAAGATCCAAAAGTTGTACAACTCTACCCTAGATGGTAAGTATCTCCCTGTCAAGTTTACTTTAAGCATCTACTCCAGTTTGAACAAATCACCAGTCTAGTTTGCTTCTAGGACAGATGCCCGCTAGCTAAATCTAAGTAATTAAGGTCTTATTGACTCACAAATAGTATATGATGGTAACTGGGAAAACACTGACTGTACAAATTTTTTAAAGATAAATCAGAATGGACTTATGTTTGAATGAGTGTCAATTAATATCTGAGACTGTAATGCTATATATCTAAATAGTTTAGGTGATGCCCTAACCCTTTGACTGTTTTTCGTGCACTTAAAAGAGTGAGTGTCCTCTTTGAGGTTGGGTTGCTGTTGTTGAAAATACTTGGCATTGTTTATTACTCCACTAAACAAAAGGTAAAATGTAGGATGTAAATACTTGTCTCATATAAATATGTAACATATAAACTGTAAATAAATATGAAGCTCATCACATAGAATGTCTTTTTTCAATATATTTTGTTCAATATATGTGCAAGGTGATAGAAAATGGAATATATTGTCTTAAAGTGTTACATAAAATTCCTATGGAATGTTTTGGCAGAGGTTGCAGCAGAATTGGAAATTAATTACACATTATGCTCCCTAAGTAGGGTGTCTTCAACTTTTCTTGATTCTCACTACATCCCTTTTTCTTACTTCCTTTGTTCCTCTCTTCTGGTTCCAAATCCTCTGACACCCCCCCCCCCCCCCCCCTTAAAGAATTTGATATTTCAGTTTTTGACCAATAAAGATCTCCGTTCCCTACTGCTTCAGTGTCTTACATTTAACACCTTACAATTACATACCTGTCCAAGATCTATTGTTTTATATCTATTTTTGTTGATTACTACCATATGTAGTTGTTACAGCTCTTTCCATGAAACTTGGGAATGGCATCCTCTTCCCCCACCCCTTTCCATCACCCATATTGAGCTGTTCCCTTTATGTTGTATTAAACAGTACCATTCGAATCCAAAAATTAGCCCTGACAAGCTAAAATTTTCGAAAGTTTGTCACCACGAGAAATTTTTCTCAGTATCCTTTTTCTGACTGTTATCCCTTTTTCTTACTTCCTTTGTTCCTCTCTTCTGGTTCCAAATCCTCTGACACCCCCCCCCCCCCCTTAAAGAATTTAATATTTCAGTGTTTGACCAATAAAGATCTCCATTCCCTACTGCTTCAGTGTCTTACATCTAACACCTTACAATTACATACCTGTCCAAGATCTATTGTTTTATATCTATTTTTGTTGATAACTACCATATGTAGTTGTTACAGCTCTTTCCATAAAACTTGGAAATGGCATCCTCCTCCCCCCATCCCTTTCCGTCACCCATATTGAGCTGTTCCCTTTATGTTGTATTAAACAGTACCATTCGAATCCAAAAATTAGCCCTGACAAGCTAAAATTTTCGAAAGTTTGACACCACGAGAAATTTTTCTCAGTATCCTTTTTCTGACTGTTATGCCTGGACAGCAATTACTACTAGGTTGGGATGACAGCCATATTGTCAATTGTAGAAAGACCATGTTTGCTAACTGAATGGGATGAATTTGAGTTGGGGGGTTTGTCTCTAAAACCATAACATTAGGACATTGCATGATCGTCAAGTAAGTTTTCCATAAATGCAAGCTCATATCTAACTATGACCTAGGTTCACAAGTGGTTACTAAGGCCCACAAAAAATCTGGAATGCCGTTAAATGGTTTTAAGGGGCTCCACATTTCATGAAAAAGGAAAACTATGTAATTTAGCCCTGGCTGTTACAACTTCTGAATGTGCGTACACTGGACACGTTTCAAGACGTGTGACAACGTATTTGCCGACACAACCAAACGCAAATATTTTGCCCCTTTGTATACTAGATGCGTGTCGCAGACAGAAGCTGTCGCTGTGTTTACCCTGTACACACTGGCAACATTTTTCTGACACAAGGTGTTTTGGCAACGTGTTGCGACACGTGTCCTCAAATGTATCCAGTGTTACACAGGGCTTAATAAATGAAGTAAAAATGGCCCTCCATTCAAAAACACTTGACAACCGTTTAAATATACCTGTCATTGCCTGTCTTCAAATGTATACTGCAGTTGGTCGTCACCTTGAATGTGAAATCATCAGAAATGGTACACTGGATTTACTTGGATTAACGTCAACTGAGACAAAAAGACCACCACGTGTTCACCTTTGGTTGGAAACTCTTTCCGCTAGATGAAAACACTTTTTCCTATACTTCTCATGATTCATACCACTGATAACAAAATAAGGGGTAAGAGGACCTAAAAACTATTTCCGATAGAAACTTTGGCATGTGACCTTATTTGTCTTAGGGCAAGTTAGGTCTAGTCTAGTTTCATCCCTCTATCCTCTGCCATTTTTGAAATTGGTTGGAAATTATCTGGGCTATAACACTCCATCTAACATAACCTAACCCTGCCATTTTTGAAAAAGTCTTGAACCGCAACTGTTACACTGAAGGTCTTAATTCAAAGTGAGTACAGCTAGTGCTGTCTGTGGGCGCAACAAGTAAAATCATTCTACCTTGAAGGAATGCCTTAATTTAAGGGTGGGAGCTCATCTTCCCGGTTTGTACTCTTTGTGTGTATTCCAGGAAGTGGGAAATGAGGCATTGAAAATGAACTGCGACTCGGTTTAGGTTTAGGAGGAGCCATTGGTTGTGACATCATTCTGCTGGCGACACTTTTTCTTCTCACAGGAGTATCCTCCTCTTTATCGGTCGATGACGACGAACGGAAGAACTCCGCGAAACTTTTTCTTCTTCGACGAGGAGGGTCGGTATCTCTCGGGGACAACGTGTTTGGTTTAATATTTTCTTCTACCCTCTTCAAAGGGGTATAGGATGGGGTTTCTGGTGTTGACGTGGGTGAAAAAATGACCCTTCTAGGAGACCTTTGTTGATCTGTTTGGCTTTCTTCTTTGGGAGGAATTTTCCATCGATTGTTACCTTCCTCCAAGCTTTCTTGTCTTCTCAAATTAACCATTGAAGATTCCTTTTGTTCCACGGCGGTTACTAAATCGGCCATCGTCTTTTTTTGCCCACCCTTCGATTTTGGGGAATCCCCGGTGGTTGGCGACGTCACACCAACTGTTGGAGAAACATTCTTTACCGAAACTGTGGAGGAATCTGACGAAGGTGTTTGCCGGCGATCCTCGAGATCGCTGTCTGGATCCGACTGGTCGGATTCGACTATTTTGTCAAGAGTGGCAATTCTCCGGACTGACGGAAATATTACCTTTCTCCTACCGTTCGAATGACTTTTAGTGGGCATAATGTTCAACGCTGACACCTCATTTAAAGTAGCCCCCTTTCTTCGAAGTTCTGTTTTCGGTTTTGCCGTCGGGTCATCTCCAAATTTGAGTCTCTCGATATCTAGTTTTAGGGCCCTAATTGTATTTGCGTCTTTCAGGCTCTGTTCTTCCATTTGCTGCTCAAAGTATTCTACTTCCTGACGGAGAGTCTCCTCGTAATATTCGCGGATTTTATCTCCAACCTGCATGATCTTCTTTTGGAAGAAGCTTTTATCCTGGATTCCTTTATCCAACTGAAATAAAGAATATTAATAACATGTAGGCCCATTTGGCTATTTCTTTCGAAACCATTCTCATTCGCTATCACAGTCCTTACCGCTCAGTTCTCACCATTGGTGCGTCGAACTTAAAACTTGCTGACATAACATTTAAGTAGGGTAATAAGAAGTTTTCATTTTTGAGGACTTTCAATAACGCTTATCAAATTACGGGACGGCTGAAGTATGTGTACCTATGAGAATTAGTGGCCGGCCGGACTAGACAATTCCCCCTCCGTTGGCGTGTAAGAATTATTGCCTCCAATTTGAACTCGTGCTGCACCAAGGCCAGAAAAAATTGTATGCCTATCTGGTTAACCTGCTGTTATGGTTATGTCTATTTCGTTTTGTACATGCGTCAGGTTACATGTCCTATATTTTTAAGGTTAGTGGATTGCCTTGCATTTAGTGTAGGTCCACCATGACACCAAGTGTATCGAAAATATGAAAATCCTTTACGTGGTCATTAATGATGTCAAAGTCTTATCAATCAAAATTAATAGAAAATGTTCACCAATGTCCTCCACCTTCAACCAATTTGATTTTTTAGCATATTGTCGTTGTCGGTTAGTTGGTTAGAAACTGGGTCGTAAAACTCCATCCAATCTAATCTCACCTCACCTCTCTCCCAATAGCCTCATTAATTTCCAGTTTGCTTACCTCTCCCTTAATAGCGCCATTAATTTCAGATTTGCGCACCCTCTCCCATAACAGCGCTATTAATTTCAGATTTGCTCACCCTATCCCATAAATGGCGCCATTAATTTTAAATTTGTTCATCCTTCTCCCATAGTATCGCCATTAATTTCAGACTTGGTCACCCCTCTCTCGTTAAAGCGCCATTAATTTTTTCAGATTTTTTTGCAAATACTTCGTTACCATCCTCCCTATATGTACCTTTTTTCGATGTTCTCGAATTTCCTCCATTACTTCTGTGTGACCCTGCTCGATGGCGAATTCTATAGCAGTCTTGTTTTTCTCCATCTACAGTGGAAGAAAACACATCATTGAAGCATGGGCGTCAATTTTGAAGGGACTGGGGGACGCTTTCTCACTCTTTTTTTAAATACACCCATCTATAGTTTGATTTCTATAGTTAATTTTTGACGAAAGTAGCCACCCCCCCCCCCCCCCCACACACACACACACATTCGATTAAAAATTGAGGCTACTGCATTTCAAGCAACTTCGCCTGACTTTAAACAGACTGAAAACACTTTTAATGGCTTATTTCATACCTCATTTTTGACGGAAGGGTTTATGTCCTCCCCCCACCCCCCACCCACACACACACACAGACACATCCATACATTCTAGTTACGATATAGCTTGACTTTACTACTCTCTCAAATGCTTAATTTCATGGTTAGTTCATTTTTTTGAATGGCCCCCGTTCTCATTACGGTCACAGAGCGCCATGTAAAGTGTGCACAATGCTTCAGATCGCTATTTTACTCTTAATGTATATAGATCCAGCATTAAGCTGTAAAACATTTGTAGGATAAAACAAAGAGTTGTGTAACATTCACTTACCAGCGGTGTCAATATCATATTTACGGAGATGTAGTCATTACAGAAAATCTACAAAGAAATTCTCTGCATAGTCTGTCTAATCTAGTTATCTATATAATCTAACCTAATTTAATCGATGTGCATCGATGACATCTTAAATGCCCTTTATTTCTAAAAAATAACATTTGCTCCAAACTAATTATCTTCCAAATGTAACACTGCTGTTGACAAACATGATGACAAACATTTCTTGGATACCGCATTTCGTAGACACATTCCTGCTTGGACACAGTATTTTTGACAAATTGTTCTTACGTTGCTCGGAGTTTCCACTTCTACGCCCATTTCGAGGAGAGTCTTCACAACATTGGCCTGACCAGTCCATGATGCAATATGCAACGCATTGATTCCGATTGGCTGTAGAAAAAATAAATGTAAATTAATTCACATACTTAGCCTATAAATATGCAGTAGAAAACAAGGTAGGCTCTACCTGATTTTTACAACTTTATTGTAGCGCTCGCCCCACTTCAAACAACATTTTTTCTCCAATGCATGGTCCTTTTCCCACAAGCGGACACCACCAGAACTCCCATCTCTATTTGCCAATGTTTATTAACTTACTGAAATAATTTCGTTTCCGTCGCATCCGGCACCGAGTAGAACCTTAGTTACATCAACATGGCCGTTACCAGCTGCACATAACAAAGGTGTGTACCCTTCCTGATGAAACAAGTTAAAAATTGCAAATATTTGTTTTACATCCAAAATATTTCTGTAACAATGATGAATGTGAATATTCCGTCATTTAAGAAATAGAAAACACCACTCAACTGGGAAGATCTATTAAGACCCCGCAGTTACTACTGTCTGCAGACAAAAGTAGGCCATAGAATCATAAAACCATACTTGCTTTCTTTGTCGTTTTCTGACTTAAGCTACTTTTGGAACAGGATTGGGGACAAGGCTTAACCGACGGGTGACAAGCTCAGTCACCCAACCCTCAAGCTTCGACAAAGGTTTCCGACTGCCAAAAAGACCTTAAAGGTAAAGAGCAGTCCCCCCAAACTTATTGTTAATAAATAGATAAATAACTCAATTTTCATCTTATTTCTCTTCAAAGTATCTTTAATTTCATTTTATGGCTTTACCATTGCATATTCCAGGTAAACCAAGCAGTTATTTCTAGTAAATTTCACATTTGAAGAGAAAAACATTGTCACATGACTCCCAACAGCCAATCACGAAACTAGACAGTCTACTACACTTCTCCAATTTGGGATGACTGCTCCTGCCCTTTAAGTTTCGGTTCATTCCAAGGACTGTGGTAGCTTTCAATAAAGGAAATTATTTGGAATTTTATTGCACTGAAACTACCCAAACATACATGAGAATAAATTCAAGTACCCGTCGGAAAGTACAACCGTACCCATTGAGTACCCCAACGAAATTGGACAATTTTCCGGAGGGTGAACCACCTTGGCAACGGGGATGGGGATACCCTCCGCAACAGTGGCACACCCTTGGTTCAGAAATTGCGAAGAATTGTCGACACCAAATCACCATGATTCCAAATCTTTTCACGTTATATCAGACATTAGGATATGCGACTTGGCAGGAAGGAGACAAGCCCTAGACGGGGATTAGAAACTTAAAGGAGTGACAATGCAACGGATGTCCAATAGTCGAAAATTTTGCATAACTTCGCTAGCCGGTGTTTTCTAATGAAGACGTTACGGAATTGTTGAAATACGATTTTCTCTATTAATCATGTGTTACCTTTGTTTTGGCGTTGACGTCAGCCCCTATCGATAGCAAGAGATGCGTTATCCTTTTATGACCAATAAGGCAAGCTTCGTGTAAAGGAGTCAGCGATTCCCGCTATAAAATATCAATAAATACGAATATGGTTATGTTATACAATGTTCATACATAATTCAAATAATTACATGATTTTATGTTTTGCTATTATTTACTTGGCAGGAGTTGGCATGGAGGTGTAATACAGACGAATCTGAACAGCTAGTGAAGGTGGCCATCAGAGGGGTCGTTCAGCATTAAATCGTTTTGATTTTATTGTCAATGCTAGACCCTCATAGTCAGTGAACGTGAAATTGAGGTAATCAAGAGGTGTGTTAGTGCACAATCTTCATGATTCATTTAAGCAAAGTGTTGGAAAGATTGAAGCTGACCCACCCCAGTTATGGCCGACTTAATCAGACTATCACTTGACTCATTGGGCTCGTCTTGGGGGAGGGGACTTAAGGCGTTTGACCAGAAAATTTTCCCCCCATAAAAATGAATTTTACCTGAAAACAGAAGACTTAAAAATAATATTCACTGCCAAAGTGCTTGGTGCTTAGCATAAGCGATGGAGTAGGCCGGGAAGAAAAGCCAGGGAGCCACAACTGGAAAAAAGGCCGTGACCGGCACGTCTTAAAGCAATTTGTTAGAAACGGGCCGCAAAATCTCATCTAACTAACTAACTAACCCGAAGACAGAAATCAAGTGCACGTCAGTTTCATGATATCAATATTTTGCGCTGATAAAAATATACTATGTTCTCAACTCGATCTTTAAGACACCCTTTCCCCTGCACATACCTTTAATACAGGGGTGGCGCCAGGGTTTGCCCGACAGGGGACCAAGCTCCCCGAAAGGGGGCCAGCTTTTCCAAGCCCGACAAAAGAGATGAGTTAGTCCCGGTGAGACGTGATTTTGCAGAATTTGACGTGCGCGTAGCGCGCCGAAATTTTGGCTTTCTTTTTAAGAAATACTTAAAATGTGGAGTTTATTTTGAAGAAAAAGTTAAAAAATTTTGAAAGAAGTTTGGCTTTTATAAAGATCATTAAAAAGTTGGGGTGCTCATTGAAGAATCTGTCCTTCATATGGACAAAATCAAAAACTTTATGCGACAGGTGAAATTCTTTTGGGTTACATATTTAATCGTACTAGGCCTACGTACTAAGGCTTCAAGACGAGACTATTAGTTCGCTCAAAAAGCTTTTTTTTTGAACGAAGACATCCTTAAACTAACTGTTTATCATTATGTGTAGCTGAAAACATGGCTGATTTTCATTACCGTTGCTAGAATTCGGCTTGCAAGGCAGGCTAGATGGCAGACCATTGGGCAATGCATGCACATGAACAACCTCCCGTCCGATTTTGTGAGAAAAATTCGGAACTTTGAGTTTCCTTGAAGCATCTGGTCTTTTAGAAACGAAATAGAGAAGATCGTCCCGATGACTAAAAGGCTATCAGGCCCACACCTTTTATCGTAGGTCGGTAGATGAAGGCTCCCCGACGAAACTGGATTTTCTCATCAACTGGGGAGAGCAGCCTTCGCCGAGGAGGCATGGCATTGCGCGTACGGATTGAAGATGGGATGAGGCGGTGTTTATCACTTCTTCATAGCAGAGATAGTAAGAAGTGATTAAAACCGATTCAGATACGTATTAAAATAGAGTGAAAAAAAAGTTCATAAAGAAGAAGAAAAAACAGTTCATGATCCTCCATTTAATAACTTAGTTTTTCTTTTCTTAGGTGCCCCGAAAAAATTTCAGTCCTTCCCCGACGGGAGGAGATAGGAAAAGGTACATGGAATAAGCTACAATAGAGGTACAAAGAAGTGATTGAAAATCGATTCCAATATGTATTGAAATAGCATTTTAAAACAAAATATATGTTCAAGATCGCCCATCCAGTAAGTTCAGTCCTTGTAGGTTTTTTATTTTTTAGGCCTCCCCGACGAAAACGGCGACCTTCCCCGACGGGGGCAGTGTTCCCCGACGGGGGGATGCCCCCCCGCTGGCGCCACCCCTGCTTTAATAGCCAAACTTTGTGTTAAGCCATGATACTGGGCAAGATTGCTTGCAAAGAGGTTTAGACTCCTGTTGATGTGGTAACCGTAAAGCCGGAAAATGACTCAAGACTAGCAAATACTGATGGAGTATTGGAATGCTCTTTGGTTGGGAGAACTAGAAAAAAGTGAATTTCTCCTCACAAACTTGAAAGAAGGGTAGTTTTACCTTGCATAGACTATCAGTACTCTTTTAGGTTTTGCCGGTGTAGCCTACTAAGTATGAGATTATTGTTGGCTAGGATAGAAGTGTACCTTGAGTATTTCTCGAAAACTTAAGTGGTTGAAACAATCCTAAAAGCAGCATTTACCTGGGTTTAAGGTACGGCTAAACCTTTAACGCCCATTCACTAATTTCAGTTGCTCCCCGACATGAATTGATGATAAAAACTGACAGAGGGAGTAAAGGTTTCCGTAGTAGACCCTCTACATGAGAGAAGAGAGGACGGAAATCACGGAGGATGGGGAAATAACCCCAATATTTTGGTTCGGAAAGTTAGGCTATGTAGGCTAGTTTCGTTTCTTCTAGTACCTGGGAAGCTGTTTTATAATGGCAGTATTCATAGGCACGCAGACAACCGTGCGTTTTTTTATTTATTGATGTATTATTTTATGTCTGACCATCAAATGTAGGCCTATCTCCAATCCCATATCAGCCGAAAACACACATGTAGACTACCATGTGTACGAATATATCGTAACCTCACGTAAACGTATTTAGGCATGTGTTTACTCGTGTAAGTAAACTGTATCTAACGCATACGAATGCGTTCACGTGTACGTTGTTCATGCATTTGCAGAGGGGGTAAAATGAATCTTTTCTATCGTAAAAATGGCCTGCTACGCAACCCGTTAGGCTACAAAACAAATCATGTGCTACAGCTATATCAGAAAAAACCAACCTTTGACTTAGCATTGACATGCCACGATAAACCATACGATAAGCCCGCCAAAATTATTGATATGCTTTCCCCTTGTGTAGCCCAGTGAAGTACGGTCCGATGGTTCTAAATAAAAAACAGATATAAAATATAAAATCATATTTATAACATTGAAAATAGAGATATAAGAACTTGACAAGTGACTGTGAGCGATAACATCTAGTCTGCATGAAATAACGACAAATTTGAATAAAAACTCTTGGATTATTAGGCATAAATATAAAAAAAACCGACGAAAACATAAAATGCAATACCTCGAAGAAATGCTAAACTTTAAGATACACTTTCATTTTCGTCCTACAAGTATGCCATCTTATTAAAGAGACTTCAAATATTTCTAACTGAAGACATTAAGAAATGACGAAGTAGTGACATTTGAAAGCATTGGAAGGAAATGGAAATCACTTAGAGGTTTCATGAATGATATAATATTTCCGCCATCTAATTATCTCCTACTAGGTGAGTGCACTCTCTTTAATTATTTTATCTCATTTAGCTCAAAACCCTCCGTCATTATTTGACAGTAAGTTGCTACAAACTCACTGGATATGATGAATGGTTAATGCTAGGGTATACGCCTGTTCCGTAGGCAATTATCAGTTATAGGATGCACCTTCTGAACTTCTGCCAAGGTCGGCCACTTTCGTTGAGGTGTCAAACTTTTTTTCTTTTCCTTTTTATCGCATTGACGCAAACAGTTAACTGAACATTTCATAGATCTTGACGCACCTTTATGAATATGACGCATTTATGCCGTACTCATATATTGAATTGACGCAATATTTGAAGAACTTCTATACACCCTTTCGCCATACATAACGACGAGGCAGAGAAATCCTAAGCTAGAGCGACAGGATTTCTACAGGGCGTTCATGGCACACTTTTGACCTACCATGGAGGGTGATCGTCTTAGAGCAGGGGGGTCAGAACGTGTGTCCTATAATTGATGAGCGTATTACAACTACGTTTTTACGGGTAGCGTGTTATGACAGTGAGGTTCAACGAGGCCCTAGACCTTGAAAAGAAGTACACTTTATACGTAGGTCATTTGGAATTGACGTAGAAAGTCGTCCTATGGTTGTGTTTTTCTGAGGCAAATATAAGTGTGTAAAGTGTAGCTGAAAGATGTACGTTTTCTTAATATGTCTGCACAAGATACTTTACACAGATAAAACCCGGTAACCATAACAAACACATTGGTAACCTAGTGTCGGTGATTTAATAAACAATTTACTTTTACCTCATAAAGATATCAGTGGACATTACTGCAGTCCTATATACATGCACATAAGAAAGACCACGATATCGAACTTTGCCCCTATTCGACAGAAGAACGACTACAACAAGACTATACTTAACCTTCAAGTTGTACTCAACTTGTAAATTTCAGTCTCGTTAGTTTAGTAGCAACTTACAAAAACTTGAAAATTTCTTAGATATCTGTCTTACTGTATACTATAAGTGAACCAGGCTGGGAATGACAGGGCCTGGGTGATATAGATACCTACCTATAGTAGTTCAGCCTTAGGTCATGTATACGTTTGCTCTTTCCTCAGAGGACATAGCTTCACTACTGAGTATTTGAGGGGTTTGGAAGGGGCTTAGAGCAAAGTAGGATCCAAGGAGGAGATGAAGAGCGTGGGCTCCTTTTTTCGCAAGGCAATAATTTGTAGCTGGAATTTTATATCGCTAAGCCCATGTAAAGGGGGTTTTCGGGAGAAATCATTGTTAAGCCCCTCCATTTTGACATTATTGGATCCAGCAGGGTGCTGCCGATATCGGTTAGTGTACTACACCCCATGGCTTCCCATCGTGGATGGTTGTTTCTACTCAAAGCTGAAGTTTTCTTATTTGGTCGGAAAACCTTAACAGATTCTGATACATGTAATATGAAACAATGAAAAGTCTCCCGGGCGGATATTTGCTTTCACTGAAAGGCAGATTCCTCGTGGCATCAGTGGCGTAGCCACGGGTGATTTGGGGGGTTAGAACCCCCCCCCCCCCCATGATCCAACCTTGCACTGCAAAAAACCCTAAAATAGCGGCTTTTTTCTCTGTCCTTAGACTTTCCCCCATTTCGTTCCCCCAGACCCCCCCCCCCCATGATACCAAAACTCTCCCACGACACAATTTTGGCTACATGCCTGCGTGGCATATCGTACCCATTTTCTTTCGACAAAAAAAGGAAAGAAATAGAAAACCGAAAACTTGCAAAGATGTCCTAATTTGACGTAAACTTAATTTTTGCCATGCTTCCCGTAGCCCAAGCGTTACCTTCTCATGGTCAGGGGTTGCCCGTCCCCCCCCCCCCCACCCACACAAACATCATGAAATCATATGGCACCACCTCTGTTTTCCTTTCAGCGTCACTTGTTATGGCCTTCTTAAAACATTTATGGAAAGAATATGATGCAATAAAAGTAACGAGAAATGTATGAGACCCAATTACATTTTGATGGTCAGATGGTTGTGAGAAATAGAATAATAGTAATACGTGACTAAATCTCGTTATGTTCGAAGACAGTCTCGCAGCGGACGAACGTCATACGTCCAGCATCGAGTTGTTTCAAAATGAAATTAAATTATAATTTTGTAGATACATATGATAAAACAACAAAATAAAAACAAGCAGCAGTCAACTAGTTAAGTATTACATCTTGTTGTGTTCTATATCAGGCACGGATCCAGACATTTCCAAAAAGGGGGCTGGACTTAGATAAAGCGGGTAATGGGGGACGTACCAGTGGCGTACGCAGGATTTTCAGTCTGAAGGGGAGCATGCAGTGTGTTCAGTGATCCCCGGCCAGGGGGTCCCCCTCCCATTTGAAAATTCTTAGCGTTTTCAAGGAGCCTATATGCAAAATGGTGCAATATTTTCGACTTTGAGGGGAAAAGTGTTAAAAGTTGAATTGTGGTGGTTCATGAGGATAAAACTGAGACTTCTGAGTCTTTTCATGCAGTCTTATTCCATTTACGCTACGGTTCCTTTCAAAGTAAGACTTGTCATTAAATTTACATACTTTCTATAGGAGTCAAAAAAGCATTGGTCGGTATAGGTGAACGTGAGCCTAAGTTAGTTTGCGTTTTTTTCTTGGCCACAAAACGTTATTCTGCCATAAAGATTATCTAAGCGAAGCGCCATCATTGGTTTGCGCGGAACGTAGAGAATATTTTGAAAAATCAGACCCTTAGATGTTCGGAAATAGCATTTTCCAGACTGTTAACTGAAAATTACTATCACTTTTATCAATGGTCTTGATTCTTTTCGAAGAAACTAAACAACGGAATTGAAAATATGCTAATGCTTCTCCATTGTGACTCTTGGCTAAATTAGAGACCCGCTGAATTGATGAAATTGTCTGTGACTGCTCGAACTCATGTCTGTTAATTATCCCCCCCCCCCTCCCCCTAAGATCTCTTCATGATAAATGGCAAACTATTTCTCTCCGCAACTGGGCCGAAGACTGCCTTTGGCAAACTATTTCTCACCGCAGCTGAACACCCTCCGCTCCGTGTTCCTGTCTCGTAAGCCTATGCTTGCTGGAGGAGGAGCCTAAGGGATTGGCCCTTCCCTTTGTTTATTCATCCGGATTTAATATCATACGATGTTCGTATATTTGGATTTGTGTTGTGAGGGAAAGGATGAGCCTGAAATAGCCCCCCTTGAATATTCTCGTAGATAAGCATTATGCTTATTTTATATTTGTTATTGTTGGTGTGACGAAAATGGGGGGCTGAAGCCGTAAAAGCCCCCCCCCCCCCTGAATAGGCGCCTGAAGATGTAGATGCCGGTCGTTAAGTGTTGCCCTTTAGTGGACGTAATAGCCTCTTAGAGAAGCAGTGTCCTTTGGTCCTTTAGAAAAAGTTCTAGATGTAGATGTTTCGGTAGTTGATGCATTGCCCACCATCGGTAATGATAATTTTTGCCTTTACTGTTCATTCCCCAGATTGCAAAGGTTTGGATGAAAGAAATTTTTTACATCATTTCCAAAATTGAAAAGTGTTCCAAAGAAAAATATGTAACGCATTACGGACTTGCATGAAGTCGGATGTGATGGTATTCCATCTTCGCAATAAATTGGGTGGCCCTACGGTGCATAAGGGCACATTTGTCCATCAGTTTCTGTCCGTGTCCCCAGTTTCCCCTCAAGTTAGGTCAGTTAGGAGCTATAGGTCAATCGAAAAAAATATGATATGTAAAGATAAACTTAAGCTTCAGGGGTTTGCCCTCTGGACCAGAGGTGCCAGTGTCACCAGAGTAGCGCGCGTTTCGCTTTCGACTCGCTCCGCGCGGGAAGTTATCTCCCAAACATTTACTGTTGCCATCAGACCCCCCCCCCCCCAACATTTTGAGACTGCGGTGCCTCTACTCGCAATGAATAGTCATATCTTTAGAAAAAATTAAGATGCATGAAGCTACTTGCTGCTACTTGTATGGACTTTAAAACTATATTGTATATATAACCTCTGAGAAGGCAGAATATCTTTTTAGTTTAACAAATTCACCCTCATGCATCTCTTTAATGTGTCAATGAGTGTGCTCCTTTAACCTGTTGCCAGAACACTGTTTTGAATCATCACGTATACCTTATCTGCCTGTAGAACGTCTGCTCCCTCTTGTAGCAGTGTCTTAAAATTCGCTACTTCTCCGTCTTTGGCAGCTGTTAGTAATGGGGAGAGTTTCTCCTCTCCTTCTTCCATGGTAGAATTTTCAAAATTCTCTGAATAGTTTGTGAGTTTCCTTTCTCTTCACGAACAGATTACATTATTCACAAGACTTTCCATGTAAAATCTATGCAGCATTGCTTTAAGACATTTTTCAAATAGCTATACCCATCTGTGAAAGGGTAGTGATCCACTTTATCTTCACTTTTTATGCGTCATGGTGCAATCGACAATCGAGAGCCACACATTTTTGAAAAGTTTTAAAATTTTTCCAAACGCAACCACATCCTGCAGAACAGGTTCATCCGAAACATCAAACAATTCTTTACATATCGTGGAACAAATGAATTCTTGTGCCATCCACGTTTTTGTACCGTGCCTCAAAACGTCAAACGAACCATCAACGATAAATTTCTAAATGCTTCGAAAGATCCGTCAAAAAAGTCCTTGTCGTTCCTTTTGGTTGGTTTTAATGTCCTCATAGTTTCTAACCGAACCGTTCCATAAACAAATCCAACACTTATACAAAGTTTTTACACATTCACCCCCGGTTGCAGCGCCTATTCAACCGGTGACCGTTACAAGGTTTAGCCATGTCAACATACACGGTAAGTGTTTGTTCATTTGTAACAATTGTTTGACCACTGTAGTTTATTATGGGGGTTTATTAAGGCAGAAAGGTATCAAGATCCTTCTTATCTCTGTAATCGTGTTACCCTATTTTGTAAGTAAACAGACCACGACGACCTTAATGCCCTGGCGATAACCAGGGTGTTGAATAAATATTAGTGAATGAAAGCAAGGATCAGGGGTAGGCCAGGATTTGACCGAAGGGGAAAAGCTCCCCGACGGGGGAGGGTCAGCATTTCGAAGTCCCGACAAAGACGATAAGCCCGCGGGAACGTGACTGGCAGAATTTGAGGATGACGCAGGGCGCCGAAATCTTTTCTTTCTTTAGCAAATATTTGAAAATCCGGATCTTGTTTTAAAGAAAATTTGATTTTTAGGAGAAATTTGGCTTTTTGTAAGGACCATTACAAAATCGGGGTGTTTATCTGCCCTTCATTTCAGCAAAATAAAAAATGTTGTATCGGCGACTGAAATTCGTTTGAGTTTACGCATTTTATTGAAGGCATACACACTAAGCTTTCAGACGAAACTGGAAATTTGCCCGAAAACAGTTTACCTTATTTAAAAAAAGATTTGAAAATTAAGAGTTTATAATGGAGAGAATTTGAAATTTAATGGAAAGAAAATTTGGTATTCTGAACAGGTGAAAATAAAAAAATTGGGTTTTCTTTAAGTTTCGCACTGCCTTTCAAGATTTCAAGACCAGAATTAATCAGAAAGTTGGGGTGATTGAAGTCGGCTGCAGGGAAGTAGTCGCAGTTGCTCATTTTATGATGTTGCTTTCCGAGGGAGTTGTCATCATCACCAGTTTGCATATTGGCCACTATAGATATTGGCCATTTCGTCGCTCATAAACTGAAACAGTTATAGTTTAAAGTACTGAGACAATAAAACGTTTAAGAATCGTTGGAGTAATGATGTTTCATATAAACTCTTGACCTGACAAGTTTCAGGAATGGACCAATCTAGTTTTAAAACATGCACTAAGACTGAAAATTGGCAGTGGTATGTTTTCAATCGTTGATTACGGTGATTATATATAAATTTCCACAGAAGTACCGGGCGGGCTGCAGCCCCCTTCCCAATTGGCCCAAAACTTGCTGAATAGGGCAGACTTTGGTGCCTCAGTCGGTCAGAGATTATGCCTTGGTTGGTGATATGGAGTCGGGGAAATGGTCACCTCACCCGCCACTACCGCCCCTCCCCTCTTGAGAGAAAGTCCCGTTAGCCATTTCAATATCTTGTCTCCTGACCTGGCCTACATACCGGAAAAGACCTGTTGTCTTGTGAACTGTCCCATCATAGATATATGACTGATAGCTGTTGGGTTAGCTGATTGCAGATTTCTGTTCAGTTTTAGATATATCCTTTATTACAAATCCGTCAGTCCTGCTTTAGCTTCCTATGACGGACACACAACGAGGTAAAAAATAATTTTTTTAAGAAGGGAGCAACATTTTGGGTGAGAACAAATTTTACTGAACAAACACTTCATAGTCTACAACTGTTTATGAGCTGTCAGTTAATCAAGTAGGCCTAGTACAGTAGTGTACTATTGGTCTACTTGAGTCACACTAACGACATTGAGAGTTTAGGTCAGAATGCACAGGCCTAAGCCTTTATTAGTACCAATTGTGAATATCCCGATCAGCCGATATCCTAAATACGTATAGGGTTATGGTATTGTCTTTTTAAAGATTTATTTCTTAATTCCTGCGAGGTACACTTTCTCCCTTTTGGTAGTGATAGTACCACATCAGCATTTGGTACCATTGTATACCGCTGTGCAGCTTTAAGTTAACCAACGAGTATGCATATATGCAAGAAGAATACCCTAACACACCTAATGATGTGTTCAATAGACCTATTAGCAATAGATTTTTTGCGATTGCAGGACTTTCTACAGATATTTTAGTAAACATAATTTGATCGGACAGCTTAAATCCTGGAACCACGAGGAGGGTGCATCACGAGTTCAATGGTACAAGGCGTAGAGAAGGTCGTATTTGAGTCAACATATCTTTACAACCGTTCTTCAACGTTGCATAGCAACAAATCTGATTGTCGCCCCGAGGATTAACTTTAACCAAATCAGTTGGTCATTAAGATAAAGACAGTGATTTGTTTCAGTCAGATTTAAAGAAAGCATAGAGAGACTGGTGTATTAAGTGTATGAGAAATCTCTCGACGGAATTGAGGAAACGCTTTGCCTTATTTAATATCATATTGTGGTTTAAGAGCTGTTTTCTCTGCATGCGACAGTCAGGAGCTATACGCTATCTTTGAAATTAGTACAAGCATGTAGGAAACTGGTCATATTTTATAAAAATTATAGACGAGACTGTATGACACATAGACACGAAGATGGTTTATAGTGTAACTATAGATTAAAGGTTAGATGGAGTTTTACGACCCAGTTTATAGCCAACTGCTTCAAGTCGAGCCGGCCATGGCCCTTTTTCCAGTTGTGACTCGCTGACTTGTTTGCCCTACTCCATTGCTTATGCTGAGCACCAAGCACAAAGGCAGTAGGTTGAGTTTTCAAAGTTTTCGGTATGACCCGGCCAGGAATCGAACTCCCGACTCCTTGACTAATAAGGTTAAGTTTAAATACGCTGTCTCAAATACAGTTTAAGTTCTGTTTCAAATACAGTTCAAAAGCGATTTAAGCCCCCCTCCCCCCGCCCCCCCCCCCACGTAGTCATCTCTTACGTCAGTCGGAGATATCGTGGGCATATTCTACCACCTCTAGTCCACAGGGGCCTTTTTGAATGTGAAAAGACAGACTGTTTAAGCATGATGCAAGCCTAAAAAATTACTGCAAGAAAGACATTTGTAAATTGTGATTGCGTTCTTCCTTTTTTGGATCATCGGGATCATTTCGCTTCATTTACAATAATATCAAAAAACCCTGAATACCCCCTTCCTCATCTCGTCAGAAAGTCACTTACATCTTCACAAAAGACACAAAGGAACATTATTAAATGTGCGGAAATATTTAGGTGAAGATGCTGTGCAATGCTTTATGCTTTTATCGATTGTTCGTTCGGATGTACTTTCTCCAATAGAAAAACTACTTAAAATATTACGATGAGAAACACTAAAGAGAATAATATATAATTAATCGTTCAGATATAAGATATAATTTGATCTTTTTTAAAGTCAGTTAAACTGAGGCAGGGTGGTGCCAGCAAGGAGGGGGGAATGCCCCTTAGTGAGGGCTCCACATCCCCTCCTTCGGGAAATTTTTCCAAATTCATCGGGGACACTTAATAAAATTTCGCAACCCCCAGTTCCCGACATTATGCTTGATTTTTTCAATAAAGAAATATTTCTTCCAAATCCTAATTTTTCAAATGTTCATCCAGAAAAATTCAATTATTTTTCAAGTTTTCTTCAATACTGCTCTAATATTTTCAGTTTTTTTTTTTCATAATGCATTCTTACAAATTTGGACGCCGAAAGTTGTTCTTACTCGTGTTCATCCGTGGTCCTGCCAGGCACCGGGGGGGGGGGGGGGACCACCCCTGGTATGAAAGCAGTGGCGTAGATCTGGTTTGTAGATCTCGGGTAAAAATTTTCCAACAGCCGGAACCCTGCATGGTGTCCCGGACAGGACTCGTCTTAAGCGATTCACCCACACAAACGAACGCGAACGTAGGTTTCAAAAAGACGTCTTTCGAAGCCCTAAAGTGACTTTAAATAATCTGTATACAATCATATCGTACTTTGCTTATTCTGTCTATTTTTTAATCTGCCAGAATCATTGGAGGAAAAACGATGTATTTGCTCCCAACATTTTCTTTGGCGGGGGAATCCCCCTTTCCCCCAGGACAGACGTTCCTTGTATAATGTAAGGTAGGGTAGGCCCAATCAAACGGTTGGTTAGTCAAGACCTGATGACTGTTTTCACCCTGGTCGGGAAATTTCTTAGGCTGGTTCATCGAGCAGTTCCAACTTACAAATGCTGATAATATTAGCAAGGTAAGGTGTCCTTTACTATTTTCCATACCCTATTAGTTTTGGTTTCACCACTGACGTCATTTTGGAGGGATAACAATCTACACGAGACTGCACTAGTGATCTTTGTCTAGGACATATATCAGTCGGTGTGCAGCAAGCAGTAGAAATCATCCCACGCGTGAATAATCTTACGCGCATTCTCGATTGGTTTACCAATCAGCAGGCTGCATTTTTTGTGTTGGTCTATTATTCCTCCAAAGGAGGGCGTTCTTTTTGAATTGTCACATTTTGCCTACCAACACCAACAAATTCAGACAGCTGGTTGGTCAGTGGTTTGTGCGCTGTGCTCTGTACGTTGTTAAATAAGTGTTTTCAAATTGGATAAAGTTTGACCTTTAAGAACAAAACGGTAACTTTTAACTGGCTTATTGAATGTGTCAGGAGGGTCACTCACGTGATGAAGGCCATTTTCCCTATCTCACCTCACGAAATGTTTTAGCATCATCCCATTGACGAAGTAAATGCTCAGTGGAAATTGGCACACTCCTCAGGAAATTGCCTTTTTCCAAAATGACAGCTTTTCTTTAATTCCAATATCGTTTGAAAACACAATAGGCCAGGTTCCCTCCTCTGACGTAATCCATACCCAGTATGTGAAACCTATGACTCTGAAACAAAAAGATTTTCTAAAAAGACGAATTGATCTTTCGCACCCTATAAAAAAATATGAAGCAGAGCGTATATTCCCAATATGTAAAGACCCTCATACATCAGCAACATCCCCAAAACTTCCGCAACTTGTTTTCAAGAAGTTGAAATGACATTTCTTCGAAATTTTCGAGACATTTTGAAAATGTTCAGCGGTAGTTGCACACCCCTGTCTAAACTGCGTAACAAACTGAAATGGGAGTGTTTTCGTTTTTTGCCAGTGAATATTTGGAAATGTTACTATGATATACACTGCTGTGCACGAGTTTGCCATGTTCACACCGCTGGTGAGGTATAACGTTTTATGACAGGACTTACTTCGGTCAATACGGTCTTTGCCGTTTCTTTTTTTCTGAACCTGGCTAAAACAGTTTAAATGACCCGAGAACTTTGGAAGATATTTAAACATATTTTTACCTCTTCACCTGTTAAAAGTATATAAAGCAAAAGTATTAAAGGCCCAATTTTCTCACCCAAACAATACCAATTCTCCCAACCTTCTAACTTAAGCCCCTCCCACAATTATCTGAAATTCATCCTCATCCAGACACAGTCTCATTTTCTTGCTTCAGGGTGAGTGTAAAAAGGCTCAGTATGTATCAAAACACTCTCAGTACAGTTCTTGCTGTGTGATACAAGTTTTGGCACTTTGCATTGTTTGTATTAGCTGTCAATCAAAGAACTGAACCAATTGAGAATTTCGGTACAACCCTACCAAGATTGTAGTTTGGGGTGAGAGGATAGGTTCTTTAAGGCCCAGTGGCGTAGCTAGGATTTTTTCCAGGGGGGGCAAAGGTATGAAATTTCCCCAAAACTATTCCCGGTCAATGTGTATGTATTTCATATAAAGTATGCAAATTTACAAGTACAACCACATTACCATAATTAACATTATGTAATATTACCTGCATTTTAATCTTAAACTATAACATAGAACAATTGAAAATAACAACTCTTAGTATATTATTTTGGTTAACAATATCTGGTTTATTTTTATATACTAACGCAGTGGCGTACGCAGGATTTCTCTGAAGGGGGGGAAGGCATGCAGTATGGTCTAAGGGGAGGGGTGTCCGAATTTTTTTTGACGTTTACAAGGAGCCTAGATGCAAAATGGTGCAAGATTTTCAACTTTGACAGGAACAGTATTAAAGGTTGAATCATGGTGGTTCATGAGGGTAAAACTAAAACATTTGTGTCTTTACATGCATTCTTATGCCGTTTATGCTACCTTACATAGTAAAACTTGTCATTAAAATTGCACACTTTTAGGAGTCAAAATAAAACAGCATTGATCGGTATAGGATTTGTGGTTTTTCTTGGCCACAAAGCCTTATTCTGTCATAAAGATTATCTAAGCGGAACGCCACCATTGGTTGGCGCGGAGCGTAGAGAAAATTTTGAAAAATCAGACCCCTCAGATGGCCGGATATTGCATTTTCCAGACCTATATGAAGAACCTAACCAGTCTCTATCTTCTTTTGTCGTTTGCAATAAAATGCTCCCTTCAAAATATTTTTACATACTGCAAAGTGATCAGAGAGTTCAGAGCTAATTTGACCACCACTAGTTGGCGCGGAGCGTAAAGAAAAATTCGAAGAATCAGACCCCTCAGATGGTCAAAAATAGCGTATTCATGCTTGTAAAGAGAATCTGAACATGTAGTCTTTATTTTTATCGATGCCACTAGTGGTATACAGAGTCTGCCTTTTTAAGTAAAAATTGTAATTTGACAGAATTTGCCTGTTTGCAGGAATTGAAAAAATTGGCATCACTGAAGGACCTTGCAGAGACAATCCTTTCCCTTTGGAAATTTTTGAAAAATTGGATGTCCATATATTCAATCTGGTGCCACATAGGCTATCTTTTGAATTAAAATCTGTGTTATTTAAGTTTGACTAAGTATTTTTAAGAACAAAGAGAAAATGGCATATGTGAGGGGAGCATGGCCCAATGGTCCCCCTTCGTACGCCACTAAAAGGAGGCCTAAGAGTAGCTCGATCACACAGGATATCCTGTTAGAGCAGCAGTCTGTTAAGTGTAGAAGGCTACAAAGTACTCCTGGACCCGTCTATTGTTACATCCCAAGTGAGCAGAAAGCTATTTTCCCGAACTAGCCTTTAAGCTTCCGTGGATTAGGCTAAGTAACAAAATCTAAGTATGCCAATGGGTCCCGTTCATTCTAATTTGTAGACTAACTTTACGTTTTTTCGTCGGTCATGCATTGTTTCAGCCCCGTCCATCGTTATGTACACAGAGTAAAATCGGTATAGCTACTACAAGCTTGTAGGACAATATAATGACCTCGGGGGGGGGGGGGGGGGGTCTATGTCAGTGATTTGTCAGTTTTCACATCCTTTTACTGAATTCCCAAAGTGTACAACGCAGAAACTGTGTACAAGGGGATAAGTTCGGGTTTACAGCCTTTCAGTGTTAGTTGTACTGTATCAGCTGTTGTTAAATTCCTGAATAACAGCTTCCTGTGCACTCAAATGCACTGATCATAATACCCGCGCGTACCGTATACAAGAGAACATTAATCTGCAACGCGGCGAGGACATTTCTGTGGAACGCGAGTGGGACAGTTCATGCGACACTGCCGAAATCTGGATTATTTTTTGCATGAAAATACGAATTATGTATGAGAAATGTCTCACAATTTCTTATTCTAACAAAAATTTTGAGAAATTTTTGTAATTTATCAAATTTCCCCAATTTCAACAAATTTCCCCAAAATATTTTCCAGGGGGGGCAACTTGCCCCCCTGCCCCCCCCCCCTCCCCAGTAGCTACGCCACTGTTAAGGCCAAGTTTCTAGAGATAGCTGCATAACGTTACCGATTGGAACATATGCATTGTAATCGATGATCTGGCACGCGACCCAAGGTACTAGCGGAAGGCAGTGAGTGCCAAGCAACAAGGCAGCTTAGTTATTGAACACAGCGGCGTACTGCGTTAACAATTAAACTTACTGTAACGGGGAAAAAACAGGTAGACGTAGCACAGAGCCGCTAGGACTTAATACTCGGTCAACTAAGAAATCTCTACTACTGTGACAAATCAGTCAGTACCTAACGTTGCAACTTGGTTTGGTCCTAGGCCTAGAAGAAAACTAGTCCCCTGCCGGATTTACTATATATTTCACAATTGTTTAATGTGTTGTTTTGTAAACATATCTGATTGATACATAGCCTGATAGCGGTCGGATATAAAATAAATACACATCAGATTCAACAGGAAATTTGGCGACTCTGTAGAATGTAATGATAATCACTAACGTTAGTTTTCACTAGCTGTCTGCAACATGATCCCCGTGTTCAGTTTACTTCAGTAGCTTGGACAAACATCAAAACACTTAAAACATAGGAAACAACAATTAGGACCTAGATAGAGAAATATCATAGGAAGAGAGGGTAACTTGCCAGGCAAAATTCGGTGCAAGTTGTTCACGTTCCAAAATCGTCATTCAGAAGGTCTCACTACTCCGTTAGAGTAGTGTTCTAGAGCGTCAAGTGCACACCCTCAAAGAAGTAGTCCTTTTAACTCTGGTTTGGACCAAATTTTGTCAGGATAACCTGCCAACTGGGTAATGAAAGTCCATAAATATTAAAGAGAACTTGTCAGAGTGTGGATGTTGGAAATTTGCGTAAGATTGATGGCGATTTAGACTGTTTAAAAAGTTGCTGTCAAATGGCGGAGGTTTTCCGTTTTTGTGAAGAGGCTACGGGTGGGTGTACCCTACAAAAACTTAAAGTCCTTCTAGCTCAGTATCTAAACGGTCATGGTATTGAGGTTTGGTGGAGCCATGATGGACAAACTTGTCAGCTATCAAGTCATGGGTGTCTTGAAATAGCTGTGAACTTTGACAAGGCTGCATGGACATCGAAAGGGAACTGATTAAGTGTGTAAGTCAATAAGGAAATTTTTGGGATGTGAGACCAGAAGTGCGTTCAGGGAGCACCCTGCTATTAGCGGAACGGCGGTGGTCTCGCCTGGAAAAGTAGTTCAGAAAGTACACCGTCAGTTTTAGGTCCTCTTTTAGGGTGAATTGCTCACATAAGAACAATCAGTGGCTGCTTAGTTTATGTGCTATGAAGGAGGAGATGTTGATATGTGAGTAATGTCAAACTGGAACGGACTGGTTATTTGGGCGGCCGCCTACAGCTTTTCGGCACATAATTTTCCCAAATTTTCCTCAAATTGACCATTTCTTGTAGTTTATCCGGTACAACTTTATATCAGACAGTCAGCGTTACAACAGTCACCATCTGATTTGGTAATAGACTCAAACCTCTGCCCAATTCTTTACACTAAAGTGCTCATTTCGAAGGAGAACAAATACAAGCATTTTCTTACGTATGCTATCATTTTGGGTTTCAGGGGGGGAGGCGGATCTCGTTTTTTTTTTTCATTTGGACTTTTTTTTGCCCAAACATTCGTTGGTCGCGGTTTGAAAATTTCGATGCGCCAGTAACGATGCGTCAACTGGTAAACCTGAAGGTGATATATATAGGCCTACCTCTGACAAGGAATCTAAGACCAAAGCAAAGTCCATTATATTGTGGAAATCAATTGCAGCAATTACTCCGCTGGGTACCTATTACAAACGAAAAAGTACGAGGGCGAAAAACTCATCCCCTGTTTTGCTGAAAAGAAAGCAAAAAACGCGTTAAAAAAAAGTTCTGCTCTCGACATCCTCACAGCAAGCCTTACCCCTTGTCGGTGTTACCGATCGCTGGCCCGTGCTTCAAGGAGCTTGCCCTGCTGATTTGTCGTGAAAATAAACTTGGGAAAAAATCTGCAACTGATCAAATACCGGTACTTTTTAGCCACACCCCAGACTTTACGATGTTCACTGACATTACTGACACGCCTGTTAAAACTTTGCCTGTTTACAGTAGGAACGGTTAACGATTAGCATTGGAAGAAAGTTATTTGGGCGTGTTGAAGCCAATATTTAAAATGCAGTCCAGATAATTAAGGGAGCAGGCAAAAAAAAAAAATTGTTTGCTCTATTCCCCAGCCCCCACCCCGTCTCATCCCTCCGGCAGTTCAATTCACATGTCATTGAGCTTTAATCAAGAGTACTAGAATACGTAAACTTCAGATAATATGGAAACTAGTGATAAAGATCGGTTGGTAGGACGGCGCTCGACTGCGAGTAAAAATAGCATTAGTGGCTTGAAAAGCTATCGAAGACCTGGCGATGCGCATTTCTCGTTTGCGCCATTAAAAAAAGTGCTGTTTCCCACTTTACCATTTCCGTTTTATTGTTATTTCTCCTTGCTGATTGAAGCTTTTAATAACTCACATGCCTTCACAATTTCCCTTGTAAACTTAGGCTTCGTTTTGGTAATCATGCCTTACTGTAAATTTTCAAATCAGTTCACTAGGCGCTACGGTATAAAGCCTACATGATCAACTCGTCCAAGCCTCACCCCTAAGCTTTTTTGTTTTCCGTTGCAATTTGGTAATATTTTTTCTAATGGTTTCCCATTTCTAAATGGAAACGATTCTAGACTTAAAGAAATTCGCATTCGATTCGCAAAGTCTCAATAAAAATAGAAGCCTCGGAAACGTAAGTTTCCGAGGCTTCTGTTTTTATTGAGACCGAACATGTTTGCCTTTCCAAAGCAACCCATGTTTTGGAAGGAAAGCGAGTCTTGAATGAATATTCATAAGTTATCGACTAAGAATCACGTTTTCTTTTGCTACTATGAATTAATCCTCTTAGGGGTAGGCCTAAGCATCTTCCAGCAATAGGTGACTATTGTCCTTGTTTCACGGTGCTTACTTCTTAAAAGAATTTAAACTTGACCAAGTCTTCCCCCGTGTTTTCCTGTGGTCCAGAAGCAGCGCACCATTTCAATTACGAAGACGATGTCACCGTACTATTTTGAGCTCTATGAAAAAGAGTTCTGACGGCACACTTTAACACATGCCGCTGAAATTATAATGTGTTTAATTTGTAATATGTACGTGGTAAAAAAGAAGTACTCGAATTAACCAAAAAGAAAAGTAAAGTAAACTGAGAAGTATATTTTTCATAATATTCTTCTGAGATGCGATATGACATTGTTGAGTAGTGATGAAGTGCCGAAAGGTTCCTACGAAACAACAACTTATTACACAAGCGCTTCCAGCTACAAAATTAAAATAACGATCTCGATAAAACAAAATAAAAAGGACATGATGGTGGGAATTTTTATGAGAGTGACTTGATGTGCAAGAGACGGCACCCACCCTCATTATTCATCCATATAAACTGAAATAATATAAAATCCCAACAGTTAAGTGCATCCGTGGTTCTTTCAGTCTAATGTGACTATGGCGATCTTTTAACTAAAAAGAGCTCAGTGATTAGGACTCATTTGTCACGGAAAGATTTATGGCGGCCGCCTACAGCTTTTCGGCACATAATTTTCCCAAATTTTCCTCAAATTGACCATTTCTTGTAGTTTATCCGGTACAACTTTATATCAGACAGTCAGCGTTACAACAGTCACCATCTGATTTGGTAATAGACTCAAACCTCTGCCCAATTCTTTACACTAAAGTGCTCATTTCGAAGGAGAACAAATACAAGCATTTTCTTACGTATGCTATCATTTTGGGTTTCAGGAGGGGAGGCGGATCTCGTTTTTTTTTTTCATTTGGACTTTTTTTTGCCCAAACATTCGTTGGTCGCGTTGGCGCCGGTAACGATGCGTCAACTGGTAAACCTGAAGGTGATATATATAGGCCTACCTCTGACAAGGAATCTAAGACCAAAGCAAAGTCCATTATATTGTGGAAATCAATTGCAGCAATTACTCCGCTGGGTACCTATTACAAACGAAAAAGTACGAGGGCGAAAAACTCATCCCCTGTTTTGCTGAAAAGAAAGCAAAAAACGCGTTAAAAAAAAGTTCTGCTCTCGACATCCTCACAGCAAGCCTTACCCCTTGTCGGTGTTACCGATCGCTGGCCCGTGCTTCAAGGAGCTTGCCCTGCTGATTTGTCGTGAAAATAAACTTGGGAAAAAATCTGCAACTGATCAAATACCGGTACTTTTTAGCCACACCCCAGACTTTACGATGTTCACTGACATTACTGACACGCCTGTTAAAACTTTGCCTGTTTACAGTATAGGAACGGTTAACGATCAAGCATTGGAAGAAAGTCATTTGGGCGTGTTGAGGCCAATATTTAAAATGCAGTCCAGATAATTAAGGGAGCAGGCAAAAAAAAAAATTGTTTGCTCTATTCCCCAGCCCCCACCCCGTCTCATCCCTCCGGCAGTTCAATTCACATGTCATTGAGCTTTAATCAAGAGTACTAGAATACGTAAACTTCAGATAATATGGAAACTAGTGATAAAGATCGGTTGGTAGGACGGCGCTCGACTGCGAGTAAAAATAGCATTAGTGGCTTGAAAAGCTATCGAAGACCTGGCGATGCGCATTTCTCGTTTGCGCCATTAAAAAAAGTGCTGTTTCCCACTTTACCATTTCCGTTTTATTGTTATTTCTCCTTGCTGATTGAAGCTTTTAATAACTCACATGCCTTCACAATTTCCCTTGTAAACTTAGGCTTCGTTTTGGTAATCATGCCTTACTGTAAATTTTCAAATCAGTTCACTAGGCGCTACGGTATAAAGCCTACATGATCAACTCGTCCAAGCCTCACCCCTATAAGCTTTTTTGTTTTCCGTTGCAATTTGGTAATATTTTTTCTAATGGTTTCCCATTTCTAAATGGAAACGATTCTAGACTTAAAGAAATTCGCATTCGATTCGCAAAGTCTCAATAAAAACAGAAGCCTCGGAAACGTAAGTTTCCGAGGCTTCTGTTTTTATTGAGACCGAACATGTTTGCCTTTCCAAAGCAACCCATGTTTTGGAAGGAAAGCGAGTCTTGAATGAATATTCATAAGTTATCGACTAAGAATCACGTTTTCTTTTGCTACTATGAATTAATCCTCTTAGGGGTAGGCCTAAGCATCTTCCAGCAATAGGTGACTATTGTCCTTGTTTCACGGTGCTTACTTCTTAAAAGAATTTAAACTTGACCAAGTCTTCCCCCGTGTTTTCCTGTGGTCCAGAAGCAGCGCACCATTTCAATTACGAAGACGATGTCACCGTACTATTTTGAGCTCTATGAAAAAGAGTTCTGACGGCACACTTTAACACATGCCGCTGAAATTATAATGTGTTTAATTTGTAATATGTACGTGGTAAAAAAGAAGTACTCGAATTAACCAAAAAGAAAAGTAAAGTAAACTGAGAAGTATATTTTTTCATAATATTCTTCTGAGATGCGATATGACATTGTTGAGTAGTGATGAAGTGCCGAAAGGTTCCTACGAAACAACAACTTATTACACAAGCGCTTCCAGCTACAAAATTAAAATAACGATCTCGATAAAACAAAATAAAAAGGACATGATGGTGGGAATTTTTATGAGAGTGACTTGATGTGCAAGAGACGGCACCCACCCTCATTATTCATCCATATAAACTGAAATAATATAAAATCCCAACAGTTAAGTGCATCCGTGGTTCTTTCAGTCTAATGTGACTATGGCGACCTTTTAACTAAAAAGAGCTCAGTGATTAGGACTCATTTGTCACGGAAAGATTTATGGCGGCCGCCTACAGCTTTTCGGCACGTAATTTTCCCAAATTTTCCTCAAATTGACCATTTCTTGTAGTTTATCCGGTACAACTTTATATCAGACAGTCAGCGTTACAAAAGTCACCATCTGATTTGGTAATAGACTCAAACCTCTGCCCAATTCTTTACACTAAAGTGCTCATTTCGAAGGAGAACAAATACAAGCATTTTCTTACGTATGCTATCATTTTGGGTTTCAGGAGGGGAGGCGGATCTCGTTTTTTTTTCATTTGGACTTTTTTTTGCCCAAACATTCGTTGGTCGCGGTTTGAAAATTTCGATGCGCCAGTAACGATGCGTCAACTGGTAAACCTGAAGGTGATATATATAGGCCTACCTCTGACAAGGAATCTAAGACTAAAGCAAAGTCCATTATATTGTGGAAATCAATTGCAGCAATTACTCTGCTGGGTACCTATTACAAACGAAAAAGTACGAGGGCGAAAAACTCATCCCCTGTTTTGCTGAAATGAAAACAAAAAACGCGTTAAAAAAAAGTTCTGCTCTCGACATCCTCACAGCAAGCCTTACCCCTTGTCGGTGTTACCGATCGCAGGCCCGTGCTTCAAGGAGCTTGCCCTGCTGATTTGTCGTGAAAATAAACTTGGGAAAAAATCTGCAACTGATCAAATACCGGTACTTTTTAGCCACACCCCAGACTTTACGATGTTCACTGACATTACTGACACGCCTGTTAAAACTTTGCCTGTTTACAGTAGGAACGGTTAACGATCAAGCATTGGAAGAAAGTCATTTGGGCGTGTTGAAGCCAATATTTAAAATGCAGTCCAGATAATTAAGGGAGCAGGCAAAAAAAAAAAATTGTTTGCTCTATTCCCCAGCCCCCACCCCGTCTCATCCCTCCGGCAGTTCAATTCACATGTCATTGAGCTTTAATCAAGAGTACTAGAATACGTAAACTTCAAATAATATGGAAACTAGTGATAAAGATCGGTTGGTAGGACGGCGCTCGACTGCGAGTAAAAATAGCATTATTGGCTTGAAAAGCTACCGAAGACCTGGCGATGCGCATTTCTCGTTTGCGCCATTAAAAAGAGTGCTGTTTCCCTCTTTACCATTTCCGTTTTATTGTTATTTCTCCTTGCTGATTGAAGCTTTTAATAACTCACATGCCTTCACAATTTCCCTTGTAAACTTAGGCTTCGTTTTTGGTAATCATGCCTTACTGTAAATTTTCAAATTAGTTCACTAGGCGCTACGGTATAAAGCCTACATGATCAACTCGTCCAAGCCTCACCCCTATAAGCTTTTTTGTTTTCCGTTGCAATTTGGTAATATTTTTTCTAATGGTTTCCCATTTCTAAATGGAAACGATTCTAGACTTAAAGAAATTCGCATTCGATTCGCAAAGTCTCAATAAAAACAGAAGCCTCGGAAACGTAAGTTTCCGAGGCTTCTGTTTTTATTGAGACCGAACATGTTTGCCTTTCCAAAGCAACCCATGTTTTGGAAGGAAAGCGAGTCTTGAATGAATATTCATAAGTTATCGACTAAGAATCACGTTTTCTTTTGCTACTATGAATTAATCCTCTTAGGAATAGGCCTAAGCATCTTCCAGCAATAGGTGACTATTGTCCTTATTTCACGGTGCTTGCTTCGTAAAAGAATTTAAACTTGACCAAGTCTTCCCCCGGGTTTTTCTGTAGTCCAGAAGCAGCGCACCACTTCAATTAGGAAGACGATGTCACCGTACTATTTTGAGCTCTATGACGGCACACTTTAGCACATGCCGCTGAAATTATAATGTGTTTAATTTGTAATATGTACGTGGTAAAAAAGAAGTAGTTGAATTAACCCCCCAAAATGTTTGTTTTTTAATTGAACGTATAATATTTATTACAGATTAATGTTTAGTGAATTTTGTGTATTTTGAGGATATATTTGTCGGGATTTATCTTTTCAAGGGACGGGGATTGTGGTGGAGTGAAAATTGTTACTAGTTTTTGTCACTGTACTTGTGATTTCAAAGAGCTTTTTGGACGGTAAATATTTTACATTGAGAATTTTCAGTAAGTTATTTTTTGTTGGAGGGAAACATTGTAATTAGTAGGTAAATTTCATTTTTTGAGTTGGTGAGTATTGATATTTGTTTAGTAGTGATAGTGTGTTATTTGAAGTTATCTGGATAATATTATGATCTTATAATCTTATAAGTATCGCCGTTCAAAGATTTCTAAATTAGAAAGGAAGAGTTGGCAGCAAAGAAAAAGAAAGTATGGGCAGTGCCGGAGCCTGGGATTTCGGTCAGAGGGGGGGGGGGGGGGCGAAAGTGATCTGCAGGGGCGCCTCGAAAGAGTAAATACCCTGAGCCCCAGCACGGTCGAAGCCACGGATTTTCAGACTATCCATTTGATTTTCCGCACCTGGTACCATGAGTTGGCGCGGAGCGCTAGAAAATTTTGGCCCAAAATGGCTCTCAGATCGTTGGAAATGGCATTTCTAAAGCCTATTTACCGCATATAACTAGGGAAAAAACTGCGTGAACTGTTTAGAAATGTTGATGATAATTTTTCTTCTTCTTTTTCTTTATGTTTTTTTTTTCGTTTTCCAGGCTTTTTATTTTCCAGGGGAGGGCAAGTTCTCCCCATGCCCCTACCTGCGGACGCCGATGTTTCTACCCCTCTCTTGCACATTCTAGTAAGAAGGCGGTCGTTATATTTTGTGTTAATGTTAGCCCTCGATTTTAGATTTTAATATAATAATGGGCTACTTTGTGAAGCCTAAAGATTAAACTTGCTAGAGCCAAATAGCAAGAAATTTTACTGGGGAAGAAAAGTTATGGAAATTAATCACCGTTCGGTGTATATTTGTGGAATCTGGAAATCAAGATAAATACACGAAGAAACATTAATTGACATGATGTACATCATGTGACCACTCTGAAATAGCCATTAATTAAGTACACTGAAAGAAATAGCCAAGGCAAACGGTATGAATTGGCACTGTAGATACCGAATTCATAACAAATAAAAGTAGCCTAAATCTAGGCTGATTAGATGCAATTGGCTTCTGAGACCACGAAAGTACACAAATAGATATTTTCATGGGATTATCGTGCAGTGTCAGAAATAGCCATTTATCATGAGAATGATCACTTGAAGAAAAGCAAAAAATGGAAACTGCTCATTAAAACCCTTAAATCTTTACCACTGGGATAACAGTTTTATTTTATTTTAACTTAAATGGTCTCTTCAAATGATTTTGAAAAAGGTTGTGGAAGCTATTTTGGTTTCTTTATAAACTCTTTTATTGTCTATGTCGACAATTATACCCGACAACAAGAGGGCTATTTGCGCTACAATTATTGTTGCGCCCTTTTCAACATCTTTTATTGGCCGGGAGGGTGAATTTAATGTCGGTCTGTGTATTTTGTAAGCTTATAATCACGCTTGGTGTGAAGCAATTTACTTAGCACAGCGACAACATTCATTAGTGCGTAAAAAGCATGAAGGTACGCTTCGGCAAAACCTATCCCTATATTTTAAAAGACTCTATTAATTTACGTCTTTTGCCAATAATGGTGCAAGAGTGACGGTATGCTAAAAACCTAGAAAGGGCGTCGACAGACGATTTTGGTCGGTCGGGGGGGGGGGGGCGATCGCCCCCCTGACCATATGGCAGCTCCGCCACTGAGTATGGGGTTCAATTTCAAGATAAACGTTGTAGAGGGGAAAGAAATGATGATATCAGAGTCGGGAGCAAAAGAAGTTCTAGTGAATGTGAAAAAAGTCAGCGGTACAATGATGGTGGAAGTAGGAAACATGCATTTTATTTTTTCGTTGTTGATAGCTGTTGGAGAGAAAAAAAAACGTTTAGGAAACTTGTGTCGATAGATTCAACATGGTTTTTGTGGAAATTGGTGAACTTGGTTTGTCGCCCAATGAAACTGGAAAATGTGTTTCAGTTGAGAGTAGGCCGATTTGTGTAAGAAAAGTGCGAGGGAATGGTAATTGTTTCTTTCGGTGTTTGGCAGTATTGATTACAGGTGTAGAAGATAATCATTTTTATTGAAGACAATTAGTCATTGTAATTTCATTATGTAGGAGTGATTTGTCGGTCTATTTTATGACTAAGGAAGAATAATTATGCTACTTCTACTGGAATGGATAGGGATGATGATCTTAGTATAAACAACAAAAGAACGTCACCAGTCTATTGTTTATACTCCCAATTCCCAACTTCCTTGAGTGCACTCAGCAATGATTAAAAGTATGGTGACCAACAAAAAGCCCTGACTTGATACAACAATTAAAGAGGAAGATTTGCAAGGTAAAAAACCGATCGCAATTATGTCCATAACTTTTACCATTCTCACGATATACTTCTTCAAAGTGTAAATGTTTCTTTGTAGTAACCTGTTGCCTATTCAAAAATTCTGATGTTAGTGTTGTATAGAGTTGATATTTGATTATTTTGTTAACCCTGTATTAATTATCTCTTAATTACTCACCATATAGTTTTTAGTTTGGTGAGTGATACTGATGGTTTTTTATTACACAATTTAAACTTCTAAAGTAAAACCCTCAGGACATACTAATGTTATACTACTTTCCTTGAAATGAAGGTTACAAAAACAAAGGATTACATTAGCCTGTCCCTCTCTCAACATCACAAGATGCGCATATTTAGCAGTGGCGGAAATTTTCCAAAACTTATTTTTACTTTCACTAAATAGATCATTTAGAAGAATGATTTTATTAAATCCTCTCTCTAACTCGAATGCATGTAAGAATGAAACTGTAAAACTGAAATCTGTCCTGTTATATGATGTGTTACTTTATTTACACATAACGCCTTAAAGAAAGACGATTAACACGTTGAGGCGCATATGTTTTTAAGGTCACGTATAGTAGTAGTAAAGCATGGGATTAACATATTCATGTGTTTACAACAGTAACACCTCCACATGTTATTCGCCGTATATATGAGGCGTCAGTGTGTTAGGGTAATTAAATAGCACATCCTATACCTTCACTGTACAAAGAATCGCTATTAACACGTGCAAGTGTTAATTAAGTGTAACTTCGTATTTTTACAGCGATGTTGTTTCGCGATATCAAAAGATTGCAATGAATAATTTTGCCAGGCCACTATATAGCATACAGTACGAATGTTTAGTCTTTTTGGGGGGTACGAAGTTGTGACAGTATATCCCAAAGTGGAAAAAACGGGATGGATTTGAATGTATTTGTTTGGTATTTTACCTTGTAGTAATAATTATTTATTTAATACATAAAGGTGAACGTAAAATTAAAGAAAAGTGCTTCATTATCATCTAAACACTATACTTGCACATGCAAGTGGGACACTGATTCACTTTTTGATATTTCATGAAAAACTGTGTTTGTTGTATTGGGATATGTTTGAGAAATATTTGTCCTTTGTGACTATACATTTGTCAGAAATGTGTTCGATGTTTGACCTCTTTCTACCAGAAATTTTTCCTTTGAGTCTGATTATGAGTTCTGTAGTAATGTTTAGCTTGTATTAATGTTTTTTTTTCTCTAAGTCGGTAATCTCTTTTCTGTCAGTCTCTCAGAGAAGGGAAGAGTATCAAAAAAGATAAATTTTCATGAACATTAGGAATAAATTACGCCTCCATGTATTTTTGAGATGTTTGAGAATTAAATTCCATCGACATTTGTAACTAACAGCTTGTGAACATCAGCTGGATTGGATCCAGCCTAACTTTTTACAATTACTTTAGTGTACTGATTATAACATCGATCAAAACTTGGGACTGATTTCTGTTTTGCGGTAAAAGCTATGCCGTATTATCCACGTACACGTTCATTCTAAAAACCATATAACACATGATAAGACTCAGAAGGATGAAAATTGCGTTACTGGTCACCGCGTGTAGAATGTATAAAAGCGCATGGCAAAACTTCACATGAGCTTAATATCTATGTTCACTTATTTTCACATACAATCTGTGATCCCGTTTCTTTCCTTTTTCATGAGATAGAGAGTATTTCATATGAATTTCTTTGGTCACACAAACCAGATAACTATAGGGGAAACGTTCTGTTCTAATATGTGCAAAATGTGAAGGTGGTTTAGGAGTGGTCTAATTATGCTCTTTTGCTCATAGCTTAAAGTCAAAATGAGGGAAAAAATATTTTCAGGATGGTTTTGCTTTTTGGAATTTAAGAAAGTTTTGTTTGACAGTAAGCTCAAGAAATATGGCGGAATATATGTGATTTAATGTAACCTTTCCAATGATTATGTTTACCATTGAAAACAAGTATTTATGATATCTGTTGCACTTGATCTTATTTTACGCCCTCCGGATGTGTATCTTAATTAATATATTTTGAATAATTCTGTTTAACAATAAACTTATCCATGCTAGAGCTCTCGTAGTCACTACAACTTACAAAGTATTTTTTAATGAGAGAGTCGACTGAGTGCTTAATTAAAATGATTTCTGCCATAAATGTTATTTTACTAGTATTTTTCCGTTAACATTGTATTCTGGAAAAATTCTGCTATCCCGAGGAGTGGCGACTGAATCTACATGCTACTAATGAAATTAACTATAACGCAAAGCGATTAACAATGTTTATCACTCATGCAAATAACTTGAAAGCTACTGCGATCTCAAATATGAATCTTACAGCAGTGCATCGTATTCTTGGTCAGATATTTTCACCATCGTCTTTGAAGCTGTTGAAGACCTCAAAATTCAATTCTTTCAGTTTTGTCTTTACGTTCATAGAATTATAAGAAGTAACGAATTTTTATTCAGAATTAAAAAGGAAAAATTCTCCTCTCTGTACCTTTTGTGAGGATCCCCCTTATCTTTAGACCTTTTTCCGGACCTATAACAGTGCGACATATTTTTGGAAAGATATTTCATCAAAGCTTAAATCCAGATCAAGTAAATTTTGGTTTAGTTCATGAAGCAAGTTTTTTCCATTTTCTCACTTTTAATTGAAGGGAACATTTTTGGCAAACAAAAGCTCAAAGTAACGACTGCTAAGGTTGTACTTACAAGCCTGTGAAATGCCATTTCCGGCTATCTGAGGGGTCACAATTTTTCAAAATTTTCTGTACACTCCGCGCCAACTCATGGTGACGCTCCGCTTAGATATTCGTTCGGGCAGATGGTCGACCGTCAGCGCGCCCCGGAACGAAATATATAGATCCGCCCCTGCTACCAAAAGCAGGTAAGAAGTCTAAGCTGACATACATCTAATAGCCATAAGTGAAGAGCCGAATATTCCTGATATATGGCTCTGACCACGGATCTACATACCTGGATGTAAGGTGGTGCCGAAAAATTGAAGCAACAGAACCGCTCTATTGTGTGTGGCAAAAGCGTCGTGCAACAGTGCTACTCTCTACACACAGTTGGATAGGCAATTTAATATGATGGTTTGATAATTTGACGTTTTGGCTTGAAATAAGGTCAAATATGTTATGGATTGTGCTCATTTTCAACAGAAAATGTCAATTACTTTAAAAACTGATTGAAATCATCTTATATTAAGCGCAAAACTTTCACTTAGTGCAGTTCGTGGTGGACTGAAGTTCAACTTGACTGAGGGCGTCTGCATGAGTCCACTAGTCCCCCGTCTTTCACAGTGACAACTAAGTGCAAGTTCAATAAAAAGGTGTGGGGGATGTTGAGTCTCACCCTATAAATATGAGCCCACAGAGTCGTCCACACAAAATCCCACCAAAAAGTTTCCCCTCCTGACAACTCCACCCCTCAGTTCAAACCGGCCCTGCGACTTCAATTATTACTTTGAACTGAAAAGTGAATTAAGCTCCACCCCATAGGTTGGAGCGTTGAATTATGAAGTCAATAAACCCGCTATGTAATCAACACTTTCTCTGAAATCCAAGTGAAGAGAGGCCTGCACTTATTTATTAGAACAAGCCGAATACCGATCCTTCATTGTGGTCAATAAACCGTATACGCACGGATCTGAGGGGGCTTTTACGGCCTCATCCCCCTCTTTTTTGCCACTTCAGCATATTAAAACGTATCGAAAATTAGCACTACCATGCAACTCCCCCACACCCCTGATTTCTTCCTGGGGGCGGCTGAAGTCAGCCGCCCCCACACCAACTTTTTGGATTGTCTGGATTTGTGCTTGTATATGGCACAGTGGGGCAATGCAGGCCCTACAAAGTCACCCCTGACAAAGTCGCCATTAACAAAGAACAAAATCACCTCAGTCCTGATAAAGTCGACGGGCCCTAAAGAAAAATGTTAAAACACGTGCTATCAAACAAAGGTAGTAAACCTACTTGGGTTCCTTTTGGGTAAAACCCCCTGTGGACTGGGGGTTTTGGAATATGTCCACATTATTCATCCCTGCCTGTCGTAAGAGGTGCAGACTAAATGTTAAGACTTGTACCGCATTCAACCTATATGGCAAGTATTTATAACACATCGTGTTATATATGTGTCGTTAAATCTTATCTAACCCTTATGGGTAAGCCTATACCGGTGGGGGCATTTACCGAGATTGATAAGGGGCCATATGGGTAGCTCACATACACGAGGGATATTAAAGGGTTAAAGTTGGTTCATATTCTCACACACACTATCAGTTGTTTGACTGAGCCTTAGAACTAGTTTCTCATATGTGTCATTTGGATTAACTTAAGGGCTGCCCATGAGGTGGGTGCAGGAGGGGGGGGGGGCTCGCCTTCTCGATTCGGGCAAAAGAATTTGGTCTATTCGGGCAAAAATGGGCAAAACATGATGAATGGTGTCATTATTTGGGTAAAAATTGGTCTTTCCCCTCAAAGAAACTTACTCCCGTACTGTTGTGTATTGCGTGGTACGGGATCGAGTTCAAGGCCGAAAAAGGATAAGAGAGTTGAGTTGATTTTAAAATATTTATTTGATGATTTAATTTCCGCAAAAGATGATTAAGTTGAATTAATTTATAATTATTTTGCTAGCCTAATACGATTCCTATTATGTGTATCCCTCTGCGTCTACGGCACGAGTGTCCAGCTCGCAGGCTTGGTCTTGTGAATTGTGCGAGCTCTGAACACATGAAGTCCCCTGATTGGTCAAAAGTTATGACACACTCATATGAATAATTATTATGATATAAATGACCAATGAGGAGGCTGCAAATTGGGAAATTGGCCACACCTCGAAAATATGGGTTACAGCGTGCACGTGGAGCTACGGCAATGTGATATGTCACGTCCACTGGTAACACGTGACGGGAAACAGGAAGGGCCCTGGAAATCTAGAACAAAGGGAAGGGAGCGTTGCTCGTAAACAACAAGATGGCGTCTGGTAAAGGTCATGAAGAGTGCACCATACTACATGACAGTACGCCTATGGGGCTGCCCATGGCTACGTCTCTTATCAGAATCCCGGGTGGGAAACCATATGGACCCTTACAGTAAGGGTTATGAAATGGGTCCCGTAAGATTCCCTTATGAGAATGTCATCAGTAACATGGTTATTTTAGAGGGGGTAAGTCTTTGGGAGGCATAAAACTGTAATCTTGTCTTAGGCGACAGACTTAGCCTAGAGGAAACATGCCTTGTCAGGCAGGGGAACTTTTCTTTCAAGGTTAGACTTTGTAAGGAGGCAAGATTTTCAGGATGGACTTTGTAACTGGGTGTCTTAATTAAAGATGGAGTGTCTTCATGAAAAAAAATCTGAAAACGCAAGACTTCGGAAACCTTTTTCACGGATTACTTCACGACTACGTGACTCCATAATTAATATCTGAAATATGAATAAATGACTCTGTCGGCAATAGCCGTATAGCGCCCTCACTTAGACAAAGTTTTCAAAATGCGTACCTGGGGAAACATCAAGTCCCTACTTACTGACTCTTTAAAAGTACAGTACTCAAGAAACAGTAGTGAAGGCTTCAGCAAGCTGGGGGACGACAGAATACAATTAACCCTTTCTCCGAAGACCAGCCCAAAGGATATTTTAACGATTTGGTTTGGAATGTTTAAAGCTCGTAGTATACGAGATGATCACTGGGCCGCCCCAACAATTTGCTCAAACAATTAAAAAGTACGGTAGATTTAAAGAACAACAAAATAAAGAAATAAACAAGGGTTACATAGCAGTTCTGGAAACCCACTACCAGAACTTTTCTCTAATCTATATGCTACATATATATTTTTTGTTCTGTAAATTTGCAGTGATTTTGATTTTTTTTTTACAGAATATAGGTCTTCGGAACAGCCGAATCTCCAGTTCAAACTTCAACATTTCTCTTGGTTTCTCCGATTAAAGAACCACATTTTCAAAATTCGCTTATTGGAAACCCAACCATAATTACATTTTCTCGTACACAAAACCCTTATTTTCTATTCCTGAAGCCTTAAAAAGTTCAGTGTCTTCAGCATCCCCTTTGTCCGAGCCTCGTTTGACTGCCCTCCCATCGGAAAGCATGGCATCTTGTCGGGCAAATCTTGCATTACCGTACATGTGGGAAGTTTGGTTAATGTCAAAACACATTTGAAAAAGTGGGAATAAGTTAGCGTGTACAGGGCATGACTTTCTTTTATATAAAAGGCCCGGGTTCACTTACCGGAACTCTGAGTTGTGCATTGTCAAAGGTATATATATAAAGGTAAAGAAGTTCAAGCAAATTTAGTATTTGCTAGAAAAGTTAGAAGGAAAGTAATATATTTCAATCCAAAATTACACATATTTTCCATAAAATGACATGTGGCCTGATTTGAAGGAAAAATTTTCTCAAACAAGGACTGTGATCAGCTCCCATCTTGTATGCTTATGCTCAAGGCTGTCGATGTAGCCTGCCTGCCTATTTTCAATAGACCTAACGCATACGATGTCACAGAGCTGAAAGTATGCCCCCTTTTGCTCAAAACAAACCACCCCCCCCAAAAGAAATACAGACATCTGATTTATCAACCAGTCGGATACGCGCATATTCTGCTGCAGGTGCAGGGTAAACTCTTATGCGTGCGATCATATGTTCCATTGTTTTACTCGTCAGTGTGTGGTCAATGCATAAGGTCCACAGCCCATTAACTAACAGTTGTGATTTAACCAAACTTCGTAGCAAGACCTGCATGGTCCCTGGACAAGAGACGTTTTTCCAACACCTCTCAATTTTTCATGGGGGGGGGGGGGGTATGGGTTAGATCTGTACGTCTCTTCCTCTCTGTTGCCACTATGCAGCTCGTTATAAGCTACAAGACACGTCACATTGATGTTCCGCCCACAAAATAAGGCCTTGCAATTCTACTGCACGATAAGACTTTACCCTCAGGACGCCCCCGAATGCCCCCCTGAAAACTTGTGTTCATGCGCCTGAGAAATTGAAAAATTCTTATAGGTTTTTTATAAAAGAAGAGGATATTTATATCGTGGTTTTGAAATGGACCTTTGCAGATATTCATTGGTTGTCCCCCAGCTAGGGCCAACTTAGGTCCAAGTTAAAGGCCTTGCAATGGAACGCAATATGGGATTGTGTTGGGAAGTGTGATGTCTAAATTTGAATCAAACCTTATTTCAGTCTTACCTGTTCAAATGAAATAACGTCAAATACTGGGTAGTGGTCATTAACCCTCCCGAACTGAGCCCTAGGCCTAGGTGAGGGTCTGCCTTGACCTACATGCATGCGTAGCCATAATGGAATTTTTAGGGGGCCTAGGTAACAAGTGGGGGCCTGGTACCCTGAGGGTCAGGAGCGGCAAGAGTATCTGAGCGGAGCGCCACCATCAGTTGGCGCGGAGAGAGGAAGAAAATTTGGGGCTCTACAAACCCTCCAGATATCCTGAAACGGCACTTCCCATGGGTTTTTAGCTGAATTTACCCATGAAATACGAATCTCATGTTTGTCACTCCTCAAATAATGAGAATAAAGAATCCATCTATGAAAATGGTAATACCAACACTTTTTAGGGACCTCAAATCTGGGCATTTCTGATTTGTGGCCTGGGGTATGAGACTAAAGGGGACCGGTATATATAGCTTTCCCTTGGGAAAAATTGTAAACTCAAGAGGACGTAGATGGCAAATGCGGCAATATTTGATGGATTTCAGCTTTAATAGGAAAACCATAAGTAGTTGTGTCTCCATCTGAGAAACTTTCTTTGCGTGTGATTTCCTACATGCAAAATGTTGCTATGTTTGGCAAAACTTTGAACTGATAACAGGCCTATGTTTTAGGGTTTTCCTTTTTGGGGAGGGTGAAAAATTTCAAAATACCCATTTTTAGTATTTGTGGAGACTTTACAGGTGACATTCATACTACCACAGAAACAATTTTTTCGGGTTTCCTTGATGTCTAGATGCAAATTGGTGCAGTATTTGTTCAGTCATCGGTACATTTCGTGGTCAAAATTAAAATACTACGAGCAAATCTCTCAAAATATTTAAACCGCAAAGCAGAAGTAGGGATCATGTGGGAAACACATGAAATCCGGACCTTGTGGACATTTAAAAAATCCGCCCAGACGCCACTGCCAACTAGTTAAAATGGGACGTCGAAAAAAAATCCACGGTTCTACAGTGGCACTTGTCATGGGCAGGAATGAGGCACGACATATGCCTACTTGTTAGGGATTGAAGGAAGAATTATTCGAAGGCAGTACCTTACCTTTACAGCATATTTTGTGTATGTTAAAGTATAGGAATATGTTCGTGTAAGAATGGTCTCCAGCGTATGGTTGACTTGTTTTCATTCAATCCGCCGTGAATTTTGCGCGAAGCACAAAATCGAGCATAAAGCGTGAGTCTATGCAGGTGGGGTCCAGTGCCCATTTAAGGACCCCTGGTGGTACCCAGGATCAATTCCTCTTGGAGGTTCAGGGGTCGAAGCCCCCAGAAGCTCCAAGGTTTTACATCTGGGTCAAAAATTAAGCTTCATGATAGGTACATTCTTGTTCATCTGTCCTATCAGAAATGTACTCACAAGTAGGCTAAATAATAACCAGAGACTGAATGAGTGTGTGGCCTCTAGCAGAGCCTAGCTTGCATTAAAAAGTATACTTTAAAAAGTGTGACTGCATGATCAAGTAGTTAGAGGATTCGACTTGCAGCTGGGAGGTCTGGAGTTCTACTACTGACCGGGTCATACCAAACACTAAAATAGAGATATCGATATTTCTAACTAACTGTCTTAACAGTATGGTAAGGTTCTAGAAGGTAGGAATAAAGTATGCAAGCAACCAAATCAAAAAGCATGAGGCAAGTGACCCTGAAGCAAGTGCAGTGTTGACTAGCCACTGCACAAGCTTGCTCTGCACAGTGGATTTTTTCACTGCTGGCAAATGAATTTCTTTTTCAAAAAGAAGAAAAAGAAGAAGAAGAAGAAGAAAAAAAAGGAATACTTATTTTATAGTCCGGGAATAGTTCGAATATCAGCATATTTAGGGGATTATTTAAAATACGTTACCTAGGTTGGTTAGTTAGCCCCATTTTCCAACCAATTGATCACTTTACCCAGGAAACACTTGTCTGGCCACTGTACTCTTAGGAGCTATATGTGAAAGGTACTGACTGGGGACATATCCCTGTCCCTGGTCCACCTCTCTTCCGCAGTGCCGCCCCTGCTATTCACTTTTTGCGTTACTTAGATACCGTCCTAACCTAGCTACCCCGGCAGCGGCAAGTAAGCTTTTGTGGTGATGGTATTCTCCAAAAATCGAGAGGAGGGGTTCGGAAATATGGGCGCGGCAGTACTTGTGACAATTCTTCATAGAGAAATGTCCTTGTTCTGCGTGCCCGTAGACAGAAGTCTTCCCTGACATAAACATAATTATCATTTGTGTAGTAAATACACTGGATGTACAAAATATGCCTGTACGTAAGATGTGCGGATGATCAATCTTCAGCAGTATAGTACGGATAGGATATTCCCAGGCCATGCAAACTATGCAGTGCAGACTATCATTACGTACATTGACACACACCGCACTGTGCCGATCAGTACTGTCGTACACTAGCGTAGTATTCGTGCTCGCTATCGTCTGACCTGTTGTAGAAGTCCACCCGACGTTAAACCTCTTTTAAAACAACTTTTTTGAGAGGGTAAGTACAAAAATTCTTTTCCATGTTTCATGCGATTCTCAGTAGTTCTTTGGAATTAACAGGACTTTTGAAATGAATCCTGAAAACATTTACGATGAAGCGAGGAAGTCAATGTTACAATCAACACTGCGGCCATTGACAACACTCGAAGTAACCTTGGGTGACCGTCTGTTGTGATACAAGGGGAGTGTATCTTGAGTCGGTTACTGCTTACAAAATGTAAGACAGGTACACAATGGCGTAGTCATCTTAATTGACCGAACCATGGTAACCCAGTGATACCATATTAAATGAGTGGTGAATGTTCTCAGTCATGGACCTACCTTTTCAGGCAGGTATCAATTTTGAATGCTCGTCAAATGGCATAAAGGTTGAAAGTTGATTGCAGCTTCCAACTACTACTAGTTAACATTTTACAACTTTACCTTCCCCAGAGTGAGCTCCATTTCAAAAATGCATGGTCATAACTCCTTACTTAAAACTGCAGGAGGCATTTGGTTCCCATTTCCCAACCTTGTTTCTAACTGCTAAGTTCATAATCCGTAATCAGCCTCAGACTTGCCTTAGTCCAGGCTTTATGGTCCTTAGGAAAGGACTGTGGTGGTTCGCTGTACTCACTGTACACAGTCCTTGCTCCAATCATTCAAATCAGCGCAATGATCGCTGGTCGTTTTAACTGTGGAAATTTACTTTCTTCTGACATTAAAATTTTTTAACTTAGGCCTATTATAAGGCCTACTTTATTTTTTAAAACACCCATTTCTAAAGGCTAATGCCATAACTATTCTTCTACAAGTCTTACAGAAGCAACCAAAGATTTTTTGATCACTGAAATCTTCCAGATATTGTCAAAACTTTGGAATGAAATCACCAACTTTTTCGCACGGTAGAATTTCCTTATTGTACTAGGCCTATGTGACTTTGGAACTTTGTTAACAACAGTATGCCAACGATGGTAACTGTTGTGTCAATTATGTGGACAACTTGCACAGTTAACTTACCATATAAATCTAACATCCTTAGTGACATCACAATCATATGCATCGGTGTTCTAATGTAAACAAATATTTCAAAGGCTACAGTAAATTTTCTGAAGTTGCAAAATTGATGATTTTATTCCGAATTTTTGGACCAATTTAGAGGTTTCAAGTTATCGAAAATAGTTGCAATAGTTGAACAGGATTTGATTTGGAAAAGGTTTATGATAGCAGATTAACATTTTAGTTCCTGCCTTTGCTACAAGAAAAGAATTTATAGTTTTCTGAAAATATTATTATGGTCGAAGACCCTCAACCGCGGAATAAGAGGAGTAAGGACTATGTATGGGGAAAAATTATGTGACTGTCCATACTGTACATAGGCCTAGTCCTTTACTAAAGACTAGTTCAGGCTAATTTGTTTTGGAGTCACTTGTCAAAAAGGGTGGCTCAGTGTATGGGTGTGTGAGATTTGTCAAAACTTGGATTCCATGTATGTTCAGCAGATACTGCTGTAAGGCATGTCTTCAACTGAGATAAATAGACAACTGATGGGAGACTGGCTGAATAGTAGGTGTAGGCAGTATATTCACTTGAGTTTGAGGCTTGCCGTACATGTCTCATTTTCTGTATCATGTAAATTACCCTACACTTGTCTGTTTTATCTTTCAAGTTGGTTTTCAAGCATTTGTAAATAATGCACAGGTGGGTTTGGTAGCATGGATGGAATTTTATGCAACTTTAAAAGTAAGAAATATTCTAGAACTTAAGATGAAATGTCCCTTTTAGACATGTATACTGAATTTGTCCTGTCCTAACTTGAATGTGCTGAAATTTCAAAAAGGTGTCTTCAAAACTTCGCTTTAAATTTGTGATATCATGTTGACTGGAACAGCTGTTGTTGTTAGTTGTAAAACTGCCAAATTTCACGAATTAGGTGGAGATCACAAGAAACCAAAGGGATAGCCCAAACTATATTATGAGTTCCGATATGGTAATAACTCTCGTAATTGACCATGTGAGTAAGCTGGCATGCTCCAGCTAACAACAGCCAAGATAAATGAAGCAAAAAGTGTGATTTTCCCTGACCTTAATTCAAGAATCAAGTGCTGGCTACAATGAGGATTAAATGCAACCGATTTGGGTAAAGATAAAATGTACCCACCTGTTTTGGCCTCAGTGTGAACAAAAACAATTCATTTGGTTTGGTAAATCGGTCCACAGCAAAGGCTGGTGCTTTGCTACAGTGAAAGGGAAGAATTTTGACCTGTGCGAAATTTTTGCAGTGTGAATTCACTGCAGTGTAGCACTTTGGTTTTCCATGACATTAGAACAATTGGTTAAATTCAAGACAGGGATTTACATGTACAGAGCATACCACAAGTTGCTACCACCAAACTTGCAAATTTATTTTACCACCTCACATTGTATTAATACCAGACGCAACAATTATTTTCATCAAAGATTTGCCAGAACTAAGAAAAAGCAATTTTGTATGTCAGTTACAGGGGTAAAGCTATGGAATTCCTTCTCTCAGAATCTAACAGGCTGCAAAAATATTGAGAAATTTAAAAAGATATTAAAAGATCAACTGTTGACATCCTAGTTTTAATGAAGGTAATGGTTCCCCCACTATAGTATAACTCATGAATTACTTCCTATCTTTTCGTTGTTTTGTGTTGTTTTTGTAATTGCGTGTTGTTATTGATTGTTTATACATATTACGTACTGTATTCCTTAAGTCAGGGGAAAATGATTAATAAGTATTTATACTTCTTTTTTCTCCTTTTCCGTGCAATGATGTCAAACTCATCTTTCTTTAAACTATTAAACTGTGTATGTACATGCTGTACACTGTATATGTTCATTGCTGGAATAAATGAATTGAATTGAATTGAATTGACATATCAGTCAACTTCCTGGTGCAAATGTTTATCAGTGTTTTGAATGGTTTTCTTATCAGCCAGTGGAGTTGTCAGTTAATTGTGCAGCAGTGAATGTTGGAATTAATGTCTGATTTCCAATTAAGGTTGTTATTACTGAAGTAAGGTGTTTAGTGTAGACCCACAGGCTGTACGTATTTCTCTACTTTTACAGCAACTGGCAGTATATTTAGGAAGGTTACCTTTGATATTGTGTAATATAATTTGTTCAGACTAAAAGCCTCTACCACAGTTGTTCAAATGCATGGTTTTTTTTGAGTGAATGTTAAAGCTCATGCGTTGATTTTTCAAAACATTTATTGTTGTAACTTGTCCTTTGGTCAACAGTTTCAGTATTTTAAGTTTTCCGCAAGAAAATTTGGTTGTCCGAAACATTTTTTGCCCTATTACAAAACAGATTTGTGTTTACTTATCATTGATCTTAAATAAAAACATGACTTTTTAGTTCCCAAAACACTTGAATTCTGAATTAGTTTATTGTGGAGAAGTTGAAAGAGTTGATCAGTTAGCCGTATACTCCTTCAGTCAGATAAAAGTGGGCTGCTTTATAACTCATTGTGAGAGAACAATGGTTGTCCATTGGACAACCAACTTTTTACTTTTGGTTGTCCATAGGGAATTTTAGCTGTCCCGGACAATTGGACAACCATGAAAAATGAGCCCTACTTACTGTTTAATTGCATGTGACCAAGTGGTACGTGGTAATGATCTGCCTCTTCCAGTCATGAGGTCGTGTGTTCAAATGCAAGCTCCGACATTTTTAAATTGTCTTCTAGTTTTCTGGGTTGTAGTTAATCTGCTATCCCCTAGTCGTAGATGTTAAACTGTGAGACTTTTGTGTCATGAAACTGGCATTGCCAGCTTGGCATTAATGCCCCTCATTGGGGCATCGCTGAGTTACCACACTTGAGGGATGATCAAAGGAAACAAACAAACAAAGACCAAAATGGGTAACAGTTTGTTCGAATTAGGCCATAGGCTATCTGGAATTGATTGTCATGTTTTGATTTAATTGTTTAGTCCCTTAGTCAATTAATTAAAATTTGATTTTCCTTTGGGAGGTCAGAAGAGTTTCTGAAATGTCATCATGAAGCTTTAAAGGAAGCAATTAAGTCTTAAGTTTAAAATAAATCAGAGTACTGTAGCTGAGTCTACAAAGCATGCTCTATAGGCTACTGTGGTTGGATTTACACACTGGGGTCTGTAAACTAACCATGAAGCAATAAACTGAGATGTGTCTGGATGAGGATGAGTTCGAGGCAGTTATAAGAGGGGTTTAAGTACTTAGTAGGGTTCGAGGTTGATTAACTGTTGAGAACATTGTGTGCATTCCAAGTTTCTTTTCTTCCAGATTGGTCTTATGAATACTGAATCTAGATTACTGTACCTGACTTTTGTTCTCATTCATGACTCCTTTCTTGGAGTCAGCTGATCTGGACCCTTTCTTTTGGAGTCATGTCTCTTCTACAATTTTTGATTCTGTTAAAAGAGTTCTAAGAACTTACTTACCTCCTTTTGTAGAGGTTGTATTGTATCTTGATTTTGGTCTATTTGATACAGTAAAGCAAAAGAGCAGAAATTGAAATCATGTTTTTTCAAATTGACTCTAGATTTCTCTTACTTAAAATGGTTTTTCAAAATTAACAGGTTTCATTTCAGCAAGTTTGCTTTCAATTGCCAAAACCTGTCAGTTTTGGCATGCTAATAAGAGGGCTTGTTTACTACAGATAACTGGAGACAGATAGTACAGTATATGTGGCATTTATGACTTTCTTAAGTTCCTTTCAGAAGTTGTTATTCCATTATTGCAGAATTGGATCAGTACATATGTAAGTAGAGTAACATCCAAATCCATAAAAATTCATGGCTCACCCATGCTGAATTGGAACTTCCGCATTTGAACTTCCTGGCATACAGTATTACTATGTAGCCTACTGTACGTTACCATGTTTATGTTAAGATTCCAACATTTTGTCTTGTCACTGGGCCAATTGATGTGATTGTGATTGATTTTATTTAAAATATTGTGTGGTCATGGTTAAACAGACCCTTGTTTGAAATTATGTACTTACAAAATGGATGGACCTTTGAAGAGTCAGATCAATTTTGTAGGTCAATTTTAATGGTCAATTTTTTAATGAGATAAACTAATCAATGTGTTGCCTGGAGGAAGTGAGTTTCTATTACCATAGGTGAGGAGTTTTATGAGGGAAAGGAGATAATAGGAGTGGGACTTAGCAGTTTTGTAGGGAAAGTAATTTTTGTAACTGTGACAGCAAAGCTTTGCAATAGTAAAAGAAGACTTGCTATTATGCTTTGACTATTTCCATGAAAAAGTTAAGTGGCAACATCTCTCCACATTCACCATATCGGGCTATGCAGTAAATGTATACCAATTATATTGAGAACTTTTGGTTTAATACTGTAGTAGCCCTGTCAACTTATTTCTTCTTCATCTTCGAAACTGTCTGCATACAGTTCGGTATGGCTATAACTCTATGCAGACTGTGGCAAAGGTCAAAATTAAGTTCAAGGTATTAAATCTGATAATATGGTTTATTTGTTGCAATGATAATACTTCAATAAAGTGGCAAACTTTTGCTTGCAACAAGATGCAAGTGTAATCAATCTGCACTATCTGGTATGGGGCAGTCTGGGCAAAAATCAGGCTGCAGGACAGCATCTCAAATCTTCTCTATCAAGTAGTTGTATAGGTAACCTTTCTCAAACATACATGCAGGTTTAAAAGATCCTGTCATGTCAAAAGTAATCAAAACAACACCTGATATTATACCATTTTCAATCAAAAGAAATAATAACCTTCATTGCAACATTTTAGTTACAGGCCAATTAATCCACAGTGTGTTTGTGTGGGCACTTTTTGTTTGAAAAACATCAAGACTTTTAGTGTAAATAATGTCTAAAATCGCAAAGTGTAGTGTGCAGAATTATTATTTTACCATATTGCTGAGAAAATCTTGACACCATTATCGTGTAAAATGTGTAAATTATCTGAGATATTAATAGTTTTCTTGCAGTAATTTGGGTTATGGCAACATTGTATAAATTTCATTTTAGACCTATGAGCATTCAGCTAATTTAGCTAGACATTGTAATAAAAATTGTAATAACCCATTTTCCCCAGTACTGATGCAAAGGGACACTGTCTCCAGAAGTGAAATGTATGTTTTCATTTGGGAATTCATGTTAAATTTCACAATTCTCTTCCTCTAGAAAGTTTTGCCTTGTTATTATCATGTAGTTTTCATTAAAACCAGAAAGTACAACAATAGGCTAGTATTGTTGCTAATCTCATCTTCACAATGCTACAGAAGGATCCCGATGCTACAGTATATGTAGGCCACCATGGGTGTATTTTAAATTTGGCCTCAGGGATGCAACTACTGTACACTGGGTGCTGCTGGGCGGTGACACTCAGCACTCCATATTCCCACCCAGCACTCCAGGCAAATGCACTCCTCCCCCACCCTCTACAAAATCTTCCTAATTAGACCTAAAACTATCCCTGAATTCACTCTCTAAGGTAAACTGAGGTAAACAAAGAAAAATGAATGGCTGAAAAGTCAGAAGGATGCCATTGGGTGGGGTGAGGTGCTTTTCCCTTATCAGTCAATTACCCGGCACTCAAATTTGGCTAGCTACATCCATGTTTGGCACCCTTTTGTGAATAGACAATTCTTAAAATTATGTTTCATGTAGAACTCTTCATAGTCATGATTGGACAAAATTGGGAATGTGGGAAGCTTCTTACCAGGGAATTTGGGCATCTACTGTACGTTGAAGGAAGTTTAAGCAACTGGAGGAAGGATTTCCCTTTTCTGTACAGTATGATACTGAAGGGAAAAATTTGGGAAATTTTAATTCCTGGGAAAAAATTTTATTCTCTTTCTGGGAAATTATAAACATTTACACTGGATGCCATGTTTAAAATCAAGAACATTTCCAGATGTATACTGTAAGTTGAAATAAAATTTTTAGTGGACATTGTTGCTTGGCTTGTCACACTTTTCTATGTTTGTAAACCATGTATGCCATGGAGAGCACAATCTAGTTCATTTAAATAACAAATGTACAGTAATGTGGATGAACCATCAATGCTACAGGAGTTCTTTGTGTGGATGTCTAAATGTACAGTAGGAATGCAAAACACAGTGTTTCTGTGAGTGGGGGGGGGGGGGGGTAAGGGGGGATTTGTCCTTCCTTTCCAGAGAAAGGTGGGTAAAATCCCCCCTTTTCATTCCATAAAAAGTAGAAAATTGTCAAAAGGAACTGGTTTTAGTTTTGTTTTTAATGTTGTAATGAATTGATATGAATACATGTAGACATATTTTGTAATGTTTCATTGTATTTTACAGTTTAAATGTAAAATTGCTTAATTTTGTACATCATTTGTATTGTTCTTCCATACATGTCACTTTTTTTTGAAAAAAAAAAATTGGCATCAGTGCCATGAACCAATAATAGCTTGATACAAAATAAAAGTAGACCTGTGCAGTGTCCATGTTAATTTCATGTTAAATTTTGAAGTGCAAGAGGGTGTATATAGACTGTACAAATAATTTTTGTGATGCTGTACATTACTAAGGAATTATTAAATGCACTTATACTGCACAAAAAAATTTTCCACATAAATATTCCCATTGTGTACCAACTTCACAGAGTTCGAAGCAAGTTATCCTGCTCAAATCTCTATAAATTACAGATGTGTGATAAGGGAACATTTACAACTAGAGGGTTGTAGCTCCATAAATGTTTAACCGGGGTTCTTATGAGTTTGTTATTATGATTCATATAGTCTGAGTGCTCTGTTGATTTGAGCTTTGGAATGTGTACCATATTGCAGGGCAATATTTGTCGTGCATGAGCAAACAAAAATGCTTGTAAATTATTATAGACGTACCATACTGTACATTCCTGGGTCTAAAAGTGTAGAGGTCCAATATACAGTATGTGTATGTATGTATTGTAAGTACAGTACCTGTGTATCTAGGATTGAGAGGCATACTGTATCCACTCAATGAATAAGGCCTAATTGTGTAGTTTGCATTTCTGCCATACAGTACATGATGTGCTGCAGACTTTTTTTTATGGAACTATATGGAAAGTGGGAGATGTAAAGGGTCTGAAAGGGAGAAGGGGTTATGAAGTTATGAAGAAGTACTTATTCAACTTGTACATAATATATTAATATTGTCTGTGAGGAGTGTGATTTTTGTACACCTAGATGAAGATTTGAAGCTCATATAAATCTTTTAAAATTTAATAAAGTAGCACACTTACCACAAAATTCTGAGGGAGTGTAATTTTGTAGCACACCTGCAAATCTGAAAACTCAAGGCCTGACATAGTGTTGGGGAAATGCAGGCATCCCAGTTTGAATTTGTCTACAGTAGTTGGTCTATCTTATTCCATGAGCAGCTCTTGAGATAATCATGTAACAATAATTTTCTCACTGAATTATCAAATTTACAGTTGATAAGTGACCCTTTTAAATTCAGTTGTACCATTCAGTATCCTTACCAGTTCTGACATGTTGTGTATAAAGTTTCAGTGAAGCTTAAAACTATATCCATATTATTTTCTTTTCCATACTACTGTTACCTAGTGGGTTATCTCCCGTCCATCTGCTTACAGTATTTCCCCATTATACAGTAGGCTGTGTGCGAACTTACTTTGCAAAGTCAATATGTTGAAATATGGACAAGAAAGTAAAAACTTCAAGTGGTTTCTATGCCAGTCAGCAAGGACATATCCTGCTGTATTTAGTTCTAGAAGTCATCAGGTAATTGGTTTATCCCTGTTGATGTGGTTACACCCCATCTGTAATTTTCCTTCCATACTATGGAACATCTTGGTTTGACTTGATGCAGGATATGATCATAGTGTGAGTATTGTTCAGGGTCTTTTATGGGCAGAGAAGGTCATTCAGATCAGAGAGAGTGGGAAGAATACTTTAAACAAGTTTAAGCAATGTGTTGGAATAGACCCTTTCCCCCAGTTCTGTATTACAAAGGATTGTGGGATGTAATATTTGTTTGAACATTTTTTGCCAAAGTTATGCATGCTATTGTCAAAAATAAGTTCAAGTTCAAGTTCAAGTTCAAGAAATTTATATGGCGCATTATTTAAAATAATTATTCTAATGCGCCTTACAAGACACAGTGGAGAACAAAAGACTAAGTTGGACTATCAGATACCATCAAAGGCACAGCTAAATAGGTGGGTTTTTAATAAGGACTGAAAATGTTCCAGAGAGCGTGCTGTCTTAACTGAAAGGGGCAGATCATTCCATAACTTAGGGCCTTGGACAGCTAGTGCGCGCTCACCAAATACGGATCTATATCTAGGAACAACCAGATTGAGAGTGGTCTCAGATCTAAGTTCATATTTTGTTTTCTTAAATGAGAACATGTTGGAAAGGTAGAGTGGTGCCATATTGTGTAGGGATTTGTAAACAAGAAGCAAGATCTTGAATTGATTCCTGTAAAACACTGGGAGCCAATGCAAGTCCTTCAGCAAGGCTAAGGATGGGAATAACCTGTTCTTGTTAGCAACTAGTCTGGCAGCGTAATTTTGCACACGCTGTATCTTGTACAGCATACATTTCGGAATACCAGTTAGCAAAATATTGCAATAGTCAATACAGCTATGAACCAGTGCATTCACAAGAGCAATGATAGCGGTCTTGCTTAGGAATTTAGCACACTGTCTAATGTTATACAGATGGTAAAAAGCAGTTTTACACTTACTATTGACATGATCAGACATAGAAAGACCATGATCTAACCAAGCTCCTAAGTACTTCACAGACGACGAGACTTTAACAGGGGTGTTACCAACAATAATATTTTCAATGTTAAGTTTGGACAACTGTTGGTTGGAACCAAATATAATTACTTCTGTTTTACTGTCATTCATTCTTAGTTTATTGAAAGTCATCCAGTTCTTGACATCTTTCAGACACATTTCAAGCTTTGCGATCGAATCACTTACGTCAGTGGGGTCACCTGCATTCATACTAAGGTATATGCTATGATCATCTGCATATCCATGTATACTTGGTGAATGAGCAGCAACAACGTCAAACAGAGAACTGGCATACCATGTGAACAATTGAGGTCCACAGCAAGATCCTTGTGGCACACCAAAACTTACTGGGAATGGTTTTGACCGCACGTTGTTTATCATGACATACTGTTGATGATGTAGTAAATAAGATTTGAACCAGTCGAGCACTGTGCCTTCAACCCCAAAACGTCGGGTAAGAGAATCAAGAAGGAGGTTGTGATCTATTGTGTCAAAAGCCGCACTTAGGAATAAGGAGAAAAAAACCCCACCTGCCAAAACCCTATCCCCACAATCCTGTGTGATTGGTGTGGATATTTGTGAAGGATTTACAAGTTCATGAAATGATATCTATACTACGACTGGGACTACCAATATAGTCTCACTGAGACTGAGTTCCTGTCACCGACAATCTCTTAAATACCTGTTCAACAGGGCTGGAAAACATGTTTATTTCCTGGGAAGGAAGTGAAATTATTTTCTAGGAAGTAAAATTTACCCCCAGTTGCCAATGTTTGGTCCAGATGCCCAAAAATTCATGGGAACAAACCTCCCAGTTTTCTTGTCTTTTTCCACCTACTGTATGCAGCATAGACAATGATTCAAATACAACATACGTAGTTCATCTCGAAACTTTTCGACAATGACCCTATTGAGTTTACAGGAGTACTACCGAATGTGATTTGAATGGGGTAGGCCTTTCACAGACTTGATGCTTTGTCAAGAAAAATACAGTTCTTAGGTTTGGAGGTTTCAGGATGGGTGATTAATTGGAAAATTCATGAGAGCAATGTTTGGGGTTGTCAGTTTCTGCACGAGAGGGGGGATTTTACTCCTATGGGGTCCCTACTTGGCTAGTGAGCATGAGAGAGGGGATGGAGAATGGTGAACAGCAGTGCTTCTAGTGCATCTCTGGTAGACAGTATGTACTTACCTCAAGTGTATGTACATATTAATCATGGCAAGTATTTCAATAAGTAAACCATCACCCTCCCCCACAATTTGTAACCCTCGCCCTCCCCCACAATTTGTCCTAAATTTATCCATTGCAAATCCAATTCAAAAATTTTCAATACAAACTGGAAATTTCCAACCTAGAGTGGAGCCAGAATAATTTTTGTTCACTCTATGTATCAAATTTATTTCATTTCCATCGTTTCGGCAAATCCCCTGTTCGTGGCTTTGGATTTATTGGCCCCCATTTGGACAAATCATGACCTCACTGCTGAGGAAGATGACCAAGTTTTGAAAAAGTAAGGGAAAAGCAAGGCATGTGGAGGTGCTAATGTCAGGTAAGGGGTGTACTGCCAAGCTGACATATCTGTTGTCCCTGAAGCAGGATTTTTCATTGGTTTAGGTATACTGCCTCTGTGATTATGTGTCCAGCAATAGTTTTCCCTGCTCTCAATTAAAGTCTTTTGTGTCTCATTGTATTGTCTGCAATGATGATTGCTATCTAGGTATTTCACGCTGTTTGCTCTGGGGTTAAGTGCTCCATGGTTTTTTTTTGTCTCCAGTTATCCAGCTCTTGGAGTCTCTTTTGAAAAGTGTCATTTTGTAGAATTCCTCGGTTTCAAAACATTATTTCAAGGTTTTTGCTCATCTGAAAGCTAAACCAGGTACTGTAGGAAGTGTGGACTGAATGCTTGCACATTCTGTACATTTCAAATTTTCTTGAGGGTGGTCTAAGATACTGAATAGTAAAAAGGCAACCTATTTGAAATGAAGGTAAATTACTTACAACAGCATGTGTCATGAATAATAATGAGTAGAGGTACTAGGATTTGAGATAAGATTTAAAAAGGGCACAGCCAAAAATTAACAATTTGACTGTACAGGTAGGTCTATGTTATACTATACTCATAGGACGCAGGGTCACCACAGCCATTAGTAAAGGATGTCCATAAGCTGTCAGTTATTTTTAGCCCTGGAGTGTGCTCTGAAGAACCAAGAACAACTGAGTTAAAGAAAAAATATTACAAACTAAAGGTGTGTGTAGCACTGAATATGTGTGCACCATAGGTGTTAGGGACTCCTGAACCTTTTCAACCCTGCACAAGGATTCCCCCAGAAACAAAAGGGTGGGGGCGAATTGATTACAGTTCAACCCTGAAGTCAAAATTTATGTTGTAGGTTAATGTTACAAGTGGGTTCAGGGGGACAAAGTGTTGCCTTGCTATCCTTGTGAGGTGAATTTGAAGGGTGTTATAGTCCATATTTGTTTAAGTTCCAACATTGCTCAAAAAGGCAAAAAGTGTCATCTCTTTTTAAAAAGAAACCAAGATATTCACAATTTTCTAATATTTATGGAAATGAAGGGGGGGGGGGAGGTGGCAAGATTTTACCCATCTTCTTTTGGAAACTTGGAAAGGGGGAGAGACAAATTTTCCCTTCCCCCCCCTCTGCCAGAAACACTGCCACAGCCCAGTGCAGCCCTTAAAGGGCACTTAATCCACAATGCTAACTAACCCAAAGTTGGGAGAAGCGTATACAGCTGATGGATTATGATTTCAGGATAGTGGCTAGTCAACTCAACACTTGAAGAGAAATTTAGTTTGTATTGAAAGACCAGGTCAGATAGAGGAAATGATAGATTGTCCTTCGATGAGTAACTGACCTTGGTTAGTTTGACCATGGACAGGGATTGTACCTCAAACTTTGCAGTTATTTAACTTACCAGGTTGTCACCCCTTTTTCTACTTGGAAGCAGCACTTGTTTGTTTAGGGCAAAGTCAGTTACTGTATAGATCTAACTTCAGTTATTGTCAATTCACCAATGTATTTCAATAAAACTCCATCTAACTAACCTAAGCCCAACTGACCATACTGTCTGGTTATGTTTGACTCTCCCTCAAGTCACTGAAAGAAGGTGTTGCAACTTATGGCATTAACATATAATGGTCACTGTAACATTCTGTATATACTCAGCAGCCAGGTGACCACGGCATGTATAAAGCTCTTGTTGACAATGGTCCTGAAAGCACTAAACCCTTTTCACACTATACACATAATGTTGTTTCAAACTGTAGGCCACTTTGCTTCCTCTTTCAGTGATATTCAAATGACTCATTTAGTTGCATGTGACAAACAAAGATAGAAAATGGCATTTTCTATCTCATCATTGATCACTCAAAATATTGCAGCCCTGGAGAAAATAGATTATTGTTTCAACCAGAGGAATGAAAGGGGGTCCATTCCTAGAGAAGGTGGTATAAATTCACCACTTTTCATTTCTGCAAAAGTTAGAAAATTGTCAACACCTTGGTTTCCTAATTAAAAAGAAGACACTTTTGCAGCAATGTTTGAACTTTCACTTAAATAGACTTTGAAACCCATCAAATTTTATGTTATCTGTACAGGGGCCTTGAAGCAACATTTTGTCCCCCACACCCACTTATGAATTTAGTGTAGGACAATATCAGTTTGGACTTTGCCGCCTCCCCTTTTTGTGTTTCTGGCAGAATCCCTGCAGATGGAAGTTCAAATTATTTCATGTCAGATTTCTCACATTATATCTTGTTAAGTACACCAATATCCTGTCAAACATTTATCATGACATTTCCTTTGTGGAAGCTTGGATCTTGGCAATGACATTGTTTTCACTGCCTGTTCCTGTTATATAAAATCTCATCTCATTGCATTGCACTTAGTGTCAAAGGGCCTACCAAATTTTAATTAAAGGTGCTCATGGGATAGCTGTGAGTTACTGAACAAACAATTCAATCAAAGTCACTGCATCATCAAGCTGCAAAAGATAACAAATATTGAACTTTCTTGAAACAGGTAAGTGTCGTTTAAAAGACAAGAGGAGTCACCCTAAACTTGTTTTGAAGCAACAGCTTAATTTCACAATTTTCTTTTTAATTCTCTACAAAATATCTTTCATAATATTTTGGTACTTCAATAGTGTGTTCCAAGTTGTTAGTGTAGTAAATTTCTCATTTGAGGAGAAAAAGTTCTTGTCATATATTCTCAAGAGCCAATTATGAAACAGAACAGCGTACTTCACTACTTCAAGCTGGGGTGACTGCTCTTGCCCTTTAAGTATTGGACTTGTTTATAGAAATGTTTACCAATTATTTGGGAAATGAATGCCATCATTGCTAGGAAAAGAGTTTACTTTCATCTTCTTATTTGGTCTCTTTAATGTCTTTTACTTCCTGAAGCAGATTCATGGATAATGGAGGCCAAGTGTTGCAGAATCCCTTCAATAAAAATCCTTGTGTGTATTTGAGATGGGTATTTTGGCCAGTTCAGCTCAAAAGAATTCATTGAAAGCAAGCTGAGTGAGGCAATCATATTAAAAATTAGTGGTGCTTATCTGAGCTTTTTTGTGTGCTGGTTTATCACTTTTATGTAGTACTTGACATCTAAAAGAGGAGGTCTTCATATCTTCTTCAACATGTTTGCAACAAGTTCTTTGTTCTGTAGTTAGTGAATTGGTTAGATTGAGTTTTATGGCCCAGTTTCTATCCTATTGGTTTAAATGTTGGCTGGTCATGGCTGGTCATGGCCAAAATTCGAAATCCAGACCAGTTGTCCATGCAGTTGGTTGTATCAGGCACAGATAATGAATTAAAATTGTATTGATAAGATTCACTTCCGGAATCCACTTAAACTTAAAGGTTATTTGCCAAAATAAAATGTTACAAACAGTCATTTTTATTTCCTTTCATTTAATTAATTTTTTTTAACAATATTTGATAGAGATAGGTACAATGTGTGGGAATAATAGTAGAATGTTGCATGATATCAAGATATTGTGAAGGAGAGCACTCTAAAAGACCCATAGGGTTTGTTGAGTTGGGTGCTCCCAAGAAAAAAAAAAGAAAGAAATACAAACTAAGAAAGTACATGCAGAAATGTTAGATTGAAAAAAAAAACAACACTAAATGATTCAAGCATCTCTAATTTCATGCCCTTTATCCTTTCTTAGTTAACACCCATCCTACTTCACCCTTGTGACCTTGTCCCACATTCCCTGTCTGCACCCTATCCTACTCTTCCCACGCATTACAATACCCTGACCCAACACACTAGTAGTCATGGTAGTCAGTAGTCATATTTAAAGTGCAATTTCTGTAAGGGTTCCAAATAGATAAAGCTTTAGTGAGAAAAGTCACATGTAGCAAATGACGGAATTCAGGAGTCGGTTTTGAAAAATCGTAGTAAGTTTTGAACTTGTCAATTGCCAATTGCTGCCAAACAGCCATTCTGTATTGCAAAAGGGTATTGCAGTGCTCCCCATGCTTGTCTTAAGCAGAGGGTCCCTACGTTTTAAGTCATGTGACACCTTACTGTAGTAATAATGAATTATCATGCATGGCACCCTGTTTATTCTACCGTAAATGGAACACCACCATCAGTTGGCAGGGACAGTCCAAAGGTTAGAGGGGAAGGGAGACTGGAGTAACTTACCCCTTAGATTGCAGAAAATAGCACTTCCCATGTCATCCAAGCAATGCCGTCATGCAGTTTCTTCATCTTCAATCAACAAACACAGATCAACGACTTATTTTTTCATAATCTTATGCTGGCACCCTTAATAGAATTTTCTGGCATCCTCCTTGTGAACCAAAGTATACACTTGAATCCAGGAGCTCTAGGACCCTCCACACTTATTAAGACTCACTTGTGATGAGTAGTTTCAAGGAGTTTGTTGTGTTGAGGTTGTGTTAGGGCTGGGTTCAGTAGCATTAAGTGTGGCAAGAATTGTCACTGTATTTCATAGTGCGCTTACCTATGGTACCAGCATTTTTCATTGTCAAACATTGATTCCACACTTACAGTAGATTAAATGACAATAAAGTGTCAGTAACTTGGGAGAAGTGGTAATAAGATAAGTGTAAAAAGATACAACTGTATTAACCATAGAAAATAAATGGAAATTCTTACTTAACAGTATGCTAGAATATGACTGGTATATTTTTTTGTGTTGAAAAAAAAAAAAATGGAATGTTAAAACTTTTCGACAAATTTATTTGGTGTATGTAGATCTCTATTGTTTAACTTGGACTTGGTAAATTTAAACATTGATCACTTATTGTACTATTTAGCCATTCAATATTTAAAATGAGATAACAACCAAGAATTTTGATGAAGTCTGTAATACCATAAAACTGTCAGACTGATTAAGGTTCCAAATCAACATACTGTATCCCACAGTAAATGTTTAATTGTGATAACTGTTGTACTTTGTGGCACACCCACCTTGATTAGAAGTTGGGATTAGCTGTGAAATAGCCTGATGTCAAACAGTGACATGTTATAGCACTGTAAGTCCTTTTTGTGCTCTATCAAAGTTTTTTAGAACATTTTGGATTACATTGTCTGATTTACATTCAATTAGTGAAGTAGAGGTTTTGTGCTTGATTTTCATCCTTGACTGTATACATCATGCATCTTATTTTCCTTTTGGGAGTGGAAGGGTGATACTGGAAGTTAGGAGAATGGGGGGGGGGGGGGGGCAGAGTTGCTAGAATATCATGAAACAGAGGCAAAATGAATTTAATATAAGAAATACCAAAACAGATAACAATGTTGGAACTACTGTAACATTCCACATTTTCTTTTTTGAAAAATATGCGAAGCTTTGTTCAAAAGAACTTTCCTCAGATCTCATATGTACTGTACAACAACATTAACCTTTCTTTTTGGAACATAGGGTAAACTGGGGTAAAACTGCATGTTTTTGTTCAGTGTTTCCTAAATTTACTCTATGGGAACTAATCTGGAAATGAGTGTGTGATTTTATCCTCTACATATCTGCTTTATATGGCATATACTGTAGTTGGTGTTACTATTTATTGTATAATGAGTTTCTTTGCTGTTCTGTCAGTATAGGAATGTAGAGTAGGTGTACTGTACCTCAAAAGTAAAACACACAACTGAAAAGCAGATAAATTATTAAAACAACTGCTGTAACCTAATGGCAAATTTATTATTGAAATATTGACAGAATTGTGAGGCCAGCACTAATTCCAAAGAAGTTTGAGATTGAATGATGGAATAAACTCCAACCAAATGAATGACCTGTCTTACTGTCTATTAATATTTACCTCAATATGGTAGAATCTTTGAAAAAATTATGGACTGAAATGTCTGTGGCATATCAATTCAGGTTGGCCTAAATGTCATACACCCAACCTACATGTACAGTACTGTACATAAGAACTGTAAGTAGGCCTAAGATAAAATTTTTTTCAGGTAGACCTGTAGTCTAGGGTACTGCCAAGAGTATTATAGATTATAGTATGTACATTCCATACCAATTCAACCAGTTATGTCGCCATACCTTGTAGATTTTATTGTAAATTCATTTATTTTCCCAATTAGCTAATTCAGAAGAGGCCAAAAGAGAAAAATTAGAATGCATGATTTCGAATTCATGGAATTTCAATGTTTTCTGGACTTGAAGTCATTACTGTTGATTTTTGGGATTTCTCAGAATGAGATGCACTCTTTTGCATGTTTATGAAATGAAAACTACATTGAAATTTGACACTGTTTAATTATGTACAGATTAACAGCAAGGTGTAGAACAGGTATCTGGTTCCTCATCATACTTTAGGTCATTTGGATTTCAAGGGGGGGGGGGGGGGTCAAATATCCCTATTCATGTCATTTAAATTCTGCAATGTTAATGATTTTCTTCAGCCAATAATGGGATACCTTTATGCAACAGACTTTATGGAGTTAAAAAGTGTTGAAGGGTTCTTGGAACCAGATTTACAACATACATGTAGATAAATTAGAATTACGCAGACCATTCAATTTTATAGATGCCCAAAGTGGACATGAATAGACAATGGTTGCAAATATTCAATGGACAAAAACTTACTGAAATGACCAGTTATATGTATTGTCACTTATTATTGGTTGCTGTACTGTAGGCATTTTAGAGGCTTTAGGAACATGGTTGTTTACTGATAATTTGGTTATGCCATTGTTTGAGTAGGCTGTGCTTGAAGAATGAGGGGTCAGTATATGGAACTCACTACACAGAACCTTAAAAGATGCTAAATCTGTATTTTCTTTCAAGACTAAATTAAAATCCCATTTGCTTAGGGATTATTCTTCTTAGGTGGTTTTGGCTTTCTTTGTTTCTTTGTTGTCCTATTTTGTATTGATTTTTTTTTTGTTTTGTTTTTTGTTTTTTTGTTTTTTCTTCTTGTAAAGGGGGACTGCTCGCATAAGCTTTGCTTTTTCAGTCCTCCTCCACCGCCTTGTTTAAATGTTGTATCATTTTGTATTTAAACTGTGGAAATAAACTCAAACAACTCAAGAATACCATACTTCATGATGAAAAGAATGGAAGGCTAAAATTTCTTGTATATTATCCTTTTTTGTAGACTGCATGAGGAACAACAGTCTAAAATGCTAAATAACAGCCCTTCAAAATGTTTGATAGGGATAAATAAGGCTGCAATGCTGAAAATATCACTGGGCGTTTTTTACCCTGAGAGCTTTGATTTTTTCGGGGTAGTAACACCCACGTATAAAACGTTCATTTGGCAACAACATTAATTTACAGAATTATTTTAATTATTTACATCTATTTAGACTAAAAAGTAGCAACTGTACAATTTTAAAAATATTATGTCCCTATATCAGTCAGAAATGGAATGGTTTTTAGGGAAATGGGCCAAACCTCCAACCCTTGTTTTTCAAAACTTTATTTTTTATTTTTGGTTTGGTGGCAACTAAGCACCATTAGAAAATATTTATTGATCTGACTGTATACATTACAAATGAGGATTAACATTGTACTCATTGTCACATTTAAAAGTTTTCACTAGTAGTGGAAACAAGTGAATCTGGCATTTTTACCCCATGGGTGTTTTTACCCCAGTTTACCCCACCACATTGTAGTGTGACAGTTGTCTTGTACAGTGTGTTTTGCCTCAAACCCCTTTTCTCTGGGCCCCAGTTTGGTATGGGTTATAAAGCTAGATGCATGTACAGCACTCATAAAGTCAATACCTTTTTTTCTTTTCAATGTGATGCTTCTGTATATCTGTGTTGCTTTGTTCTAAAGTCCCATCTATGACCGACCACCTTACTAACTCTTTTGGTCAAGTGCCTTTCAATAAACTTACAAGCAATTATAAGACCTGCTGTATATGCAGAAAGCTAATAACTCCATTAATCACTATCAATGATAAACCATTACAAGGGCATATATTTCAAGTATTAACTGAGTCAGCCATGCAGAACACTTTGGTGTCTCATACACAGCTGAATATGACCAACTCGACTGCTGCACAGTAGAGTTCAGTTTTTTTAAGGTGGTGTATACAATATGTATGCATTGTGGCCAGTTATGCTGCAAATAAAGTTGTGTGCAAAGTAAGCATTCAAAAAACTTGTTACAACACTAGCATAGGTTACTTCTATTGAAATACTGTTGGTTGTTGACAGTCAAGGTCAAAGGTTAATGCCATGGTATGCTGCTAAATGATATGTGACAGACCATATATGGTAATCAACTAAAGGGCTATAGGTATGGTAATCACCTGATTAAGTTGGGGAGTAACAGTTTTAATTTCTTTCTTTCAGTGATTCATTTCCTATTGGCAGAGGTGGACTTGCTGTGGCAAGAACTACACAAGGTATATTTTAAGGGTTAACAACAACAGCCTTTCAAAAATGTTATTCTATCCCTCCCCCCTCCCACCATGCGACCCTAGTGGAGGTGACAAGGTGCCTTTTAGATCTTAGTTTAAATGTTATTTTTGTGCATTTTACCCGATAAATTTGTTAGACATCTGTCTAAATTTGGTCTTCAATATGGTGCAGACTGCCAGAAGTAAAGCTTATTGGCCCTATTCTGTAAATGGCACAAAAAAGGGCAGGAAAACTGGAAGTGATGCTGAATACAGTAACTGAGTTATGTAAAACCATCTTACTTTCACTCGTACTTCTTTGGTTGTCTTTTACTGAGGTGTATTGGAGACCATGTTTTACCATGCGAAGAAATTGTCAGGAAATTTCATTGTAGGGAAAATAGATTGTATGATAGACACCCAGATGTTGAGACAATCACTGGAAGGGCTACAGCAGTCACCCAATCTTATTCTGAAGCAACATCTGAATCTCACAATTTCCTTCCTATCTCTCTTTAAAGTCTCTTTTGCAATATTTTAGGACTTGAATATTGCAAGTTTAAGGTAAGCTTAAACATTAACTCCTAGTAATGTTCACATCTGAGGAGAAAAGAAATATTGCCACATGACTCTCAAGAGCGCACCATAAAACAGGACAGTCTACTACAGTACACTGCTTTAAGTTGGGTTGACTGCTCGTGCCCTTTAAAGGTGGAGGTAGACTGAAGATTCAAGGTTCAATAGGGTGAACTTGTATGAGACAGAAGGTTCGCCATATCAAGGGTTCCCTGGATTTCATGATTGGCTGTTGGGAGTCATGTGACGACATTTTTTCTCCTCAAATGTGAATTACTTGGTTTTATGCAATATTGAAGTGGTAAAATATGATGGAAGATACTTTGAAGAGAAAAAAGAAGAAAATTGTGATGTTTACCTATTGCTTCAAAATATTTTTTTACTCTGGGGGCTGCTCTTTTACCTTTAAAGTTTATTAGACATAACATTTTCACCATATGGATGGTTGATAGATTGAAGGTTTGCCTATTGCACTTTCAAGCTAGGGAAGCTTTGATCAGTGAACCTAGCTGCCTGGCAAAAAACAAAGGACTTGAAAGCACTTGAAAATATTGCATGACTTGAAAGTTTTGCAGTGAAGCCAGTTTGTAAGAACAAATTAAGTGGTTTTGATTTTGAAATTGAAGTGGCAAGCTTGTCATACCATGGGAAAATGGAAGGAGTCAGAAAACCAATGCACAGGTTTTGAAAAAATATGGGAAACAAGGAAATTATTCAATAAGTGTTTGTTCTTGGCAAAAACAAAAAAGGGGGCAGAAAACAAAAGAAGAAGGTAGGAAACAGGTTGAGGCGCACTATATGAATCTCTGCTTCAGTAAATTGCAGTAGGCATGTACTTACTGTACTGTGCAGTGATGTGTGAAATGTGATTTGTAGTCAAAGAATGTAGCACAGAATTGAAGTTAAATTGCAGATCACCAGGAAATTTGTTGTCTATTTTGCTCCTACTTACCTCTCCTATAACTGCTTTTGGACAACCCATCTGCAGCTGAATTAACCCTTGGCAGTAAAGAACTAGCTTGTGCTCTATAACCACCCATCCTAATGTAAATATCTGAATGCGAATTTTGAAAGCACCTAATAAACAAGTGCTGTAAAAATTGTCACTTCAGTTAAATGATACCATCTTGACAAATTGACAACCATTGCGCAGTTTGCACTGCCTATAATTTTGTTACATTTGTACAATGGATATTGTTTTAACCCATAGATACTGCATAGATACTGTATTGTGTAGGTGTAATTCAAAACTATGCAAAAACTTAAAAACCTTTGTAATCTAAGTTAAATATTACAGGGGGCTTACCATAGCAGTGACTAACTCTGCTATAAATTTATTTATATTCATCTACTGCAGGTACGCTTTTTTTGATTATGAACTTTGATTTTCAGGCATACCTTTAAACCCTAAAGGAAAGGCGTGTCTTGATAGGATAAAGTTCATATTATTTAATGCTGGTAGGCTTGTGGAAGGTTTGGTTTGTTGATAAACTGAACCTGCTTTTTGTTTGAAATGCATGGAAATAATGTAAGATTGTACATGATCAATGAATGAAACCGCAGTAAATGTTATGGTCCAAGACTGTTACCATGCACTGTAGATCAGGATATGGTACAATGATGCTGCACTTGTAGTAATTTAAACAAATTATGTGCCAATCAACACAATTTAGATAAATCCAACTTTGTCAGGGGTTCTGCCAGAAACAAAAAAATGGGGGTGGGGGGGGGGAGAATGGTTACCACTATACCCCAAGTCCAAATTGACTCTGTCCAAGGTTAAGGTCACAAGTGGATTCAGGGGGACAAAAGCTTGCTTCATTGGTCAAGTACAGTAAGGTACTTGCAATTTGAAGGGTCACTGGAGTAGGGAAAACAAGCCAGTGAGCCACAACTGGCTAGCGTCACTTTTTCCAATAGGTTGGAAACTAGGCCGTAAAAGTCCATCCAACTCCATGCAATGTAACCCACACCCCTTTCACTCGTTTGTGGTATCATAATTATTAGATCAGTATCAATGAAGGACATAGGATAGTCACTTTTGGTACGGACTACAGTATACTGGTTATTTAAGGCCAGCTAGCATAGTCAAAATAGAGCGCATTCTTCAAACTGTTTTAATTCCTGGTATCCAGACCAATGCCAATGGACAGTACAGTACATGTACTAGGAGCTGAAAATGCCTTGTCATGTTGTATACTGCTTTACTGTAGCTTTAGGGGACAGTGGTATCAGAAAGAAAGTGTTGGTATAAAGGATAGAGAAATTCCTTGAACAGATAAGCTGTTACAGTGTCTGAGCAAGGAAATTTTAGATCTGTGGGCCTTCATTGCAAGTCTTTCTGTGGGAAATATTGTACTGTGCAAGTGTATATTTTAGCTGAACGGCTTGTACTTAAAATGCCAAATTTGAGGTTGACTGAATTAATTTAAAGATTGCTATTACAACTTGCAAGTTGTGTTTAAAGGGCCAAACCTCTCACCCCAAACTACAATTTTGGGACCCGGGTACCGAAATTCTCAATTGGCTCAGCTCTTTGATCGACAGCTAATTCAAACAATGCAGAGTGCCAAAGCTTTTATTGCACAGCATAACCGGGACTGAGAGTGTTTTGATTATATAAATTGAGTTTTTCCATACTCCCCCTGAAGCAATAAACTGAGATTGCGGTCTGGATGAGGATGAATTTCAGACAATTGTGGGAGGGGCTTTAGTAAGAAGGTTAGGAGAATTTGTACTGTTTTGGGTGAGAGAACTGGCCCTTTAAGCAGCAATAACAAATAGAGATTTGATAGCAGATAAATTTCCCAGTGGCTATGGCTATCTCTCTTATTGAGTAGCTTCTATCTGTACCATGCATTCTCTCTGAAGTATTTAAAGCATGGTGATACCAGGTAACAAGACAGTGACCTTTCCTTTCTAAATGAACTGCCCATCTCATCATCATCTGCGCCACATTCTTTAATGAGCTTTTAAATTAGTTTTGACAGAATGCTGATGGAGGGTGTGTGAGAGCAGACAAAACTATCTCTTCATTTTACACAGGAGAACACACATGTGCTGCAGTACTTGTGGCAGAGAATATTGTATGTCTGTCTTGTGAGAAAGTATGTGGGGTGACATGCAGTGTTGGTCGCTGGGGAAAAAGGTCATTGTAGTTACAGAAGGCAATGCCAATATAAATGGCATGGCTTGCTCTGGAAGAATGTGTCTGCTCATTGTGCAGTTGTATGTGTTAAATATGTACAGGTAGGGGGAGTTATAATGTCATGTACTGTAACCTTGAAACTATGTCCTTGGTCCCAGTCTTTGTTGGATGATTTTCCTGAGACAGACCTCAAGTTCATAGCACTTTATTAATGTCTGCTGGACTTGAACCAATTGGTTGGAAACTGGGCAGTAAAACTCTATCTAACCTATCCTCGGAAATTAAATAGACTTGGGATCCAAATAGTAATACTGCACTACAGTATATCCTACTTTTCTACATGTACAGTATGAAGTAAAGGTAGAAGTTATGGGAGCAAAATGAAACTTTAAGAAATTAGGGCAAATGCCCCAAAGTAGATAATTGATTGATTATTATAAATGGTGCAAGTTTTTTTTAGTATCATCAGTGATGCCTTGCGTGTTCAACACTTTTTCTTTCTCCGATGGGGAAAAGGTATAACTCATTTGTTAATGGGAGCAAAATAAAACTGAGAGAGAAAAAAGGGACAATTGATACATATTAGATAATTGACATCATCAATTGGTACAGTACAAGTGAATTTTACAGTATTGTTAATAATGACTTCTTTATTCCATTCCTTTAATTCTTTTTTGTCACCAAAACAATGAAAGACGTGAGGGGAGGGGGGATCCATTTTCCCTGTCATATAAAGTCAATGTTAACATTTTGCAGCATATTTTGATATATGCTGCAGAAAAGTGTTATCTACTTCACTCCTACTTACCTCACCTGTTCCACAAATGGACTGTTCCATTTACCGCGGAATACTATCTGGCAATGTCTTCTGTAGGTGGCGCTATAGCCCAATAGGAACCATCCCCGAACACACCCTTGTTTCATTGCCAGCGGAATGCTTAAGTCACGTTTTATTAGCTCTCTCGTTTTTTCATCTTTTTGGATTTTCCTTTGGACCTTTTTTGGGTGCAGGAAGTTTTTCGTCATTTCTGGATCGTTTTCAGCGGTTCACCTGACCAGAGTGTTAAGTAAGAGGTTTCCTTTTGGGGTTTTTCAGGGGCCTTTTTCTAGCTACTTTGTTAGCCGTTTTCGTAGCTTAGGCTTCTTGCCTAGCGTGAGTTCGTTAGGCCGCCGGCCTATCGTAGCTCTTTGCGGGTTTAGGCTCCCATTTTCCCCCCTTCGGTTCTGGTAGCCTTGCGGCGGACCGGTTCCGGGTGTTGTTGGTTGTTTTTTTCTTCCTGCCCTTTTTGGTGTTATATTTGTTGTTTTCGTGTTTTAGTGTTACTTTCTTTATCTTGGGACTTAGGACGCGGGTCTTCCCGTTCGTGCTAGACTCGTGGTTGTGGGAGGTTGGTTCTCTCTCCTTGAGGTTTTCTCCCCCGGCCTGGATCGGTAGCCTTTGGCGAACCGTCGCCTTTCCCCTTCCGGTAGCCTTGGGCGCACCGGTTTTTCCCCTTAGGGTGTGGTCGTACTGGTGATACGACCGTTGTCTTCTTTCTTGCTCCTGTCCGGTCACGGCTCGTTGGTTTTGACTGGACAGGTTTGGCTTTCTTCGGCTCCGAGGGCTTTGTTCTGGAGCCGTAGCTTGCGTTCCTTGGCTTTGTTGTCCCGGCTCCATGGAGCCGGGATGCTTAGTTGCCTTGCTGGCAGCTTTATTCTGGAGCCGAGGTTTTGTGTAGGTTATGTTGCTTTGTGTTCCCGGCCCATGGAGCCGGGATGCTTAGTTGCCTTTGCTGGCAGCTTTGTTCAGAAACCGAGGTTTTGTGTAGGTTAGATTGTTTGTGCCCCGGCTCCATGGAGCCGGGACGCTGATTGCCTCCGCTAGCAGTTTGTTTAGAAGCAGAGGCTTTGTGCAGGTTGGGTGTTTTGTTGTGTTGTGCTGTTCGTGTCCTTCGGCCCACGGAGCCGGGGTGTTGTCCGTGTGTTCTTGGCTCCTTGGAGCCGGGATTTTGTCTCAGGTTCCCTCGGCTCCGTTCCTGCGTTCGGGGCCGAGGTGTGTTGTTGCCCTGGCTCCTGTGTGGAGCCGGGGTTGTGTGTTCCTGGCTCCAGGGTGGAGCCGGGGGCTTTGTGTGTGGTCCTGGCTCTGTGAGCCGGGACGTTCTCATGCTCCCTGGCTCCGTTTGGGAGCCGGGGAGAGTTCTTTCGCGGTTCCCTGACTTGTCCGGGAGCCGCGATGGCAGGTGTTTTCTTTTCTGCTTATATCTTTCAGATATGAACCCGATCTGCGAGTCCTGTCATCAGTTTAAACCTCATCGAGGCTGGGATTGGCACACCAAATGCTCGATGTGCCGCACGTGTTCTAAGCAGAACCCTTGCGAGGTCTGTGATCAGTGGGATGAAGCCTCCTGGTGTGCGACAGCCAAGCTGTTGAAGTCTAGGAAGATGCGCCTTCTGGAGAAGGCGAGCTCCTGTCCAGAACTGGCGAGTTCTGCTGATCGGGCCGGCTGCGGGGGTGTTCCCCCGTACATAAGGCCCCGGCCCCGGATCAAGCCGGTTGCGGGGTGTATCCTCCTCACATAAGGCTTTGGGCCAGAAGAAGAAGAAGAAACCTTCTAAAGGAAAACGCCGGTTAAGGGCGGCTCCAAGGCCAAGTCCTTCCCGTGATCGTCCGGGTTCCAGTGCACCGGCTCAACCTTCTCAGGTTCCGGCTCCGGCAGCCCCGTCTTCTCCGGCTCCAGCGGATCCATCACTCGATTTTGGGGTTCTCGGCTCCGACGTTTCCTTAGCGCAGGAGAGTCTTATTCACAGTGCTTCTCCGGAGGCCTTGCTGGAAACCCTGGCTCCGTGGACCCGGAGCTTTCCTCAACTGATCGGGGCCATAGGCGCCCCACTGGGACCGTTCTCCTTCGTTGATCCGGAGGCTCCTCCCAGGAAGCAGGCTAGAAGTGCTCCAGAGGACACTGAGTCTATTCTTGCCGGGTTCCTGAAACAACTTTCTCAGGTTCTGTCTCAGGGCTTCATCAAACCCACGGAGCCGGCGACGTCCCTCCTGGAGCTCCAAGTTCTCCGGCCCCGTCATATGACGGGTCCGATTCTCAGGAGATTGTACAGGATCCGAGCCTTCTTGATGATGCCGGTCCCGCGGGACCACATCCTACAGCGTCTTCCCGCATTGCGGAACCACAGGACTCGTCCCTCGGAAGATGACCTTCCTCCTGGGCACCACCATTACACAGGAGGCGTTTAGTAAAGCTGTAGAAGTTATCAGGAAAACATTGGGGTTTCCGGCCCCCGAGGCGCCCCAACCCACGGAGGAGACGAGGCGTTCCAAACTCTCTCTCAACAAATCGAAGCAGCCCCCATAGCCAGCCTACCAGTTGATTATGAGTGTTTTGAGCGGTTCACCGCCATTGCCGACAAGAAGACTTGGTCCGCCTTTCCGCCTAAGGAAGCCGCCGCCTTCAAGGTTGATGAACCGGATTGGGAGGAATTGTTTAGAGCTCCCCTTATGCCGCAAGCTGCCAAGGATAAGCTGGCTTCAGCCGGGGCCATGGATTCAAAGGGAAAGTTCCTGGCCAAAGACAAGAAGCTTTTGGATTCGGAGCTTGTGAGGATAGATACAGCGGCTAGAATGGGTTTGAAGCTCACTTCTTCCCTCTTGCTCTTAGCGGAAGTCATTAACATGGCGTTCCACCAGCCACAGGACAGAGCCGTATCTAGGGAGGACACGGGCTCCCTCGTCAAGCTTTTTTGGGCCCAGTCTCACGTTTGGTCTTCGACCAGCTTTCCAGGAATCGCCGTCCGTTCCGTCCGACAGAGGAGAGCCTTGGCGCCGATTGCCTCACCTGGCCTTCAGACTCTATCAGAGAGAAGTTTCAGAAGCTGCCCGTTTCCTCTGCGGACTTGTTTAACAACCAGTTTGAGGCGCTATTGCAGGCAGAGGTGAAAAAAACACAAAGACCTTAAGGACGCCGATTTTAGGCCCAAGCCACGTTTGTCTTCCCCGCTCTTCCAGGGATCGTCGTGCTCCGGGGTGGGGCGTGCCCCTTTCGTGCCCGGCAACCGGTAGACCGTTCCTCGCCGTGGTAGCTTTGTAGCACCCTTTCAGGATCGACGGACGCGCCGTGACCCTCCTAGACGTTCACGCCCAGCTAGACCCGTAGAGAGAAGCCAACCGGGGTTCCGTCAGTCAGCCGGCTAGAGGAAGGGCCCCAAAGCCCTAGGGGTGCCCACCACCGTCTCGTTCCCGGCGGTGGGGGGCGTATAAGAAAGTTCCGCTGGAAACTGGGACATCCTAGGCCCGGACTCATGGGTTTCCCGCACAGTCTCGGAAGGCTACAGGCTGGAGTTCACAGAACCTCCTCCCATAGGGACCCACTTTCGTGCACCCCCGATTCCCGCCCAGCGGGACCAGAGGGAAGCCTTCGGAAAAGAACTGTCGGACCTGCTTTCCAAGGAGGCTATCCGTCCGGCCACCCGACAAGAATCGTTGAACCTATTCAGATCCACCTTTTTTCTAACTCCAAAACCGGATACCTGGCGCCCGATCTTGAACCTCAAGCCCCTGAACAAAGGCTACATCCGCCCGAAACACTTCAGGATGGAAACTCTGGCTTCAATCCTCCCGTCCCTCGCCAGGGGGATGTGGGCCACCTCCGTAGATCTGAAGGACGCCTACCTTCATGTTCCGATCCACGAGGAACACCAACATTTCCTGTCTTTCCACTACAACGGCGGAGACTACGCTTTTCAGAGCCATGCCCTTCGGCCTTTCGACTGCTCCAAGGGTTTTTACAAGACTCACCAGAGCTGTTACCAGTTACCTACGTCCGGCGGGGAGTGCTAGTCTTCGCGTACTTGGACGACTGGCTAATCGTCGCTGTCCCGGAAGCGGCCGCGATGGACCGCACTGCTCGTGACACAACTCCTCGGGAGTTTGGGATGGATTATCAACCCCAGAAATCTTCTCTGCTCCCTCTCAGTCTCTGGTGTATCTGGGGGCAGTTCTAGACTTGGAAGTAGGCAGGATCCTCCTTCCACCGAAAGGCGGAAGCAGTCGCCAACCTGTGTGCCCATCTCATGGAAAGGCCCATCAGCCCAGTCAACGAGTGGCTTCGGCTTTTAGGCCTCCTAGCCAGCTTAGTAGACGTGGTTCCCTCTGCCGCCTGAGAATGAGACCTATCCAGCTCTTCTTGCTTCACCAGTTCTCCCTGTCCCAGGACCCTACCTCGGCCGATTCGCCGGACGGAGGAAGTGTTACCTCACCTGCTATGGTGGCGGACACGGGCCAATTGGAGCCAGGGAAGACCGTTCCGAGTCATTCGCAAGAGGGAGGTCATGTCGACGGATGCATCCCTGTCCGGGTGGGGAGCCTCCTGGGGATCGTCCAACAGTCTCCGGGAATTGGTCGCAGGAGGAGTCCCGTCTTCACATCAATGTCCTAGAGATGGAGGCAGTGCACAGAGCGGTTCTTTCATTGGGGCGAACGCCTCAAAGGCTCTCTGGTAACTATCCTATCGGACAACTCCACCACAGTGTCCTACATAAACAGACAAGGGGGGACAAGATCTCCGACCCTGTGCCTTCGGGCGATCAGCCTGATCCTAGCTGCAGAAAACCCAGATATTCAACTTCGGGCCTCTCATCTAGCGGGGGAAGGACAACGTGGTCGCAGACGCCCTCTCCAGGGGTTGGTCCGTGGATCAGAAGGAGTGGTCCCTCTCCAGCGTGTGGGCCAGCCACATCTTCACCCTGTACGACCGCCCTCACGTCGACCTCTTCGCAACCGGGGACAATGCAAAGCTCGAGGTCTTCTGCACGAGGTTCTTCCATCCACGAGCCTGGGCGATGGACGCTCTCTCTCGACTGGGAAGGCATGTACGCCACGCCTTCCCCCGCTCAACTTGGTCCATCAAGTGCTAGCGAAAGTCAAGGACTCCAGTCAGACTCGCCTGCTCCTGGTCGCCCCAGCATGGCCAAACCAGCCCTGGTTCCCCTGCTCCTTCAGCTGTTGGTCGACAACCCCTTCAAGTTTCCGATAAAGACCACCCTGCTCTCGCAACTCAAGGGAAGAGTTCTTCACCCAGACGGGGTTCCCTCCACCTAGCTGCTTGGCCGATATCAAGCGATCCCTTCAAGCGGAAGGCCTTTCGCAAGAGGCTACTGACATCGCATCCAGAGCGAGAAGATCCTCCACATTGGCTATTTACAATACCCGTCTCAGAAGGTACAGGTCCTGGGCAGCCACCCGAGGTACCGATCCCTTGGAAGCTCCAGTAGCGGAGGTAGCCGAGTTCCTTACATCCCTCTTCAGGGAAGGGAAACAGGTCAGGACGGTACGCAATTACAGAGCAGCGATAGGTGCCATTCACAAGGGTTTCTCGGACGGGTCCTCTGTGTCGGACAACGCCACTATCCTCCAGCTGATCAAAGGCATGTTTCACATCAGACCTCCGGTCCGTAAGCTGCCGCCTCTTCTTGGTCCATCAACCAAGTCCTGGACCTCTTATGTCGTTCTCCTTACGAGCCTCTGGAGTCGGCCTCCTTACGCCACCACTGAAAAGACGCTCTTCCTCGTTGCAGCGGCCTCCGCTAGAGAAGGAGTGGCCTACATGCACTATCGACGGATGACGGCTTCATCAGGTTTCGCAACGGAGGGGTTCAACTGCTGCCGCACCCGGGTTTTCTATCAAAGAACCAGTCTCTGTCGTTTGCCCCGGAGCCGGTCTTTATTCCAGCGATTGAGTCCATCTCGTCGATTCCAGAAGATCGGTTGGCCTGTCCCGTCAGGGCCTTAAGAAAGTATGTTCGCCGAACGAAGCCACTTAGGAAGTCGCCTCAACTATTTATCCTGCCGCAAGATCCATACTCACCGGCTTCCAAGGACACCATCTCTCGTTGGATCCGAGACCTTATCTCTCCGTTTACCTCCCGAGGCGAGAAGGCTAGGGCACATGATCTACGGTCCCACGCCACATCTAAAGCCTGGTTCGCGGGGGTCCCACTGGAGACATCGTCAAAGCACCGGCATGGAAGACTCCGTCCACCTTTGTGACCTGCTACCTAACCAACACCGCCTCCGCAGAAGCTAACTTCGCCTCAGCTGTGCTAGCTTCTACGTCACGTACATCATCGCAGTCTCCAGCTCCGTCCGGCCTCCGACCTCACGGTGCTAGTCTGGTAGTCCATTTCCAGTGGAACAGGTGAGGTAAGTAGATTCAACAAAACTTACCTGTGGTTTGTGAATCTACGAACCCTACTTACCTCACCTATCGCCCGCCTCCCGTCACCCCACTCGGAGCTGGGAGGTATGAGAGGGGGAACTTGTCTAGTTGTGTCACCGTCATACTAAGACACTAACACTAACCTCCGGACGACTCACTGGATCCTCGTCTTGCTGGACGCCCATGCCTTCGTCGTATAGTTAAGGTAAGCCGGTTCTCCGGTCACCGTTTCCTTTCCTTTTTTTTTTAAAAGATAAGTAATTTAAGGGAAAGGGCAGTGTGAGTCGTGTCTCTCGCTTGTTGGTTCCTCATTACTAACCCTTGTGCCACTTGCTCTCCGTCAGCTCCTCCTCTCGTGCCTCTCCTCTCCTTGGCGCATGAAACAAGGGTGTGTTCGGGGATGGTTCCTATTGGGCTATAGCGCCACCTACAGAAGACATTGCCAGATAGTATTCCGCGGTAAATGGAACAGTCCATTTGTGGAACAGGTGAGGTAAGTAGGGTTCGTAGATTCACAAACCACAGGTAAGTTTTGTTGATTTTGTTTGTCGATGTGACAGGAAAAAAGGTACCTAACTGTATTCCCTCCTGTGTGAGTTTTCTGTTGTTCCCTGGTTCAGCATATTGGGAATTCTCTTTCCAAATCACTTTTACCTACTGTACTTACTGTACTGTATCCTTGTTGTTTCCTGGTTACTCTCAGAAGGTACAGTAACAGTAAATATATAGGCAATGTTTAAACACTGTAAATCTAAAAATAAATAATTTAGCAAATCAAAGTTTGTAGGATTACAGTATTATGGTGAGGTGAATATTGCAGTAAAGCACTTTGTGATACCTCGTAAGAAATACCTTAAATAGGGGAGGGGGTTTAGTTCGCTACTGCAATAGGAAGGACTAGGGGTTGATTGTGGACGGCTGGGATTGGAGGATAAATGAAACTGAGATGTGGCTAGGAATGTTAAAAGGAGCTAGGATTGTGTGTTCCACTAGTGGCTTCACACTTTCAGTTGCATATGTGTGGGCAGTGTCACCAGTTGAAATATTTTTTTAGCATGAAGATGAGCCAAAAAATATTGTTGCTTATATTCAACTTCCAGTGATCAATGTCCCCAAGGGGGGCTTCATTAGTACCCAAAAACCCAGGCACTTATGGGGGCTTCACCCACTGGTCGCCTACCAGGGCGCTGCCCCTGGATGCCTTCAGGGGCCCAAAGGTGGGCTCCATGATCGCACCGGTTAGGGCCTTGTGTTTCAGGCTCTGTGGTGACTAAGGCACCATATGTGTGTCTGGCAGTGCCCCCCCTGAAAAATACTTGTTCCCCTCCAGTTCTTATCTAGAATAAAAAGTCTGGTGAAGTCACTGTCACCTTTCATTGTCCAACATTATATTTACTATGTTGGTGTCTATTTGCACATTCAAGTACAATTATGTCCTCTTTCTTTGAAGTAAAAAATTAGGGGGACAATTTGTACATCCCCCTGTGACTGAAAATAAGGGTCTGCATTGTACTTGTAAATCTAAGGTTTGGCACGTGAATGTCTTTCATAGTGTCAGCAAAGTGTTCCCTGTTTGTACAGGCTTTATGTAATATAGGATTTTCTATGTAATATTTTTTCTTCCAGTGGTGTAAGTGTTCTGATTACAGTACTGTAGTTTAGCTGCAGTTTATACTGTACATATTTAATATGCTTTTAGAATCTGTATTCATTGATCTGATAATCTGTTTTGCAGTGCCTTCTTAACAGATTTACCATTTTTATACTTGTAAAATATTACACAAGTTATAAAATGAGAAGCTGTCAAACTTTTATTGTTCAGATCTCTGTCATTTTATTGATTGGCAGTTCTGCCAAATTGTGCTATATTATTGTTTTGCTAGTATGATGAGTTCTTATTGGTGCAGTAAATCATGTTTTAACTCAGATTTTATGATTGTTTCATTCAATATGAACCATGTGTAAAACTTGCATTTTTATTGCTGTGTATAAAATTTACTCTCATTCTGACATTTTTACTCTTGACTGACTTAAACCATTTCGTATAAACTGAACAATATAACATTATGTTGAAGAGAAAATAAAAAACGCATGGCAGTTTGGCAATATTAAGAGAAATGTTTCAGGACTTAATTGATGGAGATGTGAAAAGAACCGAAGATTTAATCAGGTACAGTGTACAGTAGTACAGTATACTGCATGGATGATAGAAGTTCAAAATTGAGAATGCTAACATCTGTGGCTACTCAATAACATGCAAGTAGTTGCTTTCCCTTTAGATTTATAGTTTTGCAGACAAATAGGCATCATGGTCATCCTCATTATTTTTTGGAGTGTAGACTCGGCAGTCCTACAAATAGTTGCTTCAATGTCCTAGAGTCACATACAGTACAGGTACCTACCTTTATACTGCAACAGGTGCTCAAGATGGATTTTGTTAGATGAACTGTACATTCAGTATTCAAAAATCCATGCAAAATGAGACAAATCAGCCAATTTCATTTATTTATGAGCCCAAATTCAATTGACTCTCAGCTGTTGATTGGTTGCAATATAGGGAAGTTTCAACTGTATACTGTAGGCGTTATGGACTGACATGCTTGCATACACATGTACATATTAAATGGGACTGCTCTATTTTGTTTAAAAACGGATTCATAAAACTCCATCTAACTGCAGTAACTAACTAAGTAACTAACGCTCCAATGTAGAAGATGAAAACAGGACAAAATGACAAACTTATCGTAATCCCAAAGAATGCATTCTTTCAAGATTGCATCATAATCAGATTGCTTTCTTCAATGTTTTGCTGAATACGCAGTATTTTTTATTTGTGTTTGTTGTTATACTATAGTACATATTCAATAGATACAGTTTTTATGTGACAAAGAATTCCTACAAAAGTTGGCAGACATTGGTGGGATGAATGAAGCTAGCATGTTGTTTCAAAAGTGAGTAATGCATGTCTGCCCACAGGAACAATAGTACTGTACTGTATACCTCAGCAGCAATACACCACTGATTAGTTCCTTACAAACAAGCTTCATACACTGTGCCTGTCAGCTTACAATATGATATGGTCTCTCATTGAGCACTTTCGTGGAAAAGTCTCATTCTTTAAATTGCTCACAGTATGCATACTGTAGCCTACTTCCTCAGAAGTGCAAACCTGAATGATGAACCATGACAGTAGCTGCAATCATACATGTAATGTCAAAGTGAATTTGTAACAAACATAATCTTGCCTTTTTTATCCCTTAGGAAGTTTGGAAGATTTAGAAAGGATTGCAGTACAATACCTCAGTCGCTCTTGTTGTGTCCCATTGGCATCTAGCCAGAGAGGAGTTGGGGGGGGGGGGGGGGGAAAGCACTGTATGCCTTCTCTAATAAATATTGTGAAGAAAATTAATTTGTAATGGAACAAAAAGGTAGCCTTCAAATGAATGAATGCAAAATGTTCTTCCAAATTGCATCTCAGATGTTTTCATTATAACCCCCAGCTCAAAAGTACAAGCTTTTTGTACTGTAATTTTGACGAATTATTACACTACATCCCATCTCCTAATGGTATATTTGTATTCACTATACTGTTGTTAAGTCCACATTAAAGCCAAATTTCAGTATCAGTATTGTCAAGCTAAATAGTGCATTTTATATCCACATGCTTGTTTCATTAGAGTTGAGGAAAATGCAAATAAATTTCCAGGTCCAAGTATTTGAACTCCATTTAAGTTGTTTGATTTACTCCTCTAATCATATCCATCATTGTCAAATAATGGCAGGCTGTAAAATCAAAGCAAACGTTCTGTAGGTGATACCCGTATATCAACGGTACCGTGGACAAGTTTAAAAATTAGATTTGAGCAAGTCTGTGATTTCAGTTAGGAATGGCAGTTTGTGTTGGGGCTTGGCGTGAAATACTACAAAACGTTGTGAGAGGAATCACGATATCTCATGCTGTGTTTACATAGTTTAATTAGAGAACTTTAAAGATATTGATCTTTTAACACTGGAAAAGTAAAACTGAAAAAACAAGAAAAAAAAGAAAAAAACACACACACGCACCCCCCCAAAAAACAAACGAACAAATGAACTCAAAGTGAATCACAAGATGCTTTGACAATGTCAAGTGAGTACAACAGGCACAAATGTGTGCATGGAGAATACTGTATGCTGTTGTAAAAAAAAGAATTTTTTTGGAAAGAATGAAGAATAAGCTTATTCAGAATTGTGACAGCTCACTTTTAGATATGAAGGTATGCACTGTACAGTAATATACAGCTATACTTGAAAGTTAGAGTGGTTAGTTAAGCATTTAGTAGGTGAAAGTTATGTATGATACATTGCACATTTTGTCCGTGTTTCACAAAGCAAAATTTCTTAAAATAGAGTATTTTGTCATTTATTACCCACAGCACAGACAGGGTTTTTATCCAGCTACTGTACAACAGTTAAACTGTAGAGGCATGCCCTACACTAGCTTTACTTTATTGGCATCAGTAACCAGAGGGGGGAGGGGTGAAGGGCATGGAAGGGGGTTGCAGGGGGCAAGACCCCCACTCAAATTTTATACCTTGCTTCCCTTATCTGCTTACCATCAAATGAAATTGGGAGGTACAAGAATATATTATGCAAAGTGTATTTAAGACAAAAACTTTAAAATCAAGCCTGCCATCTAATAGGCAGTTAAGGGACCAAATCAAAATTATTTATGCGTGCTCGTACGCTTCTTAAAGCCAGTGCACGCCCAAACAATAAAATAATCCGAACCTGTGCCGAAACTCCCCGTGCTTACACACAAACAGCTTAAGGAAGTTCCAGCAACCTGCTATAATCCCGTGCCGTGCACTTTGATTCAGCACGGTATCCTTTGTATTTGGCTTAGCGGCATTTCTTTACCTGCTCTGAACAGAAACAACCGATGTTTACATGCATTAAAAAGAGCTAGATGTCACATGGAGGATAATATAAGCCGCCATGACAGTAGCCGCCATTACTGGAAATGAGTGCCCTAAGTGTTAAAAATGGATTGAGGACACATGCATGTTGATGCGGGGAGTTCGTTAAAGTAGTAATATAATGTTAAACGGACACCAACGGGAGTGCGTTGTATAGTATCAGTCAACTCGATTAATGATCAAAGTAATTTATTTTCAAGTACCGTATGGTTTCACTTTGGTCGCCCCTCACGGCAGGTGGGAAATACCATCTGCAAACTCTTCAACCCACAAGGGGCTGGAGATTTACGTTTTTCTATAGAGGCCTTTCACATGACGTCATAATACTGTCCGGCGGCCATGTTGGAGTACATGTAACTACGTAGCACACCATACGGGACGCGCTTGCTCGTTGAATTTGTGCACACCGTGCACATCACAGTGCACACTGTGCAGTGCGTTCGGCACAAAGCCACGTGTATCTGGCATGAATGTCCTCCAGCATGGCGGTTCCGTGACGCAATTGCAAAGCCTCTATATCTACAATGTGCTGTTTGTTCTTAACATCGTGAGTTTAAAAATCAAACTGGACTTTATAACTTGATCACACTTTAGCGCCGCTAGGATTAGCTTCTGTGGCTTTTGTCCACTGCGCAATGTGTGCATCGGAACCAAAAAATCGGTTTGTCACTGCAACTTCTGTACTGTGTTAATACAGTAATGTACCACAAGTGTTCAAATTTCTTGTGAACTGCTTTCTTGGTACGTTTATGAAAAATCAACCCTCTGTCCGTTCGTGATAATGACACGTAAAAATTTCCTAATGCATCTTCTGTCCTAGATTTCACCCGCACATGTATCGTTAAAAATGTACGGTAATATACGGCAGTGACCATACACTTACGAACGTTCGTTCGTTCGCTGTCTGTGCTTATGTTCGATGTGCGCAATGGAACAGATAAGTCACTCCGGCACACTCCACTTTAGCAAATGGGGGATACAGAAAATATGGGGAAAATATTTTGCTCCCTTTGCCATATATTTAGGAAACTTTGGGTGTAAAAATCTTGCAAATAGTGAAAACATCAATAAAAAATTACGGGCAATATAAGGATAGGAATCATTATAGTGTTTGAGTTAGTAACAGGATGGAAGTAAGAGGAAAGAAGACTTTTTTCGTGCACACGGTGTGAAATACACCTTCGAAAGAATGTGTAAGATCTTAAATCTGATAGAGTGAATTTTGCTTCAAAAAAAATTTCTCTCCCCAAAATACGAAGTTTTAGCGATTGATTTGAGACAGAAGAATTTTTTTATGGTTGAAATATGTGCATACATTATGTAGACATAACTGTATTACTAAAAACTAATTCTTTAGATCATGAAATCATGTCATGTTAATTTTAGGGATAACTTGACAAGTATGAAATCTAGAAACATCGAGGGTTCTTCCACGTATATCCCATTTGGGTATGTGTTTATACGGCAATGGTAAGTATAAAATTTCTTACAGGTGTTTCGCGATTTAAGCTGCGTACAGGTAGGTTAAGCAAATTAATTCGTAATTTAGTCGCTGCAATGCTGGGATACGCCTACTTGAAATTATTACTGACATTTTACTGCTTACCCAACTTTATAAGGGTATTGGCAAACAGTTTTAACAAGGCTTTGCATAGAAAGTGTTCTGATCCTTTCGCTGTAGTCTTGTGGACCACTTAGATTCCCCTTGGCCCTTCTCTCAAGAACTTTTCCCAGCTGGTGATCCAAAACATGTAAAATTCAACCCCACGACCAACTCTGGTCCTGGTGGAAAGACCTGGCGGAGTTATTCAATGCCTTGCTGCCATGCAAAACCGTGAACTTGTGATGTTTCAAAAGGTGTAAGACTTACAGTTTTCTCCACAGGCCTGGGTTTTGCCCAGGTGGCATCTGTGCTTGCCTTATGGGGGTTTGGGAATGGGAAAATTTTTGCTTATTTGAATAAGGGGGCTGGGTGCCAAATGGTGACACATTCAGGTGCCAAATCTATACTGATTATATTTATAACAACTCCTACTTTTTAAGGAGAATTATAAACTTAAACTGTTTCATGGCCCAAAAGCTGGCCATCATTGCAGTAGCGTGCTGTTCATGTTGTAACAGCTAATATTATATAATTAAAAAGGAGGGCTGTTTATGTTATAGTTATAGCCAGGGGCATGCACATACATGCCCCCCCCCCTCTGTATGTAGTCTTTGAAACAACTCAGTCAGGGGAATTTACGGAGGAGTAATTCCCTTTGAATTGATCTACTGTATATCAGTCTGGGGGATGAACATACTGGCCTACCCCACCTCAAAAAACCTGTGCACGCCACTTGCTATAGCAACACCATAGTCAGCTGGGGTCTACCAGATGTTCCTGGATTCAATGTTCCCAAGGTTCCATGCTCCCCATTTTTGTATTTCTGGATGAATTGCAGATGATTACAAGGTTCATTTTTCCTGAGTTCCCAGAAGTGCGGATGTTTCCAAAATTAGGGAACATTGAACCTTGGGAACAGCAAACATTGACAGAGCCATGTTATCCAGGAGGAAGTCCCCAAATGAGCTCTGTTTATTAAAAAATTATGGACTTCATAATGAAGCTGGTAAAAAGAAATACTGTGGGGGAAAAGATGTTTTAGTGCATAAATCTGCAAAAATTCTTGCGAGTGCACAATTTTATTCCCCCCCCCCCACCTTTCCAGCTGCAAGGTTTAGTGATTTAACTACCTTGTTTGAGAGTTCGATTTATAGGGCAAAAAAATTGAGTCATCCCCATAAAGACAGCAGAATCATGATAATATTTTGCAATCTCACCATGTCACACTAATATATATTTGGAGAATTTTTGACAGCTTCTCGTAACACTAATATACGGGATAATTTTGTAGATTTTCACCTTCAGCAGATACCAACCTAGTCAGTAAAATATGCTGCTGTATGCTTTAAATCATGTTCTGGAACAAATTAAATATTAATAGGCACTTAAGCATAAAAATAGGAAAGGCAACATTCACCGCAGCACAGCTTTCCCGTCGAGAAAATTGATTGTAGATAAACATAGGATAGGTTCACAATGTACACATGTGCTATATGTTAGGCAATGGCGAAGGTACCAAGACTTGCTGAAGAAAATTACATCGTAGAGAATAACTTTACATGTAAAACTCACAAAAGTATTTAAGATTGTTGAATGGGTGTTTTTACACATGCCTTGTAAATATTTTTAATTTTCTTGGTCACGTGGATTTTCGTCAACCTTTTCCGTACTCGATCCTGCTGGGTTGTACTGCCGACTAGCACAAACGTATACAAATATTACCAGCTTACTTCCTAAGCCGAACCATACATTTTCGGCCTAAATTTTTCAGTTTAGAGAGCTAGACACTATGTGTTTTCAAATTTTCTAATGTCGAGAATTGTCCCTGTAGAATATCGTCAATTTATTTCCACCCATATATAATTCATAGAGTGAAACTTTTTACGGGACTCCATTGTCAAAATTTGCGAGATCCTTTAGCTGGCTATGGTCTCTGTAGGCCTCGACCAACACAATCAGTACGCTACCTTCTCGAACGCAAATTATCAACGGAGCTGCACTGGTGAGCAAAAATGTCTGCGAGTAACAAAATGCACTCAATGCTGGTGGTATCTAGTTTTCCCAATCTGGTTGTCTTTGATTTTTTGCGAGAGTGTGCTAGCCCATGCTCCCTATTGTACATGATGAAAAGCAGCGTGTCCACACGGCAACAGATTACTGCTCCGCCTGTCAGCCACTCTTGAACAATAGATCTCTATTCATGGAGTGCGGCGGCGTGTTTCACGGGTGCTGATTATCGGCGTGCTGCCACGGGAACAGTGCACACACATACTGAATTTTGATTTGGTCCCTAACTCAAAATTTTCTCTGTAAGCTAGAATCGGACAATTCTTTTTTTGAGTAAAAGTGTGTTATTTTCTGTGATTATGGTTGTTCTTTTGCTTGATCTTGCTTTGAAATATGAAAATCTAATAGGAAATTATTCTCTGGCCATATGTTGGCGCAACTGTACAGTACGTTGTAACAGTGTTTTGGCATTCTTGCTTCTTCACTTTCTCAGGGAAGTTGTTAATGGCTGCTCTTTGTAGATGTTTCAGGGCCCAGGGACTTTATTTGCAGGTATTTAATTTGTACTGTATAAGGTATTCACAGCTTTTGCACAGGTGGATGAACAATTGCTGTAATGCAAAGGTTTAGGTATGTTGGTGGTATTGTGACTGAGTGCAGCCAATGCTGTTGACAAAAATAGCAGGTCTTCTGTGCAGATAAACTATGAATAAACGTGAATGGTTCATGTGGCAAGTTTGACATTTCTATGAACTGGATGGGCATAATAATAATAATAATAATAATAATCAGGCCTTGAAGAGCAGTTGTTTTACCACAAATGTGGGAAAAACCATCAGCTTATGAATTACAACTTCACGTCGGGTGGCAATCAATTCAACAATTTGGATCAAATTTGGTATTATTTTGTAAGGCCAGTTCAGATGGGAAAACTGTAGATTGCTCTTGGATGAAAAACCCACCCTACTTTGACCCCCCAGGAATCGAACTCTAAACCTCCCGGTTGCAAAGCTTCATTGCTTCAAATGCCACCGCCTTTATCCACTCGGCCATAGCACCGGTATTTAACCTATTGATCTGTAAAGAGTTGTCCAAAACTGGTCTTTGATCTTTAGCGTTCATGTTTCTCAATACTGGACGTGTCACTTATATCCCATGCTCATTTTACTGTGATTATCATTTAAGGTAAAGCTATCTTATACCAGTCCAAATGTTACTTGTTGCAGTAAAGTAATTCTGAATTTTCTTTTTAGGTTTATCGCTTCAATAGAACATCCTAAGAAACTCATTCTAATATGGCTAACAGGGATTCTGCTTTCAAAGATGCTGGCAAGAAGGCTGGGATGAAGATCTGGCGTATTGAGAACATGAAGGTGGTACCAATCAAACCGGAGGATTATGGGTATTTCTTCACCGGCGATTCTTACATCTGTTTAAAGGTACAGTATAGCCATAACCCAAAGTTGAAGTTGTGCTTGAGTAATTGTTCTATGAAGTCCCCTGGACAGTTGAGGAATTCTGACAGGGAAAGGAAAGGGGGGGGGGGAGGTTGGTGAGAGAGGGAGAGGATGGTACTGCTAAGTAGCTTGAAAAAAAGATTGTTTTTGGCTACAGTGGTAGATCATCATGACACTTGTTGTGGTAAATAGGAGATTTTATAAATACTCTGCTGGGAATGAGGTAGTATGGTCAGTATGTGGCCCTGGTCCTACTCCTATAAATTTCTGCCTGCAACTTATTAGTCATTCTGCTGCTTTATCTGTTTTAGTTACTTAAATGTTAAGCTATAATTTCCATTTAAATACCATTGCATTATATTGCAAAGGTGCCAACTCTCCCTGATTCTCAGTGAGGCTCCCTGAAAATTCAACGATTTTTGTCCATTCCAACCAGCAAATATGACAATCTCCCTGATTCAAGCAAGCTTTTCCCCCATTGAGTTGCATGTAGTTTTTAAAAATCTCCCTGATTCCTGTGTGAAACCTCCCTGATTTCTGGAAGTAAATGTTGGCATCTCTGATATTGGTTAGAAGGTACCGTTATGAGTAGAAAAAGTTGGGAAGCTGGGAGGCTCCTTTAACTGGAAATTCGCCATTTGGAGGGAAATCATGGCAGTATTGGAGGAAAATTTGCCTTCTCTGTGCATGAAAAAATTGGGATAATTGTAGGAAATTTTACTCCCTTCCTGAGTAATAGTTTTACTCTTTCTGAGAAATAAACCTTTTTTCCAGCCCAGGTAATGTTTTGGTCCTTAACTACCAAAACATTAATAAGGGTGTGGAACACATTTTTAAACAACAATCTTTCTTCAGATTTCTTCTTTTTTTATATCGCGAGGATGAGGAGGTTGCTATCTGTCAAATTACAGCAATTTGTTAATTCCATGCTTGGATAGAAAGGGTACAAAAAGATTGAAAATGAATACATCGAGGAAATCCTCATACGTCCTTTCCTCCATTCTTGTATCTTTTAGAAAGCAACGTACAATATGACCTAATTACAGTCAGTGTTGACTCACCAGGGTGCAGAAATATGGGAAGTTACACTTTCAGAAGGAATTAGGGGACATATCATTGAACCTTGGACAGGAGTGTCATTATCAGCCAGTCGTAATAGGCCTATAATGAATATCTGTTTTAGTAAGGAAGTTTAGATATGAGTACTAGATCTTTCTGTGCAGTCATCTTCAAAGGAAGACCAGTTGTGATTTGCACTGTATACAATAGTTCCCTTTGGCTGTACATATACTGGAGTCTCAAGTTTCCAGTGAAGTTCTTGGTTGTTGGGTGAAGGGCAGCCATTCCATTATGATTGAAAAGGAGGATAACCTTGGCTATTGTATAAGCAAAGTAGGCCTACCACCAAAGGAGGCAGTGTTTTGTCAAGGTGGGGGGGGGGAGAGAGCAGCAGATCCCCTCTCTAGGAGGGTAAAATCCTCCTCTTTTCATTTCCATGATAAAAATGTTAGTATCTTGTTTGAATGGTATCTTGGTTGATTCTTTTTTAAGAAGAGGATAGTTTGCAGCAATGTTTCGCCTAATTACTGTACAAATAACTAGCCTTTAAACCCATTAGGCTCCTCTATGTACGGGTTTTGAAGCAATTACTGTGGCTTTTGCTCCCCTGAATCCGCCTGTAATTTTTGCCAAGGACTGCATCAGTTTGTACTTGGTCTTTGGCAGTCATATATAAAGCCTCCCCCCTTTTTGTGTTTCTGACAGAATCTCTGATACAGTAGGTTGTTGCACAGCATGGTGTAAGCGAAAATTTTTGCTTCACAAAACTCCCCAGATGGCCAGAAACCAACCTTCCTGGAGTTCTAATCTGTTTGATTAAAGCACTTTGAGAAATCAGGATGCTGTATTGGGAAGTGAAGTCTTCTCTGAAAATAGAATATAAGAATGGTAAATTAAATGTCCGGTGCATTGTTAATCCAATTGGAGGATGACATGTTTGAAAGTCCGTTGTCTGGATGAAAACCAGTTATGAGCATTAAAGAGGCTCGTTGAGTTTATTCATGGAATTCACCAGATTTTTCCTAGCTTCACAAACCAATGACAAATCTGCCCCTTTCTGACAAAAAGAAGTAACCCACATTTTCAATATTTTGAGTTATTTACCAAAACGTGTTACCTTAAGGCCAACAGAAATGCTTCTACATGGCACAAGGACACCTGCTATAAGTTAAACTGAACAACTTAAAACTTAAACATTGGAAAATATTTTGTCCCAAAATTCATTGCAAAAGCAGACTAATGTGGTGTACTTCCTTTAGTGAGAATACAATATCCATGTGAACATGTACATTTTTCTGACAGATAGAAGTATGACCTTTAATGTTTAATTTCAATATTCTGTCATATTTTTTTAAGAGAAAATGTTTTGTTTTGTTTTGCTTTATATAGGAGATATTGTAAAAGTTGATTACCAAGATTTTCAATGTGGATTACTTCTATTTGTAAGAAAAAAACAGTTAAAAAATTCCTCAGAATTTCTGACAGAAAGAAGTACAAGCCACTGCTCCTTTTTGTCAGAAACAGTTCGGTCAAAATAATACTTGTATTTTCTGACAGAAAGAAGTACAAGCCATTGCTTCTTTTTGTCTGAAAAGAATGTAGTTTACCATGTGGGTTACTTCTTTTCTTGGCTGATTATCTAAGGAAGTAGACTACGTGTTAGAATATTTAATATCTGAAATTAAAGTTTCAGTAAGAGAAAAAAGAATATATGAAATAAAATCAATTTTGAAAAAATGTGGATTACTTCTTTTTGTCAGAAAGGGGCAGAAATGGTCAAACTTAGACAATTCCCATATCCTTCAGTGAGTAGTTAATGGTTCAATTCAGATTTCAAAAATTTGTGGCCAGATACTTTTTCAAATTATGTACAAAAGGTTACAAGTCAGGACACCACAAAGTTCAAAATTTCAACTTTTTCTGCGACTATTGGGTGTGACACTTGACTTATTATGCTAACTGTAGGTGTTGTCGTGGTAGTGAACACTCTCATTGTGTTATGGATAACAACTCATTGAGCCTCTTTAAGATCAGCAAGGTGTACAAAGGAAAGGGGAGGATAGGGATAACATTTTGGAGGAGGATGGCGGAAACAGAAATACTGTACATAGTCTTTCCAAAAGGAATATTTTGCAGTATACTGTACCATTTCAGTTTATACCTTCCATCACATGCACACCTACAGTACAAATATCACATAAATGTGGTCATCTAACATCATGTCCATTCAGTGTCTTGTACTAAGGTGTTATTTTAATTGAAGTGACTGACCGCATTTTCAGTGTGATTGGTTTTGTTGTGCTAAGACTGTTCAGTCAGCTTGACATGCTCTAGTTGTACTGCGTATTACCATATTAATCCCCACATTCTTGTCTAGATTACTTACGATAAAATCTTTAAGCCACAGATGGGCACTTGTTCATAGCATCCAAGTGAGGGACATATGGTATCAATTCTTATCTTACTTGATTACTATTAAAATGCTGATTTCAATTGACCTTTACCCCTCTGTGCCAAGGGTGTTTAAACGCATAACCTACACTGAAGGCCATTATGGACACAGTAGTATTAATATAGATGGTATTGAGTAATGATGGTAATCATGCCAATCTACTTCCTTTACTGTACACTGTTTGGGTTCAAAGTCATAAAATCTGTTGGTACAGTGGCCTGTTCATAACCTTGGGAAACCCTAATATCTTTCTGGCAATAAGAAAGAGAGGGGGGGGGGGGGAAAGGCAGGTAAATGCGGCTTTAGGTACTGTAGGCCTAAGTTGAAACACGGCTTAAGCTTACAATTGACCCTAGCTAAGAACTTTAACAAAGATATGTTTACTCTTTCAGGTGGAGATTTAAAATTTGTTTTGTCTGCATTGTGTGGGTACCCTGTACAGAAAAAAAACAGGTTCACTTTAAGTGGAAAGTTTATACAGCTTTTACTGTGCATGCAGTGGCATCGCAACAGGTGGGTGTAGGGGGGTGCAGAAGACTCAACTTGCACCCCCATGCTGAACAATTGCCCGTGTTTGATGTCATTCTAAGCCCAATTTGTTGAAGGGGCATAGAGAGGTTGACTTGGAGATCAGACGGGGAAGGGGGTTATAGGTATATAAATTTCATTATTTTTTCCTCCACTTTCTCTCAAATATCTGACATCTCCTATTTTGGCCACCAAATTTCTTTCGAAGCAAACCCATATTTTGCGCTCCCCTGGAAACGTAGGGGGGTGCAGCTGCCCCTCTCTGACCCCCCCCCCTTGTGATGCCACTGTGTACATGGTGTTAAACAGACAAAACCTTAAAACCCCTAGCTCCAACTTCTATATAAATATTATTCTCAGCTACTACTGTAGCTATGCACTTGCCACTCTCTAAATTTGCACTTGGCTCTCCATGTGCAGTAATGTACATGAAATTATTTTGTGCATACTGTGTGTGTTTGTGGTTTATGGATAGATCTGCACTAAAAAGATACAAAGTTCACAGAGCAATGTGAATCTTTATTAACATAAGCCCTACCCTGGATGTAACAAATGATGTGGTTTACTATATGTGTGGTTACAATTTAACCTTGCCTCAGTACCATACCTCAGTGGACAGTAAAGAAAACTTGTATAAGAAAGTGTCTATACCCACATACCACAGTACAAGGTCTTTGATTTGTAACAATGTTTCGATGAAATTGACACAAGTTTGAGATTCCTGAAATTTCCTGAGCACATGGAAAAATGTTTGTAACAATTAATAGTGGCCAGCAATATTGATGATATACAAAGTCTCTTTTCTGTTGTGAGTTGAGTGGACCACATACAGTAGCTCATAATGAAATACCTGTTAGCTGGGAAAATCATGTACCAACTGGAGCCTGCAAAAATGATTTACTGTATACAGTACAGTAAGTGAAAAAATGCATACTTGGAGAGCTGTGATTCATTGATCAAGCAGTTGCAGTATTAAGGTTATACACATACACATATTCTGTCATTGATTTTATCTTCAATCTCTCTAGCTGTCCCAAGCCTGGAATTGTGTACATTCTTAATGTCTTATGAGTGATAGCACAACTTCTAATTAACATGAGTAGTAGTCTCACCTCAAAGGTATGCTAAATGTTCAGTAATAGCAAATTCATGTACAGTATGGTAGGTGAGTGGGTGGTGGCTGTCCTGCAGACATGGCTACATAAAGTCAATATTGGTGACCGTACAGTATGTGTATGCTAAAATTATCTAGAGGTTTTTTACATGACATCATAAATCAAAGAATCTAGGCCTGTAGTCCAGAACAAAATTTATTTTTGAATCTTTAAAGGGCCAAACCTCTCACCCCAAACTACAATTTTGGTATGGGGGTACCAAAATTCTCTATTGGCTCAGCTCTTTGATTGACAGCTAATTCAAACAGTGCAGAGTACCAAAGCTTATATTACACAGCATGAACAGTACTGAGAGTGTTTTGATTATATATACATAAATTTATTCTATACTCACCTTGAAGCAATAAACTGAGATTTTATCTGGATGCAGAGAAATTTCAGACAATTGTGGGAGAGGCTTCAGTAAGAAGGTTAGGAGGTTAGGTACTGTTTGGGGTGAGAGAACTGGGCCTTTAAGAGGAACATACTCTTAAGCATCTTGAGGATAGGTTCATTCCTTTCCCATTTTCATTTCTCCAGACATGGGCAAATTTGAAGTTGACACATTTTCAAGAAAAAGGGAAATTGAGGCAAGCTGGTGTAATGTCATGGATTAATACTGTTGGCCAATTTTCATCCTATTATTTTGACCTTGGATTAATTAGGTATTCTCTGGCTCTAAAGTCATGTAAAGCTTATAAAATTCTTTGATCATGATGCTGGGCTGTAAATTCTCTCTCTCTCAGAAATTCTCAATTGGCTCAGCCCTTTGATTGACAGTTAGTTCAAACAATGCAGTGTACCAAAGCTTATATTACACAAACATGAACTGTACTGGAAGTGTTTTGATATGCATGCTGTAGATCTTTTCTAAATACACTCACCCAGAAGCCATAAATGGAGATTGTGGATGAGGATGAATTTTAGAATTTTGTGGGAGGGGCTCAATGGAGAAGTTAAGGAGAATTGGTACTCTTTGAGGTAGGAGAATTGGGCCTTTACCACCAGTTTTATGCAACTTGACTCTGATATATTGGTGGCACAACCCATACCATAAGTGCATAATAATTAAGTTAGTTAGAGATTACAGAAACCCCTACAAGGATTCAAGTTTGGTAGGGGGAGGGGGGGAGTGGATGGCCCATAAATTACATATTGAAACAAAGCATTAACCAAAAACGACAATCCATGACACCATGCATACATGTCTGCTTGCTTCTAGTTCATTCTACAGGGAGTACAGTATGTAGAAAAGTTGTCACATTGAATTGCTTATATCTGGAGAACCTTCAAGTTACGTGCGAAATGAAAAAAAAAATATCACCAGCATGCTTAGAATACATTCTGTTCCACTTAAGCAAATAAATTTGGTTCTGGACTACTCTTTGAATTGAAGCCACAGTTTCAATTGTAGGCAGGGCTTCTGCCCAAGGGCTTAAGGGGGGAGGGTTCCCCCTTTTCAGAGAAAAGCGGGATAAATCCTCCCAACTTTCATTTCCATAAAAATTAGAAAATTGTCAGTATCTTGGTTTCTTAAAAGAAGACACTTTTCAGCAGTATTTGAACTAATACATAATAACTTCCTTAAAACACTTCCAATTACAGTACACCGTAATAGTGGCCATGAAGCAGGCTTGGGTCCCACTCAACCCTCTTATAAGATTAGTCTAGGATAGCATCAATTTGGACTTGGTATTTAGCATTAATAACACATAACATCAGTTTATCTCACATTGCAAACAGTGCAACACACACATAGTACTGTATAGTATGTACAGTATTGTGTTGTTTTTTGCAATGGTCAATTAACAGTGTACTGAAACTCTCAGAAATGTTTATTTTCTTTCATGTATTTTTCTCCACTGTTCACAAGTAACATAGAATACATGTATGTACATTTAAATAAAAAAGAATTTTTAAAAAAAGAGAGTAGGCTAAAAGTAAGTTATGTTTTCATAAGGAAACGTTTAAACTATATTAAAAAAACAGTGAAGGTTACAGAAATTTCCTTTCATTTCAGGAACATAGTTGTAATTGAGGACATATAATATGTTTTCTTGTGACATACAACTAGAAACAGCTCTTGAAGGGCCAAACCTCTCACCCCAAACATCAATTTTGGTGTGGGAGTACCTCAGCTCTTTGATTGACAGCTACTGTTATTCAAACAATGCAGAGAACCAAAGACTATATTACACAGCATGAATGGTACTGAGAGTGTTTTGATTATATAAATTGAGTTTTTACTCATCTTGAGGCAATAAACTGAGATTGTATCTGGATGAGCATGAATTTCAGATAATTGTGGGTGGGGCTTAATTTAGAAGGTTAGGAGAATTGGTACTTTTTTGGGGTCTTTAAGAGAACACTATCAGTAGTGACTATGTGTTGCTTATGTTTACCCTTTATCATCTCCAAGAGGCTCTTTTACAGTTTACACTTTCTTGCAAGAACAGAAATTTGTCTTGTTGTTCTTGAGTTTGCTTTTACCAAGTGCTGTAGTTTTATTCAACAACTTTGCAAGGTATGCACAGTTTTGGTATGAGGGTAAATTTACCATTCCTCATGCTCAAAGAATGTTTTTGTGAATGTGTACTGTAGGGTTGTAGATGAAAATGTTTTATACATCTGACGTAGGACAAATACTCTAAAGCTAATGCTCTTCAGAGAAGGGGTGGGGAAAGAGGAGAGAGGGGGAGGGGAGGGGGTAGGGGGAGGGGGAAGAGGATAATCTGAGATTTAGTCACTGTAAGTGTTTGTTCTCCTGCCATATTGTTGCTTAATATGTATTGCACCATGATGTACAAGAAAGTAGGAGGGGGCAAGGCAGCTGGGGATTCATGACGCCATATTTTTGGACATGCTCAAAATTGAGGCAAATGTGAAGTCAAATTTGAACTTGTAAACTTTGTACAACAGTAATATGAACCAAAACTTGTATAGAAAGATGCATAGATTTTGGTAGAAATCTTCTGCTCCCTCCACTATGTACTCAGTCAAAATGTTTTCATATTCTACTCCATTGGTTTATGAAATAGCATGTTAAATGTTGCAAATTGTAAACCTGTGCAATGCACAGTGTATCAGATGGATTGTATGCAAGTGCACAGGGTATATAGTATGCAGCATACACTACACAATATGTACATGTATTTAAAGTCATGCCTTGTAATCCATACAGTATGCTGTGCTGGATTGTATATATATACAGTACTACATATCATACAGGTCTGTAGGTCTTTATTCAATATCAACAGAAGAAAAATGAAAGGAAACACTCAAAACTTTGTTGTGATTTCATCTATTTGTATTTTTATCAAATTGTCCTTGCAGATATTCAATTTCAAGAGTTAATTCCTGATACTGTATGCTTCATGCATACCTGCATGTGTTGTTCATGTGGAAAAATTATTGTATACTGTTACCAATATCTGCCCTCATCCTTAAACAAAGTGTTCTCAAGGTGGTTGGACATACAGTATTACAAGAGAAAGATCGCAAAAAAGCAATGAGATTTTTTTTGTCTGATGCCTTAAAAGAGTTGACAGATAGGCCTACATCATAAGCCCAGTTTCTTCTACAGGGAGCAGTTATAAGCAGAATTCATGAAGAACATTTATTACCAATATGCAGTTACAAAGAATTGTGGGATATAGTATGGTATTAAAAGAAGGGTTTGACATCATATTAAGTTTTAATTTGTTAAAGGGGCACATATCTAAGCATTTTGGTGAAATTTGCATTGAAATCCCATGTGTGGTTCTCAAGATATGAGCAAGTGAAGTTGTCATGTTTTCAACAAACAGTGAACTTGAAGCAAGCACATATGACATCATATCCCCACATTAGTGAACAGTCTTTTGTTTTTCTTTAAACTTTACAGCTAATTTTCTCCTTAACAGTCCCATATGATCAAAATGTGATTGCGTAAGTGGAGTGAGAACTTTTCAAACTTTGCCATCCCCATGGGGAGGTCCTGATCCTATAAATGTCAAAGTCAACACAACAGTCTGGAAATAAACAAGACGTACGTCTAGACCAGTTGCGGTGCCGCAACAAAACTGGATGTCATCCATCGTTTTGGCATGCAGAATGACCGTGAGATAGTGTCAATTGTAGTGATCTGTTTGCTGGATTTTAAGCATGACATTGGGTGTTAAAATATATCAGGATGACGTCGTTGTAGGAGTGTATTTTTAGATAAAATGTCGTGGTTGATTCTGGGTTAGCTGTGTCTTAGTTACAACTTAGTTATTCCTAGATATTAAGTTGCGGCGCCTGCCACGCAGGCAGGTGTATGCTCTGCTACGACTCCAATATTGTCCTGTGAACGGTTTCTTGAGCAGTAGGTTTTACAGTACTTGGTAATTAGATGGAGGGTGACGAACTAGCGAAAGCCGAGATGACCACGTCTGGTTTTCCAGTTGTAGCTCACAGGCAAGTCTACGTATTTCAACCTAGGGAGTGGGTGGGCAGGACGGGGCGGGGGAGGGAGGCATGTAGGCACTTTATAAAAGCGAAATAATTTCTGCCACTGCACACTGTATGTAGATTGTAGTTTCTTTTTCATTGATTTTTTCATTCTTTTCTAGCGTGTCCTTGTTATTCTTGAGTAGTTAAGTTTTTTCATTCCAAATACAGAGAAGTATAGCCTGTCAAGTAGCCAGTGAGAGGGGTATAACAGTTCGAGAACAATGATCTTAACATTAAATGTTATCGTACGAACATCGGATAATGTAGTTTGATAGAGACCAAGAAACTTAACTATCCATATATTTCTGCAGCAGTAAGGCATCTTCCAAAATGCTTATCTTCCTACAAAGCTTATTATCATCTGCAAACTTACTTATAAGATACAACATGTAAGATAACTATTGATATCATTGATGAAAATTAAGTTACCATTGACAGCAACTCTTTGAGATCTACCATGAAGCCAGGAATTTATCCAATCAGCACAATTGCCCTGAACCCCTAACGACGCAGTTAAACCATCAGTGTACCTAATGGAACTTTATCAAAGGCCTTTGAAAAGTCAAGGTAAATGACATCAACCAGAGGCTGCGGAGTCAATTTTGAAGGGCAGGGGCTAATCATTGAAGCGGCCCAATACTGTATGTCCAATAAAATAAATGCAGTTTAAGGCAGTCACAAATGCCCAAAACAAAAAAAGTGCGGGGGCTAAAGCCCCCCTCCCCCTTCTCCGCGGTCCCTGTCAACACCATACCCGGAATCAAGAGATGAAGAGACCAGAATCAAGAGATGAAGAGACCGGAATCAAGAGATGAAGAGATGTCTTGAAGAAAAGCCCAGAGAGTTAGTAACACAAGATCAGCTTGGCAGGAACCCATGCTGTCACAGATTAAGTAAACTATCCTGAATTAAAGATTCCATAACTTTCCACACAACACTGGTTTAACTGGCAGGCCTGTAATTGCAAGGCACACTTCGATCCCAGTTCTTAAATATTGGAGTAATTTGCTACCTCGCCAGTTCTTGACAATACAACTCTGTGGCCTTTGCTCTAAAAATAGACACCGCCCACGCGACTTATTATTGAAAAAAACCCACTTTACCACCCATAACAAAGCTAAATGATCTTCAAAAATTATTATTTGATACAAAACAACATTCCCTACAACCTGCATTACGCCATACCCATGAAGCCGCATGTCTTGGAGGAGATAGCAGACAAAGCCAAATTTCAGACTTTCCTGTTAAACTCATAAGCTGTGACTGTATCTGGAACAGGCATTCTAGACACTATCCATATACAGTACACTAGCCTACACGCTAAATATACAAAGCTTCCCAGGGCTGTAACTCTGTGATCTGGATGGATCAATAGTAGTCCATCAATGGTCACTTCTCTGTGTTTGCTATCACAAGACAATGAACAATTGATACTCTGTGCAGCTTTACACGATTATTGGCAAAATCCTCGTAACCAATTGTCATAAATGATAAGCTCATAAACGATAAGAAAAAAGGTTCAAGCATTCACTTCTCTTTGAACTGGTATATTTTGCTACTATCTTATATTTATATATTTACAAAAGTAACTGTAACTTATTTTCAAACAAAATATATTGATGCTATCCTTTGCAAAAAAGCCCAATGCCATATCTGAATGAAAAGGCTAACACACTGATCTATATTACTGGATTGCATAACCCATTGTGTAAGCATGGGTCTGTGTTATTGAAGCTCACAGTTGTCCGCTGGCACCACATTTCTAGGACCCACGTGGTGCCACAAAAAATTCAAATTCAAATTCATTTATTTATAAAGCGTTAAATCTGTAAAAACATACATTCTAAAACGCTGAAGAAAAGTAACAGACGAAAAAAAAAAAATTGATGTAATTGGACTCCCCAAAAGGCCAAAGTGTATTCACAACTTGTACTGGTAATTGATAGCAACTTTCAATTTTAATCCAAATGAATAAGAGGGTCTAGAATTTTCATAATTAGAAAAAATGCTATGCAACTTCAAGAAAAAACAACAGGCCTGCTTTAGCTGCCTGTCTGCTGTGATGATGTTAGTTAGATGGAGTTTTACAGCCCAGTTTCTAACCAATTGGTTTAGTAAAACCGGCCACAGTCTTCCATGAAAGCTATGTTGATGCTACAAATTCACTAGTCATGCGGAAATATGTCGCCCAAGAAGATTGAGCTGAAACCATGGTCACTGAATGGCAGGATAACTTGTAGTGATGTACGTTGACTTGGGCTAACAATGTCTCTGCTACACACAGAGCAGACTCAAACAACACTCTCTGTATAGCAGTATAGCCTAAAAGCAAACACTGGTAGCCTAGTCTGTTTCTTTATCCAACCAGTTGCATTCCTTGAAGCGAGTTAGGTTGTTAAAGTAGGCTCCTGATGTTACGAAGAGTCGAAGACTAGTCTCTTCAAAGAATAGCCTTTGGTACTGGCTGGGTTTTACATAGCTTTCTCCTTGACACAAGGCCATCTGGAATTCTAAAACTGGTGTCCCTTCTGTCATAGCAACTTCAGTCCTGGCCAACTTTAAACCGTCGTCAGTGTTTCAAGAGCTTAATACCCCCATGTTCAACTCAGGATAGATGAGAATCATGTTTTTCTTCTAAAAATATGACCAGGTATAGGGTTAGGGTTACGAACACATAGCAATATATAAGGTAAGGGTCACATACCAGGCCCGTAGCCGGGGGGGGGAGGAGGGTTCGGACGATCCACCCCAACTTGAGAGAGGTCCATTTTTCCTGCCCTGTGTTTGAAGGGTCAGCTATGAAATTTTTTTCCTGACATATTGAGGACCAATTTCCATTCACTTCTTCAAAGGTGGTGTACTGTGTGGAATTCCTGGCGAAAAAGGACTTCTGTTGTGTTCAAAAGCCCCCTAAAATGCTCCAGATTGCAGGAGATCTGCAGATTTCAAACTTTTCCAGGGAAGCATGCCCCAGACCCCTACCAGCTGCATGCTTACAGCACATGCCAGCCGCCTCCGTATTTGGAAAAAGGTCCACATCTTGGAAAAAAGACCCACCCCTCCACATGGGCTGGCTATGGAGTACGGGCCTGCATACCCATAGTAAATGGCTGATAAAATACTGGGCTATGGTTAGGGATACGGATACTGTACATACAAGCATGTGCAGGTATGACACTTCCAGGAAAGGAAACCAGTTAGTACCAATACTGTAGCTCTGAAGTTTAAACCACTGAAAAATTAACCCCGCTGGTAGGCCTTTGGTTTAAGTTGGATCACGGCCACTACGCTACTACTAGCCTACAAACATTTGCGACCTGAGCTAATATACCTCGGCTAGGCTAACTGAGACATACTGTAACTGTATTACTAAAAACTACTGTAGAACTCTTTAAATCATGAAATCATGTCACATTAGTTTTAGTGATAACGTGACAAGTATGAAATAGGGCTGTGGACGTGTAGCTATTAATCACTAAACGTACAAAGTTAGTAGTAGTACAAAGCTACAAGCAATTAATAAATCGCAAAACCTGTTTTTGACAGTTTTTATCTATTTGTATACTCTGATGATCCCTATTTTTTGTTAAATGGAACATTCTGGGCATATTTGAACCTTGTACTGTAGGCTTCAAAGTTTCAGAATAATTTGATTTTTCCATGTAACAATCCACTATGTAGCATATCAACTATACATTATTATTTCTGCATTACAATCAGTATCACTCACTACATACTGTACTGAAATTATTTTTTTTCTTTGTGATAAGCTAATTGCGATTAATCGCTAAACGATCGCAAATTTTTGAGGTTAAACGTTTAGTTCTTTTGCTTAACGTTCACAGCCCTAGGATGAAATCTAGAAACATCCAAAGTCGATCCACGCGTGGTGTATCAGATGTATCTGGGTGTGTGTTAATACGGCAATGATTTCTTACAAATTACCTATGTATCTACAACATAAAACTCTTTAAGATGTTTCAGCTGACACATTAACTTACAAAGTTACAGGCTACAGCCTTCAAACATTTGTAAGCTTATACCCAGGCGTAAGTTAGGCAAAGCTAAATGATAACTCATTTCTTTATTAATATTAGCCTAACGTTAGGCCTAGGCTAGCCTTTAACAACTTAGGCCCTATTAACATTAAATAGCCTAGCCTATAGGCCTAGGCTAGGCCTACGCCTGTCTCCACATGAAAACAAAACAATATTTTATTTGGTAAATCCTGGGAAATATACTCCAAAGTCCAATAGCTCATTACTACTACTTCTTCTTCTTATCACTTACTAGGCCTACTTATGACATGTTTCTATAAAAATACTACTAATAGTACTAGCCTACATAACAATACTAGGCTATCACTGTTCCTACTACCACACTTACCGAAACATGGCACGGTATAACTAAGCCTAACGTTAGGCTTGGCCTAGGCCTAAACCTTACGATAAACTTACACCGCATACCGTACCGAATCAGAAACAAAACTCTACTAATTTTCGTTGAACTAAAACCCCCCACCTTCTTTAATACTTAACCAAAAAAACTTACCTATCCTTGCCTCGCTTCTTTAGACCAACAGTGATAACCAGTGTTAGACCAGTGTTATCACATTCTATCGCACCAAGTTCTCTCCAGCACAGTGACAGCACAATATAACTCGACCCGTACACTACTACATACACAATACGACTCAGTCTATTCCTTTTGCACTATAGAACATATATTACATAGAAGCACCTTACTACCGATGACATACTCCAAATCGACATATCACCAATTCCGCAAATACACGAAACGCGTACGTATACTACCTACCATTTACGTACAACGTTACTGTTAGGATTACTTCCTTGAACCCCATGCAAAACACATTGTCAACCAATAACAAATCAGTTCTTGATAACACACCTCTGTAGCCGTTGTTCTAAAAATAGACACCGCCCACGCGATTTTTTAATCAAAATTAACCATTTTAACACCCTTACCAAAGGTTAAAGACCTTCAATAAATGATATACAATGTAAAACAACATTCCCCACAACTTACACAACATCACATACCCATGGAACCGCCCGTCTGGGAGGAGTTAGCGGTAATTCCTAATTTTCGACTCCTGTGGCGACTGCTATAGTTGCGGCTGCCTGCGTGGCAGGCACCGCAACTAAAAAGGGAAACAAATATTCCTGGTCAATGTGAGGAAGACATTAAATTTCTGCTGCTGTGGAGCTCATTATGGAACAAAAATCTAGCAACTTCATTTGCTGATATCATGAGAAATACATTTCCAATATAAATGGAAATTTTCCTGTGCTGTATAGATTTGGTTCTTTTTGCAAGGAAGTAATCATCATTTCATTTGCTGAATTTCAATTGTTTGGGGTGTAAATGGGCCATCATCAGGTAGCCTCTGGGAAGAATGTGTTAATTCACTTCACTGTTTTCTAAGGGTCCTTTTTGACACTTCGTCTTTTTTACAATTTATGATTTTTGTGTATCAAAAGTTAAGATGTCGAGTAATGAATATGCTCTTGAAGCCTTTCAGTGTTCTGTAAAATTGAGCTCTTTGAAGAATTTAGAACCTGCACATATCTGGGAACCATAAGAGGTCCTAGTCTTATGGCATCTCCCCCCCCCCCCCCCCCCCAGTGGTTGGGATCTTCTCCATACATTTGTGGAGTGGATACTAATGAAGTCATTAGATAATCTTGAATGGGACAAAAGAATGTTGTTACAGCCACAAAGAAGCACAGACCTGTTTCAGTTTGGCATGTGGGTTAAATTACAGTAAGTTTGAGTGCACAGATTTTGCAGGTAATTTTTTTTTTTGAAAATTCACTTCCCGACTTTGTACATTTTTATCTAGTAATAAATGTTGATGATTAATTTGACCTCTCAAACTCTTAACTTCCTTAAATGGCAATGTTGCATTTTATACTGTATTCATTGGATTGGTATTTTAAGGTCAGCAGGATTCAAAAGAAATAATGGATTGCTTAAAGGAGAAAATAGTCACCCAACTTTAATTATTAGAATTATGTAGTCTCTCCTGTTTCATGAGTGGCAGTTGAGAATCAAATGATGATGTGTTTGCTCCTAAATTATGAAAGTTGCCATGCCATAATTAATTGCTTGGTGTAATTAAGAAATTTGGCAGCCGGTTCAAAATAATGCTTGAGTCAACTGCCAGTGCCCTTTGATGTGTCACCTCTTTAATTTTGTCAAAACTGAAAAAGAATTTTGCAAAACAATGTTTTTTGAAACAGGATGTACTTCTTCAGTTTAAAGCTCAGTTTTGTATAGCTACAGTACCACAGTAATACAGAAATGTATTAAACAAGTGTGTGTGTTCACTTGATTGGTTTTGGGGAAGGCACTTCCTGTTCAGTTGTCACTTTCCTTGAAATCCTCTGATCTGCAGGAACCTGTTAACACTAAACCAGTGTCAATGGGTCACATTTTAACTTTCGTTTTAGGATTTTAACTTTATAGGCCTAGAACTTTCCTAGTATTCTCTCTTATTCCATTTGAAAGGGTTATTTGTGTGTGGGTTTAATGTCAGGCATATTAATATGGACACCAATTTAAAACAGTCAATGAAGCTGAGTGCATATTGTAGCCATCTGATCTTAAGCTTAGTTGGCTCAATCGAACATGGGATGGGTCAGAAATGTACTCCCAGCTCCCTTACAAGTCAAGGACACAAATTAAATAAGACTGAAAAAAAAAAAAAATTGGTTCTTAATTTTCCTCGATTCTTTTGAATTTTACACCAAATTACATAAAGTGGTAAGACTCCTCAAATTAAAAGATAAAGATTTGCAACCATTCCCTTTGACCCATGTTTAGCCCGTCCAGTCAAGAACATCTTGGTATGATGGAGAAATGGGGGGAGGGAGGTCAGTAAAATAAACTGCTGCTGGCATTTGCTAGGATTTTGTTTATTTCTTTGCCAAAGTAAAAGCAAATCAAAACAACAAAATCTGAAAAGCCTCACCCTTAAATTAAAGGCCTGATCCTTTCACCCCAAACAATTTCAATTCTCCTAACCCCCTTGCTTGAACTCCTCCCACAAGTGTCCAAAATTCATCCCCGTCCCGACACAATCTCAGTTTACTGCTTTAGGGTTTGTATAAAAGACCCCAATGTGTAATCAAACAGTCAGCCTACACAATGCAGTACATGATGTGAAGGCTAATTTGAGCTTTGGTATTACAAATTTTTTGAACTTACTGTCAATCAAAGAGCTGAGCCAATTGAGAATTTCTGTGGACTACTACAATAATTGTGGTTTGGGGTGAGAGGATATGCACTTTAAAGAAATGAAGCCAGCATTTTAGAGTTTTCACATTCACCTATGACCCAGTATCATTTATGTTGTAGTACAATTGTACAAATGTACCATTATCGCAAAACATTGCTCTGCTATATATACTGTACATGTACAGTACACTGGGCAAAAGTTAATTCATAAAAATAAGATGCAGCCATATATCTCCATAAGATCATGTAATCACAAGGATAGGTGTCAAAGACCTATCACAGTAAACTTGAAACTCAGTTAAAACCAAATTTTGAATAGTGAATTTATTTTTATAGAATATTATGCGGTATATTTGCACAACTGCAGGGTTACTCTCTTCAGTCAGTTCTTAATTTGTCAGATATTTGCTACTGTACATGTAGTGATTCCATCTTACTAAAATGAGACATAAATAGTGCCATATTTAAAATTGTGAATTCTTCTTGTAAACATCTGGTCGTTATTTCTCATTACCTTTATAGACCCAGGCATGTGGAAGCAGTTTCAGTCATGACATTCACTTCTGGTTGGGCAAGGAAACTTCTCAGGTAAGATCTTAGAAAATTTAGAAAAAAGTCAAATGGGTTTTCTTCGTTTTCTTTTTTGTTTTTGTATGTGTTTCAAGGTGAGAGTCATTTATCTAGCTGGCCAGTATTGGCAGTTGGGCACAGGAAGTACATAAGTGACTTGGCTTTAACTGCCAGTTAGATATGATTCTTCCTGTAGGCTGCAGGTGGCCCTACTCAATCAGTTGGTTTTAAACTGGGCTGTAAAACTCCATCTTATTACTGTGACTAACTACAGTCACCTTCTATCAAAAGCAGTTTTTATGAAGACTAACTCTTCTTGTTCACTGACATTGTTGAAGCCACCGTTGGCAGTGCTGATGACCAGTCATCAGCACTCAATATTTTTGTCCAGTATCAAAAATAGTAGTTCCACCATGGAAAAAACAATGAAGTACACCTTGCTTAAAATACAGCTCTATTTATCACCACATAAAGTATATGTTCTGCTTCCATTTTCCAATTTGTGAGAGATTGCAAAATACTCTATACAATCCAAATACTGAGTTGGATTTTATTTACAGTACATGCAATGATTGTAATTATAAATCTCATTTAACACTTGTTTCTTCACAAATTTTTCTTGTGTAAGGACTAGCTGAAAATCCCCTTCCTGAACAACCCTCCCCCAGGGTGGAGATTGTCTACTCAATACAGTACATCTATTGAAATAACCAGCATTATTTTTTTTTTTCTAGCTACCACCTCGTTGTTGAAAATTTCAAGGTAGTGTGACATGTCAGCAAAATGACCTTACTTCACTTGACAATAAGAGAGTGAATTTTCCTACAGAAAAATATGTTGGAATTATTTCAATATTTTTTATGGTTGTTAAGATATATATACCTCTTCTAAGTTTTGAGTGTTTGTGAGGTAATTTGCTGCTTATATGCAAAAATAATGATCTGGAGTGATGCACAGTGCAGAGATTTCTTTTGTTAACCTTGTATTAATTGTCTCTTAATTACTCATCAGATACTTTACGGTTTGGTAATTGATACTGATGATTTTCAAGGACACAATTTAAACTTTCAAAATAAAACTCTTAGGACAAACTAATGTTACAACTGTCCTTGAAATGAAGAGTGTAAAAGCAATGGGTAATATTAGCCATATATGGCATTTCCCTCTCATGACATCAAAAAATTTGCATGCTGAGCTAATATTTATTAATGATTAAGTTCATATCAGAAATTGCCCTGTAAAATGGTCAATTTGTGATGGATTTTGATGGGAATTGCAACCATTTTCTTAGTTTTTAAAGCTTTTTACATTGAATAACCAATTTTATCATTTTCGGGATGTCACACTACCTTTAAGAACATTGTTTTTTATAAACAAGCAGAGTTTTCAGTTTTTGCTGCAGTTTCTTGTGCAGTATCAAGGTTTATTCTCCATAAATATTTCAAGTGTCAGTCATTGAAATATTCCAGTCTAGTCAGTATTCATATTTCAAGAACAAATACAGGATCATGTATTGTAATGAAGAACAAATATTAAGTTTGAAGGGAATATACAACAGTAAGTTTACTTGTTTAATATTGTAGCCTATTGTCACATGATAGAAAACCCATGAATCAGCAAGAGGTGGAGAGGGCCGGGTAAGGGGTGGGTATTTGGAAGAGTAGTCATCTACTTCAAACTGAAATGACTGCTGCTTGTGCCCTTAAAGAACCAAACCTCTCACTTCAAACTTCAATTTTGGTACGGGGGTACCAAAATTCTCAATTGGCTCAGATCTTCGATTGTCACAGCTAATTCAAACAATGCAGAGTACCAAAGCTTATATTACACAGCATGATCGGCACTGAGAGGTTTTTGATTATATAAATTGAGTTTTTCTTTACTCACCTTGAAGCAATAATCTGAGATTGTATGTGGGTGAGCATGAATTTCAGACAAATGTGGGAGGGGCTTAAGTAAGAAGGTTTGGAGAATTGGTACTGTTTGGGGTGAGAGAACAGGGCCTTTAAACAAATTGATCATTAGCCACCACCATTAGTGTCAATGTACAACATATACTCTGAAATTACAGTACTGCTGAAAGTAAAACATCATGACACAGTAGCCTTTGACTCACTTGCTGTTGTAAGGTTATTGCACTATTGCAAAGGGGATTTCCTTGTTTCTTAATTATACAAGGGAGAGCAAATTAACCTTGACAGAAGTCTAATTATGGCATCAACACTAGTGTGGCTTACAAGCAAATTATTTGCATATATGGTGTGTACATTGGAGTCCAAGTGTTCATGCATGATCAGTAATAATGTTGGCTTTTAATTAAGTGATAATGTTCTGTAGGAGGATGTGCTGTATACAAAGGAATTTTTGTTATTTTTAGACTGAACCCTTCATCCTATTTGCACACATTATGTTACATTAGCCGTGTTCCCATTTGATCCAGGGAGGTGGATCTTGATCTACCGAGGTGGATCAACATCAGTTACCTTGATCGAGATCCGCGTTCCCATTTGAGTGAGCGCGGTAGATCAAATGTGTTTTATGAACACATTGCGCAAGCGCGAAAAGGTCACCAATGTTTACAAGTCGGCCTGCCATGCATTTCTTATCGATGTATCACAAAAACATACATGAGTGTAACCGGAGATCCAGGGTCACTTGATCTACCGATGTGTTCCCATTACAAACTTTGATCCAGCGCGGTGGATCTGATCTACCCCGAACGGTCGATCAAAATCGGTGGATCTTGATCGTGAGTGAGTGTTGTTGATCTGCGTTCCCATTAGTGTTTGATCCACCTCGGTAGATCAAGATCCACCTCCCTGGATCCAATGGGAACACGGCTATTGTTCACATGGCCTTGGGTGGGATTTAGTGTTAAAGCTGAAACCACCACCCATGACCCAAGCTTGAAAAACAGCGTTATGAATCACAAAAAAATGATTACTACTGTACATTATAAACTTTCTTCTTTTTGAGACACAAAAATTGCACCATTTTGTATCTGAAGACCTAAAGAGTTTTTTCTCTAAAAAACAAAGGACACCTTCTCTCCTTCAGTTCTTCTTGTTGTCATACCCAAATATTACCTACCATTACACAATCCTCAGTGCATGCCTGTACAATTATATTGCTGGGAATATTTATTGCATGGTGCATCGCAACATTATGCCGCATAAGGTGGACATAATTGACAAATGCAAAGTTGTGTGGCAAATTTTGTACATGAACAGAATATGTATACAACATTAGAGATTGAAGTAATGATTTTGTAACATTGAAGTCTCAAAACCTCAAACTTACAGACAAATTTTGAATGCTAAACTATTTCCTCATTGTCAACATGAAAAACCACAGTTAATTTTATAAACTGTACAATTCCATCATTATTTGATTACAAATGTTGAATATTGCATGCAAGATTGTTTTTTTAGCCAGCTTACATGTAGATGAGATCATTCTTATTGAAAGGAAGATTGCTTTTCACCCCGTTGTTGATTATCATTGTAAATAATTAATTAATAAAAATGATATGCAAATACTTGTGATAATATTTGTCATAGCTACAGTATTTAAAATACCACCGGTCCTTCTTAACGTAGAGTAGACAGACTAAGTAGATATTACATTAAAGGAATTAATACCTCAGTAAAAAAGAAAAAATGTCAATTGGTTAAAAAATAGTGATGATTTAGGTCAGTTCAATTATCCAGGTCACAGATGGTGTCCTCATGAAGTTTTTCAATACACCTGTGCTATTATTGACATTAGTGTGTAATTGTACACTGGTACTACAGTATACTGGAAGAAATCTTTATAACAGGGGTTACACATACTGTAGTTTTCTGTCCTAGAATTTGAGAAAATCTTGAGTGAAAGGGTTTGAAAGTATTATCTGCAAGTTGTAACTTAGGGCAAAATGTACGGTATTTGTAATAGAAAGTGGTATCAATTTGAAGAAACAATGTATGTTTCTAGATTTGAATGATTTTGGCTCATATACATTTTTCAAACTTTAAAATCTGCTTGTTTTTTGTAAAGTACAACTTACCTAGACTAAAATAAAACAAGGCTAGTTTAATATCAGGTCATCAATTTGGTCATGTTAGTTTTCTTTACTGATGTTTTGAATGGATAGCCTGGGCAGAGAGCTTAAGGGGGGGGGGGGGGCTGGTATCATTTGCCCCCCTAAATTTGGGGAATTTCCTCAGTTAACAGAGCCTGGTGCAAAGCTGGAAAGTAGTGCTGTCTGTTGCAGTCCTGACCTGCCTCCTATTACCCTATGTGTATTGTACCATTTCTGGTAATAATCTCAAAATAATTCATAGTTATCCTGTAATAAGCCAAATAGTGGCCAGACAGCTAAAAAACACATTTAAATGTGAGCTAGACAAAATGAAGTAGGAAGTTTCATGATGCATGGCCCCCTTCGCTGGTAGGGTAACCATGATGTTATTAGCTTGCCAGACAGTATTAAAGTTTACTGTAGGTATTTCAATGACATACATAGATTGATAGGAGGTAGGTATCTTCCCTCATACACTCCTAAACCAAGGAGTTTTGGGGAATATAAGTAACAAAACATTGTCCAGCAAACAAGAGAGACCTAAAAGTTGTAAATGACTAATTCTTTGCAAAACTAAAGGTGAGTATTTTGAAGTATTCAGGAATTGCTGTTCAGGTTTTGTTGTGAGACATTCTTCTACATTGTGTGACATTTTGCACTCCAGTGCAGAGGGACTGTATGAGGAAGAACAGAGCATTAGGCAAATTATACTGTGTCATTATGGTGTCATATGCTTAAATGTTATATCTCTTCTTTGTGTTTAGGATGAAGCTGGGGTTGCTGCATATAAGACTGTTGAGTTAGATGATGCCCTTGGAGGGGGACCTGTTCAGCACAGAGAGGTTCAGGAACATGAATCTCAAAAGTTTCTGTCGTACTTCAAGAAAGGCATCAAGTGAGTTTTTTCTAGCAGTATTGGGAAGGGATGAGCCTTTTGTCATGTGACATCTGCAAATTCTGCAAAGATGGCTTTTTTGAGATAAGTGCGGCTGGTAATGTGCATAAAGGATCGGGGGAGGGGGGGTGCTGTTATCTGAGGGAGAAATATGGACTGAAAGATCTTGCATATTTGTAAAATATTCACAGATCTTTTCCTCTATTAATTTATCTACCAACTCCTGCTGAGAAGGGATTTATCTGTTTTTCCAGAGAGATTTTTTCTCGAAGCTTGAAAGTCAGGAGGAAATCAAGTAGTTTTTGCAGGGAAAGGAAGCTACTACAAGCATAGAGATGAGAGAAAACCCATTAAGAATGCTTGATGGGGATGGCTGACATCCAAGGGCTACATGCCCCTCATTACCTCCTATTTCTTGTGTAATCCCTACCTACAGGTACCTACTGTATGTACATTAAGATCGACCCTGGTACAACTGTTAGCACAGTGGTATAGAGGAGAGTGGCCTCTCCCTGTTCTCGCTAATACCAGCCAAAATGGCTTCCATGCAACTTTCCTGGCTGCATGATCTTTTCTTGATTATGGGTTTTAGAGGGTGCCTACTGCCTACTGTTTAAAGTAGGCCTGAAGTGTGCAATTTTCTGTCTCATTGGGGAGGTTGGTATGTAGTGAACACATTTTAAGGTGTGATTTTCCTGTGAAAACTATTCAAAGAGAATACATGTCAGAATTATAAAGCTAGAAAGAAGTTTTCAGTCATGAGTAAGGAGCTCTGAAAATTAAAGTTTAACAGTCTCTGAGACAATGAACAGCAAACTTATAAAGGTTGTACAAAAATATGTCAGCTTAAAAAGGAGTTCCCCCAACCTTATTTTGAAACAAAGGCTAAGTTCCTCAAATTTCTGCTTTCTCTTTCAAGTATCTTTCATGATATTATAGGATTCAAATATTTCAATTTATCAAGGTTAACCAATCAATAAGTCTTCATACATTTTACAGTTTAGAGTGGAAAATGTCATCCGAATCTCAAGAGCCATTCAAAAAATAGCATAGACTACTATGCTAATCTTTTGGGGTTCAGTGCATTATCCCTTTAAAAGGAGTTTATCAGTTACCCCAAATGCTATATTTGACAGATGAACTTCAGTGTTAAGTCAAATTTCATCTTGTTCGTATTGGAATCATCTTGCGCCCCCTGCCATCCCAGACAATTCAGCTTCAGTAAATGAAGAGACTGCAAAGTGCAGACAAATCTGATTAGCCAAAGATGGCAGCCACTGGTGTGGTCTATCAGCCTTAAATCATCTTAATTTTATTGCCTAAATGCAATTCCAGATCCTCATATTCAAAAGTATGTTAGTGTACAATCATCTATGATACAAGTACTGTCATTAAAGAACTCACTTCGCATACATATACATACCCCTTGCTACATCTAACTTGCATTTTTCATGCTTTGTGTACTGCCTGGAATAGCTTTAGCACCACATCCCTATGTCCCCCATCTTGGAATAACTAAATCAGCCCATCACTTAACTGTTTGAATACATTTATACCGACTTCACATAGGCTATGCAATGACACTTACGGCCATCCAAGAAATTAAAATTAAGCCCCCTGTACATTGTAGCACTGTGAAGTATAGTTTCAATTTACAAAATTTTGCTTTTGTCAGGATGGCCTTAATTTGGTCATTCAGTGTGTTCCTTGTTCCTGCTTTGTGGCAGAATTTGGTTTCATTTTCAAACCTTTGCAAGCCTGCCATTGACAATATTTACAAAGGTACAATAAGTTTAGTTCAGAGGGTAAACTAAGTGATATATACTCTCGCAGTACGTGATTAAAACTAGAATGCAGTGGAAAGACACCAATGAATATTTGCATGTGTCATAAATGAAAGCAAGGCAAAGCTGTCAGAAACTTCTCAATACATAACTTTTTGTCCCTATGGGGGAGGGGGGTAGGGAAGACACTGTCTACTGAAATTATCAATTTACGTTTGCAATCATTTTTATCTTACAGATATTTAAAAGGAGGCGTTGCTTCAGGCTTCAAACATGTGGAACGTAACAAGGCAGAGAAGCGTCTCTTTAAGATCAAGGGCAAGAGGAATGTCAGGGTGTGTCAGGTGAATAGACTTGTATACTTCTACTTTTTAGCATTGTTTTGTTGCATCAAATTCTCTCTTCATGGGACAATTGGATACGGTACAAATACCAGGGAAAGTTATGTAGCAACAAATTATACATAATCCATAAAAAGCTCTAAATATTTATTTTATGCACCCAGAAGTGGTAGTATATGCTTGTACACAGTAGGTACACATGGGAGGTGTTAGCCACTGATAGAGGCAACTGGCATAACCATCGAGGGATTATACCAATTACGAAACTTGTCTTGTGATATTTGCACACAGAAGGGTACATATCCCAGCAGTCATTGGACTTTGCATATCTGATAAAAGCTGTTTAATAAAAACTGTTGTGTAACATCAGGAAAAAATCTGTTAACATTCCATTTTCATAGACCTCTCATGCAAACCATACATTTATAGTGGTTGATGAATTTTGGGCTATTTTGGAACAGAGATGAAGAAGATTTTATTAACAACTGGAAAAAATCGAATTGGGATCTGATCCAAATTTGTTGCAGTGTGACCACGGCTTTACCCTCAACACAGTGATGGTGTAGGACTGATGAATATCCTGTTACAAATGACGTATTTAAGAATTGGGTTATTTTATATTACAGCAATTTCTATGATATCTTGCTCGTTTTTAGTGTAGAGAGTGACTCTTCATGCCTGTCAGCAGTTGTTAGTGCTGGTTACACCTGGCAGTCTCTGGCCAGTTGTGACTGGAACTCTGAATCTCTAATTGTCACACATTTGAGTTTGACCTTCATTAACAGTGAAAAAAAGGTTCCTTTCATCATTACAAAATATTTTCAGTGTGCGTTGGAAGCAAAGATCATAATTTAAAACGGGATGGAATCATCCTTAATGTGAATTTGAAACATGCACTTAAAGAGTGATACATAATTTGAGAAGGTCAGTATCACATGTTGAAAAGGAAAAGAGAAAGTTTGATGAAATTCCCCCCCCCCCCATTTGTTCATTGAAGTGAATTTCCAGAGATCATAAAGTACTTTCACCTGCCAGTAAAGAAAAGAAAAAAAGAAGGATTTTATTTCTGCAAAGGATAGCTAAAATTGAATTTATATTAGGGTAAGCAAATATTAATGAGTTAATTAAGGAAAGTATTTTCAAGCAAAAGCGTAAGGGGAAAAATGAATTGTCGTGAAAGCAGTTATGTGGCAGAGTCTGGAGGCTTCGAGTCACTAGACTGGCAATTTTTAACTTTCAAGGACTTGAGTCCGCACTTGGACTGGAGTCAATGTACTTTTTCAGTGGTGAAAAATTCAACCCCTTCGGCTGAGTCCTTCTAATTCTGAAATCATGAGTCCAAGTGCAGACTCGACTGCATCACTGTCTGAACATAAGTACTTGTAAGAAATTTACTTCAATAGCTGTGACTTCATTTGACAAAACCATCTTTTCAATTACTTCTTCCTGTGTTGCATTTTATTCTTCATTTTATTTCTTGTTAAATTCAGCAGTAAAAATGACTGTAAAGTTTTGATGATGTTTTTACAGGGTATATCCAGGTAGTCTCGTAGAGGGGCACAAGCTTTGAATAATGGCAGTTCTGGGGGGGGGAGGGGGCAAAGTGCTATATTTGAAAAGTTGAAGAACACTTGATATGGCCAAAAGAGGGAGTGGATGCCTGTTACACCCTGACTTTAATCATCCACTGGTTTTAAAGTGTATTTCAGAAGCAAATTTTATTAGGTTACTGTTTCAATTTGATCTTAATGTAGCAAAGTTCATTTTGTGAATGATGATGACCTGTGTAAGGTCAAGTTGAATTTGAAGATAATTTTAAGTTGAAGACAGAAATTTACCGTGTTTTGGAAAACAGAAGAAAAGTCATGGCAACTGTGAAAACATGAAAATTAGCAGAGGAGGAAAAACTTTTTAAACTGAAAGTAAATCAACTTTATCGCAACTACCACTTCTTTCAAATGAGTAACAAGCCATTGGAGTCAGCTGATTTGTGATTCAAGGCTCCATATTAACCCATTGCACATGTAAACACTTTCTGATTTCCATTGTCATCCTGGTGGGTGTCCACACCTTACATTCATAGTGATGTTTTCTACACTGTAATTAGGCTTAGACAGCAAGAGGAACAGCCATACACTATTTGCATATTCTGTGATGGCTTTCGCTGATTGCCCAACTACCCTATGAATTAAGAGCCTGCATACTAAAATTATGTGGACTGCTGTTTATTGCATAGCATTATTTGGGAGGGTGTCGACAATTAGAAGGATACCCTGCTTCCATGCTTGTTGCATGGTGCTGAGTAGTTACCGTAGTTAGTTAGATGGAGTTTTACGGCCCAGTTTCCAACCTATTGGTTCAAGTCGAGCTGGCCACAGCCTTTTTTCCAGTTGAGGCTCACTGGCTTGTTTTCCCTACTCCATTGCTTATGCAGAGCATCATGCACAACAGCAGTAGGTTCCTTTTTTAGAGTCTTTGGTATGACTCGACCTGGGAAGCAAACCCGGGCCTTCCACATGAGAGGCGAATGCTCTTCCATTAGACCAAACACACGGTCTGCATGGTGCTGAGTAAGCAACATAATAAGTGCTGCAATGTGTGTGACCAAGTACTACAATACAGTATGTGAACATCTGAGTTTTCACTGCACCTTTCAACACATTGATTTCATGATATCACGTACAGCATCACACACAGTGTTGAATGCATGGACTTCCTATATACATGGACAGAGCATGTAACGTGTACGTCCTATCCGTAGATTGTCTTCACTGACCAGGACAAAAAAGGCGTACCAAGTTGGCTGCTGTGAAGCTATTAATTGTCTGATTTGATGACGACTCAGTTATATTTTAAAGAAAAGTTAAACTTAGAAGAATATCATATTCTTGCAATACGTGAAGTGATTTCGACCTTACCTTGCCATATTTTAAAAGTGTTTCAACTATTTTGCAAAATCTGCCAATTGACTTGAGCAAGTCCAAACTTTTATACAAAATCATAGCAGACAGCCATCTTGGTGCGCTTTTTCTCGCACGTACGGTTGTGACAATCTAACGTGCAGTATGCTCTGTCCATGTGGTTGAATGTCATAAGTATAAAAGCTGCAGTATGAATTACATAGCATACATATGACTTTTACAAAATAGAAGTGCCTGCAAATTTATACCATGGATTACAAAATGGAGTCAGACATTTACAAAATGGCAAATTACTGTCTTTATTTAAAGGGTGACATCAGGTCTGCATGAACCAATAAAATACTGCAAAATGTGACAAATGTAGAAGAAAATCTGTTTTGCATATTTTTAGAAGGACCACTTCTTTTGGAGTGGAGAGCTACTGTTTTCTACAAGAGCTGAGTCAAAGTTAGATTGTGTAAGTTCCTATTTTTTGTAATGGCAGTGTAGTTTAATTTTGTCTCAGTTTGGTAGGCCTGTTCCTTTTCAAGTTCTGCTTTGCATTTGTCTCACTCCTCTAGGTTGATTTCAAATGGGAATCCTTCAACCATGGTGATGTCTTTATCATCGACTTGGGACCAGTGATCTACGTCTGGAATGGTAAAGACAGTAACAGGTGTGAGAGACTAAAGGTAGGCACATAAAGTACATATATATATCGCTCGGTGAAACTACTAGAAGGGGATGATTAATGGGTTGGAGAGGTTGGTTCAGAGTGTGGCATTAGCATTCTTGTGGTCATAGAGATTCTGGAAATTATTGCAGTTTTCTAAAATTATTTCAAGGCTTGGAATTCAGGAAAGTCGAGTGAAGTCTTGGAAACGTCATGAAAATTTTCTTAAAGTGGCTTGTTCATTTTTCACTCCTAAAACCAACATGTATTTTTACTTTTTATGTTCAAAATTTATTTTTGTAATTTAATGAAAGATGTGAAGAGAGGGTCATTATATGGTCCTGGGAAAGTCATGAAAAAGTTGATTCCCATGGTCAGTATATTACAGTGGTCTATTTTTGGCTTTCTCAAAATCAGTCTTAAGGGACATGGATTACTTGAGGTTAAGAAAAATAAATACAGAAGATTTTGTTAGAATGGTTCATGTGAGCCATGGACCAACAATAGCAATGGTCAGTCAGATGAAACACCATCATAAAAAAAAAGACCAACCAACTACAAGACAAGTTTCTGTGTCTCTTTGTCACCAAACCAGGGAGGTTTGGGAAGTTCATCTCATCTCAGAATCTTGTACTTAAAGGATAAAGGCAGTCACCCCAAAGTTAGTGTGAAACAGCATCTAATTATCACTAATATTTCCCTACCAACTTCGCTGATATACTTGAAAATCTTTCTATATTTAAATTGCATGTTACTCTAAAGGGCAATCTACTGGTCGATTGAGCCGAAGTGGCACGCGGCTAGAACTCCTCCAAGTAGTGGGCTGTAGTAATATGCAGGTTATATGTAGGAAGGTGTAAGAAGAGTTGCTCATGCATTCCAGAAAGGTGGGGTAAATTTCACTTGTATGTACACTTCTCTTTATTTTAGAAGAGCCTATTTACAATGAAACAATGAGTTGCACCCTATAAATCTTACCATTCAGTGAGAAAATAATTGTCACATGATTCTCAAGTGCATTCATGGAAAAGGATAGACTGCTAGACTTACAATTTGTGGGACTTCTCTTTTCCTTCAAGTTATTTACATTTTAGAGGTATTTTTTTAAGGTAAATGCTCTTTCTAGTCAAATTAATTAAAATTGGATGATGTTTGCCATAAACCAAAGTTGGATCCTGCCTCCAGTGAAGAAATGATGAAAAAACAAGTTTTCCCGTACTGAATTTCAGGTGTAAAGCAGCTTTTATCATCTATTCATGGATGCCAGTAATAATAATATGAAAGCAAAACTGCCAAGCTATCTCATTTTATGGCTAAAAAATTGAATTTTAGGGGTGGGGAAGGAAAGGCTGGGAGTAGGGGGGGCATGTCATGAGAGATACTGGTGGAAGTTTGAATGCCACTATTGTATAAGTTCACCCTATTGCTACCTTGCTGTGTATTCTTTCATCACCTCTCTGCACAGGCAAATTAGAAATGTATGCCATTGGAATAAATGGTCATTGTAACTCAAATTCCTTAATATGTCTTTCAACATACCTTCTCAAGAAAAGCCTTGTACATAAAAGTTTTTCAGAATAAAGAATTCTTTCATGTGATATAACCCTTGCCTGTCTCACAAGTTAGATAACCTAACCCAGGGATTTGCTGTTGCATATGTCTTTGACATAGCCTAACAGAAAAAAGTAACATTAGGCTCCTGTTTCACTGCTCAATTGCTCAGATTTTTCTCCCACTTACTTGATTCACTGTAGAGACAATACTTTAATTTTCCCACACCTTGTCATAGCTCCCTTCATTTTCAGAATAAAACTTTAAGCTGGACCTATCGGTATTGGCTTCACATGAGGCCATTAGGATGCTAACCTAAACTTGGTTTGCGGCCAAAAAGCCAATGTGAACATGTATCATGTAATACACCACAATCATGATCAATGGCTTCATTTTCTGTACGATATAACACAACTTGGAAATAGAGGGGGCTATACAAGTATGTTTTAGGTGGAAATGAAAATGCTTATAAGGTAGCTGCCGACCGCCAACTTTTGTATGTACACTGAGTTTGTGTTTGTTGCCCATGTGCAATAATAGTAGCAAAGGGTGAAAACTGTATCCATATTTTGGAGAGGTCTTTCATTCACAGGGAGTGCAAACTGCCCAAAACATACGTGATGATGAGCGGGGTGGACGTGCTCACGTCAGATTTGTAGAAGGAAGTTTAACAAAGTATGATGAAGTCATCACCAATGCCCTTGGGAGTCCAGAGGGCATTAAGGATGCTTCACAAGCAGAAGAAGATGAAGCCTTTTCAAGAAAGCATGCCTCCAACACTAAACTCTACAGGTAAGTTTAATGCCAGTGATATATTTAAGTGAACAGATGCCCCCCTCTGGGTGTAGGGAGGCTTAGCAGTCTTGGGGTTTTAGTTAAGGTTTTAGATCAGGTTTTACGGCTTAGTTCTATTTCAGTTGGTTTCATGTCGGGCCAGCCACGGCCTGTTTACTCGTTGTTGCCCACTGGCTTGTTTTGCCTATACCATTTCTTATCCTGAGCGTGAAGTGCACAATGGCAGTATTCGGTTAACCTGTACATCTTCTGAACTGATGGTACTGATCTGATCTGGTCTGATCTAATGAAACCCCTTTATAGTAAATATAAATCTTGATCAAAGACCTTTGGACCAAAGACTCCAATATCCTGTGCTCCAACTGAGGAGATAATGGTTTTGACCTCTTCATGTTGTGGTGCCTGCAATTGTCCCAAGAGCTGGTTATTGGAACCCAGGGTTCATCAATGCATTTTTGAAATTCAGTGGAATGTTATCTATGCTTGTTCAGTCTTAACTGACCTCATTAATTTGAACCTTTTCAACTTGAAGCTGAAATGTTGTAGAAACCACCCATCATCAGTAATGGTTCATAGATCCATGGTAGGATTCCAAATTTGGTCTGAAATATTCATGATTGGGCTATCAACCATAGTTCTGTAGTAATTCTGTTGTAAATAAACCTCTTTTTAGGGTCTTCAGAGTTCCAAACTACTTTGAAATGTTAATTATAGTTTTTATATATGGAACTTCACGGCAAGATTTTTTTTTTTTTTTGGGGGGGGGAGAGATTTTTTTGGTAATTTGGAGAAATGAAAAAAGTGGTTTTCTGGCCCCAACAGTGTGGTGTGGGGAGGGGGGCAAAAGTATGATTCTACCCCCTTCATTGTACACTGGAAACCCCTCCCCCCATCCCTGCTTCCTACACCTAAGATGAAGGAATACTTCCATGCCTTAAATGCATAACTCCAAATGGTGGCAAGAGTTTTGGTATTTTGCATATTTGAGGAAACAGATTTCAACCAAGTATTGGCTTCATTTGGGAGACCTGCATATCACCTTACAGATAAAAGATATCAGATATAAGGTATTGTTGCAAGATGTATCTTAGGTTTTACTTTGGGGGAATTATTTTGTATGTACTGCAGTTTTTATCAATATCTCTGTAACACTCTTTGATGCAGAAATAGGGTAGGTCATCTCTTGGAGAACGATTTTCTTTTGCTAGGCAAGTGCTTTGCGTTATGATATTCTACCAGAAATACTGCAATGAGGTGGAAAATAGATGTAAATTGGGTCATGCTGTACAAACTCAATAAACACTTCAATATTTAATGCATGACGAAAGTCTTCATAGAGTCTTTTCCAATTTATAGCATTTTAAGTGGATTATGGGAGAGGCTTGTAGTGTTCATTGTTGTTTCTCAGTAAAAAATGACATTGACACATAATACATACCAAAATGCAAGTTTTTCTTTATCTGATTGAGATCTGTTTCCACATACTTGCAGTATTTCTGGTGAAATATCATAATGCAGCACATTTGTTCAGCAAAATTGCATTGTTTTTTCAAGAAGTGACCAGTGCCATTTCTGTATCAAAAATTGTCATAGAGATAATTGATCAAAACAAACAATGACAATGACAATGTGAATCTGTAGCACATAAAAAAAAACAACTCCAAAGTAAAACTTAAAATTTTTTTCCCACAATCCTCCATAACTGATGCTGTTTAGGAAAGGCTCCATTGATTCAAAGTTTGCTGTAGAAGGACTGATATAGCTCCATTGATTCAAAGTCTGCTGTAGAAGGACTGATATAGGTCAATTCCCATCATGCCAGTAAAATTTTATCTGTGATATTCGTTACTTTGTACTCATCCAGTGTATATTGTCCTGTTTTAATCAAAGAATGGATTTGTTTTGAGTGTGATCTTATCTAAGTTGTCTAATCTTTGACCTTTTCTTTCAAATATCATTTTCAAAAGCTTCCTCTTTTACAGTAGATATAGATTTTAGCAGTTTTTTACTTCAATTGACTTCATCTTTAACAGCCTAGCATCAGCGGAAGTTTTTGAAGGCACTTTAGATAAGTTTTTGCCCGTAGTCAGGGTTTCCGTCAGAGGGGGGTAAGGGGGGGATTTGTCCCTCCCCCTTCCCAGAAGAATGTGGGTAAAATCCCCCCTTTCCATTTCTATAAAAATTAGAAAATTGTCAGTATCTTGGTTTCTTAAAATGAAAACACTTTTGCAGCAATGCTTGAACTTTCACAAATAAATGGCCTTTAAAACCTTCAAATTGCACCTTACAGGGGCCTTGAAGCAAGCTTTTGTCCCCCTGAACTCACTCATAACTTTAGCCTTGGACAGCATCAATTTGGACTTGGGGTTTAGCAGTAATGAATCCCCCCTCTTTTTGTCTTTCTGACGGAATCCCTGATAGCATAATCTACTGGGAACTAGTTTTAGGATTTGGACATTTGGAAGGTTGGAAAAAGGGGGGCACACTACCCCCCACACACCCGACCTTTTCACTCAACCTGGATGGAGCTAATGTCATACCCAGGGTGCAGTGGCCAATGGAAAGAGCTAAATAAATCTTTTAGGTTGAATGCAATGAAGAATCTTGCATTGCATGAATGTTAGGCAAAGAAAAGATGTTTTGAAATAATGTGAAATACTGTATGGTGTACGGGTTTTCAGGATGTGGTTCGAAAGGGTAATAAATAGTCCATTTTAATCATGTTTTGTTTAGTCCCAAGAGAAAAAAAAAGAGAAATATGTTCAGCAAGAAAATTCATCTGCAAGCAGTTTTGTTTTATTTTGGGCTTAGAATTTTTCAGTCATAGTACCAATAAAGACAAGTTGGACAAAAATAAAAGCTACTCATAGTGAAGTGATTCAAATTATTGGAGAAAAGACCAGGTTTGACCAACAATGCTATGAGCTTCAAAAGTAAAATTTTTATTGCACTTCAGATTATACTGGAAGGTGAAAAACATTTCTGTAAGCCATTGTTCACTTTTTAAGAGGGGGGGGGGGTACAGGGGAGAGGGGGGTTACTGGGGGTATTAGATGATAGGGGATAGAAGAGGGTGTATCCAAGAAAGAGATTTGGTGTAATATCAACAGTGAGAATACTGAACTGCATGAAGTGTTTTTAAATAGGGCAAAACTTCATGGGGAATCATTATTTTCAAGAACTTGATTTACAATATGGAATTCATGTACATTGTTTGACAGTGGACGTTTTGGCATTTTTCTGTAATTCAGCTTCTATAATGGATTGTGAAGAAGGCATGGGGACAAGTTTTGTGTGCAATATCATGTATAGTATCCCATGATGAAGCCTTTGTGATATGTTAAATGTACGATGACTTGACAGTAACATCATTGCATGGGAATGACTTGACATATATTTGGCATTGTCTTTTTTTCATTCATTACTGGGACAATCAGAATTGGCTATAGGTAAGGCAGTGATCATGTATTGCATAAGTGTATGACATCCTTTTACTCCAGCAAGCCACAACCAAGTCATAACCTGGTGCTTGTTAATGTAGGAGCTAATATTGTTTATGTTAGGAGAGCATAGGTTTTAGTACCCTGCCCTCAGTACCAAAATCTTCCTTCCTGGCTTATGTATCACCTCTGCATGCCTTTTAATCCAAAACTTTTTTTTTTGTAAAATTACAATAATGCATGTTAGTGCTCTAGCAATGAATCTTCCCATTTTATTCAATGAATTTTTCCCTTCCAAAGCAACATTTCTATGCATTTCAAATATTTTGCATGAGATTTTGAAATCACTTTAAAGCATTTTGAAATAATTTCAGATTCAGAGGTCATATTAGAAGCAAAGATATAACATTCCCTGTTCCTTCCTGCATATCTCTCCTGATCATTCTACCCTCTCAGAAAGAAAAGTTTTTGATAACTTCTTTTTATATGCAGTACTAGGCAGCAGAGGTATGTACCCAAGATACATTTCACATTGTATAGCCAGCACTGTAATCAAATACGTTCAGTGCACTTGTCGTAACATGTTTTGTAACAAGTCCAGGTAAACTTGAAACAACCTGTGAAACAATGAAAGGCTTTGTGTTTGTGTAAAACCCCTCCCTCATTGAAACAAAACCCTGGAATAGCTTTCCTGGAAGTTGTTTGTAAGCATATATCCCTTATTTAACATTGTTGAGAACTGGTTTCAAAAGGGGAATAGCAGTTTGAGAGTGTGATGCAAATTGTTTAAAAAAAAAAAAAAAATACAGTGCAATGTTTTTTAAGCTTGCAGCTTATCATAAACAACTTAACAAGCTTAACATGTAATTTCCATCAAATGTTGCAGGTTACCATGTTTAAAGAAAAAATCTCTAACATAACCTATTAACCTAAGGAGAAAATGTTGTCAATTGTGATGGTTGTGACTGGCTAAACAAGACTTTTTCATTGACGGAGGAAAATGATCAATTGGTGGGGTAAGATTATCTAAGTGGAAGGCCACAATCAGTAAGCACCAAGCGTACTGGAAATTTTGAAAAATCGCGATCCCTTGTAATTTTTCCAGTCGTGTCAGTAGAATCCAAACAGTCATTGTTTTGAGTTTCATTTGTTACAAATTTTTCACTTCAACAGTGAAAATGAGCAAATTGTAAACTGGTCAGAAAGTATGTATTGATGAAGTGTACCACTGCCATTGGATGAAATGCAATTATAATCATCGGAAAATGAGCTTGTATGTGAGGTCATTGCATACATTAACATGAAAAATGTCTCTCCCTCAAAAAACTGTCAAAAACTGTAAGTTGTGTTTTACGGTCTCCACTATAATTGTTTTTAACGGTCAGATTGTAGCATGCGGAGAAAATTTTGGCTGAATTGCCTCTCTGATTGCGGGGAAGGGCACTTCTCAGTCTAAAAATACGTACTTTTAAGACTTGATATTGAAGTTTATGTCTGAAACACACCTTGTCCAATACATTTTGCTACCTTCAAATTCCATTGGGGAGGGGCGGGGGAGGGGGTAGTGGTGACACGTGGGGACAAAACATTTGACACAGAGGCTCTGGCCCGCCCCCCTGGTTACGCCACTGATTTGTGTACCTGGACATCCATATTACAGTAATAGCTCTTGAGCATTGTGTGACTATACAGTAGTTTTCCCAGTGAATTGTGAAATTCACCACAGTCTCTGTCAGGTTTGCCTTTAACATGTCATAGTTAAATCCTATCTTTATATGGAAGATACTTGAAGGAAAAAGAGGATATACATAGGCTGACATTTAAGACTTGGGCCAACTAGTTCTCACCCTTGACAATTTGTAACAACTGATGAATGTGTGTTCTGCAGAAGACATTATTTGAAGGGCCAAACCTCTCACTGCAAACTACAAGTCTATTTCACTCCTCACTTACCTCCTATCACCTATTGTATACCATTTGTACCCATACTTACCGTGTGGCAAATTAATAACACCTGGTACCAGGGTACCCAAATTCTCAATTAGCTCAGCTCTTTGGTTGACAGCTAATTCAAACAACGCAGAGTGCCAAAGCTTATATTACACAGCATGAACGGTACTGAGAGTGTTTTGATTATATAAATTGAGTTTTTCTATACTCACCCTGAAGCAATAAACTTGAGATTGTGTCTGGATGAGGATGAATTTCAGACAATTGTGGGAGGGGCTTCAGTAAGAAGGTTAGGAGAATTGGTAATGTTTGAGGGGAGAGAACTGGGACTTTAAGTATAGAAAAGTTGTATACGGAATAAAACATTTTGATTTTATTTACATTGTCTTTTTACATGGTAAATTAGTTAGATGGAGTTCTATGACTCAGTTTCTAACTTGTTGGTTTCAGTTAAGCTGACCATGGCCCTTTTCCGGCTCCCTGGCTTGCTTTCCCTACTGTATTGCTTATACTGAGCATTAGTGGAAGTAGGTTCCATGGTAAGAAAATGGGGAACACAATTGAGAAAATCATAAATTTTGCTTTGTTGTGGAAGTTTTGTAATTTTTTTGTCATTGTCAGGAAAACAAGTTGAATGACTTGTAAAACTGAAAACCTTACACTTAGTGTAGATCTTTGTTTGATAAGGGCTGGTATCATGTTGCTATTCATCTCTCATGTGAAAAGGAGATGGCAAATGTGCATAAATGTTTGGAATTTAATTTACATGTAGAAGAATGTGTGTCCACACATGTATTACATGTACCACTGCAGGCCTTTGAGGCCAATCAGTTGTGATTATGATCATAAAATTATGAAAATATCCTCTAAAGACAAAGTCAAGAGTCTTTTCTCTACAAACTAATGTTTAATTCTTCAGTATTAAAAACAGCTATGTGTTTAGGTCTTGAAAAAGTCTTGAGTTCCAAATTCTCAAATTAGAGAAACGATACTTTATAGCGGGTGCAAAATCCTTAACTTGATGTTAAACTTGATGCGGTATTGTAAAAAAGTTGGATGGAGAGATTTTGTCTTACTTGAAATGACCCTTCGAGGACAGCTGGTCATAATAAATACTGACCATGATCAACTGTAGTCAGCTGAATTAAGTTGTATAACATTTTATGCAGTTCTATTTATTAAAATTGTAATGCTTTGGAAAGTTACATAGCACTCTCTAAAAACTTAGCATTTCATGGAAGAAATGTTTCCTCATTATAAACTCTATTGGTAATTGTTTCAAATATTTGCCTTGAGAATGTTTGGTTTTCCTGTAGGAAGAGATTAGATTAGTTTACTAGCACGGGACTGTGCACACTCTGTAAAAGAGCTAAGTTTTGAATAAAATCTGTGTCCAGTGCTCTTCTGCTTCATGGACCCTTTTCCAAATAGACAAACCCGAAACAGCTAAGGAAGGCAGCCATTATTGGGGTCCTACAGCCTGAAATTTTAAACCATCATATTTAGTGAAATTGAGGGAATGAAGAGGTATTTTAGTATACAACCATCCATGATACATTTCAGCTGACAGACTGTGGTAAATGGCCAACTTAATCAGACCATTTCTTGACTGATTGGATTGATCTATATTACAAAGTAGTATGGTGTAGAATGTTGGTGTGTGATGATTTTGGGTCTATGTTTTTTGCCATATTGAAATGGAATTGACAAAACAATCACACACACACACGCACACACGTCAAAACACTATCCCTCAATCCTTTGTAACACATGGGTCCTGTTCAAAATAAATATTAAAGGATTGTGGTGTAGAATGTTGGTGTTTGATGTATTTTGCTATAGTGAAATGCAATTGAAGAAAAAACACACACACACACACACACACACACACCCACACACACACACATACACACATGCACACCAAAACCCTATCACAAAATCCTTTGTAGTTGCTATTTGAAAAGGGTCTTTGACCTCAGAGGTAAGATTCCTGGTTTAAGTCATTAAATAAAAACAGAGGAAAAGGTAGAGCCAATTTTTTAAGGGCATCATGTTAAAATATCAGGCTGCAGCTCCCTCAGTATTGCTGCAGGAACTGTTTTCTTGATATTGTGGACTTTATTATAGCAGGATTAAATTGTTTCTACCATTTTATTGTCCTTTGAAATAAGGCATGATATCCTCTGTTCCTTTGCTCTAATAAGTGCAATTTTGCTTTTCTAATATGATGCCTGGAATAGCCTTAAGCCATGGATTTGTCTAACTGATTTTAACATGTTCAAAACATTTTTAAGACAGTGCTAAAGTTACAAGAGATGGCATAAGAGACAGACAATGAATAAGTAATCTTTAAAAGAAAGACAGGCAAAATATGTCTAAAACATTTTCAACATTTTTAACATTTTTCCAGGTTTACTCTGTTCCTGTGAAACAAAATATATCACCGGGAGAAATAATTTTCAAAAACGAGCTCATAGACTTTATTCCTTTGTGACTTCACTCTCATGCTGGCATCTGCGGTGCCAGTAATCATGTCAATTGCAGGTTTGTCACCAGTAAGAATTGAGACTCTCAAATCAAATTCCTGGCTTAAGGTGTGGTGTAGAATATATAAAGGCCACCTTGTACTTCCAGATTTGTATGCACTTTGAATCCATAATAGCCATTTATTATATATTATCTTCCATCACTCTTCCTCGGCAACCAAGGAGTTGAAAAGTCCCAACTTTTATAGTGCAATATTGAAGTATGAATTGGCTTTAAAATGTTGGCATGTCATTTCAGTATTTGGAATCTTTCTGTAACATCAATTTTGATTGTTTCCTGCACAATGCCCGGCTGACACAGTGTTTCCCCCTGATTAATTACCATCCATTATCATGACACTCATTACTGATTACTTGGCATCCTTTTTATTCGGATAGGGTTTCTGATGAGTCAGGGTCTTTGGTTGTCACAGAAGTTGCTGCAAAACCCCTGAAGCAATGTATGCTGGACACCAATGTAAGTAGACTTGTTCTTAATGTGAATCAGGAGGAAAAATTCTTCATCTTCTTATCTTCTATGTAATGTAGATCCTACTAATTGTGTCAAGTCCCTGGCAAGCTTTATGTTAGTAGCACCCTGGGAACCGAGGTTACCGAGTAGAACCCGGTAACCTCTGATAGAGGACCGTGCTCGGTTTGGTCCTCTACTAAGAGTATTTATTGGGAGTCCAAGGTCAAAATGGCGGAACGTTGTTACTTCTTTGTGTGCACTTTCTCTAACAGTTTGCTACTTTTAAGGGCTTGCCTGCATATGGGGTGCACAGAATTAACCTCAACTTATGCTGAATACAAAGTGCTCTTTTTGAACACACCACAAGTACTTTTCTTGCCTGCACTAAAGAAATAGGGTTATGTGCAGCCACAACCAGATATAATTGGATAACATCTGTGCGTGCACACATGCCTGCCCTTAACATTTGAAACAAAAATATTTGTGTTTATGAAAGCCTGAGCACACGCTCAAGAGCACGTTCTTTTTTTGTCAAAGCCTGCATACAAGTTACATGCAGCTGTTGTTTTCTCCTTTAAACATTAATATGCGCTGCGTATATTTTGATCTTGTAAGCAGCTGTGTAAGGCTTCCCAGTCAGTGTGAAATACTGCACACTTGGTGTGTTGGATATTTAGCCTAGGATTTGTAGTTAGAGGACTCACATGCAAAGGTAAGTACATTGGACCAAACATGCAAATTCTATGAAAGAGCTTTTGTGTGCATGTAGAGGGTTTACTGAACTTCGAGAAGTATGGAGTGAGCTTTATCTTCCCTCAGTCAGAAATGAATATACACAGGATATTGAAGCCTACTTGCAGTACAATTTAACACACATGACATTTCCATTAATACCACAAAAGTTTTCTTCCTGCCATGCCCCTTAACATTTGGTTGGAATATTTGTAATTACATCAAAACAGTTTCAAAGTGTCAACAAAGAAGTGTAGCCTGGTATTTCCTGATGACATAGGAGAGAAATTGTGTTTTCTGTCTGTCTGATGTACTGATGTGCATATAGTTTGACTGAAATCCCTGGCAATACAATTTGAGAACAAAATACAGTGTCCTCCTCCCATCTCTTTGACATCTTTTGGTCAAATTGCTTGAAATAAAATTGTAAATTTCTGAGAGAGCAGAGAAAAGTGAACATGAAGTAATCTAGCAAATATGTCATTGCCACAAAATGACATAATTATGGAATTGATTCACAGCTTCTCAGCTAAAATGGTATTGCAATCATATAGAGCAGCGTAATTCATATCTGTTTAAAAATTTGTTCTATGCCTATTTCCACAATTAGAACCTACTGAAACTGCATCCCAGCTATGGCACAGTAAACCAGTAATCCATGGAAAGTTTATGGCAGAGGCAACCATCACTGAAAGATAAGCATTTTACTGCTTACAGAGTCTCTGGATTGTAGTCTTAAGCCACTCCCTTTTGCATATGCTGTGGCTGTGAAGCATAGAGCAAGCCACACCCTTGATACACACTCTGAATAGACCTATTGTTGTGCTCTACTGGCAGCTACTGTCTGTGAGATAAAACTACCACCCCTAAAGATGTAATGTGCTGTACATTTGCAGCAAAAACTTTGAACTAGTTAACTATATGAGTAACTGATTTTTTCAAGCTGTACAAAACAAATATCAATACTCTGTAAAAATTTGTGGTAATTGTTGCATAGGTATTGAGTTATCACAACAATATTAAATCTTTGAAGAAGTACACACTAAGAGTTTATTGTTCAAATATTTCCTAAGAACCTTTTTAAGACACCATCACCTTTACATGTTGACCTATTAGTAGCAAATATATTGTCACATAATCACATTCCTGTAAAAGATATTGTTTGGATCCATTAGAAACCAATCAGGATGTTTGTTTGATAGGAAGGGTAATTGAGGAAAGGAATCCTGGAAGGTTCACTGTGCTGAAAGATTTTCATTTCGTGAACACTTGGGTGGCCAAGTGCTGAGTGCATTAATATCTGCACATGGGAGAATTGTGGTGCAAAAAAATGTAGGTTTGATGATTGGAGACTTTTGGGTACAAAGGCTATTAAAGTCTTGGCTTTAAACCTAAGGTATCTAGTTCACTACACATGGTAGCAATACCTCTCAAATAGCTAACTCCTATCCTTAACCCTTTAACAGCCTTTGCCCATTACTGTAACAGGACTCTTTTTAGCCAAGAGGGTAAAAACTACATGGCAATTTTATGTAATATTATTTACGTGGCCATGAACAGAAACTTTCCAGGATCTGTAATATTACGTAAGTGGCTGCGAAAGGGTTATATTCCTTCTAAATATTTCCCAGTGTGAGGAATATTGCATTGTGGTATTAAAGCGGAGTATCGCAGAGTAGCAATATCTACCAGTTGGGTATATGAAACCCTTTCTGCAAATTGACCCTATTCTAAACAGAAGATATACAGAACTGTCTAATAGAAGCAAATGAATTGGTGCATGTTTTTATTTTTTTCATCATAGAAAATGGCTTGTAACAAAAAAGACATACATACTATACCAAATCCAGTTCTCATAATCTGAGAAAATAGTTTTGTGGTAAATGGTTTTTTGTAGAAGGAAAGGTTTGAAATAAGAATATGAAGATACAGTAAATATAGAATGCTCAAGGCAAGAAATGAGTAAGTCTTTAACTGAAGCTAATCAAAACTGAACATTTCATAATGTCTTCTCTTCTTTACAGGACTGTTTCATCGTGGATCAAGGTGCTTGTGGCATTTTTGTTTGGAAAGGAAAGAATGCTACGAAACAAGAAAGAAGCAATGCTTTCAAAAATGCTGTGGTGAGTGATGTCCTTATGGTGGCATCATTTAGATAATATTGTTAGTTTTCACTGTCTTTGATGCTGTTTTTTTGTTCTTGAATAAATTTAGATCATCCTTGCAACTTACTTAAAGGGGAAATTTAGGCAAAAAATTAATTTTCACATGTGAAAGAAAAACCAAATCTACTCAGTGTGGTAAAATTTCCATACAAATCGGACAGATTGAGATATCAGCAATTGAAGTTACTAGATTTGTGTTCAAAAGTGAAATTGAGGGCAGCAGAAATAATATCACTTCCTCACATTGACAAGGAATGCTTTGTTTCCCTTTGTTTTTTCAGACTGTCGTGTTGACCTTTAAGTTAATAGGAATAGGACCTCCCCATGGGGATTGCAAAGTTTGAAAAGTTCTCATGCTACTTACGCAATCCCATTTTTAGCTCACACACATTACTGTGTGAGCTTATAGAGCCAGGCAGATGTCGTCACCTTTTGCAAAAGTTTTCAACTTTATCATTTTGCAAGTACTTTGCTCAGGAATTTGTCCTTTCATTGGCAGCCAAAATGGATATTTTGCTTGCTATTTAAAACTAAGCTTTATCAAACATATGTGGAATTAGAAGTAATTTTCTTGAAATATAAATTGCCATTTTTAGTGACTTCATCAAACGTTCCCAAGCAGTGGCTCACACAGTGATTTGTCACAGTGTTCAGCAACGCACATAATGATAGTATAGTAGGCAGTTGCTTGCACACTGTACTGCAACAAGCAAATCATACATACCACGTAAAGCCTAACAAGCGCTATGGCAAAAAAGGTCAACGGAGGGACGAACAAAAATTTCACCTATGAAAAGGGTTTACCCATATCAGTCAGTCACACTTTCACTTTAACTTATTTTGGAACAGTCATTTATTTTTAGGAAGTTCAAATACTGAACAGCAGTTGTTTTCCAACATGTGCTTCGTGGAGTGGCCATTGCAATGCATACAAATAGCACAAGTTTTTAAAACGCTGAAACTAAGAGGTGGGTTGTGTGTAGGTAGTACTGTACTTCCATGGTTTTACGTACCGTAACAAAACCGCACCGATTCGGCTCATTGGTCTGAATTCTTTACCTCGTAAGTCTCATACTGATTGTAGCGCTGTACTTATCAGGTAAATCCTGTATCTGGTGCAAGTGGCTCCTGGTAACTAATGTTATATCGTGAACGTACATAAGCATTTAGCTAGCAATGACAACAAACAAGCCAGCTAGCAGTCCTATGATTACAGGTTGTATACAATGAATGGTACAAACTGTAAGGTTAGTTTTTTCTTTAAGAAGCCTCAAAACTTGCTCAAATTATCATTACAAGCTACTGAATTAATTAAGCCGATGACCTCTTTTTTCAGGCATTAGGTTAAAGTGGGTGACTGTATAAGAGACAAATCTGATAACATTTTGGCATGAACATGAAGCAACACATTTACCATAGGGGACAATTTCTGCAAGGGCCTACTTCAAGTTAGTGTGTGAGCTGCAGCAGAATTTCTGCTCTAGTTATAATATGGGACTGTTGAGGAAAAAATAAGCTGTAACGTTTAAAGAAAAACAAAAGACTGTCTATTAATGTGGGGATATGATGTCATGTGTGCTTGCTCCAAGTTCACTGTTTGTTGAAAATGTGACAACTTTGCTTGCTCATATCTTGAGAACCACACATCAGATTTCAATGCAAATTTCACCAAAATGCTTAGAATAAGCACCCCTCTAATATATTAAAACTTGATATCACCTTAAACCCTTCTTTTAAAGTAGCAATCAGTTTGTCTGGACAATATGTTCACCAAAATTCTGCACCTTATTTGTAAATTGACCTATGAATGAAAAATGACCTGTGATCACAGTCTTACATCATGATTGGTTAGAGTGTAGTGGAACCTGTCTAGTCTTGCATCAGTGTGGAATTTTGTTAATACCTGGCAAATATTAACAAATTTTCATTCGACAGTAATTACCACCAAATTAACATTCCTGCTAACCTGAGAGAGACCATCGACGTGTCTGTTTTCTGGTAAACAATCAGATCAGAAGGGGAAGAATGTTCTGGAATGAAAGGTCAACATGTACGGTGAAATTATATGATTGCCCCTTTGAAAAAGCAATCATGGTTTGACCCTAAAGCTAACCCTAATCCTAACCCTAGGTTAGTAGCATGTACAACTGAGTTCGTATTGTAGTCCACCCAGTCTGATTGTCTCACAGTTTTCTTCATGTCTTTCTCTTCCAAGAATTTTTACCTTGGCCTATAAAGAAACTATACATACAATTGTCACACTATGCCATTCAGTGTCACCAGTAACTAAAGCCAAAACTTAAAGGCCCGATTCTCTCACCGCACACAGTACTGATTCTCCTAACCTCCTAAGCCCCTTCCACAATTGTCTGAAATTCATCCTCATCCTAACAAAAATGATCGATGTCAATCAAAGAGCTGAGCCAGTTAAGAATTTCTGTGAACCCTTATGAAAGTTATAGTTTGTGGTGAGAGGCCTGGCCCTTTAACCTACCAAAAATGTAATGGAACATTAGTAAAACAGATCCTGCATCATTTGCAATATTAAGAAATTAGACCAATGAGTTATTCATGAGCCCACAAATGAACAAATACGTTTTGAAACTAAATTAACCATGCTTCCTTCCTCTGAATAATTTATCATTGTGTGCATTTCAGTTGTGGCTTACAGATTCAAAAGTTTTGTGCTACAAATGTATATATTTCTTAAGAGATCTGATTAAGTCTGAAGGTTAAATGTTGACATTTAAACAGGGATCCTGAAAGAGCATATGCAGTCATTTCAACCCTGAAGTAGTGTGTAGACTTTTCTACCTCATGATTGGCTCGTGGAGAATCATGTGACAATATTTTTTGTTCCTCAATTGCAAAATTTACTAAAGGAGACTTGGTTTACCTTGGATTACAATGTTTCAGCCCTGAAGTATCAGAGAAGACACTGGAGAGAGAGATAAGAAGAAGAAAACTGTGAGATGCAGCCAGGGGTGGGGTGTGGGAGGGGATGGTTGTTTTTGCCCTTTATCCACATATTTTAGCAAAATATGTGTTTAATACCAGTTAGTGATTCTCAAGTAGCAGTTGCAGTTGTGGAAAGAACCAAAAATTTTTCACCTTGTGTGAAAATATGATCGGTATAAGAGGATCACGGAAATGAAATGTTGATTATTTACTTCGTGACGTCACATTGACAAATAGCTTTTATCAGGCTACGCATATCTGATAAAACCTGTCTGCGGATGTGACATCATTGAATAATTAGTAGAACTTAGATTTTCGTAGTCCCGCGATACAAATCATATAAGTACACAAGTTTGCAAATTTTTGTTTTTTCGACCAAAGATGGAGGAGATTTGAAGTAAAACTCACAAAAATCGGAATGGAATTCGATCTGATGAATTTTGCATCATTTTGCATGTAAGCCCCTTGTGAAATGCAAAAATTTCCAAGGTGTGCCCCTCCCCTTTTACCCCTCCCCCAGGATCAGTAATGCATTATATCAGGAACATTTAGCAAGGGGTGCTTCAGAAAATTTAATTGAGGATGCCTGCACTAAACACAAGTGCTGATCGGATTCATCTGTATCACTGCTATTAGGAGAATTGCCCATTAGCCAGAGTTTAGAGAAACCCCCATCACCACTGATCATCTTAACTCTCTGCAGCTCAAATTCCTGGCAGACATGACCTTCCTCCTGACTCGTGAAAAGTTTTAATGTCGAAAGTCCCCATGCATAAGATACTGAATGGCTTTACTGGGCCAATGGGAGGGCCTCCCCAAACAGATCAACAATTGGACTGATCCTTTTACCCTAGTTGCCTTTTGCAGGTTGGGTAAGAGTAGGTAATTGGGAATACCTGTCATGATTTATTATAAGACACTTATGAGAGTAATAGACTAGCACCACAGGACACACTGTCTTTCCAAATTTTCATGCATGCTGCTAGCAGGTATAGGTATTTTGGCTACAATGTCACTTTGGGGTATGTTATTTGTTTTATTAATGTCAGTTTCATCAAAGCTAAAACACTTGTCACTCTGAGGTATGTTCTTTGTTTCATTTATGTCAGGGTTTCATCAAAGCCAAGAAGCTGCCACCTCACACAGAGGTTACCACGGTGCCTGAGGGTGCTGAACCAGCCCAATTCAAAGCCATCTTCAAAGATTGGAGAGATAAAGGTGATGTCATTGGGAAAGGTCAAACTCACAATGTTGGGCGTGGCATTGGTAAGAATTTTTTCTCCTATTTTATTATCATCATCATAAACTGTAGGCATTAATTTAAAGTGCAAGAGCAGTCACCCCAAACTTATTTTAAATTAACAACTAAATCTCACAATTTTCTTCTTATTTATTTTCAGAGTATCTTTCACTGTCATTTAGGACTTTAGCATTGCATATTCAAGGTACACCAAGTAAATTAAGTAAATTTTACATTTCAGGAGAAAAAATTCTGTCACATGACCCTCAAGAGCCAATCATGAAACAGGACAGTGTACTTCAAGTTGGGGTGTCTGCATTTCCTGTTTATAATTTAACTTTAATAAAGGCCTTATTGGGAAAGATACTGACATAAATCAAACAGATTTTTCCTTAGGATGTTCTTTTTTCTGAAATGTCCCACATTGTTTAAAGAGTACTTGGTTTGTTTTGTCAACTAGAGTGTCCTGTGGTGGTGGACTTGCTACCAAACTGTAAAAAATAGACTGCATAGTGTTAAAATGTTTCTGGAATCAGTCCTGAGTTTCTTTAATATCATACCTTGTATTCATTGTGTGAGACTAGCATAGATTTCTAAATAAGTGCCTTGAAAATCCATTACAAAAGATGAGCAGTCTTTAAATCTTGGTTTTGCTTTTCTTCCCATCATATTTTCGTTTTTATTTTAAGATAAAAATATTTTGCACAATTTTATGTCATTTTCATTTTGTGATGTTTCACTTGACCTTTGGATCTGATAGTTTTCTTGGAAAAAGATTATGCAAGTTCAGTTTTCTTAAGAGGCATTACCTTAGTAAGCAGTAAAGTTTATGCATGCAGATAAGGAAACAAATAGTCATGCAGTGTCAATTTTTCCAAACTTCAACAATGTGAAGGTTGACTCTGTATAAGTCAGTGTGTACATTGGAATGGATTTTCTTGAGAGATTTTAACACTTGTATTGCATTTGTTTAACCTAAGGGGATTTCCCTTTCCTGTTAAGTGTCATTGAAATTGAACAAAAGTATCGACAAAGCAAAAAAAAGTGACTATTAAGAAAAGTGCTATAATTTAGGTCTGTTTGCTTTGTGACTTCTCTAAACATTTTCAGGTTTCAGGGTTTGTGCAGGTCCAGAAAATCAGGGTTTGTGCAGGTCCAGAAAATCAGGACTTGTGAAGGTCCAGAAAATCAGGGTTTTTGCAGGTCCAGAAAATCAGGGTTTGTGCAGGTCAAGAATAAAAAAAAATCATTGAAAATTGAACTCATATATTCTCAGGACCGAAAAGTCAGGGTAAATGGGGAATTTTTCAAAAGTGGCGAGGTCAGGGAATTTTACGGAGTGGACTCATTGTTCCGATTTTTTTTTTAATTTTCAGATACATTATTCTGTGACAAAAAGATGGAAATATGCATTGGGATCTACCTGTTTTTTAAAGTCCATGAAATTTTGCCCAAGGTTAATGAAAATAATGGAAAAGTTATGAAATTTTGAATGTGTAGGAACCCTGAATACTTATTTAAAGGGCAAGAGCAGTCTTCTTGATTGAAGAAGTGTAGTAGACTGTCCAGTTTCATGATTGGCTGTTGGGAGTCATGTGACAATGTTTTTTCTCTTCAAATGTGAAATTTACCAGAAATTACTGCTTGCATGGTTTATTTTGAATATGCAATAGTAAAGTCATAAAATGACATGAAAGATAATTTGAAGAGAAATAAATGAAAATTGTGTTGTTTAGCATTTTTTTCAAAGTAAGTTTGGAGGGACTGCTCCTTATCTTTAGAGAGCAGGATTGGTTTCCTGACAAATTTCCAATTCAGCCAAGTCATGTGTGATCACCATTTCCTCTGGGTCAGTACACTCAGTATGAGAAAATTTAACTTGATTGGAAATTTCAGTTTTGTGGAACTGTGCACACATGAAATGTGGGAAAAAATTAAATTCTCTTTTTTTCCCACCAGCATCAGTGTATTAAAGCGGCTCATTGAGTTGGTTCATGAAATTCAACAAATTTTTCCAAACCTGTTAAGTTTTCTTCACATACCAATGACAAATGGTCAATCTTATACAATCCCCATACCCTACATACAAATAACTGTCTTATGATTGAATAATTAATGATTCAAGTCGGTTTTCAAAAATTTGTGACCAGACACTTTTTCAAATTATGTACAAAACCGTTACAAGTCACGACACTAGAAAATTCAAAATTTTAATGTTTTCTGTGACTTTTGGACTTGAAACTTGACTTGTTATGCTAACTGTAACCATTGTTATGTGGTAGTGACCCTTTGAGACTCTCATTAAGTTATCGATATCAACTCAATGAACCGCTTTAATTTGACAAGTCATTACATCAAACTTGTGTGATAGCAGCTCAGTGTAAACACTGTGTATTATTCTTAGTGCTTTAGATTGTATTTTCAATGGATTGGGTTATGTTACATGGTGGAATCATGTACTTAATATAGAATAAAAAGAAAACTTCACAGTGTTGGGTGAAAAGTGGGCAAAGGAGTTGTGTTAGGTGAATTCAGAGGGCAGTGCAGTACATACCATGGAAATAACTTTGTTATGCCATCTCTCTGTTCCGAAAATTCTACATTGAGGTCAGTGCTAGGATAAAGGTTTGGTTAGGATGGTGTATAAGGTGTACGTGTGTTGGAGCATAGAAGAATATGAAGGTGTAACTGCTGAACATTAGAAAATGGAAGCACTGGAGAGCAAGCAACTGTTTCAGGAACGAACTTACTCAAGTATTTGCTCAAGACAATTTATTGCAAATTAATTTTCTTCTCTGGTGGACAACAGCCCAACAGCCCAACAAAGACTGACAAAAAGGGAAAAGAATAACTAATATCAACTTCTACTGCAAAGAATTAATCTATATCCCCCTTACTAACCTCCTGTTTACATATGTAATCCCTACTTCTTAAGTTCTTAGCAGTACAGTGAGTTGGGAAGAACTTTGATAGAGGGCTTGTCTGTGAAAAGACTTCATCCAGTTAAGCTATCTAGCCATTTTGGCTGTTTTCCAATATCATCCGTGCTATTATGGAGCTTTTAATTTTCTTAATGTTAACTCCAAGTTATCCAAACTTCAATGTAAACTATGAACCGCTTACATTAGGTAATGTTTTTGCAGCACTCCCTATCAGCTCAAACCAATTGGTAAGAAACAGCTGTAAAACTCATCTGACCAACTAAGGAACTGACCCATCAGCAGTACTCTATTGACCAATCCTTTATCTGGAAAGAGTGATGACACTATTTTGGGATTAAAATTAGATTACATTTCTTTTCATACCTTTGAAATGTGATTGATTTGATAAAATGTCTAAAGCATTTCCCATCAGCAGTATTAGATTACATGTTCTTTATCTGGAAAGTGTGATGGTGCTATTCTGGGATGGAAATTAGATTATTTTGTTTTCTCATACCTTTGAAATGTGATAGTTGTTTTGATAAATGACAATGCAGAAAGACTTCCCTGTTTTGTTTGGCTGTTATGTGTGCTAAAGATATAAAAAAATTTCATGCTTCGTAAAGTAACAATTAAGACAAAAATTGCACTTCGGTTTAAGAATCTTGTTAAATGAAATAACACATTGGACTGTTGAAGCATTGCAAAAAGGTAATAACATGGGTTAGTGACTGGCAGTTATACTTTTTCTCTTGTCAGATGCAAGCATTTCATTTTAAATCTTACAGAATTAAAATGAATAAAATTTGGAATGAAGTCAGTGTTCTCCACAGTTTACAAAGAATGAGTTTGGTGATTTATTGGTGGTCATGGGGGAGGGGATGTCCCCTCCAGTCCAAAATGTTTGATATTTGATGCCATGCCATTCCACCAAACAGTAGTAGGTTACTGGTTGTCTTTGCTCATTCTTTTTCCGATACCGAGGGAGCAATGTGGACATTTGTCAACAATCTAATGGTCATTTAAGTGCTACAAAATATAATAAAAATAAATTTGAGGACGTTTTGTATTGAGGGACAGGTTTGGAAGGCAGCAACCATTTTTTAAGGGGAGTCATTTTCAGTTGGAAGATGAGGAAGATGAGTAACCCCTCTGAACCCCTGTGGAGAACAGTTGTGGTTAGAAGATTTTGCCTTTGAGTATGAATTTTGAGGCAGAGTTTGCTATTGATATCCTCAGACCAAAATAGATTTGATGGTATATCATCCCCAATTGTCTTGAAATAACAAGTGTAAAGTTTCATTTACATAGCTTAATTCTTCTTGTTTTCAATTTGCCTATTAAAGCTCAAGTTAAGCAAGTGAAATTTGATGCCAGCAAACTTCACCAAGCCAAGAGTTCTGATTTTGAGAAGGACCCAGAGTTGGCAGCAAGATACAACATGCCAGATGATGGCTCAGGCAAAGTAGAGGTAATTAAAACATAACTTGAGTACAAGACTCCTAAGGTGATTTTAAACTTGTAGTTAAAGTACCCCCAGCTTCCCCTGACCCCCCCCGCTCTCTCTGTGCTGGTATTTTCCATCTGTGCAGTTTGTTAATAAAGTTGATGAATTTGGAGCATTTGAATGGTGTAGAGTTGAATTGAAAAATTGAGGTGAATCTTAATCGTCTTTAAAAGAAAGGCCCATAGCAAAAAGAACTAATTTACAGGTAGGTGTAGGTGTGTGTGATGGGAGGGGGGGCACATGAGATATACCAAAATACATTACTGCAATAGTCATGTTTGATCCCTCCATTTCCTCAGACGACTCCTACACACTGTGCTGGTATTTTCCTGCTATGTGTTGGATTTAAAAATTGAAGTGAACCTTAACAGCCTTTGGAAACTGCAGATGATAGTCAATAGTGTATATAACATTTTGTGGGATGGAAGGGGCGGAGGGAGGACATACCAAAGAACATTAAGGCAATGGTAGTTTTTGATTTCTTAAGGGTTTGCAGATTCTTTTCAGAAAAATTTGTCAGTAGTCAATGCAAAATTTCTTTTCTTGTTAAGTTTTGATTTACGTTTTTTTTAGCTACCCTCAAAGTTGATATAACCCTGAAATATTGATTTGAAGGTCTATTATTGTCCCATAAATTTTTAAGAAAGACAAACAGATATTGTGCCTGAATACAATCTTCTTCTTGTAAGGGTTAGCTTGAGTGCTAGACACAAGCCAGACACAATCATTCACAAATTTCTTTCCTCTTTCCATGATTTATGTAATCTCAATTCACCCACAACTGGTACTACCAGTTGATTTAATGTAGATGCCATTTTAAAATATTGTCTGTTGACATATTGGTGATGACTGCTCTTTGATGAGCAAGCTTATTGAGATGTGTGTTATATTTAGTGCATGCTGTGCTAGGAAGGGCAAGACAGTGGTCCTTACAAATGAAGAAAGATCATCCAAAATTTTCTGTTATTACCTTATTGTTATTTGTTTTATCAAAATAGCCATGTCAAAAAAGGACCCATTAGCCAAGTGCAGCACCACTGCAGCTTTCTCCATGTATCCCCAGAGTTGTTATCTACACTTAATCTATTGAGCAAACAGGCTCCAAATTAGTCCTCATTGGCAACAACTTTCTTATCAACAAGTTTCCAGAGCCACTTTCTGCTAACTATCTACTGAGTCTATTGTTTGAGGGATTAGACATGCACCACTGCACAACCTGTCAGAAAAAAATCCTGCTGAGACAGCCACACGATTGGATTTTGAGTTTCCAGTAGGTGCTGCATTGCAGTAATGGGCATTCTAGCAGCATGCCCTCAAAATGGTTTATACTGTACTTGTTTTTATCTGTAGAGGGTAAACTTTTAAACATTGTCATGTATTGTGGTATGATGTACAATGTACAATTGCTTGTGTAGCTTTATTTATAACTCCAGATTAATTGTGTCATGCTCCCAAAATCTTATTTCAGGAAAGGTATACCAAGAAGTTGATATTTGTTGAAACTTTGTTACTTACTCAACAAGTGTAAGTGTAAAATCAGATCATCCTTAATGTAGATGTGTCTTAAGGCCAGGTCACTCTACAGCGATATCGGATCGGTTTCGCTCTGATTTTTGTGAGTTTTAATTAATATCCCCTCCATCTTTGGTCGAAAAGAAACAAAAATTTGCCAACCTGTGCATGTATATGAATTGTATAGCAGGACTACAAAATCCTAAGTTATACCAATTGTTCCGTGACATTACATCCACAGACAGCTTTTATGGGATTCGCATAGTCCGATAAAAGCTATTTGTCAATGTGACATCACGAAATAAGTAGTTTGTATTTCATTTCCTTGGTCCTCTCATACCCTTTCATATACTTACACAGGATTGCAAATTTTTGTTTCTTTCTGACAATGGATGGAGGAGATTTTAACTAAAACTCACAAACACCAGAGAGTAATTGGATCTGATATCACTGTAGTGTGACCTGGGCTTTAGAGATAACCTGTCATCTCATGAAAATGTATGAAATACTATTCCAAATTCTCGATGATGTCACAAATACCCTTGTTTTACATTCAATTGTGAACTGATTGGATGCACGGGTGATGATGCAAAGGTTTTCGATATGCATGTCACTGATGTGACAGTATCAATAGTGTTTTGAAACAGTTCCCCAGTTGAATGACCACATGGGTAATCTGTGACATCATCCAAAATCTTGCATAGATTTTATTGTATTTTCAGGAGAGGGCAAGTCATCTTAAAATATTCTGAACGAGTAATCATTGATGATTACCCTGTGATTTATTTTGATGGTGCTTGTATTAGCCCCTTAGCCAAGGAAGAGTCCAAGTATACATGTGTACTAACAACAAAGGCAACTTGATAAAATATGTTAGTGTTTTTACTGAAGGTCATGCCAGGTATTCATAGGTTGTGGGAGAATCAAAGAACCCTTTCAATTTTGGTTGAGGTCAAAGGTCATCTGGGGTCACTGGGGGCAGTGGTTGTTGGGATCAGAAGGTTACCAACATGATAAAGTGTATTTTGATCTTTGTTAAATGAATCCTTGACATTCTAAACTGTTAAGACACATCTATCAAACAATGTCAATTTGAAAGAAAAGGGTATTTCAGCGGCAAGGAATCACTAAATCTTTTGGCTTTCTTTTCTTTATTTTCTTCAAAAAGTCTTTTCTTACAAAAAAAATTCCTAAGTTTTGACTAGTCATCAAAGTCTTTTGAAAGTTAAAAAACATGTGTGATGGTAGTTTATATACTTTGTTCTTGAAAAAATAATGAAAATAATTTTTTTCATTTCCTTTCATAGATTTGGAGAATTGAGGACTTTGAGATGGTGCAACTTGAACCTAACCTTCACGGTCAATTCTTTGGAGGAGACTCCTATGTGATCTTATATACATACCAAGTCAGAGGTCGTGAGCAGTATATAATTTATTACTGGCTGGTAGGTTCTTTTTTTATTGAATCTTTGTTAAAGCTGTTTTCAGAGGAACATCTATCCCTTTTTAATCACTAAAAGCAAATAAAGCTGCCGTCATCATTTTTTGTTGTTGGTTGTCTTTTTTTATAATTAGAGCATAAAGTTTAATTAAGAGCATAAAATATACTGCTTTGCAGTATATTTTGCTCCTTTCTACAAAAGACAAACTAAGAAGGTATTTCTTTTTACAGGGAAATCATTCCACAACAGACGAGAAAGGCTCTGCTGCCCTCCATGCAACTCAGCTGGATGACAAATACAATGGTGCACCTGTCCAGGTAATCGAACATTAATATAATGATTTATAGAAAAGAAGGTAGGATGGATTTATTGTTAGTCAATGATGTGAATAATAATTAAAATTTATTAATGGTTACATTTTGTAAGATATCATTGGATAAAGTCCAAAGCAAAGTTTATGTAAAGCATATAATTTACATCACCTCCTGGGAAAGTAGAATGAGGGGGTGCCCTTTGGGTTTTCTAAATAGCCATCCTGTCACACAGCAGACTTGTCAAAGGATTACTGCAGGTAAGTAGGGCTACATAATGTAAATATGGGGTGAGTATCAGGGCTTGTAAATCCCCAAACCAGGGAATTTTTGGGATTGTCTATAATTTAAGAGAAAGAAATTGAATTGAAAGAAATTGAAAGAAAGATAGAATTTTCAGGTATCTTTTAGCTGTCTTAACCAAAGCTGCAGTCCTAGAAAAGGGCTCTCCCTTCCTTTGACATCATCATCTGCAGTTCATTCATATTTAGTGATGAAACTTGTATTGGTTTGTTTCATGGTGGATTGCATCACAATACACTCCAGGCTAAACAATGATCAATCGTGCATTTGAACAGGATAATGCATTCTTAGCTGAATGCCCTTGCTGGATGCACTGTGGCTGTGCCTTTGTGCAACACTTTTCAGTGCTGATCATGTGTTATCATGTGATAAAGCATGGTCCATCAAAAGTTTTAATTACAATGCACCAAAGGTGCAAGTTGTCCACCTTTTCTCCATTTACCTTGCAGATGAAGTTAGATGAGATTTAACGGCACACCAACATGAACGTGTTATATAGTGTCATTCAACTCTGTGAAAAGTTCAAAGATTAAATTCATTTTCAAGTATGGTTCAAGTTTGGTTTCCTTTTGGTCACTTCTTATGACAGGTGGGCATATTCTACAACCCCCAGCCCACAGCTAGGGGGCAACTTGCAGGTGAAAAGAGCCAATAGACAGGTGAAGAGCCAATTGACATGAAGGGTCTTTCCAATGTGCAGTATATATTGAACTCTCCAATAATAAAAAGCCAGATCCTTTTATCATATGACTTGAACAGTATTTGAACAGTATGACACTTTAGTGTGTTCGTGTTGGTGTGTTGTTAAACAAAATCTAACTAACTAACCTTTGATCATATGTGCACTGTTTTAACTTCTCAATGGACATTTATTGTATAACCCATCAATCACCTGTCAGAGTTGATCAATTCTACCATCTTTCTGCTGCTCAATGTTGGTCTAAGCTTAAAGTATTTCAACAGAATTTCTTCATCAGGTTATTGATTCCTTGCCGAACGCAGGCAAGGAATCTATGCGATGGTGATGTCGTGCGTGTGTGTGTGTGTGTGCGTATGTGACGCCCGCTTGGAAACACGATATCTCAAGAAGGGTAACTTCGAAGGGATTTCAAACTTGGCATGTAGATTGCCCACATTGAGTAGAAGATCCCTATTGTTTTTGGTGGAGGTCAAAGGTCATTTGGGGTCACCAGGGGTCAAATGGTAGATACCTTGGAAATTGCTTGTAAACACGATATCTCCAGAAGGAAAAATGTGAGCAATCTCATACTTACCATGCGGATGGCCATATTGAGTAGATGATCCCTATTGTTTTTGGTGGAGGTCAAAGGTCATTTGGGGTCAGCAGAGGTAAAAAGGTCAAAACCATGTAAACACTGTATCTCAAGAAGGGTAACTGTGAGGGCTCTTATACATAGCATGTGGATTGTCCATGTTAAGTAGAATATCCCTATTGTTTTTGGTTGAGGTCAAAGGTCATCTGGGGTCACCAGAGGTCAGAATATCAAAACTTTGTAAAAAGTATATCTCAAGAAGGGTAACTGTGAGGGATCTTATACTTAGCATGTGGACTGTCCATATTGAGTAGATGATCCCTATTGTTTTTTACTGGAGGTCAAAGGTCATTTAGGGTCATCAGAAGTTAAACCTTGCACATACTTTATTCAAATAAGGGTAACTGTTAAGGTTAATATTCATTAGTGCATAGGGTTAAGAGTTTTGAATGGCATGGGTAATGTAAGATGCATAGGTAAGCTTTTGGAATCCACTTCACTATGTAAATGATCAAGTTGGGTAATTTCAAAGTATGTACTGAAGCAATCTCACTGTATTAAGAATGTCTTAAGTGCATAAAAGTGCATTCGGTACAGTATTTATATTGATTTTGGTTTGAAGTTTTGCCCTATAACATGTAGTACCAGTATAAATACGCATAAGAGTAAGTGGGTAGAACAAAATCCATGCCCACAAAGCAGAGGAATTGTTCAGTGGGGAACTTCAACTTTGAACAGATCAAGTGCACTGCATGATGCCCAAAATTTCTTTTAGAGCATACAAACATTGTTTCTTCCATAACCCTAAAGAAAAAATGAAGATAACATTAAATTTAGTATCAAAGATTGTTAAAAGTTACAGACAAACCTTGTGCCACTGTCCTCATAAGGACATGTAAGTGAGAACTAGATAATTGAATACACCACGGGTAATTAGTTTTATAAAAAGAACTAAATAACTGATCATTTTGATCAAATACCCTTGAGCATGCTTGAACTGAGATTGTCTAATTGAATGAATCAAATTGTAACTGACCCACCAGATGCTGTGAAAATTGCTGGTCACTGTTATCTTACCTAATTTATCACATTTGACTGCCACAGTGTCCTGAGGGGTTTTCTCATTGAATCATACAGCTCAATGGATTTAACCATTTCCTACCTGTCTAGAGATAGTGTCTGACACTTATTTAGCCCTCTCAGTAAGGCTTGTTTTTCAGAAAGTACTATAGTTCAGGTAATCAAAACAAGCATAATAGTATACTGTGTATCAAACAAAGGACACTTGAGTCTTGTACTCTGTTATGTGGTGTTCCTACAAGCAGACAATTTAAGGCAAATTACAAATCTTGTTAACTTCTGGATTAATAGTGTTCCCATTTTTTGTTAATTTTCAAGGACATCATAGTCTTTGGGAAGCGCATTACACCAAAAAATACAAATACAAAAGGACCACTGCTAAAAGCCAAGGTTACACCTTTCTGTTGAGATGTCTGTACTGTATGTTCCAATTCATGGATGACTGTTAGGATTAGGGCTTGTTCTAACACTAACCTACTAACCTCAGTGCAGTCAACTTTTTGGATCACAGAGACATCATTATATAGAGAGCCATCCTCAGTACCCAAAATTTTGATTTAAAAGAGCTTGTTTCAAAAATATCTCTTTATCAAGTTAATAGACAACATAGTTTACCAGCATCATAACTGCATGGGGGATTTCTCTTGTTGGTAGAGGTAAAAGGTTGGGGTCACAAAAGGGCAAAACCTTGTAGACATGACATTTTTATGTGGTTATTGAACTGTGGAGGAATCTCATACTCAATTTGTGAATTGCTCATATACAGCATGTTGATGGTTTTTTTAGGTTGTTGCTCCCTATTGTTTTAAGTGAGAGGGAAAGGTCATTTTGGGTCATATGATCTCAAAAGGTTTTGACCTTACTAGTATACTTCAGTATTTGTTAGGAATTTCATGTTTGTCATGTGGGCATCCATGTTCATTATTACAATATATCATATGACAAGGAATCACTAAGCCTTTTGGCTTCCTAGTGTTGAGATAGGCATTGGGTATTTTTTTTCCAAGGAGCCTCTGTAATAATATGGTGTGAGCTATAAAGTCACAAGTCAATGGCTCTAACATGACTCCATCTCTTAAATCACCTACCTAAATGTACACTATGCTTTCCAATTTTCTACAACATTTAGCTTTGTGACTTTGTGATGAAAATCGAATTTTGCTTCTTTTTTAATTTGGTATTGCTGTAAGTTTCATTTAGTTCATTCCCCTTGGTTTTTTTTTTCTTTACTTGTGTTAAGGTACTAAAGAATGCACCAGGGTGTATGTATCATAAGAAGTTTGGAAAAAAGTTAAAGACAGCTCATGCTGATGTCTTATCTTGCGACTTTGTGATGAAAATCAAATTTTGCTTCTTTTTTAATTTGGTATTGCTGTAAGTTTCATTTAGTTCATTCCCCTTGGTTTTTTTTTCTCTTAACTTGTGTAAAGGTACTAAAGGATGCACCAGGGTGTATGTATCATAAGTAGTTTGAAAAAAGTTAAAGACAGCCCATGCTGATGTCTTATCTTGCTGTTTATGCATTTACAGGTTCGTGTAACACAAGGCAAAGAACCAAATCACTTCTTACAACTTTTCAAAGGAAAATTGGTTGTTCATATGGTAAGGCAATTTTTTTTTTATATTTATGTGTGTATCTTGATGATGTGTCTTTAGCAAGACAACCAAGAGGCTGAGTGATCTATTACTGCAAGAAAATTTTTGTTGCACTGAAGTTAATGCCTCAAAATTATGCGTCTGGAAATTTCATGTTTTATGATGTTTTCTGAATTGACTTCTGGTGACTTCAAATATCCTTTGACCTCCACAAAAAACAATTGAGTTCTTGTAAACAACATGGGGTTGTCCACCTGCAGTCCATCAGATCTGTCTCAGGTTTAAATAACCTATGACATCAACCAAAACAATAGGGTTCTACATCTCAGTGAAAAGACATCTTTGTCCCGTCATGATATGTGACTGAATGTGATTAAAAGTAAAAGGTAAGCTTGGATGTGTTCCGAACCAAGGCTCTGAGAATAAGAAACTGGAAACTGGAAACTTTCTTCTATTATACCACCATGCACTTAAAGTGATAGCTGTTTTAAATTATTGTATGGTCGTCATGCTCATCCTTTTGTTTATTGAGATGGAAATTTTTTAGGAATTTTTTCCATGGAATGATTCCAATTCAGACCTTTTTGTGGTTATAGAGTGAAAAAATTCCTCCAGTTTAATTCTCTGCCAGATATTTTAATTTGATGCAAATTTTGTTTGCATCTTACAGGGTGGAAAAGCCAGTGGTTTCAAAAACTCAAAGCAGGAAGAAATATCTTACCAGGGTGGTACTCGTGTCTTCCATATCCGAGGAACCAACGATTATAACACAAGGGCTGTCGAAGTAAGTGCTAGATTTCATCATGTTGTGTCTTTCCTGACACTATTGCAATATAGATGAAACAACTTGCCTCCTTTTGGGAAGGTGTCTTAACTAAATCCTATATCCCCTCATCTGGTCCCTTGAAATAGCTTTTTCCAGAAAGCTATTTTTAAAGGTGCCAATAAACTTAAAGAAGATTGGCTATTCAAATGACAATTGTGTTGTGAAAAGAATTTGTGTATCGGTTGGAAAACTGGTGAAAATCTATTTCCTGTGATTTTGGTATAAGGTAAACTTTTGGAGGTATGGGACATTGATAGGGTGTGGAGGTAAGGAAAAAAGTCTGCCCTGGGAAGTAGAAAATTAAAGATAGAAAAATAGGCCAAAGGAGTGACAATACAAGCAAGATTAGATTTCATGAAAATGACAGTAACTTGTATGTGATGTGTTGACAGTAGAGGAGAAGGGAAGGCCAGGATGTAGGGAAACGGGATGGAAAGTAGACGGATGGAGGAATGAGCGTGGCAGGGGCAAAGGCAATGGTTCTGTGAGGACTATGGTAACTTATCAGCAGCAGAAGGTTGGAACATTTTGTGAATGATTAGAAGATTTTTCAAATGGAAGCTCATTTAATTAAAAAAATATTTTTAGAGGGTGGGGGTGGGGGGAAACAAGACAAAAGGACAATGTTTTGAGCAGGTTTCCAGTGTCTGGAAAACCTGGAAGAGTCATGAAAATTTGGGAAAAGCTTTCAAGGTGTGGAAATTAAAAGTTTTGAAATTCAAGGAAATTGTTTGAAGTCCTTGAAATTGTTCCATTGTGACATTTTTCTATTCTCACTCACCATCCTTTGTAATATCAGAATGTATTCTCATTTGTAGTGTCAAATTTTATCATTCTCTTCACCTCAAATTTTAATGTTATTTTATGGAAGAACTTGAGAAGAAGGTCATGGAAATTTTTTATGTGCTGGTGAGAAAGTCATGAAAAGATCATTAAAATTGATTCCCAGAAATTGAGAGAAGGAACCTTGGTGCCACTAAACATGCTGTCAACAGTTCATTTCTTGCATGTTCCAGTTTCTGAGATGGCAGTGTTGGTCAGCAAAGTTTTTGCTACAAGGGTATACAAGGAATACCACACTGCTTTTTGGCGACCAATAAATACTTTGGCTATTAATGAAACTCCTCTGACCTTCACAATTTTCCACTTTCATGAACGACAAATTTGACGCACAATCTTTGAACTTATAAATTTGAACTTGTCAACAAGCCAAAATTTAATTGTGTCTTTATGCCGTGCCATCTAAAGATGGCATTATGCTTAGATATTCATTGATGCAATTTGCTTCTCACACTCAGGTATTTCTAGCCACAACCCTAAATGTCAGAATGTACGAAGAAGTTCCATAGGTAGATAGGTTGCAAATGAAAAACCTACAATGCAGGGACCGTGGAGACTAGGGGGGGGGGGGCTGAATGGGCTTTAGCCCCCCCACTTTATCTGCTGAAGGCATTTTCGACTGCCTCACATGGTTATTACATTGTTGAACATGTTTGGCTGCTTTCCTGATTATCCCGGGCCTCCCCACTTGGAGACCCCCTGGGCGACCCCTGCAATGATTCAGCCAAGGAGTGTACACTGGAATAATCATAATGTAGAAATATATTTAGGGGTGTGATTTTTTCAGAATTATAGCCCCTTATTGAAAGTGGAGCACTTTTGCATGCGTTATTCAGAATCAGGTCCAGAATTATGATTATGATCATGTGACTTGTAAATAATTCTGTGTTATTCTGGTAGCTGGGAGTAATTTATCTCCTGCAATTTTACTCATCATTTGGTCTACCTATCACAGACTAATTGGGAAGAAATTCTTCAACGGGCATGAGAGTAATTAAAAACTTCACCCAAATGCACTTTTCCTTTTAGAGCTATATGATTCTTTGAAGGGTTGGTGACATGGAAATGATAAACTGGGTATTTGATGTAAAAAGCATTTAAAATTAAGAAAATATCTTCAATTCACATCAGAATCCATCATTATTTTTGCAAAAGCAACAAGTTTCTTAAGAAACATTCAAAATTTGAAGAAGAGGTATGTCTTGAGATTGGTAAGAGAGAATGATGTTATTTGAACACATTTTTCTGTGGGATAAACTACTCCTTAAAGGCATATTCTGGAGACAAAATTCATTAACTTTAAAATATGCAGAAAAATTTTCTCCTTCAGGAGGTGAAAACTGCATATCAATAGCATATTGCGTTCAGAAGATACAGATTTTTAAAGAAATGCAATTTTTCTTGAGATTTGAGGCATCATGGGTAATCTGTGATGTAATCGTGGCACATTAATTTGACTTTGCATTCAATTTATTTGTAATGTTGATTCTGCTGCAGGCAATATTAAGCAACATTGTTGGTTGTACTCTATATATGGTAAAGGGAAATGCTAGACCTGCAAGAAAAGATATTCAAACATTCCAACAGTATCAAATTTCAAGGACAAACAGGACATTCAATTATAAAGAAACACAAAAGGAATTCAGGGCAATGTGCCCACATTACATAACTTCCAGATGTTTTGTTGAAAAGCAGAGGTATTTTTTAACAAAAATACTCAATCTTTAAAGATAGATATCTTGAGATAGGAAAATGGTATTGAGACAGGGTTTGGAGGATATGGTGCAGAAAATGTTTACTTTTCTTACAACACCCAGGTGAAAAGCCACCAGAACATGCCTTTAACCGGCAAGCGAAGTCAAGGTGTTTTGCTGACATGTCACACACTACCTTTAACATCATGGCTGCTCATAGCTGAATTTGTCATGTTTTTTACATCTCTTGTTTTCTCTGTTTTGCTTTTTCTCATCAGGTACCAGCAGCTGCATCTTCACTCAACTCTAATGATATATTTGTTGTCCAGACCTGCAACAACGTCTTCCTGTGGTGTGGTAAAGGAGGCAGTGGTGATGAGAGAGAACTAGCAAAGAATGTAGCCAAACTTATTTCTCCAGTGTAAGCATTTTTACTTCTCTTTCTTTAGACGTCAGAGGTAGTGAAGCTTTTTACGTCATAGAAAATGCAAGGAATTTGAGGAAATGGAAGCATGCCACCTCCCCTTATTTTAGCATCTGACTTGCAGTCGGGAGGTTGGGAGTTGAGTCTTGGTCGGGTCATACTGAAACTTTAAAAATGGAACCTTCTGCCATTATGCTTGGTGTTCAGCATAAGCAATGGAGTAGGGAAAAGCCTGAAAAGGAGCTTCTTAGCCAGAACTGGAAAACAGGCTGTGGCTGGCTGGCTCTGGTTGGAAACTGGGTCGTAGAACTCTGTCTAACTAATTACCTAGCCACCTCTACCTGACCCCTCTAACCCCTAGTCTACACTAAATTAAAGAAGTTCAAGTGAAATTCAGATTTTTAGAAGATTAAAATGTGAACTGTTTTGCAATGTTAACACAAGGTGTTGAAAGCTTTGAATGAATGACTGGTTACTGTGGCCTTTGAACTTGTCAAAGTAGAACATTCTGCATTGAATTCTGCAATTATTGAGGAAAATTAGGGCAAATAGAGAAATTTTGGTATTGCGCCTCTCAAGGAACTTATGTTTCTATTTGCTGAACTTACAACATTTCTTCTCTCGTCATTTGTAGCAATGACTTCACCATAGTTGCAGAAGGATCAGAACCCGAAGAATTCTGGGAAGGTCTTGGAGGGAAAGGAGAATATGCATCAGATGAAAAACTTTATGTAAGTTCAGTTCAGTTCAGTTTATTTCTTCCTTCTCATAATTACAAAAAATAAGTACAATCAAATTGATACAATTTAATAACACATATACAGAACGATGTTAAAGAATGTTGTCAGTACTAATAGTACATGAAGGGATGAGAAGGGAGAGGGACGAGAAGTAAGTTGGGAAACTTTTCTAGTCTAACCCCTAAAAGTACAGAAATATGAAGAGAAGTTACGCAAAACTTAGGATTAGGCTTAGAAAAAAAGAAAAAACAAAAAAATGATAATAATAATAGTAATGCAAAAAAGGAAAAAAAAAGAAGAAAGTAATGGTTGTTTGTGAAAGAATTCATACCAAAGGATTGATGAGGCCTTGAAAAGCTTTGAGAGAGCAAGAATTTGATTGGACTGTATCAACTGGAAGTGCTTTTGGTTTCTTTTTATCATACAGTACGTTCTGCATCAAAGCAGACATAGATTGGATATAAAACATACGATTTAATACGTAGTGGTGTTTCTGTCTGAATATGAAATAGTGCATGAAATTCCCTGGAGGTGATATCTGCCTTAAAAGTTGTTCCCTAAGACCAGGCTTGTGTGGTTGTTTCTCATCCCTTAAGAAGTGTATCAATCATAACTTGATCTTAACATCAAAGCTGGCCTGACATATTAAAACCACAGTTATGTTTCCAGAAAGGATTTTTGTTAGGGGTCACCGTCAGCCCCTTAAAAATTTAAAAGATGTAGCAGTTCTGTGGAGGTGATGGTTGATAAGGACAAATAAGTAGAAGTTTATGCTAAACATGTCTACATAATCCCTAAGAAACACTCCCCCTCTTAGAAAGGCCAGTAAATTTTAAGTAGATCTGAGTAGGTAGAGGCTTATGGTACAGGCCTGGGCCTAACCTTGTTACTTGATTTGCCACTTGATTTGCATTAGTTTTGTTGGCAAGTCTGTGTTAACAGCAACTTCCTGCTCTAAGTGAGCAAGTTGACTGACTGCAAGGTTAAGTGGTTAAAGCATTAGACTTGCAGTCAGGAGGTCGGGAGTTCAAGTCCTGGCCTGGTTGTACCCAGGACTTTAAAAATGGAACCTGCTGCCATTGTGCTTGGTGCTCAGCAAAAGCAATGGAGTAGGAAACTAAGGCATTGAGCTACTACTGGGAAAAAAGGCATTGGTTGGCACGACATGAAAACTGCGCTATAAAACTCAATCTGACCTAAGCCAGCTACATACAGTGGCTGAGTCTGCTGTACTAAGACACTTCTGTATATGTACAACCATACTTTCGTATATGTATATCAACTTTTTACATGGGAATTCATATAGAAATGTGTACCCGGTCCAACAAGTCTTTTTCCTATGGACGTATAAGCATTTTCCACATAAGATATGTTACAGAACATCAGACATCTGATGAAAACGTAAACTAAAGGTAAGGTAAACGATGTTGGTTTGTCTAAAAAAGTTGGTTTGTTAAAAAAGTGGCATTAAAAGCAAGGTTGAGAGAGTGACTTCAAAGTTTTTCCTTGGGAAACCAAAATGTATGAGGGTGGCAAAATGGTGGTGAAATATTCAAAGATTTAGACAAGAAAGACAAGGGCGACTAATAATCTCTGCATCATCAATATGAAATTTATCAAGGGTGACTCTAGCTAGGTATTGATGAATACCAGTCTACTGGTATCTGCTACTAAAGCATTTACTACAAGACTGAGGAGATAAGACACCATGTCAAAATTGTAGGCCGTGGCTGCCTCAACTGTGCTTTGTTGCTGCATATGTTATCAACAACAGGAGTAATTTAGTCTGCTCATGTGATGTGTATAGTAACAAAATATAACCCCAGCTGCTGCAGTATGGCAGAGGGAGCTTCACTTTGGTTATTTGCAACAATCACATGAAGCAAAGGGATGTATGCTCTCCAAATAGCACCTTGATAATTGACTTTGTTAAGTGTAAATAATGTACTCACATCGCACTGACTACACTATCCATTATAGTGTACCTCAAGTCAAAAAATTCCAAAATATGTTTTGAAGACCATGAAAATTGAATTCTGACAGTCCAACTCCCAGCTTCACAAGATATTCCTGAGCTAAGAAATTTATTCACTCAACTTAAAATGGTACATTGTGCAATAATTCGTGATGTCATTGTTGTACTACTCAAATTACGACCTTTGTATTTCTTTATTTTTCTGAAAGTTACTGCATCTCTTGCACCAAGGTGTGATAGCACTCTTACTTATACAGGGTGATTTAATTAATTAAACCCTCTCTGTGCACCATGCTATGCAATCAAACAGGAAGTGTCCAAGGTCATTAAAACATTTGTTAATTTTAAAGGAGAACAAAGCATGTAATGTGAGTTGTACAACAAGAAAGTCACAAATTATTGCACAATGGGCCAATTTGTTTCAAGTGAATAAATTTTAAAATTTTATATCTCAGCTCAGGAATGTCCAAGGAAGATGGGTGTTGGACTGTTAGAATGAATTTTTCATGTTCTTTAATGTATATTTTTGAATTTTTTTGATGAGGTACACTTTAATTGACTATAATGTAGCAAGAGCAGACAAGCAGAACAATGCTTCTGTGTGTATCTACAGTACAGATTCTCAAAGGTGAATCCCCTAGCACCTTACCATCAGTTTCATGGTTGACTTGGCCAGGGAGATAATATCGTAATAAGCAATTTAAAAAGAAATACCCTGAAAATGGCCCAAAATCCAGAGTTTTGTAGTATCGGACAAGTTAGTGCAATATTGCACGTAAACGTTAATCTTATAGTCCTCAGTTGCCTCCTGTTCTGTTCCTAACCCCCTTTCTACACCCCAGCCCACTTTTAAAAAGTGGACCTTTATGTAAAGTGGTCATTTTCTCTCATCTGTCTATAGCAAGAAGTTCCTTGTCACCAGCCCCGTCTCTTCCAATGTTCTAACGCCAAGGGTAGTTTCCATGTGGAGGAAATATTTGACTTTTCTCAAGAGGATTTAATCGAAGATGACGTCATGCTACTAGACACCTACTCTGAAGTGAGTCATTTCAAAAGATAAAACACCTGTTGAATTTGCTTTAAAGTGAAAAAAGATTTCTTCTGAAGGGAAGTTTGCAATAAATTACAAAGTTATTCTATCAGTTTGATTTTTGAGGATTTATTTTGAAAACTAGAATGTTTTAATTTTTAGTATCAATATAGAAACTGAAAGTGTTAGCATTATTGTGTGGTTCATTTGTGAATAGTTTGTTGTGACATTAGTTTATGAAGCTTGTCTTCACCTTAAGCCAAGAAAGGTATTTTGTATTGCTGTACAGTCCATTTCTTTGAGTTTCATTATTTTTTAGGACAACCTTGTTCTGTAGTCAAAGATCCTTTTATCAATGTGTAAAAATTGTTTTTTTTTTTCATACTGTATTTTAAAAAAAATCAATACCAAAATGAGCTTAGTCTTTCTTCATCCCCACCCTCTATCCGCCATCCCATCAGAATACAAAATGTCTGTGAACAAAAATGGTTGCAATAATATTTTATGTGTTTTTATTTTGATTTCAGATTTTTGTCTGGATTGGCAAAAATTCTAACAAAGAGGAAAAAGAACAAGCTATGACGACAGCAAAGGTGAGTAGTTTAGCATACTTTTAGTGTTCCAGGCAGGTATGTAGCTAGCCAAGTTTGAGTGTCTAGTAGTTGTCTGATCTGGGAAAAGTGTTTCGTCTCACCCCATGGTGTTTGTCTCACCCCACCCCACGGCATTTATCTCAATCCACCCCATGGCATTTACATCATTTTTAGCTCAAACCAGCTCAAAGAGCTGTTTGAGCTATTGTGATCTGCCACCATCACTCTGTCTTTCCGTCTATCTATCATGTCTGTTCACAATTGCCTTTAATGCTCTCAGGGCCACATTTGTCGAAGAATTGTAATGAAACTTGGACACATAGGTCATTGGACTCAGGGCTACATGTTGTGTTCAAAAAGTTGAGGTCAAAGTTCATCTAGGGGTCATTAGTGGCTGTTTTGTAAATATTTTTGGAAGTGTCACTTCTCCCGCAAATAGTGTCTGATGTCCTTGAAAGTTGGCCATAATATTCCTCAGAGAGTGGTTGTTGAATCTTGTACTTAACTTGTTTATCCGAGGTCATTTGAGGTCATTGAAGTCACAGGTGTAAATATTTAGAAATGCTATTTTCTCCTAGATGCATTACAAACTTGTCTTCAAAATTGTTCAGATGGGTGGCTGGCATGTGCTGATTACAAATTTTTTGTCTGTTTTTGGATAGTAATAATTTTGACACCTTTCTGACCAATTTTGTGTCACCCCTCTATTTCTACCAATCTCACAAATTAAGTGTTTCCCATTGAGATGAACTCACTTTAAAACTGTGTGGGTGCAAGATTGTCAATCATTTGAGGTTGATTAGGTTAGTGTAGACAGATCTTGTTTGATGAGAACAGTAGTTTTATTGTTAGTGCATTCAGGGGCTTTGTAGACATACTCAACTTAAGGAGGATTAATTAAGGGTAAAGTCACCTTACACTGATTCTAAACTAGACTTTCTTGGGGTAAAGATGAAGAGTGTCAATTTTTTTCCTTGTGCTCAGAGAGGAAGCTCTTACTTACTAATTGTGTTATCATAGCTCATTAAACTTGCTTTCTTCCTTGCTAACTAGGCTTTCTGATTTCTGTAAAAATAGGAAGCAAGGCAACAGAGGCTTCTCACTTTAATGCACCCGTCAATCGGAATCTTCGACTCCCCCACCTCAAGCAAAGTCTTTATTCGACACCGATACGACGTCGAATCTTTGACGTACAAAATGCCCTGAGAAGTGAATCTTCCACGAATAAAAATACCGCTACAGTGAATCTGCGACGAACCACTGCAGCTAAAGAGTGAATCTACGTCAGATCAACGTCGAATTAATGTCGAAAAATAATAAGTAACGTTAGAGAATCTCAACATGTGAAGTTTACTAGGACAGCATGCACTATGCATTGGCACGCACGTACGGCGTTGCCGGGGTACATTGTTTGAAAGACCATGCAGTCCAGCTGGACAATCCTGATGCAAACAACATATAACAGGCAGAAATATTTCTATGCTTTGGTCTATGCGTCCATACTCCGTTGCGATTGAAATAAGCGATTAGACCGTTTTATAACTGATTACGAAGTAGTCTAGGCCTAGCTTTGTCGTATACGTTTATAGCAGGGGATATTTTAGCCGGTATCGCATGGCAGTTTGCGAGCAAAGTGAACGAATCTGCAAATAAAAATTTGCTATTGCTTCGCAATTTTGCGAATGAAATATGGCCATTTGAAAAGAACTTCGAACATAAAATTTAGACCAAAGCATCATGGAGTAATTCATTTCCGTATCATATGACGCCTGTTTGTCAGGAAAATCATGAAAATCTCCCGTTATGATAACCAAAAACTTGAAAAAGGACATTTTGAGCAACTATAACGAGTGCAACTGGATCGCGAAGTCTGTTGTAGGTTACGTATCTGCTCAAATATAGCCCGCTTGGCGGACGTATTTTGCACAGGAACTGAAACTGCACCTACATTTTACAATTGTTATAACAAAGGAGAGAGTGCATATTCGACATCTGCTAAGTAGACAAGGTGAACTACAACAGAAAATCTTTGTTAAAGACTTTGTAATTGGTTCCATACAAATGGTTACATGCTTTCAGCCAATCACAACTCGCGACATATTCATCGCAACTGCTGGTTGTACAGCTAGCTAGAGGATCTCGCAATTTTTTTCAGAACAACCTCGTAAAAAAGCTCGCCTTATGAATTAAATGTGGGTGCAAAAATAGAAAAATTGATGATATTCTACCATTACATCTCTTCACATTCGGAAAAATTGAAAAAACAGGGGTGTCTAGCTCCCTAAACCGAGAAATTAAAGATGAAAATGTATGGATCGATTAAGCAAGTGAGCTGGTGCTTGCTGCATACGTTTGTGCTAGTCAGCAGTACATTCCTTCCACAAAACTAGATCGAGTACTGAAAAGTGTTGACAAAATTCCACGTGGCCAAGAACAACAAAAATATTCACAATGCATGTGTTAAAGACCCTCATACAGCAATCTGCAATGAATTGGTGAGTTTTGGGTGTAAGGTGTTTTTCTACGATGTTTTTTTCCTTCAGTACGTCTTGGCACTTTTGTCATTGCCTAACGTATAGCACTTTTGTACATTGTGAACCTATCCTACACATGTTTATCTTCAATATCCTTGATGGGAAAGCTGTGTAGTGGTGAATTTTTCTTTCTAGTTTTTTTATTCTCAAGTTCCTACCAATATTTTAGTTGTTCTAGATTATGGTATAAAGCATGCAGCCGCATATTTTACTGACGGGGTGGAATCTGCAGCAGGTGAAAACTTCCAAATTCTCCCATACATATTAGTGTTACGAGAAGCTGACCAAAATTCTCCATATACATTTGTGTTACGTGGTGTCATTGTAAAATATTATGACTCTGCAGACTTTATGGGGTTGAATGAAACCTTTGCATTATAATCAAACTCTCAAACAGGGTGGTTAATTATGATTGAACTTTTCGGCCAGAAAGGATGTGGGCCGGGGTAGGGGGCGCTTAATTTAAGAGTGTTGTGAACTCTCAAGAACTTTTGCAGGTAAGTGCATAAAACGATCCTTTTCCAAAGTAAATATTTCTATTTACTAGCATCAATCTAATTTGTATAATTATCTAAGACACCATAGCTTTGCCCCGGCCCTGTGTTTGGTCTAACGGTAAGAGCATCCGCCTCTCACGCGGAAGGCCCGGCTTCGCTTCCCAAAGGTCAAGTCATACCAAAGACTCTAAAAAAGGAATCTACTGCTGTTGTGCTTGATGCTTCGCATAAGCAATGGAGAAGGGAAAACAAGCCAGTGAGCCACAACTGGAAAAAAGGCCATGGCCGGCTCGACTTGAACCACTAGGTTGGAAACTGGGCCGTAAAATTACATCTAACTAACAAATTGCCCCAGCCCCTGGATCCTGCAGGGTGTTGCTGTAGCATAAACGGCTGTAACATAACATTACCTGCCACAACCGACAAAAGCTGCTGCAATGCTGATCAGCTTTGGAGTATGCCAGTTTATCAAAACTGTGGGGCATCCACACCTATAGTTTACAATTGACACTGGCAAACTGCTTGCTTACGCATACAGATTTGTAAAGCATGCAAGGGGCATGTGAGTGGAATGATGCATGGACTATGGTAGGGATTTGCATGGGTCTTTGAAACAATATCACTTTGTCAGCACAGTGGGCATGGGCACTCATTCATTTCCCAAGAATGTAGGGACTGGCGGATACAGGCCCGTGGCCAGATAAGGTACTGAAGGGGCCAAAACTTTTCTGGGGGTGAGAATTTTTCTGGGGGTCAAATGTTTACAATGTTAATTAAGTCAATGGCAAACTTCAAGGGGACAATTTTTTGGGGGTGCCCTCTTCCCCTTCCCTTCTACCAAGAATATGCCCTCTTTTTTCGAGACCAGATGAATATGTAGCCTCAAACCCCTTTTTACACACATTATGAATCCATTGATAGACATGTATAAATGACGGCCTGTCTTCTCCATAGAAAAATTAATGCAGTACAATGAGCATGCCTGGTGGAAGAGCATCAGCCTTCAACAGGGAAATCCCAGGTCGACTGGTCGATACTGCACCTGTCGCATAAAAAAGTGGCCGGGCTGCAATGGAAGACATCTTACTGTTTCATCTACTAGAAATGTATAATAGCCTATATTGCTGATGTGTTGTTAAATTTTATCTGCCTAAGTTTCAATCGCCGGTAAGGACTTTAGAAATCTAGAGCACAGTCAGTGCATGGCTTTCCTATGCGATTATCAGGAGGAAATCCACTGCCAAATTCGTGAATCGTCGACTAACAACATATTATGAAAAGTGAAACTTGAGTGAATCTTTGCCGTAATTTTTATTCAGTATTGTGAATCTGGGGTGAATCTTTGCCGTAAAGTTTTCGCCAGTATTGTGAATCAGGGGTGAATCTTTGCCTTAAAAATTTCATGCAAAAGTGAATATTGGTGAATGCTTGAGGTGGGGGGGTCGAAGGTTCTCCTTGACGGGTGCATAAGACTACACGCGGAGCACTGGGTGTCACTGTCCAGTGCAGTGGCGTAGCCACAGGGAGGGGGGTGGGGGGGGCAGAACCACCCATGACCCAACCTTGCAATGCAAAATTTGCCTAAAATAGGGGTTTTTTCTCTCTGTCATTAGACTTTTCCTCATGTGGTTCCTCAAACCACCCCCCATGACACAATCCTGGCCACGCGCCTGGCCCAGCGTCACCCACTGTAGCTTCATCCCTGGTTCCAGGTGATGTAAACAGGGAGCTGTTGTTTGGATGGAGATAATATGCTATGAAATGATGTGTGTGCCATCAAGGTCACAGAGTAGTCTGATTCTGGTATCATTCTGGGCATTATTTTAGGTTAGGAAGTTCTAACAAAATGTGCTTTTGGTCTGCTATGGTTACAGTAGGCCTAACAGGTTTTCTGCACTGCCTCAGTATTGCCAGTGGTTAGAGAAATAACGGTTATATTCAGTTGTTGGAAACTTGGTAATACTTATGAAAAAATACCGTTTAGGTTGTGTATAGGCTCTATCTGGCAATATCTGGCTAATAGACTGTGCCTCTACATCTTATTTGCATTTCATGCCTTGTTAAGTGAGGGACTACATGGATGAATTTCAGTGATTTGGAGTTTGATTGCTCCTTCTCTAAAACAGTTGGTGGTATAGGCCTTCGTATCAAAGTAGTTGACTTAAATGAGATGGTGTTCCACAAATGATATTGAAGGGGTGCCACAAGTAAAGGAAGGAAATTATAGCTTATCTTCATCCTTTAAGTGGGTCAAGAAAGTACTTGCATAAATTAAAATTACTGTTCCATCTCCATCCAAATAGCAGCTTCCTGTTTTAAGGTAATATGTTTTCTGATTACCATACAACAGCAGCCTAAGCGAACAAAGCTTGAAGCATGCTTAGTGTGTGATGTTTCCTCTGGTAATATCTTTTGGAGAGTATTTACCTTCTCAATTTTGATGACAACTGCATGCTTGGTAAAAATTCAAACCCCTTTTTGTAGTTGTTGTGATTGGTGGCGTAATCAGCTGAATAATTCAGTTTATCAATGTTAATCACTTAAGGCTTTATCCAGAAATAAGTAAATAATTGACCTTTTGCCAATTATTGAGGTTATTATCAGGCAGAATACTTCAGGGTATTTTCATATTGGTACATGTTGTTTTTTCCATGCTAAAATGACATTGACAAAAACATGTACCAAAACCCTATCCGGTAATCCTTTGTAATTGCTGTTTGGAGTCTATTACTGCAACAAAGCTGCAGCCTGATGTTTCAATATGAGGATGTGTAAGTGAGAGTACCTATATGTAGTATTATTGTATCATTTTGTATTACCTGTCAATTGTTTATGTAATTGGATTAATGTCAATAAATCATTAATCAATATGGTTATCTTTCCATGACAGGAATATGTGGAGACAGATCCCAGCGGTCGTGACCTTGAAGCAACCTCTCTGATCATCATCAAGCAGGGATTTGAACCACTCAACTTCACAGGTTACTTCCATGCATGGGATCCCAAATTATTTGAGGTAACTTAATCACTGGGTTTGGCCTGAATACAGGTTTTTTTTTGGGTAGTTGAGACAAGGTGGGGTAAAACTTGATCTCAGGTATGGTATTCCGTGACATTTGGTGTTAAGCTGTGTTTACAATAAGGCAAATTAGCAGGTTGACATTGTATTTTTCAGTCTGTGCTATCGGGTACCTAGAGTTAGGTTGACTGGGTTGTGCTACCACAGTGATGAAGTCAGATATTTCACGTACCAATTACTGCATAATGTTAGAGAGTGCAGGTCATCAGCATCGTAAAACTCCTGTTATTTTGATTGTTTACCACAAACACATGTTTAAATTTGCAAACCATGCAATCTGAGGTGGATTGAAATGTAAACACCAACCTTGTGTTCTTCTGCGTTCTGACATAACTCAAGCTCTATGTAACACGATGTTACGTGAAGCCCATGGTATGTGAGATGACAGTAGAACAGTGTTCATGTATTGCAAACTTGAAGTTGGTAGTGTGATCATGCATAGGTCATTGACCATTCAGTAGGAAATAATAATAGTAATGATATAATGGTAACAATCAGGCTTTGAGGGGCAGTCGTTTTATGACGCTAAGCGACCAAGAATGTGGAAGAAGCCATTGGCTTATGGATTACAACTTCACGTTGGGTGGCAACCAACTCAAACAATTTGGATCAAATATGGTATTTTTTGGTAAGGTCAGTTTAGATGGGAAAATAGTAGATTGCTCTTGGATGAAAAGTCATTACTTTGACCCAGCCAGGAATCAATCTCAAGACCTCCTTATTGTAAGCTTCATCATTTCAAATGCCATCGCCTTTATGAGATGATGCTGTAAATGGTGCTTGGGCTAGAAGTGGACCACTGGTCAAGTAGTTGAGCAGTTCTCAAATGTTGTAAGATGATTGGTCTAGAAGTGGACCACTGGTCAAGTAGTTGAGTTGTTCTCAAATAGTTCATGTTGTAAAATAATGGCTTGGGATAGCTTGCAGAAGAAACCTTAATAGGGAGTGTAATGCTGACCATGTAATGTATAACATTTAGTAAGTAGTAAAATATTAGGCAATTTCCTGAAAAATTGGCTTGCTAGTAGCATAACATTAGTTTTTTAGCTAGTGTAACATTGATGAGGTAATAAAACACTAGGTAGCTTGTGTAGGTTTGGGCACTTAGCTGAGAAATTGGCTGGCTAGTGAAACATTGGCTAGATAGTTTAACAATTGTAATGCAGTGAAACATTTGCTTGCTAGTGTACCATCATTCAGATAAGTGAAATATTATCCTTCTAATTTGACAGCTACTTTCCAGACAGGTGCAAATCATTTTTCATGATCCACTAAAAATATACAGATAAGTCATGTGGTGAAATGTTAGATAGCTAGCATTACCATTTGTTAGTTAAAGGAACTTAATCATGTAGACACTTGGTAGTGACAAATTGGCCTGGTAGATTGCATGGTCCAGGAGATAAAAACATTTCTCAGGTATGGTAACACTGGTCTATTATGGAAACATTGCCTCTCATAGTTAAACCTTGGTCATGTAGTGAAATACTGACCAGATATACAGTGCTTTCATGTGATATCACAATTTAAACCACACCCACTTCAGGGTGAAAGTCAACATGGTCGTAGTCACGGACTTCCTATACATGGACAGAGCATGCTGCATGGTAGATTTTCACTGCTGTACGTGTGAGAAAAAGCACACCAAGATGGCTGTCTGCTATGATTTTGTGTAAAAGTTTGGACTTGCTCAAGTCAGTACCCAGATTTTGCAAGGAAGTTAAAAATATTTTTCAAATATGGCAAGGTAAGGTCAAAATCACTACCCATATTGCAGGAATATGATATTCTCTCCCATTCACTTTTGTTTAAAATATTATAGAGTCATCGTCAAATCATACAAATTATAGCTTCATGGCGGCCATCTTGGTGTGCCTTTTTTGTCCCAGTGGGTGAGGACAATCTACGGATAGGATGTATGCGGTTCATGCTCTGTCCATGTATATAGGAAGTCCATGGTCGTAGTGCATCAGTCACAAGGACTGTCAGCTGCTTCTTAGCTGGCAACACTATGTAGCATAATGCACTAGCTTTTGTATGTAAAAAGGGGCAGCTTGTGGCATCATGGAAAGCACTCTATCAGTACAAATTTTCTCATTCTGGAGGCATTCAGAGGTGCAGGCACTGGTCGCTAAATTGTATCTGGTTGTAACACATTTCTCTTGGTCTGTTTACAGAATATACAGAATGGTCAGGTAATTGCAGTACATTGCCTCACACTCAACGCAATTCACTCATTCAATAGGGCCCTCCACTCCTTATTGACTATTTTGTCACATTGACCTTGAACCAATGCTATGCTGCATACTGATGTGCAGTACATCTTTTCTAACTAGAAGTCACTTCAATAGAATGCTTAACATCCCTTTATTTTTCATACTTGCTGTAAACATATAGATAACATGCTTACTATGTATTTACGGTATTTACGAGCTTAAACATAGGTACATGCATTTAGATAAGCATGTTATTCTTCTCCTGTTGATTAGAAGTATTATATTTTATTTGTCATGTTATTTATTTGTTTTAGGTAACTGCATCATTTCATGTGACCCTTATCATCCTGCATCCTGCATCAGACATCCAAAATTTTTGTTTGAATCAGTGGTGGCATAAGGATTTCAAAAGTGCAGGGAAGGGGAGGGGGGGGGCAATTGAAAGAAAGGAGAAACTGTTGGGAGGACAAAACTTTTTGTGCAAAGTGAGAATTCTTGCAGGTGGTGTCCAGTGGTCTGCCTTAGGGCCCTTAGTGGGGTCGAGGTGTAGAGTCTTGGCAGGGGTCTTGGGCAATGCCTCCGGAAGCTCTGAAGTTTATATCTGTGCATAAAAATTAAGTCTCAGGGTAGGTAGATTTGGTGAAGGAGTGGGTGCATCGGGAGGTTGGGGGGGGGGGGAGAAGGGGGATCTGACTGGGAGAGGAAATGCCACCTATGGCCCAATTGATGTGGCCACTGCTTTTAACATGTACTAGACACTTCAGACCTCCCTAGTTGTAGCCTTTGGAAGCCTGTTTGAAGGAGACTTCCCTGGGTTCATTCCCTGTGGACTATGATTTAGTTGAGTGATGGTTGAGTGATGTGTTACTGTCTGGACTATAGGAGATGCATGCAGGATGGAGGGGCAGTGTTGTCCAAGCCTGCATATATGTCTGAAACATTGGTCTTACCTTTGTTGAGTATTTTACAGTTTACAAACTGTACAACATGTCTCTGGCAGATTGGCAATTATCATGAGATAATTTCTTTTGCAAAACATCTTTTTTATTTTATTGTGTTTGATATGCGATTCATTTGTTTTCAAGTGACCTCTTCATCTGAAGAGATTTTCAACCATCTACGGCTGCTGCTAACATCTAGTGATGCACATTGCAAATACCCCCTCTTGCCCATTGCCATTTCCCATTTTTGCCCAGACATCTTGTCCAGGGACCTTACCGTGGGAAACTTGAAATGTACACTTAACCATTGGAAGCTGTGTGGATATGAAAGACTCCTCTGATTTGTCTGTCTAGATTCTAGTTCTGGATATAGGCCATAAAGATCAGATGACAGTTTTCTGAAAGTATTGTACTTTAGTCAAGCCCATTGTTGCTAAGTCTTTCCTTTAAAATTTTATATTAAATCATTTTATTGTAACTGTCATTTAGCATATTTTTTATTATCTTCCTACAAAGCCAACAGATATAGATGTTGAAGGATCAAGCAATTGTTAACAACATTTCATGAATGGTGTCTCCCCATGTGGGCTGGGGGTTGTAGAACATGCCCACATTATTTCCTGCCTATCACAAGAGGCGACTAAAGGGAAACCACATTTGAACTTGAACCATACTTGAAAATAAAGTTCAACTTTGAACTTTTTATCGAGTTGACTGACACTATATAGCACATTCGTGTTGGTGTGTCTTTAAATCTCGTCTAACTGACTAACAAATTAATGGAAGGTGTCAGATAGTTTATGATTGGGTTTGGTCAAAGAAGGGGCAGAAAACTTAGAACCGGTTTGAAGTTTAAGAAAAAGAAGGAAAAAACAAAATATTTGTAGACTAAAGGATCAAGTTAACTCATGTTGATCTTTTATCAATTCAAAATTGTAAAAATATAAAAAGACACAAGTTACATCCAGATAGGCTACACAAATGCTGCAAAACACATTAGCTGGATAGGGGTGGACTATCAGGAGACTTCTGCACCAGATACCTTATGACATGCCCCTGGACTACATACCTTTAGGGTTTCATGCTTGTGCTGTGATGTAGATGGTTAATTTGTTATCAGTAGTAACTGAGATACTCCAAAATAAAATGATGGCACTCTTCTACCAGGAAAGACAAGCTGTTGAGCCACAACTGGGAAAAAAAAGGTTGTGGCTGGGTTGACTTAGACCAATGGGTTAGAAACTGGGCTGTAAAACTTATAAGTATCTACCTTACTAACTAACTAACTAACCTACCAGGCTAAAATTCTGGTATGAAGAATTCTGTGGGTACAGCCTTGACTGTTGGAAGCTGGTGAAATGGAGATCCACATCAAAATATTTTGTAACCATTAAGTCACATTTTTTAATTTCATAGCATTGATTAGCAGGAGTTTGTCTACCCCTCTTTTAAAAAGGATAAAGAGTTATGAAATATTACCTTCAGACAAAGGTATGATGTTTGTTTTTTTAATGCCTATAATGAGAGTATCAAGAACGTAGGGGTCAGCTTCAGCATGTCCTTCATTAAAAGAATAGTCCCATAACAAAATTTGTTGATTTGTTAAAGCATTCTGGTGAAAGTTCCACTCATTTTCCATGTTCCGTTCTTCAGGTATTAACAATTGAAGTTGACATTGTGTCTGTGAAGAGTGAACTTGAAGCAAACAAGTGTGATTTCATGGATTCATATTAATGGCCAATGTTTTGTTATTTTCTATTCCATTATTTTGACCTTGGATTGGTTAGGGATATCCTTTAAGCCAAATAATATAAGGGTTTTGTTTTTTTTTTTCAAATATTTCAGTAATCTAGTAACTTTTCGTGATTTATCATTATTCATTTTGCCATTTACAGAATTCTTTGTCAGAGGAGGACCTCAGAAAGCAATTAGAACAACAGAATGCAGGTATCACTGTTAGCTTGGTAAGTATGACCTTTGACCTCTTGTCATTCTCCTAATGTGCTGATGTTGCTGTGTTGTGTTCAGTGTACTGATTGATTGATTTTATCCTCCTTCATTAATACTTCAAAATGTCTGTGAAGATGGTTTTCATGTGTGTTGAGGTGTATATGTATATATGTCAATTGCACTGTGCCTTTCATCAAAAAGCACAAGTAAATGGCCAGCACCATAAATGCTTGTTGGCATGTACATTTTGACGAAGGACAAGTTCAATTAATAGTCCATGTCATCCTTTGAAGGGATTATTGACTTAAATACATTTGCACTATTTTTGAGGTACCCATTGGGACAGAAAATTGCTGCAAACATTTAAAAAAAAATACGCGACATCTTTGCTTCTCAAAGTTCATGTTTTATCACAACATAGGAGCTTGCTTGACAATTTTTGCCTACATTATCGGTTGGTATCTCATGCCATACATGTCAACTCAATTGCAGGCTTGTGTTTTTGATTGCGTCACAAATTTTTCAATCAATACTCTACCATATTGCAAATTTGCAATATTAGTGTTTTTTCCATAAAGGTACAATGCTGTCTGGTGTCACTTTTAAGAAAATTAGCACAGCTGGACCTTGCCTACTAGATGACCCAGGCGCTTTGACTGTTAAAAGTTTCTGAACCTTATGGAGTAGAAGGAAAATGTAACAAATACTTATGCAAATTTCATTAAAGATATAGGACAGGGCAGTATTATATTGTATTCTTGTGTTCAAGAAGTCTCCAGACTCCAGACATGTGACTTGCAGTTGTAATTCTTCCCTAACACAGTTTGCTGTGAGGACTAACCAGCGTGATGAATGTACTCTGTCAAAATGTGTTGTCGTATTCCTAATATTATCACATCCTTGTTTGCTTAAATCCTTCAACCTTATCTGCATAAATCATTTTAGGGATATACATGTCTATGTGAAAAATTACATTTAGGGTCCCTTTTTCTGTGATTTAACCAAATAAAATCTAGTTCACTGTCAAGTTCACAAGTATATCAAACTAGAGTAGTATAGTCATAAAAGAGCATGCGTATTAATAATTGCTTCAATGTTGTTAGAAGTAAAATCTTGCAAGGAGAAAAAAAAAAAAAAAACGAGAAAAATGACCAAAGGGATTTCTGGGGAGTTGGTTGTGGTATTTCAATAAATTAATGGACAAAGGAAGAGGATTTTAAAAATTGTCCTTAAAATTTACTCTTCCCCGATATTTGTCATCATAATGGCTAACGAGGTGTTATTCTATTTAATAAATATTTTTATTTCTCAGAATCTCTTTAATAAATGTTATCTATGTGTGTGTAGTGGGGAGGGAATTGGTACTTGTTGCATGGGGGTTCTGGATGGAACCTAGTGTTGTATTTAAAGAGTGCGGGTATTGAAAAGTATAATTAGATGGAATTTTATGACTCAGTTTCAAACCAATTGGCCCGAGTTGGGTTGGTCATTGCCTTTTTTTCTAGTTGCCCCTCCCTGGCATGTTTTCCCTACACCATTGGTTATGGTGATCTCCAAGCACAATGAAGTCAGACTCCAGAACTGCAAAGTGTAACCCTTGCATGATTGATCCCATTGTGAGGTTAATTAATTCTAAAAGTGGGAAGATAATAAAAGACATATTGTTTGATTTAAGTGATATCAGTTAGTTCTTTGATCTTTGTGTGCCCTCTGATACAATAAGGCAAAGAGTAATAATATGGTTGTGTGCGACCTGTCAACAAAAGCCTCTTTGAAGAAAGAAAAAGCTGAAAGTTGGATTCTGTGGATATTTCTTTAAAATATTTTTTATTTATAATTGCAATATTTTTCCTTATGTAACAGAGCAATATGAAGGTAAGATTTCAGGATGTTTGCTCAGGCAAAGAAATTAAATATGAAATCAAAATATCACTTTTTGGGTTAAAAGCAAGCACTAACCTTTGGTATGACCCTGTTCAGGGTTAACTAAAATTTAATACACTCAATACTCAGTACTATTCATTTGATTGACATAAAAGGTGGGAACAGCTGCCATGGTAACTTCACTCTTAGCCATCTTGAGCAATTTCTTTTTAAAGTTTTCTTACTTTTTGTTTTTACTAACATACTGTGTATGTGGAGTAGTTTTTATATTTCAATGGGTAAGAGTAGACTTACATTGTACTTTAGGGAAAATTTAACTTGATAAGCCATTACAATTCTTTTTTAACGTTTCTTTACTCCAGTTTTTAGTTGTTTGTTGCTTTCCCTTGTGGTGTGGTTAACCTTAATTTGTTTTCACCTTAATTTGTTTTCACCTACATGCATGGTGCCATTTAATTTAGTAGGAGATCATTTCTTAATCTATTGAGAGGTTACTGGCTAAGTTTTTGTGCAGGGCTGGAAAAAGTTTTCGTTTCCTAGGAAGGAAGCAAAACTGTTTTTGTGAAAGGGAGTAAAATTTCTTACCATTCTCCCTTTATTTTCATGAACAGAAAATGGAATTTTTCCTCCAGTCGCATCATTTTCCTGTAGGTGACCAAATTTTCTGGGAAGGAGCCTCTTAGCTTTCCAACTTTTTCCATCCTTATTTGTGTAGCTAAAAGTTGTATTATGCACCTGGTGACTTGGGAAAAAGAATTGTGCTTAGTTGAGATTTCCATCAAGACACTAGACAGATTAACTTTTTCAGGAGAGCCTCAAAATATTGATTGCAGTCTGTTCTGACTGTATCAGAAAGGTTTGGGTGGAGAAAGTGTAGTTAGTGAGCAGTGAGTGGGGTGGGATGGGGAGGGGGGGTGGATGGGAGTGGGGGATAGGAAGACATTGCAGGTGTGCGAGGCATTTGATGTTGGTTTAGCTTTTGAAATGTTGAACTTTTTGATCAGTTTGTTTCATTAATGCACCCCATCCTCATACTCTCATATAGTTAAGGGGCAAGAGCAAGGTAAAGCTCTGTTTATGTTTGTGGAGAGCACAGGCCAAGGTCATTGGGGAGAAACTAATAGTAGTTTGTTGTTGGTATTTGTTTATTACTAACATGAATCTTGGTGGGAAATTACTCAGAATATGTAGAAATCCACTTGTACAAAGTAACCAGCAACTCCAATTGCTACGAACATCTGTAGTTGTGAGGGCGCTGTTTATGAATTAACATTTCCATTTTAGTTATAGCTTAGTGTTCTTAATCCTTATTCATATGTTATATTTTACCTTGCATGCTTCTGCTTGATGTTATTGTGTTTTGCTTTACACTAGAATGAGCTTCATAATAAGGTAATGTATTGCTGCACTTCCAGTGTCATAAAGCCTTTTCGTTTCCAATGCAACCATCCCATTAAACCTGTTGGTACCATTTTGCAATTCTTTGAAACAGTTGCACTTTCAAGAAAGTATTATTGATCTCATTTCTTCTCCAGCCCTCTGCATTATTTATTTCTTTCAATACCATCAGAAAAAAGTTGGCACAAATGTATCCATCCATGCTAAGTTTCATGCTCTCCAACTCTTTGAACCCGTGGCATACAACAACCATAGTTCTGCTGTTATTTTAAAGGGCCCATGTCCTTTGAAGGCTTTGCTTTGGTTCTGTTTTGCATGTTGTTTTTTCTGGTCATTGTTGTTTTACTTAATATGTAAAAGTAGCAATAACAAAATGGTTTATACCTTTTACTTTTATTTCATGTCAAAGGACCGTCTGTTTTATTACAGGATCGCAAAAAGAGCCCTGCTGTGATTAAAATTCGTTTGGTAACAGAACATCTTGAAATATGTTGCATTATGATGCATGTTGCATATTTTCTTTATACAGGGAAATTGAGAACCACAATTTTCAAAAATTAGGTGTTCGATTCTGTCTCTTCATTTGTGATCTATTGCATCATGGGATTCTGAATCATGATTCTTGGTCTAATGCAGCATGAGATTCTGAGTCATGATTCTTGGTCTAATGCAGCATGAGATTCTAAATCATGATTTTTGGTCTAATGCAGCCTAGGATTCTGAATCTTGATTCTTTGTCTAATGCAGCATGGGATTCTGAATCCTGATTCTTTGTCTAATGCAGCATGGGATTCTGAAGCATGATTCTTTGTTAAGACACCCAGTACATGATTCTTAATCATGATCAGCAGTCAAGAATGCAGTATAAGATGGTTCTTTGTCAAAAATTTAAGACTAGGTCCTGGTTTACAACTCCTTTTGAAGAATCAATTCAAGGTTCTGAGTTTCTTGGTCAGGGTGTTATTTAGTCACGATCCCAGAAACGTTGTAGCCGAGAGAGAACAGAATCATTTTCTTATTTAGGAAGTCAGATTTAGATTTTGCAAAAACATTGCAGATCAACAACTTTGTCTGGTGATTCAAGACTCTTTGGTAAAAAATGGGATATGATATTGTGATGGAGTTGTGATTGATGATATTGGTGGATGCACTTATCGTGGAGGGAGATTTGTGTATGTATGTGTACTGAGGCGTGGTAAGCAGACACAAGCAAAGGATTTTGAAGTCCTTTCAATGAATTCTAAGGGGAGAGTCTCTTTTCTAACCAGCCAGTATGGACAGGTGGGCAAAGGAAATACATAAGTGACTTGGCCATAACCGCCAGTTAGGTAAATGACTCTGCTCTAAGAGCTTCCATAGTCAATGCCAAGAGCAGTGGCAGTGGGGTATTCACAGGTTTTCTGTCAGGATGGGCGCCAGGGGGGAGGGGACATGCAGTGTGTTGAGTAATTACTTACCTGGGGAAGGGGTGTCCCCCTCCTCTTAAAAGAAGCCTAGATGCAAAATAATGCACATTGTGCGCAACTGCAAGAAGGATTTTTATACTCCTCATGTAGAACATTGAAAGCAACATGCTATAGTGCTCCGCTAGCAAGTTCATAATCTTGTCATGAATTTTTGGTGGTCAAACAAAAAATACAAAATGCAAAATGTAAAACTTCTAGAACAAGAAGTTAGCAATTGCTTTGAATGTGTGATGACAAAGGATTTATACTATTCACAAGTGAGGGATTTGGGTGTTGTTAACATGTGAATATAATAATGCAAATCACAGATGTACTCTTCACTGATATCATTCATTACATTCGATAATTATTTGCATATTCAGCAGTAAATGCATCATTTGAAATTGTAATCCAGGAGGTAGGTGGTGCATGTCATACCTACTAATCCTTCTCATTTTCTGCATTATCAAAGATCGTCTTCTTCAGTGATCATGTCTGCTATTGTTTTAGTTGGGTCTCGGAATGAGTAACAGTTCTTTTAATGTTAGGTGTATTGCATATTCTCTCATGAATGATAAATGTTCTGGGCCATGGCATTTTTGAAAAGAGTGGAGAGGGGTTTAATCTGAGGGTACTTTGGTTTTTTAATTAAAATAATAACTTGCTTTGAAAGGAAACCCTGGTGTCATCAAATAAAGCTACATATATTTTTGATGAAGAGGTGACAGAAAACTTATACACTACCTATTCCCTTGCTTCCTTGCAGAATTGCCATTTCCCTGTAACTGTTGTTTTTATAGTTCCTTTGTTTTCCATAAGAAACCAAATCACCCTTGCCCTCCAGCAAATAACTATTGCACAACTTTCATACCTTTCAAAAATTGACATAACCATAAAGTTTAGTCCTTAAGGCCTCATTATTTTAAGGGGGACTTCAAGGGCAGATGGAGGCAGGATATATTGCATAGTTGTATATACATTTGTAGTTGCTCAGTTTAACTATCACCCACAGTTCAAATATTCAACAATCCTTTTCATAATTATTAGCAGTGATTTCGTGGAAATGATGGGATTTATATTCCTTCAAACAATCCTTTTGCCTCTTCAAAGTTCTCTAACTTGGACCTGTGTGGATAAATTTACGCAATTACCTGTCTGAGAATACAGTATATAAACTGGTCCTTTTAAATGTGATCAGGTTTCCTGATTTCTTCTGCCCTCTCTGCCTTGCACTTGGCTTTTGATAACCTAATGCATTCATCAAGTCAAATGTTCATCATGTCTATCCTAGTTGTGATGGGGGATAGGTCAAAATTTTCTTAATATTTAGCTCCAGCAACCTAGAGGCTAGTTCTGTCATATTTTACCAAAAATTTGATAAAAGTCTATCAAGTGTTGGATCTATTACTGTAGGGGGGGGGGGGAGGGGGTGTCAGTGCACAAAAATATTTAATGCTTCATGCAAACATTGACTGATGGTCAGAGGGTTCATCTAGTAATTAATGAGTTGATAACCTTGAAGATAATGTTGTGACCTGTGTTAATCATATACCCTCATACTAGAAAATATTTTTTCAGTTCTTTAGATTCCCATTTTGGTTTCCAATGAGATAAATATGCAATTTCTTTAGTTAGGGAGCAGTATTGGATATTCTTAGCTTTTACTCTGAAAAATCTGGCCCCTGGCCCCTGGCCATTCGTCAATATGTAAAACTACCATTTTCTGAGATGTATGCTGTTTGGAACTATCTTGACCTGTAAAAGTTGTGTCTTTGACTGTAAAGGTGGTTTATACTAGTTGTGGTACCCCTGTCTGTTTCAAAATTTTGTGGGCTCAAGTCTGGATAAATATATAGGTGTTCTTATTTTGCACACTGCCTTTCCTCCTAGTTTGTGTAAACATGCTATCGTAATCTGTTGCCCAGCTGAAAAAGCTAGTGTTTGCATCAGATCAGACTTAAACACTCTTGAACTTGGTGACTGTGCTGGCATTATAACATATATACTGCCAATTTTATAAAGACAAAATTGGTAGATAGAAATAAAAGAACAGTTTGTATTAAAGTGATAAAATCAAGGATTAGTATTAAGGAATGTTTTTGTCCATTTCTTAGGATGAACTCCTTCCAAAGAAGAAAGAGGATTCTCTGGATTCTTACCCCAACTACTCTTTGGAAGATTTGAAGAATAACCCTCCAGCAGATGTTGATGCCAGCAAGAAGGAGGTAAGAATTAAAAGACCTGACTGTTTTTTGGTTTCGATGAAAAGAGAAACCTATGCATTCATGATGGCGTGTGTGTGTATGTATGTGTGTATGTTCGTGTGTATGTATGTGTGTGCGTGCGTGTGTGTGTGTTTGTGACACTTTGCTTGTTTACACGATATCTTGAGAAGGGAAGATCTGACAATTCTCAAACTTGGTACACAGATACCCCATACTGAGAGGAAGAACCCTATTGATTTTGGTGGAGGTCAAAGGTCATCTGGGGTCACAGGGGGTCAAACCCCGAAATCCTTGTTTACACGATATCTCAAGATAGGAAACTTGGATTAATTTCAAAGTTGATACGTTGATGCGTTATGATATAAGGAAGAACCCTATTGATTTTGGTGGAGGTCAAAGGTCATTTGGGGTCACAGGGGGTCAAACCCCGAAATCCTTGTTTACACGATATCTCATGGTGGGAAAATTGGATTAATTTCAAACTTTGTACATTGATGCGTTATGATGTCAGGAAGAACCCTATTGATTTTGGTGGAGGTCAAAGGTCATTTGGGGTCACAGGGGGTCAAACCCCGAAATCCTTGTTTACACTATATCTCATGGAAGGAAAATTGGATAAATCTAAATAACAGCTATTAATCTTGTACAAACACCACAGTTCTATACAACCAGAAGTCTGTACTATAATGACATAGTTCCACCAGAAGCCTTGAAGCAGACCCCTGGCCCCAAGCACTGGTGCCTGCCTCTCATTTCCTCCTTTTTTGGTTTCGATGAAAGGAAACTTGGATCAATTTCATACTTGATATGTTGATGTGTTATGATGTAAGGAAGAACCCTATTGATTTTGGTGGAGGTCAAAGGTCATTTGGGGTCACAGGGGGTCAAACCCAGAAATCCTTGTTTACACGATATCTCATGGTAGGAAACTTGGATCAATTTCATACTTGATATGTTGATGTGTTATGATGTAAGGAAGAACCCCATTGATTTTGGTGGAGGTCAAAGGTCATTTGGGGTCACGTAGGGTCAAACCCTGAAATCCTTGTTTTTACGATATCTCATGGTAGAAAACTTGGATTAATTTCAAACTTGATATGTTGATGTGTTATGATGTAAGGAAGAACCCTATTGATTTTGGTGGAGGTCAAAGGTCATTTGGGGTCACATGGGGTGAAACCCCGAAATCCTTCTTTACATGATATCTCATGGTAAAAAACTTGGATTAATTTCAAACTTGATATGTTGATGTGTTATGATGTAAGGAAGAACCCTATTGATTTTGGTGGAGGTCAAAGGTCATTTGGGGTCACATGGGGTCAAACCCCGAAATCCTTGTTTTTACGATATCTCATGATAGAAAACTTGGATTAATTTCAAACTTGATATGTTGATGTGTTATGATGTAAGGAAGAACCCTATTGATTTTGGTGGAGGTCCAAGGTCATTTGGGGTCACATGGGGTCAAACCCTGAAATCCTTGTTTACATGATATCTCATGGTAGAAAACTTGGATCAATTTCATACTTGATATGTTGATGCATTATGATGTAAGATAGAACCCATGTATTTTCGTGGAGGTCAAAGGTCATTTGGGGTCACATGGGGTCAAACTCCAAAATCCTTGTTTTCACGATATCTCATGGTAGGAAACTTGGATTAATTTCAAACTTGATATGTTGATGCATTATGATGTAAGAAAGAACCCGATACATTTTCGTGGAGGCCAAAGGTCATTTGGGGTCATATGGGGTCAAACCCTGAAATCCTTGTTTACACTATATCTTGATATGTTGATGCGTTATGATGTGAGGAAGAACCCAGTCTATTTTGGTGGAGGTCAAAGGTCATTTGGGGTCACATGGGGTCAAACCATGAAATCCTTGTTTACATGATACATCATGGTAGGAAAGTTGGATTCATTTCAAACTTGATATGTTGATGCGTTATGATGTAAAGAAGAATCCTATTTATATTGGTGAAGGTCAAAGGTCATTTGGGGTCACATGAGGTCAAACCCCGAAATCCTGGTTTACACTATATCTCAAGGTAGGAAACCTTGATCCATTTCAAACTTGATATGTTGATGCGTTATGATGTAAAGAAGAATCCTATTTATATTGGTGAAGGTCAAAGGTCATTTGGGGTCACATGAGGTCAAACCCCGAAATCCTGGTTTACACTATATCTCAAGGTAGGAAACCTTGATCCATTTCAAACTTGATATGTTGATGCGTTATGATGTTAGGAAAAACCCAATAAATTTTGGTGGAGGTCAAAGGTCATTTGGGGTCACATGGGGTCCAACCCTGAAATCCTTGTTTACATGATACATCATGGAAGGAAAGGTGGATTCATTTCAAACTTGATATGTTGGTGCAGGTCATTTGGGGTCAGAAGGGAACAAAGCCTGAAAAACTTTTTAACACAATATCTCAAGGTAGGAAGCGTGGATTGATTTCAAACTTGATATGTTGATGCGTTATGATGTAAGGAAGAACCCTTTTGATTTTGGTAGAGGTCAAAGGTCATTTGGGGTCATAAGGGGTTAAACTCAGAAAACCTTGTTTACACTATATCTCAAGGTAGGAAACTTGGATTCATTTCAAACTTGATATGTTGATGCATTATGATGTAAGCAGCTTGTTTGCAGAATATCTTAAGGCACAGTATGAAATTTGGCTTTTTGAATGTAGAAATGTTTTGGTTAAAAGAAAAACCAGTTACTAACAGGTGGAGTCAAAGGCCACTTTGGGTCACCAGTTATTACAAGAAATGTAGCATTTCATTGAAAAGAGCATGTATGTATCATCGAAACCTCAATGCATTTTTGCATTCTGGTTTTTTAAACATCTCAATTTCATAAGAGTGTTATTGACATATTCCTTGTAATTTAGTTTGCCATTAGCAAGATCAAGTGCATATGAATGGTAGTGGGGCAAATGAAGTTTACATTTACACGTGTAATGTAAAGTGTAATCTTCAAGACACAAGAACTTCTGTCAAAAGTTTCTGTCAAAGAAATATTAGGTAATGTCTTGCAGAATCTATCTGAGTATGAAACATGTTCAGGTATAAGGCAGGGGCATCGTCGGGGTTGCTTCCCCTCTCTCACTCTCATCCAGTGACAACAAATACTAGGTGTCATCTTCAGCATCTTAAAGGCAAAACTTAATCCATGATTTTGCCAATAGACGTTTTTTCAAAATAGCAGTTACAAGGGATTTTGGGATGGATTTCAGTAGATGTCATTTTCATCAGTGTCATTTTGCTGTGGCCAAAACCAACGCACACCAAAATGATATTCCACAAATGTTTGTACAGTTTTTGAAAAGGACCTATTAGGGAAATTTTGTGGGCAAACTGTGCCCACTTCCTACCCATTCCCTTTTGCCCCAGGTAGAATGTATTCAAATGTACTCTTGAAAATTTAGTGCTTGAAATAAGCTGCAAAAGGGCTCAGTGAAAACAGACACTTCGGCTAATTCATATCATAAAACATTTCTGTATGGCCATATGACAACCAGTAAAGTTCTGGTTGCCAAGGCCATCGGTGTTGTACGTCATTTAGAGATTATGATTCGACTACTTGGCAACAAAACCTATTTTTGGTGGAGATCAGGCAGGTCATCAGAGGTCAAATATCATGTCACCAGAGGTCAAATGTTATGTCACCAGAGGTCAAATGTTATGTCACCAGAGGTCAAATATCATTTCACCAGAGGTCAAATGTTATATGGGATAACCAGATGTTAATTTTTAGTAGGAAAGTTTGAAGAATATCATGTTTGGTATGTGGATATATTATGGTTAAAGAAAAATCCCTTACTGTTTTGTTGGAAGTCATTCTTTATCTGAGGTTATCAGTCGCCAAAAAATACAAATTCCCAAGTTTTTCTTCGGCAAGGAATCAATAAGCCTTTTGGCTTTCCTGTTAATAGTTTGTACATAGTTCAAGCTCAAATCCTCTTTCTTGTTTTCATTTTTCAGTTGTACCTTGCAGAAGCTGACTTTCAGAAGGCATTTGGAATGGACTATGCTGCTTTCTCTAAGTTGCCAGGCTGGAAGAAGACAAATCTAAAGAAGAAAGTGGGATTGTTTTAATCAAATAGTCCAAAATAGCCCTGTGTGCTCCAATAAATTAAACACGAGATGAGGTTTATACCAAGTTTTTTTATGGATCTATTAAGAGCTGTACAGTCTAGCTTGAACATTTTTTTATGATTTGGTATGTTCGTTTAAGAAATTGCAACATAATAGCTACTGGTTACTGGTTAAGTTTACTTTGTGTAGATTTTGTGTAAATGTTTGTGCTCGTTATCTTTGTTCACGTTTCATTCTTGCATGTTATTTGGAAGCGGTTCCCACACAGGGAAAAAAAAAAGGGGGGGAATTTTTGATGCAAATTTTGGATGATAGCGTAGAAAATTGCTTCTCAGTTAATAAAGGGGTATTAATTTTTATGTTAGAGCAATGAATCAGTGTATGTAAGACTACAGCAAATGTTCCAGGGACTCAAATACTGTAAGTTTTTTTTATGTCATATCATAATGGATAAACATCAATTAATTGAACAAAAATGTTTTCCCCAAAACAAGTATTCATTTTCGAGTCCTGAAATGGTGGCCATTATAGTCCTTGGATCTTATTCTTTTCAAAATTCTGGAAACCCTGCTCTTTTTTTTTTCACCACCGGATATAGGTTCTTGTTGCTTTAGTTCACTTTTTCGTATGTCAACTTAAATTACTGGGGAGGAGGTATTTGCAATCATGTTCACAGATTTTGTGACAAATGCCAAAAAATTACTTAAAGAATGTTTTACGAAAATGCCTTGGTTTTGAGCAAATTTGTATATTGTGTAGTAACAGATAATAGTTTTTATTTCCATTTTTGCAGAGTAGCATAAAAAAAGAGAGATTTTATTAGTAGTTGCTGCCAGAGAATAAACAGAATTTTATATTTTAAGGCTAAAAAGTCAAGCAAGGTGCAACAAGAGAGATTTCCTGGTGTTGGTATATTAACAGTTTAGATATATTGAATTTTAGGTACATTAATAGCCAAAAAATACTAATAATTGAATTTAATTCAGAAACAGGTGCCTAAACAGAAGTCTTTCTCTCAAAGTGATCAAGTCCAATGAAAGTAGTTTTAAAATAGCTGTGCCTGGAATACAAGAGTGATTTTTTTTTTTACCGTTAATATACAAAGAAATAAGGTTTGTATACAAGGGTATTAGCTGCAAGGGTTGGTGGAATAGTATAGCTCATATCATGTTTTTAGACTTCTCAGATTAATCACTGCTACTGAATTGTCTGAAATTTTTACGAAACATTTAAATCTGTCTGTAATATTCAGTGATTTGAATAATTCTTTTTTAAGGTATTTTTACCATCCATAGTGGAAATGTAATGTGCAAAGAGTCAAGTATTGGAACAATATCTTATACCATACAGCAGGCTTCTTCCTTAAATGGTGGTGTATGCCAGGTGTATGCCACTTCTGACAGAAGAGGTGGTGTTGGGTAGCATGCAAAAAATCTTTAATTTTATTTAATTTCTCAATTGATATGTTTTCGAAAGGTGCATAAATTTAGAAGACGTGAAAAATACAAAAGCTTTTTAGAAAAAATGGGACAAGACTATGCACTATTCTGCACTGGAAACACAAGATCTCCCCCTCCACCAGGAGAACAATAAATTCTCTGCTGTGGCTAATTTTTAGCAAAGTTATTTGAGGAAGCCTGCCTTACAGGGATGTTGTCTAGAATTTGGGGGCTGTAGGATCCTATCGGAGGGATCTAAGGAGAAGGTATATGCTTGAGAAGTGCATGGCAGTATTCACAATTTTGAATTTTTGCTAGCAAGAACATTATTGTTCGACTGATTCCTTTCTTATACTGTAAGCCAGGGTGTATAAAATCCCTGTACTGATTGCCTATTGCAGTCGTTGGACTATTGTGAAATCTTAGACATGAGTAGAAAAAATTTTATGGTAAGTGTAGCAGGCTTTAATCTAATTACATCAATACTTGATGTAGTATGTACACCATCATGAGGTTTTCTTTTGGTGTTAAGAAGATCAGATATGAAATAACTCATACGGACAGGTTTTATGAAAGAACAGCAGTCATCTGCCACCACAATTCTTCAAATTTCCTAGATTCATTACAAGAAAAAGAAAATTGACTTTTATAGCATTTCAGCCAAATATATGGTGGTAGGCTGAAAAGCTATTCTTAGACTGGTTAAAGGCAGTCATTTGTCACCCCAAACTAAAGTTTCAGTATACATATATCAAAACTCTCAATTGGTACAGCTCTTTGATTGGCATCACATTCAAACAATTCATCATAGCTAAATTACACAGCATGGGCACTGAGAGTGTCTTGATTACACATTATGGACTTGCATGGCCACTGGGACAAGCCATGAAGCAATAAACTAGGATTGTGTCTGGAGTTTTAGATAAATGTGGGAGGGGCTAGAAGTAAGTAGGTTGCGAGAATTGGAACTGTTTGGGATGATGAAAATATGCCTTTAAGTCATAGAAGGTAGACTTTCACATATGGTAGCACATATAAGCAAAAAACAGCTAGCTAGCTCTTACTGAAAACACTCTCAACACTTCTGCCATTCCCACAGCTTTGTGGCTCTTATCTCTACACTTTATTTTAAGCCTGATGACTTTTGGTTTTAACTTTTTCTGTCTGGTCTCTGGGTCTGAAGTCTTCCAATCAGTTCTGTTTGTTATACATGGAAATTGCTTATCATACTCAGAATCTGTTAGAGACTGTCAGTTTATGTAAACCAAATCATGTACCTTTTTTTTCATATTCTGCGAGCAGCAGTATTGGTGTGTGATCACACGAGGCAATGATCACTTTGGTTTGGATAAATGGTTCACTAACTAAGTCACAGAAATAAAGGTTTGTGAATGATGCAACTCATTTTCACTGTTTCTTCTCATTTTTGCATCATTTCGTCTTTCTCTTTATTTTTCATGACATGATGACATCACACTTTTGCTACAGTTCCACTATGAAAGGAAAAAGAAATAAGGAAAAGAAAAAGCAATATGGAAAAGTCTTTTACAAAGCTGGTCTGGAAAAATTACAATCAAATGAAAAGATTATCTTTCATGTTTTTGGAATGTGTTCTGCATCTGCAGTGCATTAAAGGCTGAAACCAAAAATTTGGAAACAAAAAAAAAAAAAAATGGAAAAAACAATACAAAGAAAATGTTGAAAATCAACTGAACGTGCATAATGTAGTAGTTTATTTCACCATGAGAAAAATAATAAAGATACTAGGGATGGTAATATTATGATGACTTAAAAGGAGGACAACCATAATTACTATCCAAGGAGAGCACCACCATGTATCAGCCTAAAATTTATGGCATTTCAAAAGGTGTACTAATTTGTATTTAGTACGCTGTTTATGAAACTGGAATTGTTGCAGAAAGTAGAAAAGAGGGGTACTAAATATCTGGCCTAGCGTGACTTGAACAGAGGACAATGTGCTCAGTATTCAGCATGTCCTGAAAAAAACTGGAGGAACTGCTACTCTAGGAATACAAGTTTAATGAGAAAAAATAATTTTATTGCCAAAAAAGTAAGTTTCATTCCTATCCATCTTTTAAAAGGGCAAAAGCAGTTGTCTAAAAGTTGTTTCAAAGCATTAGTAGTAAATTTCACAGCTTCCCCCTTGTTTCTCTTCAAAGTATCCTTCATAATATTCTAGGACTACAATATTGCATATTCTGTCAAGGTAAACAAACAGTTCCTTGTAAATCTCATATTGAGGAGGAGAAGTATTGTCACATGACTCTCAAGAGCCAATGGGGAAGTAGGACAGTCTACCACATTATTTCAAGTTGGGGGACTGCTCTTACCCTAGGATTAAATTGCTTCCTTAATTAAGAACAGAATGATGAAAACTGACCAAGATCACAAAAAGGCTGAAGGATCGGATGAGGAAGATGGGGTGGGCTTTTATGGCCTCAGCCCACCCATTTTGGCCACATCAACAATAAAACAAACAGGGATATTAGCATTGCAACTCCCCCCCCCCCACTTTCTCTTAGGTTATTCCCAGTCCCCCATTTTGAAACGTCTGGATCCGCGCCTGCACAAAGTGCTACCTCGGCTAAATTGCATCGAATACATAAATCACTAAGTGAGCATGGAGGAGGCATTGGCTGCTCTGTGTTATTCTGTGGGAGCTTTGCCTGTCATTTATGGCTTGCAACACTCCACAAGTTTTCCACATTTCAATGTTTCCAGCACCAGTTTTGGCTCGTCAGTTTTGTTTCTCCTAGGTAGTTCAGGGCAATCTTTCGGTCTTAATGGTTGCCCCCCAGGTCGACCACTTGATACAGTGAAACGATGTTTGGATTTAATGACTACCGTAGCATGATGACAACTTTCTTCAAGCAAGCTTAATTAAATTAGAATTAAACAAAAATTCAGGGATTTACCGATGTTTGCAGGAAAAATTTTAAGTAGGATTTTTGTGAAGTTCACGATTAAACAGTAGGTAGAGCATCCTACTTGTAATCAGGAGGTTGCAATGGGATTTTGGGTCCTGGCCGAATCATTCTAAAGATTTTCAAAACGGAATCTTTTTCTATTGTAATTGGTGTTCAGTAAAAGCAAAGAAGTAGGGAAAACAAGCCAGTCAGTGAGTCACAACTGGGAAAAAAGACCGTAGCCGGCTCGACTTGAACAAATTGGTTGGAAACTGGGCCGTAAAAAAATCTAACCTAACCTAACCGACATTCATTTGAACACTATCTCTAATTGCCATCGTCTACAAACGTCCTCCCATTTCTTTCTTTCCAGCACCTAGTAGTCCCGGCTGACTGTAGCAGGACTGACTATTGATTCTCTGGGGTAGGTAGACCGACGAAATCCATAACTCTTAATGGTTTCTATCCAGGCTAAAAACCGTCATGAACACACTTTATTCTCGTTTTATATGAGAAGAGACCACATCGGTAAAGAATAACGTTATATGGATTTACGGCTACCGTATCATGAAATTTTTTCCTCAAGCTCTTACGCTAGTTCTCATTAGAATCAACCAAAATTCAGATATTTACCATATTTTTAGGGAAAACGCACGATAGGATTTCGGGAGAGTGTTTGATTAAACAGTATTTGATGGAAAAATAGAATTTATTTTACAATTTTTTCGTGTAAACTAATTTTCATAGGCTGTTACAGGGATTTCCTAAGGAAAGCAAGGAATCAATGGCCCGAGTCCTAAATTATCTCTTGAAATTACCTGTAAATATTATTTATCGGCAAAACATAATTGGTAGCAAGCCACCATGACAATTATGAAGGTCGGTTGCGATGGTTTTCGGTGCATTAAAATGAATATCCAGTACCCATTGAACAGACAGATCTAACACGCAAAACATAGCTAAATTTTACATCTTAATATTTCTTACCTGAAATAGGAAAAGGACTTGGGAATCACGAAAGAACGATTATAATAAACACGTAAACAAATCATTGGGGTGTGATTACATAAAACAATTTTACAGAGTGAAATATGGGCATCTTTTGAAAAACTGGGGAATTTTGTACAAGTCAGATGAGGCAACAACATACCCTGCCATAGTTTAACAGAATGACTGAAGGAGCGCTTGCAACACTACATGCTTGTGTCAACTAGCGTGCTGCAATTTAGCAGGGGTGACTTCTTTGAGAGAAAGGGAAGTGTCAGTTCGTTAATTCATTAGATAGAGTATTACGGCCCAGTTTCCAACTTATTAGTGGTTCAAGTCGAGCCGGCCACGGCCTTTTTTAAAGTTGTGGCTCACTTGTGGTGTGGTGACCCAAACCGACAGTGTCGGTTACAGGGGCGATACTTTCAGTTAAGTTTTAGGCTATCCAAAAAAACTCGCTTAAATACTAAACACATAACCCACAGTTTTACGAGTAAGAAACAATAAGCAGATACATCACATTAGGGCCACATTTTTAGGTCTTTTTGAAAGTTTTTGACAGTTTAAATCTTCAAGTTCTACGCCTTTTCCTAGTCTATGGGTAAAACCGGGCTCAACTGATCAAAGGCCCTGAAACCTCTTCTTTTGAGTCGCGAGGTCGCGCCCCAAAAGATCCTGGCCGGGTCCATTAATCATTATTATTTATACATGAGTACAGTACATGAACCATGTCTCGTCCTTAATTGCGGTCTTGAACAATAAGCAGATACATCACATTAGGGCCACATTTTTAGGTCTTTTTGAAAGTTTTTGACAGTTTAAATCTTCAAGTTCTACGCCTTTTCCTAGTCTATGGGTAAAACCGGGCTCAACTGATCAAAGGCCCTGAAACCTCTTCTTTTGAGTCGCGAGGTCGCGCCCCAAAAGATCCTGGCCGGGTCCATTAATCATTATTATTTATACATGAGTACAGTACATGAACCATGTCTCGTCCTTAATTGCGGTCTTGAACAATAAGCAGATACATCACATTAGGGCCACATTTTTAGGTCTTTTTGAAAGTTTTTGACAGTTTAAATCTTCAAGTTCTACGCCTTTTCCTAGTCTATGGGTAAAACCGGGCTCAACTGATCAAAGGCCCTGAAACCTCTTCTTTTGAGTCGCGAGGTCGCGCCCCAAAAGATCCTGGCCGGGGCCATTAATCATTATTATTTATACATGAGTACAGTACATGAACCATGTCTCGTCCTTAATTGCGGTCTTGAACAACGCGTCCGTGCGGAAGAATGAAATCACTTGACTGAATTATTGGAAGCAAAAATGATTAAAACCGTCAGAGATAACAACTATGAACAAACGATCAAGAACTTCCGACTTTGAACAATTTCCCTGTTTTTGAGGGGCTGGGGTTTGGGTTCGGGTGGGTTAGAGGACGCGTGTTCCCAGTCTTCCACGCACCGGCTTCCCTCTGCTAGGCCTCTATTGCATATTTGACAGTTTGTCGCGAGCATGCAGTAATGCTTCCCCCTCCCTCGCCCCGTGCCATTATGTAGTGAGCTATGCCTTCTCTCTGTCTGTGAGATTTGGCAACTGATTTATGTAACCAATGATAACTTACATTTGTACGACATTCATTTGTACATTAACTCTTGACATCGTCTTCGAAAGTCCACCCATTTCGTCCTTTCCAGTACATAGAAGTCCCGGCTGGCTGCAGTAGGACTATTAGTTCTCTGAGGTAGACCGACGAAATCCATCGGTCGTAATGGTTGAGTTTCAGGCTTTATGAAACTGTCATGAACAACCTCATTCTGTACGAGTACGGGTCGCATTGGTACAGAGAAAAGCTACATGGATTAAACGGCTACCGTAGCATAGTGAACATTTTTCGTCAGCCTCTTACGCTACCTCCTATTAAAATCAACCAAAATTCAGGGATTTACCATATTTTTTAGGGAAAACGCTCGATAGGATTTCGGGAGAGTGTATGATTAAACAGTATTTGAAGGAAAAATAGAATTTATTTTAATTTTTTTTTTCCAGTAAAATAATTTTCATGGGCTGTTTGGGGGATTTCCTAAGGAACGCAAGGAGTTAATGGCCCGAGTCCTAAATTATCTCTTGAAATTACCTGTCAATATTATTTATCGGTAAAACATAACTGAAAACAAGCTACCATGACAATTATGAAGGTCGGGTGCGATGGTTTTCGGTGCATTAAAATGAATACATCTTGTTTTGGACGAATTTATTTGTTACTTTATTAAAGCGAGTAAGCCCTGAAACCTATTGAAAATTTTGCAAACGTTGACAGTTTGGAGATTAATGGACCTAATGTTACATTTTACAGTACCCAATGAACAGACAGACCTAACACGCAAAACATCGGTAAATTTTATACCTTAATATTTCTTACCTTAAGTGCGAAAAGGACTTGGAAAGCAAGAAGGAATGCTTATAATAAACACATAAACAAATTTTAGGGGCGTAATTATATCAAGCAATTGCACAGAGTGAAATATGGCACTTTTTTGAAAAACTACGGAATCTTGTACAAGTCAGATGATACAACAACATACACCAGCAATAGTTTAACAGTTCCTTGTTACAGCATGACTGAAGGAGCACTTGCAATGCTACCTACTTTTCTCGACTGGCGTTCTCCAATTTAGCAGGGGTGACTTCTGGAAGAGAAAAGGAAGTGCTAGTTAGTTCGTTAATTAGATTTTTACGACCCAGTTTCCAACTTCTTATTTGTTCAAGTCGAGCCGGTCACGGCCTTTTTTCCAGTTGTAGCTCACTGGTCTGCTGGTGATGGGGTGACCCCAACCGACAGTGCTGATTACAGCGGCGATACTTTCAGTTAAGTTTTAGGCTATCGGAAAAAAGAAAAACGAGCTTAAATATTATACACATCACCGGAAGTTTTACGAGTAAGAAACAATAAGCAGAGAAATCATAATTACTAGGGCCACATTTTTAGGTCTTTTTGAAAGTTTTTGACAGTTTAAATCTTTAAGTTCTACGCCTTTTCCTAGTCTATGGGTAAAACCCGGCATCAACTGATCGAAAGCATTGAAACCTCTTCTTATGAGTCGCGAGGTCGCGTCCCAAAAGATCCTGGCCGAGTACATATATTGTTATCATTTTATACATGAGTAAAGTGCAGGAATCAAATCTCCGAGTCGTCTCTGATTGCGGTCTTGAACAATGCGTTCGTGCGGAAAAATGAAATCAATTGACTGAATTATTGGAAGCAAAAATAATTAAAACCGTCAGCGAAAATTACTATGAACATACGATCAAGAACTTCCGGCTTTTTACAATGTTCCTGTTTTTGAGGGTCTGAGGGGATTGGGGTGGGTTGGAAGACGCGTGAGTGATCCCAGTCTTCCACGCCTTCGGCCTCCCTCTGTTAGGCCTCAATTGCATAATTTGACGCTAGCATGCAGTGAGCACTCTGCTGCCCCTCCCCTCGCCCCGCGTCATTATGTAGTGAATTATGCCCTCTGTGAGATTTGGCAGCTGATTTATATAACCAATGATGACTTAAAATTATTTTGTCCAATATTCATTTGTACAATAACTCTTGACATCGTCTACGAAAGTCCACTTATTTCTATCTTTCCAGAACCTAGAAATTCCGGCTGGCTGCAGTAGGACAGTTACTTCTCTTAGGTAGACCGACGAAATCCATCGGTCGTAATGGTTGAGTTCCAGGCTTTATGAAAGTGTCATGAACAATGTCATTCTATATGAGTAGGGGTCGCATTGGTACAGAGAAAAGCTACATGGATTAAACGGCTACCGTAGTGTAATGAAAATTTTTCGTCAGCCTCTTACGCTACCTCTTATTAAAATCAACCAAAATTCAGGGATTTACCATATTTTTTAGGGAAAACGCTCGATAGGTTTTCGGGAGAGTCTATGATTAAACAGTATTTGATGGAAAAAACAGAATTTATTTTACAATTTTTTCGTGTAAACTAATTTTCATGGGCTGTTTGGGGGATTTCCTAGGAAAAGCAAGGAGTCAATGGCCCGAGTCCTAAATTATCTCTTGAAATTACCTGTAAATATTATTTATCGGCAAAACATAACTGAAAACAAACCACCATGGCAATTATGAAGATCGGGTGCGATGGTTTTCGGTGCATTAAAATGAATACATCTTGTTTTGGACGAAATTCTTAGTTATTAATTAAAGCGAGTAAGCCCTGAAACCTGTTGAAACTTTTGCAAATGTTGACAGTTTGGCGATTTTGTGGACCTAATGTTACACTTTCCAGTACCCATTGAACAGACAGACCTAACACGCAAAACATTGGTATATTTTATACCTTAATATTTCTTACCTAAAATGCGAAAAGGACTTGGAAAGCAAGAGACAATGACTATAATAAACACATAAACAAATCTTTGCGGCGTGATTACAAAAAGCAATTTTACAGAGTGAAATATGGCCCTTTTTTGAAAAACTACGGAATCTTGTACAAGTCAGATGATACAACAACATACACCAGCAACCAGCAATAGTTTAACAGTTCCTTGTTACAGCATGACTGAAGGAGCACTTGCAATGCTACCTACTTTTCTCGACTGGCGTTCTCCAATTTTGCAGGGGTGACTTCTGGAAGAGAAAAGGAAGTGCTAGTTAGTTCGTTAATTAGATTTTTACGACCCAGTTTCCAACTTCTTATTTGTTCAAGTCGAGCCGGTCACGGCCTTTTTTCCAGTTGTAGCTCACTGGTCTGCTGGTGATGGGGTGACCCCAACCGACAGTGCTGATTATAGCGGCGATACTTTCAGTTAAGTTTTAGGCTATCGGAAAAAAGAAAAACGAGCTTAAATATTATACACATCACCGGAAGTTTTACGAGTAAGAAACAATAAGCAGAGAAATCATAATTACTAGGGCCACATTTTTAGGTCTTTTTGAAAGTTTTTGACAGTTTAAATCTTTAAGTTCTACGCCTTTTCCTAGTCTATGGGTAAAACCCGGCGTCAACTGATCGAAAGCATTGAAACCTCTTCTTATGAGGCGCAAGGTCGCGCCCCAAAAGATCCTTGCCGAGTACATTACCATTTTATACATGAGTAAAGTGCAGGAATCAAATCTCCGAGTCGTCTCTGATTGCGGTCTTGAACAATGCGTTCGTGCGGAAGAATGAAATCAATTGACTGAATTATTGGAAGCAAAAAATGATTAAAACCGTCAGCCAAAACCACTATGAATATACGATCAAGAACTTCCGGCTTTGAACAATGTTCCTTTTTTCGAGGGACTGGGTTGGGGTGAATTAGAGGACGCGTTATCCCAGTCTTCCACGCACCCGGCTTCCCTCTGCTAGGCCTCTATTGCATAATTGACGCGAGCATTCAGTAATGCTTTCCTCCTCGCCCTGTATCATTATGTAGTGAGCTATGCCCTCTCTGAAATTGGGCAGCTGATTTATGTAACTAATGATGACTTAAATTTGTCCAACATTTATTTGTACATTAACTCTTGACATCGTCTACGAAAGTCCACTCATTTCTATCTTTCCAGCACCCAAAAGTCCCGGCTGGCTGCAGTAGGACTATTAATTCTCTGAGGTATACCGACGAAATCCTTCGGTCGTAATGGTTGAGTTTGAGGCTTTATGAAACTGTCACGAACAATCTCATTCTATATGAGTAGGGGCCGCATTGGCACAGAGAAACGTTACATGGATTTAACGGCTACCGTAGCATAATGAAAATTTTTCGTCAGCTTCTTATTAAAATCAACCAAAACTCAGGGATTTACCATATTTTTAGGGAAAACGCTCGATAGGATTTCGGGAAAGTTTACGATTAAACAGTATTTGATGGAAAAAACAGAATTTATTTTACAATTTTTTCCAGTAAAATAATTTTCATGGGCTGTTTGGGGGATTTCCTAGGGAAAGCAAGGAGTCAATGGCCCGAGTCCTAAATTATCTCTTGAAATTACCTGTAAATATTATTTATCGGCAAAACATAACTGAAAACAAACCACCATGGCAATTATGAAGGTCGGATGCGATGGTTTTCGGTGCATTAAAATGAATACATCTTGTTTTGGACGAAATTCTTTGTTATTGATTAAAGCGAATAAGCCCTGAAACCTGTTGAAACTTGCGAATGTTGACAGTTTGGCGATTTTGTGGACCTAATGTTACACTTTCCAGTACCCATTGAACAGACAGACCTAACACGCAAAACATTGGTAAATTTTATACCTTAATATTTCTTACCTAAAATGCGAAAAGGACTTGGAAAGCAAGAAACAATGACTATAATAAATACACAAACAAATGTTTGGGGCGTAATTACAAAAAGCAATTTTACAGAGAGAAAAATGGGCTTCTTTTGAAAAACTACGGAATCTTGTACAAGTCAGATGAGGCAATAACAAACACCCGCCATAGTTTAACAGTACCTTGTTACAAAATGATTGAAGGAGCACTTGCAATGCAACATGCTTGTGTCAACTAGCATATTGCAATTTTCAGCGCTGGTTTAGAGAGAGAGGAAGGGAATGGGATGACCCAAACCGACAGTTTTGATAACATCGGCGATGATTTCGTTCATCTTTAGGATATCTATAAAATGAGCTTAAATATTTAAAACATAACACATAACCGGTAGTTTTACGAGTAAACGGAGGCATCATATTAGCGCCACATTTTTAGCCATTTTTAAATGTGTTTAACAGTTTAAACCTTCAAGTTCTACACCTTTTTCTAGTCTGTGGGTAACACCGGACATGAACCGAAAAAAGCCTTAAAACGGCCTCTTTTAATGAGTAGCGATGTGGCGCCCAAATCGATCCTGGCCTGAGTAAATTTATTGTTATCATTTCGTACATGAGTACTGGAATCTGATTGCGGTCAGACGTTGATCTATGCGTCCGTTCGGAAGAATGAAATCAATCGACTGACTTATATCTACTTATTGGAAGCAAAACTGATTAAAACCGCCAGAGGAAACAATTACGATCATACGATCAAGAACTAACCTCAGGCTTTGAACAATTTTCCTGTTTTTATTAAGGTGTGTGTGTGTGTGTGGGGGGGGGGGGGTGGATGGGTGGGGGACTTATGATCCCAGTCTTCAACGTACCCGGCTTCCCTCTGCAACCCCCTAGTGCACATTTGACGCAAGTAAGCAGTACTACTGCCCCTTCCTACCCGTGTAATTAGTGTAGTGAGCTTTGTCCTCTGTGAGATTTGACAGCCTATTTATGTTACTAATAATGACTTAAATTTGTTCGACATTCATTTGTACAATATCTTCTACAAACGTCCACCCATTTCTATCTTTCCAGCACGAAGTCCCGGCTGGCTGCAGTAGGAGCATTGGTTAGACCGACGAAATCCATCGGTCTTAATAATTGTTCCCCTCCAGGTTTTATGAAATTGTCATGAACACAATTTCATTCTCGTTCCATGATGAGTAGGCATCACATTGGTACTGAAAAACGGTACATGGATTTAACGGCTACCGTAGAATGATGAAAATTTCGTCAAGCTCAGTCTTAAGCTAAATACCATGAAAATCAACCAAAATTCAGGGATTTGCCGATATTTTCAGGGAAAACGCTCGTAAGGATTTCGGTAAAGTGTACAATTTAACAGAGTTTGATGGTAAAAAGGAAATTTATTTTATAATTTTTTCAAGTGAATTGATTTTCATGGGCTGGTTGAAGGATTTACTAGGGAATGCAAGAAGTCAACGGCTCGAGTCCTAAATTATTCCTTAAAATTACCTTTAAATAGTATTTACCAGCAAAACATAACTGATAATGAACAACCATAGCAAACATTAAGGTCGGGTGCAACGATTTTCGGCGCATTAAAATGAATACATCTTGGTTTTGGACGAAATTATCAGCTACTACTAAAGGGAGTAAGTAAGCCCTGAAACCTATTGAAAAATTTTGCAAATGTTAAACTTAGTGGACCTTATGTTACACTTTCCAGTACACATTGAACAGACAGACCTAACATACAAAACATTGCTAAATTTTATACCTGAATTTTTCTTACTTAAAATGCGAAAAGGATTTGGAAAACAAGAAAAAATGATCATAATAAACACATTACAAATCTAAAGGGCGTTAATTACATCAAGCAATTTTTCAGAGTGAAATATGGGCATCTTTTGAAAAACTACGGAATCTTGTACAAGTCAGAAGAGGCAATAACAAACATCAGCCATATTTATGCACTTGGTGCGGTGGTGACTGGTAGTGCAACACTGGATATATTTTTAAACCACTTTTCATGATACCGTGGACAGGTGAAGGTGGAGCTTAAATCTTAAACACAAAATTGAGCACTTTGTACCAGACATGAAAAAGAAGACCTGAGATAATGGCTTTGTCATGTCATTTGTATTTAAAATGTGAGGAAAAATATTGTTTTAAAACTAACCACGCACCTGGCATTCGATTCTTAAAACGATTCTACAGCCCTACCTCATACAGTCATACATTTTTTCATTTCTCAATTAAGGACGACATTAGTTTTCTTTCTTTGTTTCTATTAGGTTTTTTTCAGGATTTGTTGTAGGGGAGAGGGGGTTGGGCATCGCAGCCACAAACATTCTCCGATGGTGAGATATTTCTGTTCATGGGTCCTTCCTTGTGTGCATTTAGTACGACTCAATTAACAGGAAAACCAATCTGCCAATGGTACGTGCTCAGTGTCAAGATTTTTCCAAAAAAGGAATACTTTCCGCCAAGAAGCATATGAAGTTTTTCGTTCAAATGATCGCTAGGAAAAACCGGGGAGGGGCGGCAATTACAGGTGCGCTACGTAGGCAAACTGGCGGTTTGCTATAAGGACATCGGAAAGCAAAGGATGTCTGCTTGATCAACCTGTCAAATTTTATTACAGAGAAATTTTCAGTGGTTGGCTTTTAGTGAGGGATTTCATTTAGTCACAGTGTTATTGCAGGACAGGACCTCAATTGCACAAGATCACGTTAATCGTCTACCCCATTGTCAGGAACCTATTAATCGTAGCCTGCTCAATTCAGCTTCCTCGTGAAATCTGAAATTGGGAGAGGTACATAGCTCCTCCCCCCCCCCCCCACTATTACAGGGAAAGGGACAATTACATGAACTTAACGACCGCGCGGTTTCGTCTAACGGTGGAACATCCGCCTCTCACGCGGAAAGGCCCGGGTTCTATTTCCTGGTCGAGTCATACCAAAGACTCTAAAAACGGAACCTACTGCCGTTGTGCGTGGTGCTCCGCATAAGCAATGGAGTAGGGAAAACAAGCCAGTGAGCCACAACTAAAAAAGGCCGTGGTCGGCTCGACTTGAACCAATGGGTTGGAAACTGGGCCGTAAATTCACAGTAGTGGCAAATCGATGTTGCCTAGCTTAAAGGGAACTTGACGTTAATTCAGTTTCAATATGTGAAAAGTCTCCTGTGTAGGTATGTGGTTTGTGTGAGAGGGCCAAGAAAATGAAATGTAAAATAATTATTTCGTGTCGTCACATTGCCACAAGCCGCTTCTGTTGGACTATGCGAATCGGATCATATATATATGATCCGATATCGCTGTAGTATGCGCTTAAGGCACCATGTCTCAATGATTACAATATTGTATGTAAATCTGCTGGCAAATATGAAGAGTTATTTCTATACCAGGTGTGCCCCGTCCACCTAACCCATTGTGACCTCAAATTGTTATCTGTCAGCGCAATGTAAAGGGCTTATGCACCGACGTCACTGCGTTGCGCGTCTTGCTATTTTTCCATCCAAGCGTCCATTTTACAACAATTGTTACTAAGGTGCTGTTGTGCGCGCGTTTCGGTAACACAATGACTGCCTTTGCTCATTTCCACCCAGTGGAACGCACCGACGTCACGTGCATAATATTTATACCTACGATGCGATACGATCCGCTAAAACATGTTGGTCAACATTGACAAGATTCCAACACAACTCTCTTTACAGGTAAATACTTTGCTTGATTTAGTGTCCGATTCCTTGAAAGACCTCTGACCTTCTCAAAAGTACACTTTTATTATCCAACATCCGATTTCATACCTCGACCAACCTTGCTAAGACTCAAACACATTTCCTAGAAGATTGAAGGTATTGCAATTTCTGTAGTTCAAATGATGTCTGACCTTTCAAGGTTCAAATATGATGAACCATCTTCTGAACAGTTCTTCCAACTTAAATACCGTAAGGTATGGATATAAGGTTCCCATATTAGCTGAAGACTTAGAGAGTGGTTTCTGTTTGACTTCTCTGACTCCCCAAAACCTACGACCTTCTTCCAAAAGAATATCTTTGATGAACCCTTATTTGCTGCGCACATGCCATATATCTGATAACATAGAACGCTAACCCTAGGAAAAGGGGGTTCTGCATAATTTCTTTGTTTGACCTCTGCATGACCCCAAATGTCATTTGACTAACTTCAGAAGTACAGCTTTGATAACCCATTTTTAAATGAATACTAAGATCCACTTCAGTATTGGAAATTTGGTTATAATACCCATGAATTCATGGGCGTCCGCAGAAAAAAAGTTGGGGGGGGGGGCAAAACCTCAAAGTCACCATAAATTGACACAAAGCATGCGAAAATTTCAGCCCAAAATGCCTCCCAGATGGCCGGAAATGGCATTTCTAAGGCCTATTTTTCGCATAGAAACTTGGAAAACACGTTTTGTTTGGGTTTTTGCTTTGATTTTTATACGTTTTTTTTTAATTTTTGATTTTCCAGGGGAGGGGTCAAGTGCCCCCCTTGCCCCTACCTGCGGATGCCCGTGCATAAATTGAAGACTTTTAAGTGATTTTACTGTTTTACCTCTAGATGACCCCAAATGAAATTTGATCTACTTCAACAGTAAAACTCTAATTCCCCACCGACAACTGTCCGCTTTGACCAATTTCATAAAATGTTTGACCTCTACAAGAGCACCAAATGACTTTTGACCTACTTTCAAAGGTACAACACTGATGACCCATCATCTACTGAACACACTTGCCAAATTTGAGACAATCCAAACTTAGTCCCAATGAGTTCCAGGATTTTGTGCAATTTTAATGTATGACCTGTTAAATTTGAAAAGATTTGGACATAACCACAAGAAGTTGAATGCTTTCGCATTTTTTTTTCACTTTCTGACCTCTCACAGTCCCATATGACCTTTGACCTACTTGTTGTTAACATAACTTGCAAGCCCTTCTTGATATGTGTTGGAACCTTTTAATAGGATCAGTCAAAGAACCTGCAGAAAGCAGCCATTTTCCAATGATGACAGAGGGACAGACAGACAGACAGACAGACAGACAGACAGACAGACACACTGCTATGACAATAAGCTCAACTAGTTGAACTAAAAAGTGGATATCCCCAAATGTTTCCCCAGAAAGACAACACCAAACATCCTCTTATGTTCAAAATTTTTTATTGTATTACAAGACATATTTGTTAGTTCTTTACTTATACTTGAACCAAAAATGGGAAGGGAGTAACAAAATGACAAAAAAAAAAAAATTAAAATGCTGCCACCACATTCTGCATCGTGGCACGCTGTAAATTCATTCCAAGAGTTCCTTTCAAAAAATACAACGCGAACCCGTCTTTCGTACTGTTTATAGCGTTAATATATAAACTTTCTCACAGATAACAGTTTTGCTAGAAAAAAATTACAGTGATATAATACAAGTGAAATAATTTCTATCCATGTTGATTTTTTTTTTAAATTTTTGAAATAACATCATAACTCTGTACACAATTTTTTCAGATTCTCAAACATTAGCAAAAATATATCAGGAACAACAGCAATATAACACCCAGCTGTTTAAGATAAAGTAGCAATATACACCACAAGGGGACAGGTGAAATGACCTTTAACATTTGGGACAGATCACCTGGATACAGTGAAAAACAATGAAATGTGAATATGTAGCTGCATTATGCTTTCATTGATTCCATTTTAAAAAGGTCACATCAGAACTATGCCAGAAGGTAGTCTGGTAAAGTATGTGTAAAGAGCGCCCTCTATTAAAGACACATCTTTTATGGGCATTAAAGGCAGTCAGCCATCACCATAAACTAAATTTTTACCAGAAGCATACAGAAATTCTCAACTGGCACAGCTATTTGATTGACATCAAATTATAGAAAATAGAGAGTAGCTCACATTATGCAGCATGTACTAAGAGTGTTTTGATTACACATTAGGGTTCATATCTGCTCACCAGGGTAAACCAATTGGTTAAAAACTGAACATTAAAACTCCAATCTAACTAACCAATCCCATGAAGCAATGAATTGCTGAGTTTGAAATTTATGAAATTGATGTATTTTACACAGCTATGGGAGGGGGTAGACCTAACAAGATTGAGTTAGTCAGTTAGATAGATAGAGTTTCACAGCCCAGTTTCCAACCTAAGTCGAGCCAGGCACAGCCCTTTTTCCAGTTGTGGCTCACTGGCTTGTTTTCCCTACTCCATTACTTATGAGGAGCATCACACACAATGGGGGTAGGTTCCATTCAGAGAAAAGACCTTGTGCATTAAGACACACTGACATTTTTTTTTGGGAGGGGGGGCAAAACAATGAAACATGTGGCTGCACATGTAAGAATTTGCCCTGCACCTGTAGCAGACTATGTGCCTATTCAACTGATTGACAAATCAGCTGTCTTCATTTGTCTGTGGTGATTGCCTCAAAAGGAGTACGTACCTTCCACTCTGTGACATCATGTGCACAAGGTCTATTGCTTACTGTCAGGGGTGATGAATAACTGCCTCTAAAGAGGATTTCAATGGCAAATTATTGATATTAATGCAGCAGGAATATCATGGTGCTGCCATTGAATGAAACACTGACTTAGACTCTGCCTTACCTCAAGACAACTATTATCTGACTTTCTATGCTCAAAAATCAGAAAAAAAAATTATTTTAGACAATATTGTTGTATTTGCTTGTGACTGGTATGGATAAATAATACTTACTGCTGAAACTGGAAACATTGAAGTTCCTCAAAATATTATGGCTGATTTCTAGATGCACCATATCTGTTTAAAGATGTTACCAGCACAAGACCAGATTTATAATAATGCCAATTATTACACACAAAAACATAAATTGCATAAACTTTGTAGAGTACCCTCTGTCTTACCCACTACTCAATATCTTAGATAGTTTTTTTAGGAACATACCCCTTAAATGTATCCCCCCCAAAAAAGGATTATGAAAAGAGGCAATTTTACTTAAATTCCAATGACAGATGTATGTTGCAATCCAAACATATTGCAGACATTTGTGCATTCATCTTAGTTTCATTGAGATTTGTTAATTTACTCTCTATAAATCTTGCCCCTTGTGGCTAATTTCACACAGATCACACATGATATCTGAACACACTTCAACCCTAGCTCTACAACTGCAATACAGCTAGTTCTAAAAGGGGTTTCTCCTGACAAAATTTATGCTTGTGTGTTTTAACTAAGTAACAATGCCCCTGGGATGTTCTTTCCTCATTCTAGGCTGTACCCCCCCCCCCCCCCCAGCAAGTGAATGGAATATTTTACAATAAGATGCACCAAACCACCAGACATGGCCCAATAAGGTCAACAAATTTTACAAAACATGTTTCATAATCATAGTTGTAAAATGCCCACTAGCCTCTGACCTAGCTCTCACATAAAAAGGAGGAAAATCAACTATTTATTTTTACTGAATAAGAGCCTGGGACTTCGATCCTAGAGATCCTAAATGGATTAATATCTCTTACTTATAAAACAAATTTTATTTATCTAAAAATCTGTTGATAGACAATTCTCTACTTAACTGACTCAGTTTCATTAAATCAAATATTACAATTTATGAAATTAAAGAATTAAACACCCTTTAAAGCCTTCACATCTATTTAGAAATCAAATTTGCTCCATAAAAGAATATCTATTATTCTGCAATAACCTATCTTACAAGTGAATTTTACTGTTTGAACAGAATAAATTATTTGCAACAAAATTCCCTCCATATTTCCATGTATTACTTGTAGTCTAATCTCAATGTACATATAGCAAGTATTTCTAACTAGAGGGAGCTATGATAATTTGTAATCACAATTGGTGATATCTTTAATTTGGTAACTTTATCTCAGGCCTATATGCATATTCCAATAATGATGCTTTTGTCCTAATAAAGGAAGGTTCACAATCTGAATCAAGTAAAAAAAAAAAAAAAAAATGGAAACACACTTTGCTGCAGCAGGCACACAACTATGGGGATTTTTGGGAGATGACATTCATTGATTTCAGAATATGAAAAATGTTCTCTTTCTGGAAGTGAAAATTGCATCTCAATAGCATATAGCATTCCAAAGCTATTGATTTTCAAAGAAATGCAATTTTTTCTTTAGAGATATTGCATTATGGGAAACCTGTGATGTCATCACACATTAATTTAACATAACATTCATATTATTTATAATTTTGATGTTGCTGCAGGGAATATTATGCAAAACTGTTTGCTATACCCTACATTTGGTATAGGATAATGCTTGTATCTATTTAAGCAGCCTAAATTTAAAGGACAAACAGGATGTTCAATTATGAAGAAAAGCAAGAAGAATCTACAACAATGTGCCCACCCAACATCACACTTTGAAACTTTGTTGACAAATTGGATGTTTTTCTAACCAAAATAATCAATATTTAAAATAAGATACCTTGATTTTAGGAAAATGGGTTTGTGACAGGGTTTGGTGGCCATATTTTGGAATATTTTTGTCTTTCTTATGAGAACCTAATGAAAAAGCCACCAGAATATACAAAATAGCACAAATTTAACCTGGCAGGAAATTGCTTTTCACTGCTTTCTTCCCCTGCACCCTCTCCCCGAAGCCATACCTTTCCCCAATTTGATATCCCCTCCCCCCATGCATCCTCTTTCTGTCCCCCATACCTCCTCATCTCATCCCCTTATTCTCATAAATTACAAGAATATGACAGTTCCCCCCTACATCTCTGGCAAATTTGAAAAAAGGTTTGCCTGTCAAAGACAGCCATGAGAGATCACTCTTGCAGCAGACATGTTTAGGCTGACAATTTTACATATTGAAGATAATAACAGCCTAACCAATCAAGGTTAAGGTGCTTGCTGGGCAGACATATTGAGGAAAGGAAATTCATCATAAAAGAAAAAAAAGAAAAAGGATGTTCCTCTAAGCTGGCTTTTGATGTAGGCTACACTTTCATGTATGGCAATAAAGTTTACCTATTGGTGGCGCTCTTTCAAAACATCTAATTACAAATCCTGGTTTCACAACAGGCAGATTAAAACAGGAAAATCTTCCTGTGTCTATATTATTTGGCAGGTTTCCATTTACTCTCTCTAGGCTAGTACAACCTTCTTATTTATGTAAATTAGGACTAGAAGTGACCTCACTTCACATGTTAATATTCTAACAATAATAATCTACCTCAAAATACAAGAACATCTTTAATCCAAGACGAGTTCACTTCTCTCCCTATGATGATCGGAATAAAATAAAATTATATTGTAAGCAAAAAAAGTTAAAGCATATTTAACCACTGCTGCTTGCTGCTTGCTTCATGAAAATAATAATCATCTAAAGCCAAATGCAAATTTTTCAGTCATAAATGAGCAGTACATTTAACATAAGAGAGATGAGTTTTTGACACCTTGCTGAAATTCTGCCAATAAATATCATTATGCAGAAACTATCAACCAACACTTCTCTGATAAGCCTCAATCAACCTATGTTTGAATGGATAACTTTTTCCAGTTTATAAAGGAAGGAAATTGGCGGTGGGGGGGGGTTTGTTATTTTATTCTGTGATGTAATTACTCCTAATATTGGTTGAGCATCACCATCAACAGAAATGGCTCATAAAAATCTTGGATGAGATTTGACCGAACATGTCCGAATCAGAGACATAGTACAAAACCTTTGGCAAATTAATGCATGTTACAGACAGTGTTAAACAAACATCAGAAATTTGTGACAACATAGCATTTTTGGTGATCTCACACGCTCCGCCCCGTGATGACTGCAGGCCAAAAATTGTAGTGCAGTACATAAAACTAGGTGGGAAGCAGAAGATTTACACAATTGTTGACTTTTTACCTCACAGTGGGCATAGCTCACCAGTTACCATGTCATGGGAAAACATTCTATACCAGAGTTTGCACACAATTTCAAAATGACTTTTCCATGACCTTGACTGATAAAACCTTTAAAAGACTCTCCTGACTCTGCTAGAACCTTTAAAAATCAGTCAGATCCTTTCATTCTGTCTTTTCTTCACAAAATAATTTATCTTAACACTGAGGAAATAGCAACAATAGGTCCACTTCCGAAGATTCCCTCACTTATCAAGGACCTCTTGAAAAGTTGCTCATTTTCCTGACTCTCCAGACCTTGAAACTGAAATTTCAGTTTCCCCTTAAAGGCCCTGTTCTCTCACCCCAAACAGTACCAATTTTTCTAACTTTCTTACTGAAGCCCCTCCCACAATTGTCTGAAATTCATCCTCATCCAGATACAAACTCAGTTTATTGCTTCAAGATGAGTATAGAAAAACTCAATTTATATAATCAAAACACTCTCAGTACCATTCATGATTTGTAATATAAGCTGTGGTACTCTGCATTGTTTGAATTAGCTGTCAATCAAAAAGCTGAACCAATTGAGAATTTCCCATACCAAAATTGTAGTTTGGGGTGAGAGGTTTGGCCCTTTAACCTGCAGGATTTCCAGAACTCGTAAAAACCCTGAATATTGATTTTGCTTTTATTTTGATGATACTAAAACAATACAGGGATATCTTTCGCTCTTGTCTGTTTTTTTTTTTATAAAAACAGGATTACAAAAAAAAAAAGAGGTTGGATGTCATCTACCGTTACTCCAAACTACAATAATAAAAGTAAAGCCAGCTTTCTGTGCCAACATAATGAGAGCTATCTCCTGAAAAGTGAAAATATTACCTATTACTTGAGGATTATTGCTACGGGATGGGTTACACAACGTTTACACAGATGCTATTTATTTACAGTGCAGAAAACTCATCGGAAGTTTATACAGCAGCATTCAAAAGTTATTCCATGGATCAGTAAAGAAATTTACCACGATTCAGTTCTCTTACTTTATGAAGTTATGATCTGTAAATAAAAAGTTAGTTAGGGCGTAATAAACCGAACAAGCCTTGCAATGTTACTTTTGGCTGAAGAAAACCTTACAAAAGTTTCTTTGTCCAGTAAATTGGTAATACCAGGTAGGACATCTCCATTAAAATAAATATACACATTTAGATATTTGGAATTTTTCCTGAAATGGGGTAAAAGATAGATTTCTACTTTGGCCTGGCATTTTCTCCAATCAAAATTTTTTTAAAAACTTGTATAAATTAAAAATTTCAGCAGGATCAAACATAAAAAATAAATTTTAGAAAGCATACCCTACAAATTTTGCTACAAAGTATAAGTTTAATTCTTTTTTTACAAACCTAGGGTTCCAATATCTACAACTACAAAAGGTATGAACCCCTTGAACAACTTTAACACTGACACCTTACTAGATACACTGCCATGAGTTGGGGGGAGGGGGTGGGGGGGAAATGGGATTCCAAATGCATGAAGGATGGGAGAGGACAATGGGCTTGTAATTGAATTGAATAAAGAAATTGACAGATATGGGGATTGACAATGTTAAGAACCATCAACTAGGGTATGGCCACAGAAATGGACAAAGTTTATTTGTTAGGATACTTTGAGGCATATTTTACATACAGGGCTGAAGTCGAGGGCAGGGGGGAAGGACTAAAATAATGTTTCTTATCCACACCAACTTAAACTATTAAACCTAAACATTCACTTACAGTTTGTTCCCACAATTTTTTTCCACTTGCATGTAATATATGGAAAGAAGAAGATGCCTCTTTGACAATTTGGTGGTGGATTAAAGGGGTTGTATTCAACATATTTTTACTCTACCATTAAGTTTAATTCTCATACTGAGAAACAAAATGAATGCTAAATGCTTCCAGCATTCAAATATTTGAGTCTCTCAAGATTCAACACTTACTCTCATAACATTAACAAATCAAATGAACGTGAAATCTTCAATCACCTTAACAATTTACTCATTAAATCTTTGACGACTCTCAAAAAGCCATGATTTTTACTTCAATTAAAAGCTATTTTCAAAATAGATACAAATATTTGGTTAAAAAAAAGTTTGCATATAGACACACAAAAATTTCTTCTCTAAAAAATCTTTTCATGTACAATTCAAATGTACACCACTTTTCTGATAGTCTCATACTGAAATTTAACGCTGAGCGTTAACTGCGACAGAGACTCCTGCTTCCAAGCCTTTCCTCAGATAGACCTTTGCAGGTCAATGCACTCTCTTAATCACCTCTGACTAATAATAACATCAACTGTGATAAATTATCAGATGAGAACAGACAGCACATGGAAGAATCTTTATCGTTTAATTTTTTTTTCAACATCTCCTCTTGAATCCCATCAATTCACCTGATAAAAGGGTAGTTTCTTCCTGACTAAATGTTTGAGCATGTTCTACACATGCTCACATCATAACGGTCATCTCCAAAAATTAAGTACTTCCTGCCAGATGAGTTCCAGGTTTCAGCCTTTCCTGAGTCTTCCAAGGATATGACCTTTGACCTCACTTCCTTCCAGTTCCATTGAATCACTAGAGCAGTCTGTCACTCCTACTAAGGGGTTTTAAAAGCTGACCAGCTTTCTGGACATCTGCCTTGGTGACATAAGATACACCCTCCTTGATCTTACATCACCATCCCATCACCAAAACCTTCTATTTAACACAATGCAGTTGGTAGCACTCGTACAAAAAAAATAATACTGAGATTTCCATGATTTTTAATGACAAAATTTGGTTTCTGCGATCAAATGTTGGATTCTGTATGAAATTGCAGGTAATTTTTTACAGAAAACTGATCAGTTATTACTGGGTCATCAACAGGAGGATGCTCTTATGTCTTTTCCAGTAACCCAAACATTGACCATGCTACTTGGTTCTTAATTCAAACTTTGCCCCTTTAATAGCAGCCCACCTTCTGCATATAACATTGCCCAACATTTGTGAAACAAAACAATGACTTTCAGAACAAATTCAACAAGGCTATTATAAACCTAATCTTGAAAAAAAAAGATTTTGATTGTCTCAGATCAATATAATTATTACAAAGTGCTTTGAAGGTGGATTCTTTATTCCTTTGTTCTCACAGGACCTGCTGTAGCTATTGTTTTACTTCAACAGTATTATTTATAGATTCCATTTGATGACACGTACAATTTACATTCTGTGTGCACACTTCCAATTATCCTCTAACAAGTAATATCCTGACCAGTGTTACTTCAGATGAGGCTTATACAAGTTTGGTATAAATTTGAAAACAGCACCAAAAAATTACGATTTTGGTTTGACACCAATATTTCTTCTTCAGGATTGGCATTACCACCCAATGTGAGCTTTCCTATTTGTCGAACAAAATAACGCAGCCATTCAACTTGAGAGGGTCTCGCCTTCATGTTCGTGCTTGACCAGTCTTCTCACATAAACTGGATTCACAACAAGGCCATCACCATTGCATGAAGCCTTTTAAACTGTTTGCCTACATCTCCTAATTTGAAAAGTAAATTATAAACATGCACTGTACTCTGTTTAAATTGAAGGTTTCGGGATGGGTTACCCCTATAGATGGTAATTATCCAACTAAATTGACAGATGCAAACCATTCTCCTTCCTTCTAGAGCTGACAGACAAGGGCTTCTCTTCCCCCATCCATCCTATCCATTTCTATAAACTGTGAAATGGGTGTGACAACAAAAAGTTGGCATCAAATTTTCCATCCTCTATAATTCAATATTTTAAGGTCGTATGTGGTTGTGGTTTTCTTTCCGGAGCACTTTGTAAACGTCATCAGTTTTGGACAGGTTTTCTAGGAGGGGGAGAATGTCCAGGAGTTCCCTGTCATTCATGTCATCAAACCACGAATTAACTGGGATCTGGAAAGAGAAATCAAAGATGATTTAGAATGTATTCAACTGAAATTTCATTAGAAAGGGCTTTCAACGATACATATACAAAACTGATATAAGTATGTAACAAAATAGTTGTTTGAGATAGAGTACATGGTTGGTTAGTTACTTAGATGGAGTTTTATGACCCAGTTTCTGACCTACTGGTATAAGTAAAGCTGACCACAGCCTTTTTTCCACTTGTGGTTCACTGGCTTGTTTTCCCTACCCCACTGCTTGCACTGAGCACAAAAGCACAATGGCAGTGGGTCTCATTTTTGAAGTCTTTGGTATGACCCTGCAAAGACTTGAACTCTAGACCTCCAACTGCAAATCGGATGATCTAACCACTGGACCATACAGTCGGTCAGTTTGTGCGTCATTTGGTAGGACAGTACGTGGTTCGACTGTGAATATGTAACAAAATTATTAAACAGTTATAATCAGCAAATTTTGCAATCATTCAGTGGTTACCCATGATAACCTGCCCATCTGAGGATAGTGTTCCATGATGGATCTAAACAATGAGGGCATAGAGTTTTAGAATTTGTGACCCTTAACATCTGATCGCCTACTTCTCTGAATGTAAAAAAAAAACAGAAAGCCTTGTTGTGGGGAGCAAGGGAGACCTCAATATCCGTGCTATTGGTTTACCACAGCTATTTACGCATAAGAGGAAAGTACATAGGTGAATAGAAGGTTACTGGAAGGGTAATGTAGATTGACCAAAAGTGTTCAATAATTCATTGGCACATTTTGCACATCTACGAAATAATCTGGATAAACAAAACACTACCTAGAACACATATGTCACATCTTCTGAAATTTGAGTTGACTGTCAAAATTTGTCGTATGTTTTGCATTTATGCTCTCCTTTCACACATTACAGCCGGCCACACTTATATCATGGTGAAGTGTTTTATGTCTGCCCTACACATAAGGAAGGAAATATAGTACACTATGTGCTGAGCTTGACTTGTTTACCACACACGTTTCCCACAATTCCTTGCAGCAATGAATTACTGCACTCACATATTAATGATAGGTATACTTACTGCATTATCCTGGTGGAAGATGTACGATGCTGGTGAGTTGTCAATTATGACAATTCTTTCCAATTTTCTACCTAACTTACTGAGATCCTGTGAAGAGCAACAGATAAAAAGTTTTCTTTAACATTTGCAAAAAAAATTGCTTGAGATGAAATGCTCTAGGGTACTTAATACTTGTTACTGTTTTTTTTTTTGAGTTTAACTCATTCGTAACCTTTTTCCTGAAGTTTTGCCATATGCTTCACCATATTTCAAAAGGATGACAACAGACCTCATAATGGTAATACTGCTGAGCTTTTATATTCACACTTCACTGAAAACAATCTTGACCACTTCTTTCTAAAATAAAATTGATGAAGGAGATGAATCGCTGGTAGATCAAACTTCCACATCCCATAAACCCTCTTCCCATTCATATAGATGGACTGATCAAACGTTTTACACAGACACTCCTTTTAATACATTAACCGCTCCCTATGGGCTGAGTGTCGTAGAATATGCTCACTGTATCCCTGCCTGTCGTAACAGGCGACTAAACGAAAGGACTTGCAGTGTATTTGGACTGTATGACTCTGTATAAAGCATTCGTGTTGGTGTGTTGTTAAATGGTAAACCTTATCTAAATAACAAATTTAATACCTTAACCCTTTCACAGCCAGTGTCCATCACTGTAATGGCACCATTTTCAGCCAAGAGGGTGAAAACTACCCAGCAATTTTACATATTAGTGTTTATGTGGCCATGAATCCTAACATTTCAGGATACATAATATTATGTTAGTGGCTGTGGAAGGGCCAAGTCTCTGTAAAACTGAACCAACAACCTCTCCGCCTTCCCCCTCCCCCCCCCAACCCATCTGAAAGTATCATCCACAAGCTTCCCATCCTTCAAATTATTATACACTGAATCCACAGCACAGTGAATATCATTCTTGATCACTCGAGAATGTGAAATAAGTACTCTTTGTGATACTTAAAATCAGGTTCCAGATAATGTACACTTAGGACAACCCACTCGGTTACAATATAAAAAAAACTGCACGGACTACAGTTACAAATACCATCAAACCTGTATACAATTTATATTGTATACAACATGGTAGATACATTTCTATAATGTATACCAAGATGGTAGATACAGCACCAAGGTGAAGTCGCTGTATTATTAATGACATCTGATATACAACAGCTCAATGACAGGTTTACTGTAATACCGACTGATAGATGTTAAAGCAATAAGCACAGCTCCACTGTGCCACCTTCCAATGTCGCTTCACAAAGCTGTAACTTTTAAAAATTCCTAACGTAAAAGAAAACTTTTAAAATTTCACTGTGAATGTGTATTTATAAAAAAAAAGGAAGTGAACGATGAAATATGGTAAACGTTCTAACAAGTACTTCTATTCAGAACCCTAGCAACATATTGAACATTCAATTATTACCAAAGCAATGTGATTGGCTAGTATTGGAATACTGTACAGCTAGGTCTATGCTCCTTTATAAACCAATGGTACTTTTGTCTGAGGGTTAGCTTAATATCTCAATCAGTGACTGTTTTGTAATTGCTACCAAAATTGGAAAGTTTCAAAAATGAATGCCTCACATTTCACAGTATGTATGTAGCCTGATCTGATTATATTTTAGGGCTTTGTACACTCACCAGGTTATATCCTTGGGTAATTAACTGGGAAATTAGGTTTACATGGGTATACGAAGAGCCTAGACAGTTTTGAACGAGGGCTAGAAGTAACTTTGCTTTAGAAAACTGGAATTGTTCAGCTTGAGGTGATTTATCCTTTACTATGACTTGATTTTCGAAATCAATTACAGTACATCTGTTCATTGCCCATCTGGAGATACTTTACTTTGTGGTAAATTTCCCAAATATGTCTTGCTTAATTTGTATCATGCAAAGTGAAAACCTTTTTAAGTAGGAATGTGGGAAATACCCAGGGCCAGGAGACAATACTCCACTGTAAAATATAGACTGAGATGTGACAACTCATAGCGACCACTGCCATTAATGTGGATTCAAATATCAGGATTTAATGGCAGACCCAGACTGAAGTCTTCTTTGCCTACAGTATACAGTGTATTCAATTACACATGAGAGGAAGTATATAACACAGTCAAGCCCCCTGGACTGTTGAATTTACTATACTGATGAAGTGTGATGATTTAATTGACACTTATAATACACACATTATGTACGGCATACAGTCGGTATGGTTACATGACTGTTGGCAAATGTATTAGTGCAGAGTGTGTGCTAGTGTGATCTATTTGATACCCTAATCAAGTAAAATTAGTTACACCTTATTTGAAGCAGTATCTCATCTTCATCAATAAAGTAATACCACAACTGGAACTGGTTAAACTGCAGTAATGAAGCAATTCATTAGGACATATATAACACGGCATAAGGACCAATCCTCTCAACCCAAACTACAATTCTTGTAGGGGTTTACTGAAATTCTCAATTGGCTCAGCTCTTTGATTGACCCCTCCTTCAAACACTGCAGAATACCAAAGTTTATATTAAACAGCAAGAGTGTTTTGATCAGTGGCATAACAAGCAGGGGCAGGGGGGGGGGTGGGAGCCCCCCAGTGAAATGCCTTGTCCCCTCGCCCCCACCATGCCCCCCCAAATGCAATTTGCAGGTTGATAAAAAATAGGCAAAATTTGTGTGAGACAAAAACTCCACAAACATTGCTTGACTATCACGATTTTCTAGTATTTGCACAGAAAAATGGTTACTACAATACAGAAATTCAGGTTGGGCAAATTACAAGTACTTCTCCAGAAATCCAGGGCACCGTTGTGGTGACTTGAAAGTTGTATTCGGAACAGGTAACTGACAAGTTTCTTTAGCTCCGTTTGGATGTAGTACTAACATGCGTCCACAGCACATTAGCGGTCGGTCGATGCCTCCTATATGTTTCACAGAACATTTAGGAGAGTTGTTCATGGGCACTAAGTGCACAGGAGAACCGTCTCAGCCCCATAGAGCAAGATGTAAGAACTTGATAAAGGGAGGAATCCCCAAAACAGCTGTGATCGCATTAGGACAATTGTGGGAGGGGCTTAAGTAAGAAGGTTTGGAGAATTAGTACTGTTTGGGGTGAGAGAATTGGGCCTTTAAGATACATGAGCTGCTATAATAAGTCACTTTAATTTCTAATTTCCCCCTCCTCTTAAAGACACCTCTGATGGGGGTATTCTGAAAACCTTACTTTTACAAATAATAGGTGCTCAAACCTTTGTAGTTTTTTTTTTTATTGACTTTGTTTTCTCTCCCTCACCACCTTACTTTATCTTCCTCAGTTTGTTTTTAATTCAGACTTGATGAGGATACCATTCTCTTTTGACAATTCACACCTATTGAAAATAAACTTATACCTGAGCCTGCTAGACCATGACACATTGCCAAGGTCAAGAGAAATAAGCCATAGTTCAGTTCACAGGTCTGTCAATAGTTTCTCCAGTTACATACATTTTATCAATGTTCCAAACAACAAACTGGTAATTTTGTCTAGATAAACAAATCAGACCAGCTGGTGATGGTGACCATTAGTGAGATCCATCGGCCTTAAATCCACTCAACTTTATTTGTCTATACCTTTTGTACACCCTCACATTCAGTGAAATATTGAGGGGGGCTACCAAAATTCTCAATTGGCTCAGCTCTTTGACTGACAGCTAATTCAAACAATGCAGAGTACCAAAGCTTATATCACACAGCATGAATGGTACTGGAAGTGCTTTGATTTTATAAATAGAGTTTTTCTTTACTCACCTCCAAGCAATAAACTGAGATTATATCTGGATGAGCATGAATTTCAGACAATTGTGGGAGGGGCTTAAGTAAGAAGGTACGGAGAATTGGTATTGTTTGGGGTGAGAGGACTGGGCCTTTAAGTAATATCCATACACTCAATGAGCCTCTTTATCACCATTTTCAACAGTGTACCAAAGTTTGCTATAGAAAGAATCATACTCTTATGAAAGGCCATTTTCTGCTGGGTTTCAACTCTTTGTGACCTGTGAAGCAGTTTTTTTGAGTAGGTTAATAAAATTCACCAAATTTTCCAAACCTCTGAAATTTTCTTCACATGCTAATGAAAAATGGTCGGACTTAAACAATTATCTTCACACACTTAAATGTTTCTTGAGTGAGTAGTTAAAGATTGAATTCTTTTTGCAAACTTGCATCCAGATACTTTTTCAAATTATGAATAAATTAGTTACTACAAGTCCGGATACAATTAAATTGGAAATATTTACATTTTGTGCAAACTAATGGATGTACAGCTTGACATACTATGCACTTAGTGTGATTTTGGACTTCTGTTAACTCAAAACATATTTTCGCAACCTTGTGATTGCTTGCCCTTTTAATTTAACATTAGCAATCTTCTGTGTAGTTTGGATTCCATTGCAGAATGAGTGTGGCAGTACCATGTTAAACAAGTCTGAGTCAATACTTACAGTCTGCAGGCTATTATAAATCTCTTTAAAACTACCCATTCATAAACTACATTTAGAGCAAAGCTTTCTTCAAAACTTAAGGTCAACCAAACAGTCTGAGGCCCTAGAAATACAAACTGGGCAGTAATTTATCATTTAGTAAAGAGATGCCTGTGGTAAGGCAACAACAGTTACATGTATCCCAAATGGAATCATGAATGTACAGAGAATGTTGGTTGTGTTAAAAGAGAAATTAAGTCATCCCAACTTGAAGTACTGTAGTAGACTGTCCCTGTTTCCTGATCGATTCTGGAGAGTCATGTGACAGTATTTTTTTCTCCTCAAATGTGAAATTTACTAGGAGTTATTGCTTGGTTTACCTTGAATACTCAATACTGAAGCCCTAAAATATTATGAAAGTTACCTTGAAGAAAAATAGTAAGAAATTTGTGCAATGTAGCTTTTTCTTCAAAATGAGTTTAGGGTGACTGCTCTTGTCCTTTAAGTTTGTGGAATGTTGCTAGTTGTTTTGGAACAGGGTGTTGAGCAAGCGATGCCTCTTGCCATCTTTGAGACAGCGGAAACAGTAATGAAGACAGCCAATGTTTCAAGATGTGGCCCAAGAGATGTGATATTAGAAAGCAACATTAAAAAAAACAAACAAACAAACAAACAAAAGAGGCAAAAGACACAAGACATATGCAGGTAGGTTACACAATTGTTACTAACTAAATTAGCTAGAGACATCATTTTTGCACTTGGTATGAGGATACGGTTTTTATCATTTACTTATCAGTGTCAGCTGAAACTCCCAAAATCAAAATTCAGCCTAAAACCTACTTATGACTTGTTACAATATTAAGGTATTTCCTCCATTTGATTTCTAATACCCTCCACTTGAGTGTTGTAAAATGTTGACTGTAAAGATTGAGGGAAGTCTTTATTTCTTTATTTCTCACTTTTACATATGATCACCCTAAAGCTTAAATTTGGGGTCTAAGTAAGGTACGACCTGCTTTGTGGTTGGCTAAGATTTAATGCAAATTGTTCCTCTCTGCCTCTTTGTCTGCAAAATTATTTCTCCTTGATGAGATGCTATCCAGGTACCTGACAATTTGACCAGGGACCTTGGACACCTTAACCAAGGCCATCAAATGACCTTCACACCGCACATGTGTGTTGTCTCCTCAAACAACTCTGTACTGGCCATGAAGGCTTGTTTGAATGCTACTCAGCTGAACAGCTGTTCTATGAATGCTCTGTATCCTTCTATTTGATCTGGTAGAAAAGAAATTCTAGGCCATTTATGCAGGCTTATTATTAGATCCCATGCAAACTTCTTTACAAAAAGTAAGTAAAACAGTTCAGAAATGCCTACATATGCCCCACTCTCAACCACATAGTTCATTTTTGTACGGCAAATGTCCTTTATTAGAATTTCTACGATGAGGACAAAACATACTGTAAGTATTACTATTTAGAATGATCTTGATCCCATTGGACTATTTTTCCATTTGTAATGGTAAGTTCTCCTTGTATTATTAAAAATTCACAAATTTACTTTTTTTTATTTTCTTTTCAAAATTTTTGCCTTACTCATCTTCAAGCACAGAGTTTTATTCTTTTGTATTTAACTACTTTTGAACAATAAATTCTCACACTAATGGTTAAGAGCAGTCTCCCCCCAACTTATTTTGAAGAAACAGCAAATTATCAAAAATTTTCCTTGTATTTCTTTTCAAAGTATCCTTCATAATAGTTTATAACTTCAATATTGCATATTCAATGTAAAATAAAGAGCAGTTACTTTTAGTAAATTTCATATCCAAAGAGAAAATTTGTTATTACATGACTCACAACAGCCAATCATGAAACAGGACAGCCTACTTCACTACTTCAAATTGGGGTGACTGCTCTTGCCCTCTTGAGAATGTTTTGATCATACACATTGAGCTTTTCTATACTCACCCTGAAGCAATAAACTGAGATTCTGTCTGGATAAGGGTGTATTTCAGACAATTGTGGGAGGGCCTTAAGTTAGAAGGTTAGGAGAATTGGTACTGTTTAGGGTGAGAGAATTGGGCCTTTAAACCTATAGCTCACAGTAAGGAATACTTACATGCTGTAAAACTACACTGTTGTAACAGTAAACAACTCTGTGCACACAACTGAACACTTACCCTTATAACACAGGTACAAAGTCTAAATGTTTGTGAAGCTAATAAGGACTGACTTTTACATTTTGACAGAATGCCCTAAATATCTGCCCTTAACTAACCACACAGGTGAAGGAAACTATATTGCATTGTGACTGCACAGTGCTGATGAAGAACTTACCCCTTGACGCCTATAAATCTTAGTCAACAATGTCGAACAAAAATATTTTTGGGGGTAGATTTGCTAGATAATAAACAAGAAGCCAACCATACTATAAACCTATTTAAGGGCCAAGTCAGTTACAACACACATTTCGAAAAAATGTCTAAACATTTAAATGTTGAATTTTTTTAGTTTCCTTTGAAACATCTTTCAGAATGTTTTTACAGGACAATGAAAGATTATAAGATGGGTTGAATGAGCTATTTTGAACAAATTCAGCACTTCAGTAAAAAATGTTGCCTATGACGACAGAGGACTATACATGAACATGCACAAGCTCTACGGCTGGCCGGATTCCTCCATTAGCCGGGTGCCCCACTTGTGGTACGGGATGTTGTTTTGAGTGGTGTTCAGCACAAAGGAAAATATTAAACAACTGATCAATTCAAAACATTATTTGGTCTCACAGGAAAGTAAAAATCCCCCCAACTCTTAACCAAACACTCTAGTCTTCTTTCAGTCTTCTTTCACAATAATCAGTCACAATATGTGCTCTGTCTACCCACTGACTGTAGGTCTATATTGTATTTTTCCAAGATTTCTGAAGTACATCTTCAAAATGCTACTTCTAACAACTAGCCAGGGTAATTTCAAAATGTTTGTGTTTAGCAATTTTCTTAATCTGACAAAAAAAATCCCCTTCACAATTCACAAAAGTTGCTTCAACCAAAATGATTTACCAAAAATTAACAAATCTAGTAGGTGAGCTATGTTCATCAGAAAAAAAAACAACAAAACTCATCTGAGGCCCTAGAGAAGCACAAAAATTTTCCCCCAGGAAGGTGAACACCAGCACACTAGATTGTCAAACAAGACGAACGTCTAGACGAGTTGCGGTGCCGACAAACCAAGTCGTCTTGTACTTTAAAGGTGATTTTATATTTTAGGGGGACAAAAATACCATTCCAAAATACTTGTATTGTGTTTTGCCCAATAGCAGCTAAGTTAAGTTCCACACTTGTAATCCAGGAACATTGTTCATTCACTTTAGAAATGTGGTTGAGGTGGAACGTGTAACACGCTAAAGAAATACCCCATTGCCGGTATAATGAGGTTTGCTCATTTTGAACTCATAGTTGACAGTAAATCAGGAAAAGATGATACAGCAGTTGATTTAGAACTGTAGAAAGAGCAAAACGTCACATCAGGTAACATTTCAAACGTCCTTTACAAGCTGTTGCTTGTTCATTCAATATAAGGTATCCCTAATGTCCAGGCTCCTTAGTAACTCCTCGTACACCATGAGGGTTTCTGATAAAAGATGGTAAAGCCGCAAAGGCTCAAGACAGACCATTCGACCAAACAGACGTTAGTCAAAATTGTATTTTAAGCAGTGCAGTTAATAAGGAAAAACATGCCATTTGTTTAGCTGTTTAGTGAATACAGGTGGAGTACACTGTCATGACGTAATGTTGAAAACGATAATGAGTCTGTATATACATGACAGTAACGTTGTAGTCACTTGGTTGAAGATGGATTTATGTTAATGAACAAAAGGAAAAAATTCCAGTGTTGAACATAAAGAATTTTTAAAGATTAATGGTTTTTAAAAAGTTCTGTACGCTCCGCACCAAGTTTACTCTCAGCTTTCCTAATAAAAAATTGTTGTAAGTAACATGTAATAACAAGTTAACGAGAATCAAAAGAAATGTCGATATCTCAGATTTACCATAATCTTTACAAATGATGAAATAAAATGAAAAATATATAAAACAGCAAAGTAAAAATTCCTTTGTCAGCGTTACTTACACCTACATTCTCTCAACATAAATGTTAATATGATCATATTTCACTCTAGCCTTAGGCCTATTGTCACTGTTTCTCCAATTTATATTAATCCGCACACATACGTCACTACTAACCCTTCGCCAGTAACTTCTTAGATTAGTAATGTATAGACACTTGAGCAGCGTTGACCTCCACAAATCAGAGAACCGAATCAATCACTTACAAATCATAAAGATAAATTGCAACATCTATACGTCCCTTCATGAAACCTGAATACCAAAAATATCGATGTCCCTAGTTTATAAACTATTAGCCGCGATTCGTCTGTCATCACATCATTAAACAGTCTCGCTTCTTCCTACACTCTGTATCAAGAACTTCTTGTCGCCTTTCTGACAGTGACTTCTTACTACGGAACAAAACTGTTGCCATTGCACTATATAAAAATTGTTTTAATAATTTCCATGCATTTCTTTTTCTAATAAAAAATAATAATATAGCAAGTTTATGTATGGCCACGACTACTTAACTGATCAAACGATAACCTAAAATATTTAAAAGCAATAAGAAAGCCAGGTCTATGAATAAGACTGCACTGTCCAGTAAAAAACTCCGTAAAGACAAATTTCATCATTCCAACCACTCATATGCAATAGCTCAACAAATCACTTTCAAAGAAAAAACGGACTTCATGAAAAATAGACGTTTCGCTGATAACACCACAGCCAGTGACATAACAAAAAAGAGCATAACTAGCTTATATATAAGTGTCTTGCTACTTTACCGTTTACGAAATGAACCACCTGGCTAAAAATTTACAGTGCGAATTTTCTTGTACCTGTTCAAAACTTTGTTGTGTAAGCTAACAATCTGAACCCTCTACAAACGGTCCAAATTTAACGTTTACGTTCGTTTAACATAAATATAAAAAAATGATAAGGCAATCATTTTTAATTGTTTTACAGTGACGTAAATCCCGGAGAAGGCAAGGGATGTCTTTGCTTCCTCAAGTAAAAAAGGAAAGCCAAACTGTCATATGGCTCCCTCAAAATTTTAAATAACCATTTCAAAATCAACACATTTTTGACAAGAGATGAACTATCCATGGCCTTTAAAAAGACCAAATCAGTTGGTTTTCAAGGGCTTCTCCCCCAACTGAAGACCCAAAGCAGTCCCTGAATGATTGTGCAAAACCTTCATTCATGCAGACCTCTTCCCAATATCTCAAACAGATCATCGCCCAGCGTAATAACAAAAGGTTGCTCTCATCACATACAAATATAAAACGAGATATAAATGAGCATGTTAAAACCCTACCGTGACAACTCTTTACATTAAATTATGTGGTCATGTTAACACTTCTTCATCTTATGATGTGCGCTTCTCCGTAAATGTATAAATATCCCCAAGAACATTCCCTCTGAATTTGGTTTTTAAGCATTCTTCTTTAGTGGAGCTTCTGAGCAATGGCAACTCGTGGTGTAAATATGTGGAGAGGTACATAATGAACTTACAATGACTTGTCTTAAATAAAGATGATCATCTTCCCTGTAACCAATAATGCCAAACACCGAAAAAAAAAAAAAACAATTACCACCCACAACAACGAAAAAATAAAATGTACATGTAGATCTTTCGGAGCATTATAAATAATACATCACGATCGTCATGTTCCCTACTTTCCCCCATCATCACACCTCTGACTCTTTTCATATCCACTAGAGCCTTTTTTTGTTTGATCCCAACTCTGACATCATCATTTTCTCCCCTTCATAACTTTTATCTTGAAATTCACCCCCATACTTTCTTTTTCTTTGTTGCCAACCTTTCCTTTCTACAAAAAAAAAAAAAAAAAAAAAATCTTTGAACGGCCCTTCTTGGGCATTGTTATATTCTCCACATAATTTTAAAGTTTAAAATAACAAATTTACCATAACCAGACACCTTGATATAACACAAATATTAATACGAGCCATCTCATACAAATAATATTTACCTACCAATAACAATGCTTCCCTCCAACAGAAACTTACTTTATGAAATAACAGTGAACAAAACTCCTCTAAACTATCAAACTTTTTACTCCACAGCAACCCCGACCATGTCACTTGAAAAGAATAAATCTCTACAAAGAAATCCTCATATAAATACTCAAAATTCACTAAACACCTCGATGAATTAAAAAAAAAAAACAACCAAAATGATGGTGCTGTGTTAAATTAAACAATATATTATTCCCCAGAGTACACACGGACCTGGTTTTTCCGCAAGATTGTTACTAAAAATAGAACACGTTTGCAAATTTAACGTGAAAAAACCCCAATTTTACACTCTCACGAAAATCATATTTACACCAAAACTTAAAAACACGAAAGAGAAGTACCATCCCTACAAATTGCACTAAACCGTATTTCGATACCACAAAGCATCTAGAAGGAGATAGAAATAAAGTGCCGGAAAAGTCAGAAATTGACATCGCGAGAGTAACTGCATTAGTTGCGGTGCTGCCTGCAAGGCAGGCACCGCAACTAAAAATATGCACATGGTCTCTCAGCAAAAGTAATTGAGGAAGCTTGCTCTAGGGGTCCAACATACTTATAAATATCAACTGAGGTGATTTGCCTTTCCTCTTACATTTACATAACCATTTTCAAAGTGTTCTCACCTTTACATAATTTCCTCTGTAAAAAACACATGATTCCCTAAAAAGTCTTGCCCTAAACATTCCCCATTTGTCTAGTAGGTCCACAACTGGGTCAGCATACTGCAAATGAAAGGAAAACAGCATGTGGGTCACTTAAAATGAAATTATTCATATACATGCAAATTAAATAAAAACATTGTTAAATTAAGTATAATACCAAAGTGGGGGAATAAATAATCAATCTAGAAACGAATCCCACCAACATTGTTCGAAATCAAAGACCCTTAAAATACTTTTTTTCTAACAATCATATCTTCACATAAACTTATCCTTGACATGGTAGCTACATTTAATATACAATAGTCAGATACGTGGATAAGAAAATCCTTGTTTAAGGGTCTAATTCTGCATTTTTGTTGATGAATGTGGGATTTTCGATGAAGAAATGTACTTTAAGACAGAGTAGAGTACCAAAGGGGCCAGGCAGTGGCTGGAACCCTAAGTCAATGATTTGACAACCACATAACAACATGGTTCTTGTCAACCTCTGTCTTTAAAACCAATTGGTTAGAGACTGAGCCAAATCTCCATCTAACAAGTGAAATCCGTCTTTACACTCACCCTCTTCACACTGTCATAGGTCAAATATTTGTGAAGTAGAAGGCAGTGACACTTGTCCACTCATTGGTGGCATTACAAACCATTTAGGTTTGGTTTGTTGGAATTTTATCCATCAATGTCTGAAATTCTGGTTAAATACAGCAGTGGCACTGGATTGTTTCGTGACTTTATATGTAGCCCATCACACACTCCAGAATTAAAGTCCACCTTACAAATTTAATAAGGAGAGACTATAACAGCTGACTGCTACCACATACAAGGTTCATTTTGTATCAGTTCTGTATCAGAGTGTTGACTTCCCTGACATCATACAATTAGACAAGGAAGGGGGGAAGGGGCAATTAGATGAGACTTGCATACAGATTAACTCACACAGTACATTTCACACTAAGAAAGAAGGTCAGCACAAATTTGAAATGTAGATAGGCAATTACTAGTGTTCTTCAAAGTACTTCAAATGACAATGTTCCATCCAGGGTAGTCTCTATCAGAAGTTATGCTAATTCACATCTCCATGTGTATGATGAACTATTCCCATCACAGTTGACTTCATAATTGAAATCTGCCATCCCCCACAAAGGAAATAGGTTTTGGTTAGATTCAATAGTAACTGAAACTATTCAATTAATTCTTTCGTCTCTAAATGCAAATTAATCAACGGGAAAAGAGCAGACACTTCAGCATTGTATGATTCTGAAAGTATTTTGTTCACTACCATTCATCTACGAATGATTTTTTAAGGTCAGGTTTAGGTGGAAAAAAGTATTGCGCTGATATCATGTAAACTTTATCCAGGAATAACATAGAATTGGTTCACTATCTTTCATGCCTGTAAAAATTGGTCAAGCTGCACAATGACTTAAGTACAGTTACTAAGGAAAGTCAAACAACTTGAACACTATGGAGAAAGGGAAAATAAAGTCTGTCAGATGGTAGAGCATACATGAAAGATTTAGAGGGTAGACAGATTGAGGGGAAGGAGGACTAATTTTGTCCTTTTTGTCCCATCTTGATATTTTAACCCCAGTAAAGTACCTAGTTTAACCCTCCCCCTCCCCATGAAAAATCAAGCATTTGGGGCTTAGAGTTGTCACTTTTAATAGCAAAATTTTATCAGAAAATAATATTAAAAATTAAATTCTGACTAAGAAAGGAGAGTGGATGTTTGAACCTCTGAATTCCAAATCACATCTTGATAATCTCAAAAATTTTCACATTGTCTCTCTAATGATTCTTTCTCAAGTTCCATTATTTCTAGAACAGGGGACTTTAAGCAAGTCTTTCAGCAACTGATAGTCCAGTCCCCATTTGCTGATGACACTTGAGTTCAGAACTACATTTCATCTCCCACACAAGGGGGTAATTTCAATTGAAAGACCTACAGAGGACTTACCTTTGCAAGACTGGCAGTGAATAAAACACACTCATAGAGCTCGCCCATTCGTTTAAGAAAAGTATCCACGTGTGGTCTCTTTAAGACATAAACCTGTGGAATAGAAATTCAATGAGACTATTTAATTAATGTTTCACAATACCTTCTACGCTAATCTATCTTTTTCAGACAGAAATACTGTAGAAAGGATGGTGCAATCAGCTGTATCCTTCTACGGTAATGGGAGTTTGGCAGGGTCAAAGGTCAAACACACATTATACAGACTCATTGCTTCTGGTACCGTGACTTAAAGCAGCACTGGGTAACTTCAATTATTAAAATTTTGGTTATCATGAGGTGTAATATGCTCTAAAATTATTCCACATTTTTTATGCTGCACTAAAATTGAAAGTAGTATGTACCATACAAAGATTCAAGGCAGTCTCCTCCAACATTAAACATTAAAGGGCCAAATTAACCTCTCACCCCAAACTAAAATTTTGGTACCCAAGTACCGAAATTCTCAATAGGCTCAGCTCTTTGATTGACGGCTACTTCAAACAATCTAGAGTGCCAAAGCTTAAATTGCACTCCATGAACGGTACTGAGAGTGTTTTGATTATATAAATTGAGTTTTTCTATACTCACCTTGAAGCAATAAACTGAGATTGTGTCTGGATGAGGATGAATTTCAGATAATTATGGGAGGGGCTTCAGTAAGAAGGTTAGGAGAATTGGTACTGTTTGGGATGAGAGAACTGTACCTTTAAACATGGGATAGTAAATGAGTCAACTGCACAGATGTACTGGACAGGGTGCAAGGGGGTACTGGACCCCCTATTTGCCCATCTGGGCAAAAACAATTGGTCTATTTGGGCAAAACATGATGAATGGTGCTATTATTTAGGCAAAAATTGCTCTTGCCCTCGCCACAAAAATTACCCCCACAATGCCAACGGTCAGCTAAATTTTTCTATGCAGGGTCTGCAGGAGACAATCTCACTGTACATAGGTCGACAGCAAATGTGAAAGTACTTAATTCGCGTCTAATACTTGAAAAGCTTCCAGTATTGTGCATCAAGTTTATGGAACAAATTACAAGATGAAATACAAACTTGCACAGAACTTTCTGTTGTTAAGAAATTTAAAACTGACGACTCATTTGTTGAAAAATGCTTACACTTTGTGATTTGATTTTTGTTTCATTGTAAAGCCTCTTGATTATTTACTTTCAGAGCTCTGATTGGCACTATATAATCTTAACTCACTATTATTAACTTCTTATTTCAAAGAATGTCTGTATGCAAACTGCATGTTGAAATGAAAATTGAAAAGATCAGAAACTTTGTCCAAACTGTGGGATGTACCCAACACCTTCAAAACCCCAACAAGCCAATGGACAATAGCAACGTATCCATCTAAAATATTTTATACAAAAGGGAAAAATTTGAAATACTTATGGAGTGGGAGTTCCATATTTCAAATAATATCTGAAAATATCCCATGGGAAAGAGGTACTAGGGCATCCTCCCCCTTTAATGCTAATAGCTATCTCCTTGAGGGCTGAGAAATACCTACTCCTTGAGGGCTGCAAAGAACCAAAATCAATTCTCAAATACTGTCCTGACCTCCTTTTAAAAACTTGATCTATAAGACATATGCCCATTTAAAAAGAGTCAAAGGGTGAATTGCACTACCACATGAGGAGGGTACTTACAGTAAATGCCAAATTCATTAACCTGCAATGATCAACAGTGTCACCTAGAAGTTAGAACCCTCTCTCTGGGCTTTTAAATGTTGCCCTTTTTTCCAACAAAGCAGAAGACACCTTTAGTGATGACCCCAACTGGCCAATATTCTACAGACACACTTCATTAGAGAACCAAATTTTGTCATGAGGACAGGAAATTATTACTAATTCCGTTGGATATTTGAACCAAAACAACTTGAGGCAATAAAAACGTGTCTAGGGAGTCTGTAATCTTATCTCCAAACCAATATCAAATAAAGCTGGACAGAGTAACAAAGTTATGATCTTACACGTTACCAGCAAACGGATCGGGGTCACTTGGAATAAGAAGCGCCTGGACGTTTTGTGTAACACATCAAAATTACTCCTTTTTTTTCACTGTACAGCCTATCTATAAACTAACAGGAAATCCTTTAACCTAAAAATGAAACGGTTGGTCTATTCTACAGGTCTAACCCATAGACTTGTGGTATACAGATTGGATGGAATTAAGTATGCATTCTTTCCTACATATTTCATTGAATTTAATACGAGGTTCTCTCTCACCATTTTTGCTGTCAAAAAGCCACACATTGATTTTTTTTATATAAATTTCATTAATGCTGGTTGCAAAAACTCTGCATTACACAGGAATTGTGGCAACTACTTACGTTTACCAGCTGTGCATTGGCTAACCATGGGAGCATTTGAGATGAGTTAAAAATTGTTTAGATGGTGTTCACATTAGATTGAGGCATGGAGGGTGTAGCAATTGATCTGTGATTGTGTTTGTCAAACCAATGATGGAAATCAATAAATCTGTAATAATAATTTCAATGTACTTATTACTAACTGGTTAATGAATATGACAAATTTTTGGTAAGATCCACCTATTTTGGGTGTAACTAAGAAAATCAAATAAGCTTACAAAGTAATTAGGGAAAAATTTTAAGGCTTGTATGTAACCATCCTATCATACTGCGGACTTGTAAAAAAAATTATTTCAGGTATGGTAAAATAGGGTTACATGATGTAAATAGGAGGTGAGAAGGGGTGACGTAGATAATGTATTTGTTTTGTCTCCATGGAAACCCACTGTGGAAGATTCCCTGCCAATAGAATGGGGATAAATTTGCAGTCATTGTGAAATATTTAAATGATTTTGATACCAATCTGTAAGTCCCACTACAATAAACTTTAAATACCCTGCACTGCAACTAACAAAAACTTAAAGAGGTCCTAGTCCACCCTACTTTTGTACTTCTTGCCTTCAATATCCATACTGTGTATTCCATTAGTGCCTGAGGATACCACTGTTCCATTAAAGAAATAAAATACACAGGAAATACACCATTCAACTTTGTACACAATTCTTTGAAGTTACAGTCACAGGTACACTGTGTACTCTGCATCATGTGATGTTTGATGAGGCCTATCATCGTTTGTATATCGGTTAATAAACACCATCCAAGGCTCAATTTTCTCAACACAAGTTCAAGAAGGACAGTGACAAATGTTTGCATAGAGAAATGGAACATTTATGGCAGCATTTACTGTACTACAAACCTCATCTGCAACATCTCGAACATCTCCGAAACATTTTATGATAAAATCTGCTACCGTGACATGTTTGATTCAGTTTTCTATTTCTTCTGTAATACTAAAGTACAATTTGACCATGTTATTGCCTTTTGACAAATAAGGAAGTTTATGAATACTACATAATTAAACAGGCAATCCATAGTTCATCAGACTGTTTAAACCATTTAAGTCCTTTGTTTCCTTACCTGATGTTCTGTTCCATCGATTTCCACGGGAACAATAAAATCTGCATTACTAATAGGCTGTGAAAGAAAAAGAAGGAATCAGGATGAGATCTGCTGCACGTTACATTTATTAAATCAGAATCATTTTTACTTTACCTCACAGTTCAACATTTTCTTTACTACAGAATTCAATGACCTTTACATAGCAAGTATTTTGAAACATATCGAGAGATTTCCAATTTTTAAAAACACCATTTATGATACAGTGAAGGAGAAATGCAGTGACTCCAACTTGGATTGGTGTAGAACACTGTCCTGTTTCATCATTGGCTCTTGAGAGTCATGTGACTGTTTTTCTTCTCCTCAAATGTCAAATCTACTAGGCCTACCATTTGGTTTAGTTTGGATAGTGGATACACAACCATGAAGTCCTTTTTTTTTTATTTTGAAACACTCTTTGAGGGGAAATAAGAAGGAAATTGTGACATTTAGCAATAGGTTCAAAATAGGTTTTGGGTTAACTGTTAAATTTTTTAAAATATATTATGAGTTTTAAACGTAACCAGAAAATTCCACCTTGTAAAGCCACAATCTACAGTACTTTAAAAAACCTAGGGATACACATCTGAAAAACTCTTTTATTCTAAAATTATTCACTTCAAAATGTGTAAATTAAGATGTCCCAGTTTAAACCACTTTCACAGTCTGTAAAATGAAAATATCAATGTCCATGATTTTCCGAGTTATGCACAACATTGTAATTCTAAAGTTTCCATGGTAACAGGATCCAACCTCAATTCTTTTTTTCGAACCTGTAAACAATATTATTTTCATATCTGTGATTTATATGACCTCTGTCAAAGTCTTATTAAAGATCACAAAACATAAGCCCTGGCACCATTTTATTTAATGTTGCTTCCCTTGTAATTAGCCCATGAGCAAAGCTGATATCCAGACACACACACAGCAGATGGTATCTTTTCATCAATCTGTTATATTTTCAATTTTTTTGTTTTCAAGAATGTCATTTTACAAAACCGATCTATTAACTTTGGCCAGAGACACACTTTTTCATGCAAAGCAAAAACAACAGGCAAGTACAGTATTAATTTCAGGTGGTCTTTGATATCTATGTGTTATTCTTAGAGGGTTACCATGGCAACAGTGAAATGTGAGGACAGGTGGAATTTTAATAGCAAGGATTTTAATAAAGAGGAAACATTCATGATATTGAAAGCCTGATGAACATGTTCAAGTACAAAGTGAATGTCAAGTAAGTGGAGTACTTAAATGATAGTCTGTGACCAACTTCTTTTTTTTTTCAGACACAACACCAAAACGAGCCGTTTTTTTATCACATGTGACCTTGCTTAATTAAACAAATATGGTGTCTAAAACTGCAGAGCCCTGCAATCTGAGGTGGATCAAAATTTAAACACCAATCCCGCCTTCCCACGTTACTCGAGAGGGACGTAACACAGTGTTACCTTGTGTGGGAAGAAGCGAGAGCACAGTCTCGGTATACCATTGCTACAAATGTCCATAGAGTCAATTTTGGAAAAACATGTTGGATAACAATATTCTTGGTTGATGGGTCTATATGCTTATCTTTACCGCTTGATATCACTAATATTTGCATAGCCAAAGGGAAAGGAGGAGAAGTGGGTTAGGTTATGTTAGTTGGGAGTTTTACGGTCCAGTTTCCAACCGATTGGTTCAAATCAAGCTGGCCAAAGCCTTTTTTCCATGCAGTTGTGGCTCACTGGCTTGTTTTCCCTACTCCAATGCTTATGCTGAACACCAAGCACAATTGCAGTGGGTTCCATTTTTGAAGTCTTGACCTGGCCAGGGCTCGAACTCCCAACCTCCCGAATGCAAGTCTGATGCATTAACCACTTGATCATACAGTCCGTCCTAGGAAGTGAGGTGGGTTAGTTTACATTCAACAACACACCAACACAAATGTGTTATCTAGTGTCATACTGTTCAAATAATGTTCAAGTACTCCTGATTAGTCACCTCTTACTCTTACGACGGACAGGGAATATCGTGGGCATATACAACCCCCAGCCCACACAGGACAATCACTGAGGGACTTGATCCATTTTTTGGTGCAGACAATCCGCCAGGCATGGGATGAGTAATAACGGTCTGATATGCACATTTTATAGATGATGGTCAGGGACAAACCTCTGGCCACACACAACCTCCTCAGCCCACCTACATGCAGTTTTACGTCATACCCAGGAGGTGAGGTGGGAGACCATGGGTCCGCAATCAAATTCTGAAAAAATTTTAATGGAAGAAGATAATTGACTTCAAATGATGTTAAATATTTTACCAGATTCCATCTAGTGATCTGAGGGTACCTAAAGGAAAAATACAGTCCTCCCACATTGGATTAATGTAGTAAAGTAGTAGAATATTCTATTCCTTCAGAAGTTTAAAACAACTTTGAAGCAACTGCAAAATGTACCTAAATGTTACAAAAATTTCACCTTCCCCACACAGGGGATCAGGCTCTGCAGTTGGCCAAACCAAACAATGAAAAACCCTGCCCACACCCCAGGGTTTCAATATCACTTATGGTTATTCATGATTCAAGCATTGATTAAAAATTGCCCCACAGAGAAGTAATTTTTCATACTTTTAATGCAGTTTACATTAAATATCCAGCTATGTACTTACAAGGTCACCAACTCTTTCAGCATTTATGGAAAATAAAGGTTTTTGTTGAAAGACCTAGATCTTTAGCCCAAATTTTGAACAAGAGGATACTGTTAGTCTGTGTACCTATACTGTTATGTATTCACCTGAAACAGTTCAAACAATCTTGGCAAATAGTTTTGGATATGACAGACTTGCAATTCTAATACATATAGAGACCGTACAACACTGTCTAAATATCCTGAGTGAGCGCTGTAAGTCTAATCACTTCGTCAATATGTTTCACATCACAGACCCTGACTGACAAGAGACTGCATTCAACCATAGACATTAATCAGTTCACACACCATAAAGAAGCTGGATGACTAGTTTGCTTTTAGACTCTAGTACAAACAGTCACTATGCTGTACTTAAATACATGCCTAGACACCTATAATGAATTCATAGACTGATATCACTAAAAGAGAATATATATCACATATGTGAGTACTGTATACGTCCGCAGTATATAAACTTCCTAAACGTAAGTTTGCGAGATTACAAGGATACAATTTGATCCTCCCTTACCTTGCATTCATTGATTGAAGTAATACCAACTGCATTATTAAAACAATAGCAATGCCCATTTGGTACTGAGAAAGTGAGAAATGTGTTCTAGTTGTAACCACAGAAACATTCTAAAAATTAAAATGTTTTCATAATTAGGGGTAGAAATGTTGACATACTGCAGTTAGTCAATATCAAGAAAACACCGGTAATTACCTAACACACAGTAAATCAAGGTAGCATGGCTACGTATGTTATTTTCATAAGTGTAAATATATAAACATATATTTTTTACATATATATATAAATGTAGTGCTAATTCCCCCTTTACATATTCCCTTAATATCTCCAAGGTATAATCAACAATATTTCAATGGCCTGCAGTCCATGCGTGTTAATGGATACTGTACGTGTCCGTAAATACTGACTTTAAAGTAATTGCATACAGATTGTGTGTTGAAGAGGACTTTTCCATACGTTTACGTATCCCTATATAAAAAGTGTGTGATTTTTTGCCCTACTGTTTTCTTGGCACTATGGTAAATTTTGAAACAATTTTTTTTTGCCTTAAGTGGGGAACTAGTGAAATATCTAATATACATAACAAGATAAAGCATTGAGGCATCCGATAGCAATTTTACTCCTGAGTATATACACTGTATATGTATACAATATGTAAAAGCATGATGGTTGGCGTGTGTTGGAAATATATATATAAGGAGAAACAACAAACGACAAAAAATGATACTTTCATTTCCAACTATATACGTTTACACAAACGATAAAATAAAATTATAAACAAAATATTTCGAGCGTCGTATACACCGCTCTTCCTCAGTTGAACTGAATAACAGTAGGTAGAGACCTTATCGTATATAGTTGGAAATGAAAGTATCATTTTTTGTCATTTGTTGTTTCTCCTTATACAATATATATATATATATAAATACATATATATTTATAAACACAGTAACAAAGAAAACAGCTAATGCCGTAAGTACCAACATACTTGTACCACATTTAACAACCGTACAAAATTTTCGAAGCCCTGTTTCTTCCTGCGCTTTATATGTATATATATATGCTGTAATTAATTGGTATTATTTATATTAGCTTTGTCTCATCAGACAGTTTATTGGCCAGCCAATAATATATGGCAGTAACAAACTGCCATATATTTTCACCGAATGGGTAATTAATTCTGGCTGTGGCCTATCAAGTACAACAATCCAGGATCATTAAAGGTAATTTCAGCTTTCAAAAATTGGCAGAAAATCTCCATTCATATTTTTGTTCACCCATCCATTGATAACTTAATATGTATCAGGCCTCGATATTCAGAAAAATTTATGGTTGTCCTTCGGGCAACCATTTCACTAATTTTAGCTGTCAACAAGTAAAACTTGGTTGTCTGAAACAAAACACTAATTGTGTTCATGTGCTTACTGTATAGGTCTTGAGGAATAAAAAAATGGGATGTTTGAGGGACAGAAGCACTTGAAGTCTGAAATATGGTACTATGCAAAAAGTCAAAAGATCTGGTCAGTCAGCAGTATTCCTTTTCAGTCCTAGAGAAAAATGGTTGTCCATCGGACAACCAACCTTTAACTTTTGGTTGCCCATATGAAATTTGAGTTGTCCTGGACAATCGGACAACCACCAAAATCGAGCCCTGCGTATGTACACAAAAGTATAACTAAGAGCTGCAAAGTCAGCCACAGGGAATATCCAGTTTTGCATTGCATTTTGCGACACAAAACAAGCAAATTGCTAAACAACCCCAAAATTGTGTAAAAGATTTTGAACATAAACTTTGTAGGCTTTTGATGGTTTTGTGATTAAAAGAGCCCAGAAACAGCAAAATTGGTATGTAAATTTTGAGAACTAAATTATTCCCTGGGCCAGTTAGCTGCTTGCTAAAAATAGTGGTACTGCAATTTTGGGTTTACAGTAATATGTCTAAGGCAACTTCAGGCATTTCCTATTTTTTCCTTTTTCTTTCTTTTACTTCCAAAATTATATTTATGGACAATCTCATACTCATGAATGTGTCCAGTAATGAAGCCCCCCTCCATCCCCAACAGTAGTCAGTCTCCTTGTCTAACCTTGCACAACATTACATTGTAATAAAAAAAGTCCCAGCAGAATCACATCCCAGATACTTGTAATTTGATAAAAAGTCATTTTCCTTGCAAGAACCCTGTAATTGCTACAAAGAGTATGCCAAATGAGATGGTCCTCAGAAAAATTGAAAGAAACAAACAGTGAGGGTATAAATATTATTAGCCCTCAGGACCTGTAAGTTCTAGTGACTGAACATATATGAAGATCTGATATTTTGCTTGGTTTTGTTGGAAAAGGAAGTGGCAGGAAAGTGGACATGTAATTTGAAATCTCAGCAAATTTGTCTTAAAAATATATTAATCCAATCCTTAAAGGCCCTGTTCTCTCATCCCAAACAGTACCAATTCTCCTAACCTTCTTACTTAAGCCCCCCACACACACACAATTGTCTGAAATTCATCCTTATCCAGTCACAATCTCAGTTTTATTGCTTCACGGTGAGTATAGAACATTTCTGTGTGTATAATGAATACACTCTCAGTACAGTTCATGCTGTGTAATATAAGCTTTGGTAATCTGCATTGTTTGAATTATTAGTCAATGAAAAAGCTGGGCCAATGGAGAGTTTCTGTATCCCCTACAAGAAGTGTAGTTTGGGGTGAGAGGATTGGCCCTTTAAGACTATAATAGGGGACCTTTTCAGGTTATTACAAGGCATTGTCCTTGGTCATTGGAAACACATACATAGGCAAATAGGAGGTAAGAGAGGGACAACGTAGAGGGAGTCCATCATGTTGGTAAAAGGGAAGTTATATAGAGGGCACTCTTTGAAATAACAAGATGGATAGTTTGGGAGGAAATGAGGATGCTTTTTAAAGGGGAAGGGGCTAAATTTATCTACAGTAGGACATTTTTTAAGTTCTGCATAGTAGGAAATAAGGCCAAGCTTATTTACAATAGTTAATTGACTATAGATTAAAATACCATGCAACTAAATTATAGGCTACAGAAGGAGAACTTTTAAGAGCTGGAACCCAATTCAGACAAGTTTTTATAATCATTATTTCTCAGTAGAGTGATTCACTGTGAAGGGGGTGGGGGAGGAGAGGGGGTACAAGAGCATCAAGCTACTCTGGTGGCTAATACCATCTAGGAAGTTGGAAACTGTACTGGGCCATAGGTTCTTGAATTGGTAATGTGGAAAAAAATTCATCCAAAGATTTCAGAAGTGCTTAAAACTGGCCTGGGAACCTTCCGCAATCTATACCCAGTGTCATCTAATATCAACAGTGAATTGTACCTTATCATGTTATTCACAGTTCAAGGATCTTCCAAATTTATCTATCTCTGCCAAAGTAAGGCATATCAGGTTCTGAGAGGCCCCTACAGGAAAGCCATATGTACAGCAACTGAAACACTACGGTCAGTGTTGGGCAAAGAAAAAAATCGATCACATACTGCAAATGTATGTACATGTACAATAATATACGGTAGTAGATGCTACTGTATCTCGTTCATGTAAGAGTGACCTCACAACTCTTTTACCATGCTGCTGCAGGAAGTTATTGTCAGTTAACAGTATCAAGGTTTGACTTCCTTTGTGGGGATCTAATATCCTGTGTAGTGTGCGAGCCACAGGGAAAACTTAGTTGACTTTTATACATACTGTACATGAGGCAGTGGGTTAGAGCTGATACACTGTATAAATTTCATTTAAATCTATTCCGTGTGAAAATATTTCCAGGCATGTTCTGGTGGCTTTTCGCCTCAGTCCAGTCTTGTCAGAAAAACAAAAATATTCCACGCCATGTCCTTCAAACCCTATCATACTACCATTTTCCTAACTCGAGATATCTCACTTTAAAGATTGGATATTTCTGTTAAAAAATACCTCTGCCTTTCAACTAAGTCAGAGAAAGTTATGTAATGTGGGCACATTGCTTCAAATTCCTTTTGGTTTTATTTATAATTGAACTTTCTGTTTGTTCTTGAAATTTGATACTGTTGGAATGTTTGAATATATTTTCCTGTAGATCTAGCATTACCCTTCATCATATATAGAGCACAGCAAACAACGTTGCTTGATTTTGTCTGCCATGGCATAAATTGAATGCAATGTCAAATTAATGTGCCACGATGACATCACAGGTTTCCCATGATGCATCAAATGCCAAGAAAAATTTGCAATACTTTGTAATTTGTATCTTTCAAATGCTACAAGCTATTTAAATGCACAGTTTTCACCTCCTTCTTAGAGAGAAAATTTCTCTGCTTATTTGAAGTTAACGAATTTTGTCTCCAGATTATGCCTTTCAGTGGATTGGAAAGATGAAAGGGTAAAGCAAACCAGTAGCCTAGCCGCAGAGAGGGTTTGGGGTGTAGAACCCCCCATGACCCAACCTTGCAATGCAAAAAACACCTAAAGTAACAGTTTTTTCTCTCTATCCTTAGACTTTTCCCTCATATCATGACCTCAACCCTCCCTCCCATGACACCAAAACCCTCCCCATGACACAATCCTGGCTACGCATAAGGCAAACTATTACCCTTCTGCCAGACCTCACATATCCCCCAACAAGAACTGACTGTGCACCAAATGCATAGGTGACGGAAAGAGGGACAGCACAATCACTTAAATTTGAAGAAAATTTCGTATCATGATAGGACAAAGTCTTCCTTTTTAACAATGCTACTTCATTTTACAATTTATCTGAATAGGGCTTTATGAATCATATTTCACAGTCTGTCAAAAAGGCACATGTGCCCCCTATCCCTTACATCTCTGGTGCAGGTTTCCAAGTAACTACACAAATACAATGCTACACATTTTGAATTAACAGTGTACCCCCCCCCAGCATTTTAACCACAAAATTCTTAAAATCACATCCCCCTTAATATGCCATTTTTTGCAAAAACTTTTTTTCATTTTTACACTAACTGTATGAGTAGTGCAATAAATGGGGGGGGGGGCAAGCACCCAAATTGTGTGATTATTTCTGAAGTGTGAACACTACTGTACAAGGAACTTGTGGCCCCCGGAATGCAGGTTTTTTTTATTAAAACATTTGTTAATATGGAGCTTGTATTGCAGAGAATAGTTTAGATGCTGGGTTTCCTGTAAGGAAATTTGAAAATTTGGGGGACTGTTGAAGAATCTGTTTCTTATTAGCAAATATCTGAGATAGCATGTCAACTGAGGAGTGTTGTTACATAATGTTATATAAGATGTGCGGATTGAGACTTCCCAGCCACATTCGTAAAGCTTCCGAATCTTTGCTGCCTTTTTAGACAAAATATTTCAAAATAATGAGCCTACATTAAAGAAAATTTAGGGAAACAGCACTGTAGTGGCTCAGAAAAGTTTACCATTAAACTGATTTATGAGCAACCACTTACTGCATTAGAGATTGCAATTTTGGGCACGCAACGTGCGCAGAAAATTTTGCCTTTTTCAAAACAATTAATGACAAATATGGAGCTTTTATTAGAAAGAATTTAGAATTTAATGAAGGAAAAATTAGGAAAACTGCACTGTAGTTGACTGGTGTCTCAAATGGCAAATTCTAAATTTTTCACTTTTTCAGGCAACACAGGCAAATGTCCCTCTCCCCCCCCCCCCCCCCTTGAAGGTACGCCACTAAATTGTATGAAGAACAATGGTTCAAATAAAATCAATTCATAAGTAATATAAGTGAAAATTGAAAGAGAGTTTTTAACAGGGAGAGGTTAAGGATGTGAAGTTTTCTTTCTTAAGGGGAAGCAGACTTCACACACTCAACAGGTTGGAAAAGATGCACAGTATGTTTTACTCTAGGGGATACATAAAACTTGTAGATTTATCAAGGATTTTAGAATCGACAGGAAAATGATTGGTGTTTGAAGTTAAAGAACAGTCACCCAACTTGAATTAGTGTAATATACTATCCTGTTTTATGAATCTTGTACCTATATTCTTCCTCCTCAATTGTTAAATTTAGTAAGAGCAACTACACGGATTACCTTGACTATGCAATCTTTGGGTTTGCACTGTCAAAGTTGGTGGTACTATAACTATGGCTGTAGAAAAAGGACATTGAAGATACAGTTTGCAAACTGAATTGGCAATCCCTATGTTTTTGCCTTTTTTGATCCCTACCATCATCACTGGGGAGGGGTCAGAGGGTGTGTCTCAGAGGGTGTGTCTCACAATTGATAAGTGCATTAGTTCTACATTCTTGACAGACTTGCCCTGCATTAGGAATTAACCAATGACCAGACATGCAAGGATCCCATATATGTTTCATTTTAAATGCCATGAGCACTATCTACCATTGACAAGGGATTTATGGGTATTTCCGTCTCTGGACTGATTTTACATGTCCAAAAGCTATGCAATTTTGCTCAATATGTTTGGGGTTCTTTCCATCTTCTGCAGCTCAATTTCTAAGTCCATACATGTTTGGGTTTCAAATCAACTACTCAGCCTACTGGCTAATGGATATTATAAAGGTGTCAATGAGCATAGACTGCTAACAGTGAAGATGTGGATGTAAGGATATCAAGTCTCATCACTAATATGGAAAGACCACACAGCCAGCTATGCAGGCAAATGACAAAATGACCGTCTTTTGACCTCTTTCATCTTCTAATTGCAAAGGATATACAGTATGTGTGATTGTGACTGCAACCTTTGCCAACTGTTGTTGGATGGCAATCTCAGTGACCGACAAACATACATGTCTATTGTAAAAACAATAATAAGCAACACTAGTTCCCTCTACTGTGTAAACATGTGTTAAGTACTAGAGTGTAAACATTCACTGTTTGTTATACTCCAATAATGACTTTAAATCATAACATCATAAACATATACCATGCAATACTACATTCAATAAAGTACTGTGGAACATACACAACAAACCAGCAAAATCATAGAACCCACATTTATGGCCAGAAACTAAGATTTGGCCAAGTCTCCAAATTCTACTAATATATTAATAATTTTGATGAAATAATGTTGTAAGGTACTAATCATATTTGTCTCATGATTTTTATTAATTTGGAAACAAAAGTAGAGTAGAATCTTGGTACGGTACCGATGTGTCTGAAGCACTCTATGCTTTTTAACTTTTAAAAACAGGCACAATTTCTGTTTTCATACCAGGAGAAGTTTCCTTGGCAACAACAAATTCTTTTCAGAGTGCACCCTAAACCTTCCAGGATGAACTTGGCTTCTGCTTCTATAGAGTTACAAGTATCTTTATGAAAAGTGTTTGGCAGTCAGCAGGGTTCAAAATACACCTGGCTTCCAATTAATTTCAAGCTGCTTCCACTGTATTGTCCTATACCTGGTTAACAATCTGAATGTATGGTATAAAACTTATATTTTAGTAAGTGTTTCTGAATGGTTTCCTTGTGTGCTGCTTATAATGTCCCATGATGCAACAAACATGTTTAAATTTGACCTATAATTTGTGCAATGGATTTGAACCCCACTGAAAGTACTTGTAGGTAGTAAACTAATGGATAACCCTTGAAGAATATTACAACCAGCTTGGTGTGACTTTGACCCTGGAAATGGTGTCAAACTGTTTTACAATCAACACTAATAGAGGAATATTTTAAGACTAGTAAAAGCCAGGGAGAACTGGATTAACTTTATTCCACTTCTCCTTGGCTAAACTATAACAGGAAGGTGCTTTTGTGGAATCCATTTAGAAAAAGGCCAAAAGATGCCCAAATAGAAAATTTCACCCATTATTACACATACTGCCATGCAAATCTGATTGACTATTTTTAAGGTTCAAAGAGTGTTTCGTTGGATTTTGAGAGAGACAAAAACAACATCAACAACAACAACGAAAAAAAAAAAAACAATAAAAACCGGGGGAAAAAAAAAACAAAGGTTGTTTGCAGACCACTCCTATCAAAATCCAATTCTCACTCACCTGAAAAGCTGAAAATGTTTGAGCAATTTGTCTCCAGACGTATGTTCCCACATGGACATTTCAAATCCAAATCTGGAACTGTGGTCACGAAACAGCATACCATACATTTTCAGATGAACAAATGAAAAAGTGGAGAGGAGCATGTTGTCAGCAACTGTAGTTGTCTAAACAGACAAATGTGCATCACCCTTTCTCCCCCTCCCCCCAACACACATATATATATATATATATATATATATATATATATATATATATATATATATATATATATATATATATATATATATATATATATATATATATATATATATATATATATATATATATATATATATATATATATATATATATATATATATATATGTAACATTGTATCCTTTTGTTAATGTACTACATAATTTTCCTCCTGGTCATAGCTATCAATTTTGACTCTGTCCTGGTCAGCAAGGGTCAAAGCCAGTTTGGCCTGACCAGCACCAACTGAGGTGGCAACAACATTGGAGTGGAGGTACAGACGAATCCGATTAGCGCTTGTTTTTAGTAACTGTATGCCGCCATTAGTGGGGTCCATCAGCCTAAAATCATCTTTATTTATTGTTTACATGAATTTCAAACACTCATATTTAGTGAAATTAGAGGATTCAAGATACAAATTAGTGTACAACCATCCATGACAGAGGTAGGTAAGGAAATCGAAAAGACTTAAAGGTGACGGACCCCAGCTATGGCCGACCAAAATCAGTCCATCACTTGCTGTCCGGATTCGTGTATAAACAATTCAAAGGAAGGAAAAGTGCAAGGAAATAAAAAAAAAATATTAAACTGCAAACATACACAGAACTAAATAAAAAGTGGACACAAAGGGGAGTCCTAAATAGTAACACTTCTGGAGACTCTATATGCTTACTTTGAAAGAGCTATGTACAAGTGTTTCGTCTAAGTCGATGACGATACAATTTTTATTTATGTCCTGCGGTTTCACCTGTGGCAGGAGACTTTTGCTGTTCGGGCCCTGGAGGAAGAAAAAACAGAGAAAACAGTTAAACAATTGCTGATTAATGAATATGAAGGTGTGACAATTACTACTATTCCAAATAAACAACCATACCTTCAATATGGGCAGGGAGCATAGTTCAGTTCATAGATGGTAAGTACCTGTCATAGTACAGTTACATGATATTGAGCAATCCCCCCATGGTGTAAGGGTCTATGAGGGATTGATACAGGTACCTTTTATCACCCTTTGTATACCATTTATATCCATACTTACCATCTGGCAAACTACAGTAATACCATGGCCAACCAACTAGAAGAAAGCATCCTCCACCCTACATCTTGCTAAGTTCTCCATATGCATGAGGGATGAAGACCACCCTTATCTGAAACAATTTTCTCACAAATTTTACCAAATACACCAGTGTACCTGATGCCATCTGCCAACTGAACAAATTCCTAAACCAAATCTACTGTACTTTGGAACTGTCATGGGTAAAAACCATCCTGATAATAATTGTCTCAGAGAGAGAAAGAGGTGGGGGGGGAGTGGGGGGGGGGCAGAGGGGGTGCTTTAGAAATATCATTTTTGTGTAAGTACCCAACATACTTGTCAAGATGCCAGGATAGTCTTTGAGAAAATCAAGTTACATACAGTTGTTCTCTATTCAAGTCATTGTGTTGAGCCACTGTACTTTAGAGGAAAAACTTGCTCTTGTACATTCATGTGAGGTATATGGTAGAATGCTCTGACCAAACCGACTCCCTATATTTATTTACTGTATGCATACTGGTGTTCTGAATGAGGGTTGGGCAAATGAAAAACTTGATCTTACAAGGTATGGACCAGAATCTAAAAAATGGGGGATTTATTTCTGCCCCCAAGTCCAAACTGTTGCTCCTTTTGATCAAATTACAGAAGGGTTAAGGAGAGGGGGGAGTTTACTTCAAGGCCCCCTATAAGGTGCAATCTGAAGAATTATTTATGTAAGTTCAAACACTGCTCCAAAGGTGTTCTCTTTTTAAATAGGAAACGAAAATACTGATGTTTTTCTTTTTTATGGAAATGAAAAGAAGTGGGACAGAGGAGGGGATGTTTTTCTTCTTCCTGAAAGGGGAGAGGGGAGGATTACACTCTTGACAGAAACCCTGGACTGGTTTTTAAGTCAACACGTATAAACTATTCATTATAAAATTCTCCAATGTATCAATATTATGAAGTGTGTTTACCATTGAAGAGTATACCCAAACCCCAAATAAAATGGTTAGAAAGAAACTTTTATAAAAAGCAAAAATTATTATAGAACTGAAAGCAACTTTATAAGCAATTACTGTATGCAGTTATTTTGCTGTAAGCTAAAAAAAGAGTGGTAAATGATGATGACTCAAAGGAAAAAGAAATTTACACTAGAGCAGACAATGTAATGGCTGTATTAATGTAAAAATATGAAAATTTCATGAAAAGACGATCAAAACCAGAAATAGCCAGGCAGAGCATTTAGCCCCAAAACTTTAAGGATAGTCAACAAAAATATAGCATCAATGTATCCCCGCATGTAATTTGGATATATACAGTAAAGTGTGCAAAAGAAGCCAGCATGTTACTGTAGCTCTCCGAGTTAGATGCTATGCTTCTGTAGCTGGTGAGTAAAGGCATTCTTCCGCCTCGTCTCTAATACATAGGGCTGTTGCAAGATACATAGCATGAGATTGAAGAGCATTAGTAAAATTTCATTGGCAGTTAAAACAGTACCATACACCAATGTTAGGTATTCCCTTAAAAATAATTTTTCCACTCCAATACAGAAACTTAAAAAGCAATAAACATGAACAACGGCATTATTTGAAGTAAAGTACAGAAGTACAACAAACATACTGTATTACTAGCAATACAAGACTTAATCCACTCTGTGATATTGGAAGTCTTCTTATTGAGTAAGCCTACTGTCTGTATTTTATTTTGGAAACAAGCAGTCACCTTAAATTGCAGTAGTTACTATACTTTGAATCATACAGTATAAATTTCTACAGTTAACTTCACAGATTTCTCTTTTATGAGATGCATGGAGTTAATATTGATAACTTAGAATGAAAGTGTTTATGGGTACTACCCACGGACTTCCTATATACATGGTCAGAGCATGTAATGGGTAAGTCCTATCCGAAGATTGTCGCTACCTCCAAAAAAAAACACAAAAAAGGCACACCAAGCTAGCCGCCTTAAAGCTATAAATCCTCTGATTTCTTGACCATTCTATTACATTTTAAACAAAAGTTTTCCTTGGTTAGGAGACAATATCATATTTTTGCTACAGTGAAGTGATTTTGAGCTTGCTGACCTTATTTCAAAATCACCTCAACTTTCTTGCAAAATCTGCGAATTGACTAGAGCAAGTCAAAACTTTCACATGAAATCATAGCAGACAGCCATCTTGGTGTGCTCTTTCTCACACGTATGGTAGTGACAATCTACTGTGAACTACTCTCTGTCCATGTAAAAGGAAGTCCATGGTACTACCACAGAAAATGCTTATACTTAGCATGACTAGTCAACTTTGAAATCGCATAGTTACAGAAAACGAATTTTTTTTTTTCATATTGTGGTGTCACAACTTGTAATGGTTATGTGCATAATTTGAAAAAGTGTCTGGTCACAAGTTTTTGAAAACCGAATTGAGCCCTTTTTCATAAAACAGTTATTTGTATATAGGATATGGGGATTGTCAAGTTTGGACCATTTGTCTTTGTTACAGTACCTGAACAAAACTTAATAACTTTGGAAACATTTGTTGAATATCATGAACCAACTCATAGAGTCACTTTAAGAAGTCTTTTCCTTGACAAGTCTGTTTCAAGCTATTTTATTTGGGTTAATACTGACATGCTAGCTGCCGGTAACAGTTGACTATAGCCAGCACAGATGCCTGCTGGCCTACATTAAGAACAATTGCCAGGCTACCAGCCAGCACAAACTTCAATGAAAATTCTACAGAAAATGTCTAAAATATGTTATTGCGCATATAAAGTCCACATAGACATCAACTTTTGAATAAACTGCTTGTTTAAAGCAGTGCTAAAGACTTGCATTTCTTGAGGAATTTTCTTGCTGTTGAACCTGAAAACTTTTAATTTCTTAGAAGCAAATCATTTTTTATGCACTAAAATTGAATACTAACTTTAAAACGTGCACCATGATTTTAAATGCAAATATCACCTGTCTACAGATTTAGTCATCTTGAGTCTCAGACCACCTCTACTTTCATCTCTCATCATAAAATGCAATTCACAATAAATGAGCTGTAGAGGTTATGCACCGACATCACTGCATTGAGCGTCTCTTTTTTTTTTGGGCCATCCAAGGGTCCACTTTACAACAATTGTTACTAAGGTGCCATTGTCTATTTCAGTACCTCTTCGACTATTTCAGTAACTCTGCGACTGTGCCATAATCAGTTCCATCTGTATGCTATAAAATTATACACACTGACTTGAAATGCATAACCTCTTAATGTACTGATTTAATATTATAAAACTGAGACCCAGATAGGGAGAATCATGTCAAAGGCATCGTGAGCTGCATATAAAGTGGGGACATTAGGGTAGGACTTGTTACTGCTAAACCCCAAGTCCAAATTGATGATGTCCTGGCCTTAAGTAAGGAGTGGATTCAGGGGGACAAAACCTTGCCTTGAGGTCCTAGATGGTGTAGGGCCATATATTTGTGCAAGTTCAAACATTGCTGGAAAAGTGTCATCTTTGTTACTAAGAAACCAAGATTTTGACAATTTTCTATTTTTGGGGGAAATTAAAGGAGGTGGGGGGAGGGGAGGGGAGGTTTACCCACCATTTTCTATGAAGGAGGGACAATTGTCCCCTCCCCTCTCCCCCCACCCCACCCCGACAGAAACACTGATATCACCTAATAACTCAAGTTGAAATTATGGTGTAGCAAATCTTGATGAGCTTGCCAAATTTTACTACAACTTTGGCCAAAGGATTTCTACCTGTATGTACTTCTTACCATATGCTAATTTACAGTACCTTTTATAAAAAGTCAATTGGGCAATTGTTTTGACAGCAGCAACTCTACCTTTGCATCTTCCTTTGTGTTAAACCTGATGTCCTTGACAATTTTTTTTTGTTTTTTCTTCCTTCTTTGTGACTTAACTGACAATTGTTTAAGTAAATCTTTCCAACTTAAAATCAATACCAGCTTTACAAATAGCAAAGCAACTGATGGCTGTATTGATACAAAAAAAGACAATTTAAGCTTGAACCAATTGAATTTTGACCTTTAGCCTTGGTAATGACCAAAATATTTTTCCAAAGAGGTAAAAGCTCAAAGGATCCAAGAAATTAAGAAAATCTTCCATTTGAGGTATTTGTAACAATTATTTGTACAATATATGGGTTATCAGGGATTCTGCTGAAAACAAAAAAAAGGAGGGAGAAGTAATTCCAAACCCCAAATTCAAACTGATGCTGTCTCAGGCTTGAAATGTACCTCAAGTCAAAAAATTCAAAAATATATATTAAAGACCATGAAAAATACATTCTTACAGTCCAACTCCCATCTTCATAGGACATTCCTGAGCTGAGATATAAAATGTTGAAGTTTATTCACTCAAATTTAAATGGTACATTGTGCAATAATTTGTGATGTCATTCTTGTACTACTCAAATTACAATCTTTGTGTATTTCTTTGTTTTTCTGATTGTTACTACACCTTGTACCAAGGCTTAATAGCACTCTTACTCTTATGAGGTGATGCAATTAATTAGGCCCTCCTTGTGCAACATTCTATGCAAGCAAAAAGGAAGCGTCCAAGGTCATAAAAACATTTTAAATTTTAAAGGGAAACAAAGCATGTTATGCAAATTGTACAAGAAGAAAGTCACAAATTATTGAGCAATCAACAAATTTGTTTTAAATGAATAAAATTCAACATTTTGTATCTCAGCTCAAGAATGTCATATGAAGATGGGAGTTGGACTGTTCAAACTCATTTTTCATGCTCTCCAATATATATTTCTTAATTTTTTGACTTTAGGTACACCCAAGTTCCAGTTGGGTCATGGGGACAAAAACTTGCTGCAACACCCCGGTAAGGTGCAGTTTGAAGTGTTTTAAAGACCACTTATTTATGTAAGTTCAACTATTGCTGTAAAAGTGTTTTCTCTTAAAGTAAGAAATGAAGATATCAATTGACAATTTTCTAATTTTTCTAGAAATTGAAAGGGGAAAATTTTGCCAACCTTTTTCCAGAAAGGGAGGGAGGCAAATTCCCCTTTCCCCCTCTGATGGAAATACTGGTAATTCTACTGGTTACAAAATGGCCATACTGTAAAATTCAAATTTTAAGTTTGTTATAACCCTTCGTTTTCTCATACCCCTAATGAACGTTCTTGATATCACCCATGCTCAAGTGTTTTTATAATTACTCTTCTCAAATTATGATCATTCTTTATTTAAATTAGTTGAAAGCAAATTTACTAAAAATAGCCCCAGTCCAAGTACTGCACAATTTGCCTTGAAACACTTGTAAATTATGAATTATGAGCGTTTTTAAAATTAATACACTGCATCCTACGTATGGGAGGTAGGGTGTGTCCTACGTTTCAAATAAATTATATTGTCAAATGTCAATTACTGTATTATCATGTTTTAAACTTTTGTCCTTGCAGCATGAAATGCTACCGACAATTTTGCCTATCGGCAAAACAGTCGATTTGACAATTGTTTATAATGCCTCATGCAGTATAGTACATAGTACATACTTTGGAAACCAAACCAAGTCCATGGAAAGTTACAATAATTGCTAGTAAAATGAAGCTGTTTAAACATTAACATTTTTATGTAACATTTGACTTCAATAGTACTGCCATCAATCTACAGAATGAGCTTAGTCTTGGAATAAATGCAAAAGTGAACATTTTTTTCCAAACTATGTACTTTCCCCAGCAGATTTGAGACAACATTTATATGCAGGCATTGAATTTTGAGGCAAGCAAGTGTGATTGCACACCATTTATCGCCTCATATCACTGTGAGGAGTGTGATTTTTTGGGCAGCTTTTTGAAGAATGAGAGCCACCTTAATTTCCTGAGGAGTGCAATTTGTAACACACTTAGGAAATCTTAAACTCAAGGACTAGTATGTAATTCTACCCCTAGACAGATCAATGGCTGGAAAAAACCAGCAATTTGGGAAGCTCACTGCAGAGAAATTTTGGTATTTGGAGGGAAATTTGACTACTTTTGTATGTAAACATGTGAAGTCTTTGGGAAATTTTGATTTGATTGGTGGGAAATTTGATTAGCTTGCAGGAAAATTTACATTTTTTCCAGCCCTGGACAGATCATTGAGAAAAGTGTAACATAACACAGTCCACTGCCTGATGTAAACAATGACCATGTAGCAGAGTCAAGAAATGGCTTTTTATACTTGTCCCATACGGTTAAAAACTAACCAGTCACCACAAGTTATAAAGGGTGGCAGAAAAAAATCAATCCCAAAATGAAAGTTCTTGAGGGAACAATCCACTAAAATTCTAAATAGTCACCAGACAGCTCGAAACACATTTTGTGGGTTGGCTAGTGAGAAGTAAGTTCAACAGTATATGTGGCACTCTGCTGGCAGGGTTACCACAGTGTTAGTTCGCCAGACCGTGAGGTATAGCAGGTGAGAAAGACGGGCTTTTACTATTGTTGTTGTTGTTGTTAAAATTAATTTGGAAGGATAACACTGGAGACTTAAACATCATCAACACTTCAGCTACAGTATTCAAATACTATACATATAGATATTTATCAGTTAAAGCTTATTTATCCTATGTTGCATTATAAAGAGGAAAGGGGCTGTGAATTATGCTAATGAGATCAAAGCTAACTTGAATTACTGATGTCTCGCATAGCATTCATATAACATTACCTCTGAACAGCAATAAGAATGCTTTTTACTTTCAGGTTGTTTTCATACTATACATGCTTCAAATTCAGTACGGTGAGTTATACAAGATTCAGCAAGTAAGCTACGTTCAAAGGGATTACTATTCAATACTTAGATGATATGTTTCAAAAAAATTTAAGTGTCTGGAAGTAAAAATATGTAACGTCAATAAGACTCATTATGATGCTGTTATCTGATTACCATACTGAGAAATAACCCAGTGCATGCTTTCTTACTGTATGTGTGCACACTACGTACTGGATGGTGCAAGTACTGTCCAAGACCAGAACGTCATAAATGATGCCTCTGAACATGGCTAAATAATACAATAAAACCTGCAAATCAGATTAATTGTCCCTCTGCTAGGAATTATAATATTCTCATATATTCATGCACAGTAGAGACCAGAATAAACAGAGGTGACTGAAGGCTCTTTTTCACAAACTGCTAGCAAATGTATGTAAGTTGAAAGAAACTCCTATTTTCCCTGCAAAATGAACCCCTTTGCCATTCCCCCTAACCTTACCAAAAAATAGAGTTGAAAATGTTAACAACAAGCCTTTCATTCAGGTGCTCTACAAAGCAATGTAGACAAAAAGTCTAGTTCAAAAAATATTAATACCAGAAGGTGAATAATAGCAAAATTTACATCAGATACCTTAAAGGGCAAGAGCAGTTGCCCACACTTGAAGTTGGGTACAATGTCTTGTTTTTTCTTCTCAAATGTGCAATGTACTTGACTTTGAACGTATGCAACATTAAAAGAAGTGCTTAAGGTCATATTAAGTAAATTAATATGTTAGAAGGGTACAATACCTGTTATTCTAAGCATTTTGGTCAAATTTAAATTGAAAACCAGTGTGTGGGTCTCCAGATATGAGCAAGTAAAGTTGCCACATTTTCAACAAACATTGAACTTGACGCAAGCACATACAGTATGAAATCATATCCCCACATTAATGAACAGTCTTTTGTTTTTCTTGAAACTTAAAGGGGTTAAAGGTTGAGTTTTAAATTATGCCATCAAAAGTTGTACAGATCACTTGACTTAGTAAAACACACACAATAGAACTGAAAATCATATGGAAGGACCTTGGTCAGCAAGCTTCCACAAAAAGTTTCATTTATGTTTGTTGGGTGGGGGAGGGGTTATGGGTAAGTATTACTACATACTGTGCATATATATCTCCCATACTGCTACCAGTACAGTAAAATACTGTAATACTCCGCTTAATGAGAAGCACAGTGGAAAAGCTTTCTACAACATTAGCAAAATTTAAAGCTCATGAATGAACAATTAATGCATGTGATATGAGAATTTGACAGCGTATCTGATGTTCTTTAATTATTAGAAGTGAACATGACAATTTACCAAATGGACCATTTCAAGGTTTCTTGATTTCAACTCAAATTACTCATGGATAAGATTTCAATTGATCACTTATGTATATGCATGACCATGTACAAAGTCTATTCTTACTTCCAGTGAGTAACTACACTGGTTTACATTTGCAGTAAATGTCATCTTCCCTCATATAGAAACGGAAAGAGCAATGGGACCGAGCTGAATGAAATGTTTATATTTGATTTTAATTAGTTTACAGCTATACCACTGATGTATTATTTGTAATGCATCAATAATGCAGAAGCTGTGACATTTAGCTTGCAGACCCTTGCAATGCATAGGCTCAGCTCCAGTAAAGGAGTAGGGAAAACAAGACAGTAAGCCACAAGTAGATAAAAGGCTGTGGCCAGCACCACTTTAAAGGGCCAATCCTCTCACCCCAACTTCAAGCTACACTTCTTGAAGGGGGTAACAGAAAGTCTTAATTGACTCAGCTTTTTGGTTGACTGCTAATTTAAACAATGCAGATTACCAAAGCTCATGTTACACAACATGAGCACATGAACTGTACTGAGAGTGTTTTGAACACATTAAGCTTTTCTATACTCACTGTGAAGCAATATAAACTGAGATTGTGTCTGGATGAGGTTGAATTTCAGACAACTGTGGGAGGGACTTAAGTAAGAAGGTCCAGAGAATCAGTACTGTTTGGGGTGAGAGAATTGGGCCTTGAACCAATCGGTTTATACTGAGCTGTAAAAACTCATTTTTACAATTATAACTACATACAGGTACTGCAGGTAGACAGAGTTTACGGAAGTTTTACTGCAGGGTTCAGTTTTTAACCAATCAGTTTTTAGGTCAGCTACGACCTTTTTTCCAGTTGTATCTCACTGACTCCTTTTCCCATTTCTCATGCTGGGTACCAAGCACAAGCGGGGTAGCATGTTTTCAAAGTCTTCTGTAAACAACCTGGCCAGGCAGAGCAGTGGATCTCCAAAACATCTTTGTATCTTAATGACACAACTTGCTTGTAACCTTGCATCCATTTTATGTCAATATGTTCTCAATGTAACTGTACCACTTTTTTATTTTCAACTTGTTAGGTATGCTACAGTAGTTGTCTTATATGAGTGGTTAATAATATGAAAATGCCATTAAAGAATTCATAAATGATTTAATTACAGCACATTTAGGTGTGCATTTTAAGTTTAAAATTTCACTTGGGGTAACTCCTCATACTACTGACAGATACGGTTTCCTATCCTAACCAACAAAAAAAAAAATAAAAAAAAGACCAAACATATACTATACCAAATTAAATGTCATAAAGCCTTCAAATCAAATTGTCATTTGCTTTGAAGCAATGGTAATTAGTCTAATATTAGCTACCATAGCTAAATACCTGCTAAATACAATTCCATTTCCCATTAATGCACAGCTCTAAATATGACAAATCATTAAACCAGATTATTCAACAAAGAATCTGTCAAATACATTGTAGGTATAGGTGTTCAATTTCATTTAACTGATACTTTTACTAGAGTCTGCTTTCTTTATTTAGGTGTGCAAAAACACCACTCCTCACAGTGATTTGAGGTGAGTGATGGTGAGTGATAGCACTCACACCCCTTAAAATTCAAGGCCTGCATTAGGTTTGATTACTACACTGCAGGCTTGGGGCAATTACTTCATATTTTACAATTATAGCAAAAATTGAAAGTGATTGATTGCAATTGCGATTATATTGCATTGTTATCATGGCTCTATAAACCGTCATAACATTTTGTTTCCACTTAAAGGGACATACTGCGTTTGTTTTGCAAGAAAAATTCATCCTTTTTATTAACTAATATTAATTGACACAGGGGGATAGAAAAACTCAATTTATATAATCAAAACACTCTCAGTACCATTCATGCTGTGTAATATAAGCTTTGGCACTCTGCATTGTTTGAATTAGCTGTCAATCAAAGGGCTGAGCCAATGGAGGATTTCGGTACCCGGGTACCAAAATTGTAGTTTTGGGTGAGAGGTTTGGCCCTTTAAGCAATGTGGTAGGAAAAACAATCTCATGCCCTCCCCCCCAACTTGAAAAAAAAACATTGGCATTACTCTAAATTAAACCAAAAGGTTATAAGTTGAGGTGTAAAACCCTCTCAGTATCCAACTAAAAACATTCTGTTGTTTACATTTTCTTTTGTTTATATCTGTGTGCAGGATTGTCACCACACCGGGGGTTGACGGGCCGTGCTACCCAGCTCTGAAAATCTCCGCCTGGTAATCCCCATCAACTTCAGCATCACTGTCTGGCACAAATTTCTTAGCCTAAGTAAGTAAAATTCTTAGATTTCTCTAGAATTGAGTGATAATTCCTTGTGTATTGTAAACTCCAATCTGCAATAATTTGTCAAAGGGGATGGGGACATTCCCTACCCCTTAGACCACTCACCCAGGGGGATGAAAACAATCTACCCGGCTCTCAAAATGGTCCGGCAACAACCCTGTCTGAATGTATACCTCTAGAGAAATAAGTTCAACTTCATTTAAATTCATGAAACCATGATTATTATAACATTGCCAATGTTGTAACCCTTAAAAAATTGCAATTACTTTGCAATTTTTCACAAAAGTAATTGATTGTGACTGCAGAGTTCTACTGTAAAAAATGTAATTAGTACAAAAGGCATGACAAAATATTTGTTGCATACAGTGTATTGTGCTGTAATTAAAATGGGCCATTTTTGAATTAGCAAGACAGGGTACACCAATTCAAATTGGGAAGAACAGCATTTTACCTTTAACCTGACCTACTTTAAAGAAAGTTTGCATAGTTGTTAATTCAAAGCTTCTTTACAATACCTAAACCTTTCATGGTAAGACTCCTGCCAGGAATTCATACTTTCTGTTTATAATGCAGAAATTTAAGGTATTTCTTTAATATTGTAAGATCAATGAATCTTTCTATTGAGTGTAAATGGACAAATAATCATTTAACCAGTCTGGAGTATAATATAAACTTTAAAACCAAACCACCAAGCCCCCTTATTTTCCACATTGTGTTTTAATAACTCTAAACAAATTAGTCTTGAATATTTTGGAGTGTCAATTTCCTGACACACACACACGCACACGTTTTCTAATTGATGTCATTATGGCCATCACCGAGATACTGTACACAGTATGATATACATTGTTCGCTTGTGGTATTCCTGAAACAGAATCTCGAATTAGATTGGCCTCAAAATGTATAGCCTAGCCGTAAGCTTGACACAAATGGACAAGAAGATGTGTAGCCTACTTAAATGCCAGACCAGAAACCCTTAACTCAAGCTATGTTGACAGTATGTCACCAGCAGGTTGAAGCAAAGCAAAACAGATGCGGCAATATGTTGGTTTGTGCTCATTTTAAAACAAATTGCGGCTTCCAGCAGGTTTGTGAAAGGACGATACAAATGAAAATGATAAAGCTACTAAAGGAGAAATGGTGTGAATTAAGAGGTAGGGGTGCAATGGCAGAGGACGGAGAAAAGATGCCCTTATGCCACGTACATACCGAGTGAGGATTAATAATGGGCCTCGTGTCGGGTGGAAGCTGCAAAAGAGGGAGAGAGATAAAGAAAGAGGCACAAAAAAAATAGAAACATTTTGCTAAGAAACAGAGAGAGGGTTGGGGGCTGTGAACAAAATCATTGTTAAACTATTAAACAGGGAAATTCCAAGAGTAAACCTTCTCAACATTTAGCCATGATATTTGATATCTACTGGCAACATGACAAAAATGCAAAATATTCTGAAATATTTTATGGTCATAAACATACCAGACCTGAATTCAAAGCCCTTACTTCAAGTACAGTATACAGACACTGCTGCATGCATAGTGTTTTAGTAGTGCATGAAGCAGCGCAAAGGAAGCTGGGCAAAAAACATCCAATGGACAATTTTATTTACAGTGTTTCACTTCTACAAATGGCATCCAAACTTGCCTCTTCAGATTGTAACACAGATGCAATGCCCAAACACTAATTACCCTAAAAATACTGCAGATTAATACAAAGTGCTTTTTTGTCTAAAACTATAAAACAACACTAAGACATTAGTCCTAATATGGGGCACAGAGGGAGAACAATATCAACAGGAAGTTTCAAGAAACTGCCATGACTTTAAGGGTCTTAAAGTTTAATGTCAGGACTTTAAATTTAAAACTGCATGTATGTGAAAAATTTTGCTTATTTGAGAAATTTGACAAACTTCTAAGGGTAAGATGTGCAAACTATACAAGTAAATTAATGGAACAAGTGATTGGTTTCAGAGAAATTCTAAACATCAATAAGCTAATCTGGGAATTCGTTGCCTCACAGAATTTTCCAGCACAGTCTAGGTTACACAAAACGACCTCAGCCTGTAATGTATGACGTTCCCTTTTCTGTCAGCTCATGCATTATACAGCATTATCTAAGTGTCCAGCCAACTCGAACGAAAATAGGGGTCTTGGTCCTACCCTTTGGCAGATTAAAATACATTTTTTCAACAAAAAAGACAATGAAGACACAATCCATTGCACAAAGCAACCTTGAGGTCTCTCCTTACATTATGGATGGATTAAGAAAGAATGACTTCACGAAACTTCCATGCAGATTAAAATTCTGGAATAGGTGTTGCAGGTGTCGGATTGGTTTGTTTAATAATGGGATGTTTTGAAGGAAGCTCACATGTGCATAGCCAACAAAACAAATTACCGAATTGGATTATTGTTTGAAAATAAGCTTATATGGTAATTAAGAGATTATAACAGTTTCAAACTGTTTTCAAATATTCTACATCCCCCACTGTGGGCTGGGGGCTCAAAAATATGTCCAACTTTCCGAGAAGCTGACTTAGGGGAACACTTAGGGGAAATGAAGGGATTTCAACAGTATTTGAAACAGGGTTGGCAGTTTTTACCTGTGGTTTTTAGCGGTAAATACCGTCCCGGTAAAAACAGGTTTTTGCCGAAAAATGGGAAAAAACGGAAAAAACCTATTCTGCTACATTGAATAAAATGTTTGAAGTAACCACCTTTTTCTTACTCTTCTGAAGGTTAAAGAATGAAAATCATTATTTTACATCAAGACTGACCATTTAAGGCTATTAAATTTACCATGTAAGGGTCTGGATGGATTATTTTTAGTGAGTTGTATCACATTTTGCCAGATTTACACTGACACTATACAGTACCATAAAGTATAATTCTAGTTATGAAGATTGACATCTTACTGTTCGTCATTATTTTCTCACCTGTGATATAAATGATCAATTTTCACATTTTATTGAGCTAAACATTAAGGCACAGAAATTTCTTTTCAAAACTGCTTTGTATACTGTTCTGTACTGATACTGTTTATATGCAAGGAGAGAGCTAAGACAAACTGTATCATTGTAAAGAATTCTACATGCCATATGTTGCATTGTGCGTTTGCCCACTTTGGCTATACATATATAGATACAGTATATAGATCAACCTTTGTTTTCCCCAACAATGACAGCCTTCCATTCTTTTTACAATTTTAAAGAAGGCTTACCACTTTAATCAACATGAACAATTTCATTTATCCTCATTTTGTGAAACCTTGTTTGATATTCCAGTTATTTTGTAGAAAACAAACTTTCAGTCTTTGATTGTTAGTATGCAGTTGAAGTTTTACCACTTTTAATTTTTAAGGCTTTTATACCTAACATTGTAAAATTGGTTTTTTTTGTTTTCAATCTAGCTTTGGCAAGTTTTATTGCTTAATTTTTAAGTTAAAATAGAATCTTAAAGTCATGTAAATAACTCTCATTTGAATTATTCGTCATGTGTAATGGGCTAGAGCAACCCCACACTTAAAATTGTCGGAGAAGTTTTTTCCAGTTTCTACCAGTTTTTACCGGTAATAACCACTTATTACCAGTTATTACCAGTTTTTACTGCTGTCCCCGGAAAAACAGGTTTCTTCCGGCAAAAACCCAACCCTGATTTGAAATCATTATTGGACCTTTTTTTTCTACCTATAAGAAATTTATCTATGTGACACATCTTTAGATCTCATTTAACTTTGCATCTCCCTCCTGCTTCCCCTTGTATCCTTCCTACCCAGTTCCTTCATATGATATATTTTCTCTTTGATGAGTTAGAGTTAGATAGAATTTTAATGCCAAGTTTCTAACCAGTTGGTTCAAGTCAGGCCCCCACAGCATTTTTCCAGTTGTGGCTCATTGACTTATTTTTCCTACTACATTGCTTACATGCTGAGCACCAAGCTCAAGGGCAGTAGGTTCCATTTTCAAAGTCTTCAGTATGACCTGGTCAGGATACGAACTCCAGACCTCCTGACTGCAAGTACAGCAGGATGCAGTTTTTATGGGAGACACACTTTCTAGCAAAAGTCTTGCCAAATAATCATTTTGCAATTTACTTTATGACTCTTGATGCCCCAGTAAGGAGTCAATCTTTTTGGTATAAATTTAAATTCACATTTGTTGCAAAACAAAAAAATAACACATGCTCAGCCTTCAGTGCACATTTGTACCCTGTACTGCTATTTCTGACTGATAATAAGTTGCTAATAAGTTTCTCAATGCATGCTAAAATCATGCATTCTACAACAACTGAACAATTCAGCTGTGGCTTGCTTTGTGGTAAAGGAGTTTGGCATTCATACTAGAAATGAAATCAATTTGGGAATATCCATTTTTAATTGATATATTTCTGAGCAGAACTTTTAAATTTTCTAATTTTTTTTCAAATTTCATGACATACGAAGTTCTAGTCGGTTTACACAACTAGGGAGGCAATGAAGTTGCCTGCTAATTTGTTTTTTTGTTCTGTGAATGCACGGGGGAAACAAATGCAATTCAGGAAGCTTCTTTCAGGGAACTCATGGTATTTGGAGGGAAATTTGTGCTTTTGGAAGGAACTTGGACTATTTCTGTGTAAAACACATGTAAAAACCGTGGTAATTTTGACTTGCTTGCAGTGCAGGAAAATAAATATTTTTTTCTATCCCTGCACACTTGATGTAGCATAGACATCCACTGGTACTAAACAAGCTGCTCTACTGCACATCTCCAGTGCTTGAAAAGTAATACATTCCAATTTGTACAGTGATTTTACTACAAGCACCACTCAAACTTCAAAGCAATCAGGTCAGGTTTAATAGAGAACACAAATTAAATTTCTTTGAAAGGGTTCGTCTTGAAGAGGTTTCTGTTTATACTTTCTGCCCAAATGGAAGTTTTGATTCATGTTTCTGATTTGACAATAAGTTCCTGTGATGACTGTAGCAGGTTGAGTAACAATTTTTAAAGCTCTTTTGCAGACCAAATGTTGAGTCATTCAATGAATTACTAACTCTTCACGCATCATCTAAGACCAACCTTGCTTCAAGGCAACTCCTCGGAGAGACCACTTGCAAGTTGCCTGAATGAACTGCTTAAAATATATAAAATTAAAGTTCTTGGAATACATAGACCACTGAAAATCTGAAAAATTTGACAAAGACTACCAAAGGTGAGGTGATGACAGTTAGAAGAAATTTTTTGCACATATGGAGAAAGTTTTTTTTTATCAACAATATTTTACAGAAAAGCATTCTTACAATTTTGCGATGTTCAAAGATGGAGTTTCTACCTACTATACTGCTTGGGAATGTTTGTTTCAGTTGGTCTACGACTAGGCAGCTACCGGGAAATAAACACATGAAGATCTAAAATCATGCAGGATGAAAAAATTTGCACTCCATAGCAGGGTATGCACTGATACACAAAGGAAAGTACAGAACCAGTTGTACTGTATTTCACAGATCCCATTACAGCCAATAAGTGACTGCCTTTTTATAAACAAATTTATGCAAATTTTTCTTCAATCGAAATAAAGACCCAAGACTCATTTTTTTTCTGAAACCAGTCCATATTACACCAGTTACTAACAAATATGTTTGTCTCCAAAATTTCCACAAATTAGGGCTGGGCACAAACATTTCATTTTTTGCTCTAGTCACTCCCAGAATATCTTTGAATAATTATTTGACAAGATGCCTCAAACTGCCCAAGAGGACTTTTTTTCATCGTTTTGACAATTTGAAAAAGAAGGCAAATTTGCATGTCAAAAGGAGAGCAGCACAAAATAAAAAAGAAACCAAAACATTTTGAGGGAAAAAAAAAAATGAAAAAAAAAAGGGCTTTATATAATGTAAATAAACTGAAAAGTTTTGTAGTATCTCATTAATTGTCAATCATGTATCTCAACCAGGCTTGATAGTAATGCAAAAAGGGGTGACTCCATCACTTAATTATGGTGTAAGCAATTTAGTATCCTTTTGACTGAGGATATTCTCCAAGCTTGCAATTTTGAGAAGTTCTAAGAAAATTAAGGGCTGTTAAAGGCATACTAGGTTTATTACTCTTAATTTGTGGTATATTGGAAGATTGCCATGGTAACCATGCATGACGCAGTGCCACATATGGTAAAATGTTTTAAGTTAAATTATTTTAAGTTTGGTATTGCCATAATTTAAGACACAGCTTTAGGTAGCATAAGACCAGTGTTGGCACTATTAAAGTCTTTAACTAAAAGACAAATTTAAAGCCTCAACTTATTTGTTGTAGTAAATTTTAAAGAGCCTGTAGAAATCATCCAAAGGTGTTTATTCAAAACGTTGTAATTATATTCTAAAATTAATCACACACATAAAGGAAGAAAGGAAACATTGGACTTGCTCCAAGTCTTATCCCAAAGTTGCATTCTCCTGTGAAACCTAAAGTTGTTTTGAGCGAGTCGAACTGATAAATTTTAGAAGAAAAAAGGTGTCAAGAAAGAGGACTTTCAAATGTTTGAATTAATCTTCAGTTCTCATGGTTTATCTTGCTTGTATACTGAAAATACATACCTTAGTTCACGGCCATTGGTAACTTACCCTTACAGGAAGTCATTTGTCATATGAAAGCACAATTTTACCAGTAGTCTACAGAAAGTTTTGATTAGCACCACTCTTTGATTGACATCACATCCAAGAAGACACATAGTAGCTCATATCACAGAGCATACGCTGCTCCTCAGGATATGCCCTGAACCAATTAATTGTGTCTGGATGAGGATCATTTTTCAAAAGTTGGGGGGAGGGGTTATATCTAGAAGTATTTAGGTTGGGAAAATAAGAACAACCTGGCTGGGGGATGAATGACTGCCATTCAAGTGGAAGTAACTAACCACTTGAATGTTCATCAAGAGAAAATGGGAAATTTTGTAAAGGGTTTGCGAAACTTGACTGCCACAACAAGTATTAGGAACATCTGTTGATGCTACTTAAAAATTTTCTCATCATACTGACAATTGAAAAGATGCAGAAATTTGCCAAAGTCCTGAGAAAATTGCTGTATGACAGACCAATGTTTGAAGAAGTTGTTAACATGATACAATTAAATGGGAAATCAGAGAAACTTTTCTGTTGGACTGAATAAATTCATAAATGCTATCCTTTAAGAACCAAACCAAGGCAGGTCTATGCTACAGTAGGAAAGGTGTGACCTACAGTATGCAAGTGCTTCTTTTCAAATCTGGTCTTCAGTTTCAGTTTCATTTATTCTCTATTTCACCTCGAAGAGGTATAAGAGACTTACAAATAGTTTAAGGATCCTTTTTATGGATATTCAAGGAATAAGCTGTAGATCAACACTAAGGGGTTTAACTCGAGTTGGTTAGGTAATAGGATCAAAAAGCCCCCTCCACCAAACTATTACAGCTGAAAGGAATTAAATCTATTATTATCATCTGGCAGCTTTTGTAGACAATTATTTTGTAACACCTCTATGATTACAAGAGGATTCTATGTCAATGTCACAGGTAATTACTGTAGGAAAATGTGACAGCTAAAACCCATTAGTAAAGCCATCTTCCTCATTACATACAGTAGATTGGTCACACCAAAAGCTTCATTTTATTTTAAGCTATGCCAAATTTTTATGCTACCGAAGGAAAGGTGTGACCTACAGTATGCAAGTGCTTCTTTTTAAATCTTGTGCAGGGCTTCATTTTCATGGTTGTCCAAGGCAAACAATTCCATGTAAGCAACCAAAAGTTTAGAGCTTGTATCCAACAACCATTTTGTTTTTCTGTAATTAAAAGGCAGCTTACTTTTATCTGACTGAAGAGTAAGCTGCTGACTGATCAACTCTGTCAACTTTTCCATCATATCAAATTTTTAGACTTAAGTGTTTTTGTCCCTCAAACATCATATCTTTTTATACTTTAAAGCACGGACTGTTTTTCATTTGTGTGAAAAACTTTTCTGACAAACACACTTCCTTACGAACCACTAAAAAACAGTGAAATGGTTGTCCAAAAGAACACCACAGCTTTTTCTGAAAATTATTTCCTGTTTTACATCTAGCTTCATGAATTTCATCACTACTTTTCCCTCTCTCCCTAAATATCTACAGACAGCTCACTCCTATTTAAGTCACACACTCACTATCTCCCATCTTGTCTCCTCAATGGCATAGCCACGGGGGGTTAGGAGGTTGGGGTGGGGTGGGGGTCAGAAACCCCCATGACCCAACCTTGCAATGCAAAAAACATCTTAAATAGCAGTTTTTTCTCTCTGTCCTTACACTTTTCCCTCATGTTGTGCCCCAAACCCCCCCCATGACACAATCCTGGCTACGTGCCTGTGTCTCCTCAATAATCTTACATTTCAGTGGATCAGAAGAATTGGAGTATGTTCAACTTACCGGTGGCACAGTATCATGTGTTTCGTTGGTAGGAAGGCTCTGATGTCTAGGAGCGCTGAAACAACATAAGAAGGACTTAAGGAGTCCCTTACTCTGCTTCTTCCTTTTCTTTTTTGTGTGGTTTGTGTTTGGTTGTGATGCTACAAAACAATATATAATAATAATAATAACCATCAACATGAAAGTACATTAAAACTTAATTTAGCAATTTATAACTGAGTTTAAACTCTCTCCAGGGGGGATTTTACATTGTCTGATGGCCTTGCAGCCAAGTTAGGGAAGCCTTATGTGTAGGTAGGAGGCTATGAGGAACAAGATAGACTTATGTCTTCTAGGTCATCAGCTACCTGGGACTTCATATCAAACCCAAAACTTAACCATACAACACTATTCAACTGTCTCCCATGTTATGAAGTCAAACAGGAATACTGCTTTGTGCACAATATAAGTTCCAAATTTAATTTTCAATTTTAAAATGTCTTCCACATACAGGTCACCAATTGTGACTGAGTGCATTGGACATTATTAACGAGTGTTTATAAAAATAACTTTTTGCTTAACATACTAGGCCTATATGATTAGATTGAAGCTTTTACAGAATTCTAGACCACATATTTAGGGCAAACTGAGGGTGCGAAGTCTAATTTTTCAGAACCCCTACGGGCCTTTCTACAGCACTTAAAGGGCTACCTTTTACCCAAAACTCAATTTTTGTGGTGTTTCACAAAAATTCTCAACTGTCATAGCTCTTTGACTGACAGCAAGTACAAAAAATGCCGATCTGTGTACTGAAGCTCATATTACACAGCATGCACTGTACAGAGCATGTTTTGATTAGAACATTAGGGTCTTTCACAGTCACACTGAGGCAATAAAATGAGACTGTGTTCAGATGAAGATAAATTCTAGACAGCTGTGGGAGGGCTTTCGTTGTGGGAGGGACTTAAGTAAGTAGGATAGGAGAATTGGAACTTGTTAAGGTGAGAGGATTAGGCCTTTCAGTTGTAATGCAATTTATATAAAGAAAAATGTACAAGAGTTAAAGTATTGCATACACCTGTACATGTACAATACTGTGTATATTATGTACTGGACTATATCCATTTTATACTATACAGTAGATTAAACTGCAGATACAACACTTTTTCTAAAGTACTCTCAACTCTGTGGCAAAGAGACATTTCACACACCACAAAAAAAAAAAAAAAAAAATTACTCCTGAAGGAATTATTTACAGTATAGCCACTTTGATATTGTAGTCAATACTGCAATAATACCTCTAACGACAGCTATTAGAAGACAACATGCCAAGGTTCCAACTTTTTTAAAGACATTGTTTTTGTCCAAATGGGAAAGGGGGTTTGGCATACCACTTCCTCAATAATACACAAATAGTTCCTGGTACTGTGATTACCATCAAAAGTATTTGTTAACACTGCTTATTGTCCAAAAACACCACAGTGACTTTACCAATATTTCACCAGGCTGTTCAAACTGTGCCACAGGTTTTCTTCTACAGTATAAGACACAATTATGTCATCTGTCCAGGGTAGAGGGTTTTGAAACCACCTTATGTACATGTATGTAAGGGCATACAGAAGTTGTGCTATGCTAACACTATCCGTACATAAATTACAACAGAATGTCTTTTAAAGTTATTAGTACACTTACATACAGAATAAGTTCCAAATTGCATCTTTAGACTTCCAACATAATTTTCAAAGTCAGTGTTTGGAATGCGAAGACCTATACCCATAAAATACTGTAATAAATCGGCAAACCTAAAGGTGCATGAGCTGTCATGACTGAGCAGGAGCCGATTAATAACCTGCAAAATCCATTAAACTCAGCATTTTCTAGAAACTGTCTGTCCAACACAAGTATGCTTCAGCTTTCTCAGTCAGACTTTGCCACAGCAGTATTCAGAAAGCAATTTATCAGTAAGCTCAAGTCCCCTTGGGGAAACCGACCAACTTTTCTCTCTGGGGGCTGCTCTATTTCTCTGAACAGCTCTGAAACAATTTCAAGCACATTTCCTACGCGTAACCCTACCGCGAGTTTAGAAAGCAGTAAAAGTAAAGGGCTATGGATAATCCAAACAAACAGATTAAATGAACTTTTCCACTTTCATTCCTGAAAACTGGGACTGAATTAATCATACAAACTTCAAGGGAAAGCTCTCAGGCTTTGAACTTCACAGCAGAATCATCGATTTTTCCCTCCTTCATCCTGAAGTGAAGTAAGATGACACAACTGCAGCCGTGTGACTGATACACAAATTGACTCTACTGTAAAGGAATGCCTGGACTGATACATTTATGCAGACAATTTTTTTATTTCAATAAGTGTACACTGTAGACCAGGGTAATAATTTATGTAATATGACAATACAAAAACAGGCTTATCTTGCTTTGAGAAGTTAAAGATACAGTACTGTACATGTGTCACTTTTTTTTCCATGTAAACACCCCTAAGCACTTTGCTGATTTATGGAAGGAAATAAAAAAAAGGTGATGAAAAATTCAAAAATGAAACAACCCTCATGTTATTAAAAAAAAATTTTCTGTGTAATTTTACTAACAGATAGTAAAATATTTATTTTATCTGTATGCTAGAACAACAGATAAAAAAAACTCTTTCAAGGCATTAAAGGCCTAATCCTCTAACCCTAAACAGTTCCAATTCTCCTAAATCCACTAGCTTATGCCCCCTCCCAGAACTGTCTGAAATTCATCCTCATCCAGTTACAATCTCAGTTTTTTGCTTTTGTTTAGGTTGCAGGCTTTGAGTGATAAATTTTCCAGGTGAGCTACAAATCACACTCCTGTGGAAACTAGCCAGTGAGCCACAACTGGAAAAAAGGCTGTGGCCTGGCATGACTTGACCCAGTTGGTTTGAAACTTCATCTAACTAACGCAGCCGGAAATTATGACACAGTGAGTTAGGTGTGCTGCTTTATTTAAGTTTTACTATATTCATCTGAGTTCCTATTCTTCTTTGTTCAAGTGTAAAAAATATCCCACTCCTCACAGTAACTTTAGGTGAGCGGTGGTGTGCAATCCCCCTCGCACTCCTCAACATTCAAGGCTTGAGATTGAATATACAAGACACCAAGATATATTCAAAATACTCTCAGTACAGCACACATTGTTTAATATGAGCAACAGTCCTCTGCATTTTTTGAACTAGCTGTCAATCATAGGGCTGAGACAATTGAGAATTTCCATGGATCAACTACAAAAATTGTAACTTGGAGTGAGAGGATTAGCCCTTCAAATAAATTTGTTAAGCACTGGGTGATTTCAACATTGCAAGTGCTGACTTGTACACACTTACTAGATCTTTAATACATGTATGCCATAGGATTTAACCCTTTTGATACTGAAATGGGCACACCCAGTATACACAGTATGTATGTTCAGTACAGTGTGGGTTCTGAGAATACTAAGTTTTTGCAAGGAGACCCCAAGAGGGAGAACATATAAAAATACATCCTCTTCAAGTGTCCAAAACATAATTACACACCATCATAGGTTTACAGTACAAAGGGCTCTTCTAGACACTGACAGTCCATGGTAAAATATCCTTTGATAATAACTGAAACAGTAACAAATTTTTGATTGCCTTTATTTCATCCCTACAGAGATGCCACACACAACAATCAATTATTCCTGTGAAATCTTATTCATACCTGTTAACTTGAACCAATTATTTGGAAACTGGGCTTTTAAACTCCATCTAACTACAGTAATTAACCTACGGCCTTTTAAGTAACACTGTACTTCTGTACATACTTGTCCAAAGCAGAGAGCCATTAAGTAGGCAGCTCCCTGGTTTAAGACAGTGCCCAAGAAAAGTCCTATAACCTCCTTGCTAACCCTATTCCAGTCTGAGAATTTGAAAATTTCCTATTGTCAAAAATTTGTGCAAAATTAAGATGGCATCATATACTACAAGTATATTGCTCAGGAATGTTCAAGTACAGCTTGTATGTAGTCCATTTTATGCTGTGCTTGCTTCAAATCACAAAGGTTGTGTGTCCTGTAATAAATGGACTTTGTACCCTGCTGTGTAATAAAATGTGTGTTTCTATACCTACCCAGATAATTAGCCTTAAACTACTGTTTGGTGTACACAAACTTGGCCACTGAATGAACTTGTTCCACATATCTTGGCACTCAGTGACTGCTACAACTGTAAATTCAGCACAACAAGTTCAGCACAGAGTACAACTGTAGCATCTAAAATTTATTTGTCTGTTCAACTCATTTTCATTTCTATCAAGTTCATGGTGAACTTTAACATCCTTGGGGCACTCTGTTACCAGTGGGTGGCTTGGTATGTAGAAGGTGATTACAAGGGATTTGTGCCTTTTCTACCAAGGAAGTAAAGTATAATAAAAGCTAGAATTCTTCCAAAACAGTTGCCAATTTAGTATACAACTGTGCTGCAGTACTCCCAGCGGGTTATACATTTAGTAGTGCAGTAGTAACTGGAGTCATATTGGAGTAGAATTTACAACAGGTCATCAAATGCACTCAGGGGCTACAGTACAGACATGCACTTTGTTGCTATTCAAAAGTAGTCCTATATACCCTGTGATTAAGCTGTCACTGTCAGTCACATTCTCACTGACTGTTGTGAATATTCCCATATTCACCAGAAATACTACACACGTTTACGTTTCTTTTCCCTTTTTTGGTAGTTTTACCCCTACAATGTAACTTTATTCAACTTGGTGACACTATATATGACACATTTGTGTTGGCATGTTGTTAAACCCCATCTAACCAACTTACTGACTAAACTGGTCTGTTATTGCTATTGTAACAACTTACAAAGCACAGCTTAAGTTTGACTGAGGGAGCCTCAGCTTTGCTACTGAAATAGTGACTTAGTGTACACTGAAAATGAACATGGCCAAACTGCATTTCCCCTACACTTGAGATGCACAATGCAGTTAGTAAATGTCTTAACTACTGTACTTATTAAGATTTGCAGAAATGAACCATCATTAAACATCTTAAAGCTGAGACTTTATTATGCTCAAGTTTATGTGTCATCTGGGTAGGCCTACATTGTTCCACAGAAATATTGTGCGTGGCACTCAAAAGTGGGAACTGCAGCAATTAATTTTCAAAATAAAATTTGAGGAAAAATGTAAACTTACAGGTGGAATGAACAGGGGCATGTTCCACAAAGAGTTACGCATGATCTTAAGTATGATTTACTGTTGGCTAAAGTATGGTGAATCAAACTTAAGATTGTGCGTAACTCTTTGTGGAACGGCCCCCTGGTGTACAGTATTTGGAGTAGAGGAAGTGTGATTACGGTCACTATGAGAGGTATTGTACATACTGCAGGCCAGGTCCCACATACTGTACAATGCCAAGAAGGCAAACAAAAGCTTCTTATGTACTGTATACCAATTAAAAGCTACTTCCTTCAATGTAAATGTTAGCTTAATAATGTCCAATTTCTCCCTTTCATTTTTCTACTTTGCATTGTGCGTTAGTTAGATGGAGTTTTTACAGCACAGCTTCCAACTTTTGCAATTAACCTTTGCAAATTAAGTAGCAATGGTTCTGTATCTTTTGGAGTTTTTGTCAAGATGGTTTCAGAAAGCCCAAATCTGTTTGTAAGTAGAAATTTGTAGTTTTTATCACTCTTATGGTGGATGACCCCCAAAAAATTCATCTTCCCATTATTTGTGTAGACTCCACAGATTTCCTATACATGGGCAGAGTATACTGCACGGTAGATTTTCCCTACCGTACGTGTGAAAAAAAGCGTACCAAAATGGCCATCTGCTATGGTTTTGTGTGAAATGTTGGACTTGCTCAAGTTATAACCACATATCTTGCAAGAAAGTTGGAATATTTTTGAAATATGACAAGGTAAGGTCAAAATCACTTCACAGATTGCAGCAATATATTATTTCTCATTCAAGATTAACTTTTGTTTAAAATAAAACAGAGTCGTCCTCAAATCAGACGATTTATAGCTTTACTGCGGCCATCTTGGTGCGCCTTTTTTGTCCCAGTCGGTGGCGACCATCTACAGATAGGACATACACGTTACGTGCTGTGTCCATGTATATAAGTCCGTGGTAGACTCACACTACAGAACTTGTACCAGGGTTAATACAAGGACTGCCTATCTGGAAAAACTTTCAACCGATAATTGATTCAAGTCTACATATAATATACTGCATGCAAAAAGTCTGCATTGTAGCTTCAATATATTTACCAACACCAACAGGAATGTGCTACATCTACAGTGTCAGCTAGATACAAAAAATCAAAATTTGAACAGGATTCCTGAATCTAAAAAATAATAAAATTTCATGAATTTTCCATGACTATTTTGTAACCTGAACATGATTTATTCATGACCCAATTACAACTGAATTTTCATAAAGCTTTAATGGCCCGATGATCGCTTCGCGGCAAATAAATGAGTAATTTATAAGTAAACTTTAAAAATGATTTGTGCTAAATTTCATGACTTTTTCATGACCTCTATTATTTTTACAAAATTCCATGACCTTCCCAAGCCTTGAAAATAAAAAAAAAAATTTCATGAGCTTTGCAGGATGCAGGAATCCTGTTACAACTGAATTTTCATAAAGCTTAAATGGCCCGATGATCGCTTCGCGGCAAATAAATGAGTAATTTATAAGTAAACTTTAAAAATGATTTGTGCTAAATTTCATGACTTTTTCATGACCTCTATTATTTATACAAAATTCCATGACCTTCCCAAGCCTTGAAAATATAAAAAAAAATTTCATGAGCTTTGCAGGACGCAGGAATCCTGTTAAATTCCTATTTTAAATGTGATTCAAGTTCAATTTCAGTTTCAAATACAGTTCCTGGCAGGGAATACCACATTCATACTGTATTCTACAGCCAGTCTTCAGCCAGTCTACAGGAGACTGTAGGTATGCAGTACTTTCCATTGTTTTGTTCAATTGGGTGATGCACCTGGACAAAATTGCAGAGGATGCTCAGCACCTGGACAAAAAATTTACCCACCCGGCCAAAAATGTGGGCCACCTGGACAGAAACTAGGAATTCAAAACCTCAATTAAAAAAAAAATAATAATTTCAGTGAAGAAATTGAGGATAATCAGAAGTGCACATTTTTACAAAGAGAGTACCTTCCCCCCCTTCTTGTTTGAAGACAGCCATCACTACAAACTTTTGACCTTTTCAGCACCTGGACAAAAATTAAATCATGAAAACCATTGCTATTCTACATGGCACTCTTTTCCCTTGCGTTTCAGCTGGCTAGACTACAGGACATGTACATGAAACGATAACCAAACTTTACATTTTTTAAAGGTAAGGTGAATTACAAACATTGCAAACTTTCTGCAGGGTTAATTGTGTAAAATTTTTGACAGTTGCAACACAGTGTACACTCTTCATATAAAATATGATAGTTACTGTACCTCAATAGCTAGTTACCTCAAAAAAAAAAAAAGAAAAAAAAAAGAAATCATCTTTCTGCAGTAGGTCTTTGACTTGTAAAGCAATTTGTCCTTGCAAATACAGTATGTCAAAACAAGTTACTTCATTGTCATGCTACATATAAATAACACCACACACACAAAGCTATCTAGATACATATTGGGAAACCGCAACTCCCTTGAACTTTTGACCTAGATTAGCGCTTCAGGAAGTAATTTTCGAACTAGAAATGAGATTATTCAAGGTGGATGAAAAATCAAAATATCAGACCTAGTACTTCTGTATTTATGACAAAGTGAGATCTCCATATTTGAAACAACTAAATAATACAATGCTATAAAATGCAAATTTCAAGTCTGTGATATTGTGCAGCATTATGGAGTGGTGTGTAGGGCTACAGGCCTACAGGATCACTGTATGACCAGTGATGCCTGCAGGTTTGAAATGAACCCTCAACACACTTTCTGCATTTTTGTTTTCTGTTTTTGTACTTTTATATTTCAATACAATATATTGTGTAATGTTACACCACCCTTGGAACCCTGGTGGCCCCTAGAAGATGTTTCTTATTTGGGTGGGGTTAGGAAAGTGTTCTAACCGGCTGAGAAGGTCCATGAATCCAGGTAGTGTACATGTTTATATAGTTAGTTTGTTAGTAGTGGCATGTAGGGCCCAGTTTCCAATGTATTGGCTCATGTCAAGCCATGTTCATATCGTAAAAACTCCAGTACAAATTGACCACTATGTGCAGTATGACAGGGCTTGGAAACTCATTGGGGTACTGGCATACAGTACATCAGGGAGTTGCATACAAAGTAACAGTTTACATTACAATTAGGCTTTGTCCCACTTAACCAAAATCCTTTTGGGCTACTGCATCCCATTACCAGAAAACCTGATGGGCTACTATACTTCTTTCAAAAATATTAGTTTTCAAAAACTGTTTGTATACATGCCACCTGACATGTATTGAATGAATTCTAGAGGGAAGGGTCTCAACTGATAATACGGCAGAGGTATGCAGTACATGACATAAAAGCCCTGAGCCTGTATGTGATGTTCACTGTGTCCAGTATATAATTGTGAATTATTTTTTTCTGATGTAGAACTGAAAACTTGGGGACTGACAACCCACCTTGTGAAACCCCTCTCTACCCTGCAGGTAGCATATTATGTAAGCTGCCCCAGTCCCATTTTTAATCAGAGTAACTTGAAGATTTTGATGCAACTTACATTTGACAAGTACACTTTGTATCTGATCTTGATCATCTTCAATATTTCAAAAAGAAGTTTGAATTATAACAGCAGGTAAGATCCCAATCTGATCCTCTACTTTGAATGTTGGTACAGGGGATCTTGGACATGGGAAGGGGAGGGGATCTAGGGAGGCTACTTAATATAAACCCTGCATCTGGATGGAATTTCCAACTCTGCAATAATGAAGGGAAGAGGGGTTTAATAGGCCATTAGGTGAATGATTCCAAAATATGTAGAGAATTTTGACTGGACATACCTAAGGGGAGAGTCACTTTTTTAACCCGCCAGTATTGTCACAGGTGGGCAAAGGAAATACATAAGAGACTTGGTCATAACTGCTAGTTAGATAAATGCCTCTACCCTTAGAAGGTGAAAACTGCTATAGTATGGAGCATAAAGAAAGATAATTTTAAAGGTTTTAGAAACAGTGCATTATGAAAAACTGTCATTGAAGCCCATTGATTAGGCTATTTGATATAAATGTGACCTTTGTGAAATGGCACTACCAGAGGAATAAAGGGCCTACATATTAATAAGAACAAATCTGTAACCCTTTATTTTCGATTACCCATGGTGCCCACTTTTTACTAATTAATGTCCAAAGGAAATTTACAGGGGCCCGTTCCACAAAGAGTTACGCACGATCTTAAGTATGATTTACTGTTGGCTTTAGTATGGTGAATCAAACTTATGATTGTGCGTAACTCTTTGTGGAACGGCCCTCAGGTACTATAAATTGCGAGGTGTAAAATAATTTTGAGGGGAACTAACCGAACCATACCAGGGGTAAAAATGTGGCAATAGCTTGTATGTGAAAATCCTGTTGATTCAGCTCATCTGAAAAGTACCAAAATCAGACTTGCTTTAACGTTGATATTTCATTGACTGTTTACTCCTATATCTGAAGAATTCTTGCAAAAGTTAATGGATGTTGGTACTATGAGTGCAGCCAATACATTGTTTAAGGTGCAGGGATACTCTGTGACCCACTTAGGCAGATGTGGGTTTATGAAACATACTCAGTTTTTAATACTGCGCGAAAGAGTTTGTGAAATGCTTCATTTTGATAAGAATCAATACGCACATGACATTTTGTCAAAGTAATTCATAAATTTTGTCTAGATGATCAAATTTCTATGTTACAAAAAACATAACTAAATTTGATGAAAAAAAAAAAAAACGTATTTTTTTATTTGTACATTGGCCAACATACTATAATAACTGATCTGATATGATGCAGCACCACATACAGTATAAATTCTATACTGTACACCCCACTGAGCAGGCCAAGCTTGAACAGAGACAGCTTCTACCTTGGCCTGTCATCAAGTGAGTATAAATGCAGTCCCAAATGATTTACATCATGAATTTGGAAAATCTCAGATCTCATTAGCTCTTGATTGACAATCTCACCCAGGCACTAGCTGCTTTGTTACACATGTAGGTTGTTGCATACTGTACTGACATGTATGACAATGCTTGCAGGTTCAGCACCTATAGGAACATCAGTTTTACTATAATACTGTACTCCAACACAGGTCAAAGGTCAAAAACAGTAGTTACACCTACAGTGAGGAATATTCTCAGTGTAGACTACTGTATGGTAACCAAGGAGTTTGAAGCTGACAGGGCAGTACAGAACATACAGTATGCAACCATAGAACAGACTGGCCTACATATATACAGTCATTTCAAGAGGTACACATCCTTCTATAGGGAATTATGGGGTAGATGTGCACTTTTAACAAGGTGTTTCATGATTGGCTGTTGCCATTGTATTGCATTGATTAGGTTCCTTGTTGGGGTTAGACATTAGGTCAGGAATTAGGGCTATCATTAACCAGTTGGGGAAATTTCTTGTTAAACAGTGCACATCACCCCAAATTATGTGCTTAAAACTTGTAGTTTCATTAAACAAAGTTTACACTCTTCAAAAACTAATTACAGTACTGGTTGCAAACCTAAAATAAATTGAAATATTTTCTGCACTTGTAGTATACTTGAAATGGTTGTGCAGTATACAAACATGGGGTGAGATATGACTTATAAACTATGCCCTAGTATTGTGTGTGGTATTCTATAAACACCAGCTGGCCTATATGGTCAGTATACTGTGACTGTGCTGTACTGCACCATTTGACATACAGTGAACCAAGGATATGACCATGCTGGAGTGGGTTTTGTTGTTAGCTCTGTAAGGTTTTTTTTATAGTGTCTCTTTTTGCAAACATTCTGGTGGACCTCTTAGCCAGTTGCACAGCAAACAAGTGATAATGCTATAAGTTGAGTGACCTTTTTGCTCCTTAAAGTTGCAACCAACACCTTCAGTGAAAAGAAACAATTTTTCAAACTCCTCAGTGCTTGGAATCAGTGCATGCTAGGTGGACAATATCTCACCATACTGTACACGTACGACAAAATGTACAAAAATTTCTTCCCCCTTATGACTCCCATCTCAAAGGCCCAATTCTCTCACCCCAAACAGTACCAATTCTCCTAACCTTCTTGATTAAGCCCCTCCCACAATTGTCTGAAATTCACTCTCATCCAGACACAATCTCATTTTATGGCTTCAGGGTGAATATAGAAAGCTCAATGTGTATAATCAAAACACTATCGGAACAGTTCGTGCTGTGTAATATAAGTTTTGATACTCTGCATTGTTTGGATTAGCAGTCAATCAAAAAGCTGAACCAATTGTGAGTTTCTGTTACCCTATACTAGAAGTGAAGTTTGGGGTGAGAGGATTGTCCCTTTAAAGCCATATACACCCTCCCTGTTTTTAATTTCTAGTGTAACTGGAATAATAGCTTCAATGGCTTCAACCTGCAGTACAGTACACTGAAGGGATTATTATTGTATGCTGGGTAACAGAACCTTTCATACCCTTGGCTTGAAATATTTCGAAACTATTACATGTACTATGCTCTTACGTTCCTTTATTGCCTTAATCAAAGATACAAGTTCTATGGTTATTTAATAAAGGGTGCATCATCATAAAACAATTAAGTCATGTCCTATCATGTTGCAACAGAAACTAAAACTCATTTCCCTTTTCTCATTTCAAATTCTTTAACAACCTCATAAAAATGTTACAATGATAGTTTTTAAACACAGCACAGTTATGAATTTTTAGTATGGTAAGACAAACTTTACAGCCCACTTAATTTCTCATACAATTGTGGTTACACACAATGTTCAGGGAACATACCACCACAAAGAATGTAAAAATCTACTTTTAACTGGTTGGATTAAATGAAGGCATAATAACTACATTTAAAATTTCCATAAATGACATTGTACTGGCTATGACCTGTTCAACTAAGTTGGGAAGCCATTGTTCTATGTGTAAGAGGAACTGTTGGTTATCCATGATGTAAGGTTGAATTAAACTCTGACAATCCTACCTCAGGAATAGATCAATTGTGGTGAGTGCTCTTGAATATTGAGGTTATACGAACTTTATAGGCTAACGGAAAGGAATTTTTTACTTTTGCTGGCAGGCTCTAAGGGGGGGGGGGGGGTGGCTGCCTAAGGAAGAGGGGCAGCCACAGTGGCACTATGCAGGCTAGTTCAAATCCTGCTTCAGGCTAAGTTTTCCATTTCAAAAAATATCCTCTTTCAGTATAAGGCAATCATGCCTATGTTTCAGGAATTATGACCCAAGATCTTCATGCAACTATTCAATACTGCACTGGTACACTATTCATATAAAGTTACTATATCACTTCCCTTGCTAGTAACCTAGATGGGAGGATTATGCAGGTTGGTCTACATGTAGCATGATACAAGGTTTTTCACCAGGATTAAGTGTTATCTTCCTTCCGCAGAATCTGCTTTGGAAGGAACAGTAAGTCCCTAAAGTGTAATTGGGGATTTAAAATTTTAAAGCTCACACAAGTAAAGAACAAATACATTGTGTGCTGACTTACTGATCAACATCAGTTCCCCAACCATTGTGATTGGGAAAGCTCTGATGTAATCTCCAAAGCTGACTGTGTGGTTCAAGGCTGTCATGGACACCCCCCCCCCCCCCAAAAAAAAAAAAAACTTTATTTTCCAACTTTAATCAGACTACTACTGAGTATTGTACAGTATGCTGTGTTTCCAATTACTGTATGTACTGTAGACTATGTAGATGAAATCATCCTAGTTTGTAATTCTGTCCATGGGTTCAAAACATTAATAACTTAGACACTGTTTACTTCTAACAGACTGTTGATAATGACAAAGATTTCTCATTTGTTATAAAATTATACTTGTTCTCTATTGGCAACTCTTTTCTTCTTATCATGATGATATTTAAAGGCAGTCATTCATCACCCCAAACCACAGTTTCAGTATACATATATCAAAACTCTCAATTGGTACAGCTCTCTGATTGGCATCACACACAAACAATGCATCATAGCTAAATTACACAGCAATCAAGACACTGAGAGTGTCTTGATTACACATTATGGACCTGTATGGCCACTGGGACAAGCCATGAAGCAATAAACTAGGATTGTGTCTGGATAAAGATGAGTTTTAGATAAATGTGGGAAGGGCTAGAAGCAAGTAGGTTGGGAAAATTGGAACTGTTTGGGAAGATGAAAATATGCCTTTAAATGTACTGTACAAGTTCTACAGTATATTGTACTGTACATACACTCTTGCAGACTTGCTGTGAAGTGGATCTTTGCATAGAGTTAAGACCAATGGCAGTAAACTTCTATTAGAACACTCTGCAGTAAAATGTTTAACACTTCAAACTTGGCTCATAATGAACAGTCTCTCTGAAAGCCCCTGTAAAATGACTACCTGATGTACAGTACAGGAGTAATACTGTAGTACCATACAGTTTATGACTCAAGTCACAGATGTGTCATCTCTTTTGGTATTATCCAAAAGGAACAAACCGTAATTAATAACGGCTCATAAAAGTAATGCTCTAACTTTTCATATTTCCTCTAATCTGACAAGTTTCATACTTCTGTCCAGGAAGTTTCACAGTGTCTGGATGTTTCATATGGTATACAGTATATTGGTTGGTCATTGCTAGGGTAATTCAGTGGTCCTCACATAGAGAGCTTACACACTGAAAATGAAAAACAACTCACTTCTCAATTTTATGAGTGCCCACTGCAGGCACTGAATTTTAAGGAGAGTTAACTGTGTAAGGGCAAACAATCATTCTCCTCAAATGCAGTAGATTAGGTTTAGCGCTCTGTCCCTAAAACAATTGGTGAAAGTTAAGGGAGCGCTGCCATGGTCTCTTTTCTTGCTATTGCTCACTGACTTGTTTTCCCTACTTCCTCTGTTTATCCTGACAGGTTTGGAATTCGAGGGCCTTCAACCAACTATTGTAGAACTTGTGTCAGATTAATACATTTACTCTGCTTAAAGGATTGACTGTTTATTGATCCCATTCCTATGTGAATGGCTTCCATTTCATGAAGCAGCTGCCCTGCACTCATAGGAGTGTATTTTTTTGTGAGGTGGAAATTAACCATATTTCTCATATTTTGCATGAATGGATCAACCGTTTTTCCTGAACTGGGGAGGGCGGGGATGGCAAGTGCCCTCTACACCCTCTGCCCTGGACACCTATGGGTGACCTTGTGATGATCAACCCCTTAAGTATAGACTAATTCTACCCCCAAATAAAAAATTGAATAAAAATAAAAAAAATATGAAGAAATTGCATATAACCATGTTTAAATGCAGGGTATGATACAGTACAACACAAAATGGAATTCTTGCAAAATAGTGATGCAGCTTTGTGCAGTATTTAGTTTGAAGTTATCCCTCCAGTAGATCATGGTCTTTCAAGTGTTTTTTGCCAAGGGCAATTTTAACTTGAATTTAACTTAAAGGTATTGCGCAGCAAGTATTTCATTTTTGACTGCTTCTTTTGCCATCAAAATCTGAGGCCCCTCCAAACTTGTGAGGGTCATTTAAAATGGCAGGACATCAGTTTGCCAGCAAACCACCACTTGAGAACCCACAGTAGGCTCTTAATGTTTTTGCCATGCAGATGAGAAAAAAAAAATGTCCGGTTGTGAGACATTTTGGACTTGTACCTCGTTTTTATGTAAACTTTTATTTATACAATTTGAATCATCTTTTACACCATAATAATGAACACACACATAACACAATATACAAAAATATTCGGTATGTTGATGGGGATGAACTCTAGAACAGACTAAACACATGTACAGTACGTCAAAGTTCACTATTTTCGGATATCTTTTACAATCTATGGCAAGTAAGAAGGATGTTCAATGGAATTGTTTTTTCATTTCCTTGTAAAAATGATTAAAAAAGGGATGTTCCTGTTTACTGTGCTGGGCAAGTTCAACTTACTTTTCAGGGCCAATTTGTCATACATCATTGACCCTGCATGTCTATGTTAGAGTAACATCCCCATACAGTATTAAGAATCTTGAATATCTCATCTATTTACAGTACATTTAACCCTTCACCGTTGTGGGCCATTGACCCGTGACCTTAAACTATTGTCTCTCTCGTTGTTGTGGCCGAATTTTCGGGTAGCTGCTCGCAGTTTCGAGCTCCGCGTGAAACAGTAAAGATGGGTGACAGCCGAGCTCTCCCCATGGGTCCAAAAGGACCCACACAACGGCAAAGGGTTAAATTAAAAGACATAGTTCACCACTAGTATACATTTTACCAAGCCTGTGGTTAAATCTAACCATTTAATTCTAAAGCACAAATACCAATCCAGTCAGGTGTGAGGTGTCAGGATGTATACAGAACAAGGCAAAGATATTATATTCTTAACTCCAATCCCTACATTGTAAGACTCACTGACTCCTCACGGAGGCTCAAATGTAGGGGAAGGAAGTGTTTACTTGACATGTGCACAGTTCTGTTTGGTGATCTGTACGCAAAACTATGAAGGCATACCGATAAGTTACGCTGTGACGAGATGTCAATGTGTGTGCATATGCACGTTACATTTCTCTGTGTCTGGTCTTGCGTAATTGGTGCATATTTCTGAGTGCTTGGTAAACGAACGCAACAAGTTGATTTTTCCTAAAAAGCTGGTGAGAATGTTAATTGCATACCATAGAATCTGACCAATCAGAAAGTCCATGAACTTCAAACCAGTTGTTGTGCGTTATGTTAGAGTGCTCTTATGTGGAAAGTCTTGAAGAGGCAAAATGCTGTTCCTTGCTTAAATGTATTTTAGAACAGTGTGAACCATGTTTTGAAAAATCCACATATTAAAATTCTACTGGAAGATATCAATTTTAATGTTGACCCACAAAATGACTACACAGTGATCAGCACTTCTGCCCCTCCCCTTCAGCCTCAATGAGGAGTCACTGCACCATTTTAAGTTTGGTATCTATACTCGTAATATCTTTGGTACAAGGTCCTACAAGTGTATTATTATGTTAGCCAGTGCTCTGACTGGTGTATTGTATCAACATACTCTGCCACACAAACTAAATATGATCCTCAAGAACACTGTAATATCCCAATTGCACACCATCACTCACCTCAAATCACCTCAAAACTCAAAAAATTGTAGTTTGGTGTGAGTTAATTTTGGTCCTTTAACAGGCTTTTCTCTCAGTCCCAGAACATAACAGATCTTGAGGACCACAAGGCTAAGCAAACCCTCTCCCATGACTCATGAGTTGACTTGAACTCCTTAGTGAGAACCATGAACTCCTGCGTACACTCGCAACCCTGCTCAGGGAGATACTGCTGATGCCCACTGTTTAACAGTAAATTTCTTAAGTGGCTAACAATAACCCTAATCCCAAACCTAATACCTAACCGAGCAAAGAGTACAACGGACACAATACAACAGCAACAGCTAATCAAGAAACACCTTGTCAAATGGTGTACATCTACCCCCCTGCTCCCAAACTCCATCGAGAGTGCTGTGCGAGTATTCTTTCAGATCTAACCTTAGACTATTACTGGGGTTTACATATCCAAGCTACCTACTGTAGGCTAGGCATGTGAGGCACCAGAAAGATAATGGCTGCAGGCTGAGGCCTATTCTGTCCGTCCAAAGAATGTCACATCCAGGGGGAAGAGTCAACATGTGACGTGTTGGAGTAAGGCACCATAGATAAATTTCACTATGCATCCAACTGCAGTCAAAAGTAACTGCAGTTTATCCTACCGCGGCTGGACATGGATGAATAGCGCTATTGTTACGATGCTCGTGAGCTGCTCTCCCATTGACAGAACTTGTGAACCCAGCTTTTCAACTGCAGCCGGCTGCCCGTGCTTTGATATAGTGACTTAATCCCTTTACACAAAGGGGTAATGCATCTGCAGGCAACCGGCTTAAATTTCTGCAAGCGTAGCCACGAGAAGTAGGAAGACCTGTTAACCATAAGTGTGCGTAGCGCCTGTGTGGCTGCCGCCACTTAAGCTGGTTTTTCGTAGCAATGAGCTGAACGAAAAGACTTCGTTCACTCCACGGGGTAGTTCATCATATGAGAACTACGAACTGCTGTATATATTTTCGTGGAGCGTTGATTCAGTTTTTAAAAAATGATATTGGCTTGAGGTGCCTTATCTAAATTATGATACGGGATTTTCACCGGCAGAACGGCAAAGATCGCCTCACAAGTTCCAATAAAACGGACAGAAATACAGAAATATGACAGAAAAAAACCCTGATTAAGAAAATAAATACTTCTTTCACACCTTTGCTTTTTTCATATTTCAATTTTTGACCGTTTTCTGATACAAAAAGCAATCCTGCTTACTCAATCTTGTGGCTGTTTGTGTTACTTCTTCCAAAACATTAGTTAAAAATATCAACCAATCACAACTTTTATTTACAGTACTCTCTTGCACGTCTGAAAAATTACGTCACACTTGTGAAATTTGCATGCTCTAGTGTACATGTGAGTTAGCATTTTTTTCACTGACAAACTATGTACGTTCATTTGCCAACACCCCCACCCTATCGTAACCTTATTAGGAAGTCGCGTACCAAGGACTACTACGTAGGTTCATTCACGAACACCCTGCCATTGAGGTTGGGACACCCTTCAAATTCCTGTCGCAAAGAAATTTCTCCATCAATGTGGGTAAACGGCGCTATTTTGGTGCTCACAAGATAAAGAATGTTGCTTAGATTGTTATTTTTTCCAAACAATTATAGTGTTGGTAGTCGCATCCTATTATTTCATATGATGACACGAGGATATTTTGCTTCGTGGTGAAGAATCAAACCAACAATCCTAGTGTCTTAAATTAGTCGTCAATATTTACGAAATCATTTCAGCTGGATAGATAATCACGGATATGCCAGGTGCACAAATATATACATAGTAGGCTTTGCTTGTAATGATCTCAAATCTGTTTTTTTTTTTATTATTAAACAATAACACAAGTATCTGAAGTGGTTGACATGCATATTAATTATTATTTTGATTTTTTTTTTTTGAAGGGAGAACCAACATCACACTTATACTTGCCAAAAAATTTGTTCCAAAAAGTTAGAAACCGAAAAAAAAAAAATAAATAAAACAGTCGGGCAAGGCATGCAGAGGGAATCGATCCCGGATCGTAAAAACAGAAGACGTGGTGAATACCATTAGACTACCTACTATATCGAAAATAAGCTGTGTACAAAATATATGAATACTTGCAACATCCTTGTAACATGTCTTAGACGTTCAGGATTTCAGACTTCGATTTTATAATTCTCGCCAATGTTCAACGTTTGTGCTTGTGAAATAATTTTTGATTTCTCAGGGCATCTTTGGCCATCATTTTGTAAAGTTTTCGCCCCTCCTGAAATGATGGTCAAGAAAGTCTTATTTCTATGCAGAAATTGGTTTTCACGTTAATATACTCAAGCAATTAAGGTAGCGTGCTGTATTGAGCAGGAGACGCGACTTTGTATTTAAGAAATTAAATGGTTAGTATTACGCAGGGCCGGCTTGGTTTAGGCAGAATTGTTACAGATGCTTGCTATGTTATGGCAATTAACACCCTGATGGGGATCCGGGGGAGGGGGAAGGGGGAGAAGCTGTGGTGTCTTACAAAATTATAGAAATCAGAATGAAGCTAGTAAAAAGAGATATAAACCGTGGGAAAAGAATGGTCGTCAGCATATACAGGTCTGCAAAAGTTCTTGAGAGTCCACAACACCTTTAAATTAAGCCCCCTCGCATCCGCCCCCTCCCCACACACTACACATCACAGCCAGAAGGTTTAATAATGGTTAACTACCTTGTATGAGAGTTTGATTATAGTTCAGCCGCGGATCCAGGGTTTGGAGAAAGTGGGGGGGGGGGGGCGGAAAATTTTGGAATTGAGAAGCAGGCTTAGAGGCCATTTCCGAGCATCTGAGGGTTACATTCGGGTTGACCAAAGACAGGTAAAGAAAGATAGGTAAAGTATCAGTTGAGGACTATCCCCTTATTTTATCAATATTAAAAGTGTAAAATAAACGGAGGATCAAGTTTTTACTACCCTGTGATTTGAGAACATCCTGTAATATTTGTCTAGGTTATTAGAAATTTCTTGATTTTGGATAACTCTCTTGAAAGTGAAGATTTGCAAAGGCTGATAGCAGTGTTGCTTTGGAGAAAATTACAAAATTCGGAATGGTCTGAACATTATATTTTATTCAATTTCGACACAGGAATTCGGGAAGCATCGCAGGAACAACTAAAACGGTTTTGTGCTTTTTACATTTTTTTTTCAAGATTTTAGGAAAGGAATTGGGTTACGCGCAATGGGGGATCACGTGGGAACATCTTACGAGGGCTTTCCCCACTGTCTAATACAGTTGGCGGGAATGGCTCAGTCGGTGGCGCAGATTCGGGAAGTCAATTGGAGGAAGATAACCTGGCCGTTCTAGAAGGGTGTGCTATGAGACAGGAGGTAATTGCAGTCACGGTCTGCTGATGCTTATATTAGGCCTGAAAAAAAATCTTTGGTCGCCGAAAAATAAGGGCCAGGCGCGGGAGGCGGGTCCGCCCCCCCCCCCTTGGATCCGCGCTTGCAGTACAAAGGTTTGAACCAACCCCATAAAGACATAAAGTCATGGTAATATTTTGCAATGGCACCACGTAGCACTAATGTATATGGAAGAATTTGGCAAGTTTTCACCTGCTGCATGCAGATATGTACTATACCACCCTGTCAGTAAAATATGCTGCTGCATGCTTTAAAACATGTTCTAGAGCAAATAAAATATTGTTTGGAACTTGAGAATAAATATAAGAAAGAAAACCTCCACCACTGTACAGCTTTTACATCAAGGAAATCGAAGATAAACATGTGTAGGATAGGTTCACAATATACATAGTTGCTATACGTTAGGCAATGGCAAAAGTACCAAGACTTGCTGAAGAAAATAACATCGTCGAGAAAATCTTTACACCTAAAGCTCACAAATGTATCGCAGATTGCTGTATGAGGGTCTTTTACACATGGCTTGTGAATAGTTTTGATGTTCTTGGCCACGTGGAGTTTTGTCGACCCTTTCAGTTGGTCTACTCGATCCTGCTTTGTGAATGGAAGTGGCGATCTTTGAGCATCTGCACGTAACATAACAGACTTCGTACAGTACCAGATAGCGATCCAGTTGCATTCGTTACAGTTGCTCAGAATGTTTTTTTTTTTTTGCATGTTTTTGGTTATCATTACGGGCAATTTTTCATGACAAAAAAACAAAACGTTCCATTATCTGGAATAAAATGTTGATAAGTAGTTGTGTAGCAGAAGTGGAATGCAAACGTCTCAAATACCAAATACTTTCAGTACATATGTGCAACGTACGTACTGAGTTGGTAATATTTTCACGGTCGCTTCAAAATCACGCCACACATGCAAGCTGTATGCGGTATTATCACCTTGCAATTATTTTATTCGTATTCGTAGGAGGCCGAGGGATATCGACTTGTCAAAAACTTTTTAATTTATTTTAAAATTATGGTTGGGTTCGAAAAAGGGCTAGGGTAACGTGGATACAGCATATTTGGCCTGTTCTTTCATAATCCGGTATCAGAAATGACAAAAATGGGTCGAAAGCTTTTATTTTGGAATTAGGGGTGCGACTTATTTCCAAGATGATTCGTCCAGTGGCATAAACTTCCCTAGGCCACCTATGAAAAAAAAAAACTCGTTATCGGGCTCAGTATTATAAAGTACTGTGTACAGTGTTCAATGTACAACGTATTTCGTATTGCGCATTCTGTTGTTCCGACCATACTAGCATGTTGTAATAAAATTTTCACACAAAGTTGAAATTTCTTCATTCTTTTTCTACATTTCCTAGCCCCATTTGCACTGTATTTGTATAGCACCTCCATCATTATAAATAGGGGCATGTGTGTCAGTGCATAGTGAATTAGGACAGGTGCAGGTGCAGTGCTGCGTTCGTACCGATGATCGATAGCATATATAGCCTTGTAGGACAAGATGAGTGTGTGTACGTAAGTGTACACATAACTGCATTTAAATTTCCGATCTTTTTGATAGTTTCCGTAGCTTTGTTCAAGTTACGGAAAACTGCTGTGGTATAATTCCGCAAAGGCAGTGAACGAAAAAAAAAACTGACCTAGCACAAATCTGAGGTCTTTTTTGTGCTGTTATAGTGTAAAGAGATTTTCCTAATCCATATACAAAGGGTCATTGTAAGGGCGCGTTCGTCTTAAGCAAACTTTGCTCCCCAAGTGTGAGCTAATACGACCGCAGTCAACTACCTGTAACTGCAGTCGGGCGTGTGCTATTGAACTGCCAGTTAACCGCAAGCAAGACGCAGTTAGCTGCATAGCAAAATTTATCTATGGCGCCTAAAACAGTTGTTGTCATGCAGTATCGTAACAGTGCAGACATATAGGCTTATTGTGTAACTTTTCTGTGCCAACAAGGTGCAGTATTTTTTAACTTGTTGATAATGACCAATTTTTATTTAAATGTCCAGATTTCATGATCAGATGGTCTTACAAGAACTTGTCATAGTGGGAATTCACTGTTTCCTTTACGAGATAGCCCGTAAAAGCAACGGCCAGTCCCTCATAATGGGCCTACCCAGAAAAGAATAGGTTTCTCACCGTTTGTAAGCCAGTGTTTTGTGCACAGGCACCCAATATTTTCATATTCACCCGACATTATATTTTGAGATTTCTATTCCACCTAGGCCTAAAAACCTTCGCCAATTATGGATTAGGCCCACAATTGTGTATCATAAGGCTTTGGCAATAGCATACATGTACTGCACTCACTGCTAGACTGTCGTTTTCACTCCAGCTGAGATTTTCAGGACCCAGGTCATGCAAATGTCTAGTCCTCAATAAAGGACTATGTATGGACAGTGCCGTTATTGCTCCCTATACATAGTCCTTACTCCTGTGTATGGTAATAAATAGCATGATGATCTATTGTCAGTATAACATTCAAACAGTTTTTCTCCCTTAGAAGAATGCCAGTCCTTTAATCTCTATTCTTTAGCTTGAAACATATCTTGAAAATGATACCAATGTTTTGCCATAAGATTTACTTACAAAACTAATTCAAAATTCAGAAAAGAAACATTTACTTTCGGTGCACTTCTTGATTAGTATGTAGTGAGGGAAAAGTTTGTTACATGCTGAAACAGCTGTTTGTAATATGATGGTGCTCTAGATATAGACCTTGTGCATTGATGACATACTGACATCATCCCTGGGGAAAACAAAAGACCACCTGGTCGCACGCATAAGAATTCAACATGCTCGTATAACAGAATTTGTGTGTATCTGACTGGTTGACAAATCAGCCGTCTGGATTTGTATGTTTTGGTTTGTGTTGCCCCCAAGTGAGCACGTACTTTTTACTCTGTAACATCAAGGGCACAAGGTCTATTTGACTGACAGGTTGCATTCGGTCTGTTTGCCAACGATATGAATTGGCCCCATCATTCCATGACGTCATGAATAGCACACAATCGTGTGCAACTCGAACATACACAAAGTTTTGACTGCTGTAGTAAAAGTGAACAATGGGAATGAAAGTAAGCAACTTTATCTTTGATTTGGAAGACATTGTGCTGGTTTATTATAGGTGACAAACACACCATTACTGCGGTGAGGTTTATTTCAAGAATTCTGGGTCGGTGAAGAGCAAGGTTAGGCCTAGCCCTTGAACAGGGCTGTGTGTTACGTTGCATGGCCTAAGCTTATTACACTCCACATCACAGCCCTTGCCCCGCTAACACAAAAAATCCCATCACTAGGCGACCTTGGCCAGGGTCGTCATCTCTCACGTTCACAAATTCCTATGTTTTCTCACCAAACTTTACACAGATGACCTCTGGCACCGCATCCACCTTTCTACATAAGCTGTTCACCCAGATTCGATGTTATAATGGTGTATTTTGCCTCGAAAAATTGAACGTAACGCTAACTCAATGCGCCATGTTTGCAAGCTTTCGAACGACTAAGTAGTCGGTCTTCGATCCTACTAAACCACGCGCTGGCACGCCTGGCTATTCCTTGTGTACCCGGGCATGCGCTGACACGCTGGATGTTTGTTTAGTTAACGCTGATATTAATTTCATTAAATGGTATCATTAATCATGTTATCATTACTGATTAGGAAGTAAGATACAAAGGACCATTGTGCCAATTTTTTACTTTTGTTCGCAAAATGTTGCTAATCATTACACATGTTAGAATGGATCCCTGAGTTTTCCACTAGTTCAGCGAAACGCCATGCGCTGTCGTACAACTGAGTTCCAAGCGCTGCCATACAAGTTGTACGTCAGCGCGTGGAACTTGAGACAGGGGGTACCAGCGGGTGTCAGCGCACGGCATAGTAGGACTCGTCATCTTTGTGATATCCACTTTGGGGTCAAAGGTCATACCAGGGGTTTCCACTTATTAAAAAAGTTTTCACACTTAGAGAATTTTGACAACGTTTCAACAATTTCAAAAACGCTTAGAAGCTTCAAATACGGACAAACAAGAATTTTTCATATGAAATTTGCATTCATTAGGTGGAATGATCGTTAAAGTTATCGATTTGGTGAAATGGTTACAACATTCTAGGAATGATTTTTGACTATTTGCAAGTTCATGTAGAAACACTTATTGTACGAGGGCTCATTCAAACGACGGAGTTTCTAACCAGAATCGAAGTGTCATTTTGCTGCATTTTGACCTCAGACTGTCCATGACAGCCCATTTATTGGTAACTTTTCGATGGAAAGTCACTTGCACATCATTTTGTGGTAATATAAGTTCGATGTGTGTAATGTTTACCACTTTAGAACGTATTTTGTTCTGAAAGCTTAATGATGGGATTCCCTGTGTTAGTGGGGCAAGGGCTGTGATATGGAGTGTAATGAGCTTAGGCCATGTAACGTAACACACAGCCCTGTTCAAGGGCTAGGTTAGGCCTAGCCTAGATCATAAGCTAGCTAGAATAAGCAAAGCAAATTTCATTCGTAACTAACCTACTGTCAAAGACCAGCAACCACAGAATTACAGGAGTAAGGACTATGTATAGGGAGCAATTACGCCGTTGTCCATACAAGGCCTAGGCTAGTCCTTTACTGACAAGTTGCAAATGCCAAGATGTTTCGTTTCGACAGAACAGTGAAGTCTGCTTGCCCATTCTTTTTGTACACAGTACAGTATAGGCCTACTTAGGTCTACTCCAACAAAAGCACAAAACTCAAAAGTGACTTGGTTAGTCAAATAATTAGGAGAACATAGATTAGAACCTAACCTTAGGCTCATGCCTAATGAAGTCTTAGGCCTAGGCCCTAGGCAATCTTCATGAAAGCTGTAGCCTGTAGTAGGCCTACACCAAGTGGTTGACTAGAGTGTAATGTACTGTTCAGCGCAAGGCCCAATGGTGTACACCGCTTGTCACTAGCGTACATATTTGTGTACAAGTTTATGTACGTAGGCATAGTCACACCAGTATAGGACATGGGTACGACCACAAAGTATTGTAAACAACAGTGTCAACGTAACGTTGCACAATACTTAGTTTACTATTATACTACATAGGCCTAAGCCACACACTGACATAGCTATGTCCCTGGAAACTCAACGACAATTTATTCTCGTTCTTACTCGATTCTGTATTTGAGAAATTATTTAATGGCTCCTCGTCCCGATTCACTTGCGTTATAATACACGAACTTTCCATCTAGCGTGATAAAGGTGTCAGTTTTGTCCTCATAATCCAGTGAAACATGAAAATTAATCCAAAAGTAACGGGTAGATTCCCTTCTTTTGATGATCTTGTTAGTCGTTCAATATGGAGGACAAATGGGGTCAAATATTTGTACGAGGTCACTATTTACATCGTGACTGACACAATCAGTCCTGAAAATGTTTACACTAAAGTCATGTTATCGTGGGAACTGTGCAGCGAAAATTTGAAAGTTTTGCGATTTAATACAATGAACCATTTCCAGTAATTTTAGTAGTTTTATTGGGGGAATTATGTGTCAAAGATCAGTTGTACGTTATGTGGATTTAGAATTTACATAACTAAGTGCAGGAAATTTTCTAATTTGCCTCAAACTTTGTTACCTTACAGAAAATCATTGAAATAGCTTTGCGTGGTTGATGACATATAAGGTAAAATAGACTGGATCGACGCACGATTGTACGCATGACTGCAGTAGGCCTACCTTTGTTTCACGATCACCTTTTCTTCGGTTTCAGTTTTTATTTATTTCATTATCGAGGCCTATGAAGTGGACGTACTGTGGTGGAAATTTAGAAGACGAAGGATCTGCAACCAAAGGGCCCTTTGCTAGAGATGTTCGGATAGTCCGAGGCCTTTTGCCTCATATGATGATCATGTGTGGCATCTGTTCTGTTCAACAGCCATTGATAGAGCCATACATGACAGACCAATATGTAAGTGGTCTGAAGGCCGCGAGGTTGGTCAAGTGTTGCCCTTTAGTGGACGTAACAGCTTCTTCGGGGGTTTCGCCGAACGGGCCTCTGCCAGAGGGTCCGTCGGGAGGACTTTCAATTAGAAAAAGCAACCAAGGGGATGGACGAAAGGGACCCCCCCCCTCAAAAAAAATATTCAGGGTACAGGTACTATTTGTTTACCAGGCTAGTTGTTTTCCCTCTGTGTTAATGATGTTTCAGTGTTTCGATATTCATTATTTAATTTCGTCTGCACCACTTGTTTGTCTCCAGAACTAAATTTTTGAACTGGATTTTTTTTTTCATTGGAGAGCAATTGTTGTAACGCGTTTAGTTGGTTCTGTCGGACAACCACAGAAGGCTGATCCGACAACAACGAATTTGTTGGTTCTGAAACAGTTATTCAAACGTCTTTTTGGCAGTGGTTACCGATTCTATAGATCCTTTTCTTTGATTGACATCAAATTCAAAGATACAAAGTTGCTAATATTGCATACCATGCATGTGGGTTTTTTTTATTTATGCTGGGCCTTCCGGCTTGCATGCTCATTACTCCCATGTTCTAAAATATGCAGCCCGCTTTCAAGGAATTACTGTAGTAAGCTCTAGTGTTTCATGATTGGCTTGTAGGAGACACTTGCCAATATTTTAAGTGGCACTTATAAGGAATAATTGTTTGGTTTGCAATATTGACAAATATATTCAGAGGATAACGTCATAGAGAAAATAAGAAGAAAATTGTGAGATTTTATTGTTGCTTAATGAAATAATTTTGTGGCAACTACCTTTCCTTTTTAAACAATAATTCAGATTGTGGCTTTAAGACTAATTGTGTTTGCGAGAGGGTTTTTAAATGGGATGGGATGAAAAGATTTTACCAGGCTTACCGTACCTGTACAGTACTCAGTAAATACCACTGATGGATTGAGAACGATAAACTTTAATTAACTCCCATGATGCATCTGAGCGTAACTTACTGTGACCGTGGATTAAGTTAAGGTCCGATTTTAACAGCTGTTCAGCTGTAAGATGTATGAAAATGGACGCAACGGAAGGGTGATATGCTATAAAGTTTTAAAGCTCATAAAAATGTAAAATTAAAAAAGAACAATAAAATTATAGGAAAATAACAAAAACATATCTGTTTACATCCACACCTATGTTTAAACTTGAGGTTTATTACTACTGAACTTGGTGGTGAATTAGCCTGTGTACGTAACTTGTTTTGGAAGTTGAAAAAAGATGGAAATTGGCTTTTCAATTTTCATAAAATTGCTCTACAGAAAAGAACCACTCCTGGTGCCAGAAACGAAGCTGCATTTCTACGTATAAAGTGGTAGCGGTTAAAGGGCAGATGTGTTGGTGAAGCATTTTCTTTCGAAGAAATAAAGAGACGGTTCGAAAACCTTTAAGATGAAGTGGGTCACTTCAGGTTAAACATATCACACAATCTTCTCAGCATGGTATGCGTCAAGAGGGGTTGGGGGGTTAAACACCAAGAGGGGATGACACACCGTGCGGCGACGGAAAAGACAGTCCTCCTGGTACGTAAATTTTGAAATTTCAATTAAATCTTTATTCCGATAAAGCATCAAAGAGGCTCAATCAACGAAGGCAAATAGTGTCGCTAACGCATGACTTTAGCACGGAGAGGTGTTGACCTGCTTGATACTGCTCACATTTGACCAAAGGCAGGTTCCTCGATAGAACTTTAAGTCTTTGGGTTACCGGGTGAAGATGTTTTTTTCTAGAATAGGCATACTTCCTAACGTAAAGGTGCGCGTGTCCGAGTTTTGTTTTGGCCGGAAAGCAAGGGGGCTCCGACGATCGTAGACAATTTGTTACATATTCTTCCTTCGAAAGTCGGCATCTATTGACCGGGGTTGATTTTCTTTACACGACTAAAAGTTGGGGGAATTATACTTTGCCGTTTTTGTGCACAGAATATCTAGTATTAATAGGTTGTTTTTTGTTTGTAAATTTCAAACTCATACGCGGATGAGTTGGGGAAGGGGGGAGGGGGGTATTTGACACACCCCCAATGTAATTTGAGCTATAAGATGATATTGCATTTACAGGTAACGTTAAAGCGGATCATTGAGTTGGTTCATAAAATCCTACATCTTTTTCCAAACCTTTTTTGCTTTCTTAACATACCAATAACAAATGGTCAAGCGTTAAGATTCCCCACGTCCTACGTAAAAATAACTGAGAGTTTAAAAAAAAAGAGTTTTTAAAGGTTTAATTTTGTTTTCAAAAATTCGTGACCAGACACTTTTTTAAATTATGCACAAAACCATTGCAATTCAAGAAATACACAATTCAAAAGTATAACTTTTTCTGCAACTTTTGGACATGAAACTTGACTTATTACGCTGAATATAAGCATTGTAATGTGGTGCACGGTACCCGTTCACAGTCTCTTTAAGTTATCAATATCAACTTAATGAGCCCCTTTTAAACTTGCGTTCTGTCGCCGCATACATGTTGAAAGTAGAGGGATGGGATGGGGCAGGTGAATAAGATCAGATGGTAAGAGAGTTTCCAGTTTTATGGTGTAATTACGAAGTATTTTTCAATGCACTCCCGAATTTCAAGGACGAAAAACCGTTTCAAAATATTTTGCATGGTTCCTCAGACTAAGGTCAGGGAAAATTTTTGGAGCAGGGTTGAGGGTAAATGGATCAGATGGGCTTTACCTGACTTAAACTAATTTTGCCAATGCAGAGTTTGTGAGTAATTGGCCTTACATTGTCTGTAATTTGTGTGGTGCTCACCCGTGGTAGGGGGGGGGGTGGCTTTCAGGTGATGGCGCTTCTTTTCAATTAGGCGAAATGTTTTTCTATGCACAGGGGTTTAACAGGCTTACCCATCCCACATCTTCACTGTTTACCGATTTGGCATGATGTACATCCGTATACATCTTCTCCTTTGGAACGACGTTTAGGCTGAATCAGTTTATCCGATTGCATAAAAACTAGTAAATGATTACAATCTATTGAAGTATACTTTAAGAAACAGTCAAAGCAACTTCTAATACGACTTGAGAACGATTATCACAACTTAAATGCACCTTTATTAATTACCGCAATCAGACAAAAATTAAAAGGAAAATTAGTAGTGAAAAGACTTTGCAAAGTAGAAGGAATGAACTTAATTGCCAGAATTCGGGAATGTTATAGGCAAATAAAGTTAAATTCCCAGGACGGCAAAAATAATTTTCGGTTATCTGGTCTCAATACATGAAACCGTAAGCAGGGTAAGTTATGAAAAAAGTTTCCTGGAAAAGTCGGGCATATGTGATTTGTTTCAGAAAAAAATGCATAAATTAAAATAATTTTTGTGCGTAAGTCATGTTTATGGATGAAAAGTAATTTTATCACTTACGTACAGATGTCAGACAAAAAATGAAAGAAGTGAACTTAATCAAAACAAAAATGGCAAAGTAGAAAGGGATGAACCAGATTGCTAGCATTCTGGTATGTTATGCATATAACAGTCATTTAATTTTCGGTTATCTGGTCTCAAAACGCATGCTGGACACATAGTGATATCCAATTCCCGTTCGAGGCCGGTTACAGCTGATGCATCGTGGTCTACGAGACTGAAAAGAAATTCCCAGACATTATTGCGTCTCTACATCCCAGCAAACCCTTTGACTTGCTCAGTGATTGTCACAGTGTCCAATAAACTTCTGAACTTCAGAAGAGGACTTGAAAACAGAGTGGGTAGGGCTTGGAGCTCCCTCTTGTGAAAGAAAAAAACGAAAAATGATGGGTATAGCCTCCCCAATCCTACGGTTGCTCCTCCGCTGTATATAGTGCCTTTGCCATGAGATAAAGAAGACTTGAGCTATCCACAAACTACACCAACTACATATACTCTTCTTTATCAGGCTCAGTTCGCATGTTATCAAGTTCCTTGCCTGGCAGTTGGGGAAATTTCACCGTCCGGTCACACTTGACTATACCACTACCGCCTAACTAGCGCGTTTTTAACTGCCGGGGGCATAACTTATAAATGATACTCTTCTTTAATTCTTTATCGAGTGAAATTGATGATATCCGATTATTTAAACTACGGTAGTCCTTATATAACTGTCGCAAACTACAGCCGGGGAAAAACGATCGTATTCTCCACGACAGAGGGCAACATGACTTATCTTATCAGGCCGAAACACTGTCAGTTGCAGTCGCAGACACACGCATCACTAAACGGCTATTGGCGTTGCGGCATGCAGTCAGCTTGAAGTCGAAGTGATCTGCGGAGTCGTGAACGGCTAGCTTTACACAAATTATATTGCCTTGTTGTTACAGCCTAGCATTTTTCTTGCCTGATATGTGAATCTTTGAGGAATTTGGCGTCAGGGAAATTAAAAATTGTTTGAATGTATGCAGCTCTTATCAGCCTGGTCCAGTGGCGTAGCCACGAGGGGGGGGGGGGGGGGATCAGAACCCTCCATGAACCAACCTTGTAATGCAAAAACACCTAAAATAGCGTTTTTTCTCTCTATCCTTGGACTTTGCCCTCATGTCGTCCCCCAACCCCCCCCCCCCCCCCATGACACCAACCCCCATGGCACAATCCTGGTTACGCGCCTGGGCTGATCCATACCACATGCATTTTTGTTTGGCGTTTAGGCTACATCTTCGAGTGGGTCACGGTGGTGCCCTTTCCGCATATTTAGAGGAAGTGAACAAGAAATGGCAACGTGCGCCTTAATTGCTGATTGCTAAATAAAGCCGTCGTGGTCTACCATTTCTACTGTCCGCTATATTTTGCATGTAGAGGTGGTCCATTTAACTGTTTAAATAATACATGGTGCTGAATTGTCTATGACTCGTGGCCGAAATAGTTGAAATTCCAATCCCACCCACGAAAGTCTCTGGCTCATAAGGCCATCGGTGGGGGAAATTCCCATCTCCCTGCGGAGCTGTTGCTAGGCCTGTTCTGAATAATTGTGAGGAAATATATCACAGTTAAATTTAACCAGGGTGGTCTTTACCCCTCCCTCGTCTATCCTTTTATACATTACAGAACTTTTATCTATTAACGCGGCTCATTTAGTTGGTTCATGAAATTCATCAAATTTTCTAAAGCTGTTAAGTTCCCTTCGCATACCAAAGACAAATGGTCAAACTTAGACAATCCCTGTCTGCATACATCCCACATATATAAAAATACATGTTTTATGACTGTATGAGTGGAGCGAGTACTTGGCGACGCAGCTCAGTATTCGTAAATTCGTGACCACTTACTTTCTCAAATTATAAACAAAACCATTACAAGTTAGAACATCACAAAATTCAAAATCTTAATTTTTTTCCGTAACTATTGGATATGAAACTTGACTAATTATGCTAATCATAAGCATTGTTTATGTGGTAGTAGGCTACTCTTCAACACTTTCATCAGTAGTTATCGATATCAACTCATGGAGCCCCCCGTAAATGGAATTGAAATATATATATATATAATTTCTGGCAAATGAAAAAGTAAAAACTCTGTGATGATAAGAGGCATAGTTCGCTCCCGGCGAATGTTTCCTTGCAGTATTCATTTTGCAGCCACATTTTATGTAATTTTCTGACTTGTTGCGGTTTTCTAATTTTTTATTGAAGTATAAATTTATGGCAAAATTGCTCAAATCTCTGCTTGGACAAAGGGAAATCCCGTCTGTCTAGTATAGAGTGATTTCACGTTACGTCAAAATTGGTAAGCCACGCCCACTACCGGGCAAAAATCAACAGTATTTCAATGCGTGGATCGTCATCGTCATCGTCATCGTCATCTGCTTTTCAGCTTTCTACACTGAGCGCGTACTGCACAAGATTTTGCCCGTCACAAGGAGGCGGGCTTATATTAGAAGTAGGCGAAAGCACTGTGTAGACGAATCCAATCAACGCCTGCGATTAGGTTATCACACGTGTAGTTCCATAAATCATTAAGGAAAAGACCTTCTCCGTTTTCATTATTTTTCCCGAAACTAAGGAGCGTCCAAATTTATGCTCTTCGGAATCGTGCAAAGTTTTTTTTCAATTCATCGGAGAAAAAATAAATTAACAAGATAAAGAGAAGAGTCTATAAAATGATGAAAATAATACCGAAAATTAAATTACACCAAAAGCAGAATCGCCGGTAATGTCAAAAATGTAGTATTTACTTGAGACTTGAAAGGAAGTCGATGATTTCTAAATTAGCCGGCTTGTGAACGTTAGGAGGGAGGTGAGGTAACTATCTCTTAACTAGAACAGAACTAGAACACAACGTTTTCAGCTGGGTGATGTGGGATACATTTATTTGTTTGGAGTACTGGTTGTAAGGGGGGGGGGGGTGTCGCTGAGTTTTTGAAGGTCCTTCTATGCAATTTGGTGCGATCACCGGCATATGTTGTTCATGTCAAGGTTACTTAAGGTATAAACCTTATGCATTGACGACGCACTGACGTCATCCTTGAGGGCAATTCAATGGAACACGTGGCCGCACGCCTAAGAATTCACCCTGCTCGTTTAGCAGACTATGCGCGTATTCGGCTGGTTGTCAAATCAGCGGTCTGCATTTGTCGGTGTTGGTTTATTTTGCCCCAAATGGAGGGCGTACCCTTTGCTATTACATCATATGCATAAGGGCAATTGTTTTTCTCAATTCTTTAATGGAAGAGAAAGTTCCATCCCAGCTCCACCTAGAAGCTTGTTCCCCGGATGCGGGATGCCCTACACCTGAACCAAGTATAGATATCCTAAAGCTAACTCAGATATGCTAAACTGAACCTCAGACTTTTAAAAGGTTTCGTCCATGGACCTGACCGGGGCTTCATCCCTGGATCCCACCGAACTCTGGACCCACTCGCAAGACCCGCACTAAAGCCGATTATTTGCCCTCAGTTCTTCCAGTCTAGTCAAGAAAGCTGACCATGAGCCAAAAATACCCGCTCCATTGCTAAATCTCTATTGTAATCGTTCGGCACTGTTATTCCTTTTCTAATAATGAATGAAACCTTTTGAATTCCGGTATCGATCGCCATATATCTTTACAAACTCAGCCTGATCGTTGATTCCTTCGTGAATAGTTTGAACTGGCCTCTTTTTGTACTACAGTTTACTGGTCTTACAAATATTCTCTCCATGTCGTTGTGCATTTTCGGGAATAATTCATGCTCGATAAATTTTCTCCCATTTTCCGTGCGCATGAACATGTTTAGCACATGTGTTGACTTTTCACAACGGAAACAAAGCACAAAAGCCACGAATGTGACAACGAGATTGACAACTCCTGGCTCCAGTCTAATTTACATGGAACGGTTTTGGCGCGCGACCAGCCACCCGGATGTAAATAAAGACCCTAGCAAAACCGCATGACTGTGGTGGAAAAGGTCAACACACTTTTTCAAATGATTTCTTACCATGGAGCTACTAACGTGTTGGTAGCTCCATGTTCTTACGACTCCGTTTTCAGTATTTCAGTCGCGTTCAGTCCGAGGGTGAGGTCAAAACGGGGTGTTGGGTTTGTTTACGTCACTTATTTTTTTCATAAATACGAAAACCAGTTTCTTAACACTAACAGTTCAAAGAGTGTCGCGAATATGTAGTTTGTTACAATAAGGTAAAATCCACAAGACAAGCCTTCTTACTGTTTATATAGATGAAGATCAGTTATTGATGTAAAACCCGCTCAATGTGACTCGAGGGATATTCTCTAGAGCGAAAGGAAAAAATTCTTTGATTGTAAAAATGCGAAGGTAAGTGGACGGAGATGGATGTAGTGGTGCCATATTGCTAACATGGGCGTCCGCAGGTATGGGCAAGGGGAGGGGGGGGGGAGGGGGCTGGAAAATCAAAAATTTGAAAAAACGTATAACAATCAAAGCAAAACCCCGAATAAAACGTGTTTTCCAAGTTTCTATGCGAAAAGTAGGCTTTAGAAATGCCATTTCCGGCGATCTGGGAGGCATTTTGGGCTGAAAGTTTCGCATGCTTTGTGTCAATTCATGGAGGTTTTGCCCCTCCCTAGAAATTTTGCCCCCTGACTTTTTCTCTGCGGACGCCCATGATTGCTAAAGTCTTCTTTGGCGTTGTTGTTAAAGGGCAGGAGCAGTCATCCAAAATTGAAGGGAGTGTAGTACACTGTCCAGTTTCATGATTGGCTGTTGGAAGTCATGGGACAATGTTTTTTCTCTTCAAATGTGAAATTTACCAGAAATAATTGCTTGGTTTACCTTGAATATGCAATAGTAAAGTCTTAAAATGTAATGAAAAATACTTTGAAGAGAAATAAGATGAAAATTGTGTTATTTAGCTTTTTCTTCAAAATAAGTTGGGGGGAGGGGGCTGTTCTACCTTTAAATTAAGGTAGTGGTCAAAAGGGAAAGAAGCGTTGCCTTCACATTGTGTTTTAAAGAGTGTTTCGTCGGGTCTGAGGGCAGAAAACATAACTTAATACCACTCAATCGTAGTATGATTTGCTGGCAGCCTAATTTTTACAAGGATCGCAGTTGGGTAAACGATAGACAAGCCGTAGGGATGGGTGAAAGATCTCTCTATCAGCGTTGGGGATGGGGCATGAGGGACATTCAACAACAGATTTTCTCCTTTCCCCAGCAAACGGTAGTAACTCTCCCCATCAAGTTAGGTCAGTTAGAGTTCGGTCAACTTAAAGGACCAGTTTTCTCACCCCAAACAGTATCAATTCTTCTAACCTTCTTACTTAAGCCCCTCCCACAATTGTCTGAAATTCATGCTCATCCAGATACAATCTCAGTCTATTGCTTCAAGGTAAGTGAAGAAAAACTCAATTTATGTAATCAAAACACTGTCAGTACCGTTCATGCTGTGTGATATGAGCTTTGGTACTCTGTATTGTTTGAATTAACTGTCAATCAAAGAGCTGAGTCGATTGAGAATTTCGGTATCCCCGTACCAAAATTGTAGTTTGGGGTGAGAGGTTTGGCCCTTTTAAATGCAAATAATTTACCTCTCCTGATACACTTCCGCCAGAACTATTCTGAAGCCTTAGAGGTTCCAGGACTTCCTCCCCTGGATCCTCACCGAGATTTTGCCAGAAACCCACTCACATGAACGAGCACTTCGAGTTCGGTTTCGCTCAATTGCGCAAAGAGTTTTGCCCTAACTTTTTTCTATGCCCCTAGTCCCCCAACTTTAATAGTGTGGTGCTAACAATAGTGTGGCCCCTAGAGACAATTTAATTGTGATAGCCAATATATATATGTTCAATTGTTACTGTTGATTGTTCAGTTTGGCTTTTGCCACCTGATGAAGGGTTTATACCCGAAACGTCGTGGAGTTTTCCGCAAACTTTTAAGCACTTTTTACTACCTCTTTCATTACAAAACATTCCTTTTCGTGTCTAGAGAACACCTAACCGTTCTTCTGTTGTTTAGAACCGTTTTTAAAATACTACCACATGGACGTAATCCTTTCTAGCTCCACTTTCTGTTCACCTGTCATGGACAGGGCCTAAGTCCTGATTGGAATACGTTGGTGGAAGGGCGGGGAGGATTGGGTACTAACTACTAAGACTGACTGGGGAATGACGGGGAGTCGAAATAAACCGAAAACTGACTCAGTATTGCATTCACGACGAAACAGTCACTCCCCTAAATGTCACCTCACAAGTCAAATGCTCCGTGTCTCTGTTTACTACACCACGGAAGAGGCCTACAACTTGTTGAAACAACAGTCTGTCTTTAAAGAGGGAAACGAAATAAAAGAAATAAAAAACAACAAATCATGTACGCTATACTGTGTCTCAGTTACTTAAAAGAAGAGGAGCTAATGTATGACTATAATAAACCTATGATTGAAGTATACAAATTGTGCATAGAGATACACACTCCCGTATTTTTTGGTTACTTCGGAGAATTCCAGTGAGTTTCAATTGAAAACATGGGCGTCCGCCCATATTTTTACAAGGGGGGGGGGGGGAAGGTCATTCATGGATGATTGAATTTTGTACACTATCTAACAGGGGTGGCGCCATGATTTGCCCGACAGGGGGGCCAAGCTCCCCGAAAGGGGGGCCAGCATTTTGAGTCCCCGACAAAGACTATGAGTTAGTCCAGAGGGACGTGATTTGGTAGAATCTGAGGCGCGCGCAGCGTGCCGAAATGTTTGGCTTTTTTCAACAAATATTTAAAAATCTGGGGTTGTTTAGAAGAAAAAGTTTTTTAAAAAATTAGCTTTTGTAAGAACCATTAAAAGTTTGGGGTGTTTATTGAAAAATCTGTCTTTCATTGAAATAAAAAACGTTACATAGGCGACAGCTGGAACTTTTTTGGGGTTACGCATTTCATCGTACAAGGCCTAGGTACAAAGACTTTCAGACGAAACTGGAAATGTGTCCGAAAAATTGTTCCCCTTTTTGAACGAAGATTTGAAAATTAACAGCTTATCATATTGGAGAAAATTTAGAATTTTATGAAAAAATTTGCTTTTTGGGTAAGATTACAATGAAACTTTTGGACCTTTTATTCAATGATATGCCCGTCAAGAGCAATTGTCAGAGTAATTAAGAGCGTTAAATTGGGTGTTTAATTGTATGGAGTGCCGGTATCCATCGAAAATGAAAAAGTCTATCATTTTTAACAAATATTAGAGAATCTGAAGTTATATTGGTAGAACTGTAATTTATGACAAATTTTGGGGGTTTATGGAAGAATGTGACCCTCTTATGAGAAATATCAAGAAGGGGGTGATTTGTAGTTTTGTTTGGGTTTCTGAATTACATAGCATGGAAACTAAGGCCCTCGGAATTTTCCTCGCGGAAAAAGTTTGACTTCCCATATATTTCAAGTTTTATATTTTGTATATTGACATATGTGTACGGGAGTGTTTCAATTTGGTAAGAGGCAGAATAATAGTCTATTTTGTCTAAAAATGTAACCCTGCCCGAAAAACTAACTAGAAGTGCACAGAAATTTTTGAAAAATTGAAAACCCCAGACAGCCGGAAATGGCATTTCCCAGGCTCGTGACCAGAAACAAAGCAGTTTTTATTTTCAGCTTTTTCTGCTTTAAAATTTTCACTTCACATTTCCCTCAAACGAAGAATAATATGCAAGCATGTATTGTTCTGCTGAGTAATCTGTTCCACCAAAACACTATCAAAGCGGAGCGCCGCCATAACTTGGGGCGGAGCGCAGAGAAAATTTTAAAAAATCTTACCCTCAGACAGTCGGAAATGGCATTTTCCAGACTTGTAACTAGAAAGGAAGCAGTCCAGTGAGGTCCACTTAATTTATGTTATTTTCTATGTGACTATCCGAACTCCCGACAATAAATGATTTTACTTCCCGAAGACGTCTTTTAAAATGTGTCACGTAACAACAAGCTGGCTTCAATTGAATTTTCAGTCAGGCTAATCAGGAGACATTCTCACACTTCTGTTCATCATTATAGATAACTGAAAACGGCCTGGCCGATTGTCATTACCGTTGCTCGAATTCGGCTGTCGGGGCAGGACAGAGGGCATACCATATGGTCACTACATGCACCTGAACAACTTCTTGCCAGTTTTGTAAGGAAAACTAGTAAAGCAAAATCAAGAAGATCGTCCTGGGACTAATGTTTATCGGGCTTACATTTTTTATCGAGGATCCCCAACGAAACTGGATCTTCTTAACGACAGGGGAAGTGCAGCCTTCCCCGACGGGGGCAAGGCCCCTGGTTCCCCGCTGGTGCCACCCTTGGTAACGTCTGTACGTGAAATTTCCAGGTCCCTAACACAAGTCTTGCTTACGAGTGACCTTGCGCGCACGGATTTAAGATGGGACAAGGTACATGTCAGTAATGAGTTTTAACAGAGCTATGAACTATGAGCTATGAGAAGTAACTGAAAATCGATTCCTGTGTGTATTAAAATTGTGTTATAAAAGGAAAAATATGTTCAAGGTCACCCATCCAGTAATTTCGGTCCTTGCGGATTTTTTTATATTTTTTAAAAAATTTTTTAGGCCTCCCCGACAAAACCACCGACCTTCCCCGACCGGGGGGGGGGAATGGCAGGAAACGACACTTGGCGAGTGTTATAAGCTGCATGTACCCAGTCCTGAAACAGGAATTTCATGTCTGTAATTTTTAGATTTTTAGAATTTTCAAAGTAAAAAATTGTTGAAGGGAAATCTGCCTCTCCGTCACGGCCTCGCACGCATATGCACGATAAAACTTACAACTGTCAAACAGCCTATATAGGCCTATATCCGTTACCCAATTATGAATCATACCCCCCCCCCCCCATATTCACCTTGTATATCCCAGTTATATCCTCGCGTGGCCACTTGAAATCAGCACGGGACCAAACCAAGACCAACGCATTCATCAATAGTCGAATGCCATTTGCACACTACATATCTGACAACTATTACAACTTTGGCATAGTTTTTACAATTAGCCTGCAAATTTCCAATAGATATCACGAGTGATGGTCCCCAAATTACGATTTCACTATTCAGCATACCATCTTCTCTTTTGCTATTCCTGATCAAATGTCCGCATATTTCAGTAGAAACTGACGCTGTGAGTGAAGATATTTTGATCATTTATTTTTATTTTTTTTTTATTTTAATTTTTAATTATTTTTTTCACAAGTTTGATTTTCGGGGGGGGGGGGGGGCAAGTGCCCCTCCCCCTTACGGACGCCCGTGATTGAAACGAAGACAAAAGGTATCCGCCATCCACATGCATATATTTACGTGGTATGTTGTAAGTGCCATTTTGAGGGTCGTGGCTAAGGTTTAAAAACTATGGTAGGAAGAATTAGACGAACTTTAACGACACACCAACACGATTGTGTTACATAGTGCCAACTAGGTAAAAAAAGTTTAAATCCTTCTATTCAGTCGCCTCTCACGACTGGTGGAAACCACCGTGGGCATATTCTACAAGCCCCAGTCCACGAAGGGAAGCTAAGAAGAGGGTAATGTTTTTACGGGACACGTCTATAGGTTGGAGTGCATGAAGCGTTCCCCTCAGATTTAATGCAGAATATACCAACTTCAGGCCTTGTGCATTGCATGCAGTTTCCTCTTTGTTTTAAGATCTCTTTCTTCAGAAGTTGTGAATCCACAATCAATTTAATGACAGTGAACAATTATGGTCAATTTTTTTAAATTAATTTTAGTGGGGAATGTGGTTATAAAAGACATCGTATGGTAATACTTAATTACTTTATTCCCATGCATTAGTAAAGGGAATATTTGCCTTTAAAAGATGTAGACGAATCCGATTAGCGATTGTTTTTAGTGACTGTGCGCACCCATTAGTGGGGTCCATCGGCCTTGAATCGCCTTAATATATCGTCTACATGAGTTTCAAATCCTCATATTCAGTGAAATTGAAGGAATTAAGACACAATGTAGTGTATAACAATCCATGATAGAGGTATGCAATGGAATCGAAAGATTAAAAGGTGATGGACCCCAGTTATGGCCGACTGAAATCAGACCATCGCTTGCTGTCCGGATTCGTCTGTAAGGGGAACTCCCTCTCCTTTTAGTTTTATGTTTATCTCCATTCCAGTTTGAGGTTCTTAAGAATTCGACCTCTATAGAAGCTTGTCTATTTACAAACATATAGCCTACTTTGTTTATTACGAAAAATCTCAAACCGTACAAGCGCACAAAGAACGCAGACAACCAGCACACACGCGCACACGACACACCTCCATAGCTACATAGATGATGCGTGTGCATTTGCACATGTGCAGAAAGTGACTGGTGCAAAAGAGTAGATGGTCTTAACTTGATGGGAAGAAGGATCATAAGAGATTTACTCAGATGCAAAGTTACTATATGTTGCTAATGTTTGGTTAGACTTGCTGTTGCGCATTTCGTTGCAATTTAAATCTATTCCAACGGGGCGGATATACTTTCTAATAAAATAAACTTGAGCTGTTTTACAAAAGTAATAAGGAAATGTACACCGTTATTATTATGTAAACTTCAAGGAAGGCGAACACAGAAGATGTTCAGTGTACGAAGGAAGCAGCATCCAACATTATAAATAAACATAATTTCCTGACAAAAACATTAAAAAGGAAGTAAGGTAAAAGAATACTTTCATCTTGAAATATATATGACTGTATAGATAACTTCGATACGTCACTTTGACGGACAGTATAATGGAACAGTTATGAAGGCTTGATAAGACCACACATTCTTTTCTGTGGAAAGACAAACTAGGATGGCAAAACTGAGGAGCACCAATATAAACCAAGGCTGTTTTTTCCAAGTAACAGTTTCCTGGTTTAACGTCAATCGAATATAGAGACACATGTACAGGGCACGTCAAAACATCTTGGGACCAAAAATCGAAAGTGCTCTACCGGGTATACGATATCTTTTTGACTTGGTATAGGGACCTTACTCAATTAAAGTAAATGACTGAAGGACCTGGCCGTCTTTTTCAGGAAAAAGTGCAAAAAGTACGACCTTCAAGTGTACCTCAAGTCTGGAATTTAAAACAAAATATGTATAAGAAGTTGCAAAATGAATTTTATTCATTCAACTCCCATTGTCATAGACCGTTCCATTGTTGAGATATTAAATTTTGAGATATATTTACTTTAAATAAACTATTCCACTGCTCAATAATTTGTGACTTTCTTGTTGTACAACTCACTTTACCTGCTTTGCTTTCCATTAAAATTAAAAATGTTTTTATGACCTAGCTTGTTTGCTTGCATAGCATGTTGCGCAGATCGTGTGGGTTTAATTGATTTCATCACCCCATACCAGTAAGAGTGTTACCACACCTTGGAACAAGATGTAGTAAGTTTCAGAAAAAACAAAGAAATACAAAAATTGTAATTTGAGGAGGAGTAAAGAAATTTCATCACAAATTATAGGGCAATGTACCATTTTAATTTAAGTGAATAAACTTCAACATTTTATGTCTCAACTCAAGCATTTCCTATCAAGATGGCATTTGAATAGGTAGAATTCATTTTGCATGCTCTTTAATATATATATTTTTGAAAATTTTTGACTAAGGGTGTAGGGAGTTGTCAGAGCTCTGACACTCGCTGCTTGAGGTACACTTTAACAATTGGTTCCACACACAGAAGTACCATGAAAATCGGTTTACCACGGGAATATTACTCCCAGGGCAGTCCATTCGAATTGAAGCATTTCCTTGTTTTTGTCCAGGCGTCTGATGCATTTCATTTTTTAAGTTAATAGGGAAATCTCACCGTCAGTTGCTCAAAAATTTATTCCACGTTCTATCTTAAATATTAGGGGTAAAGCTGTAGGTATCACTATAAACGCCCGCCACTCCCATCCATTCCCATAGGACAGCGTTGTTTAAAACATGCTCAGAGTTTTGATGTGTGCACTGAATTGAACTTCCTTCCCATCACTCTTATGTTTGCATGGTCAGTGAAAATTCTTTGCTAATATAACCAGGGGTTATTTCATGTACAACAACTCACTGGGTTTACTTCTTGCCTAACCATTTCAATGTTTAATTCAAATTGGAACCTACGGTAATTCACAGTAGGGTTCGAGGGTGGGCGAAGGGGGGGGGGATTGGACCACCAACCCCTCACAGATGCCAACATTTTTTTTAAGACCCTAAAAATACGTAGCCATACTTTAGTAACATAGATTTTACTTTAAAAAATAGCATATGTGGCACCAGGTTGCATGTAAGGTCACCCAATTTCTCAAAAATTTCAAAGGGGGAAGGATTGTCCCTGCTAGACCCTTCAGTGATGCCATTTTTTTTATTACAGGCAAATTTTGTCAAATTCCAAATTTCACTTAAAATGGTAGCCTCTGTATCCCCCTGGGGCACCGATTGCCTCTAAGGGACACCAACCTTTTTAAGTATTTTCAAGAGGGAGGGACCAATCCTTTAGACTCCTTCCCCGGTCGGCATAGACGTACGAGGCGGGCCGAGTTTGCCGTTTATCACGAAAGAGATGATAGGGGTAAATTAATTAACAGACATGGGTTCGAGCAGTCACAGACAATTTCATCAATTTAGCAGATCTTTAATTTAGCCCAGAGTCACAATAGAGAAGCATTTGTATATTTTTAATTCCGTTGTTTAGTTTCCTCGAAAAAAATCAAGACGATTTAATATATTAGTGGTAGTACATTTTACGTGGTAATTCTTGATTGCTTAGCATGTATTGTTCCTGATTTTTTTTATTGCAAACAAAAGCTAAACTCCATGTTTAGGTTCTCTTTACATGCATGAAAATGCAATTTTTGGCCAACTGAGGGTTCGCGATCATTTTCAAGAACTTCTCAAAGTATACGTTCAGGACCACCTAATGGTGGCGCTGTGGTTAGATAGTTTTTCGGGCAAAATTACATTTTTCAGGTCAGAGTATTTTTTTAATCACTTTCTGATCACTTTGCAGTTCGCGAACTTATTTTTAAGTGAACAGTTTATTTCAAAAAAAAAAAAAAAAAAAGAAAACGACTCTTCGTACAAGTCTGGAAAATGCCATTCCGACCGTCGAAGGGGTTTGATTTTTCGAAATTTTCTCTATTCTCCGGGCCAACTAATTGTGGCGCTCCGCTTAGATAATCTTCATGGCAGAATAACGTTTTGTGGCCAATAATAAAAAAACGCAAACTAAAATGCTCCCTTTTGCCTAAACCGATCGATTCTCTTTTATTTTGATTCCTAAAAGTTTGCAAATTTAATGACAAGTTTTACTTCGAAAGGTAGCGTAAATGGCATAAGACTGCACGTAGAGACACAAAAGCTTCAGTTTTTTTCCTCACGAACCACCGAAAATCTTGCACCATTTTTAACCAGGTTCCTTGAAAACGCCTAAAATTTTCAAAGGAGGAGGGGAATTCCCTCCCATAAGACCCTTCTCCAGGCCGGCGATCACTGAAAATACTGGCTGCCCCCCCCCCCTTAGAGAAATCCTGCGTACGCCACTGGTAATTCAGTATTAAACTTGTTTGAAAACATTGAAAAATTAATTATGCCTCAGTCAGAATTAAGTGGCGCTGTGCATGTTTATGCTGTCAGGAAGAGCTGTTATTGTAAAATCCTCTATTCAAAGAGTTGTAACTTCTCCGTTCAATCAACGATGAGATGTAGCAAGCATCTTTAGCTCATTTACATGTTTTCCTCTACGCATGTTTCTCTGTCCTGCATGGTGGTGAGTATTATCATGTTATTTTATATGAACTGAAGCTTTTTAATACCTATGCTTTTCTTATATCATATCGCTTTGAAATTATGATAGTTTCGTAGCAAAACAGTTTGTAAAACGTTTTTGTGCAAAGTAGGCAATTATCTTAGCGAATGATGTAAGGTTGGAATGCAAAAACACATTTTGGTCAGTTGATGGGGTTGTTCCATTTTTTACTCTGTCGCTTCTAAGTCCTTTAGTCTAGCATGATACGAGATTGATACATTTCCTCGTAAAATGGCAGGGCTTCCCGTACACACTTTTGTAGGTCAGGTGTCAGCGTTTCAAAGTCTACCCTCTTAGTTGCTAAATTCACATCAAATGATGAACTCTGAAATGCAGTGCGAAAATCGAACCCTTTCAAAACTTGATATGAGCCACGCCAAGCTTGACGAGGATGGGTTGCGCTGGCCCAGTTCAGATATTTCTTGTCCCATGGAAGACCTAGCGCTGTGCAATATTTTGATAGAATCCCTTCCGGGTCACGAATGAGATCATCGGAATCGATAACTAACGGGTCCTCGTTTCCGTGGAGTTTGGCGTAGTTCCACAAGTTGTGCAATTCTTCGTAAAAGTGAAGAGTTGTAAAGCATGGTACGTCGTTTATGATGTCTACATCAGACTGAGGTGTGTCCAACGGCAGCTCGAGGGCCGTTCTCATCATTAAACGTTTCCATGCCAACAAAGTTGGAATAGGATGACGAATGAGGAAAGTGTGACGAAACGGGACATTGGGTAATAGTTTGTCAAAGTCGCCACGATAGAGGGCAGTCGACACGTCTTTCACGAGAACGTATTTCTTCGTTGGCTCTGGCTCGAGTTCCAATTGTTCTTTCACCCAAGAGTACCTGAGGAATGAGCAAAAAAAAAAAAACAAAAACAAAAAAAAAAAAACGAAAAAATTAGTTCGAAGTCAGGCTGAAAGAAAGTCAACCACATCATTTTTTCAGTGTTACCCGTAAATTTGGTAAGCACTAGCATGTAAATACATTGAATGCAAAATTCGATAACTGATATAAGCGTACGGGATCACTATCAGTGAGGGTTGAGTGGTCTTTGTGGCGGTGGTTGAAGTAATTTCTTTCCAAAATAGAAATTACGCCCGAAATTTTGAATTTTCACTTTTTATGCTACATTCGTTACCGTGTGGAATTCTTTGTCATTGCTTTGTGTGGTATAAGTAGAGAATACCTATTCGGCGAGGCTACTGAACGGTCACATGATCCTTCGAGCTTGACCATGATGATGTCACGTATTGCTCACCACTAATAAAAATATTATAAACCCTTTGATGATTGCGCTCGTGATACCATCTGAGCATGATATACGTAGGGACAGCCAGTCTGCACAGCCACTTAAAGTCGCTTCTTTTCTAATTTGAGTATGCATGACGTCGCAGCCTTTGCATATATAATTAGCAAAAACTAACTGTTTTCAAATCCAAATTTCGACATGAAAAACAGATAATCTTACAAAATCATCATTAAAATTAATAGAGAACACATTTTCCGATAGTTTCGCAACATTTTTGAAGTATTTTATACACAAAGCAATGAATTTGAGACGATTTTTTGAACTCGTAAAAACAGTTTTCATTCTGTTCGGAAAATTTGTTTTTTTCTCGAAAACAAGTTTTTTGGCACGGTATGCCAGAAAGAGGGTACATCAGAAATTTCCTTATACACCTAAAAAATCTAACATTACCATGAAATATTTCTGAATACGGTCAGGTATTCGCAAAGTTTAGAGCAGGTATTGACACTGCCTTGCACCGTATGTAAAAAGCCTAATTTCCCGTACTGAGGTGTTTGCATTAGTTGCGCGAAAATGGAACTACACCGAGCGAGAAAATATCCTCCACATAAGTATTAATCATGTTAACCTCGTCGAGTCTTCCTTTACGTTTGATTTACATATATATAGCAGGAAAATTACATTGAGAGTCAATTTTTGAAAACCTTGTAACAATTAAGTGGCTACCGATGCAAGGGTTGTAGTGACTGTATCTTAAGTACGTCAGTACCTTGAGTCGATCACCACAGTGTTATACAACGTACGGCACGATGTACAACACCTATTAATTGACCGACTCATGGTAACCTTTTGACAAACATGGCCATACACTTTGCACGTTACCACATTATACAATCAGTAAATCACAGTTATTGTACTAGACTCATAAATTATTGCAAACAGTAACATGACAGAAAAATTGTGGCATTAAACTAGACAATAAAGAGGTAAAATGGAGGGATATTGGAATGTATAGTTCTCTTGTAAGGCTTGTTAGTGAACTCTGGGGTAATTAACGCTATACAGTCAGTCCTTATCCTTAGGTGGTGAGGTCAAAGAAATGAAGCCTCGGATCAGAAACACTTGTGTTTAGTAATATAAGTTGTGAACAGCATGTGGAACTGGGTGGGTCTTAAGTTTTTTTTAGGGAACTGTGTACTCAGTACACAACCCCCACCCCCATGCACAACTGGAGACATATCAACTGAGAGTCCAAGGTAACAACAGGCCATCAAGTTAATTCAAGTTAGTGACAAAAACTTTGACTGTAATATGCCATTACTATATGATGGGGCAATTGCTACATTATTCATCTCTTTGCTCAGTTAGTGGTGTAAAATGACAACAGTTTATACTTCAAATGAGAAGGCAGTCTCAGAAGAACATATGAGATTTCATCCATCAGAATTAACAGCTGATGATACAGGACACAAGTGCACAACCAAAATTCTTAAGTCGCAGTAAATTGGCATTTTGCTTGTGTAGAGAAAAATTGTCCTCTAGGATACACTGACTCAGAATCCCATTTGTGCCATTATACAAGAAAAGGGTATATATAGCAATGCAAGCTCTAATCTTGACCTTAACCCCCAAATGGGCCTAGAGCACTAGTAGGTGTAGGCTATAACTAGCAATTACATTTCAACAGGAACAGGCTGAGAACTAAGGCACAATTAATTCATTTGTGTAGAAATATGATTCAGCACAACAGTACAAAAATACGGTAAGTAAGAAAACTGAGAACAATGGCCCAGGCAAAATAATAAACAAAAAAATCCTGAAACTGATGGAGCTCTTATAGGTGCGCATTCCATATACTCTAAGTATATTCCTCAAGTCATTTCCCTTTTAAAAATTCTTGACTTTGTCTGGTAAAACCATATGAAAGAACTGACAGGTTGGTAAAGTGTATGTGTAAATAAATGGCTATAGGGCCTATATCAATTGTTTCATGTAGCCTGCAATACCTGTAAGTGTAACACTAATTTGCTTATTTTGGTTCTTCATCTTCATCGTTGGTACTGTACATTGCTCCCGATTCAACTCACAAGGTGCATATGACACAATAATTTTGTGCTACAGGCCTCTTAAAATTTTTTACAAGCTTTTTTCTAAAATGAAAACTCACTCATACAGCAAGCAAGGACTAGTAAAGTAGTATATGATGATCACAGATCATCAGTACACATTCATACATTCACTGTACCATAGTGTGCAGTTTTAGCATGCATAGGCCAAGGCCTAGTATAGACTAGGCCTGTCTGTAAAATTTTAATGTTATTTGTTAGTGGTTTAAAACCTTAAAAGGGCCTGTCAGTCGTATTAAAATTCACTTTATTACTTGACATAATGACTAAAATAGTATCCTAGTTAGCAGCCTAGAATCAAAAGACAATGACAATAGCTTACCATATGTTACCATATGTTAACCATAACGTTTACGCCTTGTGCGATGCTCTAAGTGGCCAAAAAGTGCAAAATTCCAACTTGCAAAAAAGGTTCATTGCGACTATTTTGTTGTTTTGCTCGTAGTGTAATAGGTATCAGTAGTTAGCTTTATGTCTCAAACACTCGATTTTGGAAGTTTTACACCCCAATGATCCTGAATACGGTCAGGTATTCGCAAAATTTGAGGCCAGTCAAAAAACCCCACCAAAAGTTGACCTGTTTTTGATGGAAAATTTCTCTGTGAAATTGCCAAAGAAACAATACCTCACGATATTTTTAGTAAAGAAAAGGCTTTCAGATTTCAAATGACCAAGGATACAGCAACAAGGAACGTCTTTTTATGCATTATTCAGAAGCTTGAAGTTCCCCCAGCATGTTAGGTACCTATTCTGCGAAACTCATGATTTTCTTTTGTGGGCGGAGTTTCATTTTAGAGGATGACGTCACAAGCCTCATTAACGCTTACAGCGAGGCTTGACTGGGGAGTCAAAAATGTACCTATCAATTGAGCTGCTACAAGTAACGCAGGGTTGCCAGTTTTGTCCAACTCAGTAGCCTGGTCAAACTCCGGAATCTTTGGGAGAAAAGGCAGAAAGGGCCAAAAAGGGCCAAACAAGTGTTTCCTATTACATTTGTAGCCTTTTCCTCACACGGAGTGTACATTTGATGGGTTAGTGGTGTCTTTGAAAAAGCAAGACTACAGACGGAGTAGCTTGCACATTACCTTGGGGAATTTAGTACTTCATTTTATTTGTTTCAAAAAATCATTCAACCTAAGTCCCAACCAGGCATTGTGGTCATTCCTCCAGACAATCGAGTCACCATCACACTGTGTTACACTGCAAGAACTCCTGTGTGAAGTGTTTTAACTGGTCGGGATCATTGCCACCAGATTTTAAGAATATATGTGTGTGTCAAGGGTGAGGGTATGGGGTGGAAGTATCTTCTGTAAATTGGATTCAAATGTAACAGGGAATGTGAGGAAGGGGTATGAGGAGGTTATGGGCGGAAGTACCCGCTGCTTCTGTTATATTGTATTCATTTGTAGAAAGGAGTATCATGAGGATGGGGCCAAGTGAGGCGATGAATGGATTACTGAATGTTGTCTTTTACGCTCTCCTCTTTTCGGACGATGCAACAGGTTTGCTTCTTTACATGCAGTACGCTATTGTTAAGCATTTCGAATAGTATGCTAAAGGCGTATTCTCACAGGCCTACGTCAAATTTCCACTTTTAAGGGACCATTGTTTTCACAAAGTTTAAATTTAACCAACTAACTTACTTTTTATGGTTTGAGGCTAATCTTACACTACTTCACTCGGCCTGTAACCAGACAAGGCACTGAAGAGGGGGCGAAATAGTGTTAATGTGCGATTTTTTCTTTTAAAGGGAGCCCTGGTGATGTATAAAAATAGAAAAAGTAAAAGACAACATCAAACTTTATAGGGAGGGGGTAAAATAACCCCTTTCTTCCTTCCCTGGCTACAGGCCTGCAGTTTACTCACCGAAAGCAGCTTTGGTCGACTGACTTTGCCATATGTTTCTTCTCCTCCGATGTTATTTCCACCGAAAACATTTTCTTTATGTGTATTTTAGTAGATGTCATCTTCGGATCATCAGCTAGGTATGCTGCTTCTATCATGCGATTCATGTTACACATGGAGTAAGGTTCGTGCCATACTTCAATGTCCGGTAGCTGCCCAAGACATGTGGTCAACGCTGTGGAGATGGATCGCGGAATGTGCCACAAAAAGAAGCGAAAAATCTCACCCTTCTCGGAGAAAGCAGTTTGTTGCAGCTTGTCAACTTGTTCTACTTTGAGCGAAGAGGCAGTCATTCTGTGGCACAAGGCGATGTTACAGGTCTTGCACAGTGTTGTTTCAATCAAATGGCAAATACAGGCAAAGCAAGCCACTCTCCAAAACAACTAGCCTCTATCTAGTTATTATCTTAAACCACTCTCTGTCCGGCCGTATTCAATATGAAACTACAGCCAGACAGCTGTACATCTAGCAGATGATTGTGTGTAAAAGTTATCACGTCTAAAACCACATAATACGAATAAAGGTCTGCACTCAGACTATACATTCTTTCAGTCGTTGATGACCCGTTGGAATGTTTAATTTATTTTATGACTGCGATATTTTAAAGTGTACCTCAAAAGCAAAGTTTTTAATAATAGAAATAGGTCTACATATTACCAACCATGAAAAATGAATTGAAACAATTAAACTCACGTCTTCATATGACATTCCTGATATAAAATGTTGCAGTTTATTCGTCCAAGTAAAAAGGGTACTTTACGCCATTACTTGTGGTGTCATTGTTGTACTAATCGCATTACAGTTCTTTGTATTCCTTTGTTTTTCTGAAAGCTATTGTGTACTTTTGCCAACATGTGACAGCAATATCCACTAAGTTGGTGAGATGTGATTAAAAAAGCCCTTTCTGTAAGGGGGAGGGGGATGCGCATTGCTTAACAAGTTGTTTCTTGATTGGCTGTTGCCATTTTATTCTATCGATTGTATTCTTTGTTAGGGTTAGGGATTAGGTAAAGGATTAGGGCTATCGTTAGCCAGGTAGGGGAATTTCTTGTTAAACAGTGCGCATCGCTCCGTCTGTAGAACGTGCTATGCGAGGAAACCAGAAGCTTTAGAGGTCATATAAACATTTAGAATTTCAAAGGAAAATAGAGACAGTTTCGTGAGTTTTATAAGAAGAAAGTCCCAAGTTATTGTAAAATAAACTGTTTTAATTACATTGAATAAAATTTCAACATCCCAGCAGTTAAAAAAGCTATCACAATAAGCCTTCGATGGTTAATAAATTGAATAATCATTTTGCAACCTCTGAAATATATAATTTGAAGAATTCTGATATTCCATGACTTCGATATTACATATTCAAGGTAACCAAGCAGTACCTCGTGGTTAATTTCACATTTGGTGAAAAAATATTGTTACAGGATTCTCAAGGGTCAATGACTAAATGATGAAACCGGACAGTGTACTATACACTGCTTCAAGTTTGTGTGGCTGTTCTTGCACTTTAATGGTACCTACCTTTAATGACCTCAGTCATTGTCGTTTCGTCAAAAGACGGGAAATTGTAATTTTAACCACACGACATGCAAATAACAACAATACCTGATGTTATTTACACAGGTCAAGGATTAGACTCACCGCTTTAGAGGGAACGGGAATTTTCACTCAATTCCCTGTGCACACGTTTTTTGCAATCCGTGAATTTATGCGGGAATTTGTACTTCCTTTTGTTGACGTACATAGTAGTAAACTGCTGAGTTCAGTAAATATGGGTGCAGGAGTAGGCTTATTAATAGGGTTATATATTACAGGTCCGTCGCCGAAAGTGCAACCACGAATAAGAAAAGAGAGAATATATTCGCTAATTTCGTTTAAAACCATAGCTAATACGGGGTTCTTAATGATTGTTTTTAAGTGACGTCACAATAGGTAAGCCACCTCCAATGCAAGGCAACTGGATCACGTGTTTTAGTGCAATCTTGTAAAACATCCTTGATGCAACAGTGACATGTGGGTTGTCAGCACTTCTCAACTAGCTACACTAGCTAGAATACTGCATTAGTTTTTTTTTTCTGTTTTGCTCTTCAAAGGGGGCGGGGCTTGGGACATCAGTGAAAGCACTATAGATAGTTCTCACTGACGTCACAAGCATGCGTTAGCAACCGCCATATTTGAGGGCAAGCCTGTACAAACATACCGGAGTTGCCCTTAAACATGGACGGAATACTCCACGTGAAAAGCCTCTATGGCGTCACGTGAGAACTATTGACCTTATGCATTGACGATACACTGACGTCATCCTTGGAAAAAAAAAACAACAATGGAACACGTGGCCGCACGCATAAGAATTCACCTTGAACGTGTAGCAGACGATGCGCGTTTTCGACTAGTTGACAAATCAGCTGTCTGCATTTGCCTGTGTTGGCTTGTTGCACCCCTAAAGAAGGGCGTACTTTGCTCTGTTTAACGAATTCGAACCGCACTCCATTAGAATGAGAAAATTCTCCTCACTCTGTTCATTTCCATACTTACTACACATGTAGATGAAACTTATGTCTAATGCACCTTTAAGAATGAGCTCTGGTAGCATGAACTGAATTTGAATTGCTCAAGGCCACATTCCAATGAATGGGAATTGACAGCTGAACTGAGCAGCTGACGGCATCTGTAAAAGTGTTCAATGATAACCAACAAGAGTGATGTTGTTTTTGTTTACATTCATGTGAATCAAAGTGGTTTAACCAACTGTTAAAATAGATTTAGGAATATATGCTTGTGATGATGCAACAGACACTTTAATATCCATATATTTCCAAGGACTACTGTTTCCATATTTATAGCGTAGCAAATTCTTCAAAATTGGTAAAAGTTATTTCACAATAAAGTCGACATTTTGACTGACATGATGGAATGTCTGACGGTAGTTATTTACATTGCCAGCTAAATACACATTGACTGACAATGAAACTACATTTTACAAAGAACCTCCGATGCAAATTAGACTGGACACATAAGCCCCTTTAGAATGACCAGTGCAAGAGATAGGCCTATTAGTGTCCTCAAAGTTAGAAGGTAAAGTAAAAGGCTTTCACGACGGTACCCATAGAAACAGAAGATCAAGCTAGCTAACTAGTGAGCAGGCCCAAGCCGTCATGTAACTCGAAATCTAGTTAATCTTTCTTTAGTCAGAAGTTATGACTTCTTGAGAGATGTGAAGATAAACCTTGTCGGAAAGGATCGTCATACTTTAGCCTGTCATTGAATACGGTATGTCTATTAGTTTCATGTAAATATATAAATGTAATTGAGGGTTTTTCAGAAAACTGGGAGGGAAAGAATTGTTTTGCAGAGCTCACAATTCATTGTAGCATGCATTGACTCGCTATGACTTTTCAAATCGATTAATAAGTTGATATCCGCGCGGTAACCGTCACAGTGACGAAACAACTTCTACGGATATTTGATTATATTTCTCACCTAGAACGACTCGAACTCATAACAAATACAACTCAAACGATTATTTAATCAGAATCGTCCAGCTGGGTAGGAACGGTCCGTTGAAAATTGTCCGATTTGTGAATTATTTTACCGGGTGAGCATTGCCCAATTACGGGGTTTGTTTGGGGATTATTGTTGCTAACTTGAGCACATAATAGGTGTGCTTCAAACTTTAAAGGCAATAAATTACTTATTGTTGATCGATATTCTACTCTATGACAGGAATTTTTATCAGTCATCTCCATTCTACTCCACTATACTCTACTCTACTCTTCTTCAGTTTGTAGATATTTCACACTCTGCTCTGCTCTGTTTTGCCTAGCTATTCTCTGCTCTAATTTGTTTTATTCCTTCTGAAATCTTCCTATCTGTTCTTGTAATGTAAGCTATCACTATTTTTCAAGATTGAAATTTGGCTTTTAGTCACCAGACCAACAAAACGACTAAGATCGGTATGACAAAAATTGCACATAAAGGTGATGTTGTTGTTGTGACTTTTACCCTTTCGGCTGCATGACACTGTTTTAACCCTGAATATAGGCCTATATCTTCATTGTAGTCAACGGGGGAGGGAATAAAACTGAAAACTTGCATATACCAGCAGGAAACTCGCTGTTCTGAGAAATCAATACTCTAAAATTATTCTCAAGAAACTATGAACTATTGCAGACAATTTATCTTTCACATTTAGTATTCGTACCAATCCTTTCCAACTAGCTCTATTTAGTCAAATTCTATTTTCGAAAACTGTTACGATTGCGATTTCTGTTGGTAAATGTAATGAACGCGGTACCGGTATCCATTCACATAATGACACATATGAAAAAGGTTTTTATGTTTTTTATCGAAGACGCATCATATCTATATCAAAAATGTGAAACTGTGTTTCAAAGAAAAACCTTAAAAATTCAAACGCAAATTTGTATTTACAGTGAACATTACTATCACATTTTCAATATTAACACTTTAGTCCAGTACGGGATACCAACGCTTAAGTATTTGTCCAAACTCCGATTCGATTCCGTTTTACATGTTAAACCCAGCATTGGCCCGAAATCAGATATCTTGGATTGTCCCAAAATAGCTTCAGCTGGACCCGGGACCGACTGGATTCGAACTCTAAATCGACCTCAGTCGAGTCCACAAGACTGCAAGTTTCATTACTGTTATCAAAAGAAAGGTTTAACGTACCCTCAAGTTTTGGTATTGGGCACCTGTTCTAAGCATTATGGTGATGTTTGCATTGAAAGTAGATTTGTGGTTCACAAGATATGAGCAGGCAAATTTTTCACATTTTCAACAAAATGTGAACTTGAAGCAAGCACACAGTGACATCATATCCTAACATAAATGGAACCTACTGCCATTGCACTTGGTGCCAGGCATTAGCAATGGAGCATAGGGAAAAGAAACTAGAGAGCCGCAACTGGAAAAAAGGCCATGGCCCGTTCGATTGGTTAGAAACATTCATTTAAAATGAATGACTAAGTCTGAATTTATTATTTTGGAAGCAACGCCCAGCTGCCGAAATGTACTACAAAAGCTCTTTCTATTGGTGACATATACATTCATAGGTTTGAGAAAATTAAATTACTTATCGTGTTTCTGGTTCAGTTCTTTAACCTCCCTCTAATCTCTCTCTAAATATATAATGAATGTGGACCTTTTTATCAGTCTAATGAAATGCGTGATTTATACATTTCTTCGTAAAATGGTAGGGCTTTACGCACACACTTCTGAAGTTCTGGCGTCAAAGTTTCAAAGTCTTCCCTTTTAGTAGCTAGATTCACGTCAAATGACGCACTTTCAAAGGCGTTGCGAAAATCGAACCCCTTCAAAACTTGGTACGAGCCACGCCACGCTTGACGAGGATGGGTTGTGCTAGCCCAGTTAAGATACTTCTTATCCCATGGAAGACCAAGCGCTTTGCAATATTTTGATAAAATCTTCTCCGGATCACGGATGAGATCATCGGAATCGATAACTAAGGGTTTCTGATCTCCTTGGAGTTTGGCGTAGTTCCACAAATTGTGTAATTCTTCGTAAAAGTGAAGAGTTGAAAAACATGGTACGTCGTTTATTATGTCTACATCAGACTGAGGTGTATCCAACGGCAGTTCCAGTACCGTCCTCATCATTAAACGTTTCCATGCCAACAAAGTTGGGATAGGATGACGAATGAGAAAAGTGTGACGAAATGGGACATTGGGTAAAAGTTTGTCGAAGTCACCATGATAGAGGGCAGTCGACACGTCTTTCACAAAGATGTACTTTTTCATTGGTCTTGGCTCTTCTAATCGTTCCCTTACCCAAGAGTATCTGAGAAATAAAGGAATAAAATGTGATGTCAGTTGATGGGCATTAACTTATGAAGATTTCTCTTGAACAATGGGGGAGGGGAGGAAGTTGGCCATTCAGTTCGCAAATGTTAATACACAAAGAGCTATGCGTAAAGTACGTAAACGGAAAATAGGAAGCATTTTCCTTGCATCGATAATAGTCTGCTTAGTATCCGTTGGCTCTCAGGGTGAGAATGAACGCTAGTGAGTTTGATATGTATAGGAGCCTAAACATAAAATTGATACCAAATAAGCTCCATGGGTATGGGACAGAGAATGCAAGATTTACTCGCCTTAGCCTTAGGGCGGGGGAACCCCACATACCTGGAGAGGAATCAAGCCCCACCCTTCCATACGAACTTAGTGAAACTTCTCAGAGGACACCCCTGACTGTATGTAGTATGAGTTAAATACAAAGGCGTTTGATCCAGGGGGTGGGGTCAGAGGGACATATCCTCCCGGTTTGGCAGGAGCAAAATGCAAATATTTGTGCTTGTTTGCGTAGTCATTAAGCTATTTCTGACTACAGAACAGTAGGAATTAAGCGTTTGTAATGGCCTTGACACTAGTAGCAAAACTAGCACATGTGAGCTATCGTAATAACAAGGCGACTATCTATCTGTCTATTTGTTAGTTTGTTAACAATTGTTCAAAATGAAACTCCTCCCACATGTTTTGATGGGTTCGTTTAAAACTTTTACACAATGTTCGTTGGGTGATGGGCAATATGTATAAAGGGTGCTCCGGAATCGCGATCAACCGCTTAACCTTGAGACCAGTTCACAGCTAACATCATGGGTCATCATGCGTGACCCCACGTTTCAAAGACTGGCCAAAACAATTGAAAAGGTAACTGTAACTTAGTTCATTGCAAATTAATAAACAGGGTGGATTAAAGGGGTCGGGGCCAAGCCTCTTCCAACAAAGGTTCAACTTTTTTCGCTTCATAAAACAAAAATAACGCCCTTTTCTAACTTAACTTCGGCCTTTGAGATGTGTCATATTTGTTTCTTGCACCCCCTCTCAATTTTGTCCCTTCTTCACACCAAAAAACTTCAGGTTTTTTAGCAAATTTCTGATTATTTTGCACTTTTTCATTCTTCTCATCGATTTAAGCATTTCATTGCAAAAAGAAAGCTCAAAACAACAACTGCTTAAATTCTTCTTACAAGTCCTGGAGAAAATACCATTTCCGGCTGTTTAGAGGTTGCAATTTTTCAAAATTTTCTTTATGCTTAGGGCCAACCGATGGTGCGAGCACCAGTTAAACTTTCGGGCAGTATTTAAGAAATAACGACAGCTTAGATTCTGCTTGCAAGTCTGGTGTAAGCCATTTTCGGTTGTGTGAGGTCGCGATTTTTCAAAAGTTTCAACGTTCCTCACCAACCGATGGTGACGCTCTGCTTTGTTAGTTTTTTCGGGCAGAGAATCTTCTGTGTCCCATTGGCAAACTGAAATGCTCCCGTCCCTGTGCCTATGCTTTTTATGTAAACATTATGAATACAACTTTCAATACCAGAGACATAAACATGTTTTAAGTGTCAGCCTAGTTTCATGAAAAGGTGCAAAAATTTTGGGGCGCTTGGCGCGCCGCAAAAAAGGTCCCCGCCGAAGTGGTGTTCACACGTCAAAGAAGAGAATTAGGAAAATTTGGGCGCTTTACCCTTTCCCCTGATGAAAAATCTATTTCTATCCCCCCTGCTGCTAAGGTGCTACTTACAAATACAAGCCTGAAAAATGCCATTTCTGGCTGTCTGAAGGGTAGCCTTTTTTTAAAAAATTTCTGTACGTTCCGCGCCAACTAAAGATGGAGCCCCGATTACATAGTCTTTCGGGCAAGGATTCTTATATCAGGCAGAGAACAATTTCTTAACCGTACTCAAATGCTCTCATATACACTTTTCATCAGATACCTTTCAACCCTATCAATTGAGTAGTCTGTGTAGATGGTTTCTTTAGTCATTGAAGTGTCAAACTCTTGCAACCCTATCAGTTGAGCAGTCTGTTTGGATGGATTCTTCAGTTATTGAAGTGAGTCAAAGTTTTATTATTGTTCCTTAGAAGAGGCTCAGGGCATTGGTATACTGGAACTGTTGTCTATCATAGCATGGTTGGCAACAAACGAAGATTTCTCCGTGTTCAGTGAGCAGCCTCCTTTGAAAGAATGAGTTATGGCATGCATTTTTTATTTTTTTTAAAAATCATCTTTTCATGGCACACACACACAAAAGGAACCTTTTGGTCGAGGGGGGAGGGTGAGTTGCACTGTCCAAAAGTTGCCCTGCCTCCACTCTCATGTTTCTTTTTCCAAAGTCCTCCCGACCCTCTCGCAAAGGGCCGTTCGGCGAAACCAAACTTGAAACTGCTTCCGTCCCGAAGAAGCTATACGCCCCCACTCTCATATTGCTTCCTACGCCACTGCAAACACACACATCCTTCCCCATCGTGACATTTCTGACTGATTAGACTTTATCCTTCAGACTCCCAATTTAGTTTCCTTGCGGAACTCCCCGTGAAACCTCAATACTGTGGCAAACGAAAATATAAATTTTCGCCATACGACCTTGGCCTATATCCTACACTTGTGACTTGTCCATATCAACTGTTCGCAAGATATTCGGCCATAGATTTTCCTTTGTACAGATCGGCCAAGAGATCAACCTATGAACCTGAATTACACCGCAACTATACACATATAGCAGTTACTTTAAGCATTTACGTTACCACCAAGCCTGAGGTGAAGAGGCATAACCAATCCCCTTGGAGACGGTTACTCCATGGCTGTACTTACCTAAAACAGCTGTGGTCCACCGAGTTGCTCATCTCTGTCTTTTCTTCCAAACTTATTTTCGACGTTAACGCTCTTTTAAACCATAATTTAACGGGTGTCATCTTTGGGTTTTCTGCCAAGAATTCTGGTTCTATAAACCGATTCATGTTACACATGGAGTAAGGTTCGTGCCAAACCTCAATGTCCGGTAGCTGGCCAAGACATGTTGTCAACGCTGTGGAGATGGACCGCGGAATATGCCACAAAAAGAAGCGAACCATCCCGTCACCGTCAACAAATTGTGGTGGCTCTTCGTTTTGTTTTTCTTGAGGCAAAAAATCCGCCATTATGATTTTAGAAATTCGAGTTGTAAGCTATGAACATACTACTGGCCTACCCCACGTATGCCTATAATCATATAAATGACATGTTAGCCCACTCGCACACTTCACAACTTGATGCAGGGCGGGCAATTACCTGTTCATTGTGTCTGTTGTGACATATCGATACCATTTCGTCGCACTTTTTATTGATGAGGTGGCACTGCTTTTGTATGAGTGCCCTTCCATGTCTTCGTCAATAATCTGTATTCAGAGGTAGTACTTCCATGATTCAGCTAAAGATCGGATTGCTTTTCTTGATTCTCTCTCGTTCTCGGGTGAGTCTGTGGACACTTCTCCATGCAAGGGATTACTTTGGGTGTGGAATTATAGCAGGACCGTAACCAGACCAACGAATTGAGGCCTCATGGATGTGATCGTTTGAGAAAAGTTTTGCCTTTTTCAAACTGCCGAAAGGGTGCGAGATTTTCGACTTTGGCAGGGTTAACTTTAAACGGTTAAGATGTAATGTCTCATTTGGGATACTTTTTTATTTTCGATTCCAATGTTCACTAGCCATTTCACAAGAACCTTTTTGCGAGGAAGAAGGAATGTGTCCCTCGTACCTACACCGCGGATCCAAGGTGGTCGTGGAAGGTACGGTATTGACCGGTGCAAAAATGCCAAAATCGAATTAAGTCTAGCTGGTCAGTACTGAGGGGAAAAACAGAACCTAGTCTTCGTAGCACCACTGTGGCTGCAGCCCCCTTTTAATTTTTTCGTAGCAATGAACTGAAAGAAAAGACTTCGTCCGCTCCTCAGGCTAAACAGAACCAGACAAAACTTCAAATTTAATTTTTTCATGGCCAATGAGAAGTTCAGAAATGGTTACGATTTTTAAAGGTAGCCTATATCTTGAAAACAGTAAAATATATTCAAATAGACTACTTCCAAAGACTTTCATTGAAAAGTGTATATTATTAAGTGAAACCGCTGTTTTGTTTGTATGTCCTTCCAACCTTTTAATAGACCTAAAAACGTTTGGTCTTTACATTGCCAGATTGTAAACAAAGCTGAGATGTGCAACTCATTAGCTTTCTCTGAGATGCAAGGATAAAGGACTAGAGGTCTATACCGTGAAAATGTAAAAAGTGAAAAAGTGTGAAAAAGTGTAAAAAGTCGGTTAAGTTTTAAATCTAGTTTTTAATGAAAAAACTTTTGTATGTATGTTGAACAAGTTTGAAAACGGCTGCATATTTGCCTACGTAGCAGGCTGTACGTCATATTGGGAAGCGGAGAAACTGAGAAAACAGTTCGCTTCGAGGGCCTGCATATAACGCTTTCTGTCTTGTTCTATTATAAAGACCGTCTACATTCCCTCGGAAAGTCCAATTACTGTATCCGTGTGTAAAGGTGGGTGATGTAAGTGAACTTTGACTAATGATATGGACTTAAAGGACCAATACTCTCACCCAAAACTACAATTTTTATAGGGGGCTACCAAAATTCTCAACTGGCTCAGCTCTTTGACTGACACTTTATTCAAACAATGCAGATTACCAAAGCTTATATTACACAGCATGAACTGTACTGAGATTGTTTCGATTAAACACATTGACCTCCTTTACACTCACCCTGAAGCAATAAACTGAGATTGTGTCTGAATGAGGATGAATTTCATATAATTGTGGGAGGGGCTTTAGTAAGAAGGTTAGGAGAATTGGCACCGCTTGGGGTGAGAGAATTGGGCTTTTAAAGGGAAATATTGCGTTTAAAGTACTCCAACGTAGCATTGAAAGAAAATGTCTCTAGTCATTTTCAAATCATTCAGTCCCAAAAATAAACCTCAGCAATAGCCGCTCTCCTCAAAATGTTATGTACAAGATAGAGTTATGGAAGGTGCATCTTTTGAATTGTTGAAAGTTCGGGTGAACAAACTGTTCTTGAGCAACAAACAACTGAACTTCTGCCTAAGGGAAACTTATTTCTTGAAAAGAAGGCTACCATACTGTCTTTCTTGTAATTATTTATCACTCTTTGCCAAAAATGATTGGTTTTAAAACGATAAAATTTCTTTGTAAAACAAACGCAATATTTCCCTTTAAGAAAAGAACTTTACAAGCCTATCAAATAAAGACAGGAAGCACATGCCAAAGGTTATTTTACTTTGAGATTAAAGGGACAATTAGAGTTTGACAAAGATTTTTTAAATTTTTTGTAAAATTTCCAAAATCTTCATTTCAAAGGTAAAAAAGATCATTCTTAGTTAGCTAACTTACATTCCCATAGCCCGTTCTATTGTTGAGATATTAAATGTTAAATTTATTCACTTGAAACAAAATTGTCGGCATAGTGCAATAATATCTGACTTTCTTGGTACACAACTCACATTACCTGCTACGTTTTCCTTTGAGGTTAAATTTTTTACCTTGAACTTTTCCTGTTTGCTTGCAGAGCATGTTGTTTAGGAGAGGGTAATAACACCATATAGTTAGGGTGGAATCTCATCTTGGCACAGAGGTGCAGTAGTTTAAAACACACACACACACACACCAACACACACGAACAACAAACAGTCAAACACACACACACACACGATGACATCACAAATTACTGCGCAATGAAGGTCTACCATTTTAAATTTAATTTATAAACTTCAACATTTTACATCTCAGCTTAAGAATGTCCTATGAAGGTTTGAATTCACTTTTCATGTTCTGTGGAGTTCATTTTAATGTCTCAGAACAGGACTCGGGAATATGAGTAGGACGTAGGAGGGGGGGGGGGGGTGACCGTCTGCAAAAAGTGACTGATGCAAAAGAGCAGGTGATCTGGACTTGATAAAATGCAGAATCAGAAGAGATTTCTAAGGAGTCAAAGTTTCTATTTGTTGCTAATATTTGGTTTAATTTGCTTTGCTTTTACGCATTCTGTTTTTATTTAATTCTGTTCCAACAGTGCTGATATACTTTTTAGTAAAATAAGCTTGGGTTGTTTTACAAACGTAAAAAGGAAACGTATACCGGAAGGAAGGCAAGCACATTAGACGTTCAGTATACAGAACATAAGTAACATCAACATTGTAAATTAAAATGGATTTCCTGAAAATGAAAACATGAAGAAAGTAAGGTAAAAGAATACATTCAGCTTGGAATAGATATGACTGTAGAGATAAATTACAATTAGCACATTTGACGAGCAGTACAATGGAAGAGATAGAGTTATAAAGGTTTGAGAAGACTTTATTCATGAATGTATAAGGCTTATTCTGTTATGTGCGAAGTCATACTAGGTAAAATTGGAGGCACCAACAGTAAGAAGAAAAAAGTTGTCTAAAGAATGCAACAAAGGCTCGACAATTTATTAAGTATCGTAGGACACTCAATCCTCTGTCCTAACGGATAACAATATTAAACAACAGTGATCTTTCCCTAAAGGGCTTCCGACTCTATAGCAAAGAGCTAGCCGTTCGGAAAAACCAAACAATAAAACGGCTTCCCGAAGAAGCTATTACGTCCACTGAAGGGCACTACGCGACCAACCTCAGACCATTTACATCATTGGTCCATAACTCTAGACTGGATGAAAAGAACAGGTACTACACATCATCTTAGCCAAAGGGCCGAGCAACGATCTTCAGTCGCCGTACAATCTCGGGTTTGCTGAGAGGAAGTGCAGCTTTTCAATAATCCCCGAATTTCCTAAGAGAAACCCCCAAAACAATGTCACCTGCAATACAAGTCCCATAATTTTCAAATATTTCCTAAAAGAGCAAATTTATCATCTAGCCATATCACATGGTCCGTAAGTACATGGAATTTGAAAAAAAAACTTCAGGGGTCTGGGTTTAGCAATGCGCGTGTACTTCCTTTCCCAGTAAGGCGTTGCGCAAACTGGACTAGATCGTCGAGAGGTCATAAGATTAGTTCACGGACCCCACACCGACGGGATACTTCTTTTTAAGTCCAACCTGCGAGAGTTGCCCCACCCCTCACTGTCTAACTTCTTAAAGGGTTATATCAACAGGATCACTTGAAATTCCTGATGTATAAATTCAATTTAACCAGGAATTTTCAAGATAGCAACCCTATCGTTTAACTTCCATTCTTACCACCCTGAGATTTTTATGTTTTGCGAACTCACCGCCTTTAAATTTGGCTCATACTTCCTCTTCTTCTCTTCGCGTATATTTCTTTAACAGTTGAATGGTTTACTACCTGACTGCCGTGTGACGTAACAACGGTAACTAAGAATATTTCGTAAAAGTTTTGGTTTCGCCGAACCATGGGCGTCCGCAGAATTTTTTACAAGGGGGGGGGGGGGGCAAGGTCATTCATGGATGATTGAATTGTGTACACTATCTAAGCGGAGCGCCACCATCAGTTGGCGCGGAGCGTACAAGAAAATTTTGGGTCTTACAAACCCTCCAGATGGCCGGAAACGACACTTGGCGAGTGTTATAAGCTGCATGTACCCAGCCCTGAAACAGGAATTTCATGTCTGTAATTTTTAGATTTTTAGAATTTTCAATGTAAAAAAATTGTTGAAGGTAAATCTGCCTCTCGGTCACGGCCTCGCACGCCTGAGCACGATAAAACTTACAACTGTCAAACAGCCTATATAGGCCTATATCCGTTACCCAATTATGAATCCCCCCCCCCCCCCATATTCACCTTGTATATCCCAGTTACATCCGCGCGTCGCCACTTGAGATCAGCACGGGACCAAACCAAGACCAACGCATTCATCAATAGTCGGATGCCATATGCACACTACATACCTGACAACTAGTACAATTTTGGCATAGTTTTTACAATTACAAATTTCCAATAGATATCACGAATGATGGTCCCCAAATTACGATTTCACTATTCAGCATACCATCTTCTCTTTTGCTATTCCTTGTCAAATGTCCGCATATTTCAGTAGAAACTGACGCTGTGAGTAAAGACATTTTGATGATTTATTTTTATTTCTTTTATTTTAATTTTTAATTAATTTTTTCACAAGTTTGATTTTCCAGGGGGGGGGGGGGCAAGTGCCCCCCCTTTTTCCCCCCTTCCGGACGCCCATGCGCCGAACGGTCCTTTGCCAGAGGGTCGGCAGGGCTTTAGGAAAAGGTTGCTACGAAACTTTCGTTTAAGACTTGCCCTTTCATGAAAACATAGATAATATGTGTACGTCAACTGTGATAAAACCTAGCGGCCGATTCTATACCTAGTGAGAAAAACTTAGCAAAGATGGAGAGCTTCGTAACAAAACCGTTTGTAAAACTTTTTTTTAAATTGCAATTAACATTAAACGAATCTTTTAACGAAAGAGAAAAATGCAATGAAAAGTTTTGAAAATGTTATTTAATTAAGGGGATAGACAATATACACAATTTTCAAATTGTCAGAAACCATACAAGAAATTTCACATCCCTGATCAATGATCAAAGATATAGATATATATGCTAGAGCATTTCAGTTTGGCGAAGAACTGTAATTCTGCCCGAAAGACTATCTTAGCGGAGCGCCACCGCGAAGCGTACAGAATATTTTGAAAAAAAGGTACCCCTCATACAGCCAGAAATGGCACTTCCCATGCTTACAGGGAGGGTCTAAATAGTCTATATTTTGAGTTTCCGTTCGCAGAAAAACGTTTACTCCAAAATTAAGTTCAGCCAGAAAGACTATCTCAGTGGAACGCCTCCATTTGTTCTGGGGAGGGTACAGAAAATTAGTACCGGACTAAAAATTGGACTATGCAGCCAGTCAACATCAACATTTCCAAGGCTTACAAAAGGGATCTAAGCAGTCGCTATTTTGAGTTTTCGTTTGCAAAAGAATGTTCACTTAAACAAAAATTCTGTTAAGACTATCTCAGCGGGCAGAATATTGTGGAAAATCGGACCTTCAGACAGCCGGAAAGTATGGTACTTCCAAGGCTTTGAAGCAGTCGTTCTGTTGATCGGAAAATGTTCAGATAAAATCTACTACTATAAATACCATTGGATGAAATGGTCTTGTATATTTTCCTGGGAAGAATTACAAGACAGAATTCACAACATGCCAATGTATTTTTGTTTATTGCGATCCTTGGCTAAATTCAATGTATACTAAATTCATGAAATTGTCCATGTGACTTCCCGAGCCCACGAGTATAAATGAATTTACTTTTATTACTTATCCGTCTGAAAATATGTCACGTTATGAGATGGGTTTAAATAAATTTTCATGAAGACTTATATGGGAAGACATTTTCACTCTGTGTCATTGTAGCATTGAAAGAAAACAAATACTGTAACGTGACCCGATTTTTATAATTATTACCCGAATTTAACTCTAAGGGTAGGATAGATAGCAAACCATTGAACACTGCACCTAAATATCTTTCCGTCTTTCCGTGTATCAGACCATCACATCTGTCCGGATTCGCCTATACATTTTTGAATTTCTGCTTCTTCATTCCAGTTTTACAACCATGTGAAGGACAGCGAACATACTAAATTAATGAACAAACTAATTGCTCAAAGCTGTTAACTATGTAAGGTCGGAATGCATAAACACATTTTGGTAAATTGTTGGTATGATTTCACTTTTACTTTGTGCCCCCTCAGTCCGCTGGTCTAGCATGATGCGAGATTGATACATTTCTTCGTAAAATGGCAGGGCATTCCGTACACACTTTTGTAAGTCAGGTGTCTGCGTTTCAAAGTCTACCCTTTTAGTTGCTAGATTCACATCAAATGTTGAACTCTGAAAAGTTGTGCAATTATCGAAACTTTTCAAAGCTTGATACGAGCCACGCCAAGCTTGACGAGGATGGGTTGAGCTGGCCCAGTTCAGATATTTCTTATCCCATGGAAGACCAAGCGCTTTACAATATTTCGACAGAATCCATTCCGGGTCACGGATGAGATCATCTGAATCGGTAACTAACGGTTTCTCGTCTCCTTGACGTTTGGCGTAGTTCCACAAATCGTGCAATTCTTCGTAAAAGTGAAGAGTTGTAAAGTATGGGCGGCCAAAAGGGCAAAAAAGACAAAGTGCAAAATATTCATTTTAATTTCAAAAATAAAGTTTAAAGGTAAAAAAATATTCTAAGTGAGAAATTTAAAAATAAAATAAGCAATGATTACATTTTAAAAAACGAGCAATATTTATTACGTCCCCAAAACAAATTAAAAAACACTAAAAGTAGTTATAATGAATCTTAAAACTAACACATTACCGTTTTATCCAAATGAAATATCAAAGCCCCCCAATAAATAAAAACTGGAAAACAAATAAAAAGAAATAAAATAAAAACGCAAATAGAGATGCAATTTTGTGTTTTTGTTTTATCTTGTGTTTTCATTTTATTTCCCGTTTTCTTTTTTTTTTAAATTCATTTGGGTTCCTTAATAGTTATTTGAAATCGTCTTTTTTTGCCCTTTTGGCGCACCATAGGTGGCCAAAAGGGCAAAAAAGACAATTTGCGAAAAAGACAAACGGTGAAAAAGACAAACTGCGAAAAAGACGATTCGTGAAAAATAATGAGGGCGTCCTGAGATTGACGGATTCAGAGCACCTAAATATGCTTGGAAATATGCTTGGAAATCGCATTAGATATCCAAACCCGCACAACCAGTTAAAGCCAGCGCGAAGACTTGCTTGCAGCCATACACTCCCTTTGTTGAGGAGCATGTAGCAAGGCAGTACGCACATCAGTGGGCAGTCTGAGTCGATCAGGGAGGTGTTATTTGCTATTAAAACCTCCATGGAGTGATAACGTTTTCTCTCGGCCCGCAAAGCAACCAGTTAAGAGGTGGGGAAGGGAATCACATGAAAGTGTGGGGGACTTTTTCACCATTTGTGGTGAAAGGGGAAACGGCGTCGTCAGAATTTTCGTCGCGGAGGGGGGGGGATAAGTTTTGTGATCGTTGGCATAAGGGAGGGGTCTAAAGGGACGGAGATAAGTATAAGGGGTCTCCCCCTCTCTTTTGGAAATTGTTTTAAAAAGTGAATGCCCTTGAATGTCCTTGGCGGGAGGAGAGTGGGACGCCCCCTCACTTTTTTGAAGGGGGACATCTTCAAAAAGCACCCTCACTTTTCAAAAATGATGGAACAAACAGCAATTATTGCCCAGGAAAACAAAATTTTTAGAAGAAAACTAACCTAGCAATTCTCGCTTTTTGTTCCAAATAGCATCTGAGGGCATTCAGTTTTTAAGTCTTCGCGCTGGCTTTAACTGGTTGTGCGGGTTTGGATATCTAATGCGATTTCCAAGCATATTTAGGTGCTCTGAATCCGTCAATCTCAGGACGCCCTCATTATTTTTCACGAATCGTCTTTTTCACCGTTTGTCTTTTTCGCAAATTGTCTTTTTTGCCCTTTTGGCCACCTATGGTGCGCCAAAAGGGCAAAAAAAGACGATTTCAAATAACTATAAAGGAACCCAAATGAATTTAAAAAAAAAAAGAAAACGGGAAGTAAAATGAAAACACAAGATAAAACAAAAACACAAAATTGCGTCTCTATTTGCGTTTTTATTTTATTTCTTTTTATTTGTTTTCCAGTTTTTATTTATTGGGGGGCTTTGATATTTCATTTGGATAAAACGGTAATGTGTTAGTTTTAAGATTCATTATAACTACTTTTAGTGTTTTTTAATTTGTTTTGGGGACGTAATAAATATTGCTCGTTTTTTAAAATGTAATCATTGCTTATTTTATTTTTAAATTTCTCACTTAGAATATTTTTTTACCTTTAAACTGTATTTTTGAAATTAAAATGAATATTTTGCACTTTGTCTTTTTTGCCCTTTTGGCCGCCCATAGTAAAGCATGGTACGTCGTTTATGATGTCTACATCAGACAGAGGTGTATCAGATGGCAGCTCGAGGGTCTTCCTCATCATTAAACGTTGCCATGACAACAAAGTTGGGATAGGATGACGAATGAGAAAAGTGTGACGAAACGGTACATTGGGTAATAGTTTGTCAAAGTCGCCATGATAGAGGGCAGTCGACACGTCTTTCACAAAGATGTACTTCTTCATTGGTCTTGGCTCTTCTAATCGTTCTCTTACCCAAGAGTATCTGAGAAATAATGGAATAAAATGTGATGTCAGGAAATGGACACTGACTCATGATTTTTCTTGAACAATGAGGGAGGGTTGTGGAGGGGAGGGAGCGGGTCATTCAGTACTCAAACGTCAATACACAAAAATCTATGCACACGGCAATGGTTAAACTTCCAGGAGAGCACCCTTACTGTATGTAGCCTTAAAGTAATATATAAAAGGGCTTGAATGCTAGGGGGCGTGCTCAAGGGTACATCTCCTCCCACTTTTTGACAGGGGAGCATAAAACGATAACATTTTGTTTATTTTTTGTTTAATCTTTCAGATAAAAAAAGATAGGGACTTATTATGTGGCTAAGGTACACACAATTTCAGATAAAATTTTGCTGCTTAACTCAAGGGGGTAGGGTGCCGAAATATTGCGTCATGCACGGACAAACATCTTACTACTGGTTCAAATAAAACACATCGTTAATTCATTTTTTGTTTCAAAGAGCAATGAAACCACACTAATTGTGACCATTTTGAATCGTTTGACCAATTGAGACCCGTTAAAATCAAAGTTCAGCCATGCGTAACCTCATGTATTCAATACTGACAGGGTATACAATTTTTTACACACTTATTATAGTTATATTTAACTTGACGTTAAATATCTAACACTATCTACACTAGGGCCAAAATAATTGAAAACTATAATTTAGTGTGTTTCCTTCATACATGTTTTTTGTATAATTTTACATTTTTGTAAATCATATATGAAAAATCGTATTACGGAAGCGTATGGTTGTCACGTAAAAAACTTTTCGCACGTTCGAAAATCTTTTCGTAAGTACGAAAAAACTTTTGCAGCGTACGAAAAACTTTTCGTACCTTCCAAAAGTTTTTTTCGTACGTACGAAAAGATTTTCGAACCTTCCAAAAGTTCTTTCGAACGTACGAAAAGTTTAATTTTGTTTTTACGTGACAACAATACGCTTAGATTTAGTTACAATGCAAAATTAAGGGAAACAAGAAAGAAAACAGAAAAAGTCACTCCCTTTTTATATTGAAATTTCTCCTTTAATTCAATCTCCAATAGTAATTACGTTTTCAAAAATAAATATTGCACGATTAGTTACGATAAAAATGTCTTACTTTCGAGGAGTACCCATTAACAGATTTACGTGGGTCAACATTGACTATGTATACATAACGGTAAATTACTTCATACTAGGGTGACGGAATTTTTCTTTAAACCCTTTAAATGCTGGTCCCTGACCGTCACTCTCCTTATCTGGAGCTGGGTCTGGGTTTACCTGCGTAGAAGCAGAGTCTGCTCCACGGGGTAGGTCTGGGTCTGACTCGATTTGGTAATCGGACCCAGAATCTCCCGGGTGGAGTTGGATTGCTCTATCACTAAAGGACACTCAAAAGTGTAATATTTATGGGTTCTTAGATGCAATTTAGATACACATTTTTAAGGGCAAGAGCAGTCGTCCCAAACATATTTTGAAGCAACAGCTCAATGTCAGAGTTTTCTTCTTACTTCTCTTCAAAGTATCTTTTATAATATTTTAGGACTTAAGAATTGCATATTCTAGGTAAACCACTAAGCAGGAACTCCCAGTAAATTTCTCATTTGACGAGTAAAAATACTGTCACATGACCCTGAAGAGCCAATCATGAAACAAGACAGTGTACTACACTATCTCAAGTTGGGGAGACTGCTCTTGCCGTATAAGGAAAATAAATACATTTATCGAAATGTTCGTCTAGGGAAATATGGGGGTTTCGTCAATAATTTGTCTCTCTGTATGTGTGTGGGCGGAGGTTGACTTCCGCTTTTTTGGCTTCTACGTACCCAAATATAACAGTATAGAAGCTAAAAAACCTGGTGATACCACCAGGATGAAGTGGCATAACCATTCCCCTTGGAGACGGTCACTCCTTGACTGTACTCACCGAAAACAGCTATTGTCCACCAAGTTGACCATCTCGTATTTCTCTTCCAAACTTATCTCCGACGTTAACGTTCTTTTATACCATAATTTAACGGGTGTCCTCTTTGGGTTTTCTGCCTGGAATTCTGGTTCTATAAACCGGTTCATGTTATCCATGGAGTAAGGTTCGTGCCATACTTCAATGTCCGGTATCTGTCAAGGAAATGTTGTCAACGCTGGGGAGATGGAACGCGGAATGTGCCACAAAAAGAAGCGAAGTATCTCATCGTCGTCACGGCCAGACGATTGTTGCAGCTTGTCATTTTGTTTTTCTTGAGGCAAAATGTCCGCCATTATGTTTTTTAGGAATTCGAGTTGCAGGCGTATACCCAACGTATGTCTAAATTATTCAAATGACATGCCAGGCCGTCGCACACTGTACAACTTGGTACAGGGCTTGAAATTATCTTGTTCATTGTGTGTTTTAACATATCGATATAATCATTTTGTCCCACTTTTCATCGATGAGGTGGCTTTACTGAAGTTGTATGAGTAACCTTTCATCAATTTGTTAATTAACAATCTGTTATGAACTTTATATAGGTTTGCCTGCCTTTCGCGACGTCTCTCTTCTGCAGCGCGACTTTAGAGGCAGCCAACTCTCACCCCAAATATCAGTTTTGTAGTAGTCTACATAAATTCTCAATTGACACAACTCTTTGATTGACAGCAACTCCCAAAATGCAGAATACTGTTACTCATATTGCACAGCATGTACGGTACTGTTCTGAGAGGGTTTTGGGTACACATCGCGTCCTTTATACTCACCCTGAAGCAATAACTGAGATAGTGCCTGGATGAGGATGAAGCTAAGACAGTTGTGGGGGGTGGGGGGGGGGGGGGTCTTCAGTAGGTAGTTTGAGAGTATTGGAACTGTTTGGGGTGAGAGGATTAACTCTTAAAGGTCTGTAGACATAAAAATGTTACACTCAAAAATGAGCATAGAAAACACTTAGAAAGTATGCATTTACCTCATGAATAAAATTCAGTTACTGTTAGCTTATTTGTGACCTGCAAAGGGACTCATTAAACAGTCATATTTCACTACCCTTTGTTTATGTTTTCATCCAAGTACAGGTGTGTAGCATGCTTTAAAGGGTGTGCAAAGGTTATTGTAGGTTTTAAAGCAGCTCCGTAGCCAGACCGACGAATTGGGGGAGGCTTTTAAGTGTGACAGTTTACCCCCCCCCCCCCCTTTGAGAAAGTTTTTGTTCAAAGAGAACAGATGTAGAATGGTGCAAGATTTTCGACTTTGATATAGCTAAAAGCCTTAAAAGAAGGGTTTAAGGTCACAACAGGATTTGGTATGTTAGAGGGGTACTTATTCTGAGCATTTTGGTGAAATTTGCATTGAAATCCAACGTGTGGTTCCCAAGACATGAGCCTTTTCAACCAAATGTGAACTTGAAGCAAGCACATATGACATCACATCCCCACATTAAGGGGAAGTCTTGGATTTTCTTCTCAAGTATCCCATATTATTAAAATGTGATTGCATTAGTAGCATGAGAATTTTACAAACTTTGCATCCCCACAGGGAGGTCCTATTCCAATTAACTTCAAGGTCAACACAACAGTCTAATAAAACAAAAAGAAACAAAGCATTCCTTGTCAATGTGAGGAAGTGATATAAGCTCTGCTGCCCTCAAACCGACTTCATTTACTGATATCTCAAGAAATACATGTCCAATTTGAATGGAACTTTCACCACTCTCTGTTGATTTCGTTTCTCTTTCACATATGAAAATTAAATTTTTGCTTAAACTTAAACCGCCGTGGGCGGCGGGCTCGACTTGAACCAATTGGTTGGGAACTGAGCCGAAAAATTTTATCTTACCTAACCTAACCCCAATGTTAAAGACCATTCCCGTGTCCCTCTTGCATCCACCGCGCACTCCGGGTGGTCTTGGAAGGTATATTATTGACCGGTGTGAAAATGCCCTCATTGCAAATCAAATTAGAAATTACCTGGCCAGTAATAAGGAGAAAAACAGAACCTGCAATGCACCAAATGGTATTTTTTCATGGCAAATGAGAAGTCTCAGAAATAGTCATACTGTAAATATATTCTTCCGACTGCTTTCATATGATTATTTTAATCCAATAATGATGACTGGAACTGTTGTTTTGTTTGCATATCCACCGATCATTAAACTAGCCTAAAAACTATGAGTTTGGGCTTCACTGTGCACGAGCTTAACCATTGAGCTAACACGTGTTAGCTCACGCACTATCTCTCATGCATCGCCCTTTAACCAAAACTAAGATGTGCAACTTTTGATATTTAATATGTTTACGGGTCTTAAGGGGATTACATACCGTGAAAAATGTAATACGTAACCACTTCACTGCAAAGTTATAAATTTATTTTTTAACCAAAAAAATATATATATATATATTTATGTCGAACAAGCTCGAAAGTGGCTGCATAATTTCGCTTTCTTGTGTAAAGACCATCTCCCAGCTAACAACAAAACGTTTCCTGAACGTTCTTCAAACGTAATCACTTTCGTTTCGCAAACGTCTAGAACTACGTTTTAAAGACGTGTTTTTGTGGACTTTTCATACGTTTTCAAAACGTTTTTCAGAGACGTTCTCAAAACGTTATTCAGACGTAGAAAACGTTTATAAAACCTTTGCTGGTCCGTACGGAAAACGTCTGGGACGTAAGTAAAAGGTACAGGACTTTCAGGAAACGTTTTAGGGACGTACAAAAATCACCCAGGACATCCACAGAACGTACTAGAGACGTACATAAAGCGTCTCTGACGTCTCGAAAACGCTTTATAGGGCTGTAGGGAAAGCGTCTTCTATCTTCAGAAAAAATTTAGGGAAGTACGAAAATTACAGAGGAAGTCAAAAGAACGTTTCAGAGGCGAATAAAGTGTATCGTATCTAGGAAAAAATGTCAGGGAAACTTCGATGACGTCAAAATATCTCAGGTGCTTACGGATTTAAATTTACGTACCTAAACCAAAATAAATGAAAGGTGAATATTGCTTATGTATCCCTCAACCATGAGATAGACCATTGTGAAGTTGGGCTGTTTTATGGTCATCTGATTAGGACCATAAGTACTAACAAATGAAATTTGCTGGGAGAGGAAGGAAATTTCACTTAACTTTAGAAGACAAACATAAGGCTAATGAAAGAAAAAAAAAGATATAAATGGTTTTCATTTTTCTTGACCTACAGTATGTAACTGTAATCATACTATCTTTAATAAAGTGATCACAAAAAGACCATTCTTAACTTCTTAGTGCTGGCAAGGAAGTATGTCAAAGGATCATACAGCTCTAAATCTGCACATATAAACACTGAAAGCATCATTGCTGTGATTCATGTTTGCACAAGGTACCACTTAATATGCACAGATCACAGTTTATCGAACACATAAACTCGTAAAGATTTATTTAACCCTTTACCGTTGTGCTCCGAACAAGGCATATTTGCATGCCTCGGGACTGGGTGGAAAAGCGGATGGAGCCGCCCCGCATCGGCTCCCGTAGGCCATTGACCCCGTGACTTCAAACTCTTGTCTCTCTCGTTGTTGTGGCCGAATTTTCGGGTAGCTACTCGCAGTTTCGAGCTCTGCGCGAAACAGTAAAAACGGAGTGACAGCCGAGCTCTCGCATGGGTCCAAAAGGACCCAAACAACGGTAAAGGGTTAAAACTCGAAGCAAGACTGGTGTAAACAAAAGAATCAAGGTTAACAACTTCTTACAGTATTGAATAGATTGGTAAAGATTCATTTACAACACTTTCAAGTAAGACTGGTGCAAACAAAAAAATCAAGATTTACGACTTACAACATTGAATAGATTGTTACACATTCATTAATAACACTCTCAAGCAAGACTGGTGCACAAAAGAATCATGATTTGCAACAACTTAAAAGTATTGAAGAGATGGCCAACTCACGCACATATATATTGTACAAATCACACCGAATAGAGACCAAACAATGTACTATTTTCCAAATAAGGGTCAATTGAATTGACCCATAAGGAACTTGCTAGGAAATCCCATCTACTCTTGAGATTTTTGATGTATAAATACACCTGGCAAGTACCAACAATAATCTTAGCAATCATGATGTTATAATTTTAACAGAATGTTGGAGGTTTGAGAGACAGACAGTTGCCAAAGGCATTACCAAGGATGAAAAAACCTTCATAAAAAATTGAAGGTCCTGACACAATCTCAAAAAAGCATAATTCACTTGATCCGGAAAAAATTCCTCAGAACTTCAAGACTAAAGAAAAGTCCAGAGACATTTTTAAAGTGTACCACCAATTCTATGTAACTTAATTCTGGTATATTGTGCATAGAAATCCAATGCAAACATCATTTCTCTAAGTGAATTGGCTTTAGCAAGGTTATTAAATGTTTATTCATATGAGATACATTGCTATCATTCTACAACAGTACAGTACACGGTCACAGGAGTCAATGTAATTTGGCACTGGTATTGTATCCTCCATGGTACCATCATGTAAACATACACACACAGTACAGCCACTTAATACGAACAACTAACTGTAGCACACAGCCATGAGGAAAGACAGTTCGATATTTTTTAACCAAAGACTTTGGTTAAAATGAGAGTGGCATGCTGCCCATGATGAAGACTTCCATTTGCAATAGAATCGCCTTGGCAGACATAATAAGCCTACCGTTTTGTTTTTGGTTTGAACAACTTTGTGGTCAACTTTGCAATGCAAAGATTAAGAGTCATTTAGCAACACCTACTTCAGGAATAGAACAATTGTGGTGAGTGCTCTTGAATATTAAGGCCATCAAAGTTTGGGCTCATTGAAAGGATTTTTACTATCAGTGGCAGGGTCTGAGGGGCAGCTGCCCCAGAGCGGCTACGCAGGCTAGACCTATGGTGACAATATTACCATTCCATCATAAATCAATTATCAGTAGCAACTGAAAAGTCTGTTGGTCTGATGATGCGTCTCAGATAAGACATGATACCATAGTCACTCGAAAATAATTTAGTTCAGAAACCTGGTTCATAAATATCTGCAAAAACAACAATATAATTACATTACATGTATTTCTCAGTGAAAGAAGTATAGACACAATATTTTTGATCACAGAAAATGACCTTAAATAAAGTACAATGTGCACTGACATTTAGCTTGGTTCTTAAGGCGCATCTCTGGAAATACAAAAGCATTTGTTCCAACAGGAGGGTGCCTCCTCCCCTTGAAAATTTTCATGGAGTCTAGATAAACAGTAAATTGTGCGCAATTTTAAAAATGACAAAATTAGTAAGTTTCTTTACGGTGGTATAATGAGGTCTAATAATACTTCTTATTATTCAGCAATGCTTTTTAAAAATTGTCTGAGAAGCATCCCATGCACAACCTGTGGTGTTTATTGATACCCCCTAGGGATACTAGTACCCCTTAGACTAGTAACGACAAAATTAGTAAGTTTCTTTACAGTGGTATAATGAGGTCTAATAATACTTCTTATTATTCAGCAATGCTTTTTAAAAATTGTCTGAGAAGCATCCCATGTACAACCTGTGGTGTTTATTGATACCCCTAGGGTTACTAGTCTACGGTACTAGTATCCCTGGTTGGGCACCAGGGCATTAAAGTGTACCTAAAAGAAATTCAAAAATATATGTATTAAACAGCATGAAAAAATTCTAACAGTTCAACTCCTATCTTCATACAACAGGACATTCTTGAACCAAGATGTAAAATGTGGAAAGTAATTTGTAAACTTTTTAGAGCAAATTAATGTAGTCCATTGTGCAATAATGTGCAACTTTCTTGTTGTTCCACTCACATTACCTTCTTTGTTTCCCTTAAATATTAAAAATGTTTTATGACCTTGAACATTTCCTGTTCGCTTGCACAGCATGTGGCACGGAGAGGGCTTAATTAATAATACTGTACATTAACCCATAGGAGTAAGAGTACCAGCACACCTTGGCATAAGGTGCAGTAACTTTCTCAGAAAAAATAAAAAATACAAAATACTGTAATTTGAGTAGTATAACAATTACTGTACTGTACATCACAAATTATTGCACAATGTGTCATTTTAATTTAAGGAGAAAAACTTCAACATTTCATATCTCAGATAAGGAATATCTTAGAAAGATTGGAGTTGGACTGTTAACCTTCATATTTCACGCGATTTAATATAAATTTTCAATTTTTTTACTTGAGATACACTTTAAAGAGAAATTTTCCTTCAGTTCCTACATACTGTATAAAATTTTCTCAAGACACCAGATATAATCAATTAGGTAGAAACATTTTAGTGTTAATTCATATTGATCATCAAGATGTTTACCATTTCTTTACAATTTAGACCAATTTCTGTTCCTAACACTTAACTAATTTATAATGTATTATGACACCATGGGACACCATGTGACCTCTGAGAACATTGTAAAACACTTGCCAACAGATTCAAATCAGAGTTTGTAAAACAGGAAATAAACAAACCATGGTCTAGACTGGGCAAAGGACAGGAAATTGGTTAGTAGGAAATTCACCTTTTGGCTTGATTTTACTAAATAAGCTGCTCTCAAATCATCACTTTAATCTCAAAATGGAGTTTAAGAAATGAAGGAACTTACTCAAAATGATCTTGAAAATGGTGCTTGCCATCAGACCCCTCTTCTCTCTTCTACAGTTCAGTAGCACACAAATTCAAATGATCAATCGATCATACTGTAGGAAGTTGGTTCTAAGGTGGTGTACCACCCTCCGCATGTTGTCATTCAGGTGGCTCCTGGGAAAAGACATAATATAAAAAAATATTTTGCAAAAGTGGATAAAAAACATACCTACTGCACATTTATACATATGTTCTACACACATGCATAAACATACAGAATGACCGATAGCACTAATAGTCATGGCTATCACGACCTTCCTTATGTCAGGCCCCTAACTGTAAACAAGATATCAAACCAAAGAACACTAAACTGTGTTGTAAACTCTTAAGTATTAAACTCTATGCCTTGAAATTACAATGATGTTTGGTTTAATTTTTTCTAACAGAAAACATTGCTTTAAGGTTGATGCCTTCTGTAATACTATAAAACCTGCAGAATGCTCTACAATACTGTAACTTTGTAAGTTCAGTATCATGACATCATCCATTTGGAAATCACAATTTATCTACCTGTATCACACTAACGGTAAGGTTCACTGCTATTGACAGCAACTAAAATTGTTTACACCAAAAGTGAAGATGGACTTGAAAAACATAACATGCTTACGAGAGTCCTTCTGAGCTACTTGAAATGTGCCTGGATTCAATGGCAGCAGGGTCAAGCACAATGTCCTTTTCTAAGTACTTTATTGGTGGCTCATCCAAGGCATCATTATCAACTTACGGGATGCTTTCTTGTGAAGCAGCATGCAACATCCCAAGGATCACTTTTTGACATTCTTTGAGTTCCTTCAGTTTCATTATTATCTTTACCTCAAAGTTTCCTGTGGGATGAAAAAAATGAACAATACTGTAATTCAGCATCCAAGGTATTTCTCTATTCAAATCTATAACTAATTTTTAGTAATTTACAGGGCACCAGAAAATAAATCGTCTGGACATAAAAAGTTCACAAATGCACCACCAACCAAAGGTGAAATTTACAGGCCTTAGCCTAATACTGTACTTTTATGAAAGAAGCGAAACTCATGAAGACATTAAGAGACCATTAAACTTTTCCTTTGATTCTTGAAAAGAAATGCCAGAGGTCCCAGGACACTTGCTTTTGAGTGTCTATTGTATTTACAACACTGTGACACTACCTACGTCAACCTTACTGTATGTACAGTACTGTACAATGGCTTTAAAAACATAAAGTCAAGAAATATAAAAAGACCGACACAAGGCTAACAAAGGGGAGTCTAGTGTTCAGTCATTTTTGTTCTGCTGTAGCAACAAATTTTGAAACAATTTAGGTGCTCCAACATGGAAGAATGTTGTCTTACTGTAATTTCACACTAGGTACAGCAGCTCTTCACTTTCACTTTTCATATTTAGCTTGCCAAACTGCAACCCAGAAATGTCCACGGTGATACACTCATTTCATTCAAGCCTAGCCAAAGGTATTTATTTCTCCTTCATTTCTTTTCTGTACCCTCCTGAATAATACAATATTTTCCACCCTCTTTACTTTCTGCCCTTCAAAAACAGTGCTTTTCACCACTTCTATTTTCAGCAGAAAACATCCTTTTTGGGGGTGGAAAGTAATGGATTGGAATGTGATATCATTGGTACAGCACTTGTGTCAAATGAAGGTTTTATCAAGTTTTTCCTTTAAGTTTCAAACATCATTGATGTCTCTTACTATTCAGTGCAACTTTTCGTAACTACCATGCTCCAAGCAACACTTACTGTAGACTTTAGTGTACTAATACATGCCTACATTACAGGTAGCCGAATTATCTTTGTTTTTGCCCTGGTTACTTTCTGCCCTCAGAAACGGTATTTTCAGTCCCTTTTATTTTTAGCAGTAAACATCTTTTTGGGGGGCATAAAGTTATGGAATGTGAAATCAGTGGTACTTGTGTCAAATGAAGATTTTGTAAACTTTCTCTAGGCCTAAAGTTTCAAATATTATTGATGTTTTTTGCTATTCTGTGCATCACTCGGTGCTGGCTGTGCTGATGTCTTTCCAAGCAACATTTTCACTGTAGACTTTGGTATTCATCATACTAATACATACCTATGTACAGGTACAGTATACCACATTCAGTGCTGTGAACAATTATTCACACATTTTGCATAAGCTTGCTATATTATAGACACACAGAGGTGGGGCCTACTTAGCCTAGGCCTAACGTTGTCGTTAGCTACATAAAAAATAGAAGACCATGACTATACTTGATGTTTATAAGAACATCACACAATTCAATCTTTACGGCCAGGATGCTGAAAAAGTTTTAGGCCTAGGCCTAACCACATATTTTACTGTTGTCTTGGACTTGGCTTTGAAATTTTAAATTTTTAACATACGTATACTGTACAGTACTTAGCGGCAGCCTAGGCTTAAGTTCAAACATTTATTTCCACCCCAAGATTTTCAATGGTGGAAATAGTGAATGACTCAAGGAACCACAGTAAATACAATGGGCTGAACGTTGACTGCACGGGTCTGTCGAGTGCACATCTGCACTGAAATTTCGTGTAAAAATCTTGAAACGATAGAACAGCCTTTGGGAAAGTTTGGCGCGCATTCGACAGTATAACTGCCTATCTATCGAACATTAACATTAGGCTTGTACCTGCCGTGTGCACTCAACTGTTAGGCTAGGGGCTTGTGCCTTGCACAAACATATGACTCAACAAGTGAACAATTTTCATCATTTTACATACGAAAGCATCCTTCAAGACGATTTTAAAGAATTTGAAACAGATTTCACGACTTACTGTGATTGTGACAGATGTTCCAGGAACAAGTAGTTGAGATTTCTGGGAACTTTCAAAGAGAGCTGCTGACAGGAACGTTCAAATTTGGACCGTAACTGCTTTTGTTACAATCTATGGAACGCCAATAGAGTCATCAACAGAAAGGGAAGGTAATGTTCACAAGTAGAAGATCGTTGCATAAAGTGTTGTTGTCTAGCCGATTCACTGACGAACTTTGCCTCTCTCGCTAACCGAAATTATGGATGCAATGCCAATGAGAGCAGGAGGATCGAATTCGACTGACACCGGGGTGGAACCTGATTTTATTTTTCACCCCATGCAGGAGGTGCAGCCCTGTGGTTGTACTGTAAGAGGTTTTAAAGGGTAGGAAATTCCGCAAGTTCCTAACATTTTAAACTGCAAAGCCAAGACATAAAACAGTATTGCTGCGGTCCTCGCTCACATAGCCAAGGAGGGGGGGGGGTCGCTTTCCTAGAAAGCAACTGACATCAATTTTGCTATGGTTTATCATGGTTCCCGAATAAAAATATGCCCCCTCCACCCCCCGCCCCATCGCTTTCTCCATATATTTTCGTAGGGATGCCAATTAGTGCCTATACCGCTATCCCATTGTACCTGAGTTGCATTTGCAAAATATCACAGAGTGCACGTAAGGAAATTCGTACGTTTTCCTCTTTCGGGCGGACGGTGAGGAGGGGGGGGGGTAGCATGAAAAGCAAGAGGATTACCCTAGGCTATTCCATTTTATGAAATTTTATCTGTGTGACATCGCTGCAGCAATCATGTGGCAGTGTTAAAATGTATGTTACATCTTTGGCACAGCGTTAAATTACAGTACTTGCTCAAGTTGCTCACGTTGATTTTCATATTTGTGCATGATTTTTTGTACATTTTAGTACACAGAAGAAGGAATTTCATCGCACGTCCCTGTCCCTCCATTGGACATTTTTGAACAATTTAAAGCTAATATTAAGACTTATCGGGAATGTACTCTATAGCTAGTATGACGTTTTGAAAACGTCTTGAAAAAGTTCTGAACACATTTTAACCATAGCGGTCTAGCATCGTTTCCTCTAACGTACTTAAACGTCTTTGGGAAGTCCTCTTGAATGCTCATATAATATGAACGTCCAGAAAACGTCATAAAAACGTTTAAAAATCGTCTAGTTATAACGTTTTACAAACGTTATTTTGTTACGTAGTAAAAACGTTTTTAGACATTCCTCTTTAGTTTGTGGGAAATGCGGGACGTTTTGAACACGTTCTAAAAACGTTACTTTGGACGAAGACGAAACGGACAAACTGAGAACCAAACCAAAACGTTTTCTGGACGTTCGCTGTTAGCTGGGCTCTTCTTTCGAAAACTTCTTACTTAGTTTCTATTGCGTAAAGGTGCAGTGCTACACGTGTACATTGCTAGGATCTCAAGAACAGGATATTACAAGCCTTCAAATATTCACGTGATGTACAAAGGTTATTTTACTTTTCAGATTGAAGGGCGATAAAAGTTTAACAGACAATATCAACATTTTTTCCTAGAGCCTCGTTTTGTCTTTCTGAACTAATTGTTCATCAGAATATAGGAAAAGGGGAAACGATTAATTTTGCGTTAAAGGGAAATATTTCGTTTAAAATGATCCAACATAGCATTAAAAGTAAACAGTTTCAGTCATTTTCAAATCATTCGGTCTCAACAATAAACCCCAGCAAAAGCTTCGTCTCCTCAAAGTATTATGCACAAGAAGAGATATGGAAGTTGCAACTTTTGAAATGTTGAAAGTTTGGGTGAACAAATTGTTCTTGAGCAAGAAACAACTGAATCTCTATCTGAGGGAAACTTATTTCTTGAAAAAAAAGCTACCATGTTGGCTTATTTGTAATTATTTATCACTCTTTGCCAATAAATATTGGTTTTAAAAGATGAAATTTCCTTGTAAAACAAACGCAATATTTCCCTTTAATTGCTGCTGAATGAAAATTTCTGAATATTTGTCTGTTGAAAAAATTCAACCCTGATTCAAGACTAGACAGCTTCCACTGCACTGTATCCAATTACGACATTAGACCGTGATCATGGGATCTTTTTTGTCAGTTTTAAGTCAATATTCAAATGTAGTATAGTATTTAAGTTGAGGGAAAATTGTAAAAACAAACTGTGATTTGTCCCTTGAAGAGATGTATACAACACAGTAATTAGCTTTCTAAATTATGAAATTGATTTTACCTACTTTAGTGTAACCAGATTTGGTATATACCATATTTTTACATTGGGAAACAATATTGGCATCCTCACCTCGCACTAGGGAAATTCAGTCCGCCGGGAAATGCCATACTCATTATTGCCACAGGGATTCTAAAAATGAGCTGAATAATTTATATCATGTGGCTGATAGTCCATATGGTCATGGGGAGACAGCTTCCCAGACCGAAAAGGGGATCTCGCCACTCATTTTAGGTTTTTGATTCATTGCCGAAGGCAGGCAAGGAATCTATGCGATGGTGATGTCGTGTGTATGTGTGTGTGTGATATTTTTGCTTGTATACACGGTATCTCAAGAAGGGTAAGTGTGACTAATCTCAAATATGGTGAGTAAATTACCATATTGAGTGGATGATCTCTACTGCTTGTGGTGTAGATCAAAGGTCATTCGTGGTAACCAGAGGCCTGGCGGTCAAAACCTTGTAAGCACGATATCTCAAGGAGGGTACTAGCGAGCTGTATATTGCCCATACTAAGTAAAAGGACCCTACTTATTTTGGTAGAGGTCAAAGGTCATTGGCAGCACCAAAGGTCAAATATTAAATACCTTGGGAATTTCTTGAAAACACAATATCTCAAGTTCGATAACTATGAGGGATCTCATACTCAGCGTGTGCATCGGTTATACCTAGGTGATGGATGCTACTGTTTTTGGTCGAGGTCAAAGGTCATTAAGGGTTACCAGAGGTCAGATAGTAAAAACCTTGTAAACATAATATCTCAAGGAAGGTCATAGTGAGGAATTTCATATTTGGCCTGCACATTGCCCATGCAGAGCAGATGGACCCTCTCATTGTTGGTGGGGTTCAAAGGTCATTAGAAGTCAAGTGGGAAATACCTCTGGAATTGCTTGTAAACTCGGGATCTCAAATTCGATAACTGTGAGGGATCTCATACTCAGCAGGTGCTTCGGTCATACCAAGTAGATGTACACTATTGCTTTTGGTCAAGCTCATTTTGAGTAAACCAGAGGACAGATGTCAGATAATTTAAACCTTGTGAACACCATATCTCAAGGAGCGTACTAGTGAGGGATCTCACACTTGGCATGTACATTGCCCATACAGAGCAGATAAACCATTTTGTTCTTTGTGGAGGTCAAAGGTCATTTGGGATCATTAGAGGTCAGAAGTCAACTAAGATGGACCCTATTTATTTTCGTAGATGTCAAAGATCATTTGGGGTCAACAGAGTTCAGGAGTTTAAAACCTTATATACGTGATATCTCAAAATGGATAACAGTGAGGGACCTCACACTTAGCATGCACATTGCCCGTATTTAGTAGATTGAGAAACACTTCCATTTGTGGTGGAGTTCAAAGGTCATTAGGTTCACCAGGGCCCAAACTGTTCAAAACTTTGCGAACGTGACATCTTTAGAAGGTTAGCAGTGAGCGATTGCATATTTAACATGTGCATTGCCCGTATTTCATAGATATACCCTGTCATTTTGGTGGGGTCGGAACTCAAAACTTTGCAAATACAATGTATCAATGAGGGTAACTAACTTTGTTAGATCTCATGCATATCACAGCATTTGCATTACTTATATTGAGAAGGCGATCGCTATTGTTTTTGGTCATTTACAAACACTATCAATTTGAAAAAAAACAGACTTACATTTCAGCGGTAAGGAATCTCTAAACCTTTTGGCTTTCTGGTTAACATCATACTTTAACGCTCCCCTACGAGCCATTTTCGTCCCTCTAACCCTCACCTCTCCATCTCTGCCCACATCAACTGTTGGGCATTCTTAAATGTACGTTGATCATGTTTAAGACAAAAAAAAATGCCGGAGGATGCACTGATCGGCCTGCTTCCTTACTGCGATAGAATAACCCGTGCTTTCCTTGATTATTCTGACCAAAATTGCTGAGCGACTGCATGGTTTAGTGGTTACAGCATCAAACTAGCAGTTGGAAGGTCGGGGTCCTGTCCGGGTAATACCGAAGACTTAAATCAAAACCTTAGTATGAAAAGTTTCCCGAAAGAAGGGAGAAATATTTCTTCAGATTTGGGCAGTCCAAAATAACCTCCAAGGGATGGGTTCAGGGGAGGGGAGAAGAGATATACTTGATAAATTACAGCCAAGAAAGAAGTTTGCGGTTATATATGCAACTACTGAATGAATTTAAGGTGTAGATAAGCTTTGATGGTGAACTGTTTGTAGTCAGTTTTTGTGAGTTGGGCTGAACTTGGCTGTGAGGTTTTGCTTAAAGGAAACAAATGAACAGTTAATTAATCTGTAATATTTGGGCTGGTTGAAGTTGTTATCTTCAGAGTTATTGAACCTGAAATGTGTTTTTTGGCAATACTTCGGAAATACATGAAATTGAAGTACAAACCAGGGGGCAGAAAATGAAAGACACATGAATTACAATATCTTATTAACCCTTTACCGTTGTGCTCCGATCGGGGCATATTTGCGCGCCTCGTGATTGGGCGGAAAAGCGGACGTGGCCCGCCCCGCATCGGCTTCCGTAGGCCATTGACCCCGTGACCTTAAACCATTGTCTCTCTCGCTCTTGTGGTCGAATTTTCGGGTGGCTACTCGCAGTTTCGAGCTCCGCGTGAAACAGTAAAGATGTGTGACAGCCGAGCTCTCCGCATGGGTCCAAAAGGACCCAAACAACGGTAAAGGGTTAAGCTTAGCCTGTGGAGTGTGTTTACTGCAAAGCTGATGCCACTGTCTCTGCGTGTGTGCACGTAAACCTTTAGCCGAGTGGTGCAGATATTTTAGCTTAACCCTTTACCGTTGTGCTCCGATCGGGGCATATTTGCGCGCCTCGTGATTGGGCGGAAAAGCGGACGTAGCCCGCCCTGCATCGGCTTCCGTAGGCCATTGACCCCGTGACCTTAAACCATTGTCTCTCTCGCTCTTGTGGCCGAATTTTCGGGTGGCTACTCGCAGTTTCGAGCTCCGCGTGAAACAGTAAAGATGTGTGACAGCCGTGCTCTCCGCATGGGTCCAAAAGGACCCAAACAATGGTAACGGGTTAAATTGTCATATTAACTTGTAAGACATGCACAAACAATCAGTAATACAAAGAAAGGTTCTGGTTTGCAAGGCCATGAAAATGGACGGCTTTAAATACTTGCAAAATGTGGTTGGTAAGAAAATCATAAGAAAATACAATGGTATAATTTTCATAACTAATATCAATGGAACCCTTACAAAAACAGGTGAGGGAACTAGTTCCAAATTTGCCGGTTTTCACATGTTTTTCCAGGGGTTATCACAGGTTTTTGCATGAAAGCATGTGTTTTCCCTTGACATTCAAACAACGGAGATTCAAACAACGAACAGCTTATTAAACCAAGTAGCCTAATTGCAAAGTTTTTCTTCGAGTCTAACTTTAGGCTGTGAAAATAGCGAGTGAGACTTAGTAATCCGATCCGGTTTCCATGGTTTAAATGATGCAACGAAATGATTCAATGAAAGTCACGCCTGTGTTTTCACTGCGATAAAGAATAGAAAAGTCGTCCGGATAAGTGACCTATTAGGAGGTCCAGTGTCTTCTACTTAATCATAGGGAGTAAAGAGTGTATCTTGGCAAAAAGTTCCTAACAATTTGTACCAAAGGTATCGTTTAAGTTTCCAAATGGAAGACAAAGCTTTAAAAATAATTTAAAACATAATTTTTGTGGAAGTATTGATGTAAAAATCAAAATAAATATTAGCCTCTACGCAAGAACTCACGGCAATATTTTACTTTGTTCTCTGTTGATATAAGGTCACAACCACTAACTGACCCGAATGCATGCATTGTGCATACTATTACGTAACTGCGGTCGAAAAGCCGGCCCGACGTGTGACCTTTTAGACGGTACAATGGCTTCCACTTAAATAATAGGGAGTAAAGCTGTATCTTGAACTAAAAATACCTCACAATTCTTTGCAAGAGCATCAAAGTACATTTACCATGGATAACGAATAGTAAAATTATAATTCTAAGCAAAAATGTTGACAAAGTCTTGATGTATAAATGTCGGTCACTTTGTAAAAACATGGCAATATTTGACCATGCCCTGCTGTCAAGTAATGTACAACCGCTTGGAGAAACAAAGCTTCATAAAGATTGCTACATCTTACAGAAGGTACACATATTTCTGACGGCCCCATGTGGACATATTTTGGAGACGAAATTTGATGTTTATGCAATTATGCAATGAAAAATTATAAATATACCTGATGAAAGTCACAGTATTCTTTCAAAAAGGAACAAAAAGCCACACATTGCAATATATTTTTGGTGTCCAGCAATGCCATTCACACAGCTGTCCATTTTAACAATGATCTACCCTAGCAACAACGACCTCGATGATCCAAAATGAAGACAGTCTTTGGCTTGGTACTACTCTGCTGAAAACAAGGCGAAACAAAGAAATAATTCTCAATCGTTGAGCTTACAAACCATAGCTTGAGACAACACTAAAATGCACGATCCTACACATGTTTTGCAAAAGTGTTGTCTGCATGAGTCCAAAGGATTTCCCTTTCGGGGAACCAAAAACGGAACGCACTGCCATTGTGCTTGGTGCTCAGCACAAGCAATACAGTAAGGAAAACAATCCAGTGAGCCACAGCTGGAAAAAAAGGCCGTGGCCGACTTGACTTTAACCAATTAGTAAGCAGTGGCGTAACCAGCGGGGCGGGGGGGGGGGCAAACTGCCCCCGGACGAAAAAAAAAATGGGAAGGGAAGAAAAAATGGAAAGAGAAGGAAAGAGAGGGAAAAGATGAAAAGAGAGGGAAGAAGAGAAAAGGAAAAAGAGAAAAGGGAGGGGGAAGGAAAGGACAGGAAGGTAGAAGAAAAAAAGGAAAACGGAAAAGAAGGGGAAAGGATGGAAAGGGGAAAGAAAAAATGAGAACATCGAGAAAAGAAAGAAAGTGGGTCAACTATAACATCAAAAGCAAGATTGATCTGCATTCATGGAACACTGTTTTGGTCAGTATATGAACATTCACTTAGTCGCCTAAAGTTAACAAAATAATATCTGAGGTCCACTTTATCGGAGGAAAGACTTTCCTCTCTTGCTCTTTGCCAGACAGTTGGGAGGACTTTAGAAAAGCAATCATTCTCAGATTTGCCACCAATATTTGAAGGAAGTGCAGATTCTTCAGTAATCCCCTCAACTATTTAAATCCCATCAACTATTTCACAGGAAACTCAGAATCCAAAGCTTTCTGCAATATAAGCTCCATATCAACAAATTTTTGTTTCGAAAGGGCGCGCAATACATCACCAATACAGTGTAACAGAAAAACTTTGCTACTACCAACAAGCCCGAGACATGCCATTTCCCGCTGTCTGAGGGGTCGCGATTTTTCAAAATTTTCTGTTCGCTCCGCGCCAACTGAAGATATCTTTCTAGCAAGACTTCATGTTTCAGACAGGGGAACCATTGGCCCACCGTACTCAAATGCTCTCATACACACCTGTTATCAGATACCTTTCAACCCTGTCAGTTTTGTAGTCTTTGTAGATGGATTCTTTAGTTATTGCAGTGTCAAAATTTTTTCAATGTTGAATGCTGCAGAGCAGTGGCGTAGCTACAGGAGGCAGGGCGATTGTGTCCTTGGTCGAAAAAGTGGAAAATTCGAAAATTTACCATTTGAGACACCCGCCAAATACAGTGCAGTTTTCCCAAGTTTTCCCTCATAAAATTCTGTATTCTTTCTAGTAAAAGTTCCATATTCAAAATAATTATTTTTAAAAAAGGCAAAATTTCCCCCGCCTTAAATTGCAGCCCTTAAGGCTGTAGGTGATCGCTCATAAAGCAGTCAGTTGATAGTTTGTCCTAGTCGCTACAGTGCCGTTTCCCTAAAATTTTCTACAACATAGGCTTTTTTGTCCAAAAAAGCAACAAAATTTCGAGAGTTTTCTTAATGTCGTCGAGAAGCCTTAATCCACTCTCCTGAGATAACACAATCTTCAGGCGACATGCTATCTCAGATTCATGCTAATAGGAAACGCAGATTCTTCGATAGTCCCCCCAAAATGCAAACTCCTTTACAGGAAACCCTGAACCTAATCTATTTTATGAAATACAAGCTCCATATTTACAAAATAAAAGGACCCAAATTTTCGTTACGTACCTTATACAGTAGTATTCACGCTTAAGGAAAAAAAAGTCAGATTTATTTAGTTGAAAAAATTTGTTCTTGCTCGTAGAAAAGGCAAGGAATTTATCATAAAAATGTACCTTTTGGTCATTAGGGTAGGGTGAGTTGCATGGTCCAAAACAGTTGTCCTCCCAACCCCCCCCCCCCCACACTTCCCTTAAGGCCCTAAGACACCCACAAACTAACACAACTCAACTAGTACAAAATCGGGAAACCTCTATGCTATTGCCCCCCCCCCCCCAGTCAAGTCTGGTTACGCCGCTGTTAGTAAGAAACTGGGCGTAAAACTCCATCTAACTTAACCTTGACCAACAATGCTGCCATAGCATCTAGATTGGCTCTCTGTGTTATAGAACACGTGACCCCAAACCTTATTTGGCCAACAAGCCCGTAACGATAGGTAACAAATGGTTCATTTTGTAATCTAATGCGAAGCAGAAATTAGTGAAACTTGTCATCAAGTCAGCAATGAATGTTAGGAACGAATAACGCTTAGTGTTTCTCCCTGAAAATTACGCGTCATAACAAGCTATCGGCACCAGGTGTCCTAATCCATTGTAGTTTCTACTCACGACACGCTTTTCACACGGAGGGCCCGTGTTCTATTCTAAGGTAGATTTATTACCAAAGACTATAAAAGGGAACCTTGACTGACTGACTGACTGACTGACTGACTGACTGACTGACTGACTGACTGACTGCTATACTAAGTAGACGACACTTATATTTGAATTCACATGCAGTTTGTTGATTATCATTTACTAAAAATCTCTGCACTTTTAACCACCAGAACGGTTTTACAGTCATGAACATTTTAAGGTGATTAAGCAAATACAGCACAATGCTTTACCCTTTCGAATGATGTGGATTCCGCAATTTCAAATGCTAATTTTACGCTCCAGTGATTTCTCGTCGTATAAGCCAAGCTCCCCAGACACATGACCACAAGACGCCAGGACGTCCTCTCAATTTCTATAATGCAGCTAAGCCTAAGCAATCAGTACAAAGAAATACACAGGGATAGACATAGCGCCCTCTAATAGGTAAAAGTCGATTGACATCCAGAATGTGTTACGGTTTGCCCATTGTTGTCAGTCACTGGGTCCGGAGAAGATCAATGTGTTATGCCACACGCATCTTCTTAATCGATTTGCGTTATCACTCGCTGTCGCAATTTCCGTGTGTACATTTAATACAACTCGCGGCGTTGACTTTCCAATAACATTTTCTCAGCCGAGGCGTTCATTTTGTCGGTTTTCTACGATGATTGCATACGAAGTCGAATTAAGCCTGGGGACCGTCAGCCATTTAATGTCATGTGCAGTACACTAATGTTGTAGACGTACAGAATCATTTACACACAGTGAGCTAAGCTTTGAGAGGTAGTCAGCTGTGTTATTTTGGTTTTCCTTTAGTCGTCGATTTCTACCTCGATTGGAATTGAAAAGGAGGTATATACTTGTTGGTGTCGGATAATCTCAGACTGCTTCATCTCAAATATTTGGATATTAAATTAATTACGGTTTCGTGTAAATAGTCAACACTGCACACGGCAAATTTTTACCTGGATGCAGCGTTAAATTTGTACAAGACGGCGAGTTTATATCGAGTGTTACTTTGAAGCCTGTAAGAGCTATATTAAATGCTTAAAATATGGATTAGACTACCAAATATTTCTAAAACCAGCTGTAAATTTTTATACACGAAACTGATGGAAGTAATCGATCGTAAAAGGTATGGCTCTGAATTTTTTAAAACCTAAATTTATGTTAAGTATAGGAAAACGACGCAAAAAGTAGGAACTCTGAAGAATATTACTATTTATGTGTTAATTGATTAGACTTTTGAGTGACGAATCTACTGAGTGAATAGCTATATTCTCAGAAATAAATCCCTCCTGAAGTAACATTTATGCAGAGTGCGGCATAGCACCAGTGTATATAAGCTCTACACGAAGCTGCATTTATCCTAGCTAAAAATATATCCTCGTCTTGCACGAGAAACATTCAACATTCCTTTACGTCATAAAACTTTGCTTGGGTAAAATTTTACGAAGTATGGCTTAGCGTTAAATCGGGTGGTATCGTGAAAAGAAGTGATAGAAATTTCAATCTAAAAGCGTTACATTTACAGTTCAATGGTCCCATATTTGTAATTGCAGTAATTTACGGGGCGGCTACGTGATTTCATGGTTTGTGGTGATGGTAGGTAATTCAGGGACGCTAGCGAATGTTATTGGCGCTAAAGTATGCTACTAAACTCTTTTACACTAGTAACCTCATTTTGCCCCCCTAACTTTTAAAATGAGGAACCACCTATCAGCAAATTGCGTCTGAATGTTCATACATTTTGTAAAACTGAAGAGGACCTCCCCCTTTAACCTCATTTGTACAAGATGTCCAGCCCCTCGCTAAGGAAAATGTTCTTTCCTCAGAGTTATCCATTGTCCCTTTTGCAGTATCATTTTGAGCATATCGCGTCATCCAAAGAGTTGCTTTTCGCAAGAGAAAATAAACGTTTTAATGAAGTATAAGGTACTTTTTCTTTCTTTTCAGTTCTGATTCGGTATAAGGCCATGAGCGTTCTCCCGGCAAGTTTGGCAACTTTCGGGAAACTTCAGAAAACCGATTGACAAATTTTTCGTTAAAGAGAAGACAGATGAAAAACTGAGTATCTTGATCCACGAAAGGTTCGAAAGATGAATATCAACACCCTGCTGCTCTGGTTGGCAAATGCTATTCTAACCTTCTTCAGTCCTTTCGGTGAGTAGGCCTGCTTGGGAAACAGTCCATTTGACAATTTTTTTCACACAGTATTTTTCTTAATGGTGTAATGTTTTCCAAAATTGAAAACAAATCTCTACCCTTTAGCAGGGCAATAACTTCGATTCCAGACAACATGAACGCGTAGCGTATTTGTCGGATTGAGCACATTGGTTGGCAAATGCTATTCTAACCTTCTTCAGTCCTTTCGGTGAGTAGGCTTGCTTGGGAAACAGTCCATTTGACAATTTTTTTCACACAGTATTTTTCTTAATGGTGTAATGTTTTCCAAAATTGAAAACAAATCTCTACCCTTTAGCAGGGCAATAACTTCGATTCCATACAACATGAACGCGTAGCGTATTTGTCGGATTGAGCACATTGGTGCAACCGTGTATAGAACTCCATGCTACAAGTAAGTGTGTGTGTGTGTGGGGGGTCGTGGTTGGGGGTGGGGGTTTGGGGTGGGGGAGAGAACTTCATGCTACAAGTAAGTGTGTGTGAGGGGGGGGGGTGAGAGCAGTGTTGTTACAAGTCACGACTCGAGTCACTTCCTATCAAAATGACAGTGACTCCAAAGAATTCAGAAGTAATTTCCCCATTGAAATAGTATAGTGACTCGAGTCACTTAAATGTTTGAAAACTGGTGATTTGAGTCACTAATCTATCGACTCGATTGCAACACTGTGAGAGAGTAACCCAGGTCGCGGAGGGTGGTTGTTGTAACGACGCTAATCGACCGCTAAAATGGGAGTAGCTGTATACGTGGCTTGCAAGTTACGAGTTTACGCCGGTTGATTAACCAACTCAGCAATTATATGAAAGTTGTTTTTCAGTATGACCAGTTCAGATGGGGCTTAAAAATGTAAATTGCTCCTTGATAGAAAACTTAACATACTTTGACCCCGATGGGAGTCGGGGTCAAACTTTGACCACGACTGGAATCAAACCCCGAACTTCCCGGTTGCTATGCTTCATTCCTCAGATCGTTGTTGCCTTTATCGACTCGGTCACAACGTCGGGGTAGTCATGAAGGTCATTTTCAATGACAGTTTTATATTAGAACCTTATTTGTGAAATTTGTGACCCACCGAGACCAGAACCTCGTTTGCACACTGTTCCGTAGCAGAGCTGTGACGACCGAGTTCAGACCAGCACTCGATTCCGGACTCTTGACTTGATTTTGAAGTCGAATCCGTTATGATTCGTACTCCAGTACTCAGACGTGTCCCTCAATGGAGGATTTCAGGAATGGGAATAAACCCGAACGAAAAGGCTCCAATTGGAATCGGACCCCAACATAATTCCAGCCAAGTTCATACATATAACGTTTCATTATATGTACTTGCGGCCACATCGTTGTTGGTGCACAGGTACATATTTGAAATAATCACATGGAATAAAAAATTCCAGAATTAGCAAAGTATGCATATGACGCATATAAGAACTGCATTCTAGTAAAAAGTACAGAAGAATATGTGAGATGGTACATTGCCAAACGCCGGGCCCTTCGGCAAAATTGGCCATAACCTTAAAGGGCCAAACCTCTCACCCCAAACTGCAATTTTGGAACCCGGGTACCGAAATTCTCAATTGGCTCAGCTCTTTGATTGACAGCTAATTCAAACAATACAGAGTGCCAAAGCTTATATTACAGAGCATGAATGGTACTGAGAGTGCTTTGATTTTAGAAATTGAGTTTTTCTGTACACACCCTGAAGCAATAAACTGAGATTGTTTCTGGATGAGGATGAATTTCAGACAATTGTGGAAGGGGCTTCAGTAAGAAGGTTAGGAGAATTTGTACTGTTTGGGGTGAGAGAACTGGTCCTTTAACACTTACTTGGGTCGAAATTGCCCTGGAATCAGGTGAAGTGGATTCGGGGTTGGTCCTTTTTTCTAGATAAGCATACAATTTTCACGTGTCGTGTGCATGAATATTTTGGAGTGCGCTCAGCCTCCACGCCTTCCAACCTAATTGACGGAGTGGCTCACCGTGGCTGAGGTTGAGCCTCCAGCCCCTCGGTCCAACGGCACACCAGCATCAAGTTTAACCCTTTACCGTTGTGCTCCGATCGGGGCATATTTGCGCGGCTCGGGAGTGGGCGGAAAAGCGGACGTAGCACGCCCCGCATCAGCTTCCGTAGGCCATTGACCCCGTGACCTTTAACTATTGTCTCTCTCGTTGTTGTGGCCGAATTTTCGGGTAGCTACTCGCAGTTTCGAGCTCCGCGTGAAACAGTAAAGATGGGTGACAGCCGAGCTCTCCGTATGGGTCCAAACGGACCCAAACAACGGTAAAGGGTTAAAATAAGCCTGTGGAGTGTGTTTACTGCAAAGCTGATGTATGCCACTGTCTCTGCGTGCGTGCACAGCCGACCGAGTGGTGCAGATATATTTTAGATTAAAATAACCACTTGATCAATATTGCGACAGTTTTCCATTAAATGGCTCTCCATGCATGATTCTAAGAAAGGAATACCTTCATAGACGGGACCGAACATGTGCTTCTACTTTTAAGAACTCTAACACCTGCTAACAATGAAACAAATCAGACATTTCGTTGTATTCGAGGGGCATAATTGAAATTGAATCTCGAACGTTGATTATGCCTGACAAAAGCTTGCTGTGTGGCCAAAATGCCTGCGCACAGTTAGTCAAAGTGAGCTCTTTATGTTGTGAGTTTGAAACGGGGTAAACTAACGCAGTAAATCCCATTAAGCGGGTAGGTTGGAATAAAATCGTAATTCGACTTAACTTTACTGGCTGATTTTTCGTTGAATACTCATGATTTTTATTTGGTTTGAACGTTCATATTGTGATTGGTTGTTTACGTATACATCTTCCTGCGAAAGTTCGCGGACATTGGTTTATGAATGCAGCCAATATTTAGGTGCAGTTCGATACGTCCGTCAAAGAGGCAAGGGAAAAATAGACAAATTCTATCAGCGCTTGTTTTATGACTGCGGGCAGCCATTAGTGGGGTCCATCAGCCTTAAATCGTCTTCATTTGTTGTCTACGTGAATCTTAACCATTCATGATACAGGAAAGCAAGGAAATTGAAACATTAAAAGGTGATAGACCCTAGCTATGCCCGACTGATATCACACCATCACTTGCTGCCGGGATTCGTCTATACTCTTACGAGCCTCTGATACCACTGTAACGAAATAAAAGCCCAATGCAGGTTAACCGATCATTTGTTAAAATGTCGAAAACAGTATATGGTACGGTAATCACTAAAATAAATTAAAATTAACTCCCTGGTTTAGGCTTCCTATCAACTAGTTATAAGCCTAAACGCATATCTAAACATTTTTTACACCAGAAACAAAGCTTGAACGAAAATATTTAAGGTTATTTATCAATCGTTTGCCCTACCGACTCAGACTGCTTTCGATGGAAAAATAGTCATCTCGACAAAGTTGGTGGCGTTTTACACATGGCTCTATCAGCTAGTTTCTGTCTCACTCTAATATCTGGTACGTTGTTCTTGCCTGCATCTTTGTTCATAACCCTTCGATTCCCTCCGCACCTAATAAAGATAAAAAGTTAATTCATTGATTGAAAGTGCCAGAGCATTATAATTCGTCATTCCTTCATATACCAACTGTATAGGCCCCTTAATATACAATGCTTTGATTGTTTATAAGGGATTCTGTTCCCTTTCTTTATACTTGAATAAATCGACCGTGTAGAAATTGAGATGTATTTAATTTGTTTAATGTCTAAACATTAATCAACTATAGAGCTTTTAAACCATTTTTGAAAAAGGTCCAATGCACGCCGTTTTTGTGTAAAGTTTACACAGTGTAGTTTTATTTCATTCACACTGGATACGTATTTTTAAATTTTTTTAGGCATTACTGAGTTTTCCTTGGGTATGAGGACATTTCGGTACCAAATTCTACTAAACCCGAATTTGAGAACCCTACCTATATAAAGCCCAACTTTACCACCTTTGGGAGAGATCGTTGCTACTGTTTTTCATGGCTGTTTGGATGTTACTTAGCAACCATGAAGTTTATAGCTTCATAGCATTTAAATAGGAAGTAAGGAAAACTAAATTGTTAGTACTCAAGGGGCCCGTAGCTTTCGCCAATAAGTAACTCTAATAACCTCACATTATTCGTATATGTATTTTTTTAAAGTTTTCAATTCCCATTACACTCTTAAAAAAAATGGGCAAAATTTGCCCAACTTTTTGACCAACACTGGGCATCTATTCAACAACCTAAACAGTTGGGCAAAACTTTAACCAACCAAATTTGGTAAAGTTTGAACCTAACTGTTGGGCAGGAAACTACCCAACTGTTTGGTAAATGAGCATTTAAAACATACCCACTTGTTGGGCACGTCTTTTATTAAGATGTTGGGCAAATGCATTCACCAACCGTTGGTTAAACGTTCATCATCTTTTCCATAACCGTGGGTGCTTTTTCAACATCAGTTGGGCATATTCTTTAACCAACTGTTGGGCTAATCCCTAGTGCATTGCCCTAGTAAATGTGGTCATTTATAAATCAGGCTCAGATTATCCGACAATAAGGCATCATGAAGACTTGAAGATTGTGTTGAAATAAATATGAGCACATGGCAAGGAGAGAAGTATCCAGTGATAGAATCAAACGATTAGGAAACCGTGATGCTGCCATAGTAAGCCAAAGGATGTAGGCTAGCCTAGTCTGTAGGCTAATCAAACTCACATTGACACATTACAGTACCAAACATAGTATTAGGCTATGTTAGCCTAGCCTGGATGAGCAGGCGAACGTTTCGGCCATGGCTCAGTAGCAGCACCAGTTTCTTCCTAAATCGTGTTGATTATATCTTCGATATAAACATTAAATACTCCACACAACTCCTTGTACTCGTATTTAGCCTCAAACACACTCAAGAACCCCCAAGCTCCATTCCTCAAGGTAATCTGAGTCATTAATCAGCGAGATAGTTGTCGTTTGATGAGCTGCTAATGACTTTGAACCACTGAGAAATACGTACGTACGCCTGTTCTTAACTTTCACATGTTCATTGTGTGCAATGCTTTTATCACATTTACGTATGCGGAACGCGCAAAGTTTATTGCCCAACCAATGAGCAAACATTATGCTAATTAGCAATTAATTACCCAACAAGTAGATAGACCAAATATATGCCCAACCGTTGAGTGTAAGCTTGTTAACAGTTTGCCCAATGATTGGATAGTGGAATAAACGTGAATCGAAGAAACGTTTTTACCATTAAATGAGCAAAGTTTGACCAACATTTAACCAAAGCGTTTTACCCAACGAAAATATTGCCCAGTGTTTTAAGAGTGTAGATAGCTCGTTACTTTCAGCATTAAAAAGGGGATAGGTAATTAAAAGCAACCGTGAACTCGAAAAGGTAATTAACGCTTCCTTCGATTAGATGAAACAATTTTTCTTAATTTTGCTGCTTTCATAAGCAATGGCTCAGATATCCCTCAACAGAAACCCACTAAAACATTTTAAGACACCATACATCGTGCATACCAGCCTTACAGGATTTGACATGCTGTCATATATCAACTTTCAGGCATTAATTTATTTTCGCGCCATTTCTTAGCCGTAGCCTTTCGCGCGTTTTCACCGACCGAAAAGAAGTAAGGGGCTCTATAGTAATTTACGGTCCTAATCATGGAAGTAAAATAACGTGGCACATAGTAGTTACTGCCGTAGAAGACTTTGGGAAAAACGAGACTACAGGTACATTGCTTCCATAAACCGCGTGAATTTTTTAAAGAGGATTGAGATTCTCTGGCCTGCGGCCTAGACTGATAATACTGTTTTCGGTAAACTAACGACTGGAAAATAAGGCTACGCTACCTATAATGTTGGTATGAAATGATATTGGTAACTAATCTAAACTAAAAGGCTTGGTTACGTTTTGGATAGGATTTCCTGTATTGTCAAGACGAGGAAATTAGATGTGAAAATTTACTGAATTCTTTTTGTTTTGTTATGTCTTATACACATTTTTTTCACACTGAGTTTAAAATTGCGTGACTGATCTTGCCTTGTTTTTTTTATCATGTCTTGTTATTGCTAATTGAGAAAGATGAAAAATGGAAGTTCTTTGGTTTTGAGAAACCTACTGCTCTAGAAGAGTTTTGAAAAAATGAACAATTTAACGTGAGACAAAAGGTCTTTTCTTAAACAAACATAGCTTATCGCTCCTTGAATCATATCTCAGGAGTAACCACTGCAGTATAGTTGCATATTGTAACACAACGCTGGAGTTCCAACACCAACTACCTTCGACTTCCATGCTCCCTTCCATGAAGAGAGCAATTTAGCCTTACTTTTGACCGATTCTCGAAAAAAACCTTTTTGAGAAAGGTAACTCTTAATATGTGTCTTTTGCCCACTTACGAATCACACGACACACAGGGGCAGGGCCAAACCACATTTAGCACAATTTATTATCTATGTGGACAAATAGATATTGCCTTGAAAGTTTGAATAAATTATAACTTCAGAACTCAAGTAAAGTTTCGGGCACAATTTGTGTGAAAAGTGCAAAAAGTTGCAATAAGTAAAATAACTTAAACAATAATGTAGAACTCATCCTTGTCTCTAGGAATTACACAAAGGTAAACGCAAGTTTTTTTTTTATAGTTTTTGTTTGAAATTTCAAGTTTAAATTTAAATAAAGTTTTTTTTTGAAGAATATTTCCGCCAGTGTACCTTGGCGCTGAAGCATCAGATTGCATCTAAAGCTGCAGAAATTTACTCTATCCATACAAATTCGACCCTTGATTTATTGTCTATGGGGTGCTATGACGTCAGCAGGGACACTCCCATGATAATGAAAGGAAACCAAAGACATGATTTTGATCCTGCTTGCTAGCCCAAGGCGTTTGGATGTTACGGATGCATCTCATAAGAAAGTGCAATGTACTTTTCTGAAAAATCTAAGGACTTGATAATCTTCATTTTGAGATAAAAGTAAGTCTTCCTGAACAAATTTTTGTTGCTACTAGCAGCCCTGAATAGCTTAACACACTTACTTCGATGGTTTGAGTCGATAGTAACTACGAAAAAAGAAAAAAAAATAATGAAATGGCATTCTCCCAAAATTCTTACGCATATAATCAGTCCATAGTTTTGCCTAACAAAGCACCATTTGCATCTAAGACACATTCCATAAACAAATTCTCCCAGAGGTCCCCCCTAAGACACCTTTCCCAAGACCACTCCCCAAGACGTTGTTCAATGAACGGAGTCATTCTTTTACATTTCGTATTGTTTTCACTCGCTCTCAATAACATTTCGTTGCCAATGCTACGGTAAATGGTTGGTTCCTATTGGATTATTTTATCAAAGCGAAAAGAGGCCTCTCCATTTGTGGACTATTTTAAAGGGCTTCTCGGCATTTTGGCTAAGATGTGTAGTATCTGTTCCGTTCATCCAATCTAGAATGGGGCCGTATACATGGCAGACCAAAATTGTAAATGGTCTGAAGGCCGCGGAGTTGGTCAAGTGTTATCCTTCAGTGCATGGACGTAATAGCTTCTTCGGGAAGCATTTTAAAAGTTTGGCTTCGTCAAATGGCCCTTTGTCAGAGGGTCGGGGGGGGGGGGGGCTTTAGAAAAAGTACATTTTATAGGGCATCATTTTTTATGAAAACAGACACGTTGCATATAAAGGAAAACGGGTAACCTTATTTGCTGCTTTAAAATATTCAAAAGTGCAACCAACTTTGCATTTTTTTTGCCTCTACAGAATTCTGGTCTTATCCGTAAGAATGAGCTTAAGGCACGTCTTGTTCTTGCCTGCTGTATTCGATATTTCCAAACTCCCGTTTTCAACTGAAATTTGAGTCAGACAAGTAATTGGGTTCTGTTTTCTCGAGGGGTTTATCATTTGACTTAATGCACTGGCTCATTGCCCGTTTATCTTGAAAGTGAGAAATTTTTAAATAAGATTTGCCGAGGTTCAAGGCGGATCGCCATGTATATAGACCTTCGACCTTTTGGAATAAAATCGTTTGACCCATTTATTTGTAAATGGTGTTATTAGATTTAGCGAAATTCAGGTGTCTACACTGAACTTTTCAAACGTACTAGACCGTTGGTTGAAAAAAATTAGATCTACAAGTCAATGCTTTCAGGAAGACCACTCGCTGTCTGATGTACTTTTCGAAACACGCAACTATACTTTTGAACATTCATTAAGTCGGAGATGACAAATCTGACCAAAGCATCTGTGATTGCATTTGCTTGTCTTAAGTAGGCGTTCGTTCAGGTCTTTTGGAATAGTAAGAAGTTGTACAGAAATTTGGAATAATTCCTTGAACGTTATAATGGGGCGGAAGAGGGGATGGTGAAGGGTCACGAGTGGTGATTTTAATGGGGTGCCCAAACAATACCGCACTCTTCAGTCTGGAGGTCGAGAGTTCAAGTCCTGGCCGGGTCTACCAAAGACTTAAAATGAAACCTACTGCCATCGTGTTTCGTGCTCAGCATAAAGAATGGAGTAGGGGAACCAAGCCAGTGAGCCACAACTGGAGAAAGGCCGTAGCTGGATCGACTTAAACCACTTGGTTAAAATTAACTATGCCGTAAGAGTCCATCTAAATAACTAACTTATTTACAATATAGCTTTTTACACGGGGCTTTTACACAACTTGATGTCATCACGGCCTTGAGGAAATTCATTGATCTTTACAAGCTTTGTATTTTCACAAGACGGACTTTGTGACAATTTTTTTTCCCAAGTAAAATTTTTGTGAGGAATACCACGGAAAATGGTTCAGGTCCCTTCAGGGAGTTCTGTTGCAACTCCCTGGTCTCGGTGACTGCTCCCCTTCCCTTAGGACGCTGCGTTTCTGGGCGTTCCCGCCTAAAACTCGGATAAGAGTTCGTTTTCTCCTTAGGTTTAGTGGAGATGTAATCATGTAACCCTAGTGAAAGAAAAAAAAACCTAACGGTACAACCGGAATATCACAGTGTTTCACATGTAAAATTGTATACAGATACTTACAAAACAGGCCTACGAGGAGAATTCGTTCTCACTACAATTTAGCACATCTATTGAAGTAGGCTACTACCTCTGACGAAGTGTAGAGAACATAGCAGAAATGGTATGCATGGTTAGTCGTGTGTGTAGTTTCCATGGTAACACCATGACAGGAATACTAAGTCGCATGATCCTGGCAGTGAAAAATATACATATGAAGTATGAAATATTGCCAGTTGTTTATACAGGAGACAAGACCACACATTTTACATCCTTCCGATCCAAGGAGGTCCCGGATGTGGGAACATAAACGTTTCAACACGTTTAATGGATACACAGTAATTACTGGATTATCAAAATGACAAACTACACTCCCGAAGCGCAGGCTACACAACACCTAGTTCATGAGCCACGGGGAAGAGGGCGTGTTCGCGGCAAATGCTGTTGATTCGAGGGGTAAGCCTATTAGGTGATAAGGGTGGGCGAGCTGAAACACTATTGCTCCCCAATTACCGCACAAACGGTTATGGTTAACTAAACAGTGTTACCTACTTGACTTAACTGCAACAGTACCAAACCCATGTAAGTGACATTCATTCTAAGGCTTCGACATATTCCTAAAATAGCAGACCTCATACATATCTGCTGCACGAGTAGCCTAATGCATGCTGTTAGTGGCTTATGCAAGTGTATCCTTTTGCTCTAGTGTTCGGTCGACTGAAAATTGTAAAGACTATGACAACCCACTACTGGTAAAAAGTCGAATTGGGCGCAGCTAGATAAAACCGGAAGTGGAAGTTGAGTCTTATAGGTCCAGTTTTCTTACCCCAAACAGTACCAGTTCTCCTAACCTTACTCAAGCCCCTCCCACAATTGTCTGAAATTCATTCTCATCTAAATACAATCTCAGTTAATTGCTTCAAGGTGAGTATGGAAAAACTCAATGTATATAATCAAAACACTCTCAGTACCGTTCATGCTGTGTAATATAAGCTTTGGTACTCTTCATTGTTTGAATTAGCTGTCAGTCAAAGAGCTGAGCCAATTGAGAATTTCGGTACACCCGTACCAAAATTGTAGTTTGGGGTGAGAGGTTTGGCCCCTTTAAAAAATCTAACAAACAAACCAAACCAGGTACGGATTTAGACGGGGAGCACCCCGCCTCGCGCCCTTTAATAGTCAAAGGCTTATCTTTACACTTTCAATGGGTCATTTAGCCTTCTCTTTTTTACATCATTGTTGTAATGTCTCAAAATTTGTTACGAAATATAAGCAATTTTAAATTTCAGTTTCATATTGTCAGATAAAATGGAAATAGGGTTAAGGTGATACCAAATGTCTAAACAACAGGCGCACAAGGTAGTGGTCTGAGGTGACGCCAAGATTTTCCCGCCCGGGTTCCATCTCCCCGTCGAGAGGGGGGATAGGTCGCAACTTGCGAAAAAGTTTCTATATCTACCACAAGACCTGTACGAGAGTAATTATATTTGAAGCTTTTTGAAATTTTGGACCAATGCTCAAGGAAGTTTAAAACATTTTCGAATTAATTGATAAGGTTTCAAACTTGTGGTTTTGCTTTGAAGTGAGTACCAAACTTGAATTTGTATTGAAAAATTTTGTCTTGAGAGCGAAGTTCACTTTTAAAGAGAGAAACAAGTTCGTGGAACTTCCGAGTCAAGTGCATTGAAACGGAAGCCAAGCGCTTGTCAAAAGTACCGCGGCACTGAAGGGACATGCTTGTGTTTCTCTTCAAACAAAACGTGACCTGTCGTGTTCAGAGTTTACTGTGAACGCGACGAAGAAACTGTGTTGACATCTTTCTTTTAAGCTGACGACTCGACGAAAATGGCTCAATTGCTGTTTTAAGTTTTTTTAACGTGAAAAGATGACGACAATATCAAAAATGTCCTGTTTTAAGTATTGGCAACTGTGAAATCACGACGAAATTGGCCTAATTATCGTATTTGAAGTTTTAAGTAATGTGAGAACAAGACTTAATTGGCTTCATTGTGGTATCTTAAGCATTTAATGATGATGGAAGATGATGAAATTACTTAAAATGTCATGTTCTAACTATTGACAACTATCAGATAATGACAAAATTGAACTAATTTGTCGTTTTTTAAGTTTTCAATAGTTGGGAAACTATGACAAAATTGTCAAAAATTGCCATGTTTTAGGTTTTTGTAATTTAAAAAAAAGAAATCCTAGATTCGTGCTCGCAAACACACTTGAAATTGTATGATTAATAATTGAATGGAGATAGGTACTCTAAAGGCATTTAGATAATCTTCCATAATCTACCGTACTTGTCATAAGAGACTAACCACAATCGAAGACCTATATACCCTATGCCTTCTGTACTCTATGAACTGATGAAGAAGGCTTACCCCAGAATAGCGTCTTTGAGGAGGTTCACTTCGGAAGTTTCATTAGCTATCATTCGATGTGAGATTGAAGTTGACAAACGAGCTGTTTAAGACTCGGATATAATCAAGTGATACGCGTTCGTGACCCGAGTTTCTTTTTTATTCGTTAACCTTCTGATGATGAATGGAGAGGAAGTTCATGGCACAGTTTAGTCTCGACATATTATCGCGATGAACCGATTCTTTTATCTGCAAAACATGTTCTGAATTTGCCACCAACGACTTTAATCGCAAACAACGAGAGCAAAATGTTAAGCTGCATTAAGCAGCCATGAATGAGATGTGATCAAATCAGCTCAGTGTTGTCAGTTTGCTATGGATATGGTTCTTCTATAATGACCAAAGAAATAGCAGAATATCTTTGTAATACTTAAATAAGAAGAAAATGAATGGACAGTAATTATACCTCCAAGTAAATAATTTAGAGATACTCAAACGGTTATTTACACGAAAGGAGGTAAGGAAATTAGGTTATGTATACAACATACTTTTCATTCATTTCGGTAGAATTTCCCAACCTAACTTTGTGAATAGCCTTGGCTCGGATAATTTTCATCCTGCTTACGCGAAACCCATAACAGTGACAAAACTCGACAAGTAACAGGTACAAATTTCATATTTTTTTTTCTCATTTAGATGATTCTCATCACATCACTCGTCACGTGGTACTTAAAATAGAAATTATTTGATGTGTTCTTGTAAGAATGAGTAATGATAAATAACAAAACTTAAAAGAAGACATACAGAGTGTCAGTCATAAACAACAGAGTTTATGACTCATCGTTGACGTAGATTAAAATGGAACAAAACAGAATTCCATCGCAACATTCAATTTGTTGTCTGTCTGACAGTCAAAGAAATACTTTTAAACAACTTCTCTTTACTCCCACGCATTTTGAATAAGATCGTCTCAGACTACACATTCTGTGAAATGATAGCATCTTTTTGTCCCGCATTGATTAAAATTTTCTGTTTCGGGAAAAATTAATTATGAAAAATCTTTTCTTATGCCAAATGAAATATGGGCAAGGATCGTTTTATGTTTACATAAACGAATCGGGTCATATATTTCTTCCTACACGAACGAGCTTGATTACAGAAAAGACTGCAACAGTCCTCTTAATAATTCCAAAACTTAATGTGTCTTTCAATTAGTTTAATAAGCTGCTAGTTTCATCAACTGAATGAAGCGTGTTTTTGGAAACGCCAAACTTCTTTGAAAAGTCAGACAGGGGTGTATCTTGTTTACATTTGCATTGGGACTCGACTTGAAATTGTTAAGAGTTGCCCAAAGGGTGTCTTATAGGTTCAAAATTAAATTCTTCCGACCAAACATTTGGTGACAGAGATTAGTCTTGTACTTGACGGGGCCTGACTGGAAAACAGGATACGTTTGACAGATTTGACAGCAATTAAAAGTAAAATTTTGTCAACGTAAAGTACGAGTAAAAGTGACATTTGTTAAGCTGCGTGTATACGAGTTCTGGTAAAATGCAGGTCTTTGTATGTTGTGAGTGTAAATACTGGCGTATCGTACGATCTATCCTTCTAAATTTAATGACTAGTACAACCAACAACTCTTAAAGTAACCCTGATTAAGAATAATCTGAAGAATCTGAGGAATTTTTGGCTTTCTTTAAGTTTTGTGGTGCGTCCATGCTTTCGTCCATGGATGAACGAACGGACGAATGAATGAATGAATGAACGAACGCGCGCGATAAAACAAATCAATGACTGACTGACTGACTGACTGAATGAATGAATGAACGAAGGAACGAATGATTGAACGAACGAACGCGCGAATGAATGAATGCCCAGACGAACGAACGAACACACCGTTTCGTCAAATTCTCGTTACACTGAAAAACAGTGTACTGTTTAGGAATACAAAAAGTTTCTAAACAATTTTTGGTACATATGTTGGAACAGAGCTTCATTCCATATACGTTTAGAAGATGTGTTTAGAATTTAATCATATTTTCAAAGTGGGCCATAAATGTGACTTATTCCTGAAAACTGTTTTAGAGTGTACTGGTTAATATTTAAAACCATGAAAGGACATAAGCAGTCGTCCATAATTTATTTGAAACGACAGCTTAAGTTAACAAATTCCTTCTCATTTTTTTCAAAGTATCTTTCATGATGTTTCAGTGTTTAAATGATGCACATAGGGTTATGACGATATGCTTACAAAAAAATCATGGTTTTCTCAAGTAGTTGAATATAATTTGAAATAGTTTCAATGCATATCTGTAATGTTCCTTAAAACATCCTTTTTAATAAGAATTAAACCAAGCAGTGTTGACATTCCTTTGTTATTGCATAAATTTATCAGACAGTTTATGATGCACTTTTGTTAATGATATTCATATTTTAAGGGCGAACTTTACTTGAAAACTAATCCAACTGTTCGACGACTCACGAAATATGGCCACCGTGCTTGAAATGAAGGCAATAGAAAATTATTCAGTAGTTGTCCCAGATTAAGTTATTGAGTAAAATGTGTAATAAACTATTTCATTGTAGTACAATCTATTTGTTATGGACTATTTCATGGATTCTGGTCACTTTCTAACGTTCCAATGTTTTTATATCAAATATTGATGTATTTTATGTCATGTCATACTTCTAAAAAACAGTGAGTACTGAAATGAAGGCAACAATCCTCTCGCAGAAATCCCGCGGCGGTAAAGTCATGTTAACACTAAAAAAGAACACGTAACACTTAATACTAAAACGTGTAAAGGCTAATCGTTATACAGTGAAGGTATATGGGTTTTTAAATTCATTGACAAGCTAACGCATAAAAGATAATATAATTAACGCGGTGAAGTTCAAATTTTTTAAACGTCGGTTATAATGTTATAACATGGATTTATACATTCATGTGTTCACATCATTAACACCTCAACATGTTAATTGCCTTACCAAAAACGCTTTAATGTGTGAACAAGGCAACAAGTCATATACATCCACTGTACAAAGATTAGCCATTAACGCGTTCAAATGTTAATTAAGTTTTACGTGTTATTTTTACAGTGTAGTCGTCCAGGCGTTTCAAATCGCTACGGTACGTTTTTAGCAAAACCTTTTTCGATCAAACTATTCAATTTTTGGTGAAGATTCCAAATTCAAGTCATCCTACAAATGTTTTCTAGGTTAACATATCGTTGTATTTTAAATGCAAATATTGAAAGATACTGTGGCAGGAATTGCGTAAATTTAGTACGTTTCATTTAAAAATGAAACATTCTATGGGGAAACTTCAGCAAGTAAATCATTTACGGTACGGTTAATAAATCAAATCAGTACGTATGAGTTACATGATTTATCACTGGAACGTGCCGCTGGTATTCATAATTTTTTAGTTGATTGCACCTGGGAAAAATGGCGTAAATCTAGTCTAAATGTGTAGATATGCCAGCATTCTCGTAACATTTCTGTAGGGGACTCAGAAAATCGAGGAAACTCATAAATGAGATGTAAGCCTATATTCACCAATTAATTAAATTACATGTGATTTGGTGAACGGCGTACATAAATAAGCTTGAAGGCGAATGCTTATCAGATTCCTCTATTAGTAATTCTTTCGAGCCACTCCGTTAAAAGTATCAGCCCTAATAGACGGTCTACCTTCAACTCCGCAGACGCGTTAATTTCATTTAGTTAACCGTACAAAAATCTGTGTGAATTTAATCAGCGAACACTAGGTTTCAAAGACCTCGTTGATAATTTCATGTTTACATGTATTTTAAAGAAAGTCGATGGCGCCTATGTATTTCAAAACGTTCTTGGTAGCTATGTGTACGTCACTCGTATGGGTTGCAGATTCATTTCGACGTAAACTGTATGTAAATTCCTCTTCAGTGTACAGTGAGTACAGCCTATACGTAGTATGTGGGCATTTGTGAAGTTTGCTCAATCGTCTTCTGTATATATGATGATGCCTATACTGTCTCTAACCACTCAACAAATACGTCCCAACTATAAGGGTGCATATAACTATATTAACGCTTTTACGTCAGTGATCGTAACTTGATCTCCTGTGGTTTTCGTCCGAAGTGAGACACTTTAAACCGACCGAGAGGCACTATAGAATCTAACCATTTCTGTACTACAATTTGTTCAATATAAGATTACTTGTACGCTGATTATCACCTTATGATATAGAAATGGGATTCCCGCTGTGCACTTTATGCAGTTCACAATTTTGCTATTGATACTATATGGATCGATAGGGAGGTATTTAAGTACTTAATATATTTCATTGAAGCTTTCTCTTGCAAAAAGAAATGCAAGAATATTAGCCAGTTTCTGAAGTGGATAGGGCCTGCGGTCTAAGATCTTGCAAGTTCAAATTGTGTCACGGATAAATCTATAAAATCTTATTGAGTTGAAAACTGAACCAAATACGACACGTAACAGACGAAAAGGATAAAAAAGGGAAATGAACCCTAAATACATTATTTTAGACCTCTGTTAGAGGTTTTTGTAACAATTTAGATGAAAGTAAGAAACATGTAATAAACATGTAAACTGTCAAGTTATAAGTTTTTCTAATTGCGTAAGTACTTATTACTAATTACGAATCTGCCTAAAAGTAAAACGTGCATACCCGAAAATATAGCTGTATGGAGACAATACAAGTTACGCATTTCAAGTATAAGCCTAAACAAATTACACAATTGTGTAAACTGCTTACAGTACAGGCCTACAGGATGTATTTGCGTTACGTTTACACTAACTCAAGTATTAGACCTACATTTATTGTACTTAAAGAAGGCTAGGAGAAATTTGAAATGAACGGCCTTATCAGAGACCGACTTCCAATCGGTACGAACAGTTTTAATGCATTATTGTATAAATATTTTTAAGTTTGTCTGAAGTGGACTTGTGGACGAGTTATCATAAAAATAACGAGTCAACCGTAGCCCAAAGGTCTACATTTGTACAGGCTAAGGCCGAGGGCGTACCTAGGGTTTCATCTATAGTGGATGTAATGATGATCGCCGTCCTGGGAAAAGGGGAGCTCCCACCTTATCGAAAGTTTTGATGTTTCGAATTTGAGCTAGATCCAAAATGGTGCTCTTCCTTCTTCTTCCTCCATTTCTTTCTTTTTCCTTCCTTTTCCTGCCCTCGCAACACTGGCTTCGCCGTTAATTGAGGCGACCGTTGAATAATCCTGTTATTATTGCCTACTTTTGGGTCCGTGTGAATCTAAAGAAAACGGTCAAAAAAGTTTTGGCTGAGCTCTACTCATAAACCCATCGAAAAGGTCAATAACATCATGCCAATTCTTGCCGTTTCATGAAGACAACACGATATTTTGTATATGTTTACCGTATGACCGATGATGCAGTGTATCTACTTTAGAACATGTTAGTCAATAGAGGGTTACATGGATAGGCTATGCGAACAGCGTGCAGGATATGTACAACTAAGGCCAAGAAGTGCCACTTTATGCGTTCAATATTATGTTACTGTATCGTACCAGTATTAGAATCCCCGCTGTTTTACAAATCTCTCGAGAACTCGATTGTGTTTCTTAGGAACGCCTATCGCTAGTAATGTGATAACGAGACTAACACGAAAAGGCATGAGAAAAATAACACCGATGTGCTCCAATTAAAATGCATTAACCTGAAGTGTCGCTTGACGGACTCAAGACTTATACTTTATCTTCAAGTCACGTGTTTAATCTAGCGGAACTGTTCGATGCTGTATATGAGTGTGACAAAAATGTCAACGCAAGTCGCTCGGTAAATCGTCCTGGCGTGTCTTTCAATGTAATCAATATATGTAGTAATGCGGTGGCGCGCACTTTCAAGAGGCAGCGTTGTGCTGCCTTCGTAAATTAATTTTGTGTAAAATGTCCTTCTCTTTGGTTAGCCTACATTTCATTCCATCGCGTGTCGAGAGTCTGTCGTCCGTACAAGGTATAGGCCTAAAACTAAAATAAAAATGGAAAAGTTAAGCCCTGTTTCTCGTTTAGTAGCTTTCCCGTGGATTTCTGAAACACATTTCCTTGTCATTTGAAATAATTACCCGACCTTTAAATATTTCCTGCTGTTAACTATGGTAGGTTAACTTGTAGGAAGCCTGTTGTAGATTACAGCACACGTTTGCAAACATCGATGTAATTACGTCGTGCTATCAATTCGTTCCTTCTCGATTTTTTTCAAATCTGTCTATCAGAATGTCAGTTTTTATTAACATTCATTTTCGACGAGCCGCGTTCATAATTTCATTGTGGCATTTTGTTTATTTTCATAACGGCACTTCTCCATCAACCCGTTGCGTTCAAGAATGGTACGGTGGCAGAACACGATATCATGTTCCGATAGGTCTATTAACATTGAAATAAAGGGAAGTGGTTGACAATTAAGCAAATGTGTATCGTCTCTAGAAAGATGACGTTAGCAACAGACCAATCAGGTAAGCTTAATGGAACTGAAAATGTACATAGCAAAGCAATAGCTAATTCTTAGTGACGTCACAACTGGGCATTATCAACCACCATGACAATGCAAACCTGTACGTTGTTGTCCTCAGACATGACTGAAATACGTCACGTGAAAAGTTCATATGAAGTCACTTGAGAATTACCCGTGTGTATTGTCGCACTATGTGTTCATGGCTCATGGGACGGTCTCCTCTTGACCATGTGTCAGCTCAGCCACCGCCTGAAGATGTTACAAATAAATATTAAAATGAGGAGATATCTTCCATGAATTTAAAAAATCAGTACAAATTTCAATGTGACATCATAAATATCAGTAATGCATTTCTAAATGATCACACGTAACTTGCTTCAGCAAAGCAAAATCGATAGAATGGTATTTCCGTTCTCTCCATTTGAAAACAACTACCGGTATACGTTGACCATTCTATGAACAAAGAAAAATACGACATTTTCAATATTTGACCACACCGTTACTCACAAATTTGACTGCAACATTCAACTGTCTTTTAAAGCTGCAAAAATACTTCTAGTTTAATTTCTTAAAAGCCTTCCCCTTGTCCAAATTTCTGGATGACCATTTCCTACATTTTTTTTTTGTCACACAGTAGGACTATAAATCGTATCCAACGCAGACGACCGCGAGGCCGGGGGAGAAGGTGGTGGAAATCATTACTTTTTTTCTTTTATGGCGCTGTCCAAATTTGGCACGAAATCGCTTAAGTTGCTCCAGCTCCCAAATCCGTCTTCCAAACTGGAATATTTCGATGCTACACATAACTCAATGCCGTCAGCGGAGCTTGCAATCATTCGACATTTTCATTTCAAAATTGATAAAACATGAACCTGTGACGTAAATCAAATAAAGTCTAATCAGGTCGAATTTATGATTCCGCGCGATAGGAACAATGCTGGATATCTGTGTTTTGAGACTGAAAGTTTTTTTTTTTTTTTTTTTACAGATGTAAGCAATATTTGTGTGTAATTCCCCATTACTATTCCTATGAAATATTCATGCATATGAATAGATTGATTAAATGGAAAATCGATACAGCCTAATTAGATGATAGGGATGTGTAATTGATCGAGACATAACACATTTAACCACTTAACGGTATTTTAATTTTTTTTTGCAATATTTTGCTTACCAAATGTCTAAGTTTGGATAATTAGCCGTATATTTATATGAGATTATCGATTGAATTTCAGTGAAGTTGCCATGATTAACAAATGCCTTTTTGGAAAGTTAAATACCTCATCATTGATGGAAACTAATGCTTTATCTGTTTCTCATATTTACAACAAGAATGATGGCTCCCCCAAGTTCCCCAAAATAAAAAAATAATAAATGAGAAAACTATCTCAGCAACTGTTTTGAACTTAAATATTCATGCTAGGTATAACAATGATAATTGGGGCAAATCCATTCTGGGAAATTTCTTAGTCTTTTCTTTTCTTTTTGAATGAAAGTCATCCAATGTGCAACTTATCGGATTTTATTTTCCGCCAATTTTTCGGGAAGTTTAGTTATCACGAAATTGTACCAACTTTATCGTGCTAAAATTGACTTCTCATTTATTCGTTGTATTATAAACCTGTGCCGTGTACATTTTGCGGAATACTGAATCCGGTGTTTACTCGGCAGACCCCGGCCGGTCGTCCGCATTTGCAAACCAAATTTTCCTGCTTCAAGGAAACTGTCTTGAACGGCTGTCAATGTTCAGCGGTCGTGACTGCTCCATTTTCAAGAGAGAGCAAAGCAAAATTTTTGAAGACGACTGTAATAATTCAATTTGAGTTTGTTCATTGTGAGCGAAGTAAACGAGCCGGAGGCACTGCTAAGGAGCGATTTTACACACTTTCCCTTTTATAAATGTTTTCACGGATTCGAGGGTTAGCCTAAGCAAGTACTTTACTATTCCGTTGAAAAGATGTTAACAATTACAAGTCGATATTACCAGGGGTGATTCATTTGTCGACGGCGAGGCAAATGACAGGGGACTTTATAGAACTGAACTGGAGGGAGGGAAAAAGGAATCAATTAAATGTCAGTTTGTATAGTAATCGACAGGCACTGATCACGTGTGTAAGTTACTGGAGACATTTATTCACTAGAAGTATGGAAGGATACTGCGAATAGACATGTACACAATGTGATTGGTAAACCCCGTTTGTAGACTGACACTGATTTAAAAGACTTGGCATACTGTGCAGATTTGACATTTGTGTATGCCTAAAAGTAAATTCTGCTGTTTTCATCTGGTTGGAGTCCTACTACCATCAGTCACAGCTGATGTTTATTGAGTACAAGTCCCATGCACTGCAGAGCTACAATCAGAGTTTTGCTTACAATTTTCACAATTACAATTTGGCCCAACATTTGTTCATTGACTGAAAGCTACTAGCAAAAACGATTCGTGGTGACGGTCTGGCGCTTCTTAACTGGTTACAGTGTAGTGAAGGCTGTCTATTTTTGCATCTGTTTGGATTTTTTTACCCGACAAATATTCATCAATTTTCTCTCAACAGAATCCGGACAGCAATTGCTGGTCTGATTTCAGTCGGCAATAGCTGCCGTCTATCACCTTTTAATCTTTTAATTTCCTCCCTCACCTGTATCGTGGATGGCTGTATACTAAATTGTATCTTAATTCCTTCAATTTTACTGAAAATGAGGATTTAAAATTTCATGTAGACAAGAAGTAAAGACGATTAAAGACTGATGGACGCCACTAATGGCTGCATACAGTCACTAAACACAGGCTCTGATCGGATCCGTCAATATGCCGGTTGATGTTCTTTTGAAATCATTGTTGATTCACTTTAGTTGTTTCAGTTATGAATATGTGAACGTGTAAATGCAATTTAATCACAGGTGCCAGATTGTGCCGTTTGATATTTTTTGTTACAATTTGTTGAAATAATTTTTGATTTTTACCTAATAGCCCAGTTTACAAGTTAAGAACGTAAAACCTGTTTAAATCCTTCCACGGCGGGAGTTTAAAGAAATTTTAAAAGGAGAGGTTTGATTTTAGCATCGCTTTTCAAGTCTTTTTACGACATACAAGCAGTTGCAGTTGTATTGTTCGATACAGATACATTCATACAGTTACAATCCGAGATCACATTGCCTGCTTCTAAATTAAAAGCACCATTGGTGAAGGGGCCCGAATTTTAGCTTATCACCATGATGTTAGTTAGCTAGATGAGATTTAACGACGTACCAACGCAAATGTGATGTATAGTGTCAACTAAATAACAGGTATACGGTTTGTGTTCAAGTTGTGTTTCAAACACAGTCCCAATTAGGTGGATGTCTTTCTCTTTAGTCGCCTGTCGCCCAGAGGGAATTACCGTGGGCATTTTCTTGAACCTCAATCCACAGGGAATCCAACCTTGAGTGGACAACTACATGTCTTAGTGTTATTATTCTTTAATTTTATTTTGCGTTAATTATTCGTTTGCCATGTATAGCTATCTCTGCGATTTGTGTATCAAAACGAAACATGGTGACCTTTGACCTACAGGTATAGAAATTATCAGAGCCTGGGCACTTTTAGTGCAGTAAAAGATTGCGGAATGCCATAAACACTTTCACGTAACTTCCCTAGAGAGTAGATTCACGTAGGCACATGAAGCATGGAGCGCCGTTCAGTTGCTTTTCATCCAGGGGTACGTAGGGAAGTCAATACCGAGACTACACTCTGCACTTTATGCATAACCAGATTACTGTGACACGATTTCTTATTCGACGTAATGGCATAGTAAGGTAATCGCTGTATGGAGAAAACTGTCAGTGTGCCAAATATGAAGGAGTAATATTTAATGGAAGACAATTAAAATCTGTTTTATGGCGCTCTAAGTATTGTTTATCGGGACTGATTTTCACGACGTAACTAGCGAATGATAAAAGTGGGTATCAAGAACATGCTCGTCTTGCCTGGTTAAGAATTTACGATTACATTCAAGGTACATTGATGATTCAATGTATAAACTATCTTCCCTAGAATGAGGATACCAAACGTCAAGGAATAAAACATCGTTCTCCCTTAGTTTACGTGTATGAGGCTATCCAGCCTATAAGTAGACCTTTTAGGAAACATCCGACGTAAAATGCACACTGGGAAGGAAATTGTACCACAATAGAGATTGCGCATACAAGACTTGTTGTTTAGTATTCGTTACATTTTTGGGGTAAAACACACGAATCTTGTGACATCAGAGACGAGTGAGAAAGATTTGTTTTTGAAGGAAATGTTCGTTTTTAATTTAATGAAAACGTTACATAATGTGACATGTGATTACGAGGGAAATAGGAAATGTTACAGGCCTATCATTTGCGACTCCCCTGACCTTTTGCGACACCTTATCTATCATTGCATACAAATTGTACTTCCCTAATTATTTATGTGTTTGCCTTATCAATTTGTGCCATCGCAGTCGGGCCTAGTAACTTAACCATGCCTTAGTTTACAGAGCTATAGTTTATTTCACAGAGATTGTTATTTCACGATAATCGTCGTATAGGTTGTCGATGCCACAATGATTTTGCTCACGTACGTGAATACGCGTAGGTGTATAGACCCGTGAGAAACGATGTTCATACGTCACAGAAGCTAATAGACGCACGTACCCCAACATTCAGTCAGGGAATCACGGTACGGTACTTTGGGAGACTACACCGATGAGACTCAGTCGGCGCACTACAGACTAGCCAATGAACATTCGTAACTCGTAAACAACAGTATTATACCCTTGTTGATAACATATTTTACAATTTTAATATCTAGGTGGGATGCAAGAATAGATTGCATTAAGGGCACAAGCTTAATTTTATTTTTATAATTGGAGGCTTGCTTCCGGGTATGAACATTAAATGTGTCCCCAGAGTTTTAAATAATGACTATGACATTTAAAACGTTTGTACAAGGGTCCCTTCAAGTGACGAATGAGTGATTCATTGTGACGTCAATAACTGCAGTGGATGCTAAGTGAAGACAGACGTCTATCAGTTAACGGTTTATTCCAAATTTGTTATTTGACGTGATAGTAAGACCTATATTTTGTATCATGTTAACTTGCGATACCGCATTGTTTATACCAGTGTATAGGATGTTTGCAGGACAAAATTAATGGCTATTACCTGCAGTTCAAGTGGTGTCACATCGTGATGGCAACTTACAAAGTGTAAGGTCTTTGAAAACCAGTCAGTTCTATTTATAAAACCGTTACGTATTTCGAGACAGAGAAACACTACATTTACGACGTTATAGAGGTCACAGAGATAAAAGGGTAAGGAGTTACTGCACCGACTAGGTGACGACATGATATTGCATGCTTATAAACTAATGTTACTTGGAGAAATATTCTCGTCACCTCAAAATGTAATTGCAATACCATCTGTAACGTTTGTGATTGGTGGTTTAACTGAAAGTAGCAGTCACTCCAAACGTATTTGAAGCAACAGCTAAATCTCACATTTTTTTCTCGTTAAAGTATCTTTCATAATATTTTAGCGCCTCAATACTCCATACTATAAAAAAAAGTCAGAAAGTAAACCAAGCAGTCTCCCCTCGTAATTTAGGAGAAAAATTATTGCCACGCGGTTCACGATAGCCAATCATGGAAAAGGACAGTCTTCTATAATAATTTCCCGTTTAACTGAATTGTTGGCACGTTCAGACGATGTCCTCAACATATACGAAACATATTATGGTACAATTTGGTCACAATGATTCCCTGATCAGCTGATGGTACAGACGGATCGTTGATTTGTATACAAACGAACAATGTAGAGAAGACAGGAGTAGTTGTATGTAGAGACACAGTATTTTGATATTCAAAATGAGGAACGACAATATTTTGAAAGAGTTAAAGGAAGTGTGACTTGTCAGCAAAAAGCACTGACTCTACTCATCAGTATAGGAGTGAGTTTTCTTAAGGAAAAATCCGTTGGAATTATGTCACTATCTGTTACGGTTCTCAAAGATCCACCCCTGCGGTTTGAATGTTTCTGAAGCAACTTGTGGTCTATGAAAAAACGACATGGAGTGTTGAACAGTGTTAAAATTTCTTTTGTTTAACCCTATATTAATCATCTTTCAATTACTCATTACATGTAGTTTACAATTTGATAATTGATGATTTCAAGGACATAGTTTAGACTTCCAGAATAAAATCATCGATACTTGCCAACGTTTTAACTGTTCGTGAAATATAGATTGCAAAAACAAAGTGTAACAAAAGCCATGTATGGCATGTCCCTCTTTCAACATCACAAGATTTGCATATTGAGCTCATGTTTACTCATGATTAAGTGCAGACAAGAAATAATCCTGTAACGCCGTCAATATTCGATGGATTTTGATGAGATTTGTAGCTATTTCCTTGGTTTTTAACCCGGCCTTTTCACATCAAACACCCCAACTTAGTCATTTTCATGTCACTAAACCTAATTTTGAGAACATTTTGGTATACTGAACCAGGTAGAAGCCTGCGTAGCGCCCCCATAACTGCAGCTCCCTTAAAGCTGCCGCCCGTCTTGTTTTTTCGTAGCGATGAGCTGGACGAAAAGAATTCGTCCGCTTCGCGGGGTAACCAGGGAGCTGCCTTTGTAGAGGTAGATCCTTCCTCGAACGAGATACCTATTCAGGGTCACCGTGACCCTGCCGAAAGGCAGCTTCCGTTTGGTCTCTTTGAGTACAAGCGATACCAGAAAAAATTGCATCCCCTCCAAGCAATTTCATCATGACTCGGATGTTGAGATTAAAGGATGAAGCAATATACAGTATGTAACGGGAATTTGTCATTTTCCACTCATTTAATCGACGTACGATGTGTCTAAAATAAGCACTTTGATATTTTACTATTTATGTTTAACAAAAATGTACTTCAAATAATAACAGAATAACAGTAAAAACAAATTTCAAAACAGCATCAATATAATAAATGTATGAATCCTGCTCATCTTCATCGGATAACACTTTAAAGGAGCCCAAGGGGACGGTGAAGATGTCAGTTGCGAAAATAGTGATGATATGATAACTTTGATGAGAAAATCTGCACCCATCTCAACGAGGAAATACGTATGAGTTCTTTAAATATTCCTTCATTTAAGAGAATATACTTAAAATTGACTACAGTGACCGCTATCTGTGTCGAGGGTCATTCAACTCTTTATCGAGTAATATTTTCACTAATTTAGAGTTGCCACCATGCGCCGAGCAGTAGAATTTCACTCGATTTCCTTTATGAGCCAGTGGTCAAAGTAGGCACTCCTCAAAAAATAGTTAATTCACTTTGTCACACTTAGAGGGTGTAGCAGACTAAATTCAGGGAAGTACTCTTAACCAATGACCGTACGGAACGGGACAGCCCCCCTTTTGGCCAACACCCTGCTGCTTCGGCAGACTGTGGTGCCTCAGTCAGTCAGTAGGGCAGAGGTTATACTCTAGTTGGGGATCCAGAGTCGTGCAAAAGGTCATCGCCCCCTGAGAGAAAGCGTCTCTTATGGACATGGTTTCACATAATTTGCAAAGATAATTCAATAACTAATCAGTAGAAATCTTAAAGGGATGGTGGTGTAATTTCGTTAAACCTAAATCTGTAGGTCTCATGATTTTTCTATGTGATTTCAGTCATTAATGCTAACAAAATGAATGCGATGTAACTGGAAGTCATTGGTTGGCCCTATTTAATATACACATCTGCACACAACATTAATTAGATCCGTAATGGTGTTCCAAAATAGTTAGTCTGAATGTGCAGAATGAGAAAGCAAATTGGCAGAGATGGACAGCGAGTTTCCGTGGGAAGAAGACCCGTTAATTCCAGCCTCTATGTACGACACCAATTAGACAGGGAAATTTGGAAAGTGGTTTCCTTAGGATCGATAAACAGTAAAGATTTTACACTGAAACAGATCAAAGCTATCCATTGCGGTCCATGTCATCACAGCAACGTTTGAGTCAGTTGGAATTGGGTCAATAATAACCTCTTAATTGGCACCCTTTTTGTCAAGAGAGAACAGTTACTTGCAAAAGAGGGTCTCCATGTGAATTCTCAAATGAGTTCTACGAGTATTGCAATGTTTAGAGAATTGGTCTTTTATGATAGAAAGGATCAAATTGATGAATTAAGTACCTCTGTCTACAATGGTAACATCGATCGGTCTGTTTACTCAGTAATTACTGTCAAGGGTTGAGGCAGACTTACTATTGATCGTCGCAGTTGTAAAAGCGATTCGTCTTTAGGTACATTTTGTTGTAAGACGGTATCACTTACGATGCGGTTTGCTGCGAATATGACTAAGTATTGACCCAACTTTATAGTTTCGTTTATATACCCCTTTAGCGTCTTAAACAGGCAAGACGGTTTTAATTTATCATTGCATTAATAATCTGGCAGTCTGGCAATATATAAAACCCATCGTGACAATATTAAAGGGATTCAAAGGGAAATGCAGTCACCCCAATTTGTAATAGGTGTATGCCCTTTTTCATGAATGGCTCTCGAGGAAGTCAGGTGACAACATTTTTCCCACTGAATTGGTTATCCTTGGATACTGGTATGCAGTGTGTAAATCGTGAGATACCGTATGTCATGGTGGAAGATATTTAGAAGAAAAATATGAAGACTTTATGAGATTTAATTGCTGTCTATTCTCGTTAGCCAGTAAGTAAATTTCTTGTTAAACAGTAAGCATCGCGCCAGGTGATATGGGCCTGTGCTGTCTTTGCAGAACGCAACAAAAAATGAATGCCAGATTTTTCGTGATGTCACATTACCAAGCGACAACACTTCCCTTGCTCAATATCATCCGGCTTTATTACAAGAATGCACAAGCAGGGGCCCCCAGGAACCCGACCGGGAACTTTTCCATTCTTCGAGGAGCTGACAAAATATGGAATTTAGAGTTCTAGATGGCTGAGGGTTGCCTTTGAAGTTTGCACGTTTTTCTAGCAAAAGCCTTACGTTTTCATTTTTCCCCTAATAAAACTAAGAACTAACAAATTTTCATCGTGCATTTGCGTTATATGCGTCTGCTTTCGGACTTTAAGTTGCTGGCTCCCCAACCCGTCCGGCATATCTTGGCGCCAACCCATACTTTATCGTAGATAGCATAGTATGGCACAAAAGAGAGTATATTAAAAAGATGTGCCTATCTGCCTCAAGAATAGACTCTCAATCGAAGCTCAGAAAAGCCGGGAAAGCTGTGACGTCACAAAAGTCTGACATGCAGTTATTTGGAATTCCGCTGAGAGGACATGCTATCTTTAAGTTCAAGGTTAACATTGACTAATGACCACCACTGCTGGTTGAAGCAGTTTATACGTTTCTTCGTTTTTCGTTTTCTGAGAGCTGAGTTGTAGAACAACTCGTTCGTTTTCTGTTGGATCAAGCACCGTCAATGTAAGATACCAATGATAGCCTAGCAAGACTGTAAAGTCACTTAACAGAATGCACACTGGCGCCAACGTTTCGTTCCTAGGGACCTCATGATTCAAACCTAACTTGTTCCGTTGCCGCTGACTGTAACGATGTAATATACTTATCGTGAACAGTTGCTGACACCCGGCAGACATGCCTTGAATACAATGGAATGATATTGATAACATCTCACACAATTTCTAAATTGCGTTTGAGTTGGATTCTGCTAATACTCCCTTTTTGAGCAGACGCTTCATCGGTTTCCAAGGAAACCGTCACTGAAAGAATAGTGTGGTTGAAACTTTAATGACAAGTGTTGAATTTGTACTCCCAAAGTTCAATAAAATTTAATTTATCATTTATTCTTAGTTGTATTCATTGAAATGACCGTATAAGGGAATCCGATACGTACATTTGTTGTAAAACGTACAATCCTCTGCGAGACTTAGTCAATCACTGCGTCTTTATTAGATTACCTTCAAAAGAACGGACTCGTTTAAAATTGGTGACCCTGGAAGAACTGAAGAGTGGCATGTGGTCAGTTGTACTGATGACTTGTCAAATTGATTCCACTTGACATGTTTTTTCACGTCAACTAGGACTTTCTGTAATTAATTTACTATTCTTCAAAGTCATCATAACAACAGGCTATCTCGTCCTGCGTTAGTCGGATCAAGAACAAATGTGCAGCTATCCAATGACGTCATACAGGTGTAACTAGATACATACGACACATAGAATTATAAAGAGTGAAATAATCAATACGTTCGTCCATTCGATCAGGAACGATTTTTGGTTAATAAGGATTGATCTAGAGAGGGCGTCCCATTTCTTGCCACAGTGAACTGCTAACAAGTACTTTGACAACTAAATTTAATAATTATAAGGCCAATTACTTTCCCTGTGACGTCATTTGCCCAAAATTTTCCCTTCATTTTCTAATGAAAAGTATTAGGATTTGATATTTATACTGACCGATGTTCCGTCTGGAAGGGTGTGATTATGGTCGGGAAGAAGTTGTCGTCATGGCGACGATGACTTCATCATAGATTCAGTCACCGTCTGCAACTGCTGCAGTAATTAGTTCAATCCAATCGGAAAGAATTGAAATGAATTGGATTTTTAAGTCCCCAAGTGCCTGTGGCGGCATTAACAGAAATCTTATAATCGCCACACAATATAACATACGAGATACGATTAACACCAGCCTAGAGATATATGTACTTTTAATATAAGTTCCCTGCAGGAGTTATTTTATTTAAATAAATCTTAACTGAGGGGGATTGATTAATTCTGGCTTTTAGTCCCACCAGGGAGCTTCAAAGAATGTGCTGGTGTACTGATGTATGGCTAAGTATCGCCAATATGTATAGGACTATACATTGCACCATTCACCGAACACGTGTATGTTAGAGGATGCCTACGTGAGAAGTCGGTCATTTTTATTTACAAAAGGAACTCATTAAATGCGATTCAGTGTGCATTCGATTGGTCGTGACAGTTACCCGTCAAAGTTTCTGTATATAGGTAGCGTTCAGAGGCAGGTGGGACTGTAAGGTTGATGATCGTATACTGGTGTCACAACTTCACGTGACAGACTTGTTGCTTACATAAACTAAACAAGCTCTACATTAGGTAGAAACTGCTCAAGACATGCTACCCCTACCTCTTCTCAGTCCCTCCCCGATAACGTTACACTTTTAAACTCACAGAAGTAGGCATAAGCTTCAGAATTAAGTAAAATGACAACTCCAAAACATTTTAAAGTTTACACAGAACAATTGCAAACAATGCACGTGTGTGTGTGCAATCAGGACAAATTTTACAGAAATAATGGAAATTTTCCTTGAGTGATAACCCAAAGCTCTTTGTTAAACGTTGCGCACCAACTGGTTTAAGTTGGGGACTGTATGTTCCATTTAAATTTCTTTAGAGTGTACCTCAAGTAAAAAATAAATAAAAAACAAATATATATTAAACAGCATGAAAAATGAATTCCAACAGTCTAATTCCCATCTTGATAGGACATCCTTGACCGGCGAGGTATGAAATGTTGAAATTTATTCACCTGAAACAAATTAGTCCATTGTGCAATAATTTATGACTTTCTTGTTTTACAAACCACACTACCTGCTTTGTTTTCCTTTAACCTTTAAAATAAGTTCATGACCTTGAACACTTTCTGTTTGCTGGCATAGCATGTTTCACATGCTTAATTAATTACATCACCCCAAAAGAGTAAAAGTGCAGTTTCCACCTTGGTACAAGGTGAAATAACTCAGAAAAACAAAGAATACAAAAAATGTAATTTGAGTTAAAACGATGACATCACCAATTATTGCGCAATGTTCCATTTCATTTGAGTGAATAAACGTCAACATTTTATATCTCAGCTGAAGAATGTCGCATGAAGATGGGAGTTGGGCTGTTAGAATTCATTTTTCATGCTGTGTAATATATATATTGTTGATTTTTTAACATGAGGCACACTTTAAAGTTGTGTTTCACACAAAGCTCAAGGGTGTAGTTGCGTTCTTACTGTTTGTTTCCTCCCAAACATGACGCATAGTTGTTGTAACTAACTTCAAGTTGGAGTGATACGGTCTAACTTCCAGGAGCGGAGCAGTTTCTGTTTTGTGACGTCATATGCATGTAAGACTTGGAGCACAATCCTTTATATGGTGCAGAACGTGTTTGTAATTTTGTTTACAATCGGCGCTACCTCAAATCGAGATTTTGCACGGAAGAGACATGTGAAGGCCAGGTGGTCAAAGACCGTAATGGGGTGGTGACATGCACATGCACAGTTATGCTAACTGAATAGGTCAGTTTGCTGAACTACAAATTTATAACTTCCATTGGTCACAAGGGAATTTTTTCCTCGAGATTGTCATGCAGTTGCCATACGTTCAAATTGAGCCTTATTGTAATTGAAAATGCCGCAGTGATCATTCCTGTTAGCGGTCCATTGCACAATATTGGTCCAAAGAGATCTCATGAATATTTGCAGAAGGTAGCACTTTCATTTCCTGCGATTTGACAACATGCTCATCACTCAAGGATTACGCTACGCGGCACATATTGCCAAATAAAAACACAACCAGACTTGTTTTACGGAGCGCCACATGTCATTAAAGGGAAAGTAAGCCTACAACCAAAATTTGAATGTTTTACTCTGATGTATACTATTTCATAAATTGGATCTGCTCAATCACGTGCCCATATTTTTCTTATTTAAATGTTTATATTAATATATGTAGAGAACCAACTGGGGTTACTTTGACCGTGGATTATTTTGCGTGTGGATATATAATGAAAGACATTGAAAGGGGTTCTAGAAATTAACAAATTTGTAAAATGAATTAGGTGCTTAAAATTTATTGGTTTTTCGTGCGACTACTCACTGGGTTTTTAATGGTGACCCCTTTAACCGGTTTTATGAATCAGCGAGCTATACAACATATTTATGACGCACAAACATTTCTTCGTAATATGATCTTCGTGTAATAAAGTTTGATAAGCATCAAACATTTTTCGCGTTTTCATGAAGAGAAAAAGGATGATATGAACAGTTTAGGTCAATCACTTGTTCCTTTTTAATTTATGATGTCACGGGACAAAAGTGGATGTCATGTTTTCTGTATCAGACCAGTCAAGCACTGAAAACATCTGTCTCGCATTTTCGTATGCCGCCTCTTTTTCATCGGTTCAGCTTTTCACTTAGAAACATTTTACGAAGTGATTTAGATAGATCAAGGAAGACAGGAGCGAGGCAAATTTGAAGTGTACCTAAAGTCAAAAGATTCAAAATTATATGAAAATATGCTTATGCTTATCAAAATGACCATGAAAATTAAATTCTAACAGTCCAACTCCCAACTTCATAGGAAATTCCTAAGCTAAGATATACATTGTTGAAATTTATCCACTCAACTTAAAATAGTGCATTGCGAAATAATTTGTGATGTCATTGTTATACTACCCAAATTACAATCTTTGTATTTCTTTGTTTTTTCTGAAAGTTACTGCACCTTGTACCAAGGTGTGGTAGCACTCTTACTCTTACTAGGATGATGTAATTAACTAAGCCCTCTCTCTGAAACATGCTATGTTAGCAAACAGGAAGTCTTCCAAGTCGTAAAAACATTTTTAATTTTTAGAGGGAAGCAAAAGAGGTAATGTGAGTTATACAACAAGAAAGTCACAAATTATTGCGTAATGGACTAATTTGAATAAACTTCAACATTTTATATCTCAGCTCAAAAATATCCTATGAAGATGGGACTCTTAGAATTCACTTTCCATGCTCTTTTATATATAGTTTTGATTTTTTTGACTTGTTGTACACTTTAAGATGATTTTAACATCTTAAAGGGACAACGCACTGACTTCTCTAATCAAATTTTAGCACCAATATTATTGCCCGGATATTTTCCATCATCCGTCGCTCTCTTTTAACTATGTACACGGCTATTTTTCCGATGAAAACAATATGGACCTCAAATTCCTACATTAACATCCATATATACCCGTATACGGAGTAGATGTTGATAATGGGTGTAGGGAGGAAGGGCTGTAGGGCATTAGCTTACATCTTCGTTGTCCCAGGGATCCCTGGTTGCACGAACGACAGAACAGTGACCAAGACTTCGGGAAGATATTTCTAACGACAGGAGATTAATTCTCCATTCCTCACCAGAGTATATGTAGGCTTACCTGCTTGTACAGTTCAGTTGCAAAGCGCAATAGACCTCTTTTTTCACGTGGACTTTTGGATAAGATTTCGGTACGTGTCGTTTTTGTCAATGCCTTTTTACTATGTGGCCAAAAAACGACTGACACCAACATTCTATCCCACAATCACACAAATTGTAATTGATATTTAAATAGGATCTTTAAGTTTAAGAGAGAAAACAAGACAATTTCAAAACAATTTGCTAACATTTTGACAAAAATGTTCCTGTGAAGTATGTATACACCAACTTAACCCGGTACAAAGAAAATTAAAATGCCTTCAGGATCGTTATAGGATCATTGAAGACTAGTACGATATCAAGAAAACCATCAAGTTATCAAAAGAAATTTGAAGGTTTGTAGAAAAAAGTGTGTGGGTTTTCTTTTATTTTCCAAGGCTTAAGTATATTTAACGACATTCTAGCAAATGAATTTGCATAATGGCTGTGGTCAGTTACGCTGTGCTTTTCATTCATACATAATTTTTCCCTTATTTCAACAGTTTACTGCCTGCAGTGTTACCACTGTGACGATTCGCTAAACAATGCCTGCAATCTCTCCAAGCTCGTTCAATGCCCAGAAGATATGGATGTTTGTTCACTTGAAGCTACCTGGTTTGGTAAGATGGCTTTCAATTTTCTTCCACGCGAATGAGACAGAAAAAATGGCAAATAAATCTCTGGGGAGCAAGTGCCTTCCCTCAGACCTTTTTAGGGAGCGATGCAATTTTTCGGAGAGAGCGGAAAATTTATTGCAAACGAAAGCTGAAAACTCAAAATTACACAAATTTACCCACATCCTACCTTATTTTGTGAACCTAGTACCTAGTACTTACCTCACCTATAACTGCCGGAGATGACAACGCACCACCAGTGTTAGTTATAGGGGAGGTGAGTAGGGTGTTATATAGGTAAACGAATTCTTTTATTGCACTAACAAGACTAGAAAATGTCATTTCCGATAATAAGAAGCAACGCGAGTTTTCAAAAACTTCTCGACGATCCGCGCAAATTGTTACTGAAACTAGATTTTGTACAACATCTTTATTTCAAATTGAACAATACCTTAAGCTGTTAATTAGGAGAAGACAAACACCCTACTCGACCCTTCGGGACTAAATTTGTATGTTAACGCTTTTGGTGGAGGATTTCTCTTGTATTAGTTCCATTCTATCATTTTTTCAGAGTTTAATTTTATACATGAAAAGTGGAATATCCATCAGTCCATTGGGAAGGGGCTCTACAACTCTGACAATCACATGGCTACATGTTTTATTGGTTAGATACAACCGACAGGCTATTGATTCAGGGAGACACGCCTTCCATGGCTACATTACTATGTAACGAAATGCAAGTCTTTGTAAATTAGTGGCGTGATGCGATTTTTGTTTCTTCACATCAAAAGGAAAGATCATAATACCTAAGTATTAAAGTCACGTTCTACATAGTCAGGAAGTGGACAATGGCCGAGTGGCACGGTGAAGAAAAAATGAACCGAAAGACCCACGGGTGCGCGAAGCATTGTCCTGTTGAAGTTTGGTAGGCCTGACTCGGATACCCGACTGAACAAGCGGGTACTCCAATCTAAAATGAACAAGTATCCTTGTGTTAGAAAAATCGCGAAAAAGGTAAACGGAACTACCATAAGACAACCCCTCTCTGTATCCCAAGCATCTAAACACAACGCTCGGTCCCACAGAAATTTCTTGTCAAGATGACCCCAACCGTTGAATACCCGTTACCTGACCGGGCAAGGAGAACGGATACCCTCTTTCAATCTTTTAATTTTTTCACCGATTAAGGTCTTATCTAAAAGGCCAGGTGAATGGCCCCTGATTGTGGGGAGAGACAAAGATTCGGACGAATGCCAGGTGGAGAAATCTCGAAAAGATTTCGATATTTACAGAATTGTTCGTTCTAGATTATAACTAAAAACGTCAAATACGCACCGAGAAGGCCAAATATGGCACCTTATTTCCTATTTAATATAGGGTATGGGGTAAATCGATTCCCATGATGTAATGGTGTTGGAGAGTGTCCCATGTACGGATGTAACATCGTGCAATATGATCATAAATCAAACAAGTCAAAGGGAAGTTAGTAAGGTGTTGTTCTGCCACACAGCATTACGATCAGTCATATCGATATCTCATGAAGATGTACAATGACTAATGCTGTTTTGAATGACTTTTTTATAGTTCAGAATAGTCTGATCTTCAACAATTATTTCTCTTTTCATCAGGGTATTTATACACGGAAATGACAATGGTGAAGTCATGCAAGCCATCCAACCTATGTCCAAATGAAGTAAGCCACAACAAAGCATCGTCATGTGTGCGTACGCACAACGGTCTAAGCTGCACAATGTGCTGTGATACCAATGGCTGTAACAATGGGGCAAGTGGTGGAATACCAAGGCCCCCTCCCAAACCTCCAGTCCCCCAAACTCTTATAAATAGACTGATCGGAACATGCTCCAATGTAGGCAAGGACTGCGAAACAGTTCTCACGTGGTCAGGTAAGTCTGGTAAGGGATTAAGAACTTCAGTCTTACTTACAGTCTAAAGAAAATGTACTTTTCTCAATGAATTGTGAAAATCACACAGAGTAATTTTAGGTGTATCTTGAATATGCATTTTTACGTCATGAAAAATCGTAGAATATACAACAGTTGAAGTTTGAGGATACTTGTCAGTGAGATTAAGCTGTCGTTTCAAAATATTTTTGGGCGATTGCTTGCCCTCTAAGTCCCAAGAATGGGCCAAAATTCAGTTTTACTTGGAATAACAAAGTTACACAACCGTCCCGAAATGCTTAAAAGAACAGCACAGAACCCAATTCATGTTTGATATGCTCAAGAGGGATTCTAAGGACTCTGGTGAGATTTTATTATTTCCCATGCTCTCTTTTCGGAAGATTTTCAGTTTGATTTAGGTCACTCTCCACTTCTCACCAATGAGTGGTACAGAAGATCATGAAGAACTTACCATTTGAAAAAAAAAAAAAATATTGTAACACAATCGTAAATGTGACTATGGACAGTTGTTTTAATAATTTATGCGTCAGATTAGCGTACATTTATATGGATATTCTTTTGTGCACAAAGACGTTGCAGGACCATTTAATCACAAACTTCAATGCGACACATAGACCTACAGCGTCTTTCCTCATACTTTTCTTTTTTTCAATACCACATCGTTTATTTACGGGTTTTGCCATCAAGTGCTAATGCCCTGAATTGTCCAAGTTTACCCCCATAATAGGTGTTTAGCTTGGTACTTAAAATGGTTTACAAATTACCCCATTCTATTCCATGTTACATCAAAACTATTCCATGTTATATCAAAACAGTGCTCCATTCGGGGACTCTTTGTGAAGGCGAACAAATGGACGCATTAATACATCTGGTAATTGGGATATGCTACCTAAATGGTGAAGAGAACCACAGATGTTAGTATTCGTAGGGGCATCGAAACCCATCAGAATAATTATGTTTCATTGTGTGGCGATGGTTTCAAATCCTCCTTATACCTCAAATGAATCTTTGTATCCAGTTTGTTTGTGCCACAAAATTATATGCGGTTGATGTATAGCAGGGTTATATCCAGGAATTTTCAGTGAGATGGTACAAGCTTCGGTTGATCTCTGTCCAGTGAGGGGCATGATTTTTTACCCAGAATGAGTAAGGGTAAAACGGTTCTTCAAACAATTTGAGATTTGTTTCAAAGTAAAGGCTAGGGTTAGGTTTAATGTAGGGGAATCCTTGAATAATCCTTGAATAAGGGGCGAGGTCTATTCTAAACGAAGCTGGTTTGTCCATTGGGATACTTGATCCTCATTCGCCATGTGGAAATAAGTGCCTGGGCAAAGACTCCATCTGACACATTTTAAAAATATTCAAACACGCATGACGGTTAATAGACGGGGTGCGGTAAGTCTGCCGCCGCCCGTCTGGATCAGTAGGTTGATTTGTTGTAATTTATTTATTTTTATTTTTTTATTAACTTCATCCTTTCGGCTTTTGTTCAGCTGTGGGAAGTGCCACTGGCTTAAATTCACCAATTTTTAGTTTAGTTTTTTTGTTTTGTATTTTTTAATTAATAGTTTCGTTTTATCTCTTTTTTTACTATTAGATGTTGATAGCCGATTGCAAGTCGCTCGACGATGTGACGTAGAAGAGGAGTATCTCGATAAAACTCATCCACACCAGTATCGTGAAGGAATAGAATGTAATGGAAACGATACCCAAGACTTTTGTGTCACGTGTTGTACAGGTGAAGAATGTTATTCTCTAGCGACTTGTAGCAAGTCTAACTATTTCCTCCTCGTTGTTCTAGTTATATTTGTTCCATTTGTAAATCATTGGAGGATACAATAACGCAAACGGCTGAAATTAGTCTAACCAAAAATGAATTCATTAGAGAAATTACCCAAGAATTGATGTATTCGCTAATATTTATGCAATTAGAGTTTCACCAAATACCAACCGGACATCAACATCTGCAATATGTGGGAACTGAGACACCTTTCTTGAGCTGCAAGGAGATCAAACCGACGGCGATCCCTTTCAATGTCTGAAAAAGATGTGACAAATTATTCTCATATTTAAACCAACTTGGATAACAGATCAAAACAGTAACTAAACAGTAGTAACCAGTGCAGTATTCTGCGTTTACCATGCACAACGTGACTTCTCCAAACAATGGCATTCTGCCTTTTTGCATGTGCATCTGCTTATCTGCTCTTTCAAAAATGAGACACGATTTGTGTAAAGACACGTAACATTTGCTGACCAAACTCCAATGCTTTCTGCTTCATTAAAAGCCAACAATTGGACTTATGAGTTCCAACACAGCTATAAATTTGTAGTTTGTTATTTCGAGAGGCTAATCACTACTCGGGATGAATCAGGAAATCACGTTGCAACAAGGATTCAAGTTGGGTTTTACCGGAAAGGTACCGTAACTGAGGTTTCTGACGGTGCGAACCGCGGTACCATGCAGTTTCTTTTCTCGGGCTTTTTTCATTTAGTGTGCTCCTTTCGAAGATATGATCCTTTCAAAATATGAATCGAAATTTTAAATTTGAAGCTTTACAGAGAACTTTTTACAATTACACGGTAAAAATGCTCTAATGTGATTCGTCGTGAGGAGGTCTGATCGAACAAGTGATTGAATGGAGGGAATTTTGTAGGTAGAACGCGAGTTTCAGTAACACGGCGACATGATCCGTATACAAGTATACAGATGCATCGGCCATTGGACTCGCAGTGTTAGTAGTCTTGCATGTCGTATTTGGAGGTAGGAAGTTACCTTTGAGGTGATGACGTTAAGAGTTCTGATTGAATTGTAACATTTACGTATGACGTAGCAACAAGAGTGAAACACATGCCCTGTGTTTGATGTTATAATTTCAATCTCTTGTAAACCTGTCGTATTGCAGTGGACCGGTACATTTCGTTAAAGCCAGTCAAAGACAGCCTAAATCATAAACATTTTGCAATAATACATTCCCTGTATCGTCATGGCATTAATATTTCACAGTTGAATGTTACTCATACCTTCTTTGGGTTTTGTATAGCCTATTTTATAGCGCCCTATGTCAAGCAGGACAATGATCAAAATCGGATGAACTTGCGATAAGTGCGATCTTTGTTGTCGATAACTCATGTCTTGAAGGCTCAACCACAGAATTTTGTCACATACATTTTTGGAGGAACTGTGACCCAAACCTGTGCGATTGAAATTGTTGTTCACTTTTATGAAGCTTGACAATGTGAAACCTTACAAATGACTAAAATAACCGATTCTTTAATATTGTTATTTTTATGATACAGAATGTGACGTCATAGCATGTTGGATTAATAACTTTTGTATTGTTTATATATAATATGTAATTTTCTTACTGTAGTATTAAGTGTAAATGTACTTGTTGTCACTCTTGTAGATATTACCATGGATATAAACAAGCATATTATAATCGGTAAGAGCAAATCTCCTTATCAAAACAGAGGTCCGAGTATTGATGACGTCAGTCAGAGTGGGCTCGACGTCACCGGCAAACCACCAAATATGATTTCATAGTCCTCATTATAATACTCTTGACACACTGTAAAATCTAAACAGTAAACTTGGTCATTCACTAATTGAGAAGTATAGAGAGTATTAAGACCCTTCCAGAAAAGTGAATTTTACTCCACGAAGAGTAAAAATTCACTCCACAAGGAGTGAAATTTGCTCATTCACTCCAGGAAGAGTGAAATTTGTGAGTGAAATAGGCGTTTTCCGTAAATTTCCGTAAATTTGTTGCCTCGGAAAGGTTTATATACTAGACATTTTGTTTGATTTCTGTAATCTCACTTTTTAATGAGTTGTAAACTTTAAAGTAACTGGTCAGAATGTTTTAAGTTCCTGATTACAGTTTTTGGACACACAGAAGGTACCCACACGTTGCGGGCGTTGATCCAAGTGAGACCAACAGAACTCCCTGGTCAGTTGGTGGGACGATGAAAAATACGCTAAAATAAGCGTAACGTTTATCTAGAATACTATATGTGGCTTTCAGCCAAGAGTGACGATTTGTTGTCAGTATTGAAAGAACATTACCTCATTAAAAAAAGGAATAGAAAGTACTGTGTGAACAATTTATGTCAATGGGCGACTTCTAAGATATTTGGGGCTGGGGAGGAGTTGTCTCCTTGTCCCCGGTATAGTCGCCAATGCTTTCAGTCCCTTTTCGAAATGTCTGGATCCGCACCCACGTCATAAAGAATACTTTTTCCAAATCAAGGACAGTGTAAACAAGAATGTATCTTCATAAAATACTTCATTTTATGTACTTATGTACAGGCGTACGTTGAAAATTACCTTGGTTGGATGACGTCAAATGTTATACCATAATAAACATATAAATATATTCACACTTTAATGACAACAAATTAGGCGTGTTGTCTTTAGATTGTAAATAGACTAAAAATAATAAAAATAAAAGTCTGCTTCAGCGTTATAGCTGACTAGGTAGTCTTCCCAGAGATAAGACAAAGTTCACTGCGGAGATCCTCCAAACTATAACTCGCGTCTCCCAGTCTGCGGAAGCTTTGTTCGTTTCTCAAATCATTCTGATGTTTCAATGCGAAGACTTTCCTCTAAAAATATAGCAAGCATGTCGTCGCCATATTTTTCGAATGGGGCAGACAACGTGCATTCGGAGCGAAACATCGAAGTCACAGTGACGGGAATCGCTGCCCTGAGGGTGTTGGGGTTGAGGGGTTAAGGGGTTGAACGCAGGGTCCTTTGCACGTCCGGTGAAGACACCAGGACAACACCAATGGAACATTACCAGATTACGATGTTATGAGAATTAAAACGTAATATTTAGCAGCTTCGGATGTACGGTACACTAAGGGGGTACCCTGACATTACAGCATAAATTGGCATTTTACGACGTCGCATCCGGAACATCGACTCTACATTTTGGAAGGAGAAATCCTTATTTGTAATTAGCTGGATCTTTGATGTCTTGCCCAGCATTTCCTTATGTGTAGTGCATTGGAAAATTGTCTACTGCCCGCCCACTATGCACACATGGAGTACAGAAACTAAGCCGCAGTTGAGTAATTCGCTTTGGTGGCTATGCACATGCGCACATCCCCGAAATCTTTGGGATAGACAAATCAATTCCTCACCAACAAAACGTATTCCCAAAATTTGAGTTTACTTGAGTTCACTTGGTGATATCATTTTTTTTAATCCATTCATAATATGACAAGGATTTGCGCAGTAGACTATGTCTAAATTGCTTTTTTTGTGTAAAAATTTGCATTTTAATCTGCCGCAAAGTAGGACAGAGTCCCCTATTTTCGTCCCACTTGGCTAGACACTTAGATAGTGTTGTATTCACGTGCTGGAGAAAACAAGGGAACACTATACGCTACGTGCTGAACTGGGTTTGCATATCCCACTGTGTGGCCAACAAATTATGAGGGAGCGAATTACCGAACTCATAAATGTAGCGTGTGGGGGAAATTGTGGTGCAAATACTCGACAGAAAGGTATAATCAGTGTTGCCGTGATTGGTTCGTTTCGGCGATGAATGAGGTTATCAAAGTCCCCCACTAGAATTAAAAGGAACCCACTCTTTTTAAATGGCGAACATATTCCTGTTAGGTAAATTTATTTGATTAAACTCATATCTCAAAGAATGTGTTTTACAAAAGATTTTAGATAACTAAAAGATTAAAGCTGATAAATATGGAACAGTAAATAGAAAGGATCCTCGACCGCAGTGGTCCCATAAAGCTTTTGAAGTAGTGCCGTAACTATGGAGTCGTAGTCTGTGCTAACCAGAACAACATGACTTTGGAAAGTTCTAGGAAGTAGGTAGGCCTACGCGCAGGAACCAGTCTTGAGGATGTTTTGTAAAATTCTAGTTCACTGTACGACTGATAAAGTGACACCGGTTCTCGTATCACAAACCGTTACCGTACGTTAGCGATGAGAACTAACATTATCTCTCACTATTATTACTTCATAAAATCCAGATCAAACTCCGAACAAGATCAAGTTCTCGTTAAATCTTTTCATTATGTACCGTAATACGTAACCCCCCAAAACGATTTCACTGATGTTAACACTCGCATCTTTGCTCGCATTTCAGTACAGCGCCACCACAAATAGTGTAATGGATTCTACGTTTAATGCCCTGTCACGATAAAAATCTTTGGCTTTAAGCGGGTTTGTTGGATGGCCCAGTTCTAACCTACTAGTTCAAGTCGAGCCGGCCACCGCCTTTTTCCAGTTGTGGATCACTGGCTTGTTTTCCCTACTCCATTGCTTATGCGGAGCAACACACACAACGACAGTAGGTTCCATTTTTAGAGTCTTTGGTATGACTCGACCTGGGAATCGAACCAGGGCCTCCCGCATGAGAGGCGGATGCTCTACCGCTTGACCAAACACGCGGTCTCACCTTAGGAAGGAGCACGCCAATGAAAACATGTGAGTCAAAACATTCGTAACCGTAGAGTCACGTGTCGCTGGACTGTAGTTTTATGGTATGTATCAAATTTTTATGCACCCGAGTCGAACGCAATCCCACAGAGCGCAGTTTTTATTAGCTTATGATGGCATTTTGCATATTGCCGAAAATGAACTCTGGTCAAGAAGAAAACAGCTAAGTGCCGCCGAGATGCAAGTTTCGCCTTTTCTTAATCTTTTATCTGTTTATAACTGTTTCAACCAAATTTTTATTCGTGTTTGTATGCGTGTAGGCTGAAATGACCAAGTACCGTTTTAAAAGACTGTTGAGTTTGAAGAGGGTGAAGATGCCGCATAACTGAGTGTTAAGAGCACTTACGTAACCCTTACGTAACCCTAACGCAAATCCCTGGCCTTAATCACAAAGATACACCTTACCTAACCTGCGTAGCGCCTCTGTGCATGCTGCCGCCCCAGTTGGTTTTTCGTAGCGATGAGCTGAACGAAAGGACTTCGTCTGTTCCGCGGGCTACCCCTTACCCATAAACCACAGCAGCACACTGATCCCCATTAGTTAAGTGTTCTTTAACACTACACGGTACCTTCGTAGTGTGAAACCTATGTGCCAAAAGAGTTCGTAGTGCATTCACAGGGAATCTCTGCAATATTCGGACAACAGCATTCACATAACAGCATTCCGTACGATTGCGTTCTAATAGACTAAAACACACTTTTGAAGAATGTTAGATAGCACTAAACTCTAACTGGGGGTGTGGGGGTTTGGTTACGCACCCAGGAAAGGAGGCCGTTCAAGACTTATTTGGAACGACACCATTACATTCCGGGGCATGTGATCCTTGTGCGTCATCCATTTTGTTACTGTGTGATGTTTCTTCCAGCTATAGACGAATCCGATTAGCGCTTGTTTTTAGTGACTGTAGGCAGCCATTAGTGGGGTCCATCAGCCTTAAATCGTCTTCATTTATTGTCTACGTCCTCATATTCAGTTAAGTTGAGAAAATCAAGATACACCTCAGTGTACAACCATCCATTGAACAGGTAAGGGAGGAAATTTAAAGATTAAAGGTGATGGACCCCGGTAATGGCCGACTAAAATAAGACCATTATAATCCGTCTGGATTCGTTTATATACCTTAAGATGTTTCTTCCTGACACACAATTTCGAGCAGGAAGGTGAGCAGCTCGGGCAAGGAATTTGTTGCCCGCAGGGAAATTTCTGAGGGCAGGCCAAGATTTGGGAGAGTTTCGCCTGGAACTTTCTTGTTGAATGAGTTTTACTTGCGCGAATTGTGCGTGTTCTCCTTGTGACATGCATGCAGAGCACACGCGTGAGCGTTCCGCGTTGGTTTAAGGACACACACAGGTTACCTGCGTGTCAGTCGCGTGCCACCTGCGCGGGAGTTTCCTGCAAGGTTAAAGCGTGCCGATTGCATGCATGTAGAAAGTTTAGTCGCAGGACGCCAGCAACTTACTCGCAGCAAGTCCTCAGATTTCCAGCAGGGAGGAAGTAACTTGACCACAACATGTCCACAATTTACTCGTTGGTCTCTATCGATAGTCGCAGAAATGACGGGATGCACGCAGATTGGCAGTACCAACACCTTTGCTTGCCAGTAAAGCGCATATCAAACGCGACTGCGCGAAATTTTCACAGCTCCAATACCAAACCACGTTCTTCAAGCGGGTTAACTTGTGACAATGCAGTCGCTACGGTCCTCCTACGTATGTCCTGCAGGAACCTCTCCGGGCAAACTCATGCAGTTTACCCGGAAGTTTTGAGTATGTTCAAAACTTGGCTGCGGCCAACTCGGATTTCCGTGCGCACCCTGGTGCAGGTACGGACAGGATCAGGGAGAGATGCTATTAGGTCTATGGTACCTAAGAGTAGCTACGGGCAGCAAAAATTGTCAAAAGTTGCAAGCAGTGCATTACCCGAATAGTATAACAGGACCTTAACAGTAACACTACGGAAGCTTGAAAACGCCATTGAAATCAGAAGACCTTTTACCGAAAATATTGACATGTTACTGAAAATTGTGGGATGAAGTGGGTGGTGTGATAAATCGGGTCCCATGAACTTAAGTTCCACGAGCAACATATTGTCTGAAAAAGTTTCGCAACAGTGGGCATGCAATGTACAACTAGCCTAAGAGAAGAACAAAGAGATTCCTATACCATTGTTCTACTGGTGGTTTTATTAATACTTGATCATCAGTAAGTAAAACGTGGATAATCTAAAGCAATCGGTTGGACACTAACCCTTCAGTTGTGAAGTCTATTCGGCCACTCAAGGCGCGTTATATGCGATACGGGGTAAATTATACCCGCTTGTTATTTGTACGTGCTTCACTGTTCCTGTTCTCTCCTTTTCTTTGAGCTACCAGACGGTGAAAGGTGCACATGTGACGGAGAATAACACCTAACCTAACACCTAATACCTAACCACTCCTACACGGTAGGCTACACCAGTTGTATTGAATCGATGATCCGATCCAACAGGATCGAGTTGGACCAACTATTTGTTTGCATATGCTGACGTTGGTTTGTTGCTCTTCCAAAGGAGGGCGTAATTGAATTTGTAATGGGACATTATGTGAATATGGTCTATAGAGTGCTTTCAGGTGACGTCACAATTTGTAAGCCACGCCCACTGCCGGGCAAAAATTAACAGCGTTTTAGTGCAAATGCCACATGTGGGTCGCCAGCTACTTCTCAGCTATAGCTACATAAAACCAGCATTACATTTGATTTTGACCATAAATGGGGCCGGGCATGTGACGTCAGTGAAAGCGTTCTTTATATCATGCACAAAGTTCAGTGGCGTAGCCATGTGTTCTGCTATTCTTCCAAATTGACGTAAGTTGTGACGTCAGTACATATGGTCTATGGAATTTTCGGGAAAATAATGATAGGCTAGTTTATGTGAGCATATCACCGAATGAAACGACACTCATATCAAGTGCACACTACCGTCACTCAGTGTGACCCTCCACGAGGAGTTAGTGCGTCTTACAGTGTACGGATAGGGGTTTGAAATCAATGCTCTTTATATCTTTAGCCTATGCAAAGCAAACTACACACTATCATATCAATATCATGGAACGATGACACACTTTGTTAATCTGAACCATGATTAAGATAAGATCATAAACAAACTGCTAAAGTTAGGATTTGAATTTATCCACAGTTGTTTGTACCCCCACAAATACATCATTAGAGAATCCTCCCCGACTTCGAATATAGATGCACCGGGAGACCTACTCAAACAGTATTTTAAACCTGCCTTCAAGAGGCCATGATATCAGGGAGTTCCAACCAAAGGCAACCCCTGTTAATGTATAGCTACTTTTCTCTTTTTTTTTTAGTCTCTCAGTTCCAAGGAGTACTATCACGGGATATAACTTCAAGTTCTTACCAATAGGCATATCATGGAAGTACTACCTCGAACCCATGCCAACATTAGTATGTCGACGGATGTACTACCTTGGAGGCACCGGTAGTGCCTGTGCATAGTATATCTTAAAAGTTTACCTCAAGTCAAAATTTAAAAAAAAATAAATATTACAGAGCAGGGCAAATGAACTCTAACAATTCAACTTTCATCTTCATAGGACATTCTTGAGCAGAGATATAAAATGTTGAAATTTATTCGCTTACAAAAAATTGGTCCATTGCGCAATAATTTGTGACTTTCTTGTTGTACAACTCACATTACCTGCTTTGTTTCCCTTCAATATTAAAAATTTGAACACTTCCTATTTGCTTGCATAACATGTTATACAGAGAGGGCTTAATTAATTACATCACTTCATAAGAGGTAAAGTTCTATCACACCTTGGTACCAGGTGCAGTAACTGTCAACATAACAAAGAAATACAAAGATTAAAACTTGAGCGGTACAACAATGACATCACAAATTATTGCGCAATATACCATTTTCAGTGGAGTGAATAAACTTCAACATTCTATATCTCAGCTCAGGAATTTCCGATGAAGATGAGAGCTGGACTGTTGGAATTCATTTTTCATGCTCTTTATTACATGTTTTTGAATTTTTTTGACTTGCGGTACACTTTAACTTTACGAAGTACTCCTTGTAACCATAGAAACTGTGTCCGATAGCACCAAATACCCACGTTTGTTTTCTGTGGTTATGTATTCTTGTCTCTAGACATGTTTATCATAAATAATATATCTGATAAAGTTAGGTTAGAGTTAGATACATTGAGGAAAGGTTAGGGCTAGAAGCCTTGAGGCCCGTAGCCAGGATTGGTACACAAGACTGAAGGAGAAAATCCAAAATTACACCAGGGAGGCGTTAATAACACCTCCCTGATTTCACCAATTCACATAGGCTTTAACTTGTCTGAATTTCAAGTTAACTTAACTTAACAGGAACGCTATGTCAGAGGGAATAAATTACACCAAGTACTGAAGTAAGGGAGATTTGGAGTGGAAAACGCTTTACCAACGTGTCCTACCCAGAAATTTGTCTTTACAAGTCTAACAATTTAAGGTGTGGACGAATATAAACATTATGACCCAAAAGTGGTAATGGGGATTCCGAGAAAAGGTTCTTGAAGGGCTTAGGCTGGTATGCTATGGCGCATAGGGACATGGCCTTAAGCAATAAAATATATTTTTGACTGCACAAAAGGGTGTTTTACACCACAGTCACCCCAGGAGCTGAACATTGTACAATTAGGAGAATAGGAACTGGTTGGGATGACGAAATTGACGTTTAACGTTCAAGGCTCGATTGAACTTTGTACTCTCAAAGCAAGCCCCGCCACTTGGACAGTTGAAAAATCCTGTACGACTGTATGTGGGCCCTCAGGATTGATTCGAAAGGTTATTAATGATAATCATAAATTTTTGTAAATGAGCAACCTTGCATGACGCCCTAAGAGGCCCGTGGGGTCTCAATGGCCTCTCGACAATTCCATTGAAATTTGGAACTTGCCGTAGCTCTTTTGTCAGATGTCAAAAACGTACAATACTTTTGAGAGAACAAAAAGGGCACTTGCCCCAGAGAGTGGTTCAAACTGTAACCTCCAGACTGATAAACATTTTTTCAAATGTCAATGACTCAGTTTTTTACCGTCTGGTGCACAGCTATAGTGTACGCGTGGGCAAATAATTTCGCCCTCTTTCAATTTCGTTTCTTTTAAAAACTGCAGATAACTGTTTGTGCTGAAAGCTGTGAGACACTCCATAGTTTATGCGAAAATTCAATTATCGGTAGGTTTCTATTCTATCTTGGCAAACTTTGAGGAAAATATTATTCTTTCTGTACCCATTTTTATGACAATTACCGACTTATTTCACGGATGAAAAAGTTACATTGATTTTGGTTTTGCATAATGTCAAGCTCTGTATAAATCAATCATCGAGACAGTTGTTTTTTCCAAGACTGTTGACCCGTTTATAACTCTATAAAAAATTAGGCAGTTTACAGTTGCATTAACAGTTGTAATAAATAAGAATATTTTTAAGGTTGTCGGAAAATGTTTGGTAGACTGTAGAGAAATATGATACTTAAAGAGCTTCATACAGGGCATGGGAGAGTATTTTTTTAAGATGGTTATGTGAGATCCCTGCCAATAGACCAATCAGATTCTTGCAAGTATGCCAAAATAGGACACACCCATAATTTCAAAATAACAGCCTTTCGACCCTCTCTCTTTGTAATTCTGGCACCGACTCACGAAAGAACAGGCCAAATATTCCAAGTCCACGTAACCCTTATAACAATGTTAATGCTGAGTTAGAAACAAATTTCATTTTTGCGGAAAATTAGCATTTTTCTTTTCCATCCTAAAAAAGAAACTCGTGGTCTGATAAAAGTGGTGAGGGAGGGCTACGAAAAGTTTTTTTTTTTTCTAAAAGTCCCCTTGACTCTCTGGCGAAGAGCCAAGGGGCGAAAACCAAGGGCTACGAAAAGTGTTTTCAAGTTTGGTTGCTGGTTCCTGCCGGTGTTTTGAGCTCTATTAAATGCTAGCCCAGATCTCAAACATGAGGATCCAGACCTTATACATGCTGGACTTGGTTTTAGACTCTTGTAATGTCCTCATGTTTCTCTAGTCCTCCGGTTATGCTAGTCAGCTTGTCAAAAGACAATCGCAGTGCACTGAACAGTGACTATATGAGATCTGCGGACACTACGAAAGAATTGGGCCTAATGTCCACAAAAGTATGCACTCCCAATACCGAATTCAATTCATTCAAGATAGATATAACGTCATCGTAGACATCATCCAACTCTCCCAACCTTCTTACCTCTAGCTAAAATCCATATCCTTGTCAGATTATCTTTCAAAGATACGATCATACTGTATTACTGAACCATATTCACAAGTCGATGATGTATGATCAGAACACTTTCAGTGCATGCTGAATGATATGAGCTACTTTGTATCTTTTGAGCTTAAAATCAGTCAAAAAGCTCCACAAATTGAAAATTTCTATACTCCAGGGTAAAATCACGGAACTATTGCGTAATTACATAAAATCTCCATTTATAATTCAGGTTGGTGACGAGTGATTGTCTTTTAAGGGCAAAAGAAGTCGCCCCAAGCTTGTTATGAAGCAAAAGCTAAGAATCCAAAAATTTCCTCTTATTTCTCTTCAAAAGTATCTTTTATAATATATTACTCACTTCAGCATTGCATATTCAAGGTGTACCAAGCAGCTACTCACTGCAAATTTCACATTTCAGGAGAAAAAATTTTGTCACATGACTCTCAGGTCACGTCTACCAGGCCTAAACTTCTTCAAGTGGGGGGGGGGGGGGGGGAGTTGCTCTTGCCTTTTAAAGGATTTGCCAATGAATTTATTTTGCAAACAGCCTTCTCTATTTCTAATAGCTTTCGGCACTAAGCCTGCTGCTTGTCACAACTTTGATTTAAGATCAGATTGCATTCATTTGTCGGCGTTCCACGATTAAATCTAATCTAATCTTTAATCAGTGTCGTGCGCCAGTTTTGTCAAAAGGGCTTGGGGTATGGTCCCACGGGTTGAGAAGAAACAAATACATTACAATTGAAGAGAAACTGTTCATTAAAGTGTGAAAAATGACAACTGTAAAGAAACATTTAAAAAAGGGGTTAGGTAGAATGCTTTATTCACAGAAAGGTTTAGGATATCTTAGTTTTAATTTCACGGATGAATAATTTACAGTAAATTTGTTTTGGAATAATGCCGCTTCTGCGTCATCGTTGGGTGATAAAATTTGCAGATCATTGAACCGATAGCATTGTTGTGTTGGTTTCAAAATAATCGTAAACTCATGACTATGAGAGACTTTTCAATCCCACCCTCGGTTAAAATACGACAATACTTCGCGTGTTAACTACTTCCTCTTCAGCGACTCACGCCATCAGTTTAAAAAAGTTTTACTTACAAAAAACTAGAATTCTTTTAAAGTAAGAGAGTGAGTTTCAAGAAGGATTCCGGCAGTCTTACTTCTTAAGTGTTTGTCAACATTCCCCATCAACATTTTGTCAACTGTTCGTTCCTGTGGTAGCATTAGCTGTTCCTACGGTTAAACTTTTTTGGAAACTGAGTGGGGCTTTAGGTAAAGAGAGGTTTGTATAAAACTCATTCTGTGTTCACATGGGATAAAGGGATCGTGATCTCTCAAAAGCGGTCGTTCCAAACTTATTTTGAAGTAACAACTAAATTCCAAGAGTTTTCTTCAAAGTAGCTATCCTTTGTAATATCTTAAGATTTCGGTACTTCATATTCAAGGTAAACCAAGCTGTTACCTCTTGTGAATATCATCTTTAAGGAGAAAATATATTGTCGCATGACCCTCTAGAGCTAATCATGAAACGGGAAAGTCTACTACACTACTTCAAGTTGGGGGGACTGTTCTACCCCGTTAACCACCTTACGTTCATGTAACGGCTACTCATGAGTGTATGCGTCACAGCAACCAGACTTGGACATCTAACAATAAATTTCCAGGATATTTGCTACATAAGAACCTTGATGGAAGTAAGTATTGACAATTTCATATGCCAATTATTATGGGTAGGACTAGTTAAAGCAGATGCGTAACTACAAAATACGGTTCTTCCGGAAATGGTTTGACCCTATCGTTAGGCTTTAAAAGGCCTGTTATATATATATATAAATATAAATATATATATATATATATAAATATATATAAATATATATATATATATATATATATATTTATATATATATAACTATATATATATATATGTCTGTATATATATAAATATATATATATATATATAAATATATATATATAGAGAGAGAGAGAGAGTGAGAGAGAGAAAACTGAAGGAAGATGAAACAGTCGCATTTTTCAATTTTTGTAGAATTTTTACATCTAACATTGGCAACCTTTGCCTTATTATGGAAGACTTTTCCAACGAAAGATGATGGAAAAACTGTTAATTAATAATTAATTCGACCGGTTCTTCCGACAGCTGCTCACACAGCTCGATCGGCTAGGCGTAAGTTCGGTTGGGTGAGTTCGAGTCCTGGGTGGAGCACAGTTTTTCCATCACCTTTCGGTAGTAACTTCTTTCATAATAAGGCAAAGGTTGCCAATGTTAGATTTAAAAATTCTACAAAAATTGAAAAATGCGACTGTTTCCGCTACTTATTATCTTCCTTCAATTTCTATGTCAGAGAGTCGCAATGTCACACCAATACTTCCTTATATATATTTATATATATATATATATATATATATATATTGAAAGGGTTGCATTTAGTTCTTACAACATAGCTTAGTTCTTACAACAAGCTATGTTGTAAGAACTTATTGCAACCTTTTCAATATTACAGCTCCCTTCACAGGGTTGAGCACTTTACCATTGCCTGGTTGACATTATTATTTTTTACTATTACGGATATATCTATATATACATATATATATATATATACACACATGTATATATATATATATATATACACACACACATATATCTATATATATATCTATATATCTATCTATCTATCTATCTATCTATCTATCTATCTATCTATCTATCTATCTATCTATCTATCTATCTATCTATCTATCTATCTATCTATCTATCTATCTATCTATCTATCTATCTATCTATCTATCTATCTATCTATCTATCTATCTATCTATCTATCTATCTATCTATCTATCTATCTATCTATCTATCTATCTATCTATCTATCTATCTATCTATCTATCTATCTATCTATCTATCTATCTATCTATCTATCTATCTATCTATCTATCTATCTATCTATCTATCTATCTATCTATCTATCTATCTATCTATCTATCTATCTATCTATCTATCTATCTATCTATCTATCTATCTATCTATCTATCTATCTATCTATCTATCTATCTATCTATCTATCTATCTATCTATCTATCTATCTATCTATCTATCTATCTATCTATCTATATATATATATATATATATATATATATATATATATATATATATATATATATATATATATATATATATATATATATATTTATTGAAAAGGTTGCAATACGTTCTAGACTTGTTGGACGTATATCTTGTTTTGAATGTGTTCTCTGTTCTCTGTGTCCTTGGCACAACAAATACATACTGGCGAAACAGGAAGTACAACCAGCAACGCGAAGCAACTGCAATTGCAGAAAGCAAAGTGAGTGCCCATTGGAAGGCAACTGCCTCACGAACAGCATTGTGTACCAAGCAACTGTAACACGCCACGACAACCACAACGAAGAAACATACATTGGTCTAACAGAGAACACATTCAAAACAAGATACACCACCCACAAGTCTACCTTTAAACACAAAGACAAAAGAAACGCAACTGCACTCAATGAATACATCTGGAAACTAAAGGATACAAATGTAGAACACTCCGTAAAATGGAGACTCATGAACAAAGCTCGAGCATACTCCACATACTCTAAAACTTGTAATCTCTGTCTGGAAGAAAAGTTCGTCATTATACTCAAACTTTCCTTAGCAACTCTAAATAAAAGAAACGAACTGATAAGCTCTTGTTGACACAGGAACAAACATCTGCTGTGTAATTATTCTAATAGATAATGTATCTTGGCTCGCTGTACACCGTTCGTGCCTGTTCACAACGAACACGGAACGAACACGTGCTTAAAAACGGACACGTTAAAAACAGCGAACACATACGTATTTAACGTTATTGACATCATTCTACTTCAGGCTTCTGAGGAGTGAGGACCTACATTATTGGCCCTTACGAAACAGTTCTGTGAAGCTATGTTGTAAGAACTTATTGCAACCTTTTCAATATTACAGCTCCCTTCACAGGGTTGAGCACGTTACCATTGCCTGGTTGACATTATGAATTAATTTTTACTATTACGGTTATATATATGCATATAGATACATATATATACATATACATATATATTTATATTTATATATATATATATATTTATATATATATATATATATATATATATATATTTTTCACTAATTCGGCACTTAGGGGGAAAGTTTTTGTTGAAAAGTCGACCTTAAGGGGAAAAATTTTTTGGGGCGAAATATAAGTTTCGCCGTAACGTTTCTACACACTTTTTCTATAAGAATACGTAAACGGACAAGGGCGCCCTCCTAGATTTACAAAGTAGATGCAATTACTTCAAAGTTGTCAAATTTACGGACACGTAGCTGTTAACACGAACGGATGGCTGGCCATTGAAATAACGTTGTTTCTATTTTTGGACGTTAGGGCGAACACTTTTTCTTATGTATTTCATTGTTATTTTTCGCCCTATGTACGCGCAAATATAACAATTTCCCCCTAAGGTGGGAATTAGTGTTATATATATATATATATATATATATATATATATATATATATATATAACGCTAATAAAGTGCTCGATCAGAAACTTAAAGAGCAGTTTATAAATTTAGATACTAATATGTTACAGTAACAGTCTACTTAACGTGTTTCACGCTATAAGCGATTCTCAAGAATGACGCTTATGCACTCAGACTAGGTGATATCTTCATGGCCCGGTGCCTACACTTAGACACTAACGCTGATCGACTCTTGAGTCGATTCGCTCTGTCGGTACGAATAATGGCGACTTTCTCTTCCAGGGAAAGTTTACAACTATCGCTGGGGGATTTAGTAGTAGGTGCTTTCTTGGCCACTCTCCACTTTATTTCATAACTGCTGTTGCTTTACTTGAGTGCCCATACCATACTTGACCACATTTAAATTGACTTTTACCTATACGCAGGGAAAAGCAAAGATGAAGTTCTACCTGTTCTTGACCATGCTTGCACCAGTGTTTTTTGTGGCGGCAGAAGAAAGTCCAAGCTCAACTTGCCAAATAAGTTGCGTGGACACTGACTGTCTCTTACTGCGACCAATCGATAGTGACATTTACGACCAGGTATGCGGCTTAAACGAATTCGACCACATTAAAAATGGTAAGTCAGTCGTTCGTAACAGTTACGTAACTTTACAAAGACTGCGAAAAAGGGAGAATATATCTACCTCCATTTGATTGGTACAGGGACCTGCAAGCACCCTGGACAAGGAGCTGTCCCTTACAGCTCCCCGGTTGGAATTGGGTCAAAATGACTTTCGTCTTTGGTGTTCCTGACGATCCCTCATTTAAAGATACGAAAACAAATAAAGGATGCTTATTTTACAGATGAACAGAGAACGCACGTATTCACACATTTCACAAAAAGAAGAAAAAAAAAAAAGAAACGACTCCTCAGATTGCCGGAAATGGCATTTACCAGAATTGTAAGTAGAATCCAAGCAGTCGTTGTTTTGTGTTTGCGTTTGAAATGAAATAAAATGTTCCCTTCAATTTTGTGCAAGCCTTAAGTTAGTTGGCCAGGGTGGCGATAGCCTGGGCGATGGGGTGGGGGGGGGGCATGTCTCCTGTCAGGGAAGGTCGGCGGTTTCGTCAAGGAGACCTACAAATAATAATTGGTAGGTTCAAATAAATATTCAAGCAGACTTACGAGAAGACATCCTCACAAAGTTCATCATCTAGTTGAAAAAACGCCCCAACTTCCCTTAACGTTGCCAAGACTGGACTGCAGGGACAGGTACCAGGGTACAGTATATGGCAACCTATTAGCAACTTCACCTAAACCCCCTCTCTTTTGTCGTTGATATTTTAAAATTGAAACATCCTTCGACCTTTGCCGGAATATTTTACCATTGCGGGTAAAGTTTAAGCAAGGCAATAGTGTGAGATGGGACCGGTTAAAAATCCATAATGAACCCGAATTTGTGCTCTCTTTACCGTCCACGGAAATTTTCCTTTAAACGAAATTTTTTTTGTTCTTCCCGGTAAGGTTTTGAAATAATTCAGATAATCGGTAATTTTGGCATTGTGGTGAGCAATTTTTCAAAACACTGAGGAATGATACGTGGCCGAGATTTCTTTTTGAATGTAAGAGATGAGACAACGCCGGAGCACCGAAGGAACGCAAAGCGTTCCGTCTAACGGCTTAGGGTAGAGGAACCCGCCTTTATGCCCGTGGTGGGATCCAGGGGCAACGCCCCGGCTGGGGCCCAGGGGTGAAGCCCCTTGAAGCTCTGTGAATTTGAAGTTGATTTGAGCACCGGAATGAACCACATTGCTATGTGTAAAGGGCAGTGAATTCTGCAATTTCCCCAAGTTTTGTACATGCGTTTTGGTCTATGGCCAGATGGTTCAGCCAACTTGAAAGTGAGTGGGTACATGCAGGATCGTTGTCTCAGAATATTTTGTAAGGGGGGAGGATGTGATTCTTTCCCTGAAAACAATCTATAAGTTGAGCGCCACTATCGGTTAGGGTGGAGCTTACAAATATTAAGAAGTCGTGACCTTAGACAATCGAAAATGGCATAACCTGGCTTTTAAGTAGAACTTTAGCGTTCATTATTTTAAGCTTTCGCATGCGAAATTATTTTCGTTGCAATAAAAAATGAAAAACTTTCAAAATGATAAGAAGATTGGGTACACCAGATAAACTGTACCTCCACCTTTAGATAAAATAGTAACGTACAGCTAGTCTTGGCAAAAAAGCTTGGTCGTAAGATAAACTAACACTCCAAGAACTGGTCTTTCTGTCAAGAGTGAGAATGACTGACGCAGAGAGCGACCATTGGTTCTGGCTAAGGGGGGGGGGGGGGGGGGGGGAGTTGTTACAAATGCACCTAGATTACTCTAAATGACACTTCTAGATCCTTATTACTGCATGACGAAAAATATCTTTTTTAGATGATTCATGCTCCTGGACTTTCGAAGAAACATTGCCAGGCCTACAGGTTAGAATGTATTGCTGACCGCCTGAAATTGAATATGAATGTATCTTGATGATGGAGGTTGAATGAGTTCCAATAGAAGTGTATAAGTGAGGGCGTAATTCGTTTTCGGAACTATGATTATGTTACTATTCATTAGAAAGTTACCATCCAGTAGTGCATCAATGTACATAATTTTTGCTCGAGAGTATAATATTTAAATGACTAAAAAAATGGGTGTGATACTCTCTTTGAACTCTGCATTAGGCCATGGCCCAACATACGAAAGTTTTGTCAGCACTGGAAGATTGTATTGCGTGAATTATTAATGCTTGCATTTAAGTTTTATCAGATTGGAGTTGAAATTATGTCCAAGAAATGATTGGGTGTTAATATCAGGAATAGACAGCGTTCCGAATTGTCGCTCTTTCAAAAGCAAGAAAATTCACATCTGGACGCCAAATTTGCGTTATAACTTTATAAGTGGACGTTTTCCGAGACAGATGGAAACATTTGTCATAGATAACGTCGAAATGTGCGACTCTTAAACTGAATATGTGAGAATTGACAATCATGAGAGCAGTCTTCCTCGTCGAACTGTCAAATCGAACTAACTCAACATGAAAATAGAGCTTTGTTTTCAAAAACAATTGATTTCGCATAGTATCTGATCCACACGTTGAGAGTTTTACAAAGCACTTTTGGACAAACTTGTATGACACACTTGAAAAAGTTTTAGCCCTAATGTGAATGATGCCTCTGGGTACATGATTAAATGGGCTGTGACAACCAATAATGTAAAAATTAGCCGATAATGTAAAAACCTTTTTTGAGCCTATAGTGTAAAAAAAAATTACAGATAATGTAAAAAAAAATTGAACCGATAACTGTGTGAAATGTTCTAACGAGGGTTTAATATAGTCCTATCAACGGGACAGTATGTGTGCGAGTTTATGTAGGTATGCAGGTAGCTGACAGACGACAAGGACGGCAAGGGCGGGCGGGACGGCAAAGCAAATAGGTAGGTTAGTGTATGGGTGCGTGCGGGTGTTAACATGCGTATGTATGCATAACCTGTGTGAATATATTGGTCTATGTAATTGACTATGTTTTGTCTGAGTGTAGCTTTCATCACGGGAGTAGTTAGGACTTTTTATTGGAGGAGGGCAACTACAGGGCCTGACAGTCGTCTGGGGAAATTTTGAACATTTAAGTACCCTAAGATGTAATCTGGTGCTAGTATCATAAGCATAGCATCATTCGCATTATTAGCATCATTTGAAGTCATTCTTTCTATACCATTATAATTTTTTTTCTTCTCAGAATTCGTTAGGGACAAGCCCCCTGGCCCCTCTCTAGCTACACAACTAGCCTATACGCGATTAACGACCAAGTTTATGAATTCTCGCTTGTCGCTCGAGAAAATGCATGCAGGAATAAACCTCAAGAAATGAATGCCTGATCAGGAAGCAGTTAACTGATCTGATCAGATAGTTTCCTCGTTGTATGACTAACCAGGCTATACGCTATACACATGTATGTAAGTAATATGTTATGTTTGAAAGTACTCTAGCCCTACATCTTCCGTATAACCCTCTACACCCAAATCACGATATGTCCCAGGAAAGGGGCTCTAGCCTCTATTTTACGACTTTCTCTATACCACTTACATATAATTGCACACATACATACCAACCAACCTTCAATTTGCTTTCCACTCATGCCCGCCTACCATCTGACAGCCAACCTGCCTACCTACGTCAACTCGCACAGATACACACCTAAGTAGGACCACATAAAATCCCTGTTAGAACAGTTTTTACATTATGGGTTAATTTACCTGTTTACTTTATCGGTTTAAAAAAATTACATTATAGGTTCCAAGAATTTTCATATTATCGGTAGTTTTTTTTTACATTATCGGTTGCTTTTAAATCATCGGTTATTTTTTTTTTCACATCATCGGTCGTTTTTACACATATCGGTTAATTTTTACATTATGGGCAGTAACGCGAGGCTTTAGAAGAATAGCTTTCCTTTCTAATGATTGTCTGAATCTGTCAGCTATCCAATCTTAGATAAGATCACGCTTAGCACATGAAAGTGGTTCTTGCAGTAAGACAATGAGCGTCGTACTCTTTACTATTTTTCTTTGAAAACGTGCTTCCTCTTTATTTAAAAAAAAAAAAACAAAAACAAAAACAAAAAAAAAACAAAAAAAAAAACAAACAAAAAAAACGAAACGTTATTTATGTATTGGCCCACAACGCACTGAACTGGTTGGACATGTCGTATTACCTCTGTTGTATTATACCTCCGTTGTGATACAAAAGTGACTCTTACTTTTTAGGATTTTTCGGCATTTTGCCATCTAGCCATGAGTAATAGATGACTAAATGTGCTTGTCCTCTAAGCGGGCGTGTATTACCCCTGTATCTTAAACTACATAGTAGTAGCTTGGGTTCACTCGGATCGGGGTATCTTATGAGAACTTTACTCATTTTGTGTCTCGCGGACCCTACTTTTTTCTGTCTCGAGGACCTTGGATCACCTGAACTCCTCCTGATTTTTCAGTCTGGCGAACTTATGGTCTTGTGAACCCCATTACATGATTTTTGGTCTCGCAGACCTTCACTCTCGCGGACTGAAACCTCGGGGAAGTCCATACCAATCGTATATTATATAGGTGCTCTCGTATTTAGCCAATATCTCCGTGAGAGTGCACATTGTGGGTGGGGGAAAGATTTCGTCGATTTAACGTTTAGGAAATGTGAATAGTTGTTTATTTTTTTAGACAAGGAGAACCAACTATTTTGGACCTAATGTTAAAACATTATAAAACAATGACATTTGCCGCATTTAACCCTTTACCGTTGTGCTCCAATCGGGGCATATTTGCGCGCCTCGCGAGTGGGCGGAAAAGCGGACGTAGCACGCCCCGCATCAGCTTCCGTAGGTTATTGACCCCGTGACCTTAAAATATTGTCCCTCTCGTTGTTGTAGCCGAATTTGCGGGTAGCTACTCGCAGTTTCAAGCTCTGCGTGAAACACTAAAGATGGGTGACAGCCGCGCTCTCCGTATGGGTCCAAAAGGACCCAAACAACGGTAAAGGGCTAAAATAAGCCTGTGGAGCGTGTTTACTGCAAAGCTGATGCCGCTCTCTCTGCGTATGTGCACCGACCCGTGCTTCAGATACTTTAGATTAACCCTTTACCGTTGTGCTCCAATCGGGGCATATTTGCGCGCCTCGGGAGTGGGCGGAAAAGCGGACGTAGCACGACCCGCATCAACTTCCGTAGGTTATTGACCCCGTGACCTTGAACTTTGTCCCTCTCGTTGTTGTAGCCGAATTTTCGGGTAGCTACTCGCAGTTTCGAGCTCCGCGTGAGACAGTAAAGATGGGTGACAGCCGCGCTCTCCGTATGGGTCCAAAAGGACCCAAACAACGGTAAAGGGTTAATATTTATAATTCCTTTGAAAATCTGGGGATAATTTTAAGACCATCCCCACTTGTCAAAAAGTGGGGGGGATATATGTCCTCCATCCCCGGCATTTCCTCATAGGAATGATTGTTCCTTAAAGATATTGGCAAAAATTCCTGGCTGAGTTTTAAATCTTGCAAAATTTGAGCGAAAGTTTTCCCCTGCCCCCACCTCGTACGCCTATGCCAAACAAGCCCATCGTATCTTGTATCGGAGTGTAAAAATATATATTAAGCAGCATGGAAAAAGACTTCTGACAGTCCAACTCTTCATAGGACATTCTTGAGCCAAGATATAAAATGTTAAAATTGATTTACTTTATTTAAATTAGTCCATTGCTAACCTAATTGTTTATTTGAAATACACTTTAATCTGTTAATCAACACCGGCAAAATGGACAGATGGTTGAATATGAGTATTTTACGAAATGGTTATTCTATACCTCGGCTTTAGAGATCCGATAGTCATACTCAGTGGCGTAGCCACGGGGAGGGGGGAGGGGTGGTGTTTGGGGGTCAGAACCTCCCTTCCCCCATGACCCAACCTTGCAATGCAAAATACTGAAAATAGCGGTTTCTTCTCTCTATCCTAAGACTTTTCCCTCATTTCGTGCCCCAAACCCCTCTGGGTTGAGAGGATTGGCCATTTCACTCCACAGAGCTTCTCTATCTTTTCACCATATGGACCAATGGTAAGTTCTTTATCCTTTCGAGAAACAAACATAACTGTGGTCTCGATTTACGTAGTCAGGATGTTAGTATCACTATCCTTCTCCTTAGAAAGAATTCTTTGTTCCATATAAATATTTCAAGTTACAAGAAATGCGTTCCAGATTGACACCATATTATATTTAATTTATTATTTCAAGGGAGCGTTTCATTAAGATTTTTACGGTTTAAATATCTTTTTGTTTTTCAGTTGTTTTGGCTAGTGTCAATGAAGCTTACTCGAATAGTGAGAATAATATTGATGAACACACAATAAACGTGATAGAGGTCTTTCGATCCGGCGGAGATATTACGACTGGTGAATCCTTGCTTAGATTGACAGGTTGCACTGTTCCAACATTTTGTGAAATCAATCAAGGATTGCAATACTTTTTCTTCAGTGAGTTTATTTTTAGTTAACCGCTTCTGCCCCGCAGTTAAATACAATATTACGTGCAATCCGCGACAAAACAATGAAACATGATCGCTGACACAGAGACAAAATGCAGCATTTATGATCTCTTAAACTCCGCCCAAAACCCCCTCTCATGCTTTCAATACTGCGTTAGTTCTATCTGGAGTGATAGTTACATAATTGTTACCAACATTAAAATGGGAAGTGGGAAATTTGACTTGTTTCATTTGCTTTTGTCGGGAAGTGTAGCTTAACTCATCCTGTGCAGTAAATTGACGAATTCCACTTCACTCAAAAGCGATAGCCCACAGCAGCGTTTTACATAAAATACTTTACTCTGTTTGTGGGATAACTTTTCAATTTTCATGCTTTTAAAGTAAATTTGGAAAAATCGTCTCACTCATCCTGGAAGCTATTCCAAATTTCCAGACCATATTATGCGGATTGCAGACGGTGCGAATTACAGGGAGAAGGGTCAGAGAATGTCTAATAGAAAATAACCAGGGTTGAGAACCAGAATGTTTTAACTCAACTAAAAAAAGTTCATTTTGAGAAAAACGCAGTTTAAGTATTTTGCATTTCTTACAACCACCAGACCTAATCTTATTATACATCTGTTGACAGACCTCAGAATGGTGGAAGAGGTAGTATTATGCTTAAGATTTATGGGATTAAGTCAAATGACGGTTAGGTTAGGTAAGTGATCTGTGCCAGCGTCTGCTTTAAAGTCGAAACCCAGGACCATAGTTGGAGAATTTCAGAGGTCAGAGTTAGCTTAAAGGTCAAGAGCAGTCCCCCAAACTAACTTTGAAGCAACAGTGAAATATCTCTATTTTCCTCTTATTTCTCTTCAAAGTATCTTTCATTATATTTTGTAATGAATAATATTGCATATTCAATGTAAAACAAGCAGTTACTTCAAGTTGATTTCACATTTGAAGAAAAAAATTGTTGTCACATGACTTTCAACAGTCAATCATGAAACAGGACAGTCTACTACACACTACTCCAGTATGGGGTGACTGCTCTTGCCCTTCAGCTAAAACTCAACCAAACAATAGCGAAGAGTGCCCTACCAGTCCATCGCTATTTGAGGGATCGTGGAATGATCTCAATTCGATTCTCAAAGGGTGTAGAACAAAGTGGAAAAATATTTTTTTATGTGTTACTGTAATTTGTTATAATAATATGAGAACCTTGCTGGCCCAAAGGCCGGCTGTAGTGCATAAAACCGGCACACACTGAGACCCCGCCGTTTCACTCACCTTTGTTACCATGCAGCTAGCTCCTGTTCGATTCTCAAAACTATCTAGCAGGCTACAGTTCATACACTGAGTCTAGTACGGCCATACTGTAGTATTATGCCACTGTCCCACTTTCACGGTTCGACGTCCCGGAAGGCCACGGTTCTTATTCGTGACTATCCGTAGTGAAACCGCAGACAGGATCGTGGCGTTCCGGGATCCACCGTCGCGATTCGGTAGCCTCGTTTTTTCCTTTGCTCAATTTTGGACATGTTCCAAATATTAATTCTTTCCGTCACCAGTCGTAGGTAAAAGCATCGAAGCACAACCGTAAACACTGTGGCAAAACCGGAGAATGTCCGTAGTACATCCGGCAAAAACCGTGAGATTTGATTTGACCACGGAAAGATACGGAGAGGCTACAGAGAAGCCGCGGTTGTGACACGGTGCCTACGTTTACGATACGGATATACTACGGTTATGCTACAAAAGGGCTACGGTTTCCTTTCACAACGTGGCCCACGACACCGATAAACATTCACTCCATTCGCACATTGTAGAGATTGCAACGTATTCACATAGCGACACACACAGAAAAACAACGCAAGCCAAAACCAGAGAAGGTAAAAAGGCGGGTGCCCCTGAACAATCTGCCTCTCTACCTATAAAGAGGCACTGACTGAAGTCGAAGCCAACAGGTCCCATACATCAACAGATATAGAATGCAGCGAAGTAGAGCAGACTGAGAATGAGGTAGAGGTTGTCAGTCCAATTGATTCTGCCTCAATACAAAAGAAAGTCAAAAAGACACGTTGAGATACAGTATCAGAGACCCAAGTGCACACAGTAACGACGATCGACCGAAGAAATGTAACAGAACCGTAGTATATCCGTCGACATTTTGGCAATGTCATTTCATTGGATTTATTTTGAAATAACTCTTATGGCCGTTAGCAACGTTTGGGCAGGGAGGTGTTATAAGACGAATGGGGTTGCCTAGATATTAAAAAGGAATTACATGCCCTTTAGTTCATTTATCCCATATTAAAGGATTTAGTCTCCACTTTGAGATCAATCTAATTGGATCTGCACAAATAAAATACGTCAATGGAGCTCCATCTAGTATAACAACTCCCAGGTTTGGGTGACCAACTCAGAGTACACTTCTTCAACCAAAGGCATCTGAAACTTGCGTTAGGAACTTCTCCGTTTCTTTTATATTTTGTAATACGCGAAATACATTCTTACTTGGAGGATTATGGGGAGGAAGAATTTTAAGAACATAGAATAGCATAAATATGAATTAATAATTTGTTTCAAATAGGTATCTTTATGGTGAAGTTCCATTGAGTGACAGACTTATGGTAAAACCATGGAATAGTGTATCTGGAACTTCCTTGGTTAAACCATGATACTCTAACAATTTCTCCGTCAACTATGATTTCTGGCCTTCTTTTGGTTTTGTTTTCTTTTAGTCGAGGAAAGAAAGGAAGAGGGAGGACTTCAAGTACTGGAGTACAAAAAGGAGAGTCCTTGCTTCACGTGGGCTATACGACTGTTTTCCTCCCAAGTTGGCACCAAAACGGAACAATTAAAAACTCTCCTGGCCACCTGTCCAGTTGCTTCAAGTAGCTCAAATGATAGCTCAAGCGATGCCGGTAAATCAAGTAAATCAAGCAAATCAAGAAAATCAAGCAAATCAAGAAAATCAAGCAAATCAAGAAAATCAAGGAAATCAAGTGAATCAAGGGATTAATTCGCCTCTGAAATATTTGGGCTCACCAGTTAGTTACTTATGGAACTTACAAGAATATTTTCTTTCATCACAATGCTAAGAGTATTAAAATAATTGTAGGTCTATTTTCATCTTACGTAAAAGTTCACAAAAATTCATGATAAGAAGGTGACGGGTGAGTTATTATTGAACTGATAGAAATTTACGTTAATTTTAGCCGAAATTTTAAAGTTTCATATCAGGTGTATAAAAAAACATGAGCGTTGTTGAACTGAAGGTTAAAATACACACAGATTTAATTTATTTTCCTCCCTCCTCCCTCCCCTGCTTTCTTTTTAACTCAGTTTAATAATTTTTCTGAGACGTCCAAGTTTTGTTTCGATTTCTAGTGCGGTTCACCATGTCCTCTGTACAATCTGGCCACTACACCACGTCACTAATTAGAGAATTCACTCTCTTGGAACTTGGACAAACTTATTTTGTCCTTCAAGCACTTGCTTGTTGCACAACTGACAAAAAGAAACATTGCTGCAGATTGCATGTCCCAGTATCCGCCTGTTGTCTACGTCTTTCTATTGCCAGATTGTTGTAAAATCGGTCAAATTGTGACGTCCACTCTAAGGGGCAGAACTCTGTAACGGTCGAGGTCCTATGTTGTCAGATCAAACAAGCATATAGCCAGAACTTCGGTTCTGAGGTCATGTTGAGTAACTTCACCACCAACCCCTGAAAACAATCCTTGTGATACCTTTAAAATGTTAAAAGTAAATTGTTTATGTTAAATTATTTACCAGTCTCATGTAACATAGGTAAGGAGATGTGGATAATAAAATGGACCTGTTTGCAGCGATGCCTCGAGAGCAAAATTTGTTAAAGACTCTGTTTGACAACATTGGGTGTTTTTTCTCGTTAGGACGTTTATGATACGGTAAGGGAAGTTTAAGTAATTGTCTAATTTTGATATTTAATGTTAATGAATGGTGAAAGGGAAATTTCATTTTTTGTAATTGTTTTTTTTCTTCATCAAGCTATTTTCCAATTGGATTTCCTCAATGATAGTGGTACATTTTATCTGGTAATTTTCTGATCAAAATAGTGATTGCATAGATCCTCCTTATAAGCTTGGGAAATGCAATTTTTTGTACCCTCCGCGCCAACCGGGAGGCACTACCATTTGAAAGTTTTCCGAGCAGAATCTTAGTTTCAAGAGATCATTTTTGCAAACGAAAACTGAAACGAGCGACTGCGTAGATCCACTATGTATTCTACCGAATGCCATTTTCGACTGTCAGAGGGGACAGATTTTTCAAAATTTTCTGTACGCTCCGCACTACTAAGTTTAGATATTCTTTCTGACTGACATTTATATTGAACGTTTTTGTGTCAACGAAAACTCCCCGATGCCTTCCTGGCAGTGCCACTTACGGCGGTCTGAGGGGTCCAATTTTTCAAACGTTTTTGTAAGCCCGCGCCAGTTAATGGTGGCGCTCCGCTTAGATAGTCTTTCGGGCAGAACTACGTTTTTATGGCAAAATAATCTTCTGCCCCAAACTAAAATGCTCCCGTAACCTGGCTTGAGTGTATTTGTGTATTTCGCAGGACAAGACTGAAAAATGAGAAAAAGAGAATAAAAAACGTATCATAAATGGCCAAATATTTCAAAATTTCTGAGAGTTTTATAGTAAGTTTCGAACTAAAATAAAACAATAGAAAAGAAATACACATGATTTTTTGGACAAGATCCCATTCCACACAGTATGCAGTGACAGAATCAACGTTATTTACATGTCTTCCACAACATGAAGTTATATGTCATAGAACGATTTCGCAGGACGAAATATACCTTCACCCCAGTAAATGCTGTCGACTCCCACCCCTAGATGCGGTACGTGCTCAACATGTGACGTTTATGGTGTACCAGAAAAATTGTATGCAAGATCGAAATTTGAAGGCATAGTAAGCATGGTTTTGCCTTGCATCCTTCCGCTAGAGAAAAAAGCGGGCACATAGAGTGTGTAAAATGTCTAGGGAATGTTATTTTATTGTAAGCATTGTAGAAATTAAAAATCTCCTTGGTTGTGACATTTCACAAATATGTGTTAAGAGTGTTTCGTTTGTCAGTTGTGTCAGTGGCGTAGCTACGGGGTTGGGGGGTTTCAGTCCCCCTTCCCCACTGAACCGCTCAGTCCCCAACAGCCCCACTGGCGACCTCGGCAAAAAATCATATTCTTGCTAGCCGATCATAATATTCAATACGAGCTACCCGGCAAAAATGAGATAGATACACTTGCGATAGATCCACTCTGAAAGTCAGAATAAATTCAGGAAGGCTGTAACAAGCTTTATATCCTCGGAATCTCTTGGCATTTTTCTCGTCGTGTTTCTAGATGGATATTTTCTAGCAGATGTGGAATGGCTTAAGGGTCTCAACCTTACCACTATAACCTCACAGGACCTCACTTAGCTCTTGGGTGGAGTGTACAGACCCAGTGGCGTAAGAGACGGGGTGGGGGAAGACTGTCCCAAATATCCGCAAAATCTAAATTCGGGCAGGAATTTGGGAAAAATTGGGACAGCCAGCTCTTTTATTTTGAAAAAAAAAATGGCCTGGTTTTTTCAGAAAAATCCTATACGTGGCTAACAACTTAAAAAAGATATGCCCGAAAAAGGAAAAGAAACGTCATGATATTGTCGCAGTAAAATTTCATGAAAAATCAGCAAGGTTCCTAAAAAAAGCTATTACAGATTATCACAACACAATGCCCGAAATGGTCGAATATCCAAATTCTTTCAAACACTTTTCAGAAAATAGCAAAGTATCATAGTTAGGGTAACATAGTTACCTGGTTACGAAAAATCAAGCAGATAAAAAATCGCGACACATTTGGGGAGCCTGTGGCTTTAAAAGAAACAATCATTCTTGAGCCTGTTTTTTAAATGTTGTCTAACACAATGCCTGAAATGGCCGATTATTCTGATACTTTCAAATCTTTGCCGAAAAACAGAAAAAGCTATAAAGTGAAACTTTCATAGAAAATAAAAAAGATCTGCGACACATTTTGGTAGCATATGAAAAGAAGTTGTCATCATCCCCACTTCATACTGTAGTCTTGCAAAAAAAAAAAAAAAAAATAAATTAATTAATAAAAACAATAATAAATAAAAATGCCGCAAATGGTCAAAGATTCAGACGAAGGTTTAAATAATTTTGGGACGTTTTCAATTGACAAATTAATTCAACGGACAAACAGGAGTGTGTTCAGGTGCAGTGCCCAAAAATTTGCCACGGCACACATCCTGCCCAAGACCCAAATATGGGCAATGGGTATGAAAATCGGGTAATTTGTTTTTCTATACTTTAATGATGCAGTGTGAGAATGTCTTCCCATAAGTCTGCTTGAATATTCATTTAAACAGACCTTGTAATGTGACGTTTTTTTCTAAATTAAAATCATATGTAGTCGGGAGTTCGGGCATTCACACAATTTCATCAAGATATATTGCATTTGGCAAAGGATCGCGATAGGGTAAAATTCATTAGCATGTTTTCGATTCCGTTTTATAAATTTCCCCCGCAAATATGCAACACCATTCCATCCATTGCTACTGGTAATTTTCCGATTAAAATAGCGACTGCTTAGATCCCTCTGTAAGCCTGGGAAGTGTCATTTTCGACTGCCCGAGGGGTCCGATTTTTCGAAATTTTCTGTACATTTCCCCCACACTAATGGTGGCGCTCCATTTAGACCGCTTCATAGCAGAAATTAAGTTTCAGGGGAACATTTTTTTGCAAACGACAACTCAAAAAAGCGACTGCTTAGATCCCCCTATAAGGTAGGGAAATGCTATTTTCGACTGTCTGAAAGGTCCGATATTTCAAAACTTTCTATACGCTTCACGCCAACTAATGGTGGCGCTCAGTATAATCTTTTTGACTGAATTTTATCTTGAAGTAAACGTTTATCTGCAATTGAAAACTTAAAAAGCGACTGCTTAGATCCCCTCTATAAGGTAGGAAATGTCATTCTCGACTGTCTGATAGATACCAATTTTCAAACTTTCTGGACGCTCCGCGCCAACCACTGGTGGTGCTCCGCTTAGATTTTCTTTCGGGCACAATTACATTTTTCGGACAAAAAAATCTTCTGCTCCAAACTGAAATGTACCCCTATACGTCTTTGGGAATACCATACTCAGGCGTTCACTGGAACAGCTGCTTGCAACATAAGCAGGATTTCGAATTTGCAATCCTAGGATCCATAGCACAGTGGAGTGATGAACTGAGCAGATCAGTATCTCAAGGTGTGTTTGAATATGAGAAAAATCACAAATTTTCCTCACCAGAATTAAAGACAATTAAACCCAGCAAATGCCATTTCCAGCCATCTGGGAGGTGTTAAAATCCACAATTTTCTTTGTTCGCTCCGCGCTAACTGATGGTGGCGCTACCCTTAGTTAGATAACTCCAGCCCCCTACAAAAGTACCCCGCCGTCCATAGCCCCCCCCCCCTCACACACGAAAAAAACCTAGTTACGTAACTGGTTTGTGTATACTTTGCAATAACCCAAAGCCACAAAAATCAGTGGAGGTTGGTGCGTGATTAAGTTACCCACAGCTGTGTTCATTCGTGGTCACAAGATATTCAACGAGTGCAAATTAAGGGGAGGGTGTTGCTTGATTTTTATTTTGAATTAGGCGCAAATTGTTTAATTATCTTAAAGTTAGGAAAATTCATTTGCTAAATTTTACCACTTGCTTTACCTTTTTTAAAAGGTTTCCAGTTTGATTTTAGAACTTCATGTTGTTGCCAACATTGCCTCTGTTCATTCCACAGAGTTTTACGTCTTTTTAAGAATTTTACTCTGCCCTACTTTGCCGACCCTGTCCTGATGACTCCACCTACTACACTCTATCCTACCTTAGTTTTCTTTGCTGTATTCCAACATTTTGCTCAGCCTGATTCTTAAACGCAGTCATGCATTTACTTCAAAAATATTCGTCCATAAAAAACACGCCAACGTTGCATGCTAACATGTCGCCTATGTATTTTGAAGTTGCTACTTGACCCGTTTGTCTGTTAGCAGTGCTATAGACAAATCCGATCAGCGCCTTTGTTTAGTGACTGTATGCAGCCATTAGTGGGGTCCATTGGCTTTAAATCGTCTTCATTCGTCTACATCAATTTGAAACCTCTACATTCGGTGAAATTGAAGGAACCAAGATACAATTAACTGTACAACCATCCATGATATAGGTAAGCGAGAAAATTGAAAGATTAAGCGGTTATATAAAGACCCCAGCTATAACCGACTGAAATCAGCCCATCAACTCTGTCCGGATTCGTCTATAACTTACAATAGAACTAACTTACTGTACGGTATGTTCCTTTTTCCGATCCGAGTTATTCATCAGAGAACACATAGCCTCCTGACACACCTGGCCAAGGTTCAAAGGTTGAGTACTTGCTATATTATAACAACTTTCTCGCCTTTTCAGCCTTTTCTAGCATCTATTCCTGCATTGGAGCAAATAGAGAGCGCACTTTGAACTTGACAAGTTTGCAGGGACATATGTTTCAGGTAGCAGACTATCATTAATTCCTCCATTGACTTACACACTAAATACAAAAAGCAAACTGGCCTCAAAAAACTTGTCAAAAGTTTTCGCTAAGGTCGAGCTATCACTCATATAAAAGCTGAAAATTTGCCCTTTCATGGTACTTTCAAATAATCCAGATCCATGACCACGAAGATTTGTTTTGGATATTTAAACTTACATTTCAATTACCTGATTACCCTTACCCACGTTTTCTTCTCTCAAGCTTGGTATACCTGGTCAGACCAAAGCTCATTAAAATTGCAACGGGTGGGCCATCTTATCAGCAGTCTCGTTATTGAGAGGTATTGTAATTTGTGCCTGGCAAAAACTTCGATAAGGTTTTACAAAGCACTTAATGTTTGGGAATTTATATTTAAGTTAATATGGATGTTTTATCATTGGGGTGGGAGGGGGCTTCTGCACATCAAACCACTTCCATAAAAATCCCACCATCATGTCCTCATTTTTTCACTTTCTACTGTTTTGATGGGAATGTTTTTGACTTTTGTAGCCAGGAGCGCTGGTATATAGTTGTTGACTCATAGCTTTTGGCACTTCATCACTTCTTAACAATGTTATTCTCTAAGAGTACAAAATAAATATATATTCCTTCACTTTACTTTCTCTTGGTTAATTCAAGGTCCTTTTTACCACGAACATATTACAAATTAAATACATTATAATCTCAACGGCATATGCTTAAGTGTGCCTTCAGAGTTTTTTCCATAAAGCTCAAAAAGTACGGTGACATCGTGTGTAAAGTTTTATTATACGTATAAAAATTATAACTTTTCCGTAAGCCGTTTGACATACTTAAAACGTCTATAAAAGTCACTGCAAATGGTACGTAAATGAGAAATACAGAAAAGATCTTTAAATTCCACAGAATTTTACCGTTAATTTACAACAATTATCAACAGTGTATGTGTGAGCAAGAGTGACTCTCAGAAGTGTTTAATAATTCCCAGTGTAAGGACTGTTGAAGCTCGAAAGATAACTTGTTTACCGAATAAAACACCGTATAAACTGATAAATTTGTGCCGGTAAGTTCCGTTGTGCTAATCACAAACTCCACGTTTTCACTGGAAGATTCCACAGTGTCACTTTTATCGAAAGAATTTGTCATACTGTAACACCGAGAAACTAGGGGATGAATTTCATTATTTATTTCAATGTATTATGTTTCAGAAGGAAAGGAAAATTTACTGAAAACATTCTTTTGTACAGTTAACCCCGATGCAATAAAAATGAAGCAACTTTTCCAGGCTAGAAAAAAATCCATTCTTAGAAATCTCGTTGAGTTTTTACTTTTCATTATGATTATTTAAGCTAAATAATTTAATTTTCTGTTAGACTGTTAGCGTAGTCGTATATCTGTCTCCTCCGGTCATGATTGTTTTTTTTTTGTCTTTATTCCGTTAATGTTGTCAGGCGCGAATCGAAGTAGGGGGTAGGAGACTTTTACGGCCTCGGTCCTCCCTTTTCGCTACATCAACAATTAAACATACGGAAAATTAGCAGTGCAACTCCCTTACATCCCTGTTGTCTCTTAGATCAGCCCCCTTTTTTTGAAATGTCTGGATCCGCGCCAGGTTGTACAATTGTATTGTCTTTCTTGTAAGATCTTTGAATATTGAATAATCTTTCTTGATTCTTACCTCTCAAGTAAGGTAAACAGAATGAAATGAAACAGAAACTGAACCTATTAATGATGCTTATAAATATATGAAAATAAAGGTCATCGCAAAACAGTACTTCCTTCCTGATAGGAAATTCGTGTGAAAAGTGAAATACTATTTATGACGATACATTGTACAAGATGCAAACAGGGTATTACAGGAAACATGAACGTGCACCTACTTCAGTTCACGATTTCAACGCCATATGTTTTCGGTATTTTGTTTCATGGTGTTGCCATATGTTGGCAGCATCCATTTAAACCGTGAAATGTCCCTTCCTCTGAATATAGCTACCCTGCATGGCAGTACGATATAGGACTCTAAACTGCATAAGGCAATGGACTTGGTGTGTAAACAACTTTTGGGAAAAACGAGGTTACAGTTTTCATGTGACACTAACTATTGCACCTCTGAGACACCCTTGGGCAAATGCCTTTGTCGTACTGTTCCCCGTGGGAAAGAGTTGCAGAATAGAGGGAGTAGTGGAAGTGTTATAGTAAAGGGAAGATGATATTGACAAAACATTCAAAATGGGTTTCAATAAGTTCACAATAAACCAGTAGTCATTTAAGCTTCCAATTACGGTCAGTATTTAGTAGAGCTTTACAGGAAGGATACAGGGTTAGTGTAACGTACAGTGGGCCTATGACAATCAGTTCAGTAAGGACAGTCTACGCCAGAAATAAACAAACAAACAAACAAACCTACACACAAACAAACAAACAAACAAAAAAAAAAAAAAAAAACTAATCCATCTGAGGCTCCATTGAGAAGTTGCTTATATTGGTCCTGATATTTTCTGAACTTGACTGTGACAATGAATCTTTAGTACAAGAAAACTATATCGTTGTATTTTGTGAATAAATGTCACCGTCTGGTGCCAACCCGAGACGCATGAAGTAACACATCGCACCTCTATCTGGTTATGGTCGAATCTGAACAGCTAGTGAAGACGACTATTAGTGGGGTCCATTACTTAGAAGAAAACTTTCTGTATTTTACTGTCTTATTAAAGGGGCTTTAAGTGTGCAACCATTCATCGCACAGGTGAGACAAAGAATTGGAAAGATTAAAGCTGATAGATTCCAGTTATGGCCGACTAAATTGGACCCGGCATCACTTGAATGCTCCGATTCGTCTTCTAAATAAATGTTGAGCGAATAATATAAATTTATATAAAGCGCAAAATGCAAACGCCTTTAAGCGCTAAACATCAAGATCAACGGAACACAAATTGACACACTTAACAACAACTATCTCTGTCATCTGATCATGCGCGGATCACATGGTCTCAGGCTGCTGAATGGTACAGAGGGTTTCCACGAATAGTCCGTTAACCACTAAACTTACCATGAACCCAATACAGTTTGACTAAACGAGAGAACTAGTCAAGGTAATTAAACAGCAAATTAATTTGGAATGTCTTAGTATAGATCTTTCGATGATTTAACAGATGAATCAGAAGAAGATAAGAGGCTTTGCATTGTGTCATTTTGGACCTTACATTTAAAGGCCCAGTTCTCTCACCCCAAACAGTACCAATTCTCCTAACCTTCTTACTTAAGCCCCTCCCACAATTGTCTGAAATTCATCCTTATCCAGTCACGGTCTCAGTTTTTTGTTTCAGGTGAGTAAAGAAAAGCCTTATGTGTTTAACCAAAACGCTCAGTACAGTTCATGCTGTGTAATATAACCTTTGAATAAACAGTCAGTCAAAAAGCTGGGCCAGTGGAGAGTTTCTGTACCCCCCCCCCTACAAGAAGTGTAGTTTGGGGTGAGAGCATTGGCCCTTTAAATTTCCTTTGATTGGTCGAAAACGAAGTGTAGTATGTGGAAGTTACATATCACCTTAACTGACCATTGTCACCAGTGAGCAATGATCCAAGAATTGCCAGAAGGGTGGGGGGGGGGGGGGTGATCAGTTCTGGAAAATATTGGATTGGAGGTGGAGGTGAGTACCAACAGGACAGTCTATAAGGCTAGCACCGCCACTGTTGGGCGCGGAGCGTACCCCAAAATTTTAGCTTTTCAAACTCCATCCAGAAAGCCGAAAGCAGCATGCACTTCCCGAATGAGAAAGAATGAAAAATGGGGCAATATTTTTGGTTCTTTCCTGCCATGACTAAATAAAAAAGCTTAAAAATAAAAAATATATGTCAGTGATGTCTGATATAGGTATACATATTTATGTCTCAGGTGTTCAAAGGTCTACTCAGAGTTTTGTCCCTATAGTCCCTTGTCCCAGACGGAGACTACACACGGGCATCGGCATACGGGAGCATTCGGAGTTCCAATGAGGATGGAGCCCCAGACCTACCTCACTACAAAGGTATAAGCGAGTTCGGTAATTTATTTCTTTGGTTATGCACATGCGCACATTCTCCAAATCGTCGAGATAAACAAACAAATCCCGCGCCTACAATACGTATTCCAAAATTTGAATTTACATGAAAATTTCGTGAAGCCATTTTTCTTAATCCATCCATAACATAAGGAGGGATCTCATGTGTGGTTTAGTGCACTGAATTGTGTCTTAATTGTGCTGGTGTAAATATTTTTAATTGTAATTTGCCGTAAAGTTGGATTGTGACCCCCATTTTCGTTCTAGTTGACTATACACTTAGATAGTGTTGTATGCACGGTGTGACGAAAGCAAGAGGCACGGAACACAATGTGCAGAGCTCGGTCTGCAACCGTATATCCCACAATATTCCATGTGGAAACGAAGTACCGAACTCACTTATTAAAATGACTTAGGCTGAATTTGTCCCTACACCCGGTCACATACACACATATGCAGTTATATCGTAGCCAGGGGCTATTGATGGGGTTTACACGCAGGGGTGTCACTATGTGTACGTCACTGGACGTTGAACACAAGGAGCTAGTGGAACAGGAAGATACTTCTAGTATCGCTGAGGTGATTAACCCCAGGAAAGATGAGACAGGCATCATGGCACAGTGTTCATTGCGTGTGTTATCAAATAACGAGGTGTTCTTCGATTCAAACCCGATAGGACAATACCATGGAACAAGGCGTTATAGAGTGGAACCCATGGGGCCCGTGTGGACAACCATCTGTGGTTTATACAGTGCATGCCCACCGATGCGTCATCGTGAGTAATGCGTGAAGAATGTTACCACGTGGGTATCATGAAAAGCGTTGGTCCAACAAGAGAGAAACATACGCATCTGAACTGTAACATAGACCCAAGGCATAATAATGCAGTCATCTCAATTTGAATTAGAATGGCAGACCGCTTCTCTTTCATGAATGAAAATCATATGACTTTTAACGATACTTTTGCTACTCAATTGTGATTTTTACGAGGCGAAGGGGTCATATCTTGAATTATCCTGAATATGAAATATCTATGTCCAGAAATATCATGAAAGATCTTGGGAGAGTAGCCTAGTTAGAGGAAATATTGGGGTCCACAACAACTTTTACTCTTGAAATGGCCCCAATGAACATGAAAAGTCCACCGTATGCCCACATATATGTATCGTATACGGCACGTAGTCGACGTATAACTTAAGTTAAGCAACATAGTACGAATTATCATTCTGAGAATACTTTTCTACTTTAGTCCAATTTGCAAACATTGACAGAAACAGTGTAGTCCTTGCTCAAAGCTATTAGATAACCTCCATAGTTGGTACGAGTTATGTTGCAATGAACCGCTGCCGCAGATCATGGAGCTGCTCAGACACAGTAATGGGTTCAAATATTAATTGTTAAAGGACAGGGTTACCTAATACATTAAAACAAAGGAAGTAATCATCTCTTGTTTTGAGTATTAGGCGACCATAGTACCTGACAGAGGTCACTGAATGGCTGAGTGAAGAAATTATCTTTTGTATGCAAATAACAAGTTTACATCACTACGTATGATGAACTTTCCAGAAAAACTCTACGGGTACTTTTACAAGACGCTAGATATACGACTTTGTTTCTTTCATTTTCTCTTCTGCCATCGGGTTATGGTTACTAAGTTGGGTTCTAAGATCCCAGTAAGAAATGACGTAAATTAGTCGATTGACTAGGATGCCACAACTGGGCGACCACAATCGACCAGCTTTTGCTAAACTTTGTTATGCTTCAGGCCAAGAATAAACTCAGCTCCGGCTAAGAAAATTCCTTTAAAAAGGGAATGAATTAAGTCCAAAGACGTAAAGTGGATTAGATTAATGTACATTTTTATCCACCAACAGAAAAAAATTCATTCGAAGTGCAAACATAGACGTACGAGGTTGGGGAAGGGGAAAGAATGCCCCACAAATTCCCACAAGATCTAAAATCTGGCAGGGATTTGGAGAAAAATTGGGGTAGCCACTTGAAATTGAAATATTGGCATGGCTTTTCAGAGAACTCCTAAGCGTGCCCGACATTTTGAAAGGTTATGCTCAAAAAAAAAAGAAAAAACCGAAGTAAATTTTTCATGAATATCAACAAAATTACAAAATAAATAATAATAATAATAAAAGAAAACACTGCACATTTGGCCAGCACCAAAAGCTGTAACATAATGCCCGAAATGGTCGAATATCCGGATTCTTTCAAATATTTGCCCGACAAATAGAGTGGTATCATAGTCAGGGTAACATATTTACGAAAAACTGAAGATTTAAAATTCGCGACACATTTGGGAAGCCTTTTCCTTGAAAGAAACAAGTCTTTCAGCTTGTAATATCTTTTGCAACATGGTGACCGAAATGGTCGATAATTTCAACAAGCCCTCTCTCAAATCTTTGCCTGAAAAAAGAAAACACTTGTGTTCAAAGTAAAAATTTTATGTAAAAATAAAAATGATAACAAAGATTTGGGAAGCTTGTGAAAAAGTTTTTCACAACAGTCTTGCAAAAGGTTTGCCCCTAACGGTAAAATATTCGGGCGAAAATTGAAAAAGTGCGGGAAGATTTAATTCGCCAAATTTATAACGCGGAGAGATGGGGGAGGGGGGGGGGTGTTCGGGTGCATTGCATTATAGTTGGCCAATTGCCATCTGTCCTGACCCTACAGTCGAATTCGGGCAATGGTAATGAAAATAGGGTAATTTGTTCTTCAATACCGAAATAACAAAGTGTGAGAATATCTAAGCAAGTCTGCCTGAAAATTCATTTTTTTCAGTAGGTGCTAGAAGCAAAATCATACATCGTCGGGAGATCAAGCAATCACATAAACAATTTCTTCAAATCAGTATATCTTGAATTTAGCCTCGAGAGTCTAAACGAACAGAGTAAAGAAAATTAGTTTTCCCCGAAAACATACAACAACTATTTTTTCCGATCGTGGTGGCACATGCTATTTGTTAATTTTCTAATCACTTAGCAAGTTGCTGATTTTTCTATTTTTGCAAATGAAAGCTCAAAGTATGGACTGCTTAGATTCTAAAAGCCCGGGAAATGCCATTTTCTGCCATCTTAGGTACGGTGTTACGCTCCATTCCAACCCAATTTTCCAATTTTCGGGCAAAAAATATTTTATTAGTTATCAAAACTTTCTGATATCTTTGCAGTTTGCTACTTGGGTTTGACGTGAACATTTATATAACAAACGATACCTCAAAATAGCGACTGCTTGAATTCTGCTTATGTCATTTCAGACCATCGGAGAGACCGATTTTTCAAAGCTTTCCGTATAGCTCGACGGCCACTATTAGTGGCGCTCCGCTAAGCTAGTCTTTCTGGCATAAATTTGAAATTTAATTGAACATTTTTGCAAACAAATACTCAAAGTAACAACTACTTAGATCCTCCCTAACCTGGAAAATGCCATTGCGGCTGTGTGAGGGTCTAATTATTCCAAATTTTTTATACGCTCCTCGCCAACCGATTGTGGCGCTTCGCTTACACAGTCTTTGGAGCACAGTTACATTTTCGGGTAAAATGTCTTCTGCCCCGCAGAATGAAATGCTCCCGTACGCCTTAACGCTTATGTTCGGACAAACAAGTATAAAATCAGAAAGTTTCGCACTCAGCCACAATCAGTATGGATCCTACACTTATCCGTAACTTAACCTTAAATCCACCTTCGGGTTTTAATTGTTTTGTCTTTCTGCTCTTTGCCCTTAAATTGGGAATGTTTTTCTGAAATCTTAATCTTTAAAGCTGATAACGAGTCATTGCAGTCACACGTGCAAAGGAAAAGACGTCAAGACACTGTTATCGGAAATTTACTGCAGTTAACTAGGTGAGTTTCATATTTAAGTTCAAGTTTACACGTTTTTTATTTCAAATTTCCCTGATGTTAATCATAATTTTGGCTATATATATATATAACCGTTACCACATTTATTCTTACGAATAGAGGTAGATAAATCCTGCAAGGGAGCTGTGTTAGAGTGGCAACTCCCTGATTCTACCTATGAGAATTGCGTTGTTCAGCCTTCGACCGGGTTTCATACCATGGAGCTGTTAAATTTAACTATTCCCTGTAACCTCCCTGTACACATCACTGCCTTAGCCAAACGTGCGGGGAAAGGAGACAGTGTAACACAGACGTATAGCGAATACATTCTCGCCATTGCCTTGGAATTTAGATCTTTTAAGTTAAGAAGTACTGCATTGAAGTCATAGGCGTAGCCACTGGGGGGAGGGGCTTGAGGAGGCTCGAGCCCCCCTCTGAATCGTCCAGCCCCCAGCACCCCCCCACTGGCGACCTGAGTATAAAATTATATTATTGCTGGCCGATGTTAATATTCCATCCGGACAAGCCGGCTACCATGGCATAGGTACACTTGAGATAGTTAATGAGATAGATAATGCCATTTTCGACTGTCTGAGGGATCCGATATTTCAAAACTTTCTGTACGCTTCGCGCCAACTAATGGTGTCTGTCTGACTGAATTTTAGTTTGAAGTGAACGTTTATCTGCGATTGAAAATTTAAAATAGCGACTGATTGGATCCCCTTTATAGGCCTGGGAAATGTCATTTTCGACTGCCTGAGAGATACGAATTTTGAAATTTTTTAAAGGATCCGTAACAACCAGGAATAGCGCTCTGCTTAGACAAGCCCACGGGGCGGACGAATTTTTTCGTCCAGTTCATCGCTACGAAAAAATTAGGGATGCAGCCTAAAGGGGGCTGCAGCCACAGAGGCGCTACGCAGGCTACGCTTAGATAAGCTTTTGGGCAGAATTACATTTTTGCGGGCAACAAACTTCTGCCCCCAAACTGAAATGTTCTCCTACCAACACCTATGGAAATATTTTACACAGCCCTGCACTGAAACAGCTGCTTGCATCATACAGCAGGATTTCGGATTGCAATTTTTGTGGAGTGATTAACTGTGATAATTAGTATCTCAAAGGTGTGTGTTTGAATCTGAAAAAAAAATCGCAAATTTTTCTCACCAGAATGAAACACAATTAAACCTGGCAAATGCCATTTCCAGCCATCTGGGAGGTGTTAGAATCCAAAATTTTCTTTGTACGCCAACTGATGGTGGCGCTACGTTAAGACAGTAAACTCCAACCCCCTCCCGCCCCCATACCCCCCCCCCCCACGAAAAAATCCTAGCTAAGCCACTGACTGAAGAACAGAGTACTACGTGTTTTTCCTTTCAGGAATGTACGGAAGTGGTAACAACCGTCTTTTGGGAATTTATGCCGATAACCATAGCAAACTCAGAAATATTGTTTCCCTTTTTTGTAGTCAGTACTCAAATATATTACGCGCCGAGGAGGTCCTAGTCGTCAATTTATGAGATAGGAATACCCGATTTCCTAACATAAAATGTACAGACTGCCATATTACCAATTGTAGCAGAAATTTCCCTACGTCAGTTAGGGTAGTTAAAATTATTGAGCACAACACTAAGGCATCTGTTGACTACGTTGTGCCCTTAACAAAAACAGTTACAAAGGAACATGAAGTGCCGACTATGCAAACCTCGGTAAGTGCCAATACTGTTCATGGTTCAGTTTAGCGCTGATTTTTGCTTGTGCGCTAATTACGCCATGATTGAACCATTGTGTATAGTGAAAGTAATACCTACGAATATTTATTTCAATAGTCGCTTTTAAAATTTACATCACCCAGCTACTTGATATTCTGTTGTACATTCTGTAGAATATTGACAGCTTGTCAAAGGAAACCGGCACACGATAATCTATTTTTATTGAACGTCAGCAAAATGTTTTAACAAGAATGCCAAAGTGCATTGTGGCATCGATGATACTGTACGTGTTTTTTTCTTTTCAAATGATGCAGACGTACCATGCATTTGTTCAGCCAATTTTCAAATGCGATTCTTGGAACAAAACAAGTTTTTATTTTCACGTAACATTGACAATTCTCGATTTTTTGACCACCCTGTAAAACCAGATGACCTATGACCTCCACCAAAATCATGACTGGTTTCCTGTGACCGTAAAGTATCACCGACACTCCACGTGAAACGTTTATCATGCCTTCTACTGCGAGATATCGTCGTAGCAAGTTTACAGTTGACCAAGATGCTCACATAGTGCATTTGGATACCAATACGAAGTTTATATCCATTTATTCTACCACGAGACACTGTGTAACAAAATTTGCAGAAATTTTTCAGAATTTTTAGAGTAGTAATACCACATAAACTTTGACCTGGACTAAAATCAAAAGGTCTTTCCGTCTGACCAGATTACACTTAGTATAAACTTTGTCCAAAGCACTTTATTCCATGAAATATGGTGACAAAGGCATGAGCACCACCGAGAAGGGGGGGGGGGGGCTCGGGGGTAAGAACGACCCCCCCCATTTAGTTTTTTTTTTTACAAAAACGTTTAAGGATGTACCAAAAATCGAAAAAGGATTTCTTCCGAAGTTTAAATTTCTTTTAAGATGTTGAAAGCCTAATCTCAATTACACTCGAGTTCTCCAAATCACTATTTCATCCCTTACTTTTTGTAAAGTATCGCGCGACCATTGCCGTGTAAACTTCCTTCTTTGCACAAACTTCGACCCCTTTTAAAAATGTCTGGTGACGCCCATGGAAGGGGCGTTATATTGCATTTGTCTTTCCCGAAGCATCCAACACATTTTAAATTAATGTCTATAGATGCAGTATGATAGATCATTCCAAATAAGGCAACATGGTATATAGCCTTGTTTTTGAAGTAATTTGTTTCTCACAAACATAGATTCAGTTAAAACCGTGGTCACCCAAACCGTTAACAATTTCAAATGGTGCAACTTCACTGCATAATGAGCTAGAACTATTGGTGTTTATCGGTGAAAATGAATGGTTCAATAATGTTAAAGCGATTTAAATTGCGTGGTATGCCGAAGCATTTTAAAAGAAATATTTCCCTTTACCATAGTTTTCAGAGTTTCAAAATTTTAACCCTGGTGATTCCAACTTCTACCAATAACAAGCTTCTCATCCAGAGACATCGTATGAACAAGGTTTTTTAGACTTCGACACCTTTTGCCTCCAATATTGGCTGATTGGGGGACATTGGTCCCTCTCCCTACCCCGCGCAGCAGACTCTGTTTTCTAAGCTCCTCGGCTTTGACTGGACCAGGGACTGACTGAACAAAGATGGACCGCGTGTTTGGTCTAACGGTAAGGGCATCCGCCTCTGACGTGGAAGGCCTGGGTTCCATCCTCAGGTCGAGTTGTTCCAAAGACTCTAAAAATGGAACCTGCTCTCGTTGTGAGTGAGCCAGTGAGCCGTAAGCCGTAAATCACAAGGTGAATATATCCTTAAGGTACCAAAATTATGAGCCAAATGAAGGTCCACGGAGAGGGAGTGCTGTCACCAACATAGCTACCTTACCTACTTGGCAGACAGTACAAGTAACTGAAAATTCCCATTAAGTCATATCCGGAAGGTTGGTAGCTGAAGAAAACGGAGTCCGCTCCGCCGGGTAATGGCTTTAGTGAGAGAGTGCGCGACGTTTTGTAACAGGTAGTATCATCGAAATCCTGCTTTTTTATGGGTAGTATAAGTCGGGGAGACAGAAGGGGAAAATTGCCACCACAATAAAAACATTGGATGGCATATATCGTTTTGTTCCAAATATAATTAAGGTAGAAAACAAAAGGCAAATACAACGTTGTGGTATACAGACGACTTCAGGGTTTCCAGGAAACGTCAATTTGAGTGTAGCCTATGTGTGTGCCAGTGTAAGCATGAATGCATGTTTGTTGTATGTCTACGTATGCGCTCGAGTTCGTGTGGGTGGTTTTATTAAAGATAATTGAGGTCCGGGACACGATCCAAGGTTTGACAGGCTGTTGGAAAAAATGTTTGCCCCAAATCCGCAAACCAGATCTATGCCCCAGGTGTGATTCTGCAATTCTGTTCAGAAGATGGGTCCACCGGATAATTTAATGTCTCTAAAACCGAACCTGTTCCAAACATATGCATTTCATTAACCTGTCAACAAGGTTTTCTGATGCCGTTTGAAACGTTTGAACGCATGGAAAACAGGGAAGCGATACCACCAACAAATCATACCCTGTACACATGCAGATAAGAGCCACTTTTCCAATATGGGGACGTCTATTGGGACTGAATCCTTCATTACCAAAGTTTGATGATTGCGTCATGATGTACATGATAAAGGAAAGCTAACTAAAGTGGTTTCTTAGCAAATAAACAGAAAATAAATGATTAAATAACATTTCTTTAAATGCAGCATGCTTCATAAACTATCTGTAAAAGAAGCCAAATTCTTGTCAGAAGACAAGTACAGTAAATTTATGTTTAAAAATGTGTGAAAACGGATTCAATTTAAGGGCAAATGCCGGAATCAATGTTTTCACTTTTCAGAGTTAATTGGGGCGGGGCTATGTCATTGTTCTCAAGGTTTGCTGTTCCCGAGATTCAGTGTTCCCGAATCTTGGGAACATCGAACCCCGGGAATAACGAACCTTGCTGTCATTGCCAAAATATCGAAATATATACGAAAACGGGGAACATCGAGCCTTGGATGCATTGAACCCCGTGATAATCGGATAGATCCCCATTGCTACTGGGTTTGATGTTTACTCCCAGACTGGGAACGTGGAACACATTGCTGGGAACATCGAACTTTGTGAAGTACAGACTTTGTCATCATCGCCACTAACCATTGGATGAGACGAATGGGGAACATGAAACCTTGAGAAGATTAAACTCATGGGACATCAGATTTGTAAGATGAGTTTTTACGGCTCAGTTTCTAACCAATTGGCTTAAGTCGGGCCGGGCACTCCGGAAAGAGGGAAGACCCCATATGGGATGTCGGGGTACGTTGGAAAATATATATACGTACCTATTAGGGCGATCAGTATATCAGTATATTCTGTGGATCTAACTATGAATCGTGGAAGGAGGTTTATATTGATGGTATTGAACTGCTGCCAGTTCACTGCGATCAGCATGAGTTGAGGGCTGAATAGGGGGAGGGGCAAGAGAAGAGAAATAGTGATTCTCTCCTTATATTTATGTAGAAGACGAATTCTTCGGTTAGATCATACGGGCATACGAAATAAAATTGGACAAAATAAGGTAACGCTTACCCAGATTTTGAGCACCGGTCAACTGGTATATCCAAAACTCAATTTGCAAGTAAAGTCTTTTCTGGTGTAAAGTTTGGTGTGAGTAAATCGAACTATATTTTTTCAATCGACAGGTAGACAAAGGAAAACAATGAACAAGGTAATTTTTCTCTCCTTTGTCGTTGCCTTGGCAACGGGGATCCACGTTCCACCTTCTGATCGCGTTGAACAGAATACACCGTGTCAAACTGCGGAGCAGTGGGAGGGACGTGCCAGTGAATGGGACCATGTAACAGGTAGAAATAACCGATTCCTCATCAGTTTCGATGGCGTGGGTATGAGAAAGAGGGTGATTGAAGAGAAGAAGTCTTTTATGCCAGGACGAAGGTAAGTTTTCATTACAATTTCTTAGATCAAAAATGGAACAAACTTTTTAAACATTGTAGGAAGAGTTTTGCTATTTGTAAATGTAGCTTTCAAAAACTTTGACACTGATCAAATTTCAATGACTTTTGTACTGTAAGCTGTCGAAGAAGGAGCTTCTTAGCGAGTTCAAACAACAGGCGAATCCGAACAGTCAGTCGGTCATAACTGGGTACATCTGGGTCCATCTTTTCAAATTTTTGCTTGAATGTTTCATTGATGTTACACTAAAATACCTCTTGATTCCCTCACACTTGAATTTCATTGTTTGTGAGGGTTTCGCATTTCATGAAGACAATAGAATTAGGACCATTTAGGGCTGAAAGACCCCACCAATGACCGTCTTAACTCAGCTGCTTAGATTCGTTTATGTAGAGAGAGAAGATCTATAGAGAGAAAAGTCTCCATTAATCTGCAAATGATGGTCAAGGTGATAACCGTAGAGAAAGAGAGCTTCAGAGTTCCTCATTGGTTTGGGTGATGCCGTATCACCTTTAAGTTCAGGGTTGGCGACCGTAGTAATACCGATCCCGGTGCGATGTTTTCCTTAACAAGTGCGCATTAGCTGTGATAGTAAGGGTTATGATTGGGAACATCACCTTTTTTTGTGAAAAACCCTTTCGAAAGGGAGAAGGTAAAGAATATCTTATACGAGGCTCATTATTACCTCTAATGGAAGAAGCCCTCAGAGAAAAAGACGGAGAACGTTTTCCTTGCAATTTTGCGAGGATGGCTCGACAATTTTGAAGGGAGGCACTGCTAGATTCCACTCATGACGCCTGAGGCACCACCGAGAGTGAAGCGCGAGGCTCCTCGGTGGATCCAGGCGACGCCCCGGAAGCTGTTGGGTTTTGGGTGTTTGTGAAGTATGAAAGTCGTTTAAGGGTAACTCCATCGACTTTATGGTCTAAAATTACCTCCAGCTTAACTTCAAAAGAGACTTTTTGTAAAAAGATTTGACTAGCGGGAGATGATCCGGCTACCATTTTGAAGAATGGGAGCTAAACTAGAGAGAAAAAGAAAAAGCAGTTGATGGGCAGTTGAAGAAGACCTGAAAACGCAACAAAAAGTATGCTGGATTCTCGATGACGTCACAAAATACCCTGGTTTTAACTTCTATTGCAAACTGGTTTAATGCAACATCAATAACGAGAGCGTTTTCGATACGATGCCACTAATGTGATATTATCGATAGTGTATCCAATCTGTTCGCAATCGAAGTTACGACAAGGGTTATCTGTGACGTCATCGAAAATCGGGCATAGATTTTATTGTATTTTCAAAAGACTAAATGTCATCAAGTCCTGCCTGAACGGTTACCTGAGGTGTGCGCCAAATTCAATTGGAAGGGTCAGAAAATTTTGTAAAAACGCAACCCCTCGGACAACCCCTCAGACAGTAGGGAGAAAAGATGCTTTGAATATATTCTTAAATTCTACTGATAATAGCAAAAACATGCATTTCTAAGTACGTTTCCCCACTCCCCACAAACAGAGAGTCACAGCCAATCAACAACAATATGTTGATAGACATGAAAGTCGATAGACCATGCATTTGTTACCTACTTTCGATCAATGGTGGATTCATTCCAGCAAAGGGCCTAAACATTTTGACCTTCCCAATCCCTCGCCGTGGGATCGCGCCTTCTGCGCACGTTCGTCCGACTTTGGCCGACGGTGCACGTGTGTTCCCAACTTTTTGCATAAAACTCCGAATTTTCCCAACACAAGTTCCATTTTTGTACACATTTGAAGCAAGATTTTGTGGGCACTTCACGCGCCGCAATTTGCAAACCCTGAAGCAGTACGGTAGTGCTCGCAAATCAGTTTGGAAACTTTTCCAAGCTGTGTAAAAGAAGACAGAAAATTTGTCCAATGCTGACACTAGATCTTCGAGTGACAGCTACGGTTCAGTTTTCTTAGTTTTTTGGGGGAAATGGAAAATTAAAATTTTCGTTCAATAGAAGCTCTTAATTTTGAAATAAACACGTTTCGGAGACTCGACATCGAAGAGCCTTAATTGGCAAACCCTTTTGATAGTCACCGTGCAATGTCAGTTATGTTAATAGGAAGTGCACATTCTTCGCAAACTTTAAAAATTTCCTCACATGAACCACGACGTAGTTTTTTCTGCAACTTTCAAGTTTCATCTTTTGAAATATCCATTCAAAACGGACAAAATTTGGGCGCGCTTCCAAATTTTGGGCATGCTGCCTGCTCCGCAATTTCGTTTCTGTTATTGTATTGTTTCCCATTTTAAATAAGATCGGAAACTTTGGGTGCTTCCCATCTGCCCATCCTGCCATTCTAGCTGCACCACCAGCATATAGGTCTACGTCATCAGTTAAATTGGAGTATTAAGTGTAGCTTAGCCAAAATAATAATTTTCATATGTGAAAGAAGAACGCAATTTACTCTGGGTGGTGAAAATTTCTTTCAGATCGGACGTGTATTTCTCGAGATATAAGCAAATTAAAGGCATATTTTCATCATCCCAAACAGCTCCAATTCTCCCAACCTACTTACTTCTAGCCCCTCCCACATTTATCTAAAACTCATCTTTATCCGGACACAATCCTAGTTTATTGCTTCATGGCTTGTCCCAGTGGCCATACAAGTCCATAATGTGTAATCAAGACACCCTCAGTGCCCATGTTGTGTAATTTATCTATGATGCATTGTTTGAATGTGATGCCAATCAAAGAGCTGTACCAAACGAGAGTTTTGATTGTCGCATAATGAAACTGTAGTTTAGGGTGACGAATGACTGCCTTTAAGATACTAGATTTGTGTTCCAAAGTGAGATGAGGGCAGCAGAGATTTTACCACTTCACTTCCTCACGTTGACAAAGAATGCTTTATTTCCCTTTGTTTTTTCAGACTGCTCTGTCGACCTTGATTTTAATAGGATTAGGATCTCCCCATGGTGCTCGTAAAGTTTGAAAAGCTGTCATGCTACTTATGCAATCACATTTTGATAATATGGGACTGTTGAAGAGAAAATAGACTTTAAATTTTAAAGAAAAACAAAAGACTGTCCATTGATGTGAGGATATGATGTCATATATGATTGCTTCAAGTTCACTATTTTTTGAAAATGAGACAACTGTACTTTCTCATATCTTGAGAACCACATTTCATTGCAAATTTTACCAAAAAGCTGAGACTAAGTTCCTCCTTAACATACCAAACCTTGATGTGATCGTAAACCCATCTTTTAACTTACTCTGGCAAAAAGTGAGTTAAAAGAGACTTACCGGAGTTACTCCGACTGTTTCTTCCTAATAGTCAAACGGTTGAAACCCAATCTTATCTTCGCCACCATGTTTCCTGTTATCTGGTTACACGCGGAATATGTTCAGAGAATTCGTTATCTCACAACTCAAGGCAGACTAAACGATCCTTCAAAAGACTTTCTAGTGTCTAACTAAGAGCCTCCGCTCCACTTCTAAGAATTTTGAAATGTAGGGGCCTTCCACGTCTCGCTTTTTATCCTATTTTCGGTGGATCATTCATTAAATATCTACCGTGAACTGGTGAAGAATGTATTTTTCATAACTCGTCACGTTTGTTTTTATACTAGTAATTTCTGTTATGGGAACTAGAAATCCGAAAGGTTTGACAGGGATGAAGGTCCTGCAAATGATGTTATTGTTGGGTCCACGGTACTGTAGGCTCTACAAACGAACTGGTTTTACTGTTATACTGTTACATGCATGATTTCATTCGCGTTTGAAAGTGCAAGATTCCATACCAAAATTGTGGGTGCCCACACTCTGAGAGCAGACGGACACCGAAGCTACGTCGTTGGAGAGAGTGATTCTACTAATAGTCAGTGAAACGCCCGTTTGGGTGCTTGTCCAAAATAAAGACTAATAGTTTAATACTAATAGAATGCATCAAGGACCTTGTGACATGGCAGGGTTGACTTTGAAACACCTAGCTACTTACAGTATTTGGGTTTTCCAAAATGTTTTGATGAAGTAGAAGACAGCTCAGAGGTAAACCAGGTTGGAAACCAGGTTGGAAACTGGGCCGTAACGCTATCTAACTAACTAGACGTAAACTGCTCCCCATCGTATGTACAATATCCAGACGGAGCAGCCTTTTGTACCAAACTTAATGTTATGCGTAGACACATTGAATCTACCTTTGTTTCTTTGTTGTCGTGCACTATCAGTCTATTGTGCTTGACTTTGTCTCGGTCCAGGTATTTGTAGTTATTCAAGTTGTCCGACTCAGGCCATTGGCAAAGGTATTAAACTTGTTAGACTGCTTAGGAGGTTACAGTGCTCGCAACTCCACCCTCCTCAGTTAGCCAAACTAAGGCAATGGTTTGAGCTTGTCAGGCCATGCATGCTATGACCCAGGGCGGTGTCAGGGGGGCAACGACGTTCCCTTTATATGCAAGAAAATGTGAAAAAGAAGAAAATAAAAAGAAAAAGAGAAAGAAGGGAGCTCTTAACTCACGCTTAACCCCTCCGTCAAAATACAAATGCCCGGTGTTGCACTTTCTATATGACGTAGGCTAAGGTCTGAAGATTCGGAGGTTGTTCAGTTACAGTGTTGAGTCCTTTGAAGAGGTAAAGCTTCCTTGAGAAGTAGGAACTCAAGGCTTCGGAAGTATTTGTTTGGCTCGTCGCTTCTTTGAAGGCCGGGGTAACTCCCCCTCTTTTTCAGTACAAAATTGATATCCCTGCCAGAGTGGGAAGGTTGCAGAAAAGTCTTGGACAGGCTATCATGTTGTCAGGTTACAAAAGCCAAGAAGAATAAAAAAAAAACAGAAAAGCTCCATTTATTCAAATGGTTCAAAAAATAAATCACCGCACTACAGTATTCTGCCAAAACAATTACACATACAGCAACTTTTCAAACGGTTATACAGTTTCGGCAATTGGAAAATATAATAATTAAAAGCAAATGTGTGTCTATGACCTTGTTCCTCTCAACAATATGAGCGTACGTTACTTTTTTAGTTCTCAGGAAGCAATTTCTTACGTAATCTTATACAATAATCGAAATCATCATACAGAAAGACGTAGTTAATTAGAAGCTCCTAGCAATAAAGGATTAGTTATCGAAATTACAAACACCATTACACATATCGAAAGCCTTTCCACCTCTACATAGGACACCGCTTATTTCTTTTTAGTTTTATTTTGTTAAGTATACTTTTCAATTATCATTGCAAATTTAAATTTGTGGAAAAAATCATCTATTTTTGGCAGCTTGCCCTGTATTCAATATCTACAAATTGTTTTTTCCATTTTTCATGGCTAACGGTTGGTTCAATAAGGCTTTACGCTTCATTTGTAAATTACAAATAAATTGGGAGTAAATTATCCTTTCTTGCTGGGTCAACAAGTTGAAACCCTGCCATTTTCCAGCTTCGAGTTGTACTAAGAAATAAACCGAAAACCAGGAGGGAAGGGGAATCTTTCATCTGGAAATGATGTATAAATCTATTTCAAAATCTAGTGGTTTTCCTTCATGATCAAATAGTCTCTTACATATAATACATTCTTCTTATAGAGCTAGGGGTACATAACAACAGAATTATAAATTCGTATGAAACTGTTATTCTAGAGAATTTGATTGCCGAAATTCTCACCACGCTACAACAACATCCTTTATAAAGATATTATTTAAATCTGTGACATCCTTTACTAATGAATTACACTGAACTGCTGAAAAAACTGCTTTCCTACAAGTGACAGAGACATATCCCAAAATAGTTTCCAAGGACCAATTGAAATAGTACAATACCTTTTTACCCACGTACATTTGAGGCTAATAATAAAGCCACCTTTACTAGTTTATTTGCAGAGTTTGTGAGTACGGAACTTTTGATTTTGTCTGGATTACCAGACCAAATGAAATCAAATATTATTCTTGATTTAATTGACTACACTTCAGTACACAATATTCCTGGTTTTCTCTTTTTGATTGACTTTGAAAAAGCTTTTGATACTTTGGAGTGGAATTTTATTCAAGCAACTCTTAATTTTTTAATTTTGGTTTAAGTATTAAAAATTGGATAAGTACTGTTTATAAAAATGCACATGCTTGTGTGCTGAATAACGGCTACTCCACAGGTTTTTTCTCCATTAAAAGAGGGGTTCGTCAGGGTTGCCCCCTCAGTCCCTATTTATTTATCCTTTGTGTCGAAACTCTTTCTCTTAAAATAAATCAGTCAAAAGAAATAAGGGGAAGTACCATAGGAGCTGCAGAAAATAAGATCCTCCAGTATGCCGATGTTACCACATTTATTTTAGACCATACAAGAAAATCCCTTTGTGGAACCATTGACATTCTTGAAAGATTTAAGAGGGCATCTGGTCTTAGCATTAATAGCTCCAAATCTTATCTTTTTCCGCTTGGCGCCTTCATTAACAGAAGGCCATTTTTTGTAAATGATTTCAATTTTAAAAAAACATTAGGTCCCGTTAATATGCTAGGTATTGTTTTCACCCACAGAGGGGACGATTTATTCCGACTTAACTACCAACCTAAATTGTCCCGGCTTAAAAGCACCCTTCGTATATGGGCTAGTCGCGACTCAACTCCCATCGGGCGAAATATTATCGTTAAAAGTTTTGGACTCTCACAATTAGTATACCTTTTCCTTGTCCTTCCAAACCCCCCAATTTCGTTTATTAAAGAGCTGGAAGGCACTATTTTTAACTTTATTTGGGCAGGGAATCCTGATAAAATAAAACGATCTTCTATGATTAATCCAAGTGGTCAGGGTGGCTTGAAAGTTACCCATATAGGTACTTTCATTAATAGTCTTAAGTGTACTTGGGTTCATCGATATGTAAATGCCACGAATGGGCCATGGAAATCATTCTTTGACTCTAATTTAATTATTTATGGTAAGAAACATTTTTTTAATTGCAATTGCAGCCCACGAGACGTAAAAAATATTGATAATACCTTTGTAAGACAGGTTATGGAGGCTTGGTGTCATGTCTCTTACTCAAATCCTCAGAGCGATTATGGTATTCAACATATATGGAATAATTCGAGTATTCGTGTAAATGGTAAAATTGTTTTTTATTCTAAGTTATTTGAAAAGAAGGTTCAGTACGTTAGTGATTTGTTTGATGATACCGGTAGACCCCTAGCTTTTGAAGCGTTTATTACTAAGTTTAACATTCATACTTTACCTTTCACTTTATATTGGGGTCTAGTCCAGAGTATACCCCTTCACTGGAGACAATCTATTCATAAAGCTAAAGCTAATAAAACGAATGCTAATGAAGAGTTACTCAAAAAATACTGTGTACAAATAGAAGTTCACAATTGATATATAATATTTTATTGAACAAAGTTACTGAAACGCCTACAGCATGTACCAAATGGTTAGCCACTTTCGACGACATTTCAACTGAGGATTGGGAACCTTTTTTAACATCCCCTGGTGCTCAACCTCTGACCCAACCCTTCATTATTTTCAGTTCATGTTCCTTCATAGAATCCTTCCAACAAATAAACTACTTTCCTTGATGGGTAAAACAGATAATCACCTTTGTACCTTTTGTGAAACTGAAATTGAGAGCATAGACCATCTGTTCTGGGATTGTAGATTCACCTCAAGTTTTATTTTGGATGCTGAAAATTTGTTTTTGAGGAAACAGTTCTTTTTTTCAAAGAAAGATTATTACTTTTGTTATGCTCGCCCCAATCACCCATACAATTTTCTAACAATGCATATGAAGAAATTTATTTTTGATTGTAAGTTGAGTAACAAGAAACCGTTAATAGACAATTTTTTTTCATGAATTTAAATTCTTAGTAAAAGTCGAGCAAAGAAAAAGATTTCAAGGTAAAAAGAAAGTAAATTTTAATGATCTGGAAAGATCATTTTCTTTATGCCCAAGCCTGTTTATTTGATCTCATATTTCTTACTTAATCTGTTATTTGTAGTCTTTTTGGACACAAGGTTCTTTGCATTATCCCTATACCATTTTGTACCATTACGGAACGATATCAGATAACGATTTTTATATATATATTCTTTTGCTATTTGTTTACACTTTTATATATGGAGGTTGGAAGTCAAATTGTTCTTCGGGGAAGGTGGCAGCTTGACGATTGGTGATTGGTTTTTTAATTGTTTCTTTTTCCTCATTGATCAAATGAATTATTTTGACAAGACCCTTTTTCATGTTCCCTGCTTTTCATGTCTTTTCCTATTTTATCTTATAAGACGGTGTCCGTTTGGCATTGAAAATTTTCTGTACTATTTCAATACCTTTGTAGTTGTACCACTTAAGCTCATTGTAAAGTAAACATAAAGAACAAAATTAAGAAATGTATAAATTATATATACTGTATACACCAAGTTAACTGAATTGTAATAAAGGAGAAATAAAAGCAAAAAAAAAAAATGAATAAACTTAAAAAAAAAAAGAAATCAAATATTATACACTCAATTTCTTTGATAAATGGCATCGATGGATTAGGTAAAACAAGGAATAAAAATACAAGCTGGGAGAGTGCAAAGTTTCGGCACGTAATACAAGTCGTAGAGGTCCTCCCTATTTGGGGTGAAAGAATACCCAGGACAGTCACTGGCCGGTGCATGAAAACTATATCAACATCACAAACAAATGCGGTTTGATGGGTTACAAAAGGACCAACGGGAAAAAAGACTAGATTTTGAAAAATTTATAAAGAGGCCTCTTTTAAATTATATAATACTGATAACAGTGTCGTTTTTAAGGACTCTACGGGACCATCAATAAAACAGAAGTGTCGTCAGCGTACTGCAACAGTTTAAGCTAGTAATACCAATAGAAATGCCTTCAATATTATTATTCCTATTTACCTTTATAGCTAAAATTTCAACTGCTAGTATAATAAAAAAGAGCTGAGTGGACATCCTTGTCTTACACACCTCGTTGTACATCAAAAAAAAAAAAAAAAAAAAAAACAGTGGGTGGAGGACCACCACCCACTTAATAAAAGAAGTATTAAGTGTAAAATAAGTTAGGTTCTTATGCATAAATTCCATTCGAGCATGTCAAAAGATTTCTCAAAATTGGCCTAAAAAGATAAATCCAACTGGGGATATTTTTTATTTTCACAGTAGTCTATGATGTCTAACACAATTAACACGTATTTTTCCCCAATAATCCTGTTACTAAGAAAACTAGTTTGCTGTGCATGGGAGTTGTGAGTTGTGATTTTAATCTCGAAGCTATTGCCTTTGCACCAATTTTGTAAACTGTATTAAGCAAGGTTATTGGTCTATAATATTTTAGTGAAGTTGATTCTTTCTGGGGCTTCAATGAATTCCCAAGCGTAATAATACCCCTTGTTTGTTCTTTCGTCAAACTACCCACCCAATGACCGAAGTCGAGGGAATCGACTAGTATAGTTGTCCAATCAAAGGCCAAATATGTTATAAAAATTAGTAGACAATCCATCACTACCAGGGGCTTTGTAATTTTTCATTGTCGAAAGACTTGGAAGCATTCCTGCAGTGTAAGTCTACTATCACTAGCCGGAATGTTTTCCAGTCTATCTGGTTGAGGGGCAGATCATCAAAGAAGGGGTCTGGGGGTACATGTATTTGAAGTATACAAGGAGGCATTACTTTTGATGTAATGGAGAATATCTTCTTTACTTTCCAACACATTTTCGTTTTCATCGACTCATTTGTAAATTACATTAAGATATTTGTTCCTTTTTCTAAGTTTAAAAAATACTTGGATTTTTTTCACTTACCTCTACCCACCTGGCACGAGAACATTTTATTGTACTCTGTAATTTAGAATTATAATAAACCAGGAAATTCTCTTGGTTCCTTCTTAATTCATCCCTCGTAGCTTGATCCTCATAAATATGGTGTCGTTGTTCAAGCATATCGATTTGGTCAATTAACTCCTGTTCTTTTTAACGGCGCTCGGCTGCCTTTTGCTTTTAGTACAAAATACTTCTGTTTCGGATTCTCAACTTTATAAACTACCAAAGAGTGGAAGGGGTGTCGTCAATGGTGTCAGCAATAGTTTTACGAATAAGAACATTGATTATAAATATATAGGCTACTTAGAATCATCCAAAAGCGAGTTATTTAACTTCAAATACCTTCGTCTTCCATCAAATAAATGAATAGATACAGATAAACGGAAAAACTAATGAGCAGGCTGAATACCGGGAAAAATCACAATATCCTTAACAGTATTGTAAAGCATGCCTAGAAAGAAGAACATAATCTAACCTGCAGTATAAGCAAGGGGTGACATTAGAAGCCCAAGTAAAGATCTTTTAGTAAGGGTTACGTTCTCTTCAAGCATCAGCTAGGTCAAAGGTATGCATTAATTCTAAGCATCTATATTAAAACGGGCTTTAAAATTAGTCTTAAAGGGCCAATCCTCTCAAACCAAACTACACTTCTTCTGGGCTGGGGGGGGCTACAGAAACTCTCCATTGGCCCAGCATTTTGATTGACTGTTAATTCAAACAATGCAGATTACCAAAGCTTATATTACAAAGTATGAACTGTACTGAGAGTGTTTTGGTTATACACCTAGAACTTTTCTTAACTCGCCCTGAAGCAATAAACGGAGATTGTGACTGGATAAGGATGAATTTCAGACAATTGTGGGAGGGGCTGAAGTAAGAAGGTTAGGGGAACTGGTACTGTTTAGGGTGGGAGAACTGGGCCTTTAAATTCCCTCCCTTTTTATCCAGTACAAAATTAAAGGCAAAGTTGAAATCCCCTTTTAAAGCGGCTCCTTGAGTTGATAGCAATAACTTAATGAGAGTGTAAAAGGGTGTGTACCACATGACAATGCTTACAATTAGCATAATGAGTCAGTCTCATATCCAATAGTTACTGGAAAAGGTAAAATTTTGAATTTTTTGGTGTCCTGACTTGTAACGGTTTTGTGTATAATCTGAAAAGTGTCTGGTCACACATTTTTGAAAATCGAATTGAGCTGTTCAATACTCACTCATAAAACAGTTATTTGTAAGTAGGATATGAAGGTTGTCTTAGTTGGACCATTTGTCATTAGTACGTGAAGAAAATTTAACAGGTTTGGAAAAAAAATTGTTGAATTCATGATTCAACTCAATGAGCCGCTTTAATAATAATGGTACCATCATGAAAGTTGCTAATACGATGAGACAAGCATTAAGAAAATCGGATCGTCCACATGTGGGGCCCCCAAAGTGAAAGTGCGGTCACTTGTTTTAGATCTATCAAGACGGACCGGTCATGTGGACTAATATCTGTTTTGTTTATTTCAAATGCAAGACTTGGTGACAACAGACAAGGTAGTGAAGGCGGACCCAATAGACATCTATAGTTATTCGCCGCTTACAACCACGAGAACGTACAAAGGATGATCGACCCAGAATACGCCAGAGAATAGTCTAAACTGTTACCTTTGATTGGCTTGAAGTAGGACGGTGTCTACCAAATGATGGGGTTCTTCCACCCTAACGTAGATGCAGAAAAAGAATGAAACAAATTTGGACCCACTATTTAAGAAACTTAGCTATCGAGGGCCGGAAAGATGTTTTTAAGTATTTTCACAATTTGTACATGACTTTACAACTTGAAAACTAGTCAATTTCCAGACTTCAACTCCCCAAATCTCCTACAAATACCAGCATGTCCCTGCAATGAGCTTCACACGCCGCTGATTTTAGAAGTTATGCCTACAAATCGTAAAGATTGTCCCACACAAAAGAATCACTTCTCGATTATTCGAATTTAAAGGGCCAATCCTCTCACCCCAAACTGCACTTCTAGTATAGGGTACCAGAAACTCTCAATAATTTGGCTCAGCTTTTCGATTGACTGCTAATTCAAACAATGCAGAGTACCGAAGCTTATATAGCAAAGCATGAACTGTTTGAGAGTATTTTGATTAAATACATGTTGAGCTTTTCATACTCACCCTGAAACAGTAAACTGACATTGTGTCTGGATGAGGGTGAATTTCACACAATTGTGGGAGGGGCTTAATTAAGGAGGTTAGGAGAATTGGTACTACTTGGGATGAGAGAATTGGGCCTTTAAGCAGGACTTCGTAGGTTAAATCGGTTATACTTCGAAATGACATGTTAATCTGCGAACAAACAACAAAATGCCCATTTTTTTTTCAAAATACTTGATTTTGACGATTTCATATTTTGTGACTACACAATTGGGAGTCTTCCCCAAGTAATGCGTCAAATCATTATGCTCAATTTCACAAGGTGTGAGCAAAAGTTATAGATCAAAATAAAACTAATTCTTCTCCTCCTGATAGCTATGATCGAGCTCTTAGCAAAACACTTAGCCTTGTAAATATATTTGTGGCTACAAATACTAATCTTCTTAATTATGTAAATTTGGAATGAAAACTCTTCTTGACCCCATAGATAACACCCCAATAAATTGATGATTTTTCACCCTCAAAAGAGGGTGTGCCCAATCAAAAAGGAAAAGCTTGGTGTGAGGTGGTATGAGCATCTCATTATTTAGTTAGACCTTAAAACACAACTCCGAATACCGCTACTACATGCAACAAAATCCCTAAAAATTGCAGCAAACAGACTGATCCAAGTTTATGAAAGCAATATGCAATAAAAGGGCTTGGAGGGGCTGGAGTGATTAATTAATAGTTATTCATCAATTGGATGGAAACAAGGCTGTAAAACTGCATCTGACCTAACCTAACAGCATCGTTCATCATAGACTTACGGGGGTAATTTTCTATGAGGGGCAAGAACATTTTTTGCCCGAATTATGTCACCGTTTATCATGTTTTGCCCATGTTTTCCCCGGATAGATCGAATGCTTTTGTAAGAATTGGGAGGGCGAGTTCCCCATGCACCCCAGACTCGTACGTCTATGTTGTTCATACTCTAAAAACGTATCTAGGAATGAAACGCATTTCCCTACATTGGAAACACGTCACCGTACTAAACACTGATATTGTATTCCTAAACATTACGTGCTTCATTCCTAAAAAACTATCTGTACAATTCCTGAACGTGTCTAGACTGTAAGAGTGAACGTGTTTCTAAAGTGTTTAGAAAAGAGTTTGATTCCTAAAAAAGTACCTCCGCGGAGAAGGGATGAAGGGGAGGGAGTCGGGAAAACACTCACCTGGGTTCACGCTGTGTAGTTTATTGATTTCATAGTAAGGAATTCATTTGGACACATAGGCCTAGATGATTCTTCTACAGGGTGACTGTAGATGTCATTCATGGATAGGGATGTCCTTCGCTTTGCGATACCCAACCACACAGGTTCGCCAATGAGACCGGTTGAGTAAACTCTTCCAGTTCTGCTCCAAGGAGGGCTAATTTACGTCCCCATCCGATAGATGAGATTAGTATCCCTAGTCTTTCATTTTACCACTCAGGTTTTAAACAGATAGGAGGCCTGAAGTACCTTGCTATGCGCAACTGCTTCAAGGTGAGACTTTTCTCGTAAAGACTATTTTGTAGAGGCGATTTCACTTCAGGCAATAACCTACGCTTTTTTGCCAGAACCTAGTAATATGTCTTGTGAAGCTTATTTTTGTTGATCACTTCTAGCTTTTTCATTCATTCCCAGATTTTACGAATACATCATGCTTTACAAAACCAATACAACGTACACCATTAACCTTAACTATGGTACGTGCACTATCTCACGACTGAAGCAACCGTGGCAAAATCACACCATTCCCAGTGATGCAACCCTTGAAGATGAATATAGGATGGGTGACCCTCGATCGAACTTTTATGTCCAGGAATGGTCTGACAGACTCCCCGCTAGAAGAAGTAAGTGTTAACCTCGAAATTTGATATTTTAAAAACCTGTACTAAAAAATAGGAAGTTGTTAGAGTAACTCCGTTCTAAAACACTTCAACCTGTATTGTCTATTGTAGAGAGTCTCAGTTGTCAAAATAAGATCACCACCACGACTGAAGGGAGTACACCTCCATTAATTTCTCCATTGACTAACACACTATTTTGCCTTCATTAAATGTCCTCTGCCGCCTTGTCAAAGTTCACATCCCCCTAAAGCTACCCCTCAAATGAAAGCCAAGGAGTTCGCCAATCATGGCATTTTCACCATAGCATGACCGTTTAGATTTTGAGCAACATGGGGAAGAAGTTTATGGACTCTGCACCCGTCTCTATTAATCCGGAAAGTGGCGGGAATTACCTCTTTTTCGCACTCAGTACTGAAATGGTCTAGCTAATTAAACATCAGTCCATCATAATTTCGCATCACTTACACATTAACATCTCCTCTTTCATATCCACGAAAAATAAGGAGGAATTAATTGTTCTAATATGAGCAGTTTGCACTCAGAGGACTTAAAATTGACGGCGTCCTTTCGAACTACTTTTGCCGGGAGGGTCGTTCTGCTAATGGTGATGTGCTTCCTGAATTGGGGCTGCCCAGCCGATTGAAAATGATAGAGGGCGCTTTCACAAGCGTCCTACCAGTTGCTCGAAACGTAAGAGCAACCGGTAAGTTAACATCGCTTATTACTGTCGTCTAAGCCTGCGTACTTCAGTCTTCAGTGAAATAAACTCCAAAAAGAATAAAGAGAGCTATCACGGTACTCTACAAAGTTGTTGCTAACTCTCTTAATTCCTTAGATTGATTGATTGCTCAATTACGCCCTCAATTAGGAGTCACAGCGCCATTTTGGATTGAAACCTAGCAGGTAGCTTATCACCAAGTCCTTTTGACTTACACAACAAATGAGGCTTCTTCTGTGCCTCCGGGCTCCCAGTAGAAGTTTTCAATCGGGATATGCCACCCCTCTGATCGAAGCTCACGATAAGGGCTCTCATGGCACTTTCAAATTTCCATACCCATTACCACTGAAATTTTGAACTATAGAGTCTTAAATGATAGGTATGTGTTTCCCGCCGTAATAGTTATTCAGGGAGGGCATTTCATAGAGCAGAGAAATACAATACAAAAATAGCACTAAAATTGGTCAACTTGCTTTTAAATTTGCATTTCAACTCATTGTCTACAAAATTCAAATGAGTAACACAGTCAGAAACAAAAAACCATAATTTTTAAAGGCACTTCATCTGTCAGTAAACATTTTCCCTGGTACGAGTATTGGAGTAAGTGGCCCGCTACCTGTATGGCTTATTCAAAGAGCAGGATATTATCCTGCTCTATGTGTTTATTTTATCTCTTTAGGAACCCAAAGGTATTATAAACGTAGATCCCAAACTCCTATCCCTATAGTGTTGGACGCGCTGCCTCATGGAGGCTCACACGAAGATGCGAAAAGCCCAGGTCACAATACAGCGATATCGATCGGATTAACGTCCGATTTTTGCGCGTTTTACTTAAAATCTCCTCCATACATTGTCGGAAAGAGCTCAAAATTGTTGAATAGTTCCAGTATGGTTTGTCTCATGATATCTGTTATTTCAGTAACACATTCGTGGCTTTAGGAATTTTCCCTTGACTGCTTGACCAAAGAAAATGGAACAATTCAATCTCACGAAATTTGACCCATGTATGACGAAATTCTCTTACCTCTGATTTTTTTCAGGCGAAAGCTGGATTGGTATATATACAAATAAAACAAATGGCTGCTGGCCTGTGGTGGAAGTCTTCACCGACGACACCGTCGACCCTCCCGTTTCCTTGACCACACGTTTCTTTGACATCACACCTGGGATAAAGAACATGTCCGTCTTTGTCCCTCCCTCCAACTGCACCTATTCAGATGACTTTGATCCTCCTATCACCCACCAGTATGTTGAGATTAAGGCGATGGACGTGGAATATCTTGGCCCCATTTATACGTTTTACAATTACATCAAGTCCTGGCTTTAGTTTTTTCATTCATTAACATCCACGGAAAGGAATGGCGTAACGTTTGAATAGACCCTATGCATCATATGACAAAAACAGAAATTAGCCCTCCTGTAGATTTAGTTGCTCTCGGACAACTAAATTTGTGCGAGTGTGAAAACAACGTATGAGTGCACTTGAGTGCAATGTGGGTAAGACTGGATCCATAGGCCTATAGTCGACATTGAGAGATAATTTCAACTAAGTACGTCTTTGTATATGCACTCAGAGTCGCTGCATGCTGCATGTAGGCCAGGGTGCATTTCATGTGAAGCCTTTGCCGGACGTGCGCCAGGATTTTCGTGATCGTTCGCCGGGATTTCTGTAAGAGTGCATATACAATGCATATCAATCCGTAGGTGTGCGTACATACGTACATTATACATGACTGTGATGCATACACGTACACCATAAATTGGCAATGCGAGCACATGTATATATAATGCACTAAATGCACTCTGGCATGCGGGGAGCCCAGGCGCGGAACTATGGGGAGGCTTTCACGGCCTCATCCCTCCCCTTTTCGCCAGATCAACAATAAAACATACGGGAAATAAGCAGGTCAACTCCCTCACATCGATGCTTTATCTTAAGTCAGCCACCCTTTTGGGAATGTCTGGATCCGCGCCTGGGGCCTATGCCACTGGCTATACATAAACTTATATAGTTGAAATCATCTCACAAAGTCGACTTCCTGAGCAAAAGATGTCAACATGGTGACATGAAATCATCTCACTATTTCGACTAGGCACAGGATGAAGACATGCTAAGATGAATTATCTCACCATCATGACATTAGCATGACTGGCACTTTAGGAGCTCCTTAACCAGGTTACTATGCACTGACATTTTGTGTATCCCACCGTATGCACCATAATTCCACGCGGCAACGAATTACCGAACTCGCTCATTTTCATGTGTTACATGCGAGTCTGAATACCCATAATTTGCTGTGATCTCTTTTCACTTAGCAAAAGTAGTCTAATTTTTTAGAGAGCGAAGTATTAGAATAATGTAAGGTAGATGAATATTAATCAGTTTTGACATTCTTTTAAAATCACATATTTGCCGGAGAGTAAGAATATTTGCAAAAAGAACCGCGTCTTCTATAGAATGACAGATGTATGCTAGTGAGGTAACAGAAAGTGAGATTACAAGAATAGTGCATGTTGGAAAACATGCTGAGTTTCAGTTTAACTGTAATATTAAGCGAATGCTTTACCTGTCATTAATTATATACAATCGATTGAAAATACATTATACAACTGCAGAATATGGCACTGTTTTACTTTTTCGGCAATTATGGCCCACACTGTTTTATGCGTATGGTCTGAGTATAAATCTTTGCCCGAGTAGAAGGGCCATTGATCGAATGAGAAGGGGATATCGGCCTTTAAGATATTGCTGGGCAAACCATGTCGTATTTGAATCCTGAAATAATCCGCATTCCCAGAAAATACATTTCTCCACTCCCCAATTCAGTAATCATTTTGTCAGACTGTCATTCTCCGAAATTTATTAATTTGCTGAGCCCCGATTAATGAAAGCGACCACACCTAGCCTACTAGTAGTGAACAACATGCCAATGCAGAAGTTTTTTGTTTGTATATTCGTTGTGTGTCTTTGACGGAGAGCGCGTTGCCTGCGTGACCTATGCGCTTGTGTTTGTGTAGATGAATTGCTCATAAAGGATTCCGTTCCGGGATGCGATCCAGGCTTGCGGTTAATACCCCTCCAAGATTGATTGACACCCCTGCCAGTTTAGTGGTTAAATTTGTTAGGCTCATTGGTTCTAGTGGGCCCGTGCCTCAATGGCGTGGTTTCCGTCCTGTTGAATGTAAGGACTAGTTTTTTAAGCTCCTTGGATGAACGGACATACCTTACGGCCACATGTACTGCGTTTTCGAAGTAGGCTACAATATTCAAATGATCACAACAATATACACCTCAACAAAAGTTTAAGGGCAAGAGCAGTCGTACCAAATTTCATTTGAAGCAACGACTAAAATCTCACGGTTTTCTCTATTTCTGTTCAGTGGCGGCGCTACGAGGAGGGCAAGAGAGGAAATTCTCCCACACCAGATTTAGTCCTTGACTTCCCCCCCCCCCCAAGTTGGGTCTGTTGGGAGTTGGCTTAACCCAAAACAGTAATTTACAGAGCTTCCAGGGACTTTCCCCCCTGTAGCCCCACCCCAAGGAACGGGCCCTTTGGGCTCGGTTTCACGCTGCGTCCGAAAAGTTTTTTCCCCTAATATCCTTTCCCCTTAGTTTCCCCCATTTTGAGTCTTTCTTAAGCCGCCAATACTCTTTATTATTTACTTCTCTTCAAAATATCTTTCATATTTTAAAAAAAACTTCAGTATTGCATGTCAAGGTAAAACAAGCAGTTGTTCGTAGTAAAATTCACATTTGAGAAGAAAATGTCACGTGTCTCAACAACCAGTTATAAAACCGGACAGTGTCCTACACCAGTTCCCAGTTGAGAAGGCTACTCTTGCCCTTTGACTGTAACCCCTAATAAGTTCTCTTACAGATCCTCCTCTAAATTCCGGAGATTGTTTGACAGTTTGTCAATCATGCAAGACCAAATATGTTAGGAAACAGATTTTGCTATGGTACCCACCCCCGGACTACGTACGCTCTGCGAAAACTGAATAACTATCACATTTTTAACTAAATTTTTGACCAATCAGAAGGAGGGGCCTATTAAGGCATGTTTAGTACTGAATTACCTGCTCTTTAGATCTGTCAAAATGTAATCCGACACAATGACGTATTTAAAAGACCCACCCAACTCCGATTGTGCAACTAATTCAGCTGTGAGATCGCTGTTGTAGGAGAAGCACCAGTGTACTCTGGTATAACCTGTTCTTTGAACGGCAATTGTCCCCCTGTGGGCTGGTGTGTAGACTACGCCCGCGGTTATTACCCACCGACTAAAGGGAAGGACTTGAACCATTTTATATGACACTATACACTACAATTGTGTTGGTGTGTCATTAAATCTCGTCTAACTGAATAGCAACTCGGTAATCATTCACTTGTGGACACCATGGTATACAAGTACTACCACGCTTTCATTCGTGAACCGGCTTAAGGAGTGCAACCCGACAACTCCAAACCAGAAAGCCCAATAACTTAGTGATTCCTTGCCGTTGAAATGTAAGCGTGTTTTTTTTTTTCAAATTGACAGTGAAATGTTTTTCAAATTGACAGTGAAATGTTTTTTAAATTGACAGTGCTCCATAATGTACCCACAAAGTACAAATGCAAGGCATCCAAGCTTCCTACATTGAGATCCCAGATGACCTTTGACCACCTAGAACTACGGTTCTGCTCACTATATCACATCCACAAAGTGCGTGTGAAATTTTGCAATATCCAAGACTCCGGCCATGAGAAATTGTGTAAACATGATATTGAGACTTTGACCCCTTGTGAACCCAAATAACATTGGAGCCCCACCAAAAAGAATAGGGATCAATTGTTCACTATGCATCATCTACATGCGAAGTACATGGACCCGAAAATTGTAATTGTAATTCTGTGCAAACAAGCTTGTCAGACTGGCACTGCTGACCCCAAATGACCTTTGACCTTCAAAAAATCAAGAGGGATCATCTACTCAATATGACCAATCCAAACTACCAAATATAAGGATAGTCACATGCACCTTTCTTGAGATATCATGTTTACAAGGTTTTGACCTTTTGACTTCTCGTGACCCCAAATGACCTTTGATCTCCACCAAAAACAAAAGAGATCATCTACTCAATATGGCCAACCCCCAAACCCAACACTAACCTTTCTTGAGATAACCTGTTCACAAGCAATTTCTATGGAATTTACCATATGATATCTCGTGACCCCCAATGACCTTTGACCTCCACGAAAATCGATAGGGATCATCTGCTCAATATAACCAACCGACACACCCAAAAATGAGATTAGTCACACTTACCCTTCTTGGAAATCGTTTTTACAAGCAATAGCGCCACATACACTCTGACACAAATACACATGGCATCAGCATCGCATACATTCCTTGCCTGTCTTTGGCAAGGAATCAAAAAAGGGCATCTCACGCAAAGAACTTCCACAACAAACATTTCCCATACTAGGCGAGGGCGATTGTCACCCAGTCAATTCCTAGGCATAAAAATACCAAGCAGACAACATCTCCCCTTAAAAATTTGAAACTTTCCTTGAAAGCTACTCTCCAGAATAAAGGGAGGGTGGGTGGGTTTTCAGTTTCTGACACAGATTTGACAGATCGTGACAGGAGCTATGCCAGCCCAATTGCACCTAAAAACTGCAACACAAAAAACTGTTTTTCTCTTCCTGAAACCCATTCGCAAAGGGCTTCATACCAGCATATTATTACAGTAATTCAATTGTCTGGAGTCCATTTCATTGTTTTTTCTGAGGAAGGACATAGTGCAGGGACCATTATAAGTAGTTGCACTCTAAAAACTGCTGGGCATGAGTTTAACCTACCTCACAGTCTGTGGAAAAAGAAATTAACTTAAGATAACCATGGTCAAAACAGTGCTCATAATGGGTAAAGCTTGTATACTTTGTGACTTAACTGGACATTTTTCACAAAAGGATATGAAGAAACTTTCCTCTTCTGTGGAGACATTATTCAGAAATCACTGCTTGTCTTTTCCCCCCCAAGGCAACATTTTAAAAAGGATAAAATTTTGCAGAATTTCCTTTGATTCCAGTCTTTATTAAATTTCCATTCACTATTAAGCAAAACTGGAAATACAGAGAAACCAGAAGAAAATAAACACATTTTTGTTCAACATTCCAATTTTAATCAAACATTTCATGTTACTGCCTCCCTGGTGAGGTTGAAAGTAAGCTATTTGTAAGAATGCACCAATCAGATTTCTGTGCCAATAAAGCATGAATATTCATGATTTCGAACACTACCAGCCAATGACTTACCCTGCTGATCAATATGGGAACTGTGAAAAGTTTATTTCGAAGAAAAATCTAGTTGCACCTCCCTCCTATTATCTTTCACCATCAAAGCCCAAACATGTTACTTGTTGGGAAAATACTTCAAATATCTTCTATCTATACAACTTTAAAGCATTCCTAAAGTATCATCATCAGTCTTCAAATTTCCCTTGGTTTACCCTCATTCTCCACCCTCAAATTATGATTTCTTTATTTACTCTTTCACTCTTACTCCTCCCCCCTATACTACAATTTCTAAAATCCCAGTGAGAAAGAAAAAAAAACCCCTGAAACTCATGATTAATTTGGATTGCAGTAAAAGGACCACCCCGACCCTCTACTGCCATTCCTAAAAAATCCCAGTAAGAAAAAAAAAACCTGAAACGCATGATTAATTTGAATTGCAGTAAAAGGGACTTTTACCCAAGCAAGCCTGCAACAACTGGTCTATAAGGTGTGACATGAAATATATTAATTCTATATTGATTGATGATGTGCAACTTAACACTGCTTCATCCGTCCCCCCCCCCCACTACTCCAGCCTCCCTGCCATTCAAATAACTATTATCAGTTCTTGCAAAGTGCACCAATACAATACTAAAATGACCCCAAAAATAGTCATCATAATAACAACGATAATAATAATAAAAAATAATCACTTTGCCATTTTCCAGCCAAATATTGACATGTGACAGTAATTTTTAGTCATTGTTTAAAAAATAATTTTCTGTAAATATTCATATACGCTCCAAAGGTGTGACGGAAAAAAAACTCATTTTTCATGTTGAAGTCTTAGGATCAAACATATGATCCATATGTACAATAACAGCTGGAAGGAGAGAAAGTAAAATGAATGTTTGACATCTTCTCACTGTTGAGTACTGTATAACTTTGGTGAAAGTAAAAAAAACAAAAACACCAAAAAAGTCTGAATCTGCATCATGAATATCCCACATTTACAAAATAATATCTCAAAAATATTCATTTTATATCATTTTCAACTCATTTCACCTTTAGGACATAATTTGAATTACACTAGTTGAAAGCAATGAAATTTCTGCAAGATGTATCATTTTTTGACGAATTGGGGCGAAGAGACATGCGAGGGGAAGGGGTCCTTGTAATGCTACTCCATCTCAAGTCCCTTTCCCGTGCTATGGGGGGAGGGTCATTTGCCCCCCGGTTCTGTCTTAGACCCCCACCAGCCCCCTACCCCCAGTTAGGTCAGTCAGGGATTGGGTTAACCCAAAAGAATAAACAATATACCTCTCCATAAACTACATTTTTTCATCCAGAGATATGCTTAGACCTACAAGCTTCCCTGGCCTTTCCCCCTGACCCCCACCACCAGGAATGCATCCAATGATTCCCCCCCCCCCCAACATTATCCTTTGCCCTTAGTGAGCTTTACCCCAATTTTAACATTTTGGTGAGCCACTGTCCCTTTCCTTAACTTACTAAGATGAAGGTTAATTCCACCTACAGCACTTCATTAATCTTTTTATTAATGGTTATATAAATTCTACAGAGCTGTCCAACTGTTGTGTAATCGCAATATTTTTACGTGAGACATCACTGCCCATTAACGATGTATGAAAACATAATTGAAATTATTCTACAGTGAATTCCTGCTCCCATTTGGGTTACACACTTCCTAATCCTATCCTTGCACAGGAAAAAGTTATGACAGAAAGAGAGCTATCATTATAGTCAAAGTTGGTGGAAACATGCAAAAATCATCAAATCGTGAAATCTTGTAGAGTTAAATGACTTTCTTTTTAAAACTCTGTGAGGTAAAAACAAATATTTTGCACACCCTATTAACATTCCTGTGAGTCACATATTTTGAAATTAAGTAACATACTGTTCACGTAGTACTACTGCACAAACTGCAAAATATAACAGAAATATTTTCTTCTGCTTACAGCAATTTTTCATCTCTTAAAATTTCTAACAGGCAGTTGAAGAAGCATTTCTAACATGAAGTGAGAAACCAAAAGATTATGCATTTTTCCACTTCAACAAGGTGTAACATCTTTTTAGTTCAGAAAAGTTTGAAGAAAATGTATTTTTTTTTTTGCAGCATAACACTATCATTTTCATGATCAAAACCTTTTTAATAATATTTGACAATTGATCATATACCTGTGATCTTTTAGCTGAATCCTTTGGATTTCTCCCAAATATATGAAAAGTAATCAAAAGCAACAGTAAAATGTCAAACAGTTCTCCAAATCTAATATATTAAATAGAGTCATATGGCATATACCTCCCTCCTCTAGTCAAACAAATTTAAAATGTGTGAATATTCATGAGAGACAGAATGTTTCCATCAGTTCACTACGGACAGGTACAATGTTCCCGCCAGTTTATTATTTATGTAGACTCTGTTAGGTAACAATTTCAAAATACAACACAAAAATCTGTAAAACATATTGGATATCAATTCCATTGTAACATATTATATCTAGCCATGTGACTAAAAGACTATTGTACTCACTTTCATTTTCATTTTATTTTCTAAAATATGATGAAAGGAAATGATCATATTACCATAAATTTTATCATGATCCATATTCCAGACAATCGCATGATTGTTTTAAGACTTTTAAAGGGAATGCAATTTCTTCGCAGAATGAGATACTAAGGAAACATCATGATACAAACTGATGTATGAAACAAATATGTGCACATTTTATTTTATTTTAGCTCAAAAAATGTTTCCTTCAAATATTTGCACAACACTTGGTAATACCAAACTGCCAATCCTTACAAAGCTACTTTTGATATCACTACTAAAATGTAGTATCTATTTCTAATATTTTAGACGCTGGCCTTAATATCCTTGATGAACAAACATTTATCCTAGAAAAAAAATCTTGCACTTAGTAGAACATTACCGGCATCCAGGTCAAAATTATCAACAGATCTGAACAGCATTGTACAAATTATTAAAGAAGGGCCGGCCTTAGGTGTGGTATCTTAACATGTCACATGAGTAAGGTCAGGAATGTTGAACAACAAATGACTTCCTACTCCCACCCCAACTGTTTTGGGGGCAAAATGAGCTATTTCATGAAGTGACGAAATATGGATGATGTGATGATGTTTTCTTACGTACTCATGATAAAGCAGAGATGTAAGAGAAGTAGAGATCCATTTCCTGAAACGTTGCTTAATATTCAGATTGTCGGCCTGGGGCATCAGGGAGGGGGAGGGGAGAGAGGGAGTCGTCTAAAGGGAAGGTTCCCCTTTCAGAAAACTTTGCACATCAGAAGGCCAAAGTGCAAAATAATGCTATGTTTTCTGTTTTTCAAGTAACGTATATCCAGTACAGGTTTAAAGAATTCAGAACATTTGATCTTCTCTCTAACCTTGACCATTTCAACTGTAGTGACCATGGAAAACCATTTTGTCAAGTTAAAATGGGATTTCCTGAGAATTTTGCTTAAGACTTCCAACTTCCTGAAATCAGGAAATTTCCTTAAGTCTTACATCTTTGATAAAGGAGATGTACAACAAGCAAATTTTTTTTTTTTTTTTTTTTTTTTTGGGGGGGGGGGGGGGGGGTAGGGGGGTAGGAGGATTGGGTCCAACAATACTGAAATTGCATTCAAATAGGAGTTTCGGGAGGATACCTATAGCTAGAGAGCAAAATGTCTCCCCTTCTAGTAAATGTAAATATTTCATATTTATAATGCTTTCACTTTAAATTAAGGTATTATTTTTCAAATTAAATCATTACTATGAGGAGTTTAAGTGACAATGCTTCAAACTGCCTCTATTGAGAATATTATGGAAATGCAAATTAAGCCCCCTATACGAAGTTATCAATGGCATTAAATTTTTCTAGAAGAGGTTTTATGGCTCAGTTTTGAACCCAGTGTTTCGAGTGGGGATGGCCCCAGCCTTGTTTCCAGTTGTGGCTCATTGGATTGTTTATCTCACACTCCATTACTTATTTATACTGAGCACCAAGCACAATGGCAGTAGGTTCAATTTTTGAGCTATTTAGTGTAACCTGGCCATGAGTCAAAGACCAAACCTCTACGCTGCAGGCAAGTTGGATACTTTAACTTGACCATGAAGTCTGTTAATGGGGATAAGAAACCATGTTTTAATAATTCTAAATCAAGATACAAGAAATACTCATTCTTACTGTGGATGCTCAGTATTATTTAATTAATGTCATAGGTGTATGGGAAGGCATTTCACAGGGGAGGAGGGGGTTGGAGGGTGTTTGTCCTGAAAATTTTGCAACCATTTTGACCTGTTGGCAGATGCTGCTGCCTGCCACATTGCCAACTGCACTGCCCCTTTGCCCTGAGAATACAAGTGTCAGTACCCTTAAATAAAGTGTTTTTCCTGCTGTGAGGGTTGCATCCCCTAGACCCCCACTTGTATTGTATGCTATTATTCATGTCATATCCTTGCTTTATTAATCCTGAAGGAAAAATTGAAAATATTTAAACATTACAACTTGATGGAAGTAACCCCAAAAGATTTGTCAAAGGGATCCGAACCAAGACCTGATCCAAGGAGAGGCCTAGTCCTGTATTCTCAAAGAAAAGAATTTTTTTGTAAGGCATTTGTCTCCAACCCTCCTACCCCTCGGCTCAATCTCTGCATGCTACCCCAGTCCTACCCCAGTCCCACCCCTGTTCCACCCCTTTACCTTCCTGAGAATAACCAATAAATTGTTAATTGTTCCATCTAAATTTAAAGATATCAAGGGAGAGCTCACCAATGGATGTTAATGGGAACATTTAACACATTAGATGGGAGCTGCAAGATCACAATAGCATTTCTGAAAACTAGTTTGAATGACTCAACATCCAGGGTAACAAGCTATATTTATACTGCATTCAGAGTTACATAAGGAGCAGAAGCATTCATTCAGTAAGCCCTAGGTATTACCTCCCTTACTGTAAGATTAATCTAACAAACAGAATTTTCCCTTTTACAGCTGGGAGAAATTTATTTTGGAACTTAATATTTTGGATATTGGTACAGCTTTCCTAATATAATCAAATTTTTTAAATATCATACTTTTGCTCATTATCAAATTCCTTTTAAATTAATTATTCTCAAGTTGTGAACGTAATGAAAGGTAGTTGTCCCACTTGTCTTATTCTTGGTTGAGTCTCTCTTTACCCTGCTTATGTTTTGAAGTCTTCGTATTAACTCAGAAAACTATTTTATCCAAATGGCTGGTTCTGAATCAAAATTGGTGATCCCTTTTGCTTAGGAAAAGCCAAAAGCTAATTTATTGAAGAAATGTCACAATGTCCTCACCTGAACACAAAACTGTTATACTGTCCCCATCTCACTTAACAAGCAATCTTAACAATGCATCTTAACATATGAGCTTTTCTACTGACCTTCTTAATATACTTTAAACAAAAGGTGACTCAGAAATTGCCAGTCTCTAGCACTGTTATTCTGAGTCATAAAAGTAAATTTATGCTGCAGATTTAGACTGCAGAGTATTTCACCCTGAATCTGTTCATACTTCCCAACACATATCCAACCACACACACATTTAACAAAATCAACCCTGGTTGAATGGTTCACAGGGGACACTTTGGTGCCTAGCTAGTTTTGACTTCTAATACTCCAACAAACATTATTGCAATTACTTAGATCCTGTTTGCCATAAAACATTTTATTTACAAATTTCATCTCTTGCTTATAATTTGACATTTTTTATGCAAAATATGCATTGATGGCTGAGACATTTACCCGATGATAGCTACTAAACTTGTTGAAGTCTCCTTACAGATATTTTCTAAATTTTTCCTTAAGATAATTTATCTTTATACAATCTCTTACATTAAGATAAAAAAGCCCTTTTGCATAATATCAATATTTTACTTCAAAAAGCTCACACAGGTACAATCTGGACATGTAATGAGCAATAATTTCAAGTCCTGCCAAAACACCGCATACTGATGACATAAGAAGGGGACATTACTTTTTTCAATAACAGTATCGCCCAAGCGTACTAACTTCTACCACCAAAACACTGGCTGCGATATTCAAAGAGACATCTTCACCCATCTGCTTGATCAGCATCTCTTCGTCAGAAGGTGGAGATACTATCTTTCTTTGATCACACACCTTGTTTCTGACAGACCAACTTATTTCATTTTGCAATTTGGGGGGTAAATAAAACCCCGCCAGAGAAGGCTGTCATCATACTGGAGTTTCTCCAGACCCACTGTCCTCCTCAACAGATATTCTTGGAACATCTATCCGAATGCCTCCGAAATCTTCAGAGGAAGACTGTTCCCCAACTTCAAAGATGGTGGATTCCCTAGGACTTGATGGTATTGTCTCTAGTTTGGGAATAGCTTGAGAGCTGAGGGAATAAAGAATATACATAGAGAGAGGATAAGTGTAACAACTAAAGGGTAAGAACCAATGACTGCTGGGTCCTTCATGACCTTAAAGGGCGAATGCAGTCACTCAAGTCAGTTAGTGAATTAGATGCATTGCTTTTTGATTGGCTCTTTAAAGTCATATGACATTTTTTCTCCTCAAATGTAAAATGTACCAGGAGTAACTACAGTACTGTGTTTAAATATTAGAAAATTTTTCAATATGCAATATCAAACTCCTTAGATAATACGAAAAAAATTGAAATTAAGCTGTTGCTCCAAAATAAGTTTGGGGAGACTGCTCTTGTCTTGTAAATACTGATTACTACATAAAAGAAATATGAAATATATTTGAAATGTTTCACAACATTGAGCATGTATTAGCAACAAGTTTTCAAGGCATGTGAAACACATCAAATTGTCAAAGTACAACAAACTGTAGGGCTTGATCACACCAATCACTAACAATCTGCAATGCATCTTCAGGTCAGGGATGTAGACAATTTTCTTTCAAGTCATCTGCATCTATTTTAGAGATTTCAGTTAAGTCATCATTGACTTAAGTCTCTAAAATTTTCATAGGGGAAAATTCACCAGAACTGAGGTAGAAATCTAAAAAGAAGGAGGGAGGGGGTAGAGTCGCCACTTAACTAATTTCAACTTCATGTGGTGGCTGTGAAACTGAGAGCACTTGGAGGCCCCATCCCCCCTCCCCAATGAAGAAAGCAGGGCTCAAGGCATGTGCAGCTCCCTCCCCCAAATATTTGCAAAGTGTGGCTTAAAGGGAAAGTTAAAACAAAACTGAAATATTTACATGTGTAGCAGGAACTAAATCTACAGAGTGTGGTGAAACTTCCATTCAAACCTGACATATATTTCTTGAGAAATCAGTAAATAAACTCAATAGATTCCAAAGTGAATTTTTTCAGCAGCAGCGGTTATATCACTTCCTCACATTGTCAATGAATGCTTTGTTTTTTCCTTTATTTTTTTCAGTTTGTGTTGACCTTTCCAGTTAACAGGGATAAGACCTCCCTCTGGAGAATGCAAAGTTTGTAAAGCTCTCATGCCACATGTGCAATTGCATTCTGATATGGGATTTTTGAGGAGAAATTGGTTGTAGAGTTTTAAGGAAAACAAAACACTGTCCATTAATGTGAGGATATGATGTCATATATGCTTGCTTAAAGTTCACTTTTGTTAAAAATGTAATGTTACAACTTTACCTGCTCATGCTGTTTCTTGAGAACCACACATCGGATTTCAATGCAAATTTCACTGAAATGCATAGAATACATACTTCCTTAACATATCAAAACTTGATGTGACCTTAAACCCGTCTTTTAAAGAAGTGGTGACCATGGGAAGAATTTTGAAGTGTGTGCTGAGGAGGAATTCCAAAAATGAGATTTAGATTTTTTGGCTAGGTACATGAAGCTCAGTACACTCTGAGTGCCATTTGCAGCCAGCTTTTGTAAAGTCAAAAATTTCCTAAATCCTCCACACAAACCGGGGGCAATGGTCTGCCAGGATAATCTGCTGGCACTCACCCCCCCCCACGTCCCCTAATATTTCTTATGTTTCGCCACGCCTGGCTTCATGCAAACTTACTCCGTATGATGGTGCTTTGGTATAACATTTTTCTCAGAGTTGTCTGCTATATACTTCCAAACTCCACACTTGGCCATCTCATCAGATATGTTGATGGTGGATGCATTCGGATCAAATGTTACCTTATCGACAGGAATGCTTAGAACATTGCCTCCAGAGAGGGGCACTTGTACTCTGCCTGGAACAGCACATGTCTGCATCCTCTCCTGATAGCACATAAAAAAGGTATATTAAAAATAAAACATTTATGGATGAAAACAGGTCATGATCTGGTATCTTAATAATATCTTAAGAATCTAAAATATCCTAAAAAGAACTGATGTCCCCTGATAACATTTAATTTAAAAATGCATAAACAGTGCTTTAAAGGAAGATTTTCCTAACCCTATTTACTTCTAGCCCTTCCAACAGTTGTCTAATAAAACTCTTCCTTGTAAAGACATAATCCTAGGTTATTGTTTCTGGGTATATTCCCATGGCTATATAATTTGTAATTAGAACATTTTGTGTGCCTGTCGTGAAATATGAGCTTTTTGCATCTTTTGAATTTGATGTCAATCAAAGATGAGGTTCGCCGAGAATTTCCCTCCTACCAAAAAATTCAAGCAATTTGCTGTGATAAGTGTCTATTGTTATAGCTTACTTTGACTTATCAGCAAAGGTCTCTTCTTTCTTCATAAGAATCTTTCACAATATTTGAAAAGATAACCATCCCATAGTTTCAATGTTTAGGTATTATTTTCCAGATACGGAACAGTTTTTTAGCAAAGAAGTATTTGAGAAACACTTGCAAGCTTATGAGTGCTGGGGATTAATTACTGCCAAACTGTAAGTCCACATTGATGGTATCCTTGGCCAAAGTTACACGTAAGTTCAGGGGTGAGGGGTGGGGCAAAATTTTGCCTCAAGGCCACTATGACCAGCAATTTGAAGATTTCTTGAGGATATTTATTTATGTAAGTCCAAAGGATGTGGCAAAGGTGTACTCTTCTTACATAGACACCAAGATACTGACATTTTTTTATTTTTATGAAAACGAAAGGGCAGGGGGGGGGGGGAAATTGACCCTTGTTATAGAATGGGGGAGAGAAAAATCCCCCCCCCCAAACCACCCTTGACAGAAACACTGACTAATGGAACAAGAAATTTGATATCAAGTTAAGAAAATTCACAGAAACTGTAAATTACAAAACTTGCCAACTTTTCATCTCAGATAAAGGAACACACAGTACATTATTCAGCCACAAGGTACACTGCAAGCACACTCGAGCTCATAATGACTGGGGTTCAGGAGACAAAATTCCCCTTGACCTCTATAAATGTTCACAATATATGTGGAAATCACTTTGGTCTATTCAAAGATTGATACTATTTTTTCCCCATAGTGTTGCTTTGTGACTTTCTGATCACTTTGATATTAACACATTTGTTATACCAAAAGTGAGAAAAACGGAATGTTCTGATTTATAAAGGTTTTAAGTCTCAGAAAACTGAACAGTTGCAACTAAAACAGAAAGATCAGTAAGAATGAATTACAGAAATCAAAAGCAAGGACAGGTCTCTGTTTCAATACCTCTTTGTTCCAATGTCTCTTATTCCAAAAAGTCTACACTGAGTTCACTGTTAGGATAAGAGGTTAGGATAGTATATAAGCCTTATGTTTGTAGGAACATACAGATGTTACAATAAAAGGTACAATTAAACTTAAAAAATAACGATTTGCAAAAACAGTCACTTTGAATAACAGAACCACTGCCTGTGCAGGAGGCAGTTACCATCACAATGGTGCAATGGGCAATAACAGTGGAGCTGGGGGGGGGGGGAGAGAAGTGTAAAAAATAAACAGCTGATCTGCATGTGAGTCTAGTAGGGGATGGAATTTTACAGCTTAGTTTATACCCATTGACAAAATTGAGCTGACCACAGCCTTCCTCCCGTTAATGGCTCACTGGTTTGTTTTCCATATATCCCATTGCTTATGTTGGGCACCAAACATAATGGCAGTGGGTTTGAACTTTTGAAATCTTCAGTATGGTCCAGCCAGGATTCGAACTCCAGGCCTCCCAGTTGCAGGTCAGATGCTCTACCACTTGACCATGCAGTGGTAGGGGGAGGCGAAGATAAGTGAAGATATGACTTAACATATAATGAATAAAATAAATCACCTCTTCAGCCTCTTGTTGTTGCTTCTTCTTCTTTTCTCTTTCATGACGGTCTCTCTTGATCACCTCTGGCATAATGTCGTCCAAGTTGGATAGCTCCTCTTGGGTGAAAATAAAATCCATCAATTTGCGAACAAACACCATCCCAAGGACCATGATTGGAAAGATGAGTGCAGCTATGGTGATCTTGATGATCCATAGAATTACAAGACACATCAACTGGATGAAAGTGAAGAGATGTACCCTCTGTATTCCGACATTCCTCAGGTAGATGTAGTCTGGTTGATGTTTGGGGGGCATGAAGAACAGCTTGATGCGATTCACAAACTTTGGGGAGAAAAAGAATAAAGATAATTAAAATAAAACTGCAAAGGTGTATTCAGTTTTAGCAACAAAAAGTAAACCAAGTGCAATGAACCCACCAAAACATGCAAAAAGTTTGTAAAGTTAATTCAAAGGTTTTTTTCAAATGCTCTCTGTAAATTTATCCATGTAATTACAACAAGTTTACTAATTTGCTAACTCTTTAAAGCAGTCCTGAAGGATTTTGATCCATGAGCAGTCCATGAACTATCCTTTTTTTAAGGAAATATCAATGATGTTAATTTAAGACATTTAGCTATGCATCTTGATTGCCTCTCTTTGAAGAAGCCAGAACCTGTACACCAAAGTTTCACTAAACTTCACCTAACAGATTTTAAAACTTTATTCTGTTCTCAACCATACTCCAACCCTAACCTGAGCCATACCCTAACCTTTACCCTAGTCATAATTCTAACACCCTAGTTAAAGACAATGTGGATCTTTATTATTGTGGACCTACAATCTTTGACATTCACTGCTTTGAATGTGGTGAAAACACATTTCTTACAGGAGGAACAGCCAGCAAAAACTGCATGAATGTATATCAAATTGGAAGCAAGTAGTGGGGGTGGTGGGAGGGGAGTGGTGGGGTGAAGCCATAGTGGCCTTGCAGATTCATGTTCAAATAGTTCTGCATTCACCTCTTAGTTCCCCAAATTCACTCCTTTTGAGATCTACATGCACCAATACTCAACTCCTATTTACATTATTTACTTAATACTTACCTGCAGAAACCTTCGGCAGGTCTGCAAAGTGACAGGATTGCTGTATAGAAAACCTGAAAGACATCATCCCCTCATTCTACATGTAAGTAGGGTTACATAATGTAAAGAAATAGGAGGTGAGGAAGGATGATGCAGATCTTAGTAACCTCGGGACTGATTATTCTCTATTTCATTTTTTTTTGGGGGGGGGGGAGAGCAAACAGAAATAATACAATCATTAAGAGGTTTTTTCCCCCCATAAGTCACCATTTAAGGAAAGAGAAATATTACTCACCTGAACTCCTTTCAGTGATGATATACCCATATATAAAAATACTCCATATAACACAGGCATTGCGATTAACTGAAATATGAATAGGAAGAAGAAATTATTAAAAAGATATATGAATATTCATACATAACAAAGTGCAAAGGGAAGGAAAAAAGAAAGAAATAGCCTTAATAAGCCAGTTCAGACTTTGCACAGCTTCCTTAAAATCATAGGTTACAAGGTATTCATTACACAATGTGGCACTTTATAGAAATGCACAGAACAGCACAGAATATCCAAATCTACCCACAAGAAGTGACTTATGACTCCCTTGACCTATGACCTGAATTGACTGTATATGAACAGTGACAATTTTGAACAGGCTTTTGATTCAACAACAAACCACATCATTTTTCAATTTTCAGCAAAATATACAATTTAAGTGAGCCATGTACAAACAGTACATCAAATATTGCCTGATGGGATTATCCCACCACAGCAAAACTGTGACTAGTTATACAACTCTGCTAAGATCATAATGTGTGGATCTGTAAATGACAGCACTCTCCTATGAGTATGCTTGACAAACCCTTGGCCAGTATTGATAGTTTGTTGGATCCAGTAAATACTTACGTTGAGGATGGACGTCATAAAGACAGCTACACCAATAAAGATGAATACTAAGACTCCGGTCACTCTTTGTTCCCTGACAAAGAAACAATTGGTCATTTAATGATAATATGTAACTTAAAATAAGAGAATTTTTAAAATTTATGGAAAATAGAATGTACAACACAATTACTGCATTTTTCAGCTCAAAATTGCCTTCTTATTTCTCTATAAAGTAGTTTTCATAATGTTTTAGAACTTCAGTATTGCATATTTACGGTTAACCAAGCTGTAACTCCTGTAAATTTCACATTTAAGGAGAAAAATATGGTCACATGACTCTCAAGAGCCAATCATGAAACAGGACAGTATATTACACAACTTCAAACTTAGGTGAAGGAATTCCCCTTTTAATAAGAGGAGACAATTTGATGTAGGCATGTAAAAAAATTGAAAGCTCTGAGCAAGATAACAGTGCACATCTCAATTCCAGGTGAATTGATAAAGGCAAACGTCTAGAAACACACTGTACGTCCAATTAGATGGCAAAGGATGTCAATTAGTTTTTCATTCTCAAATTTCACTTATCTCACACATTTATTACTTACAGAACCACTGCTAGTGTGCACTCATCTGTAACTCCCAAAACTCCATCTATGGGCAGGAATTACCCTAGTGCTATTTGTTTTTAGCCAGACAATTATTGTGGGCAAGAACACCATATAAATAAGCAGATAAGAGGTAGTGGGAAGCGAAATAGACTCAAAAATATCTGGCATCCTCAACCAACCTCCAGCTATGGTGTTCTTGGTGTCTCACTCACTTCCAACCAGCTCTGGTACTCACTAATCTACCACTTACTACCTTTAATGTCATCCTCTTTCAAACATGTATCTACGACATCCATTCACCTACTGCTACTAGCAGCTAGCAACTAGCTGACAAAAACTTTGGTGTTAACTCAGAATTCTACTACAAATGATCTTTCATGGTCACCCACCAACAACCAACCATCTTTCGTGTTCACCCACCAACTACCAACAAGCTTTGGTATTCACTTACATACCGCCAGTGATCTTGGGTGTTCACTTACCTACAACCAATGATCTTTGGTGTTTCTCCGGGAGCTTTGCATTCAGACTCCACTCTAAGAGAGTTAACATGGTTGATTGAAAGGACAGTAGCAGCCACAAACCATGGCAGCCCCATTATGGAACAGAACCCCAGCATTACAGCAACTATCAAAAGGTCCAAATGATAGCCAACACCTTTCTGTTCAACAAAGAAAAAAGACAAACAAAAGACAAACAAAATGAAGAGATCACACTATGGTAATAAGTAAACATAATGTCATCTACTGTATTTGCCATTTTACTTGAAGTTCTTGAGATTAAAACTTACAAAAATTGCTGCACCTCACCTCTCATCGACATAATAAGTTACATGCAGGTTTAACAACATACCAACATGAATGTGTTATATAGTGTCATCTGGATAAAAGTTTAACATTTTTTATTTCAAGTTCACAAATGGTCCATGTAATTCCTTACAGCCACCTCTTACAACAGGCAGGAGTACCATGGGAATATCTTTCTTCTTATATCTTTGTTGTGCTGTAATTTTTTTGCACTCTATGTATATACTCATATCGAGTTCCCAAAACCCTCTTCGAAAGAGAAACCACATAAAATTACAACCCCCAATCCTCAGATAGTTCTAAGGTGAACTGGATTCAAACAGTAATACACTATACTACAATTAATGAGGTAAACTTGATGCAAGCAGTAAAACATTGTACTACAATTAATGGGTATTGAAGCCCAAACATCTCAATAGCTCCAACTTATAGCATTATATCCTCCCCAACCCCATCCTTTCCTCCCCCCTCCCCCAGTCCACCAACTGTACCACATTCATATGACATTTTAAATATATTTCCACTCACCTTCAATTTGTTCTCCTTTCTGTTGACAATGACAGCAGTTATTTGTTGATCCATGAAGATTAATATTGTCGCCAAGAGAGCGGGAAGGATTGCCACTATTATACTCCACCACGGATTATCAAACATAGGGACGACCCAGTAAGTTCTTTCATTTGAAGTGGGCTGAAAGTGTTTGAAAAAAAAGTGCAAAATTTTACATGGATTATGAAGCAAAGGGACAACCCAGTAAGTTCTTTCATTTGAAGTGGGCTGAAAGTGTTAAACAAAAAAAGAGTGCAACATTTTATATGAATTACGAAACATAGGGACAACCCAGTAAGTTCTTTCATTTGAAGTGGGCTGAAAGTGTTAAACAAAAAAAAAGTGCAACATTTTACAATATTTTGTGCGATACACTCATGATTCTTGCATCATCAGCAAGGCCTGCTAAGGCACAATGCTACTTTTGCTTTTCTATTAGAAGAAATTTCTGAAGACAAAATTCAATGACTTCAAAATATGCAGAAAAACTTCTCTCTTTCAGGAGGTGAAAACTGTACCTGAATAGCATGTAGCATTTGGAAAATACTTGTTTTAAAGGTAATGCAATTTTTCCTTCAGATTAAGTGCATTATGGGGAAATTTGTTATGTCATGGTGGTACATTGGTTTGACATGGCATTCAATTTATTTATGGTTTTGATGCTACTGCAGGGGATAGTAAGCAACATTGTTTACTATATCCTGCATGTGGTGTAGGGTTAAATCAAACAGGAAAAGATTTCAAACATTCCAACAGGATAAAGTAATTTCAAGTACAAAAAAGTATTTTACTATAAAGAAAAACTAAAGCAATCAGACACAATTTGCCCACATTACTTAACTTTTGGCTGCTTTTAGTGGGAAAGCGAGGGTATTTCTCAACAAAAAACACCATTCTTCAAAGTGAAATATCTTGATTAAGGGTGTGACATTGTGACGTAGTTTGAAGGACATGGTGTGGATTTGGTTATATGGAGTTTTGGCCAACTGGTTAAAGTCAAGGAGGCCACAGCTTTTTTCCAGTTGTGGCTCACTGGTTTGTTTTCCTACTCCATTCCTTGTGCTGAGCACCAAGCACAAGGGCAGTAGGTTCTGTTTTTAAATTCTTTAGTATGACCTGGCCAGGACTCAAACTTCTGACATCACGACTGTAAGTCTGATGCTCTAACCACTTGACCATGCAGTTGGTACCACTTGACCATGCAGATATGGGTGGAATATTTTTGTTTTTTCTTATGAGACCCTAGTAAAAAGCAGCCAGGACATGTCTTTTAACCATCAAAGACAGGTTACACTAAGACACACAAATTAATATCTGCTAACTTTAGGCAAAAAATGATTGGTTATTGGAAATTCTGACAAAGAAAATTGAAACAACCCTTACAGTCATTCTCATGTGTATCATGGAAAGCTTTTTTTAAAAAAAGAGAGCAACTATTTATTCATTTTGCTACATGAGGGTTCATCTATGAACAAAGGTCAAGAATTGACTAGTTTCAACCTTAAACAATCTTCTCAATGATTTTACAACTCAACAATTTTATGAAGCATAACCTCTTAAGAAATGTGAAGTTTTGTTGGTAATAAAAGTTGAATCCAAATTACTGATACAGGGTTCTGGCTGGGGTGTATTTAGTGCCAGTAGTAAAGTTTGTTGACCAAACCCCATCCTGGGGTTAAGGCTCTGGGCTTGAGTTCTTCCCCTTTGAGAAATTTTGTATCTCCAAGAGTGCTTAGATTCAAAATGGTGCTACTTTTTGGATCTTTTTGACCTAGTTACATTTATAATTTCATTCTAAATTATTTTTCATTCAACAATGTGTTTCAGTTTAGCTGGTAGAAAATATGTGCCAGGTGGTGGCAGTACATTTGAGTGACAGATGCAAGCAAGAAGTGCTGTACAGTCCTGCCACGCTGTTCTATATATTTCTGCCAACTGAGCCACAACTGCGATGCATCGTGGTACACCAGGGTACTAAATTGGTTTCCTTATTAGCTGACAGCTTTGGTCAATTCAATATGAGCATGTCATCAATTAACTGCATTAAAACTGGAAAGTTTCAAGAAAGAAGACAGACTACTAGTTTTATCTGATAAAGCAATATTTACTCATGCTCTTTTCAAAAGTTCTAAAACTGACTTTGACTGAAATGAGATACTGGTCTGTCGCATTGAAACACATATTTTACATTCCAATTATCCCATAATGCAAGAGAATAAAAAAATTTTAATATTACCTTGATCTCTGTTGGCACTGGTAGTTTAGGGGTTGGGACACCCATGACTAAATCCACAGTTACCATGATGACAACTGCTAGGAATACAGAAAAGTCGCTCACTGTTCTGCGGACCTGCACAGAAGAAAAAAAAATTAAATACCATAATATTTTCCTTTAAAATTATTGCACTTTTACCATTTCTATGCTGGAAGCTTTACCTATACTGCTACGGCTCCTTTTCTTTTTTTTTCGTTTTCCTTGAAAAAACAAAGGGCTGGCTGCTGGGAGCCTGATACTCTACAACTTATAAGAGTATGGCCCTTGGTTTAGTTTTGGGTTAAATTTTTGGGTTAATCTTGCAGTGCCCAGTCAGGGGGCACTAGATTGTTTTCTCTACTCAATAGACCTTATGCATATGATGTCACAGAGCAGAAACTACCCCCCTCCTTTGTGGCAAAACAAACTAACACCAACAAATACAGACAGCTGATTTGTCAACCAGTTGAATATGGGCGTAGTCTACTATATGTGCAGGGTCAATTCTTATGGTTGCTTTCACATGTTCCATTGTTTTGCTCCCCACGGAGGATGTCAGTGTTGTCCATGCATATGCATTATTTCTTATGCAAAGCATTGTGCACAAGGGTAGAAGGTTTCATTTAAAAGTCTTGGGTATAGTACTGCCACCATTCCTGGTGAGAAGGCAATGCTTTCTTACTAGAACAAAGTCCTGGCATTCTTTAAAGAAACTTACTGATCAGTTACCAGGCACACCCTAAGAATGCTCTCTGACAAATTTAACTTCAACCTAAAAAGTATACATTAGGATGGGTGGTGATTGATACACCACCTTCCCCTAACAGCCCATAAATAACACACACAGATAATCGTGGTAGGAATTCAGCTAGCTTCCTATTATTACCATCAGGCAAAATCCTTTAGATTCCATAAGATTCCACTACTTTTTATTCCAGTCAAGAAAGACACCCATTATCCAATAATGTAGTAATGTCCCAATTTCTACAAAACTTAATGGTTTATGAGTCTATGAGCCACAATATATACATCCTATTCACCTATATATCTATACTGGAATTGACTCATGTTGACTTTTTCAACACATACCTCTCAAAAAGCCACAAAAAATGACAGAAAAGATCCTTTATCATTAATTTAGGTCCTCAAAACTTCTCCTGGGGTTAGTGCACATCCAAAAATGATGATGAAAAGTGTAGAGAAGACCAGGGGCCCATTCCACAAAGAGTTGCACACAATCTTAAGTTGGATTCCACATACTTTAGTCAACAGTAAACCATACTTAAGATTGTGCGTAACTCTTTGTGGAACGGGTACCAGATGATTATCAAAATTGCAATGGGGATAAACATGTATGGAGGTAAGGAGGAGCAAAATAGACATGCAACTTTTTCTTTTTTTTTTTGGGGGGGGGGGGGCACCCTCAAAATCCACTGGGGGGTTATAACATGACATAACATTTTACCGTATTATTCAAACAACTCAAGGAAGTTTTTCACATTCCTTTTAATGTTACCACAATAATCAGGCTGCACTTACCACAGTAGGGAAGAATCTAGTATTTCTAAACATCTTTAAACTGTACGCAATTGTAAATGTCCCAAACATCAAGATGGTTGACATCAAAAACACATCTGCTACAGGTTCGCTGTGGGTACAGTGACCAGGGACAAGCTGGCCCTCGTAATGCTCGCACTCCTTTATAGAGGTGTGCCACATATTCTCAATCTTCTCAACATTATAGTCCTTGGTTTCATTCGTTGGGAAACATTCACATTCATATTCCGTCTGATTGCCATCTAGAGGGAATCTAGGATAAGAAGAGTGCACAGAAACTCACCATTAACTGGGAATATTCTGTAAAAGTACTAAGAGCATAGCCATTTATTTAACTGGCAGCTATTGCCAAGTCACTTATGTATTTCTTGTGTCCTACTGCCCATATTATCCAATTAGATAAATGACTCTATCCTTAGTTGACAGGGTTCTTAGAGTGTCTTAGTTGAGCTCTGTGACCAAAGCTTTTAAAATTCAAACTATACTATGAATGTTATGTATGCCTTTTACAGCCAGACTTTGTCCATGACAACTTCTTTTCTTGCATCTATGAAAATATGTGAAGGGGGCTATGATAGAACATCTTCATTGCCATATGTATATGTGGGTGGCTACATCTATGAAGCAATGACTATTCATGACATGTTTCTTCCCATCAGATTTAGGTAGCATTCAGACACCAGGTGACTGACTACTTGGGTGGGTATTTCCAGTTTAGTAGCTCAGCAAACAGTACACATCCTCTCAGGTAGTTGGTGTCAGGTAGTTGAGGTGCTCCTCAGTTTACCTATAGTGTAACTAATTAAAGGACTGTCTCAGAAAGGAACTATCTTGTAAAACCACTACTGTGTTAAGATGGAGCTGTTATGTTATTAAATTTGTAGAAGAGAAAAACCAAGAAGCTCAGTGGTTTTATGGAGGAAAGAGCAAGATAGAGTTATTGTGATATGGGGACAAGGACAGCTAAAATTAGGTACGTAGCTTTAAGAGGGTGGGGGTGGGATGGGGTGGGGTAAAGAAATCTTTGGGTTACTTGCTATTTCATGAAATCTGATGGGTAGTCACATACATAAACTAGACATTAATACACCTATTGTTTTCGATAAACTTTTAACACTCTCACAGATCACATAAAAAAAGCTAGTATATCTTCTAATTTGACTATGTGTGAATTAATTTCAAATGCCAGCTAGCTTCAATGAAAGGTTAGTCAGTTAAGTGAACTTATAATGCTCAAGTTTGTAACCAATTTTTAATTTTTGGCGGCCACATCTTTTTCTCCAGTTGTGACTCACTGGCTTATTTTCCAGCCTTCATTTCCAAACTGAGCACCAAAAACAGTGACAGTAGGTTCCATTTTTCAAAGATTTTGGAATGACCTGTCCAGGAGTTTAACTTCAGACCTGCTGGCTGCAAGTCTGATACTCCAAACACTTGACCTTGCAGTCATTTGATGGGGCAAATGATAATACATGTACTATTCTGATGTTACCTGTGGATAGGGTACTCATGGTATATATTGATGAGTTTATGGATGGCTTCATAGATGAAGATAAATGATATCAGGGTTGAGAAACTCTCCTCTACAAATCGAGTGAAGTACTTGACCATTGCACTGGCATCTGTTGCTACCAATATGAGGCACAGTAACATAGTCCAGACACCAACCCATGCACGAAATGGCAGGTAATCCCATCCTAGACTCCTGTCGAATCAAATAAAACATTGAAAATTGTAAGAAAATAAATTCAATTTCTTGAACTACTCCTGTAACTGACTTAGAAAAAACCCAGAATGGCAGTCAGAAATTGTGATTTACGTTTATAACACAATTTCAAGAACAAAAGCCAGATTAGCAGCAACATACAGATATCTTATTCATAATGACTTACACCTCATCTCTGGATTGCTCAGTTCAGGAGACTGTTTTCTAAAGTCCAAACTTCATTCTAACACTTCTCATTTTTAAAATCTAATTTAAGAATGACCCACCATGACAAGAAAATCCACCACACTCATTGCAAACATTTTTTTTTCCTACTAAAACTTTATCTCCTCAAATTCTCTTTTGGAAATCTTTACAAATTTTAGAGGTCTATGTGGCAACTTGATCAATCATATCAAAATCATCAGTTGTTCCATCGATTGATTGATTGACCCATTGCCAATCAATCAATCAACAAATGAAAACGTACAGACTCTTACCCACAGACTGATACCATGATTTTCTCATACACCAGTATAGGACCTGTGCTCCCAAGTATCGTCAAAGGTTGGCCAGAGAACAAATGGTATGCAATACCACATGCTGATGCTCCCAGCAAGCTTTCCAGGGTGCTCTGTAAAAAAAAAGGAAGCTGTGATAGTGGCATCTTCAAAAAGCTGACGTTGAGAGACTCTTTGCATACGCCACTGACCTGCCTTGTACCAGTAGCAATTGCAACCATCCCCACCTAACAGTTCCTAACAATTTGTTAGTTAGATTGGGTCCAACGACACATCAACACAAATTAGTGTTATATAGTATCGCTACATAAGAAGTAAAGTTCAAATATGGTTTCAAATATGCTTGCAGTTCACGTTCAGTTGCAAATATAGTTCAAATCTTTTTCAAGTGATCCCCCATAGTCAACTCTTGTGACAGGTGGGTGATACCATGGACATATTCTACAAATACCAGCCCACAGAGGCAAGGACACTTCCTAACAAAGACCAACACTAAAAGAAAAGAAACAATGAGGAAGGAAGAGATTAACATATCTGAGAAACATTTTCCAGACTGATTGTTCCCTACTTCCCACCCCATCTTCCCACCCTATCTCCCCATCCCCACCCCTAACTGATGCTAATCCAACTTCCCTTTCAAAAACATTCCATTTTGTTACAATCCTAATATTCGCTTCCATTCATTTTATTTATTAGTTTTCTGCATTCTTGAAGATGTTTCAAAACCTGAATCTGAACTCAAGGTTATTAAAAAATTACAAAAGGTTACCCCATTAAAAATGCTGGAAATTTGAAGATTTTGTAAATGGAAAAGGAAGAGGAATGGATGTGTGGTGAATGGGGGCAGGTGGAGTGTGGGGCTAAAAGGACTTGTGCAAAGAGGTGAAGACGTACCACCATCTGGTTAGTTGCCTCTCCAAGCAGACCTCCAAAGGTAACCACAGGTGTAATGCAAGCAAAGTACATAAAGATAAAGGAGGCCACACACTGTATGTGGAGAGCATCTTTAAAATCACTCCAGTAATGAGGAGCCCTTCGTTTCACATCTTCTATCAAACCACCAAACAAACTGTAAGGAAAAGAGAGATATATGAACGGTATTAAATATTTAAATGTAGGGACAAAATATGGATAATATCAGAGTTTTCTGAACTTTTTCCTTCTTTTTATCTTCATTAAGGAGTAGGGAAGGGAGTCCGTTTGAATTCTTAAGAAATGCAAAACAATAGTAGGAATTCTTTACAATAATAGCAATAACATTGATTATGAGAAAGGAGAACATTATCTGTTACATATACCTGATCAATGTTCACATTTTCTCCACACCACTCTCTGTCATTGAAACACTAATTTCTTGTCTTGGTTTAATTTGAAACCAGAATTTTTGTATATTTACCAAAGCCTTGCCTGGTGGTAGAGTACATAAAATCCACCAACATCTTATAAGATAGCTTGTAACACTTATACCGTCTCACAATTATTTTTGTAAATAAGTTTTGACCATGTCATAAGATCTCACTTAAACCTACACACGTACTGGACCTTTTAACTTGAATGTAAAGGGGATGTTAGAGATCCCATGAACTTATTACATGTTGCAAATTTATGTATGACTCAAGAGTAAAATCTTGCATATTCCACAATTCTCCCTGTAACATTGTCAACTACTAAAACAAGTAAGAGCTCGCAAAAGCCTGCATAGTCTGCTGCAAGATAAAGCTTGAATTGGCCACAGACATATTCCCTACTGCGCCTCGCTCTTTGTTTTGGAGATTAAGGAAGGATGATTACTGTATGGAATTTGCCACTATAAAAAGCCACTGACAACAAAAATGCAAGTCAATGCCATAACTCCTAGAAACTGCTATCTGGACGATGGTCTACAGGAGTGTCACAAAAAAGAGCAGGTCATCTTTGAATCACTCACCGTCCAGTGCGGTCTAGTCCTGGATGATCATGTTCATCAGCACCGTCAGCACCATCCACATGTCCATTGCCCAGATGATCTGCAAATCCTTCTAATCTCTTGGTCTGTGGTGGGGGACTCGTCTTTGGAGGTTCGATCCTGATGTTAGGATCCCAAACACCTAAAATGAAATAAGTAAATTATGATTGCATGGAAGTCAATTGTATATCATTGAAGGAATCATTCTTAAATGACCGTTTCCCTCACCACCTCTGTCCCCACATCCCTCTACCTGTCCTATCCTTGCAAATTGATGTAACTGTTAGTTAGATGGAATTTAACAAAACATTAAGACAAATTTGTCATAGAGTGTCAGCTAGATATAAAAGGGGAAGTTCCAATATGGTTTCAAATACAGCTCAAATTCAAGTTTAAGTTTCAAATATGGTGCAAACTCCTTAAACCCCATCCCCCCATTAAGACTTTTAGTTGCCTCTTACCATATGCTGGGATTACCATGGCAATATTCTACAACAACACAACCAGCATATTATCTATCTCTGCACTTACTTACACAGGAGCAATACACACACCTCTAAAATTTAATAGGAGATTTTAGCCAACATTACTTGACAAAAAAACGCCTCTTCCCCATGACAAATTAAGAGCTTTTATTCAGTGATGAAATTAATTACTACAACCTATATCTCACAGCAATACAGCATTAAGCTCAGGTCAGTCTACTGGGATATTAGATCAGATTAAGCTCTGATTTTTTTGAGCTTTCGTTTAAATCTTCAACATCTTTGGTCTGAAAGAAACAAAAATTTGTCAAAGTTTGAAAATTTATGATTTATATCGCAACCAAATTAGACTAATTATTCTGAGACATCACATCTGCTGAAAGCTATTATTAGATATGCGTAGCCCGATAAAAGCTGGTGGTCAATGTGACATCACAAAAATAATTAGTTTACATTATATTCATTGTACTTTCATATAAATCATGTATTTACACATACTGGCAAATTTTTGGTTCTTTTTGACAATTGATGGAGGAAATTTAAACTAAAACACAAAAAACTCGGCAGTTAATCTGATCCGAAATCCCTGCAGTGTGAACTGTGCTTTAAACCCCTTTAACCTCATTGCTCTTAAAGACAGCTGAACTCAAAGCTCACTTATAAATCCTGGATTTAAAGCCATCAATCTAGGATGGTTTAAATTTGGTGCACTTTTCTAAGGCCACTAAGGGATGAAGCAGAATTTAAAACATAGGATACTGGGTAGAAACACAGGTCTGGTGTGTCAAATCTAAAATCGACACTCTTGAAAAGAACCCTGAAATCAACTGACTGATTCTTGCAACAGTAGGGTCCATTTTTGTTGTTCATTATTTTGTGACAAGAAATCTATGAACAGGAGAGGCACACCACTATAGGACTTGACATAATAACATCTATCTACAACAGTGATTGCTGGAATCAAGAAAATTAACTATAAAGGACAAATTATATGTTACAGACCTTATGCATATGATGTCACAGAGCAAAAAGTACACCCTCCTTTGGGGATCAATACAAACCAAAACTGACAAATGCAGACAGCTGAACTGGCAACGAGTCCAATACGCCCCTAGTCTGCTACTACATGTGCAGAGTGAATTCTTAAGAATGCGGCCAAGTGTTCTATTGTTTTGCCCCCCAGGATGATGTCAGTGAGCTGTCCTGCACAAGGTCTACTGCAAAACTAAATAATTTTCACCTAGCTATGTGACTGTTGACCTGTGTAACGTATACATGTTCCATTAGTCTATCTGACATCACAGATTCCCATAATGCAATTCACTGCTGTTAATTGAAAACTTTCTCTTCTAAAACTTCTAAAACTAAGACACTATAACTGTTAATGAGAAAAGTTTCCCTTATTTTGGGCAACTCTTGTAACCTGTCACTGGAATACCCCATCCCTTACCCCTACATTTTCTTTCTTATGTAAAGACTGGTCTGCTACCACTTACCTGGGGGAAGGACTGTCACCTGGTCCATAAATTCATCAATGCCAGCCAACAGATCCTCTACGCATCGGGCCTTGTAGGCTACATCGTGGAAAACCTGAATGGAGTAAGGAAATATTAAGGACAGAGTCTTTTATCTAACTGTTTTATTTGCGAGTGAATTTCACTCTTCCTGTGACCATTATGCATGTGAATTAAACCTTCCATGCATAAACAACTCTCTTTAAACAAGAAACCCAGTTAACCCTTTACCGTTGTGCTCCGATCGGGGCATATTTGCGCGCCTCGGGATTGGGCGGAAAAGCGGACATAGCCCGCCCCGCATCGGCTTCCGTAGGCCATTGACCCTGTGACCTTAAACTATTGTCTCTCTTGCTCTTGTGGCCGAATTTTCGGGTAGCTACTCGCAGTTTCGAGCTCCGCGTGAAACAGTAAAGATGTGTGACAGCCGAGCTCTCCGCATGGGTCCAAAAGGACACAAACAACGGTAAAGGGTTAAACTAGGCCCGTGGAGTGTGTTTACTGCAAAGCTGATGCCACTGTCCCTGCCTGTGTGCACGTAGACCTTTGGCCGAGTAATGCAGATATTTTAGCTTAACCCTTTACCGTTGTGCTCCGATCATATTTGCGCGCCTCGGGACTGGGCGGAAAAGCGGACGTAGCCCGCCCCGCATCGGCTTCCGTAGGCCATTGACCCCATGACCTTAAACTATTGTCTCTCTCGCTCTTGTGGCCGAATTTTCGGGTAGCTACTCGCAGTTTGGAGCTCCGCGTGAAACAGTAAAGATGTGTGACAGCCGAGCTCTCCGCATGGGTCCAAAAGGACCCAAACAACGGTAAAGGGTTAATGAGGAAGGAAAGTCCCACAGAATCATTAAGTTGTACATTAGGGGCTTCCGTATAACTTTACTCACACAAAGCTGTACATTAGAGGCTTCCTTATAACTTTACTCACACAAAGCTGTACATTAGGGGCTTCCTTATAACTTTACTTAAACAAAGCTCAGATGTTCTTTACAGTCCAGGGCTCTGTTTTGGGGACTCTTTTTTGTGAAGGAAGGGTTTGTCACATTGGAAAAGGCTTTGGGAGAGCATGCATTCAAGTGTGGCTCTTTAAAGTGCCTGTTGTCAAGTCGTTACAGGGGCTAGCAACTGCAACTGCCCATACTAACCAGTTAGATAAATGACTCTACACTAAACACAAGAATACTAGCCACAAACACCTCTCCCTTTCCAAAACTGACTTTGTGTCTGTCATTTTTCACAATATTGACAACACAACACAGTGTTTACCTTAAAAGTTTACCTCTAAGACTTCAAACCATTATTCAATTTAAAGTGCAACTCCAATCTACAATTTTGAAACATATTTTTTGTACTTTGAAAATGTATTGAAGAGTAAATCAACTTTAGGACTGATGCATTATACTCCTGTCACAATTTGAAAGCAAACACTACACAAATGCCTGTTAACAACTTAAAGAAGCTGCCAACTAGCTAAAAGATAACTGCAGGCTTCTTAGGTGAAAGACAAAGACAGACTTATGCTGTAAATCTAACTATATTGTCAAAAAATCTGTCAAATTCTAAGGCCTGATTAACCTAATGCAAAAACTTATTAGCTCTGTGAAGTACTCACTAAGTGACTACTCTCTTCAAATGTGTTTCAAAACACCAGACATCCATTTTAATCACAGAAACTAACAAAACATCACACTTGATCAATACATGCCAGACAGACTGATCTCTAAGGGAATATCGATAACTGCAATAACTTTTGCTTTGAAGGGAAGTTAACATTTGTAAACAATACTGAGAAATCCCACAAAGAGAAAAAAAGCTCTTACATATTTCCAGAACATCTCAAGTTAGTAAGTTACTAACCATTCCATCCTCCCTCCACTCTTCTATCCTCAGATACCCAAGAGGATGTTGGCCTATTTCTACTTTTTCGGACCCTGGATGAATCTAAAATCTTCATCCCTTGCCTAACATTAATGATACAATATCTTTTTATGAGCCCTAGATAATGAAACTAACCTCAATTCTTATCTAAAAAAATGTTTTTTTTTTTCTATGTTCTTCACATTTTTCTTCTGGAACCCATAGTAATGTATGCTATTTTTCTTGAACCAATAAAGATATCCCATGCTAGCAAACCTTGGGCAACAGAGCAGCAATGTTTTAATCTTTGTTTTTGAACCGATAGAAAGTCTATTATCATCCTACCTTACATAAATGTTGCAGTGCTGATAATTATTTCCAAACCAATAATAAACCTACTTCCCATCATACCTTGCATGACAGGTATGTGACAATGACAGTGACACAAGTAATCACTGAACATGTTTTTGAGGACTCTACGTATATCATGTTCACAACTCTTCTCATACAGATGAATCTGATTAGCACTTGTTTTTAGTGACTGTGGGCAACCATTAGTGGGGTCCAACAGCCTTAAATCGTCTTAATTTATTGTTTATGTGAATTTCAAATCCTCGTATTCAGTGCAGTTGAGAAAATCAAGATACACTTCAGTGTACAACCATCCATGGAAGAGGTAAGGGAGGAAATTTAAGGATTAAAGGTTATGGACTCCAGTAATGGCCGACTAAAATCAGACCATCACAATCTGTGTGGATTCGTCTACAACACAAAATAATTTTTTACACCTTTAACAAGTGACCCTTTTTGCCCACTAAATCTTCCCATTTGATTCGCAAGGTGTCAAAATTCATGTCTCGAGACATGTTTACCATGCATGATATAATGTCTCAAGAAAAGGTTATGGCAAAAGAGATGAGGTTATCAGGGTTCGAGTTAGTCTTGAAACTTAAAGACGAATCCCGTTTGCACTTTTTTTTACTGTTTGCAGCCAGCCATTAGAGGGGTCCATCAATCTCAAATTGTCTTCATTTACTGTCTACATGGATTTTAAACCCTCATATTCAGTGAAATTGAAGAAGTTACAAAATACAATTTAGTGTACAACCATCTGCCATGCAGGTAAGCAAGGAACCTGAAAGATTAAAGGTTATGGACCCCAGTTATGGCCGACTGAAATCAGACCATTAAGTGTCAGGATTCGTCTGTAACTCTGTATAAAATGTGAGGGCTGGGTGCTCACATCTTGTCTAACACAAATCTCAAAAAACATTTCATCTTAATTTGGAATCCCAAAATATGTTTATTTTCACAAACCTTGTCTGACATGAGTGTGGCAATGCATCTGCCAATTTCATGGTACTTTGATGCTTCTTCTGAAGGTGGCCCAAGCATAATGAACATAAATCGGGTTGGGATTGGTACCTCAGTCAGGTCTCCAAGGGTTACAGAATGAAGCAGCCTGACAAATGCAATGATGGGCCGTGGCAAGAAATCCACTTCTCCCACTAACACATTTGAGGCCTCTGCATTCTGTGGAATCTTCCTCATGAAACTAGTGCGAGCCTATGATAGATAGATAAGGAAGGGGAAAAAAGTTAAAGGTAAAGAACAGTCGCCAGGCTTATTTTGAAGAAAAAGCTAAATAGCACAATTTTCGTCTTATTTCTTTTCAAAGTATCTTTCATTACATTTTAACTATTACATATTCAAGGTAAACCAAGCAGTTATTTCTAGTAAATTTCACATTTGAAGAGAAAAAACATTGTCAAGTGACTACCAACAGCCAATCATGAAGCTTGACAGTCTGCTACATTACTTGAATTTGGGATGACGGGATGACGGCTCCTGCCCTTTAATATGTACATTAGACAGTACCTCAAATGCTCTAAAATATACTCGGTTCCCACCGTTTTTAAATGCTGAAATTAAAGACTTGAAGGGAAATATAGTGTTTAAAATGCTCCAACAAAGAGAACAAAGAAAATGGCTCAGACACTATGCAACAATTCAGTCTTAACCATAAACCCCAGAAATAGCTACATTTTTTCAAAATACTATGCGCAAACCTTAGAACCATGGACGGACGTTGCATTATTTGAAATGTTGAAAGTTTGAGTGAACAAATTATCCTTGAGCAACAAACAACTGAATGTCTATCTGTAGGGAACTTATTTCATGAAAAGAAGGCTAGTATATTATTTTTGATAATCTATCAACATGTGTCAATAAATATTAAATTTTAAAAGGGTGAATTTTTCTTGCCAAACAAATGCAGTATTTCCCTTTTAGACTAAAAAGGAAATATGTAGTACATAACAGTAAGAAGGATTTACAAAATGATCTATTTCTACACATTTTCTAAGTATAAATGCATCCTAATCATAATTGCAATTACCATACGAGTATCTCACAAAGAGGATAGAATTCCAGACTTTTCCATTGCCCCTATTGCCTGGAAAACCTGAATATGGTAAGGCAACTCTAAAATATGGGATGGTCTCTTTGAGCCACAAAATAACACTCAAAAATAGCCCCAAAGCAAACAAATATATTTTTTGGCTGAGTATACAATTATATAACTTGAACAATCATACTTGAAAGGCCTCTCTACTGTAAAGATGATAAAAGATCACTAATATCCAGCGAATCTTTTAAAAGGAAAACCCCAGATTGCAGATCTTTTTCAAAAACACTTGAAATGTTACTATTTACTTTCCTAACCTCACTGGTCTTTTTAATCTCTAAAGACATCATCCTGAAGTTACATGATGGGACAGTCTTGAAGTTTGAAATAAGACTGACCCAGATAATGGTATAGAGAGCTCATGCAGATTACCAGACTCTGTTCCAGAGTACTGCATTTTAACATCCCTATATGTCAAAACTTTGAAGTACTCATGTATGTAGAATTTCATTACCGTCAAAAACAAGCAAAAGGTTTGCAATTTTGTCCTTTATCCTAAATGATAGATAAAGTAAAGAACCCTTCAGTGTTTCTTTAAAAAGTCTGAAGCCAAAGAGTGTAAAAGAGCCGAAGCAGGTGAGGAGCTGGTTAGAGTTTAACGGCCCAGGTTCCAACCTGTTGGTTCAAGTGCAGCCGGCCACAGCCTTTTGGCCAGTTGTGGCTCACGGGCCAAAAAGGGTGAGGAGGCTTCAGATAGACGGCAACAGCTTTGAAGGGAAGAGGGGGAAGATACAGCACATTGAATTAAAACAATTGCAAGCTTTCATCTCTTTTGCAAGAACAGAAAGTGATCTCCATCTCCCTCCACCACTTAAGGCAGGTCCAGATCTTAACTTTGTTTTGTTTTTTGTTGACCATTTACATTCTTCAAAATCCGTATTTACAACATATCAGGCATGGCGAAGCCTGTAGTGAAGGGCCTCTGGTGTATAAAAGTTAATTTTTTGCCTGGCCCAGGACCTGCCGCTGCATATAGAGCCTGCTAAATTCCAAGCGTCATTCATCCTTACAGAAAAGGGAGCCCTTTGGTAAAATCCTCCTAGTATAACTCTCAGGCAAAGAGCAACCTGGAAAAACCCGACATTTACTCCCAAAGACGTTCTGCTTCCTGAGGAAGCTACACGTCCTAAAAGGACAATGCATAACGGCTGACAGAATGGGAACTGGGCCATTTTGATTCAAAACTTGTAGGTTATCAATCAAAAGTATTAGAGTTGCTTAGAGTAGCAATCATCACTAACTCTGAAATCCATCGCTACATTTTAAAATGATCCCAATTAAGTGACCAATTTTTCAAAATGATTACACTTAACTTTGGCAATCAATTTTTCATTGCTAAGTTGTGTTGCTTGCTACAGATTTAGTGAAACCCAAAATTCATCACTATAGCTACTAGTGATTATTTCTAGTTAGGGGGCCACTCAGCGGTGATCACTAAAATTATTATTAGTTACTGTAATTAATATATACTTAAATTAGTTTCTAAAATTACTATTAGTGAAATTAATAATAATAAGGCTTAAATACCTTCATGCTAGGTCCACTTGCAACCTTAACCATTCCTTCACTGCTGTGTGTGTCTGAAATCTCATTATCCACTGACAGAGAATTAGATTTGTGGAAGTTTGGAGATGAGGCATGACTGTCAATCCGTGCAGCTGCTGAGAGGTTATGAAAAGAAAGCATGTGACCATCAATATTCATAAAGTATAAAATGTATGGCAACTTGCACAGTATTGTAAATATTCAATTAGAATGTTACATAAAATGTTTGCTACTCAAGATGAAGTGCCTTCAAGTATAAACAGCTATTAGAAAGTAACACATTTACAAGTCATGTACTGAATATTAATAAGTAGCATTGAGTAAACATTGGGTATTCATATAAAATTTCAATAGCATCACAATAAATATACATAAGTATCTACAGGTATTCTGATACTGGTAGTGAAAAGTTCATTAACCTCTAGAACTAAGTCTGTTTTATCCTACCACCAGATTCAAGTGAAAACTCTGACTGCTAAAAGACTTCTCAAAAAATTCGTCCTTGGTAGCTGCTTCCAATTTTTGTCTATACATACCTTCTTCCATACTGACATGATGGTTGCCGCTACTCGAAAGGGATCTACCAATGTCTGTCAGGGTGCGAATCATTGGCATGAGGGCAGTGCTGGGTCTTTTCTGCTTCTTTTGTCCATGATGTCGGTGTTTTTCAAGGAGGGCAGCTTTAACCTGTTCCTTTTTCTCTGTGTCCAGTTGACCTAAGTTGCCTAGCTTTTCCAGGACCAAATCTGGAAAAAAAAAAAACAAAACAAACAAACAGTCAAAACATGTTTTATAACTCAGTATCAAGACTCAAAGCCAGACTTATCCTGTACAGGCCTCCAACATATTTTACAGAGATTACCTTAAGGAATTAAGCCACACTTCTCTTAGGCACTTCATGATTATTTTGTGTATCTAAAGTGAGATTATGCTTTCATGAATTATTCTGTGCTCCTTGATGACAGATTTTGGTGGAAGTCCAAAATGTTGAAGTGCATGCACATGTTAAGAACAAGATAAAGATAAGCTACATTTCAAATCAATAGGGTCTGACAAAATATATGGAATGAATCACACATTTTTTTTTTCTTTGTTGGGGTAGGTGGAGGAGAGAAGAGCAAATGTGGCCAGGGAGTCAGTAATATTCCTAACGCAGTACATTTCATTGGTTTGTGAAATCAAGAAATTTGTTCACACCTAAAACACCCCTAAAAGGTTCTATACTTATCAACACTGGTCAAATTAACATTATCAATCTCCTACACAAAAATAGAAGTGTCCTGAATGAGTACTTTAACATCAATTTGGTTATTAAAAATTTGTGACCAGACACTTTTGCAAATCATGCACAACACTGTTAGAAGTCAGGATATTCCAAAATGATCAAAACCTACCTGACAATGAAACAAGGGCGAGTTCCTATTGAGGTAGCTGGGGTTTGGGATAGCGCCACCTAGTTGGAGGTAGGATTCAACATTGTCAGTGAGTGTTACGCGGTAAATGGGATTGTCCAGTAGTAGTGATAGGGGAGGTAAGTAGGAGCGAAATAGATTGATCAAACTTTCACTGTTTACAAAAGTATTGGATATCACACTTGTCTTCCTATGTTAACAATACCCTTCATAAAGTGGAAGTAACCCCCCCCCCCCCCAAAGAAAAGAAAAAAACACACTTCTTATCAATATCAAATTAGTGTAGCCCTTTAACATAAATGTACTAGGGTTAATTCACCTTACGAAAAATAAAATTTGATGAATTTTTCATGACGATTTTATGACCTGAACATGACTTTTTCATAACCAAATTATAAACAAAGTGTAAATTTGTTACTTTTAAAAAATCTTAGTACTGATCTGGGCTAAATTTCAGAACTTTTACATGACTTTTAAGATTTTTACAATATGCCATGACTTTTTTCAGGCATGGAAAATGAAAAGAAGATTTCATGACTTTTCCAGGATGTGGGAACCCTATACTACAGTAGTTCTCATTTCTGAGGTGGGGCTGGCAAATTCAACAAGAAGTTTTCATTCATGTGATCTTAATTTTGCTGACTTTGCTGCAAATAAAGGTTTACTTAGCTACACAACATACAGTACAGTATCACATCATTACTGCTTCAATTTTCTTTTCACTATCCCAGTCTCTGGTTCCTGCTGGGTGGAAAAAAAAACATCTCAACCACGATAACATTTCTAAATTTCCTGCCCATAGACCTATTTCCAAATAGCACTTACAAAGGATTGTGGGATAGAGTTTTGGTGTTTGTCATTTTTGTCAATGGCATTTTACTGTGGTGAAAATTGATGAACACACAAAACTCTATCCTAAAATTCATTGCAATTGCTATTTGGAAATAGGTCTATTCATCCTGCATTGAAATATGAAGTATGAAGTCAGTCATAAAGTATACTGTTTCATGCCTTATCTTCTGAATAAAGGAAGGGGTGGAAGAGACCCCCTCCCTCCTCCCCCCCCAAGAATAAGTGGTGAAAGCTGCATAATTTCTCTTACAACTTTCACTCTCACCTGCTATTGTATCTAAATTGCCAGCATCCATATCTAAGCAGACAGCCCCATTCATCAGGCAATTTCTAAGTTCAAAGAGACTATGGAGGGATAGGGTTGCAATGTGGGGTTTGCTCCATCTTCCAGCACCCTCATCCACATCTTCTTCATACTTGATCCATCTGAATTCATAAACACAGAATTCATAAATTTATTAGAAGTTAGCTCAGCACCAATAAAATGCATCCATACTTCTTTGAGGCAGAGTCATTGAAACTGGCGGTTATTGCCAAGTCACTTCCTGTGCCCAACTGTCCATACTGGCAAGTGAGATAAATGACTCTCCCCTTAAATATTCAAGTTCTTCTTTTTGGAGTAATACTTAAATTTTTAAAACAGCCACAAATGACTCTCTTGCAACCACTGGTACCACAGTGGGACACTACAAAAGACATGGAGTGATGCTATTTCAAGGGTGCAATGTGGAACTGATTTACAAGTTTTGAAAGACTTCCCCATCTTGAGTGCAAAATTTGGAAGTCACTACTTGACGTAAAATCAGTTATTATCTGTGTTTCTCAAAAGGAAGCTGATGTAAATTTTCTTTGCTGGAAAGTAACTAATACCACTAGCCTTTTCAACCTTAAGCTAAGCTGAACAGTTCTAACTAGTCCTCAATTTTCTTGCTGGCTATGGATCACAGCCAATACACACAGCTTTCTCTTGAATTTCATTCCAATTAATGAGAAAGAAGCAAGCAAGAATGCCACTGAAACACTGGACCAAGGCCCCTTAGTATTCATACAACTAGAAGACTTTGTCCAAGTTTTATAAGAAGTGCATTTATGTTATCACACTAAAGCATTTTCAAATGTGAAGAATACACACGTATAGATTGTCAGTCACAACATTCACATTGGGCAATGGCTGTCCCACCCAGCCATTTACTCTAAAGCAATATACTGACAACTTTACCTCCATATAATGTACAATCACTTCTGAAATGACAGCATTTAGACTGCTCCTGGATAAAATATCTCACCATACCATGTTTGACCATCTTGGGAATGAATCCCTACCCCTCCCAGTTGCTATCAAATCTTCCAAGCAAAAAATCCAATTTCTCTTTTACTTCACTTTAAAATTGCTGTTACTGCAATGGTTTATCCCACTTTAAAATCATTCACTTCTAGTTGACCTCCAGCCAATCACTTAGTATTATATTTTGCTTGAGTCTCCCTTACCACTTTATAACTGTCACTTTTATTTCAAAAAACTGCCCAGAATCAGGAGTCCCCCAATTTTCATGTCATCGAAATCCCTATCACTACGAGCAATATCTATGATATTTATGATCTAATAGCCAGAAGGACTTGAAAGATTAACTTTTCAATCCTACAGTACCAAGCAATGGACTTTTGATTAACCTACAATTTCCAAATCGACTTGCTTTTTTATCCAGCACATGATTTATGGTGCTAGACCAGGATCACAAAATGAAATCTACTGAATAAAGGAGCAAGCTTGTCTAGGTAAGGAATGAAATGAGTTTCAATTCCCTTGCCTAATCAGAATTTTCCCTGCCAGAAAAATCTGAAGGCTGCTTCTTTTCCTTAGGTGGAGAAGAACTTCTAATAAATTATTTTTTGTCCCCTAGGGAAGATGTACAATATTAAGCACAGCCTGATAAATATATTCCATGGTTACAGCAAATGTAGTGTACATATTCTATTCAACAGACACCATATTTTAGCATTCGACTGTTTGATCTCAACAAAGCTTATCTTACTTCTGTTTTGTTTGCAGAAAGATCATAAACATCTAGATGACAACAAATAATTTGACAGTTGGCAAGATTTGGGTTGGCAAAATGCATTATGGATAATATTTTATTTCAACATAACTTAGAATGTGGCAATTACATGTAGTGATCTGCAATCTCACGATGTGGTTTTTTATATTCATGGTAGGTTTACTAGGACTTCATATCTAGTGATCTTATTATTGGTGCTTCTTACTTTGAACTGGCCATCAAGATGGCAGTGAATGGCTCAATGCTCTTCAATGATTGGCAGCCAACTATTGCAGCATTGATGTACTAAATATATACAAACCACTATGGATTTCTCTGTCCAGAAGTATTGGGCTAATTGAGAGAGTAACTATTATACCTTCAGGTGTTGCTGGGTAACATGTAGGTTAATTAACTGAACAAAAGTCATACTTATAAGTTCCTTGTTATATATGTCAAGGCACAGAAACTGGGTTTAGATTCCTTAGGGAACGAAGCTAATGAATGACATAACATAGGACAACATATTTACCATATTTTTTTGAGGGCAGAGTATCAAGAAGAGGTAGACTAGGATGCGACGAGAGAATTTATAGTGGGGGGGGGGGGAAGGGTTAAAAAAAAATGTAAGGGCTGGCAAAGCCTTGGAAACTCACATATTATCCAGTTCCAAATAATTTAGAGGCTTGCAGTTTTGTTATACTAATATAATGCAGAGAGTAGTATGGAGCTTAAACAGAATGAAATGTAGTAAGGCAGGGTTGAACACCTAAACTTAGAAGCTTCTGGTTTATTATACCAACATATGTTTATTCTACTGCACCAGCACCCACAGCCCTTTTCCAGCTGAAGGTCACTGGATTGTTTCTTTACTCAACTGCATGTCATGTACAACTGCATGTTATGTAATTTTATGTATCAGTTAAATAAAACCATTCCTTTAATTTTTAAAAATTTGTACAATAGTATCTTGCACCTGAATGTTAAAGGGGCCTATTGAGTTGATATCGATAACTTGATGAAAGTGTTTAAGGGTGCAACCATTTGGAAACGCTTTTAATAAACATGATAAGTCAAGTTTGACATCCAATAGTAACGACTAAAGTCAAACATTCGAATTTTGTGGTGTCCTGACTTGTAATGGTTTTGTGTATTATTTGTAACACTATATTTTGCATCAGCTATAGTACTACACAAATTTTCTTTGGACCAATTACACATTTGCACTTAAATTATACTTGTTATCACATTTCATAATTTAATATTTAAACACATTTTACAACTGACAACCACATCTGTGACCAGACTTATATTTATCAGACACTTTCCAAAGATTCATTCCCAACCAATAAAATGACGGGTTTCTTCTTTTAAAGTCCAAGTTACAGAAATGAAGGTTAGGTTTCATTTCAAGAGTAGCACATTTAAATCCAGTATTGATTTTTGTCTGTGTGAGTATATGTCCTACACTGTCTCAAAATCCTAAGAGGCAGCAGATGTAGAGAGGTTTACAACTTGAAACAAGTTGTTATTATGAACATGAGGCTTGCCTCATAAAAATTTTAATCTTTTTTCCAATCATAACCACCAAAACTCCTGAAAATAGACTAGTTTTTGGGAGTAACTTAACGTCTCACATAATCTTTCAAATTCTTCATGACACATTGAACAGTGCACACAGCAAAAGGGTGATAAAACAAAATGAAACAGTGATAAAGAAAGGAAAAAAAATGTTTCCTAGACTGTTTCATACTTCCAACATAACTAGTCAATCCTAAGATTATAATGAATTTTGTTTCAGACATGTACAAATGTAAGATGGAGTCTTGGTAGAATATTTATAGCAAACCATTTGTGAGTTGCAATGTTGTGCCATCCAGGGGCTAGGAGTGAGATCAATGTTATCAATAAATTCATGTGCATTGTCATGGCAACTAGACTGCATCTAAGTCTGCCATAGCATTTGGTAGATAACTTGCAAGATTTGATGATTCTCTTCTTAGCTTTTCTTTCTCCTTCTCCTTCAACCAAAATCTGTTTAAAAATATGTATGCTACGAAGTTCAAGTAAGAAGAAGAACTGCTTATCAATAAAACTTAGGCTATTACAGTATGAGGAAAAAATTTTGCAAGGTAATGGTTGGAAGAACTGATAGCAAGGGCGGGGCGGGGGGGAGAGCACCTACTGTAACTGACAGATAAAAATGTAATACTTTCAGGAAGTAAGATGTCATACTCTTTGGAAATGGACGAGTATTTAAATTGTTTTGATTCTTCAGGTGAGTCTGCACATATCATGAGGGGAACCAACTGTATGTATCCTTAGCTCATTTGAAAAATTTGAAGTACCCATTACCAAACAAGAAAAAGATAAATCCTGATTTCCTGAGAAGTTTCATGGATTACTGCATGCACACAATATACTATGCTACTTTACTGAATCCAAGATTCCTACCATGTGTCCGCTATATCTGGTACTAAATTTAAAAAGTAGGCAAGGGGCTTTTCCCAGCATCATGTTCAAGTTAGTGGTACTTACTGTCATGATTTGTTACATGGTTGCATTATGTATACCCCACATTTTCGATACCAAGGCTTGAAAAAATGTTTATTTCCCAGGAGAGAAGTAAATTATTTCCCAGGGAATAAAATTTCCCATGGAAAAAATAGTTACATGAAGTTTTACAGCCTGGTTTTCAACCAATTGGTTCAAGTCAAGCAGGACATTTCCTTCAAATTGTCCATATTTCCCTCCATATGCCAAAGTTTCCAGGAAGGAGCCTCCTAGCTTCCCACCCAACTTTTTCCACTCATATTCCAAACCCTGGGGTCCTGAAGCCCTGCTTATCATGGGGTTGAAAACTAGTTCCAAATGTGTGTCATTCCCTTAGGGTAAATATAATGACCCAGAAATTCTTCCTTGCTACAGCTATAGATATGAGACTAACTAAACCAGACATGAAATAAAGACAGTGCTTACACAACTTTCAGGTAAAGGAAATAATTCCCTCACTTGAGTTTTTTGGAAAAAATTGGATATGAATTTGTGCTCTTTTGAGGGTTAATTTAATTCAGACTGCAATCTGATGCTATTGCCTGATTTAGGGTCATGTGGAGGAAAGTTTTGGGACCCCTCATTATACACTGATAGCCTGTTTACCTGAACAATCTCATAGATGAACTAGAGCAGAAATTCTGCTGTAGCTCACACACAAGCCTGAAGTTAGCCCTTGTTACATTTTTCCTCTATGGTAAATGTGTTGCTTCTTCTTTTAAAAAATGTTATAAGATTGTCTCTTCTCTTCAGAAGTGGAAGCAGTTCCAATATGTTTATACAGTCAGTTTCTATATTGCACAGATGGTGTGTAATTGTTCCCCAATCTCTGACCAGTGTTTCATTCCATGTATGTCCTGTAACTTTGATACAATTTATTTAATATCTCCCCCTTCTGCCCGGCTGGTAGAAAATCCCAACAGTATTTTCCCACGTGGTAGGAGGCGACCAACGGTAATTCATATTTGAACTTGAACCATACTGGAAAAACATTTTATCTTTGAAGTTGTATCAAGTTGACAGACACTGTATGACACAGTCCTGTTGGTGTGTCGATACATCTCATCCAACTAAATTAATATTGTAAGACTTAACTTTTCTTTATGCCAAATGCACATCGATTGTGATTGCAATTACAACAACAACAGTGACAAATCACTGTGTGAGCTGTACAGTACAACGACACTGAGCACTGTGACAAATCACTGTGTGAGCCACTGCTTGGGAACGCTTGATGACGTCACTAACACTGACAATAGATATTTCAAAAAAATTACATGTAATTCCACATCTGTTTGATGACGAAGAAGGAAGTAGCTAGGGTATAGCGCGCCCTCATTTGGTAGGGGTTACCACGGTGTTATTAGGTTTTTGCCAGACGGTTATTGCAGGCAATAACTATATACATAGGTCAATAGGAGGTAGGGAGGAGCGAAATAGACTTCCACATCTGTTTGATATAGCTAACTTTTAAATAGCAAACAAAATATCCATTTTGGCTGGGAAAGTAAGGGAAAATGCCTGAGCAAAATACTTGAAAGATGATAAAGCTGAAAACTTTTGCAAAAGTTGACGACATCTGCCTGACTCTATAAGCTCACACAGTCATGTGTGTGATCTAAAAATGTACTGTAGACATGAATTGACATTTCAGCATGAAAATATCCTTGGAAAGAATCTGTAAGGAATTTCAAATGTATTGAACATTGAGAAGACAAAGAGAGAATGGCACAAATGAGATAGGAGTCTTCTGGGACAGGACAAGGGTGCCCTAGGTCCGTGCTGGGAAGTCCATGCCAATGGAATTTCAGGAGCAATACATATGTAAACAGCAGGTAAGGAGAGGAAAGACGTAGACTGACACTTTAGCATAATAATTCTACTAAATCGCTCTACCTTTTAGCATGGCCTTCCAGTCAGTGAAACCTGACACTGAATAATTTATAGTGAATTTTACAGCACACATTCAGTCCCCATAACAGCTTTGCTCAACACTTTACAAACAAAAGATTTATGAATTCTCGCAGTCAGTTTCTGCGTAAAGTGTTCTGGAAAGAATATGAGTTTTCCTGTCTAGCTCTCCTCTTTGCCATCATGTCTTCTTCTGCTTTTCTCTGAAATCAATACCACTTGAAATTACCCCCGGATATATGAAAGAAAGTATATGTAGGATTGACAAATCTTGACTTTGTTCGAAGTTTAATAAATCCAGATTCTGCTTCCTTCTTTTTCAACAGTGTCTTTCTGTTTTATTCATGTTAGTCTAGTGATGTTGAACACTAACCAGAATTTAATTAACAGCCTGGGAAACTGTACTTCTCATGATGACATGAGGGATAGAAGAAGATAGATTAATAATGACTGAGAGAAAGGTTGGGGATGCAGGAAGCAACCTTTACCACTGTATGCCTTGCATCCAGGTGCATAGCCAGGAGTGTTTCTTGGGAGGGTTATTTGGAATGTGATACAGGGAAGAAGGGGTAAAGAGGAAGGGAAGTCTCCCTCCCCTTTGGAAAATTTTTTTTAATATCTTCAGATGCAAATTGATGCAATATTTTTGCCTCAAATTTAATTTAGTTTATAGTAATCATGTTTTGCAATTTTTTGCTATTATTTTACCTTCAAGATTGGATTATGGGGGGGGGTTCAACCCTCATGAAGCCCCCCTCCTTGGCTAAGTGCCTGCATACATTTATTAGTTGTTCATATTTACAGCACTGATGCTGGCATTTATGAAGATTCATGTGACAAAGCAAGACCATTTTCAATTGGTCAAGCCAGTAAGCCACAACTGGAAAACGGCTGTGGCCGGCTCGACTTGAACCAATAGGTTGGAAACTGGGCCGTAAAACTCTATCTAAACAGTCTCCTAGCTAAAGCAACATTTCTGGATGTTTTCTCTAAAATAACAACTGTATTTTGAAGGACTGTGGCCAGAACCTCTCTTCTGACAGAAAGGACTCATATTTCTTGGCTTTCCTATAAGCAGTTAGGAATCCTTAAGTGGATCTTTAGTTAGATGGATTTTTACAGCCCAGTTTCCAACCTATTGGATCAAGTCCAGCCAGCCACTGCCTTTTTTCCAGTTGTAGCTCACTGGCTTTTTTTCCGTACTCCACTGCTTATGGAAAGCATCATGCACAACAGCAGGTTCCATTTTTAGAGTCTTTGGTATGACTCGACCTGGAAATAGAACCTGGGCCTTCCATGTGGGAGGCAGACGCTCTTACTCTGGCTCTTTGAGTATACTATTAACTTATTAAGTAGTATTAGCTGGTGTCTAATACCAGGTTTATCCTCCCACTCAAGAATCAAACACTACAAGTGGTAAGATGCACTCCCTGAATTACCAAACAAAAGAACTTGAAAATATAATTATGAAAGAAGTTCCACTGAAAAATGTGGTGCAAAATTTGAAAGCTGTTGTCACTGAAAGCTATTGTCATTGAAAGATCTTGTACATGATCTTCCACCTCCAAATGCAATATTTTTAAGTTTATTGTTGACATTAAGATGCCTCTGCTTCCTATTCCTGTTCTTTCCAAAAATAAGGAAACACAGTTCATTACAGACCTTGTACATAATGAAGTCATGTAACCTCGATTATGAAACGATACAATGAAGCACGTGTGCACACCATAGGTTTTACAGACGAGCATAGAAGATTGCAAGAGTGCATCTTACCTGAGCACATATGAGCTGTCTGCATTTGTGAGTAAAAGTTGCAAAATGTAATATGATACGCCAGCCCTTTCCCCAATTGAAGAGCACACTTTTTGTTCTCTGACATCACATGCATTTAGGTCTTTTCTGAGCTCTGTCAATGCATGAATACTTTCAAAATCAATTAGAAGTAAGCAAGCATCAGCACACAAGTATGTAAAATATATATTAATACATATAAGGAAGTATTGGTGTGACATTGTGACTTTCTGACATTGAAACTGACACAGTTGAATAATTTTTAAATTTTTGTAGAATTTTACATCTGACATTGGCAAACTTTGCCTTGATAGATGGCACTACTGAAAGGTGATGGAAAAACTAAGTTCCAATCAGGACTCGAAACCACGTCCTCAACCTCAGAACCCTACAAAAAATTATGCGACTGTTTCCGCTACTTATCAACTTCCTTCAGGTTCTATGTCAGAAAGTTGCCATGTCACACCAATACTTCCTTATATTATTTATATATATTTTACATACTTGTATATATAACATACATATATACATATATATACTATATATTATACCTGGCTGTTTCCTTCCATTCAAGACCATCTCCATCCTCCGCTGTATATAGTTCTTCCAGTTCTGTAAACACTTCATGACTCTGATGTTCTTCATCAGCTGTGCTCTCATCACCTAAGATAAATTTAACCCTCTGGGATGGTTGTTCTGTACAGAGAAACAAGAACAGGGCATTCACTTCAGTATGTTTTATTCTGAATGTGTGGAGTTTGGAATACAACAGTATCAATCAAACTGGAAGACTCCTTGTTGTTTTGGAAGACGAATCAAATCAAATAAAATTGGAAGCTCTCTTGCTGTTTTTAAAGATGGAAGTGTAGTGATGGCAATGCATGTAGCCTGCTGGTGAAAGGAACATCACCACTCCTCACCCTATCTCATTTCCAACTGTCATCCCCACCCACTTCCAGCTCTCTACCCCAAAAATGATTTGCAGTAAATAAACTTTCATGAATTCTCCACTGTTGTTATTAAGAACAAAAACCTACCAACACATCATAAAAATTAAAAATGTGTTCAGTACTCCAAAACAAAAAGTACTGTTAATAACTTTTTGTCATGGTTCAAACCTGATTATAAACCTCCATACTGTATTGGTTAATTCCATACTATTCTTCTCTGGATTCACATTTATAGGGCAAGAGCAGCCACCCCAATTTGATGAAGTGTACTAGAGCTATTTCATGATTGGCAGTTGAGAGTTATGTGACAACAGTATTTTTCTTCAAATGTGAAATTTTCTTGAAATAACTGCTTGGTTTAAGTTGAATACTAAATGTTGAAGTTATAAAATATGAGGAAAGGTACTTTAAAGGAAAATAAGAAGAAAATTGTGATATTTAGCTATTGCTTCAAAACATTGGTGAAACTGCTCGACCTTTAATATAGCAAAAAAATTAAACTGTGCATTATGAACAGATAATTTATCTACATCTGTACTGTTTTCTTAGAATTTAAGTGTCTGAAAATGTGAACTGGATGTAACACAATTACCAGAGGTACTTACAGCTTTACAATGTAACAAAAAGACATTTTTGCAAAAAACTACACATGTCAGCCAGTCCTACTTTCATATGCAAGTGGCTCCATTCAAAATAATCTCGATGTCTTCAATATTTGCACAGCAAGTTTATGGACTTCTAGGCATCTCTGTCACAAAGTTATTGAAAATGCTAAAGTTATGTACTGTACAAATGTGCAACAAAAGTTTGCATTTATGTAGTAACTTGTCCACCTATATATCATAAAATCATGTGACAAAATATGAGATAAATTTACTGTCTTTACAGACTATTAATCAAACTGAACATAAATGGAGGATTTGTCATTCCATGTATAGTCCACAACAAACCACTTTAAAAACATTCAAAATGCATGGGAAACATCACAAAGAGTGAATGCCACATTCTTTATACACTTACAAAGATTCATGACCAAATTTCCCAATTAGTTTCTAATTTCAGGCAAGGTGAGGTTTTTTTCATTTTCAACAAAAGGGGCAGTAAGGTTTCAATAAAGAAATCATGTACAAGTGAGTAGAAAACAACATTGAAACAATGTACAATAAAGAGTAAAACCCACATACTGCATGCATGCAAAACCAAATGACTAAATACACTCTTATTCTTGAAGAAATTTATGGGCACATCTGTCATTTAACTGATTAATTCGAACTCACTGCAGTGGCATAGCCCTGGGGTGGGGTGGGGGTTAGGGTTGAGGGTTAGAACTACAGTATGTATGGGAGTTTGGGGTAAGAACCCCCTCCCATGACCCAACCTTGCAATGCAAAAGACACCTAAAAATAGAGGTTTTTTTCTCTCTATCCTTTATAATTGACTTTTCTTCATGTCGTTCCCCACAGCTCCCCCATGACACAATCCTGACTACGTGCCTCACTCACTGAATAGTATGTTGTTGTAATGCCTACTGTATAATGTAGGATTACACTCTACAAAGTTTCCACAACTTGTCCTGAACTTTATTTCATTGATGAAGAAAGTGTGAATCATTTATTCTGCATATCTTTTTTGTAAAATATCTGTCAGGATCAGTGTAAACCTTTTCATTTGCAAATCTCCAAGCTTGTATACAGAGGCAAAATTCGAAATAAACGAAGGTAAAAAATGTAGGATTATACACAACATGAATCTGAGACTCTGGGAAAATAAAGAAACAATGAATGTAAACATGCAATATTCCACATTCTTTAAAGTTACTGTGACCAGGTGGGAGTTATTTTGTGGTGCTAGGTGAAGCTGATCTCAGCCCTGTGTGTGGAAAGGGGAGGTCCAAGGTCCATGACAGGGGTAGGTACAGTAGCTACTGTATATTATGTACATGTGCTTCATGGAGAAATAATGCAATGTTGCATTATGCTAACAGTGACCAACAAAAAGTATTTACTTTGTTGGAGAAGAGAGATGGGAAGGAGGAAATGTCAACTCAGCACTGGGCCTATTTCTGTAAAATAGCTAGTGTTTAATGCAAAATCTGATACTTTTGGATTTTAAAAAGACTTGTTCTTGAGCAGTTACAACCAGACATGTTCCACTGATACTCAGGCTAATGTGACTGCCATCACACTGCACCTCATGTTTGTGATTACTGCTGTGTGCAAGACAACAAATGTAAATGGAATGATTTCTGTGTATAAAGAATGTTTCTGTGGCACCAAAATGTAACCACCAGGATTAATAATTAAAGGAATATCAATATTCATATGAAAACAGCAACTTCTAAATCAACAGGCTGGGTGAAAAGTCCATTTTTATGAAACAATAGCATAAACAATATCATGAATTGTACATGCAGTGTGCTTCCAATATGTGAACAAAAGAAATTGGGCAGGATTCTGATGCGGTAATACTAGACTCTACAAACCTTAGTAATTCTACACTGTGATGTCTCTGATTGAGAGTGCAACATAAACACCCCAGCAAATCAAAGGCAGGGTGGGGTGTTAACAGGCCTCGATTTTCAGAAAAATTTATGGTGGTCCTTCGGGCAACCAGTTCAGTATTTTTAGTGGTCCTACAGAAAATTTGGTTGTCCGAAACATTTTGCATACAGTTACAGTACAAAACAGTAATTGTGTTTATGTACAATTGGTCTTGAAGAATAAAAAGATTTGATCTTTGCAAGACAAAAACACCTGAAGTCTGAAACTCTATGATGGAAAAAGTTGGAAAGAGTTGATCAGTCAGCATATATAGGCTTGCTACTTCTTCAATCAGATAAAAGCAAGCTGCTTGAATATTGTGAGGGAAAAATGGTTGTCCATCAGACAACCAACTTTTGGTTATCTGTATGGAATTTTAGCTGTCCAGGACAATCGGACAACCACGAAAAGCGAGCCCTCTGGTGTAACTGATCTCTGAGTTTGTTAAATGGTCTGTGCCCTCAAGTGATGTTCTGTATGCTTTCATAGCATGTGGAAATTGAAGCAATCAACACATACTGTACTTGACTGGTCTGTTAGCTAACCCCAAATGTGATGTTACTTTTTGTGTATTTAGATGTATCTGGTACTGCCAAGCTACTAATTAGATGAGGAACCTGACTGTACACCAAGTGTACATGTAATGTGCATCATTTCCTCCACGAGGATCGAGGCAATAAGATGTAATGATGTTTTAAAAACTAAGAAGGAACATTTCATCATGAAAGTGGAAGGCCATATTGTGTGAGAGTAAAGGTGGATGACTAAAAGTTTGGAATGTTGTAGCAATATTTCTTCTAAAGATCCCATACTCCAACTAAACAACAATTTTTATCATCACTTGAGGTAAAGGTTGGAGACATTGCATCTAACTTTGCAATTTTTCACAATTTGACCAATAGTACAACAACGACTGCAAAATTCCCATGCTCACCCCCTCCTAATCCCAATTAGAAAGAGTAATCAATACTCCATTAATATCTTCTTACTTTCATCAAATAGGTTTTACATGTGAATTAGAATGTCCAGGCATTCTAGCAGAAACAATTACAATACTTGTTCCTAGCATATTTCTAAGAGGACAAAAGGAAAATTTTCCTAAGTCATCTGCTGTTCAATGTCTCACTAAATGAATCATGACATTAACTTCACACAATTTATGAACATGCATATGTCTCATTAAAGGACTATCACAGAATGAATGAAAACCCCTCCTCTACACAATATAAAAAATAATCCTTCCTTCCGGCAGTTGGCCTTAAACAAAAGGTATCGCACCATAAAAGGAAGGAGAAAAAATAAAGCATCCAACATGAGCAACATTGTCACAGCTGAATAAAACACAATAACAGCTATAAAGCACATCTGTTAATATATGGCAAATATTCATTATTGAATTGCCTTGTAGGATGTTGTTACCATAGTAACAGCAGGGTATGTTATACAGCAATCTATCACACAAATGCATTTGCAACGGCAGTTTTTTCTGCAAAAATAATGATGAATCCTCTTTAATACAAAACTTTTTAAGCTGCAATAAGAGAAGAGTGTTTAATATGAATGACTTAAGTCTTCTACCATTAGTGTATTATTTTGAATCCTGTACAATTATTTCCTCCAGTAAACACGTCTTTAATAACACTGACTGAACTAACACTACAGTATACCTACATGTACTTTTAAAAAGTTTGTGCAGTATGCTAGAAGGGGTTTTAAAATATTATTTTTCTCACATGAAGGAGTTGAAATACATTGAAAACTGTTCATGTACCCAAATCTGTATGCAATTTCAGAATGAGTATGATCAAACATTAAATATGTTTAAAAAAAGGAACATTCAGCGAGGATGGTGATGATCACAAGCATTGTGAAGTTGATGGCGTCAACAGATAAAGACCTCACATTACTGTACTAGAATCAGACTTTCACAAGGTGCTATTGAGTAAGTAATGGTGATGGAGTGTGAGTAAACATTGGTCTTTTCAAATGTAGCAAAATGAAGCTCCACCCACATGTACTGCAACTAAAATAACAAATAATCAGTATAGTAGTGTGCATACAGGGCCATGGAATGTTATAGAGCATCAGTGCCAGTAAAACCCAACCAGATACTTGGTGAATATATGAACACCTTACTTTATACTAATCCCATGAAAAATGGGTTTAAAGGCCCAGTTCTCTCACCCCAAACAGTACCAATTCTCCTAACCTTCTTAGTTAAGCCCCTCCCACAACTGTCTGAAATTCATCTTCATCCAGACACAATCTCAGTTTATTGCTTCAGGGTGAGTATAGAAAAACTCAATTTATATAATCAAAACACTCTCAGTACCGTTCATGCTGTGTAATATAAACTTTGGCACTCTGCATTGTTTGAATTAGCTGTCAATCAAAGAGCAGAGCCAATTGAGAATTTCGGTACCCGGGTTCCAAAATTGTAGTTTGGGGTGAGAGGTTTGGCCCTTTAAGAATTGAACGTTGGTCAAACAGAATAAATGTCGGTGAAGTAAACATGACTGCATCTAATAGCAGTCAGCTATGTAGCTGTGTGTACCTGTGTTTGTTTCATTCTCCCTTAATATGAATTGCAGCCCAACACTTACAGTACTGTAACACGAGACAAAATTTATCAGCTGATGGGACTGTAAGTTTACTAAAGATGTGTGAAATTGTACATCTCATATTGCAGTAGATCAAATATCCAATGGATTTGAAGTCTACAGAAAATATTGAAAAATCCTAGACTAAAGATATGGAATGAGACAGTTTCTTTTCCATATTAGGATGAACAAGGTCGCTATACATCAAAAAAGCGTCCTGTTCTCCATTACAATAGTTGAAGCATCAAATTGTGCTAATGTGCACGTTTCTTCTAGAAGTCTATGATCACAATACAGTACTCATTGATTTCCTTCATTTTTATTGGTTGAAAATCTTGTTTTATGAAATGAAGATGTGAGCAATGGTGACTAACTTTAATATGTTGACAAACTTTTACTTGTTTTGCACTATAAATTTAACTAACTATAATGTTTCAAACTGCTAAAAACTTTGATTACCCTCACCATGGTCAAAAGGGCATATGTTATAATTGATAAACTGAGTTTAATTTGATGAGGTATATCTGTTTAAACTAATATTGTAAAATGAACGTATATCTCTTCTTTTCTGTAATGCATTGCAGCCTTTGCAATTAAGATATTGGCTACAGCAAAAAAATAGCTGAAGTAAAAAGGACTGGCTTCGGCAAAAATACACTTTACCTCTGCATTATTATTATTAAGTTACTTTTCAATGCAAACGACAGTGAAAGTCATGCAATTATATGTGTATGGCAAGTTAATGATAATTGTTTACACACTAATTGGAATGGCACTGTACTCTACGTAAACATAATTTGTTTCAGAAGTTCTGGAATTCCATTGATAAAACCAACACAGCTGCTTTGAGAATTTTTCCCATACAATAAACTATCAAAATATTAAAACGGCTGGTTCTTAAATCTAAAGGTCATTCCCTGCAGTGTCACATTCATATGTGTGCAGCACGACTGTGTGCAGTGATCACTTCTTGACAGTAGGTGGTGAGTTACATACGTTCCAGAAATACCAACTGAAGTGGACTTTTTCAATCAAGAATTTCTGTTAAAACTTGAAAAATTGCAGCTATGTTTTGTTTGTAGAGAAATAATACTGCATAAATTTTCTCAAGTTTCTATCACAGAGGAAAGTTTTATCATAAAACAACTTCTCTTCAAATCATCACTGGAAGCGTATGTCGGCCTAATTTTGATCCGTGTATTGTGTAACTTTTGTACCATTACGTCCCCGTACAATGTCATGCAATCTATTGCCTCGGCAAAATTTTTGCCAATGTCAAATTGATTTGCCTCAGCATTTACTTCGGCATTGCCCAATGCCGAGGCTATTTGCAAGGGTTGCTTTATACCAGGTTATCAACTCTCTCTGTCACATCTGTCCCCATATTATCATCATAACTACATCAAAAGGAAAGTGTACATAACACTACATTTTGTACACAATCTTGTGTTGCATAAAATTTTCACAAAAAATTTCAAATCCATACTTTGCTTTGTCATGCTCCGAGATGAAGTTTTTAACATACAGTATTTCTACTGAAAAGCAGCCATGCAATAAACTCCAACATGACATGGCTTTCACCAGATAGGAACTAAGACAGCTGTCACATGGTTGAACAAACATACATGGGGACGTTGACATTTCCTGCCAATCACCATACTCCATGCCTTAGAAAAACATTGAATCCATGCATCTTTCACACCTTTGACCAGTTCAAAATTGAGTTTTACACTAAAATGTTTCTTTTCGGCCTCTAACTTGAAAACTTGAAATGTACAAAATTTTCTAAAGTATACTCCAAGACTAGTGAATATACCTTTCTGTCAAATGTAATGAAAGTTGCTTTAGGGGCATTACACGAGGTACTTGCAGGGTGTACTATATAAAATATCTGTTTCCTGCTAAGCTTTCAAAATGATGTTGGACTACTTGAAGCAGTAGATTTATGAGACCCAAGATAAGCTGGGAAGTTACAAACTACTTTTTTTTTATAAAAAATTCTTTCCAGTGTATAAATCAAACTTATTTCATCCCTTGAAATGCAAATGATCATCTCTACAAAGAGAAATATATTGTGCCCTTTGGATTTTATTAAAGCATTAGTAAGCTCAATGGCTTTATACTGCTGTGTCCATATACAGTATTGAGGACAGGGTTGTAACTAGCCAAATTTGAGTGCTGGGCAATTGTCTGATCTGAACCCGAACCTAATTTTCAGCCATATTACTAAAATGGCTGAAAATTGGGTTTGGGTGAGGCACCTCCCCCAGATCATGGCTGAAAATTAGGTTCGGGTGAGGCACCTCCCCCAGATCAGACAATTATTTTTCACTTTTCTCTCAATTTACTTAATTAGGGAGTAAATTTGGAGCTAGTTTTATGTTGGTAGGCAAATTTGTGGTGGGCGAGGAGATGTGTTTACCTGGAGTGTCAGGTGGTAATACCTTGGTGCAGCCGCCCAGAGTGGCCCACCATAGCTACAACCCTGACTGAGGAATCAATTTCATGCAAACTTTAGCCATAACATGATGTGAAACTCTCAACAGCATAAATAAAGCATCATGTCTCTGCAATCATTTTTAAAAAAAATGATCAGTGATTACACTCAGAATCATGCTGACTCAAAAGGCATTAATAGTTTGACCACTCAGATTTTTTTCACATATTGCCCTTACGTCCCACATCAGGCTTTAAATAGTCCATGCCTTCGCTAAAGTCCTCGGGGTCGGTATCTTCTCTTGATACTGTGAAAACAAGTTCATCATTTGAAAGAAATATACTGTAGCCACAAAAAGGGGTGCATATCTTGTCGATGACAAGATTACTGGGATGGTCACAGTTAAGTTTGTTATGATAGCGAAAGTTGTTTGAGTAAAGCTCCCCTTCTGTTAGCTTCACAGTGACTAAGAAATGAATTGTTGTTAAGTGCTCTTTTCGACAGTTTTACCCCCAGGTTAGGTACTTGTACCCATAGAAGCAGGGGCGTTGTCAGGGAGCAGGGGAGAGTGACCACCCCCTACATACATATGTAAAGGAAACCTATGTAAAAGGAACACTCAACTCATGTTTTGTGACCTCTACCAAAATACCCTGGTGCCGCCCCTGCACTCATGGAGAGGAAACACAGTCTGCAACCAGTAAAACTGTAGGGCAGGTTACACACATGTTAAACAACTAACAAAAAAACATGAAGAAACAGAGGACAAAATGTACTGTATAACTAATCATTTGGACAAGCATACAACAAGGAAGACAAAAAGAAAAAGAAAAAAATCACTAGAGGAGAACATAGAAACTCTTGCAAATGGCCCAGCTAAACACAATGGCTATTATAAAGTTGTATAATTTACAACCTTGAAACCAGAAGGCAAAATATGAGAAACAACATGAAGAACAACTGTTGCATGAAGGGGAGGGGGGAATTAGTTAAGAGGGCAAGTGGGGGTTAAAAAGGGAGGTGTCAAATGTGTGTGGGAGAGGGGATAGGACACTAAAGGTTACATGTTATACCCATTCCATTAAAAAATACATGTAAAGTTAACAGAATACCTTGCTTCGGATGTTCCTCTGCAAAAAATAATGGATATCCAATTGGAAGATATTTAGGCCCTCGACAGAAATGAAAATTGACTGAGGATACATATATACTTCACAGTAGAAAGACATGCTACCCTCCAACATTTCAAAATACCCTTCTTACCATCCTTGGAAACTGTTATGACAAATCCTGTAATAAACACATGACATTTCTACAGTACCAGCAAATTTAAAGAATATTAACCAAAAGTCATGTTATTCACTTAAGTTTGCCTGCTAATTGTTTAGCACTAATAAATAATGAAATATTATTCTTGGTTGCCTCTTTTGTCTGGTACAAGATATTGCCATGTTGAGACACTTAAGGAGAATGAAGAGTTGAACACCAAAAATAATATACTCCAGAAAATTCCAATCAGTTTCCCTTTTCACCATCCCAGTAAATTTATGTTCATTGTACTGATATTGGTCACAGCTCATTGTCTTTATGTTATGCCTCTACCACATCATGGAACAATATTAATCTTCATATCCACCAAGATTAAAAGGAAGCATTTTTAAATCTTAGATATAATCTCCTAAACTCCCTGGTTTAGTATTGTTTACGAGGAGTCTTACTTTTTTCTCTCTTTCTATGTTTGTGCCTTTTACTCATAATGCTTACAGGCTTTTGCATTTTGTACTTTATATAAACAATTATTATTGTTTTTATTATTATCAAACATTCCTGCATCAGAAATGTACAGGACACAGCTGTCCTTAATATTTGTACTGCACTTGCTGAATGGTATCTTGTATACAGTACTAGAAGCATATTGGCATATGGCAGGCAATTTAGGAAACATATGAAATGTTAGGGGAGTGAACGGGACACACCAATTAGGATCTGCAGTCATTTACCCTTCACTTCTGTACCTGTAGGGCCTATCATGTAAAATGCAAAATGAATCCACAGCCTGGAAGGAAAGAATTTAAGCTGTGGGGTGTCCTCACCCATGATGTCAACCAAATGTTACAACTATGTTGTATATTTTAATGCAAACAAATTGGGGCACAGAACTATAAAATGAGCTAATGAGGAGCAGTACGATGGGACTTTATTCAACACACTGTGCCTCAGTACGGCTACATGCCCATGTCACTGACACTTGACACTTCACAGGCAGCATCTAAATATGGCAAAAAGCTTTCAGGTGCTTAAAGCAGAAGTGTGATTATCTCCCTTTATTGGCAGACTTATGTGTTCTTGTTCATGAAAATTAAAATCCCAATAGAATTGCATTAAGCATCATTATGCTGATTTGTTACTTTAAAAGCCACTCTAGTTACATTATTCTTCTGTTGAACCTCTACCATGCCTAAAGTGAAAATAATATTCCCTCCTGCAAGTGGTACAAGAACCCACATTTTGAAGTGACATTTCAGTCAATGTAATAAACTGCATTGAGTGCCCCAGAGATTATTTTCTCTACTGCTCCATGACCATAAATGAAGTGTAGGGTATTAATTTTTCAACTTAAGTAGCCCATTATTTAGGGGCCTCTCCAGTAGCGTGGCATTTTGTCTGACAAAGCCATATGTAGAAATCTTTGTGTATCTGCCTTTTCACATTAAGATGACATGGATATGACAGGGTCACAACCTACTGTCCTTAGACGGCTGGACTTTCATCACATATGGACAATAAAACAGAATACCTGGAGAAAGAACTCCCTAAATATCACAAAGACTAGCTTTGTGTTCTTGCTTTGTAATTGACCCAGGAGTCCATCTGACAGCAGACTATCTTCTATGACCTTTAACCTGTCATCAGTTGAACAATGGCCTGTTTATAGTAATCAGCCTTTTACCTGAGGGTTTTCGCTCCCTTTCTTTGGCTGTAACCAACAGAGGTGTATTTGAGTCATTAGCTGCTCCATCGTGTTCTGTGTTATTCTCCTTGCTTCTATGGTGGCGATGTTTTCGGTGGCGATGTCTTTGTCCCTTGCTCTTCAAGGGCATATGAATACCAACATATATAGCCCTGTGGCCTGTAATGACAAATGAAAACATCCATAATATTACTTTTTTAGAGACCTTTCATGATTTCAGTTGGAGCCATGAATGCACAAAAAATATATATACATATAAATAAAAAAAAAGAAAGAAAAAAATAGTCCTTCATGTCAGAATCAAATGCCTCAAAATGAATACTGGAAATAATACCTTTCACAACATTACGACATGCAATATAGAAAAAAGGGGTTCTGTACTCAGTAGTAAAAATGATTAATAAATCTCTTGGCGTACTTTTTACATCATTTAGCTCTCACAAAATATTAGCATCTCTAATTGCCTTTTAATGCTTTTTATACTTCCTTTTCTCTTTTGCTCATTACTTTGTGAAGCATCACATTTGTCATATCTCAGATGAGAAAAAGCCAAAAAAAAAAACTGAAAAAAAAAGAAATGAAATGAAAATAGTTCTATGTAACATAACTCATTAAGTACTATGGGTGGAAAAACTTGAGGAGCTGGGAGGTTCTTTCCCAGGAAATTTGGGCATCTGAAAGAATATATCCTATTTGCACACATGAAAATATAGGGAGAATTCTGGGAAATTCTTTTACCTTCCTGGGAAATATTATGATCACTCCGTTCTGGGGAAATAAACATTTTCCAGCCCCACTTATTACAGTAATGGAATGAAGAACAACTGCTGGGCTGTCAGATCTGGCTGATCCATGGATATAAAACCCTTCATAACCTACACTGTACGTAATTTGCCCCCTGCAGGAGTAGTGAGAGTATCTTTGATGTAGACGACTGAATTTCAAAGAAAACCCCTCAGGAGTCAGGGCATACAGTATCAAGATCACACTAGCATTGAAACAAAGGTCACATACCAAATGATAGAACACTGTGTACATATTTTGTGAGGCCCTCCTTCCCTCATGACAATTGTTAGCTCATGTTTATTAATGACTGTAGGTACAGTAAATACATCACCAGCATGATCACCAATATAGTTCATATGATGACTGTTGATGGTAGGTGTTGCTTTGGAACAGTATTACCTACATGCTTTCAACACTGACAGTTTTATACTTTACAAGCCAATTAAGTTTGGCAATTCCACATCACTGGTCCTTTAAATACTTAAGTGAATTTACAGGCTAAACCTTTTCCACCATACAACTCCAATGCTGCCTCTACCTTCCAAGTGACCTGAATTTGAATATCCAAACCCCTTGAACCACCAAACCCAATGAAAATCCTGCTTTTCAAATACTGTACCCACGGCCTAGATTCACAATTTACAAAACCCTGCCTTCTAAAGTTGAGCTGACTTAATCGTAACCACTATATCAGGCAGTCCATTCTTTGCAATAATTTACATAAACATTTCATTCAAATCACTCTCATCTTGTGGCAAATGCTGGTCCCTCTCACAGCTGACTCAAACTCAGATGCAATCCTATGTAGTTTACTGCTTAAAGGCATACCATGGTGAGCATATAAGGCTCTAATGTGCAATTAAAACATTTTCAATACATGATGTGCAATATGAGCCACTCTGCATCTTTTAAATTTGATGTGAATCAAAGAACTGCCCCCAATATAATTACTGTAGACTATTGGTAAAACTGTACTTTGAGGTGACTGCCTGCCATTAATATCATGAACAAGCATCATGTTAGTCTCCTGTGTAAACAGATGTCTGCCAAGTCCCTGTGAAGCACATGTCAGAATTCACTATCCAAGTTACTGTATGTCTTCAGACTGTACATATGAGATGTTAAGTAACATGTTGCCAAATCGTAGCACATAGCTTGAATACCACTCGGTCATTTTTGAACCTCGCTCAACAATTGATACAGGCGGCAGATTCACACTGTGACTCCAATTAAGTCTATACAAAAGGACCTTCTATATATCCTGCACAGAAATTATCTTCCATGCTGGTAACACGGTTACCCACAATACATACAGAATTCATTCTTAATGATGTATACATATTAAGGCTACGCATAACCTGTTATTAAACAAAGCTATAACAATGTACAGTACTTGAACACAACTTTCCTAGGTCAAGATATAACAAACTGCCTGGCAATCTAATTATTATTTTTTTTTCTTTAGCTCTAGGAAAATACAGCTTACACAAATTGAACTGACAAGGACCAAAACAGACACTGTAATGCCCCGAGTCCTATTACATCTACTGCAGTGATGCAATCAATCTTAAGTTTCATCCACCGTCCAACAGTCCTGTTGGGTACAGTATCAGGACAATTTTAATACCTTGCTATCAGAATTAGGACATGGCTAGTTTGACAATTGAGTACAGAACTAGAGGAAAATAGGATAGAGGCCTACCATGTGTAAAATATGGTAAAAACATCGAGGTATAGCAGTAGGGCATCCGGTGACCAGCTATTCTATTTGCTTTTTGTATTAAGAGCCTTTGTGAATGAATAGGCAGAAGAGTGGAACGACAACACATAATGTTTGCTGTAGAAATGTTGTACATAATTACAACATGATTTTCTTTTTCTTTTTTTCATTCTTCCCCTTTTCTATCCCCTTTTTCTAAACATGCCTAGTATGATCAGTTACTTGAAGGGGAAGTTAAGGCAAAACATAAATTTCTACATGTGAAAGAAGATCAAAATCTACTACTGTAGGTGTGGTGAAATTTTCATTCAAATCAGACATGTAGTTCTCCAGATATAAGCAAATGAAGTTACTACATATGTGTTCAAAAGTGGGATTGAGGGCAGCAGAGATTATATCACTTCCTCACATTGATAAGGAATGCATTGTTTCTCTTTGCTCTTTAAGACTGTTTTGATGACCTTGAAGTTCATGGGAACAGGACCTCCCCATGGGGATTGCAAAGTTTGAAAAGTTCTCATGCTACTTATGCAATCTCATTATAAGAATATGGGACTGTTGAGGAAAAAATAACCTGTAAAGTTGAGTATCCTTTCTTTTTTGGAGACCTTTCAAGCCATTAGTTTTAGGCTTGGGTGGGGTTCAAAAGAGACTCACTGGTTCAGAAATTTGGATATAAATATGTATGTTTTATCACTAAAAGTGGGAATTTGCAAGAGTCAGATGACTGAGCTTCACTAAATTTAGTCCAAATATCCACTGGCAAAAACCAGTGAGGGTCATTAAGGTCCCTCACTGACCCTTGCAGCTACAACCCTGCCTACCACACATTATACAATCCACCCGTGGTATGTACAGTATGTACTGTCCTCCTACACATAAAATGTGTACAAGTTTACAAGTTTACAAGTTTATTTCTTTCTCTGAGGTGTGAAACCCCTTTCGGGGTATAAGAGAAGTACAATCACAACAGGTTATACTTTACAAGCACGAAAAATAGAAAAAAAGGATAATTTTAAAAAGAAGATCAGAAGAAATGTTTTTAACTTGAAAGACAGAATGAATACGAATAATGAATATCGCCAGAACTTGATAGATGCTTGCTATACATAAAACAGACGGCAATGTCTACTAAAGACAAAAACAAGACGGGTTACATCAAGCAAAGTGGTTCATGATTATGGCAACAAATTTAGCCAATTTTGAAAGTAGATTTGTACTTTTAACATTGAATAATTGTTGGAACTTCCAAACACTAGGATTAACAAAGTAAAAACATTTGACATACAATGACCTTTGACGAGAAAAGTATGGGCATTTAATAACCAAATGATATTCATCTGCAACATCTCCAGAGTTACAGAGAGTGCAAATTACAGGATTAAAAGGATCTGAGTTGCTTTCAACAACAGTGGGAATATTATTGTTTCCACATCTAAAACGACATAAGTGCATACGATCAAACTATCCCAATTTCACAAGATAACTTTCAAGTTTATTGTCTGACTTGATGATATTATATGTCACACAATTTTTGTTCCTAGCCAACTCAGCATGCCAGTTCTGTAATGAGATATCCTGAAATCTTTGTTTTATCACAGACAAAAAGAATTTGTTGTGGTCTTGTTGTGGTCTTGTACTACCTTCAACAACACAACCACAAGCTACAGCAGCTTGAAGGCTATATTCTATAAAATAGCTATAAATAAAATAAGTTCGATTTCATTCACTGAAGTTTTAATACCATGTTGATCTGTTCTTAGATAAGATGGATTACACATCACATGGTCTGTTAATCTGTGAGGTGCCTTATGTTATTATGGTCATTACGAAGCAATAACTGTTTTGGTAAGATGGGACTCTGGTGCAGATTGACATTGACAGGCAGGTCAGCTAAACAGCTCAACAGATAGGCCTACTGTATTACAATTTACTGCACACAAAATCCTTTGCATGGTTTATGTTTAAAATATTCCACTGAAGGAACTGTTTATACCGAAGTAAACTCTAAAATAAATTTAAAAATACTAAGGACATATATACTAGGTTTGATTGCTGGCAACTAATACAAAAATTGCAATATCTACTGCTACTATGGATGAACAAAGAATCAGCTTGCAAATTTATTACGTTGCATCAATTTTAGCTACTTTTGACTTGTTGCTTTTAGACTCTCACAATTCTTGATTATGCATGATAGACAGGCAAAATTTATGTTTTATTTTAAAGACTATAAATTTGGAATATGGTACAGTTTATTTGGTTCAAGCTTGCATCAAAGCAACATTCAAGGAAATGCTACATGTTAATGACATTTACATAACAAAGCCTTGGTAACTGTGCTATTCCCCATTGTACTGTAGTTTGGATGGCTGCCCATTTTTATATGCAACTATGGGTTAAAAATAGATTCAAAAGTTCTAAATATACCTGAATTAGAAATATCACAAAAGCCTTCCAAGACCAGAGGTCGCGGAGCCAATTTTAAAGTGCGGGGGCTAATCATCAAAGAGGCCCAATATGTCCAATACAATAAATGCAGTTTAAGGCGGCCCAAAATGCCCACAGCAAAAAAGTGCGGGGGATAAAGTCCCCCTAACCCCCGTCTCCACGGTCCCTGAAGAAACTTGAGGCATTTGCTGCTTGTTAGATGAAACCCTCCAGGTGATGTAAAAGGACACATCGGTGCTCTAACAAAGTGTGCTATTGGTATGGGCAACATCTGTACGTTGCAGCTATTATGGATGTAAGGTTATGTGGCACCACTGAACTCATGTTATGGTACAGCACATGATCTGATCCCGAGATTATTTTAAACAAAAGAAAATTAAATACATGAGCACCATTTTTTAAGTAAACACACAAATTTGGTATTTTACAATGAAGCATTCAGCAAGTTGTTACAAACATACAGAAGAGAAGGTTGCAGGTCATTCTGGACATTTTGATTTAGAGACTTACTCCCAGAACATTATTTACTACTAGCATCCTCCTCAACAATGGAGGATTCATGATCTTTATATGTCTCTGCATTAACCATTCATCATGTCCATCATCTCATATCCTTCACTATATGCACCTTGGATAATATACATATTGCTCGAGCTCAAGCATTTTATGTTGTACAGTATTAAGCAAGCACTCTAAAACGGCCCCAAGAAATGAATGGGGAATTGGAATTGAAGTTAAAATTTTTTCAGTGGAATAATCAGCCTTGCTATTAAGAGTCCCAAGATGATAAAAATGTCAGCACTTTGAATGATGCCACTTTATAACAATAGAGATTTAAACAGGAAGAGCTGTGTAGTACATATACATATGTACTGTACATACTTGCTGGAAACAGCTATGAAATTTGATTATACATTCACCATGGGAAGAGTACTGGTGGAAGAACATATTGCAGGAGAAAATGAAGAAGACTTGTAAAAGGGCAACCTGCCTTGCTAGGGAATCTATAATGAGGAATTTTTTCTAGATGAGCTTCTTATTCAAGATTCAAGATGCAGGGTTTGAATTGAATTCAAACAGACATGAATTCATTACAAATAGGAGCATGGCAAATTTTGTAAGAAGGGAAGACCACTATTTAAACATGCAGCTTACATGATAGTCATGACACACATACAAGAGCATGTAGCTAAGCAAGTTATATTCAGGAAGGAAGGAGGGTAGAGAGAAACAAACTTTGTATTTTAACATAACATACTTTAAAAGGTTTACTGTATAGAAACTGCAACAAGAGAGTCAGTAAATATTGTTCAGCAAACTTGAAACTGCATTTTTGATCTAAAGTCTTGTTAAATGTTCATACCTAGATCCTTGTCACCTTATCTTCAATTTGCCATTTTGGTTCCTAGCTTTAAGAAGAATGAATGCTTTAACATCACTCACTATTTTCCTTTACCAGGCAATAATTTGCACATTTTTATTTTGTACCTGTATGGGTTTTTCTATTAACTTTCCCAAAATTTGTCAAAATGCTCTCGAACTACATCCATTTCAGTAAAGGGCTGTGCAAACTCTTGACATCTCTATGAGCTGAGTAACAATTTAAAAATACCATGAACTAAAAAAAAAATGTGATACTACCAAATTACAGTAGGCCAACCAGGTACCTATTGGAAAAGGTGGGCTGGGAAACTGGAAATGCTTCTAAGTTGAGAAGATATCCAATGTTATGTGATTTAACTATCCACAGCTATGTAGAACAAAATCAATAATGTACAGTTCCAACTTTGATCAAATCACTACACTGCTCACCTCCTGGCATGCAACCTTCAAAATCCTATTATTTACACCAATCAAAGTGTCTGTATTTAAAAAGTACAAGCATCCCTTGGGCTAAGTGACAGCACCAACAGCCATGGCTGTTAGCATAATTTACTAATGGCTGTGGTGCTCATCAGAAATGTTCGATGATGTAACATAAACCTGCCTGTACTGTGAAATTATTCATATTGGCTGTCCCTTTTCAACCTTTCTTTGGGCCATGCATCCCTGTGACATTTTCATTCCTTCATTTTACTGTATGCTGTCCAGATTCATCTTTGTATGTTAATTTTATGAAGTTTCAAATTCTATTTCATGCAACAATAACCCTCTCATTTATTTTAAAAATTTTACAGGTACCATTTTGGAAGGAGTCAAATAGTACTTTACCAAGGCAATATAAACTCTTTAAGTTCAATCTCACAAAAGTCTTTCAAATTCTGTGAATAAGAACTTATGAACAAAAGAAACCTGCATTGACCAAACCAAGGTATGAAAAAAAACACTATTCAAGGATGATGTAGATTCTGTGAGGCCCTCCTTCACTTAAAGTAAAGAACACTTCAAAAAATAGTTCTTGCAACACTTTCAAAGGTGTGAACCACATGTTCAGTGGACGAAACTCCTATCACCGTACAGAAGACATTCTTTAAATATAAAAGTTTTGACAGTTGAGATACTACTGGATAGTGTCATTATATCTATTGAAAATGCAACAAAAGATCTGTATTAAAGATACAAGATCAATACACAAGCCCCAAATTTGCATTTCATTTAAGGTCACGTAAAGGTGTTTTCAATCGTAAAGCTGAATGTTTTAAGAGAAAGGCAAGAGCTTCTTGAAAGTGGCAAATAAAAATTTTGATGTTTTGAAAGTAACAGGGAGGAGAAGAGATTTTATTTGAAACATTGAATTTGATAAAATGGAGATTTGACTAATTTAAGGACATTTGGTCAAAAGATTTTAGGGAGAGAGACCTTAAAAAAGATTTTATGTGCATTTAAGTTCAATGTAAAGACGTGTTACACAAATCCATGTTAAGTGAGGTTTTTTAATTTTTTGTTTCTGGTATGCGACATCTTGCAAAGTGAAAACTTGAGGATTATTTTATTGAGCTGCGGTAAGAGGGGATTCGAATACCCAAGGCTAGAAAAAAATTTTTATTTCCAAGGAAGGAAATAAAGTTTCCCACAATTCTTCCCACCGCATGTTTGGTCTAACGGTAAGAGCATCCGCCTCTCACGCGGAAGGCCCGGGTTCGCTTCTCAGGTCGAGTCATACCAAAGACTCTTAAAAGGGAACCTTCTGCTGTTGTGCATGATGCTCTGCATAAGCAATAGAGTAGAGAAAACGAGCCAGTGAGCCACAACTGGAAAAAGGCCGTGGCTGACTGGACTTGAACCAATGGGTTGGAAACTGGACTGCAAAACCACATCTAACCCACAATTCTTCCCACAAAGTATTTGTTTGTACAAGAAGGGAACATTCCCTCCAAGTTTCCCAGCTAGGAGCCTCCCAGCATCCCAACTTTTTCCACACGTGGGAATACCAATAGACCCTAGTTTTAACTGTTTTTGTAAGGCATCTCATATGGAATGACAGATGGACAAGAGATGCAAAGTCTTTTGAGAATGTAAGAAACTCTTGGGTGTCAATTTTGTTTGACCACATAATTTTGAGTGCAGTTCCTTCTATGTCAACAATCATGTACCACACTGTACAGTACCTGCAATGTCATCCTCATCAGCTTTGTGAGCACAGTTGTAGCTTCCATGGTCAACAACCACATCATCACCACTCATTTTCTGAAAAATACAAGAACAAAAACACTATTGAAGCATGGATATTCTCAAAATATTTTATACAAATGTAACATTTGGGACTTCCTGTATTTTGGTGACCTAAGACTTGGGGGAAGGAGAAGAGAAAATGGAAAGGGAAAATAGATGTGTGAATTTCCATTTGTCACATAGCAACTCCTCAGTCTGATCTCATGATTGCACAGTTACTGTGAAATCACCAGTAATGCTGTCTCTCAATTCACTGAAGCAGCTGTTTCATTCAAGCAGAACTGTATGTAGTAGAAGGTAGGTTTGGTATCTGGGGAGGTGGAGGGGGGGGGGTTACAACCCACCATGACCCCACCTTGCCATGAAAAAAAAAAAACACCCAAAATAGTGATTTTTCTCTCTGTCCTTAGACTGTTCCCTCATTTTGTGCCTCCAATCCACTCATGAAACCAACCACCCCTCGCCCACCCCCTCCATGACCCAATCCTGGCTACACGCCTGTTTGGTATGATCCAGTTTTATGCCTTCATTTCTAAACTTCTGGTTTAATCTAGAGGCACCTACCATCTTTCGCCAGGTATGGGTCACTGGATCGCCTCCACACTTCATTGCTATGCTGTTGAGCATTATATGTACAACATTAGTTGGTTCTATTTTTTGAAGTCTTGAATCATGTGCAACTCATGTTTTTAAAGGGAAAATTACATATCGACTAAATGGTTGAATATGCTGGACGGTTATATATTTAACTTAAATTTCCCACAGTTCTTTCTGTATTTCCATGCTCTAAAAGGAGAAATGTCCTTCTAAACTGTCAAACTTAACCTCCCCACACCATGGATACAGTATATCTCCCAAGAAAGCTCTAGATCCTAAAGTACAGTACCTTCCCAATTTTTCTTCATGCGTGACAAACAATTTCCTCTAAACCACTTTAATCAGATTTGGTACTTTATCATAAAAGAAGGATATTTCTTCCTAATTTGACATTAGTTTGATGGACAACACACTTGAAATTTTCATTTCTTACAGAAAAGTGAACAGTGCTGCATGGAAGATCAAACGAATCCACTATGTTTACAATAACAATTTAACTGTATTACTCTTGGCATGTTCAAGCACCTCAGAACACCAGTTAATTAATTCCACACGGATCATGTAAATCTCATCAGATTTGCAATGTAGACGGCCTCACACAAAACCTGCTCTGAAAGTGTTGACGAGTGGCATGATGATAAAGTGAATGCTTGCCTTGCAATTCATTTCGGTGATGGAGTAAATCACCGGAGAGATTTACACTTAGACTGACATTCATCAGCGTGCACAAGGTAGCCTACATTTCTGTCAGGTCACCCTTGAAAATACTGCTCAAGGCAACTGATGGAATTGCATTGTAGGGCACTAACACCTGAAATAAACACTAGTATGCGATCTGTTACAAAACACACTTCTCACTTTAACGTGGAATTACAGCTACTGCTACTCCCCAGAAATGACCTTCACCAACTGTGTAAGTTCTGTAATAGTATAAAGTTTCTGGAGCCGTGATCACATTTTGAGTGAATGAAAAAGACACACACAGATGAAACAGGAGCAGCCATGATAATTTTGCAATAATCTATACATATTGTAAATCACTGGATGAAAATCATGCAATACTGACAATATTAAACCTAATTCGCAGTTTTACATACTGGAAAGCTGATAAAAGTGCATGTGCTACTAATCACTAAGCTAAAGGCTAATTTTCAAAAATACACATTATCCTTTAGCTTTAAAAAGGTGCATGGTGATTGACGCAATTTCTTTAAACTACAGGATGTTGGGGCCAATTCAGTACAGTGATTGATACATCAGCAGGATTTTCAGTAAGTTATATTCAAATCAGGGCTACTGAAATTACTGTACAATAAACTGTATTTCAAAGAACCTCTGGACATCATAATGAGAAATGTAGGCAGACATGTGGCTACATGGAAAAAATGTGAAGCTGAGGAAAAAGTGAATTAACAGATGAGGACATAAATGAAAACACTCATCGATTTATCACCACTGGATGAAAAAAAATAGGATAAATCAAAGGTAAATCAAAGGTAGCACTTGGCACTTTCTTATCTTCTGCCAGGGCACATTTGCCAACGATTGAGAGTTTACAAGTAGGCCTACTGCACTTGATTACAGGCCAAGACCATGGCTTGCAAAAACAGCATCATGCATTATTCTGACCATAGAGCCATTAAATGCAATCTTTATGAGATTAACTTGAGACAGAAAGATGCAGTGAAAGACTGTACAACACAACAGCTTTAAGTTTTACTAAGGTTGTACAAGCATACAGTACTGAACTAGGTCTAGCACCATTCCTAGATGCTCATAAAAAACTTTGGAAACTGAATATTTTCTGTTATTTTTATACTTCAAGTTTCTCATTGCTTATGTTTTTCCTTGACTTGTCTATTCAATCCTACAAAAAATTTACAGTACAATAGTTGCTTCCACTTTTCCCTTGCGAAAAAGACTGCTACTTATTGGTAAAAACTTTACTAATAAAAAAGTATGTGAGGCATCTGAGAAAAGACGGAAAATTTTTGACCAAGGCCGGTAATGTGTAAAGTACTATCATGGAAGTGTTACTGTAGGTCTCAGGGTAAAAACAATGGTACTGTCAACTGAATCAAGACTTTGATGCTTATCTTACTGGACATAAAATCCCTTGAAAATGGTAAAATAGTATGTAAACCCATATAGTGCATTGCAGATTACATGTTGCTGCCTATTGCTGCACCAACGACGCATCAAAATTTCATTAAGTAGATATGGTACACCACCCTGTAGAGATTAATTCAGCATGTCTACTGTATATGTAATGCCCACTTGAGCTATAAGTACAGTCAATGCAATTTCTGGTTTTATTCAAGACTTAAAGGGCAAAACAGTCACCCCAACTAAAACTTTGGTGTAGCAGAATGTTCTGTTGAATTGTGTTTAGCCTTTAAGAGTCATATGACATTATTTTTCTTCTCAAATGTGACTTTAACTAAGAGCAATTGTTGATGTACCTTGAAACACAATATGGAAGTCTTAAAATATTGTGAACTATACTTTAAAGAGGAACAGGAAGAAAACTGTGAAGATTTAGCTGTAACCTCAAAATAATTTTGTCGCAACTAGCCTTGTCCGTAAATTTTGGGCCCCTGTATTGTTGCTCAACCTTTGAACTTACTCTACATGTAAAAGTTAGGTAGAAATGATTGATTTGTTGTGTCAAAAGGAGACATTAAATGCATTCTCTTTTCCAGTGAACACAGGCATGGACATGTAACGAACTATGAAACCAAATCTGCAATGGTGCCTCAAATCGGTTGGTCAGATAATAAGGCTTACTGTTTTAAACAAATCAAGTTAAGCAAGAATGTTGTCCATACCCTGTGTACGTGCACATCTACAGGCATACCTAAATATCTTATAATTTATATCAGCAGATGCAACAAAGCCTGGTGGAAATCTTTAAAGGGGCAATCAGAGTTTGATTTCACAATTATGTAACAACTTTAATTCTGCAAAACATGTGTACATTGACTTTAAACTAACAAACAATGACCCATGATCACAGCCTCTTTGTCCTGATTGACTAACATGTAGTGGAGACTGTCTTGTCCTCCATCTTTGTGAAATTTTTCATTCAGCAGTTTATTTTACACAAAATTAAATTTTCTCCTAACATAAAAGACCTCTTCAATATTTCTACATTTTGGTAAAAAATTAATTTAGAAGGGGAAAACAAGGTGTTGGAACAAAAGTTTAATAATGTTCTTTGTCCAACTCTGATTGCCCCTTTAAGTCCCAAAATAAAAGTCCCAGGGAAAAGCTTCAGAGCAAATGATATAGCTTCTGACAAAGTGAGGAGTCTAAGACAGCAACCTCTACAGTACTGTACATCCAGGGACCATCTTACTTGGAATTCCTAGCAGATACAGGACTCGGATGTGTGATATGGCAGGTACAGGTACACCATTCGATGTGTGATATATAGCATGCCGGGGCTATTAAACACATTAAGTCATAAAACCTTACTCAATTTCCCAGTTGACAGAACATGTGCCAAGGTCCTTCTTGACAGCATGGTTAACATTTAAACCCTAAAGTAATGATTGTCCCATAAGGCCCAAGTCAAGGAGACTTATCCAGAAGGTCATAGACAGTTATATATCAAGATAGTGTATACACACCACAGACCTCTAGTATATCATCAAGAACTTTAGGAGGATCATTTTGCAGACCTGTCTAATAGCAAACATAAAATATACATTTTGCAATGTGATTTTTAAAGGTTAAGTTTGACTGGTTCAATATACATACATATATATATTACTATGCAGAACTTTTCTGCACATTTATTCTGACACTGTGAAAAGCTGCAACACCCATAGTTAAAATTTCCAAATATTGACCCTATTAAACCATGTGCCATAATAATTCCCTGAACAGGAAGATGTAACCTACAATTTTACAAAAGGCATGGACAAAACAAAACACACACACACACACACACACACACACACACACACACATAAAAATGATGCAAATGAAGTAAATGACACCTGTGTCAATCTGGCAACCCTGCATGTACAAAATTCACCAAAGAAGCCAACTAATTTTGAGCCATGTATTGTGCAACTTTTGTACTGTTACATCCCCGTAAAATGTCACGCAATCAAAATTTTTGCCGATGTCGAACTGATTTGCTGCAGCGTATACTTCGGCATGCATTGCCGAAAGCCACTGTATTGAAAGTGGTTGATCAAAATAAGGTGAACCCACCCAGTTCCTTGGAAAAAATATCCTAAATTCCTAATTTATACATCTGCATATAATATTTAGTAGCTTGTTAGGGCAATGTGTAGCAGACCAGTCAACTGTACAGTTTTTTAAAGTTTACAAGATTCTTGCACTTATATCAGATTTTCCAAAGTGCAAGGCCACTTATACAAGAACACCATGCACCCTCATTACCTCCATGAAAGGCAGTAAACAGGTGTTCCTAATGATAAATTACCATCAGCCACAGAAACATTATCCAAAGGGTCCAAATTTAACCTCCAATGGGTTCCAATTTTTTTTTTGTATACTGCTGAGAAAATCCTCCTCCTCTAAGGCCCATGCAACAAGGGGAAAAAAATATTTTAAACTGTTTCAACAACCCCTCTGTCTCATTTTGAATGTAACAAGATCCAGGTGCCTAAAATTGTATGTTACCAAATGCCAATGGGTTGAAAATATTAACCCATCGTTTAGTTCCAAGGTATTCTTAGCCAAGATCAAACTATACTATACTATATGTCAGTCAGGTGTACAGTACATTGTGTGACAGGAGAAATCATTAACAGAAAGAATATTGTTTAAACATGTTTTAGAGCGGACCATCTAGAGTATGTCATGCCCCTTTTCTGGTACAGCAAATCCAGACACAATTTGAGTTTTTATGATACAGTAACAACGAGTGAGCACCTCATTTTATAAGGGAGGCCCTAAGAAGTTGCTGCACATAAACTATCTCAACTTTAAATCAGTCTGTAAATTCATACTTCCTGGGCATCCTTCTCCTTGAGTATTAATGATGTCGCAAGAATTACTGATGGAGGTGTAATGAAAGGGAGAGTTCTACAGAAAACTGTAGGTGCTTTATTACATGTTTATATGAGAAACTTTACGTGGCACAGTGTATTTACTGTTAATCCTAAAGGTTAAAATACTCATCTCAAAATGCTTGTAAACCACCAGAATACCCTTCGTTCCCCCTCCCCAATTAGTATCTGATCTTTAAATGATTCCAGTCTTAGTACTGCGCCTCACAATCTTTACAGATCTTTAGAGATTTGGGAACCATCCATGCAATAACGCACAATACTCTGCAACTTTCTGGGTAGGAAAACTTTCTCTAAAAGAAACTAAGAAAGAGGGATGTGAGTTAAACAACTTATTTGACATAAAATCCCACATAAGCATGGTACTATTCAATGAAGCAGTCTGCTAATACCCCATCCTGCACTATGCATCTTGATGCGACACAATTCTTTGCAAAAAGATTGTTTAGACTCATTGCGTACTTTACCTCTAACTAACAGATGTGATCCCTATGTACCTGCAATAAGTCCTGCCGGGAAGCTACAGTACAGTATATTGAAAAGCTTGCCAAAAACTTTACTGCTGGTAAGTAGGGATGACATATATAGGAGGTACATGTCAATTAAAGGCCCAATTCTCTCATCCCAAACAGTACCAGTTTCCCTAACCTTCTTTCTTAAGCCCCTCCCACAATTGTCTGAAATTCGTCCTCATCCATGCACGTATGCACAGTCTCAGTTTATTGCTTCAGAGTGACTGTAGAAAAGCTCATGTATGGAGTCAAAGCACTCTCAGTACCGTTCATGCTGTGTTATAAGCTTTGGTGAGTTTGGTAGTCTGCGTTGTTTGAATAAGCTGTCAATCAAAGGGCAGAGCCAACTGAGAATTTTGGTTAAAACATCTACAAGAATTGTAGTTTGGACTGAGGTGATTGGTCCTTTAAGAAGAGGCACAGTTAGTTGGTGGCTGCTTTCTTAATGCGTTCTTACAAAATAAGTCATAGCAAAACCAGCATAGCCATTTCTCTTCCTTGGTATAATTTATTTGGGTTAACCCTTGTGACATATAATATTGCACAAAACAGACATCATGTTGTGTTACAAGCTGATTGCTGCCTGGTGATACATCATTGCAGGTTTAATATAAAAATGTGGTTGAGCGACATGACCTCCTTTTCCAATCCCAACATGACCTTGACTTATTTTCAGACTGTAGTCTGAGAATACAATTTTAAGGAAAATAAAATAACCTATGGGAGATTTGAAAGATGTTGCAAAATATCTAAATTTGAGTTGTAGCTTGAGACCCACCACTGCAAATGTTGGGGGTGCAATCCACCAATTTGAATCCCAAAACTTACCTGATTTTGGAGTCCACCATCAATACAAACAAACCTACTATTAACATATGATTTCCTGAAATCACCTGCTGTTCCCTAGGCAAAGACTTGTTGGCACAGAAGGCTGCCCCTGTCCCATACCGGAAGGTTCCTATGGAAATTGAATCATTCGCACCATTTGCAGATTTTGAAAAAAATTTGATTGAGCTTGTAGCTACTACAGTGATAGTAGATGCCACTGTTGTTGGTAAACCTACACTAGACAAATATTCTTCCCATTGCTTGTTTCCTTCCTGTTATTAAAGGTTCACAAGCAGACAATGTCTAAAGGTGAAAAATAATTACATAAAATTTTGTCCTGACATGCAGCAATTTGCAAACAGCTGAGCCAGAAATGAACTTTTACTTAATGACTTCAACCGCAACTTCTAAAGGCAATTAGTAAAAAACTGCATCAAGTACCAGACTGTTTGAGATTAATTTCAGTTCCAGCATGAGACAAAGTTGAAGGTTCTCTGATTACACTCTTTCAGACAACAGTCTGTGAACGTTTACATCTTTAAGTATGAAACCCAACTCAGAATGAGGCAAAACGGGTTGGAAATTATGGAATGCCTTAAAATTTGCATCTAAAATTACATGATTTGCACAATGTGAGGATATTAATTCAACAGGATAACATGTAAATGTTCAATCAATACCTCCCATACACACACACACATAACATTTTTACCATTAGAGCAGTAAAGAAGCCCTCAACGAACTATACTAATAAGAAGACAGGAAGATTTAAATGAACTTACGGTGAAATGAAAGCTTTGATTTTCAAAGACAGAACACTTGTGGCAAATTTTTCTCCAAATTTGTATCAGTAATGACTTCAATCGTGACGAAACATAAAACACAATATAGGTGGTAATTATGAGACTCTTATTTCAAGCAAGCTTGCCAAAAAGATTGAATCTACTGTTCTCAAACTTATGTAGCAAGTCTGAAACGCTGAACTGCACAAAAGAAAACAAAACCTCCATTACACTGTATTACCCTTGGTTTTAAGGCTTCAGTATTCACTTTTCTTTTCTGTGATAGAATATTTGCCTGCCAAAGTCACAGAATCCTTTGAACTCTCCATAATATAGTAAATAACAAATATTCCACCTAAAGCTAGTTATCAGTTTAGAATACAGTAGAATGTGCTATGGCAGTGTTATTATGCACTGCATGAACAGTGAGACTTTGCTCCCTAAGTGACAGAATTTGTGATTATTTCAAGGTGATGGTGTGATTGCATGAACAAACTGCATGATGACAAAACAGCGGCACAAAGAACAATAGATTTCTAATATAATCAAAAATACCTTTATCACAATAAGAGTACAGTGTATTGTTATAGACCTACTGGCAATCCATTACCTAATAGGCGTAGATTTAAAAAAAAATTCATTGAATTGTGACATAAAAGGTTTGTTCTCTTCAATGGTACCTCAAGTCAAAAAATTCAAAAAAGAAATATTAAACAGCGAAAAAAAAAAAAAAATGAATTCTAACAGTCCAACTCCCCAACTTCATTGGACATTGTTGGGCTGAGATATAAATTGTTCAAGTTCATTCACTCAAATTAAAATGAAAAAAAAAAAAAAAAAAAAAAAAAGCATTACATTGCACAATAATTTGTGCCTATGTTATTGTTCTACCCTTGTGGGGTGATGTAATAAATTAAGCTCCCTCTGTGATACATGCTATGCAAGCAAACAGGAATTAAGTGCATGTTCAAGGTCATGAAAACATTTTTAATTTCAAACAGAAGCAAGGAATGTAATGCAAGTTTTACAACAATTAATAAAGTCACAAATTATTGTTCACTGGCCTAATTTGTTTTAAGTGAACAAATTTCAACATCTCATATTTTGGCCCAAAAATATCTTATGGTATGAAGATGGGCTTCTGACTGTGAGAATTCATTTTCCATCATGCTATTTATTTTTGAACTCCTTGCTTAAAGGTATGAAGATGGGCTTCTGACTGTGAGAATTCATTTTCCATCATTTTATATATTTTTGAACTCCTTGCTTAAAGGAAGGGTTTAAGATCACATGTATGTTACAGGGGTACTTATGCTGAATATTTCTTTGAAATTATCATTGAAATCCGATTAGAGATTGTCAAGACATGGGCAATAAAGTTGTCACATTTTTAAAAAGAAGAGAACTTGAAGCAAACATACTGCATGACATTAGATTCAATTTAATGGACACTCTTTATAATTTTAAAATTTACTCGCAATTTTCTCCTCAATAATCCCATCTTATCAGACTGTGTTTGCATAAGTTACATGAGAACTTTACAAATTTTGCATTCCCCACAGGGCATCCTATTCGTGGTAACTTTAAGGTCAACCCAACAGTCTGAAAAACAAAGGGAAACAAAGCATTACTTCTCAATGTGAGAAAATAATTATATACAGTAACCTCTGCTGTCCTCAAGCCCACTTTGAAGCACAAATCTAGTGACCTCATTTATTGATATTGCAAGAAATGAATGTCCGATTTGAATGGAAGTTAAATTTGGTTCCTCCTTCACATGTATGGAAATTGAATATTTGATTAAACTACCCCTTTCAGCTATGTAAACTTTAAAAGGAATGATGTCACTCTAAGTTTAGCTCTAAGTGGTCAGTACCCTATTTCAGGTATGGCTCTGAAGAAGCATGCCACAACATTTTTTATTTTCTCACCGACTTGTAGAATTCTGAATTTAATAGGTTTACCTTGAACATGTAATATTTAAGTCTCCAAATGGATACTTGCAAAAGAAATAAGAAGAAATGCGTAAGATAAAGCTGTTGTTTCAAAATAAGTTTAGGATGACCGCTTATGCATTTTAAGTAAGAATACCGTATTTACTCTATTAAACGCCCCGGGGGCGTGAAATTTTCGTTAAAGGGGGCGTTTATTAGAGTCAAATTTACGTGACTTTTCTCTAGGCAAGTGCCCCACAACTTGTTTCTTATCTGAGCCCTTCTGATAAACTGCTATGGCGTATTTGCCCATTTGGTTGTCAGCTTCACAATCAGCTGTGAGCTCCTCCCCAATAATCGGTAACCAAACTTTCCTATAAATATGGTAGCCACAAACAACACTGTGAACTTTGCAAGTCTGATCAACTTTCGCCGACATCTTGATATGTAACGTTACACACAGAAGTGACTTTTTTACGAGCCCGCGGCATGTATGCATGCATGCTGTGTACAGTATACAGCCAGGCCTCACGTTACTGTACTGGCCGGCCGGCTATACGCACGAACATATGGTAATTGCATAATAGTTACCATGAGTAGCACCATGCACGTATGTATTAGCAGTACATACGCGTTCACAGCATTTCACTGTTAAACAGTTTTCCTGTGGTGAATTTGGATTTTCATGTTAGGCTGTTCGGATAGGCTAGTCCACTTTCGAACCCCAAATGAAGCAGCACAGGTTCGCGGTATGTGATAGCTTGATGGATATCAACAGAAATTAGTTGCAGAAACATGCCTTTTACTTCAGGATATGGGACTTTAGGAGATTTCGTGGCTTCAAGGTAGGACTATTTCATTTTCCTTTTACCATATTGTCTTTGGAATTAACAATTTCACTTTATGCAATGTGACGAAAAAGTTGGGGGGCGTTTATTAGAGAGGGGGCGTTTAATAGAGTAAATACGGTTGTTCAGCATGCATGATTATTTGTTTTATCAAACAACAGGTGGTATAATTTGCACTGAATGTGTAACCTTTTTCTTCCTCAGAACTTTAGGACCATATGAATGAAAGTCATAATAACTGCTAGCATAAAATATGGAAAGCACAGATGGCTTTTTATTCATTATTCAGTATTTTGTAAGTGGTCATCTTTAACATAGCCTACACTGGAAAGGGGAAATACATGTACATTATGAGCGCACTTTTACTTTTCCTCAAAACCACTATATAATGAATGTGTTGTACATTCAATCTGATGTAAGGGGCAAATTTTTATGTACACCAATGTAAACTGATAAGTACTAGCTGAATGACATAGTATACAGTACATGCACACATATTACATAACACAAACTGCAAGTTAGTCCTTGGCCTTAAAATAAAGACAAAAAATTATTTTGAATGCTTTTTTCCTCACCAAGGTGACTTAGAAATATTGGTTTGTTTGATCATGCCTTTGGTGACAAGCAAAGAAATTCTTTTGCAATAATGAGAGTTTTGGGCAGTACAGTAGCCTTCCAAACATGGGCAATGCGGCCTGTGAACATGAATGTTTGACTTTTCAATCTCTTGATCCAACAGATGACCTTTTCAAAGTGCTTTAGAGAGAATGGACAGACCTCTACAGTGGATTTAAACTGTAATTGATAGAGAAGGCATAACTTCTTTGCACTTGGCTAACTTCAGTCCATTAAATGAAATGAGGGGGAGTCTGAGAGGCAGGGGAAGATAAGTTAACAAGTTCTCTATTTTACTGCATCAGGCCTGTTAATGATGCTCTGATAACATCGGATTTTACAGTGTAAAGTAAATCAAGAATTGAAATTTAAACAGACATACTGCATTTTGGAAGACTTACTTTTTGATATGGAAGAGGATTGATGACTACCGTAACGATACTGTACCTCAAAACCCAAAGCCACTAACTACTAGGTTCAAGGAAATAGGCTAAAATTTCTTAATGTCTACAATGTAACACTCACCTCAGAGGCTTAAACCTTTGAAAACAAGATGATTCTTTTGTCAATTTGAAGTTGAGCCCCTTCCTTATCCTCTATACCACTAAACAAAACAGTTAACTTATTCAGCACAGTCCATAAACAAACTAAGGAGTCTTCTGTGCTGCACTGTTGCCAAGTTGTAACTGGTTGTACATTGCTTTCTTGTATCCTACTGTGCGAAAGTCAAATTGTACGTAACTTTTAGCAATGATGAGTTAAGGACTTACAGTACAGAGCTCACCTCCACTCAGCAGAATAAATTTATGTGCTATGCACCCTCGCTGAAACTTCAATGTTAATGACAAAGTTATGTGAATGTATTCCTCCTAGTGCATACGGCTTGTACCTGTACAAAAACAATGCTACTGTTCTAGACTGGACTTAATTTTGTTTGAATTAAGTAAAACAAAGAACCACATTTGAATATGAATGAAGAAACATTCTGAAATGAGGGCAGAGAAATAGTTTCCACTTCAACACCTAATAGTGAAAGCAGTTCAAATAAACACAAGCACATAGTGCTAACACCTCATATGAGAATCAAGTCCCAGACTGACGTCAGAGAGCCTTTGCAAATATGGCATCAAGATTGATGAACAATATCAGACCAGTCTCATATGGTCTGCACATCGTCAAAGCTAACATACTAAAGTGTCATGAATGTCGTATCTACTGAGAGGATGGTTGAATCTTTTTAACGGTTCATGTGTACTGTTCTTCTCTTCATCCGACTGATATTTTAAACCAACCTATTCAAAATATTCTACAGTATGTGCCTGATATGATTAATATAAAAAAAAAATGGAAGGTTACTATAGCCTACCTCTTACTTCTGGAGGAAAAAAAAAACATTGTCCACTTGACTCCTCATGCCTTTTACTGTACACATGTACATGTTTTCACCACAAGTGCTGACTGAACCCACCCACAACAAGACATGGATGCCACTTGACTATTTGCTACAGAATGTTAATGTAAGGTAGGACTCTACTCAGTTTGTTCCATGCACATAAACTAATCATGAAAACGCACAGGCAGGCCAAGAAAATTTAATTTTGATCAACTTTTTTAAGGCGATTTAAGGCTGATGAACCCCATTTAAATGGCCAACGTTAATTGGTTGCTCAGATTCATGTACACCAATACTCAGTAGAGAAGCATACTGTGGATATTTTATTCTTTGGTAAGGAAAGGGTAAACTATAATTAAAAATTGCACTAAAGGGACCTGTCAGACATAGAATTGGTGCATATCAATTTTTATTTGTCCTTTCTCAATGAGCTGGGGCTAAGCATTAGGTGTCTTGAAAGAGCCTACAGAATACACAGCTAGGCCACATGACTAAAACAAACAAAGAGTGCTCACATATAATGACCCACTTAATGGTTGGTCATTCACTTGCCAGATTTACAAGTCTTTAACATTTTTAAACAAAGAGAGAATAAAATGATCAGCATCAACTGGGACTTACATCTTTGATTCATCACATGATGATGATTGCAATAATAAAATATTTTCTGTGGTAGGGCCAAGAGTAAGATTACTGTATGTCATGTCATGGGAGGGGTTTTGAGCAAACCCTCAAAACTAACTCCTTTTAAAGAATTTTGCCCTACTTTCAATGCCAAAACATATACCTGGATGCTAAGAAGCCAGTTTTTCTTTAAAAGAATGGCTTAAGGTCATATCAAGTTTTGACATGTTAAGAGGGGTACATATTCTAAGCATTTTGGTGAAATTTGCATTGGAATCTGATGTGTGGTTCTCAAGATATGAGCAAGTAAAGCTGTTACATTTTCAACAAACAGTGAACTTGAAGCAAGCACATATGACATCATATCCCCACATTAATAGACAGTCTTTGGTTTTGCAATAAAGTTTACAGTCTATTTTCTCCTCAACAGTCCCATATTATCAAAATGTGATTGCCTACTGTAAGTGGAATGAGAATTTTTCAAACTTTACAACCACCTCCATTGGGAGGTCCTATTCCTATTAACATCAAGGTCAACATAACAGTCTGAAAAAACAAAGCATTCCTTGTCAATGTGAGGAAGTGATTAAATCTTTGCTGCCCTCAATCTCACTTTCTAACACAAATCTAGTAGCTTCATTTGCTGGTATCTCTAGAAATACATGTCCGATTTGGATGGAAATTTCACCACACTGAGTAGATTTAGTTCTTCTTTCACAAGTTAAAAATTCCCCTTTAATAATGCTCATTATCTGACACCCTGCTGGTAGTGTCGACACAACATCATAACATGTAGGCCTATTATGAGTACGAAGCATAAAATGACATCCTTTTATGCTACCTATGGATTCTGCAAAGGTAAGTCATGAGGCTAAATGATCTTTCCTGACCCAACCTGGTGAGTAGACACCACATAAGCTATTAAGAAATATGGTGCAATCACCTACAACGGCCATAGTCGTAATAAATCCCACAAACCAACAACTGCTGTACTGTGTTGCAGTTACAGCAACTATGCAGTAAGGAGCAAAATGGACTATAGCATCCACATACAAAGGGGGAAAGGAACCAAGGAACTATGTTCACATTTTTTTTTATGGAGAAGCAGTGCCCAATAGGTCAAAGGGAAACACTTTTGCATGTTATACAGCTGATGGCAGGATGAAAACACATATGCTGTTGCTGTGCACTGCTAGCTCAGCTCTCAGATGTTTTGTAACCAAATGCATGCAGATAAAAAATTCATGGTTGGCTACTGTATTATAAAGGATTGTCTGATTGATTGGATTTTGGTACCAGTTGATGTTGTCAGTGGCATTTTACTTTATGGCAATAACTGACATAAACACACAAACAGTCTATCCCATAACCCTCTGTAATAGCTATTTGAATTAGGTGCCATATGCAGTGATGTTTTATGTTGTATGTTGTTCCTTGTTGTTTTACCAAATCAAGTCAAAGCAACCTCGTAAAAAACCTAGAAAAAGTTATTTTGAAAAGGTACTGTCAATGGGACGAGCTGTAATTAGCATGTACAACATGTAAGACCATACTTGAAATATTGCCTTAAAGGCACATTCCTACTTGAAACACCACTGTAACCAATTTGGTATGCATTCAGGCTGCATGGCCACAGCCTTTTTTTCAGTTGTGGCTCACAAGCTCGTTTCCTTACTTCAATGCTTACAGTATAGGTGCTGAAGACCAAGCACACTGTAGCTGGATTTCATATTTAATGAGTGTTTTTTTTTTTCACCACTTCCAGTAATCCAACCAAAACGTTAATTATTGACACAATTGTGGGTCTCTTGTTACAAGTACTGTACTGTATCAAATCTGATTTAAATGGTAAGTCAAAATGTGCCCGGGTATACTGTACATTGGCTCTTTAGGGTTAAGGTATCAACAGAAGTGTGACAAGAAGCTTTATCTAAAAGAGGGGGCATGGGAAGAGAAATGAACATAAGTTTGTATAGAGTTTAACCAAGTTCTACATCACAAAAAAGCTTGGGACTTTGGTCAACTTGCACCTGCTAATGAGCAGAGGGAGCTATACTGCATTTAACTACTTTGCCAGATTCAAGTACATATATATGTTAACATGAGGTACAGAAATGCAAGGGTAATTAACTCTGTCCCATGTCAAGCACTTAGTTTTGTAGGTCTAAAACAAAAAATTGCAAATAAATGCTTACCTGTAATGTTGGTCCTTAAACACTTCCATGTTTGCTAAAACACACATTATTTTAAGGCAGGAAAATTTTTTAAATTATTCCAGTACACTTCACATAAACTACAGTACTAAAAAACATTAAAATACACACCTCTTTTCTTGGATCTCTTTTGACACTGCCTCTTGCCTGATTTCGTATTTCCGACATGATCTCATTAATCTTGTAACTTGTTAGTTAAATGATATAGAAAATATTCTTTCCTATAGTTGTTTTATTAAACCATACTAATTCAGCTAATCAGGAAGCACTGTGTGTCATCTCTGGTTTATCCATCCAGATTTAAATACAGCCTGGATTATTACACAATCGCATCCACTTGCAAGCATGAACAAAGCATGAAAACTTGTCACTCACAGTGTAACATGTGTAACAAATATTCCTTCTTTTTAACTTAAATGAGCTGGTACACACCAAAATTGTGGCAATACTTTACCACAGTATGAAGAATGACTTGCCTCTTTAACATGGCTATGCTACTTAAGCACATGAAAATGCTTCCCTAAAAAAATAAAAAAACATCCTGGTGTTATATTTTTGCAACAATAAAACTCCTAACACTAAGACGTGCCAAATATGAACCTTCCAAATCTATAATCATTATCAAAAGGTGTGTATGACACTCCTCTCAAGTCCACTGAGAAGACTAAAGTCCAAAAGCCAGCTATCCATTGGAAGCAATTAGAAGTTCACAAAAGCCGTAATGAGAGGTAGCCTATTAAGAAAGCTCAGCCATGACTGACGATATCATAGTAAAAAATCTCTGGGTAAACACCAGAGAAGTTTAATGGACTGTGATTAAGTGTCAACCAGCTGGCTACCACATATGATGCAAGCAGCTTTTCTCAGTTTCTCTCACGAGAGTGGAGGAATAAGTCGATTCAAAGACGATGTTCAAACCTGGTAGAATGACGCAGCATCTAAAGGCACTAATCAATATTGCAGCAATATATCGTCTTGGTGACATACGTATTGGCTGATGCTAACTGTGCACAGCCAATTGGAGTGGTTTTATATATCTTCAAATTTCCTATGGCTTTATATAGAAATGAAAAACGACTTCAGTACTAAGAATATTCTTCTTTAAGGCACAAGCAAGATGTGCAGAGATTGCGATGTACTGTATTGGCTGAACAACTTAATAGCTCTTAGCACATACTGTACAATAGCTGCTGATGCCAATGAAGCAATGAGATGGGATAGATTTAATGCTACCCTTTCTTTTCATAGAACAAGTGGTACCGTAATCATATTACAAAATGTCTGTTTGAAGATTTTCATTAGTGCTGTTATTAGTGTGATCTCTAGGATAGCACTTACCAATCCTTTCTTGATGGGTCTATGTGCACAAATAATATGTCATTGCAACAATATAGTATCACAAAATCTTGCAGTACATACTGTGATTTATCTGGTCAACTTGACAGACCAGACCAAGATGCACATATGCCACAAAGATGTAAGTATAAGGGGAGAGTCAATTATCTAACTACAATAATGGTTTCACAACAAGCACTATTAATAGGTCTTTAAAATTCTAAGGTGACAATTTTCTCAAAAGGATAAATCCTTCAATCCTCCAAAAAAGTATACTAGAGCTCTGGTCTGAAAAGAACAGCTTAGAGCTTAGTGTGAGTAGAGCTGTAAGGAAATCCCAAACAGGTTGATGTTTGGTCATTGTGTGCACACTATGCACAACTTAACAGTGAGGCTTAAGTTGCTTAACCCTTCATGCATGGAATTTTTTATTCAAATCAGGCATCAGGTACAGGGAGACGGAAAATAGAAATCACAGCCACTTAAATAACTGACTCTGCCCTGACTCCTCCTACTGAATTACAGATGGATTCTGAAAGAAAAATCACTGCAGAATTTTTACTCTTTTTTTGTCTTCAGGTCTATTATTCAATAGACAGAATCACAGAGGATAGCAGTATAGACTGAATACAGTCATTGCCTTAAGAAAGCTATAGCAACACATACAAACAGTACCTGCACTTCAATGTGTAAAACAATTTGTGTCACATAAAAAAATTATGTGGCATTTAACTGCACTGCATGATGACAAATTTCAATGGTCAGACAGACCAGAAAAATGTAAACTGGAGAATTTAATGCATTTTTATTTAAAGAGGCTCAATGAGTTGATATCGATAACTTAATGAGAGTCTCAAAGGGTCACTACCACATAACAATGCTTAAAGTTAGCATAACAAGTCAAGTTTCAAGTTCAAAAGTCACAGAAAACGTTAAAATTTTGTATTTTCTAGTGTCCTGACTTGTAACAGTTTTGTACATAATTTGAAAAGTGTCTGGTCACGCAAATTTGAAAACTGACTTAAACCGTTAATTACCTACTCATAAAATAGTTATTTGTATGTAGGGTATTGGGATTGTCTCAGATTGACCACTTGTCACTGGTATGTGAAGAAAACAAGAGGTTTGAAAACTTTGTTTAATTTCATGAACCAACTCAATGAGCCACTTTAATGTTCTTTCGATAAATTCTTTGCATATTGAGTGTGTGCTTGAACTTTGAAGACACTAGAGCCAACTTTGTCTCACATTGAAGAAGTTAAAATACAGCTGCAGTTGTTTTGTGAAATTCACCAATTTTTTCAAAACGTGAATTTTTCTTCACATGACTACCACAAAATGGTCAAACTTAGACAATCTCTACATCCTATATCCAAACAAATGTTTCATTGGAGAGAAATCAACAAAAAATTTGTTTTTTACAAATCTGTGACAAGACACTACTAACATTTCAGATTGTACTCTAAACCATAAGAAGCCAGAGTATAAGACTTCTTGAAATTGAAGCTCAGTTTTAACTTGTGCATCTTGACAATTTACTTGTAGTAAGAATATGTAATAAGCCCAGCATCCTTGATAAATTATTCAAATCAATTATTAATGCCCTTTTAATTTGCTAGCTATGCAACAACTATAGAAACAGGTACATACAGTAATGTATGGTTTGTTTAGTGTCTTGTGTGAATGAGGGCTAACATTGAAACCTGTGCATCCAAGGCGAATACATCTACAGTAGCTATGTATACCACACAATAAAAAGCTTTATAAGATTTTTTGATAGGGTAGCAGCAGTGCTTTATGTTAGGGCTTAGACATTACAGTAAGAAAAAAAGATGGCTTATTTCAAATTCTAGTGAGTGAGCCTTCCAGAAATTATAAATCAGTGAAATATGACCACTCTTGGTTGGGAGTTGTAGATTTCTGATTGCTCTTGAGTAACACCAAAAAACCCAGAAAAAAATCTTAAATGAGAAGAGGATACTCGTGGTTTCAGTCAAGGAACAATCCAGAGCTTAGATAAGAAGGATTAGTCAGAATCACAAGAATTGAAGATGAAAATAGGGGAATTTTACCAGACCATTTTTCCACACACGTAAACACGATTAGGCAAAAACTTGGAGGGAGTCGTAAGGGTATAGCAGGCCCTCTTTAGGTAGGGGTTACCAGAGTGCATGATAAGTTTTTGCCAGACAGTTATTGCAGGCAATAATGATATACATAGGTAAAAAGGAGGTAGTGAGGAGGGTAATAGAATCCTGACATTGTGCTCCGTAACATAAATACTAGGTAGAAGAAAGGTAAACCATCTAAATCATGAAAATTTTAATTAATATGCTAATTAAAGTGGGAGATTGGCATTTCAATGTGACAGAAGACTTCTCAACCACCTGATTCAAAGTTTACCCTTTCTCTTCTAAAATCGTACATGTAGCTCACTTTTTTAGAACTTAAAGCTCTTTAGCTCAGGCTTTAATGTACATTGTACTGTAAACTGTCAAGGTTAAAGGCTTTCTTAAACTTGACCTGAAACTTTTATCAAATTTAAGTCACCTAAAAGTTGACTCAATTCTGAAAGAAAACTTAATTTTAAGCCTGGGTCACACAGCCACAACTCCACAGGACACAATGGCAACCACCCTCTGCAGTGTGAACACTTTCATGAGTATGATTTCTTTGAAAACCATCAGGTCGTAAGCCATCGGACTGATTTAATAATTGTACCAGGTGCAGTTGGTGGGTTTTAAGCCTCGGCTACACATAAAAGACTGCCAAAGAAGTGTCTACAATTTATGGTAATTGTCTATGACAGTCTTTAGTAGTCTTGGCAGGTGTTATTAAGTAGGATAATCGACCTTAAAGAAAACTTGAGTCGTCACCCTATTGAATTATGATAAACATTTCATAATGCACAACACTCTATAGGCTGAGAACATGACATACACAATGCACAACTAGCTAAATACCATCATGATGAATACTATACAAAATATCATTCAAGAGAAAAAGAAATCTCACCAACAGCCATCCATCCTTATCTGAGAAATCAGTGACCAAGTCAGGAGCCACATTGGCAATTTTTCTCTTCATGATTGATTTGGACATATTGTAAAATAATAAGGTCCTCTTTGCTGAACTGTTCAGAGAAACTGCTTCCACTTCTTTGGATTTCAAAATTTTAGATCTCAAACTGGTTGTAATTTAACATGATCAGTGAAACTTGTTTAAGTTCAGTAGTATAATTTGAAGAAAATGTATATTTTACAGGCACATAGCAACAGTTAAAGCACAGTGCTAAAGTATGTTACTTTGCAATAACAATTTGAATAAACCAAGTCCATGCCTTTAAGCAATTATCCACAGCAAACACACAGACTCTACTCAAAAATAACCAAGACTATGAACTTTCACAAACTTTAAATGGTTTCAGCTGGCTCTCTGTCATGACCCCATATACCATTGTGGGCACTGCAAGAGGGCTTCTTTAAATTTTTATAACTCAGGACATCCTTAAACAGCAAATATTGTGCAAATTATGACAGCTTTTGCTCTGTGTTATGAATGTCTAATCAGCATAAGCATTTTCAGTGTTTGAAGGGCCTTTTCCTGCTTGGAAAATTGGACAATGCTGTAGGAAAAATACAGATTCTACGTAAAATGCACTTTATGAATATTCATGATGGGAAGAAATATTCTTTGTAGTAGACAATTTGACAGCTGTTGCAGATTATGGAATAACACCCCATGGTGTGGTACAATGTCTCCATGCAAAGGTATGTTTCACCTTTGATGTACAAAGACTAGTATGAAGGCATGTGCTGCACTATACCAACAAGGACTTACATAAATTTTACTCCCTGAGAAGTTTAAATATAGTAAAGGCGAACTTGATCACAATCAAAATACTACCATGGTGCATTGATATTGAACATATACTGTCTAGTCTAGGGTTGTTTACTAGAGTGGCCTAATTTGGAATATACAACTATTTGTAATTCCTGCATGTTCACACAGCAGACCGTCAGTTAGAAAAAAAGCAATCCAGTCTTGTCATAACACTACATACTGTACCATACTTCCTGATGTGTCACATACTGTAAAGACTTAGGTTAAGGGTGCCCAGGCAAGAATGGTGTGGGTGTCCCTTCAAGCCTGGGTGCACAGGGGTTTACCCCCCAAAGTGCATAGGAGTAAAGCAACTATAATGGCTTCTCTATAGTTGTTCAATTTAGAGTACAGCATCCTTCATATCATTATGAGGATTTTCTAGTTGTAATTTTTCCATGCCAGTAATGTTCTTATCAATTGTATGACCCATAACTTGTCCCCCAGAAAGGTGTGCTTCAGTGTCTGCTATGTGTGTCAAACATTCATGTGCACAAATGGACTCCTGCAGTTTGCAACTGACTCACATTTGCCCCCCCTCCCCCCCACTGTACAAAATAATACAGGACTGGATACCAATGGTTTCATCAAAATGTATCTGTCCATTTCTTTTTAAAGGGGACAGCTAATCAATTCCTGGCATGATAGACCACAAGAAGAAAGCCCATTGATCCCACTTGGTGTTGGCCTACTGTACACCAGCACATTGCACAACACACGAAAACAAAATAAGCGTGAGGCTTGATGGTCTTGCATGTCCCATAACACTTGGTGTTGTCCTGTTTGCAATGTCCCCCATTTACAATTGAGCGAAACTGTAGCTTAAATTTCTTTAAGGCTTTGTCCTCACATATTCCCAGAATTAAGTTGATTTGGTAGTCATAAAGTCAAATATTCCCTGAGAATTTTGTTTTTCTTAATTTTTTTCAGGAACATTTACCAGTCATCATATCTGTTAGCATAACAGGTAGTTTGCAATTAGCTACCACCTACACACAGTCACACAGTCATCGGCTTGTGTGGTTAAGGCAGTTGTGTCCCCTGGCAACAGACCCTGCAATGTTAGAAACCTGTCTTAATAGGACATATACATAGGGCTGGAAAAAATTTTATTTCCCAGGAAGGCAGTGGCAATATTTTCCAAGAAGAGAGAAAAATTTCCCACAATTCTGGCTGTATTTTAATGTACAGAAAAGGGAAATTTCCCTTCAGATGTCCAAATTTCCTGGGGAAGGAGCTTCCCAGCTTGTTCCACCCATGAGGACATGATACATATGCTGTATTTCAATTGGATAGTGTTCAGTTACTTGTCTAATTAATACACAAAAGAATGTATGCAAAACATTTCAAATCAAAACATTTCAAATCTCTTGAACAAGGAATGTAGAATAGTATCACCAGTTGTACTATCTTCAGTTTTCAGTAGGGCTCCCTAAATTAAAGATTGTACTTAAAGGGCAAGCCAGCAAGGGCAGCTGCCTAAATTAAGGTATGTACTTAAAGGGCAAGCCGGCAATGGCAGCTCCCTAAATTAAGGTTTGTACTTAATGGGCAAGCCGGCAAGGGCAGCTCCCTAAATTAAGGTTTGTACAGTACTTAAAGAGCAAGCTGGCAAAGGCAGCTCCCTAAATTAAGGTTTGTACAGTACTTAAAAGGCAAGCCGGCAAGGGCAGCTCCCTAAATTACGGTTTGTACTTAGAGGGCAAGCCGGCAAGGGTAGTCACCCAAGACTTATGTTGAAGCAACAGCTAAATCTCACAATTTGTTTCTATTTCTCTTCAGAGCATCTGTCATAAATTTTTAAGACCTCAATATTGCATATCCATGGTAAACCAAGCAGCGACTCTAAATTTAAAAATAAATTATAATTTTCAAATTTTTAAATTTCATATCGGAGGAGAAAAAAATACTGTCACATGATTTCAAAGAGCCAATTATAAAACACGATAGCGTATTTCACCACTTTAAATTGGAGTGACTGCATTTCCCTTTAAAGTGATGTCTTCTATAATGGAGGAAGAGAGAAAAGGAGTACCGTACAGTACATTTAAATTTGTAGATCAAATTACTGTATCCTGATTGCATGCACATTGTACTTGGACATGTGGAGAAATTTTACATTTTGTGAATCCCCAACTACATGAGGTGACTTTTATCTCGCATCTCAAGTGTCAAGTTTTCAATGTCCGCCATATGGCATGAAGTATGATAACAACCATTTGATACTGTACATTATGGGATAAATACTGGTATACATAAATCTGAGCAGCTAGTAGACGGCATTGGTGAGGTCCATCAACCTGAAATCACCTAAATTTTGTCTGCATGCTTTTTAAACTCTTACTGTATATTCAGTGAATTAAAACAGAGTTTTTGTCGGCAACTGCCAATAATAGAGGTAGCCAAGTGTGAACAAAGAATTTGAATGATAAAAACTGCACCATGCAGCATGGGGACTACAGTAAAATGAGTATATCCCTCCATTGTTCAGATACATGTGTTTGTTTGAAATACTGTAAGTGGCAAGTGAAGAAAATAGAGGTGCTACCGGAAATAAAACCTAACCTGTGCTGTTACTAAAAAAAAAAATACTACATACATCCTTCTTTTTTTGTTTCTGAGTCCACCAAAGCAACACTGAAATTTTAAGTGTATATTAAGAAAGATTCTTAACTTAAATCAATCACAATCACGCCTGCATAAAGAGATTCTGATAATACAATGTCTGATTTGAATGCAGCAGCAAGTGAACTTTATTCTGCATAGTGTTTATTACTCAATGGTTCCCCATGGACATATGGGACTAGGGCATAAAGGTTACATGAGGTCCACTATTTTGTACTGTGTCTATGCATGTTTGTTTCTATGGTAACCATTAGGTTTATTATCTTGTGCAATACAAAACCACACTGTGCTTCCCAAATAATTTTCATTTGAAACAATGGAATGTGTTTACCTTTGTATTACTGATCCATTGATAGTAAGATATGGAAAATAATAAACTACATTTAATTTCAGATGTGACATTATGATTGACTGTTTGTCCCAAGCTGGCTATAACCTGTGAGGTGTGCAGTAGGTGTTGTCTATTTGAACAGCTGCTTCATACCACCAGTCTAGGAATGCTAAACTTTGACCTACCTTCTAACAAAATTCTACTCCAGGAGACTGCTTCTACAAAGTAACAAAAATACTAAACTTTCTAACAACCCCTTATATTAAATATTGTTATTTTAAAGGGAGAAATGCAATAAATGCAACTTCAAGTAGTTGTAGTAGACTGTCTGGTTTCATTATTGGCTTTTGAGAGTCATGTGACAATACTTTTTTTCTCATGAAATGTGAAACGTACAGGATTAGGAGTTACAGCACTGCTTGGTTTACCTTGCATACATGCGATATCAGTGTCCTAAAATATTTTGAAAGATATTTTCAACAGAAATAAAAGAAGAAAACTGTGAGGTTTAGCTGTTGCCTCTAAATAATTTTTCAGTGACTGCTCAGTCTGCTCTTGCCCCCTAAATTAGTTTTGCTTCACTATATACATAGAGCAGTGTGTTGGAATAGTTGAAGATGTTATTAGTACTTAGTTGTTTTGAGTGAGATTCCAATTATTCACCATGTCCCATTTTTCTTCATAATTTCCAAACCTATCATGACTGGAGGGTAAGGGGAATCTAGTGTGTACTATGAAAGATTTCCACAGGGCCAAGGAGAACATCATACTGCAGCAAAGCTTAACCGCCTCAATTAATATGTTCCACACCTGAATAGGTGCCTGAACCAACATAATTGATGTACGGACTACTCAGGAAGTGACGTTGCTTCTTGAGAATGCAACATTGACACCCCAGTAGATCAAAGGTGCTGTGGGGTGTAACTGATAGCTGGGTTTGTTACATGATCTGAGCCCTGAAATCATATGCTTTCATTGTGTTCACACTAAATTCAAAGCAATTGACTGGTCTGTTAGCTAACCCCAAATGTTACATAACTTTTTGTTTTAATAAATTTGTTATGGTCAATCAGTTAATGAGATGTGAAACCTGACTATATGAAGTATGTTTGTAGTGTGCTTCTTTTTCCTCCCCGAGGTGATAAGAGGTTATCAGGCAGAGAAGGAGGATGTAACTAAAAGTAAGAAGGGAAGTTTTAGCATGTGTATTTGCTTACCACATTTGCAATTTACAGTACTATATAAAGGTTTGTACAGATTTGGTTCAACATCATTATAATTATTATTATTAAAACTTTATTTCACTAAGGTAACTCATTTAGCTAAATGTGGCTAATCTTCCACGAGGCCTTCTCAATAAAACAAGCAACATAACCAACATAACGAATAAAAACTCAAAAGATAAAATGCATACAAGAGATCAACAAGGAAATAAGAAAATGAACAATGTCAAGAAGCTATGAAGCTTAAAATTTTAAGAGATGGTTACAAAGAATGCATGAGAAAAGGCAAACAGAATATAGCACATAAGTATATCATTCTCTTAAAAGACTTAAACAATAAAAGGTAATTAAACAAAACTATCAAATAAGATTGAATACTTCTCTTTTAAAACTAGTAAGCTCTTTGCATTTTTTGTTTCATTTGATCTGAAACAAACGTGCTAGACAAATTGCTTTAGATGCAGAGCAATTGTCATCAGTCAAGATACAGTATTAACTTCAAACTGTGCAACAAATCAATGGAAAATGAAATATACCCTCGTCCCCATTGTTAAACCTATAGCGTTCACGATAGCTTCAAGAATAAGCAGTGCGAAATTAAAAGACATTAAATGGGAATACAAACTGAGATGCTGCTTTTGTACTGCATTTACAGTATCACTGTTGGCAATGGGATCAATCTCTGGACTTGGCTCTGACATGTGTACATATGTGCAGTTAACATAGAAAAACATTTATTTGTTTTGCTGACACAATCCTAGGATTTGTAAATGTAAGACAGACTGTGTCTATATACGAAATAAAATGATATGAATAGAAAGCCGAGATGTTGCTTTTGAAAGTGCTGTATCTATCACTGTTGGCAATGGGATCAATCTCTGAATCAACTCGGCTCAGACACGTGTACACATGAGAAGTTGACAGTGGGAAATATTTATTTGTACTGCTAGTACAATCTTAACATACGTAAATTTATAACTAACTCTTATCTTCATACGAAGCAAAATAAAAGCTAATGATATTAATTATACAATGGATGCATTAGAGAAATACCTTTTGCCATAAAATACGTAGCATGTCCTACTGTATATCACGAAAGAAAACGTCACAATTTCATGCACAAACAGAACTCCCCACAAAATACATGCAAGATAAACATAACCTGGCCATCCTGCTCACATTGGTGTATCTACTGAAGGGAGCTGGGAACAAACACTGTAAAACATATACCTGTAGTGCACATACAGGCTATCAAGGACATCTTTCAATATATTTGTGATGTGGGACAATACGTGTGTGCCATAAGGAGCTTTTGTGCAGGGGACCCACTCCCCCTCAGAGAAAAATATGGAAATGGGCTAGAGGCTTACTCATGATGAAGGCAAAGAAGCACAGAAAATATTTCAGAGAGCTGTTTGTACAAGTCTTTATGCCATTAATTAAATGGACAGCCAAGTTAGTTAGAGTTTTACAGTCCAGTTTCCAACCTATTGCTTGAAGGCGAGACAGCAAAGGTCTCTTTTCCAGTTATATGTACAGTACAGTCAACCTTGCATGCTTAACTCCACAAGTGTCATTATACCATTATCTACTGTATGTAGGACCTGACCAAGTGGTACAACACGTCTGACCTTGCTGGTACCAACCATTCCTGTTGAAAATTCCCAGCCCAGGATGATATTCAGCATAAAGCAGCACACTACATGGAGGTACAGTACTGTTACCAAGTGCAAGTCATGCTACAGTAACCACACCACTGTGTAGTTACTATAGACTTTGAGACTCCCTAGAACCAAGTTGTTTGGGGCACAGGAAATGACATGGCATACAGTATGAAACAATCAATTGTATTGGGATATGGTGCTCAGAATATTCAATGACGAGCATTAAAAAATGTCACCGGCTGTCTCAGCAGTTGAGATCTTTGTGTCTAACACCTGTTGAAGTCATGGGGTTTCATTTTGAACATTACACTCAAGGAAGGTGAAAATGTTCTAATGCACCTGTCTTACCAATTCTCCAAAGAGAAGTATTACTTTTCATAATGCATTTTTTTCTATCAGCTAGCAGTCCCAGCTCTATTACAAGGGACCATACAAATTGCCAATGACCTCTCTATGGAGTTTGCAAGATATCTTTAAAGTCTGTTTTAATAACCTGAACTAGTCCAGATGTCCCACATGTACTAAAGTAAGACTGGAGAGTGGAGTTTTAACTTTCGAACCATGTGGCTTTGTATCCCATGGTGGCACTAAGGGAGCTAGTTCATGTCAACTTTTCACTTTGTGAGATAGGGATAGTGAGATATGAGGTTTAACAGCTCAGTTTCTGCCAAAGTATTTTTTTTCCAGTGAGAGGAACACGACTCTATAATATTTTAAGCAAAAGTTTAACTTGAGTTGGAAATAATATCATATTCCAGCAATGCAGTGATTTTGACCTTACCTTGCCATATTTCAAAAATAAATCAACTTTTTTGCAAAATATGGTGATATACTTAAGCAAGTCCAAACTTTCACACAAAACCATAGCAAACAGCCATCTTGCTATGCTTTTTCTCACACATACGGTAGCGACAATGTACCATGCAGTATGCTCTATCCATGTATGGGAAGTCTGTGGTTACTCCCCATAAATATCACTATTGAATGGGAAAAATATTGTCACATGATTTTGAAGAGCCGTTCATGAATTAGGATATACTACAGTACCAGACTAATTGGATGACAGCATTACCGCTTTAATTGCAAACTTTCATGCTGACCTGGGCATGAACAACATTCTTCACATGAAAAATTAAAATAGGTTGCCCTCAGGTATTTGGGGCTTAAGGAGAAACCCCCTGTCAGAACTTAGCTACACCCCTAGGAGAAGTGACCGATTTGGAGATGAATTGATCCTATTTTAATTTACTTTGTTATTGGCTGGCTTTAAGATGATGTTCAAATTGCTTGCAAGCTTGAGAATTGTCCAATCCTTAGGACTCCCTTGTGCTTGAGTTTTGTTTAAAAAATGAGAAATGCACTTTTCTTCACAACAGCAATGTGAATGTTGAAGTGAAGATGCTTCAGAATGCTTCCCCATCAGGGATCCCCATCAGATTATAGTCTGGCATATATAGAGTACTGTACGAGCTTTGCAGTATAACACTGATATCTCTTTTTAAACAAGATGGTGATCTGAGAGTAAGGTTGCAGAGAGCTTCTTCCCCTCTGTTGTTTAAATGCTACCTCATTCCGGCCTCCTCTTTCCAAACTAAAAATTGAATGCTACAGGCAGTCTAACAGACATTTAAAAAGAGTGAGCACTATCATTCCCAGAATTTTTAGTGAATTTTCTTTCCCATTTCTACCTCATACAAGCCTTCAAGAGACAGGCACATCTGAAAAAACAACACTGAGCCTTCTTTGACCATGCTAATCATACCCTCTGTCCTTGCCTTCCTCGATTCAATCCTTCATACGAATAAAAAAAAATCAATACACTCCTGAAACTGATGACAAGATGCTGAGATTACTTGCCCAATGTTTCTCTTAGATGGTAATTGCAGACATCTGTCTCTCACTTTAGTTTTTCTGGTATGTACCGTAGTTGTTTCTTGACTTAATTTTCTATTCCTTCAATATTTTGTCTCCATTTACTATGCAAATGAAGCATCAAGTTTTAAAACATTACGACCAGAGGCTCTCTTTGGCAGGATCAAATCATATTTCAAGAGGTAAAAAAAGTGAAAATGGTAAAATACTACTAACTTAAGGGTAAATCTGTAAATATATTGCCACAAAGAAAACATGGAGATTTATTATAACTTTGAAAAAATATTGCAGAGAAGAGAATTATCTTGAAATACCTGAAGTGTCTTATTTCTCCCCAAATTGTATGTAAACATAAACATTCACCTTAATTTAAACTGAACGGTATTGATCCACAGCACTGTCTGTATTAGTTGAAAAACATTATAAATTAGGTTTCTCAAGTCTTTACAGAACTCTACAAAATATAAATGTATGGTAGTGTACATACCTTCCACTGCCAAGTATTTCAGAGAGGAAGAATCCTCTTTCAGACAAATTACTGGTATGTTATTTCTACTTCAACAAAATTTTACTTTAAGTCCCAATTTTCTCATCCCAAACAGTACCAATTCTCCTATCCTTCTTAATTAAGCCCCTCCCACAATTGTCTGAAATTTACCCTCCTCCAGACACAATCTCATTTTATTGCTTCAGGGTGAATATAGAAAGCTCAATGTGTATAACCAAAACACTCTCAGAACAATTCGTGTTGTGTAATATAAGTTTTGGTACTCTGCATTGTTTGAATTAGCAGTCAATCAAAAAGCTGAGCCAATTGAGAGTTTCTGTAACCCTATACTAGAAGTGTAGTTTGGGGTGAGAGAATTGTCCCTTTAAAGATAATTTTACTTGAACATCTGTCATATTTGTGCTGGAGGAGTATTAGGGGTTCAGTCAACATGGTATCAGTTCTCATGTTGGGTAAAATGGAAGGGGGGGGGGAGGGGGGGAGGTGAGGGTGGTGCAACTCAGCTAGGGAACCAGAAGGAAGACATCACCTTTATTTTTGCCTCTTTGCCTAGATCTGTGTCTCTCCTGTGGTGGTGCCACTCAAGCAAAAGCTTTATACTGTCAGGAAATATTTGGTAAAACTAATCATTAATGCACATGACAGTATGTCCATTATTGTGATTGGTTGCATTTTCTGATGATCACATGACCACATTTCTTTTGTTCAGTTTATCAGATGACTCCCATCAAGAAACAAACCGATCTTTTGGGAAAAGATTTGTACAGCAAAGGAGACGGTTATGTGACAGGATTGTGTGAAAAATGTTGCTACTTACGAAATGGAGTACATTTTTCCTCAAATGCTCTACATTTAGATATTAAGTGGGCTAATTGCAATATTAAGTTGGCTAATTAAGTACTTACTACAATATTAAAAAGGCTAATATGCCTGGTACTTTACACATGATGCAGTCATGAACGAGGGATGCTGTCCTACGTGGACTGGGTTTCTTACTCTCTTTCCAGACCGTTGGTGTTTGCTGCCATTTTATATATATTTTCATTAACAATTTATTGGGAACTGTCTGGTAACCAAATTTATTTTATAATCGATTTATGAATATGAAGACAACTGTATAAGTGTGAAAAAATGAGTGTAATTCTTTGAGGCAATTTCCTGGAACTTCGGCACAGTGGTATACTACAATGTCTCCATTCCTCGTTTGAACTGCATACAGTTTGCAAATGTACAATATGTGTTCAGTTGTAGCATACAGGCAGGTATACGGCAAGTGCCGGACAGCAGGTGCAGAGCAGCGTTCAGTAGAAAGCCAGTATGTATATGATCCATTGCAGTCACTGTACAAACGATGTGACCAACTGCACAAAGTTTTCTAATGTGTAAATTTTCGTAATAAACAAAAGGAATTTCTCATAACATCATACGCAAGGCAAGTGCAATCAAACCTCAAGTCTGAATTTTCGATGCAAATCTCGTATTTACCATTTGTATAAGTTTGAGCTGAAGTCAAACGTAAAACGGAATACATTAACTGTATGCACATTTGCAGGTTCATTTCATTCCAGGCACGTATATTCTGAATATAAGAGCCAGTCTTATTAAAAACTTGCTGCACTCCTTGTTGGACAGGGGCAATGCAATCAGGGGTGGGGGACAAGTGGGCGGCAGGTGGGCAATTACCACCCCATTGGAAGTACTGGGGGAGCAAACATACTGTTTTGCCCAGGCTCCAATAATTCAGGCAGATTTAAAATAAAAAAACAACAAGCAGAATAAACAAAATATAATAACATTTTGGGATACAGGGGGTTCCAGAACACATCACTTGGAGTGTATGTGCTTGTCAATGTGACAGTGTGTGTTTGTTTGGTTGTGGGTGTGTGTAGCCTATGTGTGCCCTCTATTTTGTAGGGTGGATTTCTTATAGATGAATCAGGGTCCTGGAAACAATCCAGGGTTCGACAGGATGTTGGATTTTGGAAAATAGTTACCCCCTCCATCCTCCCCCCCCAGTCCACATACCAGTTCTATGTCCCTGCTGTTATATTAAACAAGCAGTCCATCCTCACCCTACATAGGCAACCAGAGACTGGTACATGGTCATGTCCATTGTGGTTACGGTACATAACCACATTTTCTAGTTCTTCTTGCATCCATGGGTTATGTTACTGTCGGTCAGATTGGATTTTACGCCTAAAATTACAACCCTCATTTTCCCAAAACTGGTCATTAATAAATTCCATCCCCATCTATACTGCCCCACAAAATACTTAGCAGAGCTGAACATTTCTCAATTTGACATGACTTTATCTAGCTACTACTGATGAGAGAGAGGATCTACTAAATTGAAGTGGTCAGAGTAAATCTTTTAACAATGGAATTAAAGGATACAATCACTAAGATTGCAATTTTTCAGGAATTGCTGTACATGATGCTCTGTACAGTATGATTCAGTAGCGTGCTTAATGCGGGGAACGGGGGAGGCAGACTCCCCACCTACAAAGTCAGTTGAGCGGGGGAATCACTCAGTTGGGGGGTTAACAGGTTTGAGGCAGACGAAAACACACCAGACCCCTTGTTGGGATTTAAAATGGTTTTCAAAGCAAAGAAAAAGGTTTTCAAAAATTCAGATAGCACAAGTATGCCGATGTAAGTCAGTCCCCAAAAACAGAATTGCAGAAAAGCAAAGAGAAAAGAAAAAAAAAAGATCCCACATCAAAATGTAATCATTGTCAAGTACACATTATTGACACATTAAAGACCTATAAATTTGAATGATACCTTCCTGATCCCATAAACCTTCAAAGGGAACACTTGAAGCATGCACTGAGCACTGTTGCCTACTTGACTTCCTGCAATACAACTGCAAAATTATAATACTCATGCTCTCATAGACAGGTACTTGGCATTTTGTTATAGCGCACTTACATAAAACACTAATACTAAATCGTATATAATATGTTTCCATACTGTTGTAATGAAATGAGCCAAAACATCAAGCTGTAAGCCTCAAAAGTTACAGTATAAAGCTGTATTGTATGTCATCACCTTAGTGGAAGTATAGATCTCTGCAATCTGCACATGTATCAAGGCTCACCTACATAGAGGGCAGTATTTACTTTTCGTAATTTACAAGCAAATGAACATAATACTGTGAGACATTTGTGCAACTACAGTATATGTCCCAGTATCACTGAGCAACAATGGTGGCAACCAGTTAATAATCAGAGAATCATTTGATTCTGATGTTACCCTGTTACCTCAATCTGCACCAGTAAGTATTTGTAAAATATTGGGTTATTTACATAACTTCATCATACTGATGGTTTCTGCCCTAATAATTATATTAATAAAATTTAAAAAGCTGTAAAAATGGCTTTGGAGAGCCAAACATTTGTTCTTAATTATTCTTTATTCCTGAAAGGTCAACTTTTTTAACCAGCCCAATAAAATCCTTGGGAGAGATTCATTTATACTTATTTAAGTGGAACTTCACATGAATAAATAATAAGTATTAAGTGGCTTTCAAATTTTATCGCATTCTTCAAATTAAAGACAGCAAGTTCTTGTTATATGCAAAGTATCAAATCATTCCTGAGAAATAATTGACAAAACTATATTTAAAAGCACCAGAGTTTCATTTATTGTGGCTAATTAACGAAGGATTCTGAATGAAAGGAAAACTCTCATGGACTTCACTTAATCAGATAAGTAAGCAGTATTCAAAATTGCTTTAAGTCTCTGGAATATTCTCATCTACATTTTGAGGGCTTCTTTCTAAATTCTTAAAATTACATTCTATACAGTAACCTTGCTTTTCTTCTCAAAATTCTTAATCAAATGGAAGTGTTGATTCACTCTCAGCATGTTTAAGTGGGCACACATTTCCAAGGTTAATTTTACTCATTTTCATTGCCAGCCTTCATGCCAAATTACAAAAATTAACCCTTTTATTGTGAATAGTCACACTATTTTAGGCTGCCATCTATTTTTTTAAAATACTGTCTGGCAAATGTATCTCTAAATGAGGTGAAATTTTACAAAAATGAGAAAATTTCAAAAATTTTTCCAGCAGATGATATGTGTCATTGGAAAACAAAATACGTTTTACTAAGTCCTCCCGACCCTCTGGCAAAGGGCCATTTGGCGAAACCAAACTTGAAACTGCTTCCCGAAGAAGCTATACATCTACTTAAGGACAACACTTGACCAAACTCAAGGCCTTCAGACCATTTACATTATAAAATATTATTCATACTTTTTGCCAGTAGTTTTACTAAAAATTCATAAGTGTACCCCATTTGAAAGCATAAACATACAAGGCAAGATGGAGTAGGAAGATATGTGATGTATGGCGCCCTCGGCTGGTACCATTGTGTTATTAGTTTGCTAATGACATACATAGGGTGATAGAAGGTAGCTATTTAACAATAGGAATAAAGAAATTTGTCAAAAAAAAATAGGAATGCTTTAAAATAATTTATTCATTTTTAGTACATATTGTGTGACAAGTTAGTTCACTGCATCTCCTTCCAAACACCTTCCTGGTCATACCAGATTTTTTCAGGCACACACATCACACATTTCACACAAATGCTAACAGACTTTTGATTTATGATGAGAGTCAGCTTAGGATTTCATGTGATGTTTCAAATTTTACAGCTTTTTAGACTTGGGTAGCACTTAAGAGATTGGAAAGCTGAGAGAAAAAATGGAACTTTTCCTCCATTTGTAAACTCTTGGTATTTCTGCACAGACAGGTGGGGCACGGCCAATGCTTTGCATTTTCTTTCATTAATTTTTGTCAACTACACTTGCCCCAGGTATGTACTGAATATGTAGGTATGCTGTAGAAACCTAGAAAGAATGAATGACACTTCTTAGACTGGCCGAACTGTACAAGACTGTCTGAAAATTAACATTGCAAAAGGGCAATTAGGGTGGGGAGGAGTTACAATTGGAACCATATCTTGCATGGAAATAATAAGGAAAGCACCAGAACGTTTTCTTTTTTTTAATTTTAAAAACAAGTTACTGAGAGGTATCTTTTAAGCAGAAAACCAGATGGTACAACCTACAACTTATATACTGTGTGGTATAAACTCCTATCTTAATGGTCTGTGCAGTCTTTCTTACTTGGGATACGCTTTGCACAAAGGCTGGTGTGAACTGCAACTACTACATCAATGGACTATTTGGTTGCAAATTTCATTAATGACAGCGAGCTTTGAACCAATTTGTGAAGAATTACGTCCTCTGTACTCTACACATTTCAGAAGTTAGAGGTAGCACAGTGCTAAGGGCATGCTGTATGAACACACCATTCCTCTCTTGGATAGGTTTGTTCCCATGCATCAACAATAGCATTAATACATAACTTTACACTGGATTGCTATGGTATCATACAGCTGTGTTCAAGAGTCCAGAGTACTGCCCTACCTATCACTGTAGAAGATCACCAGTGTACACATGCAGGCAGCATGCAGAATAAAAATGATTTTTGTCGCATGTACTGTACTTCACCTAGTATGACACCTACAATATTTTCAACTGGCAACAGCCATGTTTCCAAATGTCACTGCAGTGCACTATCCATGGAAACTGATTAATTAATTTGTTAGTCCAAGATATTGATATCATTAAGAGTTGCTGCTTATTGGGAATATCCTTCCCTTATTCTGTGTATTTTACATATTATAGAGAAAGTATGCAAAACACCACAGCAACACCTGGAAATAGCATTTAAAATAATCTTCTCTACGCTACATATGGAGGACGATGTAACTACTCCAATTTGAATTCATGAAAACAGGTCTCTGATTTCAAGCATGGCTCTTTTTAGTCAAGGCCTAAATTTTTGTTAACCAAAAATTAACTTCTTGCAGACTGAGATCAACTGCATGGTAAAATTGTTAGAGCATCAGACTTGCAGTCAGGAGGTTGGGAGTTCAAATCCTGGCCCGGTCATCCCAAAGACTTGGACCTACTGCCACTTTGCTTGGTGCTCAGTGAGCCAAAACTGGAAAAAAGGCAGTGGCCAGTGCTACTGAGCTTGAACCAACTGGTTGGAAACTGGCTGTAAAATTCCATCTAACTTCCTTGCAGACTGACTATTTATTTTACCATAAACTCTCAATATTTATGTGTGCAAATATTGCTCCAAGGTACTTAAAAGTTGAGATGAGATTTAAAGAGTTGAAGCTAATACTTTAAAAAAGTGATCTACTACAAAACTGCTACTTAACATAAACCTAAGTGGAGGGAGTTTCAATATGGTCTGTCCACTGGCAGGGCCAGTGCAAACATTCAAACCATTGCAAGGAGAGGGTTAAACCTACCTCCTGCATGTGACAAGAATACTAGAGTAGCAATTGCTGGATGATCCCTCAAATCTTCTGATGTTCAGTTGTTATTTTGAACACCATCCTGGCCTGCACTTTTTACAAATACCTTTAACTCATATTGGGCTAACCAGCATGTAACAGTTTCCATACATGGCAGTTGGCCTTAAGATGTAGGCAGTTCTGCTTAGTATACTTTTACAAGGCCAGAGCAGGTCACCCCCAAAATCTTACAATTTCTTATTTCTTTTATATCTATCTGTTCTAATATTTCAAGACTTCAAATGATGCAAAGTCGAGGTAAACCCAAATAGTTACCCCCTTAATAAATTTGATTTTGCAATTGAGAAAAATATTATCACATGATCCTTAAGAGCCATCATGCAATACTGTAGGACAGATTTCTTTGCTAAGTCAAATTGGAGTGACTGTACTTTCCCTTTAAACAAATTATCCCAAGTACTTGATTCCTGAATTGACAGTGGGCTTGAGTGAGCAAATCCAAAATCTGTATTCCTTTTTCAAAATATTTGTCTCAGCTACACCATGAAAAGAGATAATGAGGGAAATACAGGAACTTCTAGGATAAACAGTGACTGTATGCAATGTCTTCCCACAGCAAAAAGAGCTGTAAAAGATCCTTGCATTGCTGAGGACCAGTTTGCCTTCAGCACGCAAGTCTCAGATATAAAACTACTTCCATGCTTTAAGGGGGATCTGCCATTATAATGTATGAATTGTAAACCAAAAATACTGGCAACTATTAGAAATGCTTGCTAAACTTGCAAGCAGCAGTCAGAACAAAGTAACTGAACACTAGTCTCAAAGAGGGTTTTGTTCTGGGGCTGTTAAATTCAGTTGGTGAGCATGCTCTACCAGATGAGGCTGATTTGAGCTGAGCATCATGTAATATTACCAAATTATTATTTAAAAGAGTGAGACTCTAAAAGGAATACAAAACAAACAAAAGTACCAAAAATGGCCAGAAATTACTATGGTCTTTTTTAATCAAGTTGCCAATTACAGCATGTATAGCCATCCTAATGTGACGCCTTCACCAAATTTCACAAATATTCACCAGCAGTTGCAGGTGATGAAAGCTGCTGAAAAGAGAGACAGACATTTCCCCCACAGTACCACATTAGCTCCAGTCACTCTGTCGGAATGAGCTAATAAAAGAAGCAATGAATATATGCAAAGACCTTTCATTAGGCATTTTGATTCAGAAAATTGTCACAAACCTTTCATAGGATTTCTATCCTGTTTATAAATGAAGACTTACCTGGAATCTAGAAGCTTTCCATGGGGTCTGTTTCTTGTACCACTTTTTGATTATCTTGAGAGATCATTATATAAAATTGAATCAATGTCTCTTCATGTAGCCTACTGGTGGAATGAGAAGACACTGAAGAAAACACAAGAATTTTCTGGAAACAAACATTTTCTGGGAACTTACCCGAAAGTCATTTTTAAACATGTTCATGATGGCAGCACCACAGGAGGTCTGTATCTCCCGGAGTTTGCAATGATCTCAAAACGAATTTTCTGATAAAACAAAGACTCAATGATTCATATCTTGATGCTGAATATGGAAAGAAATCTGTGGAAAGACAGAATGAAGAAATAATGACAGAAGGAACAAATTTATTGATTTTCATAAAATAGGTCCACAGTGCTGTGAATCCTGAAGCAAACATATTATGCTTTAATTCATTGCATTGCTATATGTGAGACATTATCATGTTTACTTAGTCTACGAAAAATATTTATACTATTAGCTTATGATCTACTGAAAGATTTGTACAATATCATGTATAATTAATGCAGGGAAATTGTATTCTATGGAACTTTTACAATTAAAACTTACCATAATGCTAAAGTGTAATTAAAATTCTGATAAAACATCACAAAAGGGGAGTGAGAGCTAGCTGGCAATACTAATACACAGTACAATTCATAGTGTGGTGGGGTACAGTGATACCACAATTTACTGCAAACTGTAACTGAATCATGAAAACAGCACAAAAAAGGAATTTCTTTCATGTTTGTCTGAAATCAACACAAAACAAAAGACAAAAGTTCTGCCTTACATCCACGACTTGGAAGTGAAAGACCTGGTAGAACTTTACTGGCCTGATACTGCACTATCTAAGTACTACTTTCTAGAAGTATAAGGAGATGTCAAATTAAACCCCACTGTGCAATATTAAACAACAAACTGAAAGCCCAGAGAAAACATTAACGGGACCAACGTTACTTTTCCTACACTTACATGTCAAGAACAGCATGTACAATCCACATATCATGTCATTGATGGTTTCGTTGTGATTTGTCAAAATGCTTGTTGGCACCAACATCTTCCAAACGCTAGAACCGCATGCACTTTTCTTAATGACAAATTTGTCACCCTTCTTTTATATAGAGGAGGCATAGACCTTAAATCAGTCCTATACACTATCTGATCATCATGTGCTTTAAGTAGGCTTCTAGGAACTATGACCCAATGCACTAAATTTTGATCATGTGACAAAGTGATAATACTGACTATTAAAACACTACACAATGCATAACCCTATCCTTTTAAAACTAGGAGATGTAAACGACCTCATCGATTCGAAAAAATGCAAAGACCTCCTTCTCCCTATGGAACAATCTGAAGGAATAATGTACACATTTAAACTATACACATTCCATTTCATGAGTATCTTTATCCCAAAAGTAATATAAATTAAATTTTTCAAAATATCCACTGTGCCAAAAAAGATTGAGTAAGACTTTCCTCCCTTGTATCAACTTAAGGGGGTTGGTACTCCCAGTTTATAAGCCTTGTAAAATCCTTTGAAAAGATTTGACAAATATTTTGCTTGCTTGAAATACTTAAGGTAAACATGGAAATCCATAGATACCCAGAAGTACCCCTGATTGTCAACTCTTTCAGACATTTACCTTGGTATTGAAATTTTTTGAAGCAATGTTTGAATTTTTTCCAGCAATAATTTTTTTGAGTGGATAAAGGGGACTAGGGCTTTGAAGTTGACATTTGATGCCAAATTCCCCAGATAGGTAAATACAGTAGGAGGTAGTGGGGAGCAACACAGACTCCTCAAATATGTCTTTGAATATTCCTGCTGTTTGGCAACAGAAGATTAAGTTTGTTTTTCACCTGGGCAATTGCTGTTATGACTGTGTTATTAAAAAACACTACAATGCATTACATTACTTTTAATGGAGGTATTATGTCTGACATAAGAAAATGTATGCCACAGCTTGCGGGGTAGGGGGCGGTAGGGAGTAGGCGGTAGGGGGTTGGGGGTATGGGGTATGGGGTGGGCAAGGGTGGAGGGGGGGGGTGAGGTTACTATTTTGTATAGAGCTTTGTTGGATCTGCAGTTTGATCTGCCAAGTGATCATCCTATTGAAATCATAAAAGTAACAGATCTCAACCCTTCACAGACCAGGGTGCTGAGCTGATTGCCATAACCTTCATTATAGTCTGAGTGTTAAAAGGATAGCAAGGGAAAGTGAAAAACCAAGTTTGCATTTTCCTCATATTGGGGGGTTTCGTTCTCCAAAAACTCCGACTTTTTACCCAATAATGCAACCTTACAGTAGAGGAGTCATCTCCACTCATGAACCTGCCATGCACCACCTTGTGAAGTACTCGGAATGCTATGTAAAGAAAAACAGCTATTTAATATCAACTAATTTAGAATCTTCATCATTCTAACATCTGATAAAGCAATATTATGAGTTTCCCAGTAATAAGACTTGTGACTAAATTTAAAGGCATGGTAGATAGAGAATGAACTAGGAAGAAATCAGTTTGCCAGATAGTGCCATTTGGTCAGGGAGTTGGCCAGACAGATATTGCAGGACAAAGTACATACAACATGAATAGGAAACAAAGAATGAAATTAATATACCCAATGCATCTAAGTACTCTTTTAGATATTGCTCCTTTTTGGATTCTCAAAAGGGAATATTCACAGAGTTCTGAAATCCTGACCTGGCAAACCAAGTGTAGAATTGTGTTTTACAGTGGTTTGCTTTAACTATGGTTCATCAACCCCCTCAATGTTGCCACTGTTACAGTACCCAAGCACTATGTAATTCTATTAAGGAACTCATTCATGCTGTTCACTTTTTGAAGCCAACACCCTGTATAATGGAAATTGTTCTGATGACTCCGGCCAGGGGAGATGATTTTTGAAGTTGACGACTAAGCCTTCTACTACTTCTACAAAAATAGTACTTTTTGGATTAAAAAAACCCAAAGATATTTCTACTATTTGCTTCATACTGAACTTAAATTTAAGCAGAATGTATAACTCAAACTTTGAGGACTGATAACTTTTGATGCGAGAAACAATTTTTACGTCTTGTGAAATGTACCTTTATTGAGCACTGATTTACATACTAGGCAGATTCTACTAAATTTCAATATAAGTTTAAAATGTACGGAAGCCAAGAAAAAGCATGGAAGAAAGGCTTACAAATTAACATTTGGGAAGGACACTAACTTCCCAGTTATTTAATTTATTCCTTTAGGGAAACATTTCAAAATTCGGTTTTGACATTTTCTTCTTTTCAGAGCAGTCTAAATGATATCTGTACCTTTTACACTTCTCTGCTGCTTCTCATTTTGCAAAATAATCCATCCACACTAAAGTAAAAGCAAACCAAAGATCTAATCCCAAAATAACATAGGGCAGACTCTTCCTTCCTCCTTTCACATCCAACCTTGACGATTACTAATCTTCATGGAAACCTGTCACAATCCGTCCGTTTGGTGGCTGGAAGAGACTTACCAAATCGTCAGCAAATTACTGGCTGGCTTTGATGAGAAGGATGATATGTGGCCATGTCATCTGAAGACTGCCAAGAAATCATCCTTCAGCTATCTTTCAAATTATTCACAAAGACCGTACAAGCACCCCTGATGAATATGACATGACATGAAGACCTCACAATGTTTTTTCTAATAGAGATTACTATATCATAAATGATCTATACACAAACTGCACATTGCCCTCACAATCCACCTTTGCAAAGTGCTGCATTCCATGCATGAATACTCACACAAATTAGTTTTATCCTGGCTAACCTTTCAGAAAGTACTCATCTAGCTGGACTCCTAGACTACTGTCAATGCTGTTTCATGTAATGAATCTGAAAAAGAAAAATAAATATTTGGTTTCGTTACATCTCTCAAATTGAAAGTATTGGAAGAAACAATTACAGTTTGGAATTCACAGCACTGAAAAATTACTGACCAAATCAACCTTTAGATAACAGCGGAGCCTTTTCTTGCTGAAGAAGTTCAAATTTACTAAAGCACTTCTCTCAGGATGCTTGTATAGCACTTATCAATTGCAAAGATATGCACCCTCTGATCCCATGGGAGTGAGTGGCAAGTCAAATTTCTCCATATGCTGTGTCAAAGTGACCTACAGTAATAGGTACAGTATGGCTGTGTCATACCTCCGTACAAGAACATCCATCAAAGTAGTGAAATGTTGGGTACACTGTGACAGAGAAGTGTCTAAATTGCACCAAAACATTTGAGGCACATAACGGACATTGAGAGACCCTCTTGTGGTCATCAAGGTGTGCGTCTCACAATTGATGAGTGCAAATTATCTGTACAAAACCTTAAAGTGTCATCTTTCCAGAAGTGATGAATCATACAATAATAACACTATTGTAAAGTTACAGTAACATAGAGTGTTGACAGTGTTCTCCATTAGCTGTTTTGTCCAAGTGTGCAACAGACAAAATTTTTCAAAGGGGAGACACCCCCCCCCCCTAGACTTTCCCTCAGAGCGCCTATCAGAGGGTACCACCCAGCCATGTGGAGGAGAACACCGGAGTTCATGTTTTTTTTCACTGGTTGGCATTGGTTGCAAGAACATGAGTAAGGTGTTAGGCAGGGCTGGAATTAATCGAAGGCCACAAAGGCCATGGCCTTCATATTTTTGACAATGGCCTTGTTGTCCTATAAAATTCAATGACCATCAAGGCCATTTGGCCTCTATGCCGTACTTGTGAGATTTCATTGTGCTCAGCGCCAAATCACTTGTTTGGCCTTGGTGCCCTCCAAGTTCACATGACATGCCCATGCGGAAATGGCCTTGCCCTGCTGAAACCTTAATTCCAGCCCCATGTTAGGTGTTGGGCATGTAAACACTTGTGCGATTGAATGCAGAAAGTAGACCAATTGGAATCAACTTCTCATTGTGACGACAGTGTAAGGATGTCCTACCAACTCTCTTGATGCCCAGCAGGTCAATTGTTTATAAACACTGAATGACTCTATAATGTGAGTCCTTGCCAGAAGGAGTAGCAAGAGGCACACATGGTATTTTGAAAACTCTGTGTATGAATCCAGGTGCCACGTGATCCTGACATTTCTTAGCCCATTTGCAGGGTCCATCTTCTCATTACATTCTTCCACCTCCACCATGATTAGTTTAAATTTAAAAACTGAACTTAATCTGCTTGTTATGGGGTTTGCGTTTGTTTACCATCTATGGCATAAGTAATCAACATTATTACAAAAATTAAGGCTGATGGTACCCAGCAATTTCTCATATGATCTGATTACTGGATTCCCACTCATAAATATTTCAGAAATGATAATTTGCAATTCAAATGCACAGCAAAGTATGTTACACTATTTAATACATTAGTTGGCTCTAAACAGAGATCTTCCAAACACAGAGCTTACAAGAGTTGCCTTAAAATTACACTTTGTCAAAAACCCTATTGTGGAACTGTATGTTGATTCAAAGCATAAGAAATTAAAAGCACAAAACAGTTACAATATATACAGTAAGTCCTTTACTTAACAACTGACAATTAAACTTCTCACGCATGAGATCATTTTGTTTTTAACAGGTCAGCTGCAAGCCAGCAAATGTACTAACAAAACAGAATATAACAAAGTTTACCCACCTATTTACCATGAAACACTTGGTATAATTTACTCAAAATTTACAGTACCAGTCACAGTCTTGGTAACACCTGCAATGAGAATGGAAAGTAAAGTGAATTAAAAGAAAAGAGAAATGATAAAATTAATATAAAATTTCAGTTTGAAAACATTGTGCACTGACAGGTATCTACAGTATGGTATAGCACTGACAGTACAGAAAGCTGAAGTTATATGTAGACTGCACAGGTAGTGGTAAGTATGTACAGTTCAGTAGTGGGGTCATTGCACTGTGCAAAATATACATACTGTACAGTACAATGAAGGCCCAACAAGTGAACTTCCAAGCATGGGCTTTAAAATAACCAGGCTACATACCACACTGTGCTGTATTGGGTTAGAAGAGGTGGGTGTGTGCTAGGGTATAATGCTGTATGCACAATACAAAGTTGTAGACCAACTGTCTAATTGCTTTTTTAATAACAAGCTGGATGTGGAAGGATGCTATACTGTACATATGCTCAAACCTACAGGGTTGAGTGTGAACATGTGGAATTATTCCTTCTGTCACAGAAACCTCAAGGTTGAGATCTTAAATTGCTTAAGGTCCTCAAGATGCTTTGGTACAGTAATAGTGCAAGCTTATAATTGTAAGATGCACCCTCTGACCTCTGGGAGAGTCAGTCAATGTCCGTTAGGACCATCAAACATTTTGGAGTTGATGCAGTCTTTGTAATGTAATTGACCCAACACGTCATAGACCTCGACAGAGGCTGCCTGCATAACATCGGGCAAAAAGTCTCCGTACGGCTGGCCATGCATGAATTAATCTGTGGAGTCCTTTGGTGCCTAGTTCCTGTCTTCATTCATCTTTATCATATTTTCTACATATTCTCCATTACATAGAAGTTTGAATCAGTTTGAGTTCACTTTCAGTCTTACACTGTTCTGGATATACTGTACTTGTACATACTACTGCAGGATGACAATACTGTACACTGAACTTTGATACATATGTGAGATACTGTACTGTCTGTAAAGACTACTGCAGGAGCACTTACTGTAACACAATAGCCAGGAATGTCAAACTAGATAGCAAACAGAACGTATTTACTATTTATAGACAATTAATATGTGGTCACTTGTACCACTAATGATCAAACATGTCCTATTCTTCACTTTGATAACCTTCCACTTTTCATGCCCTTTCTACAGTATGATGTATGTATTATATTACAGTTTATACAATCATTGGCAACAGTTGACAATATTTGTAACTAGACACCAAGTGGTTTTTTTTTCACAATATTACAGTGCATGAGTGTGCAAATAACATTTGAATATCTGGTAATACAGAAGAACAACAGGAAGCAGAAAATTTTATGCTTAAGGTACTGTAGACATGATACTGTTTATGAGGACAGCAAATTAAAACCAATGAGTTCCTGCATTGGATATATAGAATTGCTCACTAACAAATCTTTTTACTGTTATATGCAAAATGCTATAGGTTGGCAGAGAAGACTAGTTCCTGGATTAATAAGCAAATAGAAACAGTTCACTGAAGTGGTTCATAAATTCCTGTAAAGCCAACTAATCTTTATTACAAATAAATGTTTTATAAGTGAATGTGTTATTAGAGATTCCATTTGGTATTTAAAAATTTGGGACCGAACACTTTTTCACATATGCTTTGCACAGACCTTTAAAAGTAATTCAAGTTCAAGATTTAAACTTTTGTGTACAATAAGTGAATGTGAAACCTGTCTGGTTATGCTCAAAATAAACATTGCCACATATGGCAATACCTTCTGTTCATAATCATACTGCACAGAGTAGGTGGGGGGGGGGGGGGGGGAATTGGCTGAAACCTTCCTTCAGTCAGGCATGCTTAATGTCCTAGTTGAGGATCTGGAGTAAACCAGGTACAGGAACTTCCAGATTTGTATATACTGCAGGGAACTGCTACCCATAGACCTATTTCCAAATAGCAATTACTTACAAGGACTTGTGGGATAGAGTTTTGGTGTTTGTCATTTTCGTCAATGGCATTTTACTGTGGTGAAAATTGATGCACACCCAAAACTGTATTCCACAATTCATTGTTATTGCTATTTGGAAATAGGTCTATTGAGTAAAGGAGTGCTATATTGATTACTCCCCTCCAAATAAGGAAATCTGCTTTGGGTCTCTCTGAAAGAATTAAACCAGAAGCTCATTAGTTGAGTGGTAAAATCCAAACTTAACCTTACCTCTCTGAGAGTGTAGTACTGTAGTTAGATGGCACAACCAATTGGTATTGTACAACTGTATTACCTGTACCTAGATACACAAATAACTTTGCAGAAACTCAAGCTACTGGAGAAATGACAATAGTTTCCACTTATCTGACAATAAAACCACAATAGCAAGGAAGTTTCTTTGCTTACAAGGTCTTTTTCATTCAACAATCTTGTATCTTGTTGAATTGCAATTGTATGTACTGCAGCATACTGCAGATTAATTCACTGTGTTAAATAGCATGGTACTTTTTAGTCACACTAATTTGGGTACAGGAACTGATTCTCTCTAAAATGGTATAGAAAGCACATGTACCACAATCTCCTGGAAATAGGGGTAGCATATAATGCAAGTTGTTTTTTTCACTGCATCACTGGAAAAATTAGCACACACTTTTCCAAATTTTTGCTTTTATCTCCATGCATTAAGGGACCTCAATTGTCATCCAAAAAATTTTTCAGAAATATCATTCTCCCACACATGTTCCACACATTTTAACATTCAATGGCAAGGCAATCAAGGTGCCCTACACAATATCCATAAACAAACCTGAGGCAGTGCATGAACAGAAATGGTCAGTCAAATTGAAAATGAATTCCCAAAAGGAGCCCCCTCTCCCTGAGTACCCAAACTTTTTTATCCATGTAAATTTGCAAAATAAAGGTACTTACAGTTTCAAGGAAATAAATAGTTCTAAGGAAGGTATTGTAAGATCAAACCAGAAAGCCAAAAGGCTTAGTGATTCCTTGCTGCTGAAATGTAAGGCCTTTTTTCACATTGACATTGCTTTGCAATGTTTTTCAATTAACAGGGCTCCATAATGTGCCCACAAAGTACACGTGCAAGGCATACAATCTTCCTACATTGAGATCCCCCTTGCCCGTCGTGAACCCAAATAACATTTTGACCTCCACCAAAAACTTCTAGGACCATGTATTCACTATGTGCAATCTACATGACAAGTAACTGTGTAGGAAAGCTTGTCAGGCTTTGAACGTGCTGACTCCAAATGAACTTTGACCTTTGGGAAAATCAATAGGGATCATCTACTAAATATGACACGACCAATCCACTCATTAAATATGAGCACAGTCACATGTACCGTTCTTGAGAGTACCATGTTTACAAAGTTTTGACCTTTTGACCTCTCATGACCCCAAATGACCTTTGACCTCCACCAAAAACAATAGGGAACATCTACTCAATATGGCCAACACACTCGCCAAATATGAGCACAGTCACATGTACCGTCCTCGAGATATTGTGTTTACGAAGTTTTGACCTTTTGACCTCTTGTGACCCCAAATGACCTTTGACCTCCACCAAAAACAATAGGGATCATCTACTCAATATGGCCAATGCACACACCAAACATGAGATTACTCACACTTACTCTTCTTGAGAATCCGTGTTTACAAGCAATTTCTAAGGAATTTACCTATTGACCTCTCATGACCCCAAATGACCTTTGACCTCCACAAATATCGATAGGGATCATCTACTCAATATGACCAACCCACCCACCAAATATGAGCATAGTCACATGTACCGTTCTCGAGATATCGTGTTTACGAAGTTTTGACCTTTTGACCTCTGGTGAACCCAAATGACCATTGATCTCCACGAAAATCAATAGGGATCATCTACTCAATATGGCCAATGCACACACCAAATATGAGATAAGTCACACTTACCCTTCTTGAGATACAGTGTTTACAAGCAATTTCTAAGAAATTTACCTATTGACCTCTTGTGACCCCAAATGACCTTTGACCTCAACGAAAATCGATAGGGATCATCTACTCAATATGATCAACCCACACACCAAATATGAGCATAGTCACATGTACCGTTCTCGAGTTATCTAGTTTACGAAGTTTTGACCTTTTGACCTCTCTTGACCCCAAATGACCTTTGATCTCCACCAAAAACAATAGAACACATCTACTCAATATGACCAACCAACACACCATATATGAGCATAGTCACATGTACCGTTCTGAAGTTATCGTGTTTACGAAGTTTTGACCTTTTGACCTCTGGTGACCCCAAATGACCTTTGATCTGCATCAAAAACAATAGGGATCATCTACTCAATATGGCCAACCCACACACCAAATATGAGATTAGTCACACTTACCCTTCTTGAGATACCGTGTTTACAAGCAATTTCTAAGAAATTTACCTATTGACCTCTCGTGACCCCAAATGACCTTTGACCTCAACGAAAATCCATAGGGATCATCTACTTAATATGACCAATCCACACACCAAATATGAGCATAGTCACATGTACCGTTCTCGAGATATTGTGTTTACAAGGTTTTGACCTTTTGACCTCTCGTGACCCCAAATGACCTTTGATCTCCACCAAAAACAATAGGGACCATCTACTCAATATGACCAACCTACACACCAAATACGCGGTTAGTCACACTTACCCTTCTTGAGATATCGTGTTTACAAGCCAAAGCGTCACATACACACACACACACACACATACATACACACACACACACACACACACATACACACACACACACACACATACACACGACATCACCATCGCATAGATTCCTTGCCTGCCTTCGGCAAGGAATCAAAAACATACGGGCCAGTCACCCAAAAGCCTGTTAACCATTTTGCTACTAAAGGAGACACATCTCTCCATACTGGGCAAAGTCTGTTGCAAAGTCTTGTCAACTATCTTAACAATTACATTTTAAAGAGTAAATTTTACATTCTTCCTTCTTACTGATATCTTCATCAACATGTACTGTCCATGTTCTGTAGAGCTGCACTTGCTATACACAGTCCCCTTGTTTTATCTTTATGTAGAGGATGCCATATTTGTGTTCACTATAGCCCAAGAGGGTGAACATACATAGAAAATATCTCCTCTTTAATCCTATTTTGAAGGCCCATTTCTTTCACCCCAAACAGTACTAATTCTCCTAATCTTTTTATTTAAGCCCCTCCCACAATTGTCTGAAATTCATCCTCATCCTGACACAATCTCAGTTTGTTGTTTCAGGTTGAGTATATAAGCACAATGTGTATAAACTATTTAATAAAAACACTCCCAGTACAGTTCAAGCTGTGTAATGTAAGTTTAGGTAATCTGCATTGCTTGAATAGCTGTCAGTCAAAGAGCTGAGCCAATTGAGAATTTCTGTTTACCACTACAAAAATTGTAGTTTGGGGTGAGAGAAGTGGCCCTTCAAGTCCAAAATACAATTTCAGTAGAAACCGTACAGTAGGTTTATACGAACCACTAGTTTTCCAGGACGCAATGGTGCAATGGTTTCCCTGCACTGTACTTTTCCAGGAAGCAATGGTGCAATGGTTACCCTGCACTGTACTTTGTTCGTATTGTAAGCATAAGGGAAAAACATATGTAAATTGGAGGTGAGGAGAGCAAGATTGATCCCCATGAGAGAGCGCTAAACATTCCAGTGCTAAAAGAATTTTGGTGGACCAGAAGACAAGCACTGTAGGGGAATTACATATGTAAAAAGCAGTGAGGAGTAGTAAGATGACCCCTATGACAATGTGTTTGAGTGAAAACGATGCACATTGCACACACTGAGCAAGTGCAGTTATGTAGTGATTTTCTACACTTCAACAGTATACAGTACTGTTGCACATATTGCTGTATAAGGCATTTCCTTCTTGGTAATTCAGTGTTTTCACTCCAAAGTTGCTTGGTTAGCGACCAACATGACTGGCGTACATTTACAGTAAATATATCAATGTTGATTATTTTCCTTTTCCCCTGACAGGTGGAACTTAATAAGGCCTACAGAGCAAAAACTATACCAGTGAATGTTGTAGAGTGTGGAAAAAACTGTTTTATGATCTTTGTAACAGTATTATTTGAACTAAGTCCACATTATCCATGAGTTACAATAACTGACAAGGCAGAAAATTACTTCTGTGGGCATGCCTACACTGTACTATACAGCAGCAAAGTAACAGACGGTCAGCTAACATACTACAAAGTAAACTTTATTATTTGATGGGAGGCTGGTACAGTAGCTGCATATTTTGAATTAAAAAATTACTTTCAGTGATATCGTATGGTGCATTGTACTGTATCCTACAGGAAAACTACAGTGCAGTATGCAGGCGTGCAGCCAGGATTGTGCCATGGGGGGGGGTTGGTTGGTTGGTGGCTACTCCACTGAAAATATGTCAGGTTACAGTGCATCAATGCACAAAAATGTTGATGCTTTTAACGAACACTGACCAATCTTGAACACGGGTCAGAGGATATGTGTTATACTTACAAGAATAAAATTATATTCTTTCAGGTCTGGAGTCTGACTCCTGACCAGGTCATAGGGAAGACTTTAACAAAGAAACCTACTGCAAATATGCTTGGTGCTCAGCATAAGCCATGTCATAGGGAAAGCAACCAAATTGATCTACAACTGGAAAAAAAGCCATGGCCAGCCAGACTTAAACCAACTGGTTAAACATGAGTTATAAAGCCTCCTACATATAACTAGCTAAATTTCAAGGCAATGCAGTCATTATCCATTTGCACAGATATGTAATTTTGTACTCATCACAATGTAATTCACACTGCAAGTTTCCTCTCAATACTGTCAGTGTTTCAGAACACCTATTATAACTATTACCTGCAATAATGACTCTATAATGTTGATTAGCAAGGGAATGTGCAAGATGATAACATAAAAAATAAGTAGAAAACAAATCCATTCACTTAGTTTCTTTCCTCTGATACCCATCAAACCCTGTATCTCATGAAAACAGACCATTGTCCAGATATTTTTTCCCAAATCCTCTGGTCATGTGGTAAAGAACAGTGGTGTATCTGCAGTGTGTGCATTCTGGACCATTTAAAGTTCTAGTTTAAAAACCATCTACTGCAAACTTCAAGCACCCAAAACATTAGAATGCTCACTGTATCTAAAATGTAGTGTATTGCCACTGAAGACATAAAGACTGACTGCATGGTCAAGTGGTTAGAGCATCAGACCTACAGTTGGAAGGTCCGAAGTTTGAGTCCTGGCCAGATCATACCTACTGCCAGTGTGCATGGTACTCAAAATAAGCAATGGAGTAGGGAAACCAAGCCAGTGAGCCACAACTGGAAGAAAATCTGTGGCGGGCTGAACTTGAGCCAATTGGTTAGAAACGTAGGTCGTACCACTGAAGATGTAAAGTAGTGTAAACCATATACGTTCTTTAATGCACAAAAGATTACTACTTCCTCACAACACAAATTGTTAGAGTATGGTAGACAAGCATCATAAAAATTAATGGTTCCATAGCATGACTGCTTTCTTTTGATGTGTGTTTTATTATGTTTTTTGCATGTGAGACTGCATATTTCCTATATGATAATGGAACTATCGGTACAATATACATTTCTGATGCTCTTAGTGAAAGTGATTAACTTCAGTGTGTGAAATAAGCACTTCCCAAACACTATCATGGAGCAATCAAGGTAATTATTCACAGAAATAAAATCCACTTCCATAAAGAAATAAGAGGAAACATTCAAACAGCAAAGAAGAAAATTTGTTTTGAGATCTGAAGCAGTTCAGTGCAGGTAGTCATTTATAGCCAAAGACAGAACTACAGTATATGGGAATTGTGGTGTAAAATACTGTAGGCAAGTCCATTTGGCAAATGAACCATAAAACTTGCTCAAAACTCTAAAAATTCTAAAAAATGATTTTTCTCTGCATTTTCATTTGCTTTTTCTGTAGAAAGAATAAATATTACAATTACTGAAGAACCAATCAGAACTTACCAATTCATCAAATATATAGATGAGTGTATAGCACCAGCAGAAGTAAAATGAAGGTCTCTGTATGAATATAACTTGTCCAGTTTCATCCAACATGTACACAGTATATACTGAATAGTATTGAAGTAAACAGACTCACTGAAAGTGTCTCTCTATGGTATACCTTGAGTCAAGTCATCTCTGAATCATGCCAGATCATCAGCCAACAAGCTACATTACTTTAAACTAACTACTACAACAAACGACAGTATTTTACTGCATATCATGCTATTTTTCATCTCTTACGTCACCAAAAGTGATTGGATCTACCACACAGTGCATAATATGCAATCTACCTGAAATCAATGACTACACTGTACCTGTTTTTCCCCCACCCCCACCTTGAGTTATGGCAGTTGTCCTGCTATTTTATGTACTGTTGCCATGGAAATATTTCTCTGTGAGGCAACAAGATTTGTTTCTTAAACAGGAAGCCATGAACATGTGCACTAGAGTAATGATATACTTCAGGTCAAAAGCAGTCATTTGTCATAATAGGAGTACAAGTAACTAAAGACATTATGTTAAAACCCTATACATTCTATTTTACGGTACATACTGTAATAAGTAATAGTGCGGTTGCCACAGTACCTATTCAATTAAGGTCAAAACTAGTCTAAGGTGACCAGAAATTACAAAGATTCCTTGAGAGGTTTGGAGTGTTCATTTCAGATGGAATGAGAGTACTACTATATCACTTCAAATGGTGGCTGACAGATGAAACCATACATGTAGCACTGTACAGAGTTTACATGTAGAAGCTAGAAAGGACAGTACTTCCAGAAATTCAATGACCTTAGTAATGACTATGCCTTTAAATGCAGTTTTATAGTCTGAGCAACCATGAACATGGAAAAAGATTTTTGCTCAGGAGTTTCAACTTCACTTTGAGTTTTTTTTTTTTTTTTTTTTGTCAAAGGCCCAATTCAGATTGGAGAAGCATACACCTCTGTTGGCCAAAAAACATCATGAACAGCACTCTGGTCCCCCTGTGCATGGAATAGCCTGCCTTTTGGTTGTTAGACTTTGCACTTCCAATGCCCCTGTAATACACTCTATCACAACACTGGTACAGTAAGTATGGTCCACAAGAGCAAGAAGGCAATTCACACAGCATTACTACTAATTGTAATAATGCATTACAACTCAATTGATTTAAATCAACAGTCTTGAATTTCAGTACTTCTGTATGTTTCAGTCCCCACACCCCAAAAATGTTTTTTAGGACAACTTCCATTTATCATTTATGATAATTATCTGTACAATATTAGCACACTTTAATGTAATTTTTATGTCAAAATTCCACTCCCCCTCCCTCATCACATCCAGATTTACACACTTTGTAAGAAACTATGCAGACTGAATTAGTAAAAAGTAATATACAGCATATGTGACTGGTTTTGCAAATAACAAACTGGCTGTAACTTTTATGTTAAGAAAAGATTTACCCCCCTTAGTTTTACAGTACAGCAGCTCCTCATGTAAATCACATTCATGTCCAATTCTCTCACCCAAAACAGTACCAATTCTCCTCACCTTCTTACCGAAGCCCCTCCCACAATCCTCTAAAATTCATCCTCATCCAGATACAATTTTAGTTTATTGCTTCAGGGTCACTATAGAAAATCTCAATGTGTAGGCTTACAATCAAACCATTACAGTACTTGATGTGTAATATAAGCTTTGTTAATCTGCATTGTTTGAACTAGTTGCCAATCAAAGCACTGGACCAAAATTTCTGTGGTCTACTACAAAATTTGTGGTGTGGGGTGAAAAGAAAAGCCCTTTAAGTGAAGTATCAACGGCAATGCAGGGAATAAATTATCCAGTATCGCATCGCAATTTGCTGCACAAACAGGCCATGTTGCTACACAAATCAAAATTTGTGTAGCAATTCTATGCGTGCATGACCCTTGCATTTTCACAAACAATGTGTGAAAAACTTCAAAAATCTTCAAAACTGCTATGCAAAATTTGAATGTTAAATTATTCCCTGTTAATGAATTGTTTATTCTCCTCCTGTTGTTAATTACACACAGCCAGTGGTCTGTACAGTACATAATGGTTATGTGGTATTATCCTTAACAGTAAATGATATACATGATGTACATAAAAACAATAGTGACGTACAATGCAAATTTGCACAATTATTCTCTACACAGACAACAACTTCCATCCAAAGTATCCTAGTTTAATATTAACTTCATTTTTCCAACACCAATGGCAGAATTAGGTTCCAATTTTTAAATCTTTGTTATGACAAGACCAGGAATTGAACTCCTGACCTCCCAGTTAGAACACTCTTAGTACTGTACTACAAACCAGAAAATCAGCATACTGCGTACACTACAGTAGGTCCAGGTATATACAGCTACAATGAAATATTACTATTTGCATAATGCACGTTTGTTATGAAGATTCTGCTAAATGTCTGTACAGCAGCACTTTAACTACAGTTTTTTTAACTACAAATTTATTCAGTAAATTGCTTTCCTGTCTATATTTCTATATCACACATCACTTTTGCAAATATATTACAGGATTTTAAATTGAGCCCCCCTCCCCTGCCCCCCCCCCCCAAAAAAAAATCATCACTTCTCTTTAAAGGGCTGTAGAACTAAGTGCATGCAAAAAGTGCTCAACAGCAAATTCTGGAATTGTTGATTTTACTACTGTGTCCTCGAGCCACTTTAAAAGGTCCATGTAATTTTCATTATCCCATATTTTGACTGCAGTTTTCTGATAAGTGTAAAGAGTAGATGACACTTAACAGTAGAAGTATGTACTCTACAGTATCCATTACTATGTTGCTTCCAAAACCTTTACCCCAAATAACCATTTATTACCTTCAAGGACTGTTTGCATCAAAAGCTGTACTTAAGGAATTAAAGCTGTTGTTGATGTAAAGTTCATTTAAGCAAACCTGAGGAAATCAGTCAACAGCCTTGAATCCAGCCAATTGTACTAGCTGCATACAATTGACCTACTGCACTGTACTGAACTCATAAAGAATACTGCACAAAAGGAACTAAAAATTCTTTGATGCCACTAGGCTACATATTGTAGAACCAGAATCTGAAGCCACGTCCTTCAAAATCAGGGACAGTCACTGTGTAGGGTAGTACTGTACCAAAAAAGATAATATAAACCAGAAAAATCTGAATCTGATCATTCCATATACAGTGCACTACTGTACAGGGTTGGGCGGTGTACCGGTACTGAAAATACCGAAGATATTTGGTATGTTACTAATACCGGTATTTAAAAAAAATACCGGTATTTGAAAAAATTACCGGTACACATTATATTCGCTGCCAAAAATAACTGTTAGGATGTGTGAATGAAAAAAATATTTACACAAACATATAGAGCAGAGGTTTCTGCATGGTTATTAACCAAATTAAACACCCAGATGCATTAATGTGCAGGAAAACATGGGGGCCATGCATGGCTTAGGTTCCTTTCCATCCGACTTCCCTACCCTAAATATGACTGTAGTGCCCTCAAAGGTGATCATCAATTTCATGGCTTTACCCATGTTTACCAACATTCAACTTGGGCCATAATTAAGTAATTAATAATGGAAGTTCAGCACGTTAACTTTATGGACTCCACCTAAATTTTAAAGTAAATTAAGAAAAGTAAGTAAGGAAAACCTTACTGAGCTCCATAAAAAAAAAATTAAAATACTTGCATATAAAATCAGTGGAAATGAGAAAGTGAATGCAACTAACATACAGTAATACACACAAAGACAAGTTTAAAAGTAGAAAAAAAAAATGGAAACTAAGTAAATCTATTGAACCAGCCCATCTCTGAAGTTATGTACTCAAAGACTGCAAAGGTGTACATCATGAGGGAGAAATGAGTTGCACTATGATGGTGGTTATATTCTTAGTCTGTAATACTGCCAAAAGACATGTTTTAATTCAGCAACATGAGTTTGACATTAGTTGACCCACAGTGGTAGGCCAACTAGTTTTTCCCCTAGTGAACTTCCATAGAATCATGGTAACAAGTCAGTCATATGTCAATCCAGGATAGTCCCTGATCCTTTACTAGTTGACCCATTCTTCAAGTCCCTGATCATCTTTGTGTCCTACAGAGGAATTTCTTTTGTATTGTTAGGGATTGAGTAGTTTATAAATAGAGTTCCTCCCTTTCACAGAAGGTTAATCTTGTTATGTGGACTGTTTATTAGCTTTGTGTAGGAAGTAGTTGGGAGGGTATTAAAATGAAGAGAGCTGATTTCAAAAGAAAGTCCCACAAGTGGGAGGGGCTAACTAAGTTGAATCAGGTTGAAAATTCTAAAGGTTCATCACATTGACCAACTTGACCAAACAGCAGTGAGATGACAGTCACTTACTATTTGTGGTACATGGTGATCTTTTTGTGGGCACTGTCAGTACTGAGAGTTACCAATTGCCAATGGTTACAGTACCACACAGAAACTATAATTTGGCCAGGTGGCTTAAAGTAGACACTGATATGTGGAGCCTACAGCAGACTGAGAAATCACAAGTCCCTTCAGTTTTTTAAATTATACCAGCATGAAATAAAAATTCATTCTTGGTTTTTCCCCTCCCCCTCTCTCCTTCACAGATGGCAGCCTTATGAAATATACATAAACTCATGGACAATTCATCAGTAGAAGTGTGAAATACTGTAAGAGTCAACTGTGTTTGGCTTTTGTGTCCTACAGGCTTCATAATGAAGGGAAGTTGGAAATTGATGCCCTGGTAATCAAGAGCATTCCCCCCCCCCCCCCCCAAAAAAAAAGCTGATTTTGAAGCAACAGCTAAAAGTCACAATTTTCTTCTTATTTCTCTTCAAAGGATCTTGCATCATACTGTTAGACTTCATTGCATATTCAGGTTAAAGCAAGAAGTAAATGTCACATTTGAAGGGAAACAATGTCACATGACTCTATTCAAACAGCCAATCATGAAACAGGACAGTCTACTACACTACCTCAGGTTGGGGTGAAATTAACAATTTCCTGGCTCACAAATCTTTGGCAACAGGCAATACAGGAAAATTGTTGATCATCGCTCAATTACCCTACACACGTACAGTGTGTGCCAGCAACTTAGAAATTAGATTTTACATTAAACAGGCACAGTCAGCAATGCTACATGTACCACTGGCTCAAGTGTTGCAATGAAGTCTATAAAAGATACGTAAAGTACTGAAAGATTTTGAATTGTTGGCCAGTCAAATAACTCTATTTTCAATCACATGGAGAAAACATTATTTTTACTGGAACATTTTTAATGACTGTGCAGTATTCTAGGGTAATACCTTTCAGTTCTCATCCTTTATCCTTCCTCAGCAAAGTTTGGGTATCAAGTTCTTTTTTCTTTTAGTTTGCACATGTATGTATACTGTAGGTTCTGACTCCATTTTATCATAATGGTTTCATGAAGGCACAACTCCAACAAGAATACCTGTATGCTACCCAAATCCACAAGGCTACAGTAATCGTGCTCCAATACTACACGTTTGAGCAGGAGGTTTTTAATCTACCAACCCTTTCTCTTAACAGGTTGCATGTAAAACAAACCCCACCTGCCTCTGTTTATCAAAGCATTTTTTGTTGTATGTTGACAACATGCTGACTTTCCTGGCATCTAACATGGCTAAAACATACAGAAAAGCCTAATTCCAATTTTCATCAGGCTTTAAAAGGAAAACAAATATATTCACCCTCCATGTAATACCTGACATATGGAATGACTAGAAGCTGAGGTGTCCCCTCTAAGACATGAGATTCTTTTCAAATGACATATATGGGTCGTGGGGTCACTTCTTCATTTCATAATTATGAACAACCACCTGTTTCCTTGATGACTGCTCTTGCATAAAAAAATGATTTTGCAGGAGAAACCAATCTGTATTTCTCTTTCATACCTTACTGTACCACATTATGTGCAAGGGACAGTTTTGTACAGGGACAAACTTGGCATCTGATCCAATGTATTCATTAGTTAGTTAGATCACATATTTTGAGCCAAGTTCTAACCAACAGGTAAAAATGGAGCTGACGGAACTAGCCACAGCCTTTTCTGTCCAGTTGTGGCTCACTACTGTAGCTTGATTTCCCTACTACATTGTTTATGCTGAGCACCAAACAAAATGGTAGTAGGTTCTTTCTTTTTTTTAAGCCTTTGGTATGACCTGGCCAGTAATCAACTCCAGACCTCCCCACTGGAAATGGGATGCTCTAACCACTTGACCATGCAGTCCCTTTCCATATGTACAGAATGAGACCAAGATTCTGCACAGTTCAATTATAAGGTACAAAGCGTTTGAGTTGTTATGTACATATCTGACTTGACCTGCATTAAATGAAGTCAAATCAAATTGCTATGCAAATTTAAACATAAATTCTTCTGATGGGTCCAAAGCTTGCTCTTACAGGACTAACCCCTACTTGATGGTTGATACTGTACATTTGGGTAACAGTATACTGTACTACAGGAAATTTATCTAATTCACACAGGTTCTCAAATGATGGTTCACTTCCAAAACGTGGGGAACCAAATGTCTTTTGATGGGTCAATTGCCAGCAGCTCTGTGGATTGCTATGAATTCTAAACTACAAGAGCTGCCATAATCATGGGAATTATGAATACGCTGTACACGTAACTTACAAGGTAGGGTTGCTCTTAACAAACTTTGTAAAAAAACTAACACTTCTATCAAACCTTTCCATCTCAACTGCCTGTACTCTGTATGTCTCTTTTGGCAGTCTATTCAACTTTAGCACATAGATCATGTAACTTAACAGCAGGGTCATGAGTCAGAATAACAGTGCTTCCCAGAAATGGGACACAAAAAAAAAGGTGTGCAAACTAAGGTGCTATTTATACTTCATTGGCACCTTGCTTACATACAGTGTAGATACATGTCAATGTTTCAAGTTACTGCAGAGATTTTACCAGGTCATTTCTCCGGTAAATCATTTCACACAGGATGATCCTAAGGGAAGGAGAACGTCCAGCCATCACTATAGTACAATATTTTATCTAAAATTACTTACTGTTCCGTGTAAAGATTGAGACCATTTAGCACTTTGAAATATCTAAATTTATACTAGGCTTGGCTGTAAGCTTATTTGCAGTTGAACAAAGAAAAAGTCTGTGTATGATGCCATGACAAATTGTATTTATGTTTTTCAACATACCACATTAATGTATGTTACTATACTGCAGTAGGAGTTACAGTAGTTAAGATGGAGTTTTACGGCCCATTTTCCAACCAATTGGTTCAAGTTGAGCAGGCCAGTGCCTTTTTCCAGTTGTAGCTCACTGGTATGCCAAACTGCAGTAGGAGGCACTACAGTACCATACCATATTACACAGAGTAATGTATGGCAACACATATTTTGGGAACTGCTTTGTACAGTAAAGTAATAATAGTCAACTGGGCACTAAGGCAAGAACAGTACAGAATATTAGTGATTGTTCCAATGGACTCAAACATTCACAGCAGAACAAAATGGCATCATACTGAGCTTTGCATGTCCACACAACTGAGCAGAATCTTTTCAATCATTTCAAAATGAAAAAGTTTGTAAAAGAATATACTGTACAAACATGTATGTGTTCTATTATTGAACCATAAAGGCCAAGTGCTAGACATGACAGTTTGTAAAGTACCATTCTCTTAAGTTCATATTACACCAATATGACTCATATTACTTTAAACGTTGTACTGTAATCTTCAGGGCTTGAAAAATAGGGTGTCCACACTGCCCAGGTGCTAGATGTCAATGCGATTAAAATCAAAAGGTCCTGTCAATAAACAAGCAGTATTTCATTTGCACAAATAGGACTCCAGATCAAATTAAATTAGGCCTATTGTAATCTTCATTAGGGTTTCAAGGTAACACTGATTATTGGTACCGTCGGTACCGCCACAAATTGGCACCGCCAATACCGTAGTACCGGTACCAGAGGAGTAAAAAAGGAGGACTTTTATCACATGCAAAATATCCATAAAAATACCATGCATTGACATGAGTGAAGTCTTCTGATAATCTCTGCCTCCTATTTCACTATTTTTATAACATTTAGTCATCCCACACTCAACAAATCTGTAAACAAAAAAAGAAATACCGTATTTACTCTATTAAACGCCCCAGGGGCGTGAAATTTTCGTTGGGGGGGCGTTTATTAGAGTCAAATTTACGTGACTTTTCTCTAGGCAAGTGCCCCACAACTTGTTTCTTATCTGAGCCCTTCTGATAATCTGCTTTGGCATATTTGTCCATTTGGTTGTCAGCTTCACAATCAGCTGTGAGCTCCTCCCCAATGATCGGTAACCAAACTTCCCTATAAATATGGTAGCCACGAACAGCACTCTGAACTTTGCAAGTGTGATCAACTTTCGCCGACATCTTGATATGTAACGCTACACACAGAAGTGACTTTTTCACGTGCCCGCTGCATGCATGCATGCATGCTGTGCACAGTATACAGCCAGGCCTCAAGGTACTATACTGACCGGCTGGCAATACGCACGTACATACGGTAATTGCATAATAGTTACCGTGAGTAGCACCATGCACGTACTTATTAGCAGTACATACGCGTTCACAGCATTTCAAACAGTATTTTTTAAACAGTTTTCCTGTGTTGAATTTGGATTTTCATGTTAGGCTGTTCGGATAGGCTTGCCAATATTTGCATACCTACGGTATGAACAGTACCACTTTCAAACCGCAAACGAAGCAGTACAGGTTCGCGGTATGTGATAGCGTGATTGATATCAACAGAAATTAGTTGCAGAAACATGCCTTTTACTTCAGGATATGGGACTTTATAGGAGATTTTGTGGCTTCAAGGTAGGACTATTTCATTTTCCTTTTACCATATTGTCTTTGGAATTAACAATTTCACTTTATGCAATGTGACGAAAAAGTTGGGGGGCGTTTAATAGAGTAAATACGGTAACCTCTCTGCAAATTAGCGTGCGATAAATACGGGACAGACAATAAATCAGCACCACATTGCAATTCCGCACCGGAACTAGACCCCACAAGATGACAAGAGCACTCAGAATTGTTATGTAGATTGCAAAAATAATTTCTAAAAATAATGAAAATCCCCCTCCTAAAGTAAAACCAAAAGTTATTAATAAGAACTTAACAAAAATATTTCCATAAAATATTGATTTCATCAAGCTTTCTTCCCGCCTAGTTATCACTATCCAAACTAAATCAAAGTGTTTCATGATTGAATTAATGGAATGTTTCGCCCAACAATCTGTTGTACAATAACACTACTGTGCTTCGGAAGCTATCAATACAGCAAAGCAAGTGAGTTGATTTCAGGTGAACACGTGCCAATGTTTTATGCGGGATTTACTGTGTGTTAAGTCCAAAATCACTGTGTAAATTTCTGAAAGAACGTTGGTTGCGTTCTAAACTCTTTACTTGACTGAGGTCTACAGGATGTTTGAGTGTAGTCTAGGCCAGAACAACCTGTGAGTGTGACTGTTACTGCTGGCTACAGTAGGGTGTTACAGTAACTGTAGGCCAAATCTCTCAACTGATTTTTCTGCATTTAAGCGTAACCTCAAGACTCATTTCTTTGCTTGCTCCTTTGAATGTAATTAAATTGTTTGATATTGTTTTTTGTCAAGAACCTACAGCAGCTACACTTTTGTTCCTGATTTGGCACTATATAGTTCAATGTATTATTATTATTAGTACTACTTTCCTGGAACTTATATAGAATGCCAACCTGCTCATTTTAATGCACTTAAATTGAAAATTTGGAAATTCCTTTAGACCTACCATCCTTTGTTTAGTACATACACCGGATCTGGCCCACTGCCAAATTTTGTGCACCCTTGAAAATTCTTCCCTCTCACTGTTGTAAAGCACTAGCCTAAGTTGTGGAACGATCTACTTAATAAAATGTGTTGTTATTTCCACACTGAAGTCAAATGTTCACGTCGGTACATTTTAATTTTTACCCAAATTGGTTGCATTTAATCCCCATTCCCCACTGTAGCCAACAGTTGATTTTTTAATTAGGGCCAGTGGAAATCCCACTCTTTGTTCCATTCATCTTGGCTGCTATTTGCAGGAGTGTGCCCCTTACTCAGTGCTTGATTGTGGGAATGTTGAAAGTCTCTTTGCACCATCCCTTTGATTGCTTGTGATCTTACACCTAGTATGCATAGTTCAGCATTTTTTCAACTAATATAAGCATGATGTCATAAATTTGAAGCAAAGTTTTGAACATAACTGATTATAATTTCAACATATTCAAGATGAAACTTTACAGATTCAGCATACATAGCTGTAAGGGTCATTGCATCTTTTGGTATAGAATTTTTTTCAAATTTTTGGCTCTAATTGAGTTTTTGTAACAGGAACTTGTGACAAAGCTGTAGGTGTAGGGTTATGTACGCATAGTAAAGGGTTAGGGTGGGCCATATGCACGTGTACACGTGCATGGGAACTGTATATGTACAGTTGGGGTGTATACCTATACGTATACAAATATCCATACTGTACCTATGTACTGTACATACTAGAGTACATACTTTGCTGCAGGTATAGGTATACTGTATACCTATACCTGTACTGTATTTATATATTTTTTTTAACCCATCCATTGACAACTTCCATCGTAGCCCAGTAGGCAAGCGCGCTGGTCTTGATGCTATACCGCTAGGGTCAAGCGTTCGGTTCCCTTAACTAACAACCAGTCTTCGATAAATTCATTGCTTATTACTTGTCCATCGGGCTAGGGATTCCCAAAGTCTACTTGTACGCATGAATATGCACTGAGTCCATATCTAATTATCTAGTACTAGCCATCGAATTCCTATGTGAATAAGACTTCTGTGCTGCTTGCCCAGCGGGCTATAATATTGAGCAGTTCACTTGTCCGAGTAATTTTTTACTTGTCCCGGACTGTCGGGCGGGGGATTTGTCGAAACCTGCTAACAATGCTTTTCTTTCTTCCACAGTACTAACTGGTCTCTTCTCTCCACAGTACATACATATATATATAGGGCTGTTTTCCAAGTGAGGAAAAAAAAAAAGAATTTTTTACTTTATATAAAAAAAAAAAAAAATGTTTTTAGAAATTTAGAGTTTCGGCCCCCCCCCTAAAAGATGTAAAGTCAGTTAAAATTATGTTGACCCCGTGTACGGAAACCCAATTAGGACCTAATTTTTACAAAATTGATTTTATTTAAAATCAAGTGAACACTATAATACTCCACAAAAAAATACTTGCACAAAAAATTCGTTAGAACAAGACAGAAACAATTTTGTATTTCATTTTCAAGAGTGAAGCTCTGGAATTCCCTTGAAGACAGCATAAAAAATTTTAAAACCATTAATTCATTTAAAAAAAAAAAAAGGTATAAATGTAAGCTATTGACAACTTAAGGATGTATTTGCATATTACAATCTGTAAGGACTTTATTGTCTTTTGTGTGTTTGTTGTTAAAGGTAGTGTGACACGTCAGCAAATAGACCTCACTTCACTTGGTAGTTACAGAGTGAACTTTTCTATGGGAAAATCTGTTGGTATTTTTGCAATATCTTTTACCATTCCCAAGAAACACCTCTTTAAAGTTTGAATGTTTTTCAAGTAAGTTGTTGCCTATGCAAAAATAATGATGTGGGCTCCTGTGGAGTGTCGCAAAGTGTTGACGTTTCTGTTCTTAAACTTATATTGATTACCTCTTAATTACTCAGCAAATAGTTTATGGTTTGGTAGGTGATACTGACAGTTTTTCAAGGACAAAATTTATCCATTTGAAACTAGAACAGCAATGCTGTTGTGAAGCTCACACAACCTGTTTTGTCTGTTAAAAAGAGAAACTCAAAGTTGAACCAAATTTTATCTGTTATCTGTTTCGTAAACCTCCTGACATTACAAAATTAAATGGAAGGAAGTAAAGAATAGTGAAGACAAAACATTTGTGATTTTGCAAGTAGATCTACATCTGGAATAGCTTTGCTACATCTGAAATATCACTGTGTATTTTGTCAAATCATGAAGCCTGGACTGTGTATTCTTAAAGGCATTAGGCAGTAAGATAAAATTAATAACTTATGTATGGTGTACCTGTAAACTGCTCAGGTATTGCAAAGTACATTCAGTTGCACTTATAAATCCACAAGTAAACACTGCATGGCTCTGTACTGATTAAAATAACACACAGAGACTAAAGAAGTTCCTACTGTACTATGCTTATTGAACTCAAACAGGTTGGTATTGCTTGGCTTGGCCAATTCATGATAAATTGAACAGAACAAAGTGAAAGGTATCTCTGCAACAGATAAGCAGGGAGGTGTTATTTACACCTCCCTGAGATAAGTTACAAACAGGGTCTATTGTAACTCCCTGGTTACAACTTATTCGCCCCACACTAGCTGACCACAGCTGATTCTGAGACCACCTACACAAGCATACAGTGACAGTTCTGTGAATGCTTTGTTCAACCAGCTGTAACATGAACCAGGTTCAAAAGCCTGCATATATCTGCAAGATAAGAACTGAACACACAACCAAGCACACTGCTATTAGTGCAATAAATAAACAACTAACCGCTCAGCAGGCAAAATTTACTCACCACTAAAAAAAAAGCTGTAAAACACAACTTAAATTTCCTATATTAGAATGTAAGTAGGTGGGTATGAATGCTCCCCTCCAAAGCAATCATACACCGAAATTTCAGCCCCAAATCTCAAAAAATGAGGAAGAAGAAGACTTCTGTTAAAAAGTTGACGCCATCTGCCCCATTTGATAACCTCACACATGTGTACATGTGTGAGCTACGTAATAAAACCCACAGGACAACATTAGCCATATATGGCATGTCCATCTCATGACATCACAATATTTGCCTATCGAGCCCATATTTATTAATAATGGAGTGCAAATCAGAAATTGCCCTATAAAATGGTCAATTTTTTGGCTGGATTTTGATGAGAATTGGGGTTATTTTCTTGGTTTTTGATGCTTTTAACATCACATACCCAATACCCAACTTTGTCATTTTCAACTCACACAACCTTTAATACAGAAATTTCTTTTGGGGAGGAGGGAGGAGTAAGTGAGCTTCAATCTTGTTATAATATAATCAGTATTTATTTGTAACTTCTTCCATCAACCGGTTATCCAGGTCTTATACTTTACACAACTTTAGGAGGAAACGATTTAATAAATGTAGGCCTATTGCACTTCTGCTTTGTCTCCATTTCCATGCATACAACCATAAATAATTTATTTTATGTTCATTTTTATGCCAAAGATAATGATGGAAAAAACTCTGTTACTGTAAAATTCCACCCATCCATGCTACTGCCTACAGGCTCTCAACAATTCTTGACAAAAATACATGGGACAAACTCCTGCACCTGTATACCAATATTTAAGTTTCAGGACACCTTGGGCTGCTACAAAATTGAATGGGGGAGTGGGAGGATGGAGACCGGTTCATTGTTTGTTTTGCTTGCTTTTCCCCATCATTTTTTGTCCAGGATTGCATACCTCCCAAGTGACCCGCATTTTGCGGGTTGGACCCGCATTTGGACACCCAAACCCGCTGACCCACCAAGTCCTCTGAGAAACCTGCATTTCAAATCCCCGAAGTATTCCTGGTTAGAGAACCACACAAATTAGCAAATAATTCATCTTACCAATAACCACAAATTCAGTAAATCGTATCTCACAGCACATTCAACTGCTCGCAGTGCTATACAATGCATAGGCCTAGGTATGTATGTAATGTAACGTGTCCTAAGACGGTGTATTTAGTAGGGTCCTTAATATAATATCCCTTATTCGGCGGAGGGGTGAGGCCTTGCCGGAACTTAGGGTAAAACAGTAAATAAGAGAATTACATGATGTCTTGCGTGCATGACGAGTGCATATATTTCTCGGCTGTGTCTTGGTGAAAGCCCGGCACCAGAATGCCAGCTCGTGATCACTATAACAAACCAATCAACTAACTACAACTCATTTACATAAATAACAGAAACATCATACACATACACAGGTGTCTAAACAAACATAACATGCAAATTAGGTAACTTAGAATGACCGTACATCTGTCACACACATTCTTACAGTAACTATGTTTGCTGTTGCAACATTGTTATCGGCTAACCTTCGCAGCAGGTATGGAATATATTCCTGTAACTGCGAAAATCATAACGTCGTGCAACGCTGCATTCAATAGGGAAAATAATTGCCCACTTTGCGGGTCACAGGCAGGACTTGTCCCAGAGTTGCCCGAAAGTTCTGGGGCCCATTCCACAAAGAGTTACGCACAATCTTAAGTTTGATTCCCCATACTTTAGTCAACAGTAAATCATACTTAAGATCATGAGTAACTCTTTGTGGAACGGGCCCCAGGACTGTCTTGACAGTTCTTGACTTTCTTGGCTTATGTTTTCATGGCTCGAATGCCATGCGAGATGTACGGAAACATTGGAAATCACCGGCAGCACATAGGCACGGTCAACCGCCGGTGACATACAGAGTTTTCGTTTGCAAACTGTGTCGGTACCGCACTAAAATTTACTTCAAAAATAACGATTGAATATTGTGACTAGGAGAGGTTTTACTCATTGGGCATTTGTGAGTATCTGCACAATATTATTTTGACAAATCTCTCAAAACAATATTTTTCTAGATTACCCCAAAAAATTCAGAACTGTACTGAACTTGTTTGGCGGTGACCTAGCTACATTGTGTTGACTGATTTGCCAAAAAAGTGCCACCATTTTGCGTGTAGACACTTCTAAAATTCAAAAATTTTTTTTTTATACCCCTCCCCTGGGCCGGCCCTCCACCAATGGACAGATCAGATGGACCCGCATCTAGCCTCTCGCAACTTGGGAGCTATGGGATAATAGGACTACCACTTCAGCAAAACAGGGTTAGCCGAACCTTAGACCAAGGCCTGAGTAAGCTAAGTTGGCACTGGTAGTAGTAACCTAATATTCCACTCCACTAAGTCAGTAACCATGCATTTTACTGTAAATAAAGATTTCTTTCACTTCATTCTAGAAAACTATCCACCCTTATTTTCGGAAATACTGCAAGGTCCGTTTCTCACAGTATTTTTATACGGATGAATTATCTAGCCTACACTTAGTCTCACCGCCATGTGTCTTTGTGAGCGAATGTGAGTGACACCCTGTAAAGTGTGCCTAGGCCTAGGCTATACAGTATAGGCCTACTGCATAGCCTAGGACTACATGCGCTAGGCATGCAGTTCCGTGAATGACAATCACATTCACAAAGACAACAGCTGTGCCTTAATCATTAGTTATGTTATTAGCCTGCCGTTATTCTTAACTTACTAGTTTTTTAATGGCATTGTAACTATTAATACATTTACCCACACTTACTTCCCTCAGTAGACGTTGCTCCAATTTAAGTTTGCTTAGTAATGTTATTAGAAATTAACCTAACGTAGCCTGTGTGTTCTATGATTTTGCAGAAGAACAGTAACCGGCTCGCCGGTTCGTCGCATTTGTAATCCTTTTACGTTATGGTTGTGTCATGTCAATGGCATTGCCAGCCAAACTACTACGCCGTACAGTTCCGTGTGACTGACTGACTGATACTATTGTGTAATCGATCTTTGTAAAAGATAGCCTGAGACGCGCCTCTGTATCTGCCACCCTTGCCTATTTTTTTTTCGTCGCAATGGTTTGAACGAGAAAAATCCGTCCGTTCAGTGGTGAAAATCTTGAGTTGTGATTTACCTCACCGGCTCATGGAAATAAAATGATTGAATCATGTGGAACTAGGGCCTATATGGGTACTTCCATGGTGCAACAAATTTATGGAAGTGTACCCTCTCCCAATATGTACGCCAAAAATTCTCTCTCGCAATAAATTCTTTCCAACTTATAGTGACTTACAGGGCAGGGCGAAATTTGACGAACATCATGCCTAATTGAATTTGGGATTTAAGTTACCTTCGGGGAGTTTCATGACTCATGCTGCTAGGATTGGATAGGCCGTTTCAGCCAATGTTACCCGAGAAAAGGGCGTTTTTCGGGTGAAACTTGTCTCTGTAATTGCGGCAGTTGACCCCGTTTAAACCAGCCTTGTTGCTCTATTGAGCAAAAAGTCTTTGAAGGGGCAACGCCTTTAATTTTATTGATCTCAAGATACCCGAAGAGGAAGTTTCCTGATAGATTCTGGATTATTAATTGTCAGGTTGAGATGGCTAAAAGGCTTGCCAGTATTCCCTTCTAGCGTCATGTGTAACATGTACAGGCCTATCAGCAATTCTTGTGAACTCAACCTTATATCAATGATTCGTCTCTGTTCTCAGGCCGGAGATTTAACTGACTACCGTGACTGTAGGTAAAGGCAGTGTTCCCCTTTTCTGTAAGGATTTTTTTTAAACATTTACAGGTTCTTAAATTTTGTTTCATTGGCAAGAGCTGGTCACTCTGTGATGGCATCACTCTGTGATGACTGTCTTAGCCTTTTGGAGTTGGGAACTGAAGAGACACCATTTTGAAGTAACTGTCCTGTTTCATAATTGTTCACCGGCCTGCTGAGAGTCATTTGGCACTGAACATTTTTCTCTTCAAATCATGTTTGGTTTACCGCTTGATATAAAAATGTGAAGAACGCTTACTTTGAAGAAAAATAAGGAGAAAATTGTGATATTTAGCCGTTGCTTCAAATAAGTTTGGGAGACTGCTCTTGACCTTTAACTTGTGCCACCAATATGTCTAGATCAGAAAATTTGTAATGGCTATGTCGTAATGATTTATTCATCAGATCTTAATTACCAAACTCCTACGAGATGTATAGCAGCTAGTTCTTCAACTTGAAGTATTCATTTTGATAAAACTTTTAAGTACTGCAACAGTAGAATCATCCCAGCTGAATTAAAATTCCCTTTGTAACCCTTTGGGGTTGCCCTTTCAAGTTGAACCCAAAGGTTTTCAAAATGTATCATGGTCATAACCATGTTCATTATTATAACTACTTATTGAAGAGTCCCTCCATAGAATAATTTTGCATCTATTAGTTCCCTCTGGGTTGCAGTGAATATTTAGGTGCATTCCCAGGCGCCTATATAATCACTTATATATTTTAGCCACTGACGTAGCCAGGGGTAGAGGTTTTTTCTTTTAATCGAAAACTTAAAAAACCATGCACCTACGGGAGGAGTCGAACCCCAGAAAGACGGCATTTTTCACAAACTTGAACACCTAGTTTGCGTGACCGAGTCGGTACGAAGGGCATCACTAATTCAAGGGGAATCCAGACGCACAAAGTAAACACCAATTACAAAACATTTTCAGCACAGCATAGTCCATGTTGGGCATGAGATACTAGTGACTGTGATGTTTAATTATGTTTTGGCAGGAAAAGTTATGAAAGTCCTTGTTGAAAGCTTCCACGGGATAGATGTGTTGTGAAACTCACTTCAATTATTTTCCCTTCAACGTTCAGCCAAATATCCCAAAATAAAATGGCATGTAAACCGGCCCCTCGTCAAAGTGTCAATGTACAAGGTACAAGCTAACCATCACGACGTACGGTAGCTGACAAGTTGGGCATTCGTGACACTTTCAGTACAACATGACTATGACAATGTTTTTAGCTAGAAGAGTTCTTTCACTTAATTCAAATTACTTTACAAGGTAACTCACTCAAAACTTGATATACGGCCTCCAGCTTCTCGGGACATAATTTCCTAAATATTGCACTGATCGACATCGTTTTGTACATAACTACCGGGTACTTTATATGGTCCAATACATGAAGGTTACAAAAAGAAGCTATCTAATTTGGTAATTACATGCCCCCAAACCGCCGGGTATTTCTTCATATAAGGTTAAGTTGTGAAAGAGAATAAATAAGCGAATGCACTTCATTTTACTAATGGGAGTGCGCTACTTTTAGGAGGAGCCAAAATCAATTTTTATGTTCAGATATTCTTAGCTCATTAAACAATCGTTTGTCGCGGTATGAACATTTTAAAGTAACAACAACCGCCAACAACTGAGCCTCAGCCATAAACATAAGCATAAACGTCACAGAAAAAATGAATTGGGCATTGCACATCCCAAGTGTCTGAGGCCATGTTTAATTTGGTATGAATATGTGAAAAGGAAAGGATTTGAAATGAGAGAACGAAAGTTCATTGAATGTTTTAATATTTTTCTGCCAAGCAAAGTAGCAAGGTGTATGACAAAGTGTATCTTAGCAGTCCGAAATAAAGGAAAATGCTGGTCGTTGGAAAGTTTTCACAAATATTACGTCTAACCATGGCTTTAGTGTTTTGAGATCGTTTAAAGTTTGTCTTTATCGTTAACAAAAAATTTTGTCAAGAGATATGTTTCTTAGGCGGCGGAAGATGTTTTTTTTTACCATGGGGGGCACAAGTTTTCGGCAGCCGACATAATAGTGAAGCCGTAAGGAGTCCGGTTTTAAGCGAAGCACAAAACCTCATCGGCGTGGGGTCCATGGGCCGCTTTAAGCGCCCCGGTAGGCCGAGAAATGTAATTCTGTCCGTAAGACAGTCGAAGCGGAGCGCCACCACTGCTTGGCGCGGAGCGTCCAGGAAATTTGAAAATTCGTTCCTCTCAGACAGTCAAAAATGACATTCCCAGGCTTGTAAAGGGGGTCCAAGCAGTCCCTCTTTTACGTTTTGATTGCAGATAAACGTACTTTTGTTCCAAACTAAAATTCAGCCAGAAAGACTAAGCGGAGCGTCACCATTGGTTTGCGCGAAGCGTAAAAAACATTTTCAAATATCCGACCCCTCAAACACTTGAAAATAGCATTTCCGAGGCTTATATGGGGATCTAAGCAGTTTCTATTTTGAGTTTCCTTTTTTTAAAAAATGATCACTTTAAACTTAAATTCCTCTATGGAGCGGTTTAAGTGAAGCACTACCATAAGTTGGGGCGAAACGTACAGGAAATTTTTAAAAATCTGACCACTTCCGACAGTCAAAGATTTCATTTCCTTTACTTATACGGGGTCTTAGAAGTCGCTAATTCGAGGTTCTGTTTGCACAAAAAAAAATTTCACTTGAAACTAAAATGCTGCTAGGAAGACTATCTGCGCGGAACTTCACCACTGGTTGGCGCGAAGCGAACAGAAAATTTTGGAAATCGAACCCCTCAGACAGTCGAAAATGACATTTCCTAGGCTAATCGGGGGATCTAAGCAGCCGCTTTTCGATTGAAAAATTACCAGATAAAATGTATTATTACCAATCGATGAAATGGTCCCGCATATTTTCGGGGGAAATTACAAACCGGAATTGAAAACATACTAATGAATTTTGCTGCATGTAGAGCGACTCTTGGCTAAATTCAATATATATTGAAAAAATTGTATGTGCGAACTTCCGACTTTATATGATTTTACTTTTGAAAAAATTAGGCCTATAGGGATCTTAGCGGTCGTCATTTTGGTAAGAAGAATCAGATAAAATGTACCACTTCCATTGGATGAAATGGAGTAGATGATTTTTCTTCTATTAGTAACACTTATTGACAGGATTGTCACGTTACAAGGCGTGTTGAAATAAATTTTCAAGCAGACTTACGGGAAGACATTCTCACCCTGCATCATTAAAGAATCGAAAAACAAATTTCCCGATTCTCATAACCATTGCCAGTATTTGGCTCTAGATCAGGATAGATGGCAAACTTTTGAGCACCTGAACACCCTCCTGTCTATCCGTTGAATTAATTTGGCAACTGAAAACGTCCCAGCATTTTTTAACCTTTGCCCGAATATTTGACCATTTCGGGCAAAAAGTGTTTGCAAGACTGCAGTGTGAAGTTGGGGTGATGAAAACCCCTTTTTCACATACTACCCAAATGTGTCTCAGATGTATTTTTTTACTTTTCATGAAAATTTTACTTTCAATATAGCGTCTTCTGTTTTTCGGCAAAGATTTGAAGCTTTTAAAATAATCGGTTATTTCGGGTGTTGTGTTACACAAGATTGAAAAACAGTCTCAAGAATAATTGTTTCTTTTAAGCCACAGGCTTCCCAAATGTGTCACGATTTATTTTATCTCTTAACCTTTCGTAACTATGTTACCCTTACTGTGATACTTTTCCATTTTCGGGCAAATGCTTGAAAGAATTTTGATATTCGACAATTTCGGGCATTGCGTTGTGATTACCTGTGAAGTAACGGTCATAGTTTTGAGCTAATGGAGCCAAATATTCTACCCACCATACCAAGTACGATTTTTGAACGATTTTTGGAATCCCCAGGAATTGCAAAAAATCCTGCATGAGGTAGAAACATGCCAAATGCAAGGAGCACACTTTAATCCACACCAATGTAGCCAATTTTAGCCACTCCAAGTCTGTTAGAAAATTATCCATCCTGAAAACCGACGAGTAAAAAGTCAAGAGATTCTGAAAATATGAAGTTTTTCACAGTCTACCTGAATTTATTCCGAAATTCAGAGTGGGGCACACTTGCAGAATACCGTGCAAATGTTTGAAGGGCGAAAATAAACTCTCGCACAGGTTATGTTTAATGTGGGGGTCCAGGGGGCAAAGCCCGGGAAGCTTTGCAACTTTTGCACTCTGAAAAGTAATATTTGAGCCAAAGAATAGCCAGAATGTAATAACAGCAACTTAAACTTGTTTTAATTATTTTTGAATTTTTTGCGACATTCAGTTATTGGGGGGGGGGGGGCATGCCCCCCAAAATCTCATAAAAAATTATTGGGGGGCAGGCTCCCTTGGCCCCCCGTTTCCGCCGCCTATGTGTTTTATCTCATAGCTTCATGAATTAAGAAAATACTAGGTGTATGACTTGGCCATTGCTATTACGCAACCTTTCGCTTTAAGTTCGATAGACAGGCCAATGCTGTCCGCGGCCGGATTTTGGAAAATCTTTCATACTCTGTTCCTCAGGTTTAAATAAACCCTTTATTAGCAATACTTGTCATGAATGACACGCTCTTTTGCATTTACAAAATATATCTGTGTGTAAAATGTACAACTATTAATAATATTAGACCAGTAACCTCTTTCGTACTCCGATCCTAATCCCGATCAATACACCATGACTGTCTGTCTCATAACTATAAATGTAGATTTAATCTTAAAAATGGATCTTTAACAGCCAATCATTTTATTCTTTTCGTGAAATAGATCTGCCTCCAGTGGAACAGAAGTCGAAAATGTAACAGATATAGTCAACCAGGTGCGTAACCATGGGGAGAGGTTTGGGGCAAACGACAAAAAAAAAATAATGTGATCACCTTAAACTTCATTGCGTTTGAGGCTAAAATTGTGCATCATTTTGCATGTGGAGGTCTCAAAACAGGTACTTTACTCCAAACAACCCACTCGCCTTAGACCTATCCCCATTTTCATGTTTGAAGCTCAAATTTCCCATCAAATTTGCCTCTGGAGGTCTAGAAAACCGTGATTTTACTCAAAACAATCCCATGTTTTAGACTTGGGCTATCCCCAACGCACAAACGAAGAATCTCATTATAAAATGTTGGTTATATGTGCTAACTGTGACAATGATTCACCAATTGCTGACGCATTTGCGAACGAGGAGTTAACTCATGGCCGAAAAAATCAATTCTTGTCATTATCCCCGACTTCATCATCAAACGTGTGACAACGAGTCTGTTTGTTTTTCTTACTTGAGAATGCCGTACTTGGTAAATTTTGTCAGAGGTTTGTCAACAAGTTTTGCAAAACAGAAATCCAGAGAAATGTGAAAATTCAATTTTTAAGAGTAAAAGTGTGATTGTGAAAAATCATCGACCTTAACTTATGATTGTAAATGTTTTGTTGTCTATGTCCATGTCAGCTTTTTCTTATACAGGCGGTTTCTGTGGGTCCCCCTGCTTGCTCTCTCTGAACCTCTGACTTTTGAAAAGTTAAAAAAGGTAAGGACAAGTTAAAAAAATCCGTCTCCCTTTTAATGAATAGTCAATTTCCTATCCATGTGGCTCCGCTATCAGGGGCTAGGAGAGGCCATTTCCTACAATCTGAGGGGTTTATTCTATAAAACAAAATTTACTTGTTTGCTCCGCGCTAACCAATGGTGGTGCTCTGTGTAGACAGTCTGAGGCCAGACCCTGGCTGTCCCTATAAAAATCCTGCATGGATACGCGCCTGCTTAGTCTCAGGTGTTGTGCGTCATTCTTTTCCCTATTTGTGATATTCTTTACGTCTCTTTGGAAAATACCTGCTTTTCACTCAAACTAAACTTTCATTAAGAAAAAATACCACGGTAATTTTTTCTGTTTGTTATGTAGCAGGAGTTATGCCGGGCCCATGCATGCGCGTCTCTCTTAACGGATGAAATACACAGAAAATAAAAAGTGAGTTACCATCCTAAAAATGAGTCAGGTTGTCCCATAGTGACTCACTTTATACAAAGTGGGTCACTATGGGGACAGACTGACTCAGTTTTGGAATAGTGACTCACTTTTTATTTTCTGTGTAGTTGAAATGTTCTTCGGCTACCAAACACTCATCACCCCAAAGGGCCTCCACTCACCTTCATAATTTAAACCTGTCCACAATTACTTCCCTTTACTCTGTTTCTATCATCCATAATAACAATAATAATGAAATGGCACCAAATAATTGGTTCTTTAACGAAAATTTTGCCTCGACAGTGCACTTTTACCAGGCTCACTCCCATGCAAGCTAATAGGTTTGTTTTTCACTCGACTAAGAAATTACATGTTTCTCGTGGTTTGTTGTCGAAAGCATTGACATCTCTTCCTGAATATCGAATTAAAGGCATAGAAATCTTAAGCCTTAGCCGGAAGGAGAGCGCCAACTGAAACGCCCAAGTCAAAACAGACGCATATGTCGGGTCACGTGGAGCGGGAATGTGTTTTATGGTACGTATTATATTTTTATGATTTTTGCGATTTTTATGATGATTTTTACGATTTTTATAATCATTTTTACGAGTCAGCGCAATCGTACCGAACGCTTTCTCTATAAGCGTATGGTGACTTTAGGTACATTGCTGCAAACGAACGCGGGTCAAGCTGAACATTTCAAAATGTCGCCGGGCCGAGTTTTGGTCTTTGCTTGCACGATCTGATAATTGTGGCAACTGATATGCATCGGCGTACGAAGAGGGGGTACAGGGGGCACTAGTCCTCCCAATTAGGGCTAAAACAGTTGTCTATTCGGACAAAACATAATAAAGGGTGTCATTATTTGGGCAAAATTGGCTCTTGCCCTCCCCCAAATAATTATCCTCGTACGCCATGTGCATATGCTACATTCATGTAAAATTACACTTGCAACTTTTAAGTTGCAATTGGCCTTTCAACCATATTTTTGTTTGTGTTTGTACAGGCATGCGGATTGAAATGACCGGTACCGTTAATAAAAGTTGCTGAAGATGATCTGCACTGGACCTGAAGAGGGTGAAGGCGGTACCAGAATGTTAGGAGCACTAATTTAACTGTTTAACACTAATCCCGAATCTAACTCTAACCTTAACCAACACTATAAACAATAAACCAAACTGGCAGAATTACCGCTTGACCCGCGTTAATTCATTGCCGCAATATGCCACCATTTAGTGCAAATAAAGTGGCGTAGCTACGGAAGGGGGGGGGGCTTGGGCGAGGATGGAGCCCCCACTGAATCGCCCAGCCCCCTCTCCCAGCAACCATCCCCCTACTGGCGAACTGGGCAAAAAAATATACTCATGCTGGTCGATGGTAATATTAAATTCGGGCTGCCCGGCTTCTATGAAATGGATACACTTACGATAGATCCACGCAGTTGTATAGTATTCTGCAATTTTGCCCCACCCTGAATTTCGGAATAAATTCAGGTAGACTGTGACACACTTCATATCTTCGGAATCTCTCGACTTTTATTCGTCCGGTTTCTGGATGGATAATTTTCTAGCGGATTTGGAGTGTCTGAGATTAAAGTGTGCTCCTAGCAACTGGCCTGTGTCTATTCCCTGTTTTAATTCTTAGGGATGCACAAATTTGTTCCAAAATCATGCTTGGTGTAGTGGGTGAATATTTGAGTCAAATATGCATAGAAGGAATTTGTACTGTGCCCGGCCATTGCTGCCAGTCATTGAACAGGGCAACAACCAAACCCATGTTGGGTCCATGGGCGTCGGCAGGTATGGGCAAGGGGGGGCATTTGCCCCCTCCCCCTGGAAAATCAAACATTTGAAAAAACGTATAAAAGTCAAACCAAGAACCCGAACAAAACGTGTTTTCCAAGTTTCTATGCGAAAAATAGGCCTTAGAAAAGCCATTTCCGGCCATCTGGGAGGCATTTTGGGCTGAAATTTTCATGGTGACTTGGAGATTTTGCCCCCTCCTAGAAATTTTGTCCCCACTGACTTTTTTCTGCGGACGCCCATGGTTGGGTCACTGCAGTCTCAAGGGTCGCAACGTTACCACCTGACCACTATTGCCACACAGGACCTCATTTAGCTCTTGGGTGGAGTGGACTTACCCAGTGGCGTACGAGACGGGGCCGGGGGAAGACTGCCCCAACTAAATTCGGGCAGGAGGTTGGAAAAAATCGGATAGTCCTTTAATTTAAAAAAGTGGGACAGTTTTTCAGAAAATTCCTAAATGTGGCCGAAATCTTGAATGACTCGGGCAGAGAGTTTGATTTTTTCTCAATTTAGAAAAGTACAGGGATTCAAGTTCGAGTCTGAAAAGGAAAGAAATGTCATATAGTCGCAAGAAATTTTTTTTTTATGAAAAACCATGTCAAGACTCAAAAAAAAAAAAAAAAAAAAAAAAACAAGAACAAAAAAAAAACACCTTCGGGCAGCGCATAAAGCTATTATTTGTAGCTTTTACTTCGCAGATACTGACAACATAATGCCGGAAATAGTCGAATATCCTGGTTCTTCTAAAATGTTATATTGAAGATTACAGGGATTGAAAGGTTGAACTAGGCCAAATGAATTTGCAATGAATAGAGAGATAGACATAGGCATACGGAACGGCAGGGGGAAGAGAAGTAGACTGCTTTTCAAATTGCCTCAAGATTTAAAATTTAAGCAGGAATTTGGAAAAATCGGGGAGGAATGTAAACATATTCCGACAGCTACTTGGGTTTTAAAAATTTTGACGGTTTTCAGAAAACCTTTGGGCGTGCCCGAAATCTTAAAAAGGCATGCCCCAAAAGGGATAATCATCATAGTCACAATAAACTTTTCAAGAAAAACCATCGAGATGATAAAAAAAAATCGCTGCACATTCGGACAGCGCAAAATGCTATTATCGTGAGCCTTACCATGGTGTTTCTCAACACAGTGCCCGAAATGCATGGTGGAATATCCGAATTCCTTCACCCATTTGCCCGAAAATAGAAAAGTATCTATCAGCCATGGTTGATATTCATGAAAAATCAAAGAGATAAAAAATCACGACACATGTTGAGAAACATCATGTCGCTTAAAAGAAACAATCATTCTTCGGCATGTTTTTAAATCTTGTGTTACACAATGCAGGAAATGGCCGATGATTTGCTTACTTTCAAAACCAAAATGCCCGAAAAACAGAAAACGCTGTATATAAAGTTAACTTTTTTCATGGAAAATATAAATCATATAATTGCAAAGATTTGCGAAACATTAGGGCAGCTTGTGAAAAAAAGTTTTTCCTCGGTCCCACGTCATATTGTTGTATTGCAAAAAGTTGGAGAGAAATAGTTAAATATTCAGGCGAAGGCTGAAAAAAGTGCCGAGACCTGACCCTGCAGCTCAAAATCGGGTGATATCAAAACAATACAGCGTGAAAATAAAAATTTTTGTGATAGTACTCTTTCTTAATTTGATCATAACATAACGAGGAATGATAGGTGTGCTTCTGTACAGGGAACTTTGTCTACGTAAATGCCTTTTGGTGTATAAATGTATCTATTTTAATCCGCTGGCAAGTAGAGTTAAGTCCTTATTTTCGTTCGGAATGGCTTTTCAGATGTATGCGTAGTATTGTATGCACATACTGCATGAAAACAAGGGAACGTCGTACATTATGTTCTGAGGTCGGTTTGTGTATGCCATGCTGTGCCCCACAGTTCCATGCTCCAATGGATTATTGAACTAGGATATAACGTGCATTTTTTATGATTCAGCATAGAGCGCAATAGCCTGTGTAAAAAATTGTCATGTTTTTGATTTCGTTTTATAGTTTTCAGCCGAAAAGATATAACGCCATTTCACCCAACTTGGTAGCCCAGCTAGTCGCACATTTTATCTAACAATTTTCTGATCACTCAGGCTCAGCACCAGCTCATAGTGGCCCTCCGCTTGGGCAGTTATCCGGGCAGAATTGAAAAACTTTTTGATCATTTTGCAGTTATCAAATTTAGTTTAGAGTGAACAGCTTATTGCAATCGAGAACTCAAAAATAGCGATTTATTAGATTCTACTCAAACCTGGATTTAAAATGCCATTTCCGACTGTCTGAGGGGTCCTTTTTTCAAGATTTTATGTGCGCTCCGCTTAGACGGTGTTTCGGACAGAATTACATTTTCGGGCAAAAAAATCTTCTGCCACTAGACTGAAATGTTCCCGAAGGCCTTTGTATGTACTGAAGGCAAGAGCAGTCGCAAAAATTACTTTGAAACAGTCGACAGCTTAATTTCACATTTTTTGTTTCTTATTTTGCTTAACAGAATTTTTCATTATTATTTTAGGGCTTCAACATTGCAGTTTGAGCTAAACCAAACAGTTATTCCTAATAATTTATAAATTGAAAAGTAAACATACCGTATTGTCACATGATCTTTAAGCAGTTAGGGGTCACTCATAAAACAGGGCAGCCAACTTTACTAATTCAATTCGAGGTGACTGCATTTTCTCTTTGAGATTGATAGTCAGCAAGAATTTATTCATATATGAAAGAGCGACAAATCTACACAGTGTAGTGAAATTTTCATTCGAAGTGGACCTTTATTTCTCGAAATATCAGTTAATGAAGTATATTTATATTCCAAAGTGGTTTCCCCTGATTTGTGCTCAGCTTGATTAATGGAGTAGAAAAAACAAGCTACGCAGTGAGCCACGGCTGGAAAAAAAGGCCATGCCTGGTCCGAGTTAAACGAATTGGTTTGAAACTGAACTGTAAAACTCCTTCTTACCTAACGTACCCTTTGTTTTTTCCAAGCTGTTGTGTTGACTCCTCAGCTTCTGTTCTGTGCCGGTGCCCCCTTTATCCAGATTTCTGTGCACGAGTCTGTTGGGGCTGATGGAGGGGCGGGGCGGGTGTTACGGCCACATGGATGCGGGGTAACCCGTGAAGTGATACCATTCTGGTAAGTTTCGGTGCATTCACTATATCCTTTTTATTTATCCGTGCACTTACTTTTGACACCACAGTAAAGGTAGGCCTGAACTCATCAACTTCGATCATATATCATACCGACCTTGTATTTATAAGTCTGTCCAGAGCTAAGGAAAACTACCTTAAGAACGCAAGCAAGCAAGCAAAATAAAATTTCCCATAGGCTAGTGTGAGAATAAAACTTTCCTCTAGAAAGATCATCCTAACATCTTCTATATAGGTACTGGATTTTCTGTCTAGAAATATATAGAAGCAAACTGTTGTTGAAGAAAATGAACTTCACAATTGCACTTTTTTGTTGCACCAAATCGCATTTGAGGGCAGTCAGTTACAGAACATTATATTCCAACGGTCCCCAGACCATAAAGTGCTATTTGCTCCTGGCGGTGGCGCTATAGGGATTTCGATCAGATGGGATGAAAATTTTGTCTCAGGGCGCTTTGAGGCTGTTAAATAACGAGAGCCTCAGTGCGAGCTAAGTAATGGCTTTTTACATTTTTTTATTTAGTAATATCTTCACCTCGAAGCAAACTGTGCTCTTTCATCCTCAAAGAAGATATAGAGTTAGGGCATGTTTAAATTGTTCCTTATCCTTTCTATAGTTAACTAGTTTAAGTTGTTGGTTTTATAAATAGTTCGTATTTTTCGTCCAACCTAGATTCAAGATATTAGGTAAATATGATCGAATTTTTTGTAAAGCGTCTGGAGTCAAAGGCAAGAACTTTTATTAGAAGAAAATGTACTTAATCAATAGTAGATGTAAAACATGGACATTTTTTCCCTCCTTTTTATTTCAATTCATATACATCAGCATCAGCAATTTCAAGTTTAATTTGGTAAATGTACAATTGATGTTTCCATGAGTAATTTACAGATATATAGAAGTTACTTAGCAGATATAAAGTTATAAGAACACATAAGGACAGTTGCATTGGTCAATAACATAATGGTTACAACCGAGCGTCAATGAAATCGCAGAAAGTGTCATATAGATCGTGATAGTTAATTTAAAACATGGACATTTGAAACGAAGATAAGTACATCCAACTTGACTGATAACCATTACTTTTCGTAGTTATAGCTAGTATTTAACTCTTGCATTGTAAGGCCTTCATTGTAAGAAATGATCGAGACGAAACATCTTAGTCTGTTTCTCCTCCAGATACTTTTTTCAGCGAAGTCATTAAAGTGTACCTCAAGTCAAAAAAGTCAAAAATACATATTTAAGAGAATGAAAAAAGAATTCTAACAGTCCAACTCCCATCTTCATATGACATTCCTGAGTTGAGATATAAAATGTTGAAGTTTATTCACTTAAAACAAATTGGTCTGTTGCGCAATAATTTGTGACTTTCTTGTTGTACAACTCACATAACATGCTTTGTTTTCCTTTAAAATTAAAAATGTTTTTATGACCTTGAACACTTCCTGTTTGCTTCCATAGCATGTTGCACAAGGAGAGTTTAATTAATTACATCACCTCATAAGAGTAAGAGTGCTATCACACCTCGGTACAAGGTGAAAGAAATACAAAGATTGTAATTTGAGTAGTACAAGAATGACATCACAAATTATTGCGCAATGTACCATTTTAATTTGAGTGAATAAACTTCAACATTTAATATCTCAGCTCAGGAATGTCCTACGAAGATGGGAGTTGGACTGTTAAAATGTATTTTTATGTTCTTTAATATATATTTTTAAATTTTTTGACTTTCGGTACACTTTAATTGTGATACTTTGGCTTTCCAATCCACCAAGTATATATAGACTTAGTTAGTTAGTTACGTGGAGTTTTACGGCCCAATTTTCAACCAATTGGTTGAAGTCGAGCGGGCCAAGGCCTTTTTTCCAGTTGGGGCTCACTGGTTTGTTTTCCGAACTCCAACTACGCTACCGCTGTCATAATCCCACAGTGTCAGATAACCATTCGGCATTTATGGAATAAGCAGGCTAGACATTTATCATGAGAAAGTTCATTTGAAGAAAAGTAGATTCGACAACTGCTCACCAGTACGCTTAAACCATTGCCACTATAGACAATGGCGTTATCTTTACTTCGACCAGAATTCTCTTTTGAAATGATTTTCAAGGGGAATCAATTTGTGGAAGATACTTCAGGATCTACACATCATCATATTGTTAATGCGACAGGAATTTTTTAATTTACAGCTCCCTTTTAAACATTTTCTTTCATGAAACAGCAAGGATGCTTTAAGGCCACACCACACATACATGATACAGCTAGACCTACCTCCATATCACATAATATCATCAGAATAAAGTGCCAAAAATAAAGACTGTTTGACCATATATGATCTGAAACAATAAGTTAAAGCAACACAATGTGTCATTTTTACAAGCTTTGCAGACAATGGTGCAAGATTGTAGTAGACCTGTGTTGAAAGACGCAAACGATGGTAAACGTAAAATAGACTTTTGCCCTGAACTCCACACTGAACAATAGTTGCCTTTTAGTAACCTGCGTATTGTCTCACATATGACACCACAAACCTCAGTCATGCATTACACCTCTAAAACATTAGGTTAGACTATGCACCGACTTAAACTGTCGTCAAATTGTTGACCTTAACTATGAACAAAGTTTTTACCAGTTAATGGTCAGATTTGAAAATATATTGCTAACATTTGATCAAAGTCTAGGTCAACGATTTGACCATAGTTTAGGTCGGTGCATACGGTAGTTAACTAAACCAATGGTCAAATTGACCATAAATTGACCATAGTCCTTTACAGTGTTTTTACGTGTAAATTCTGTCGGCTTTGTCCGAAAACAAATAAGATATCTAACAGATATAAAACAAAACTTCATAACTTAATTAATTGTAACTACAGATAATTTTCAGAACATAAAATTTCATCTTTTTTGAGATATAACTTGAAAAGCATGTTAATTGCCATTTCTAGCTATATGAGAAACATTTTGTACCTCAATTTTCTGCGTTCAAACCAATAATGGCACGTTTAGGTAGCGCGTCTAATGTGGGATATGACCACAAACCTCCTTTCAAATCGATCTGCAATTGGTATACAATTGGTCTGTTTCCTAACAGATTCCTCTTAAGTGCACCTTTCCTTGTAAATGAGTCTTTTCCCTAACAGCATCTGGTCATTTGGAGGAACGTGTCTAAATCTTTTCAAATATTGAAGATCTTTTCCAAAACTTACAACAAAACAGTGCGAAATAAAGCTATTCGTTTCATTTATTAGCCGAATGTAGTCAAATTTATGACAAAATGATGAGATCCTATTAAAATTTGACTACGACTTTTTAAAGTGTTGTAAAAAACCCCCTTCACAAGGTGTGGAATTAAATGAAATATCACCCCAATGTATGCAACTGCATACTCATGATCTTTCTACTTTGACATTGTGCGGTACGTATTTAACTTTTTTCTTGCTGGTAATTTGTTACTTCATCTGCATATCACATATCAGTCCCTGTTGAAGACAATGATATAGAACAATATTTAAGATTTATTTCCATAACCAACATCCAGCTTAAAGGAAGTAGTGACAGAAATCCGTCAACCCAGAACAAATATACCCCACTGAAATTACATCCACTTCAGGTCTTCATACATCCTTAATACGGATCTTTTGTGCCGCCCTCAATCATCTATATTGAACGCATACACCACGATGATATTTTAGAATAAATTTTCCCTCAACAAATGCCTTTCTCTGTGACGGTAGTTTCGCTAGATTAAAATGTTTGGTATATTCTAGGCCCTCTTCATTTGGTTTTCCCTATTATAACTCACACTTCGACTTTTTTATCGTTAGCTAGCTGGCTGGTTAGGAAATTTGTTGCTAAAAAGTGCGCATGAGCCCGTTTATTCGATCTGCTGTCGGAGCCACTAAAAATGTGCATTCCAACTTTCGAGAGTTCTAACTTGTTAAGATTTTTATTGTTTGTGTGGATCTTTGCTTCTTCTCGATCGGTAAGTCAAGTTGATTTTTTTTTTGGGTGGGTGGAGGGAATAGGCCTAGTTCGAAAAGTTTCTTCACTTTGCTTTGGCACTTTGACGGAAAAATTCATACATGATTTCAAAGCTGTTTTTCTTTTTCATAAAAATTATCAGTGTACACGTCTCTTTTAAAATTTGTTATGTTTTCAACAATAATTCAACTCGACAGATGCCTTTATAGTACTGACAGATAAATCACACAATGATGTTTATCATTTTGTCGATTGTAACGGTGTTTGACTCCGAATTTCGAAAGGAATAAATATGTTTTAGAGAAGAGAAGAGAAACATGACATACAATTTTACGGACTTTATAGTTTTCAAACTGTACCCATTACACCAATATCTACATTCTTAATTTAAGGTTTTATCCCAATAAGTCAAACCCAAGATCAATTTTAACAATAAGGGAAAGAGGACCATGAAGACGTTATGGGGCAATGACCGTGAGTGGTCACAAGATACGACATTCAGTACAAAGATGATTGTGGGATAACCCGTTTAAGCTTGAAACAAATTGCTTAAAAATTTACAAACAAGTCCAATGCAGTCGTTCCCAATTCCGGAGGGTAAATACAAATGATCTTACATTTAAAAGTGTCTTAAATATTTTTTTTTATTAAAAGCTTATAATACTTAGAAGCATGCCAGTACGGGGCCCTTTCTCGGGGCGGGGGGACTTTTTGACTGACTCCAGATTCACAACTAGGGCATAATCCCTGCCATAGGTGTACGGGAGTATTTCCGTTTGGGGTAGAAGATTTTCTGCCAAAAAAGTGTTATTCTGCTCGAAAGACTATCCAAGCGGAGCTTGACTAATGGGTTGGCGCGGAGCGAACAAAAAATTTCGATAACTTTACACCTTTAGACAGCCGGAAATGACATTTCCCAGGCTTACAAGGAGGATCTGAGTAGTCGCCACTTTGGGTTTTCAACTGCAGGTAAACGTTCACTTCAAACTTAATTTCATCCAGAAAGAACATCTAAGCGGAGCGCCACCATCAATTATTGCAAAGCGTGCAGAAAATTTTGGAAAATCGAACCCTCAGGCAGCGGAAATGGCATTTTGCATGGATAAAAGGAGGATCTAAGTCGTTGCCATTTCGAGTCTTCGTTTGCAATAATAGAAAAATTCAGCAATTTGCTGAGTGATCAGAAATTATAAGTTAGTTATTTAGAAAAATCCCAATGAAAAAACATGTGCCACTACCATTGAATAAAGTAGTCTTTTATATATCTTTTCGGGGAAAACTTTAAAACAAAATTGAAAACATGAAAATTTTTTTTTTTACTCTATTGCTATTCTTGGCAAAATGAACTCTATATTGAATAAATGAAATTGTCAATGGTATTGCCAAAATTTCCGAATATAGATGATTTCCCTTCTATATTAGCAGCACCTTTTGAAAAAAAAAATGTCACGCTACGAGGTGGGTTTAAATACACGAAGTTTCGAGCAGATTTATGGGAAGACATTCTCACACTCTATCACATAGTAGTGACGAAATTATTACCCGATGTCATAACCATTGCCCGAATTCGACTCTAAGGGGTATGATAGATGGGAAACTATTGGGCACTCGCTCTCTTCTGTCCGTGAAATTAATCTGGCAATTGAAAACTCCACAGCATTTTCAATCTTCGCCCGAATATTTAACAATTTCGGGCGAAGTTTTTGCAAGACTACATGAGGAAAAACTTTTTCCACAACAGACTCAAATGTATCGCAAACCTTTCTGATCATTTTTATTTTCCATGAAAAAAGTTACTTTAAATATATATTGGTTTCTGTTTTGGGGCAAAGATATGAAAGTAATAATCGGCCTTTTCGGATATTATGTTGCACAAGATTTAAAAACAGGCCGAAGAATGATTGTTTTTTAACGACAGACTTCCCAAATGTGTCGCAATGTTTTACCTCTTTCATTTTTCATAAATAAGTTTTCCTGAACATTACACTTTTTATTTTCCGTGAAAATGCTCGAAAGAATTAGATATTGGTCCATTTCGGGCATTTTTATGTGTTTTTCCGTATAATTATATAGTTAATCAATAGTTATTGGGAACAGAACTTATTAACTGTATCAATTAATTGTAACCAACACTAGTCAAACACATCCAGTCATAATCATAGGTTTTGGACCAAGCAGATGAAGTTGGAACGACTAGAAATCAAATTTAGTAAATCCTTCATAGCAAATGAATTGTGCAATAGAACTTTGGGGTTGTAAAGTTGACCTGTGTTCTCATTAGCGCGACTCAAGATTTGTATAGCATTTTAAATGCGTTCATGATAGACTTTCAATGTAACTTTGTTGTTGCATGTAAGGACAGCTAACGCTTGTTTCGTCAGCTTGTGGTAATATGAAAGCATGTTCCACGATGGTTTCCAAGTTCTGATTATTCTTACGGCAAAGAATTGAAACAACGAGAAGTTAATTTTCTCTTGTCTTATTAAGGGCAAATCTACTCTGTTTCCTTCATGTTAGTTACTTTTATTCACTGACAAAGCCGGTTGGTCAGCCGCTGGAAAAGTTAAACTATTACGGTACTTAAAATTTAACATTAAAAGTGTTAGTTGGATAACTAACTTCTTTCCCCTCTCGGACTGTTGTTAAAAATGTTTCAAAATTCAATTTATCTTTGGCATATAAATAAACATTTTAATTCAACATGGGGGTTGTTTATCTCAAACTTTATTTATCATGCAATGTACCTTTATGTTCATTATTGCAACTGTAACAAAATAAAGTAAACGTTTGCGAGGCATATAAACCGTTTCTCAATGTTTTGCTGTTAGTAATAACCGTGAACTTAAAATTCTACGGACCACCTTTAGTTCTTGATAATGGGGAAGAATGTTTTAAATCCTTTTCTTTCATCAGGAAGCCCAAGAAAAAAACACCGGATTAACAGATGACATAGGTGAAAGTAAGAGATTTTTCTACACCTTAACTAAGGAGATATTTGTGTTTCATTACTACATGTTATTTTAGTAAAACGTTCGAAATCATATTACTACAACTTCAGTTGTCTTGAACTCTTTTAATTACAGAATAAATAGATTGGCACTATCAAAGACACTCTACATTCGAAATGCCCAAGAGGTGTATGATTAGGCATGATTTCCCGAATCACAAACTCCCATGCATTTTGTCTTCCTAAGCATTTTGTCTAGCTAGAACGTTCTTTTTTTAAAAACCAAGCACGTAATTTTTCAAAACAAACAAACAAACAAACACGTGGATGTTGCAAATATGTAAGATTATTTTCAACGATCATTTTTGAAGGAGCATGACAGAAGTTTTGCTTTCCTTGTAGAGAGTAGCGCCAAAGAGCCTCGTATTATTTGTTCCGCTCTCGAGATATCGCAATTAAATGCCGCAAAGGACTGAAACTGAAACTTTACAGATCTTTAAAGGTTATGTTTGGTTTCTGTAGAATTATCTGTCATTTATGGGTTGATGTAAAAGATATCATGCATCCTTTTCAAACCTTTACAGCCTGTACAATACAGTTAATTTTTTATGAAGAACTGCATAGCCAATTCACAATTTGTTGTGGCTCTATGAAATATTTACAAGCTTGCCACATGTCATCATTTTCGCAAAATATGAAACTAGCCATAGTTCTAAAACGGAATAAGACGCAAAGGAAGCTGTTACATAGCTGTCGTTTTATCATATTTACTTACTTAGGAGAATTTCTTCCCTCTAAGGGGGGGGGGGGGGAGGTTCTTGGCTAACAAACAACTGAAGTTTTTGAAAATATGACTTAATTAGGTCATTGTTGGTGTAATATTTGTATGTATCTATTGCAGGTTCTTACTTCTTTTACCAACGGTATGAATACCCACGTGATTGCGCTGAGGTTCTGAACCAATGTTCATCATCAAATTCTAGTGGTGTGTTTCTAATTAAGCCAAATGGATATAAAGAACCCTTTGAAGCATATTGTAGTAATGAAGATCGTACTGGCGGCTGGACGGTAAGTCCTTTTGCAATGGCTTGTAACCATTAAATATTCCATCCTTCAGGATTTTAATAACTCACACAGATATATCAAGAAGTCACAATTCCAAAGAGACGTACGGAGAGTCAGGTTCAAATTCCAAAACTGATTTTTAAAATCCATGTTTGCCATCATTTTTATGAAAGGTTTCTGTTTTCGATACATCTTGACAGTAGTGACACTTTTGTCAGTAATCGTCCTTTATCATACGTGCGGCATGTTTATTTACTTTATGCATCGCGACTTCTTTTACTAAAAAGTCCGTTCCTTATCTAAACAAAATTTCATTTTGTTAATAATGTCAGCCTACTTGTGGCTTGTGCGAAAAGAGTCGGTCCGGGTATTCCTAGACGTGGAATAGCAAGTACACTCTAAAATCAAAAGAGTGAACTTAGTCACTCTTTGACAGAGTGAAAAGTGTGAATTCGCTCCATTAGAGTAATAATTCACTCCAAGAAAATTGAAATTCACTCCAAAAAGAGTGAAATTCCCTTAAAACGAGCGAAGTTTCACTCTTGATGGAGTGCCCACAGTGATCGCTCTTAAAAAAGAGTGATCATTGCAGGCACTCGTGGAAGTGTGAATTTTCCCTCTTCCTCTAGTGAATTTCACTCCTCTTGGAGTGAATTATCACTCTAATGGAGTGAATTTACACTTTCCACTCTATCAAAGAGTGACTAAGTTCACTCTTTTGATTTTAGAGTGTAAGTATGTCACAATTAGCAATAATTTGACAAAGATTTTTCTAAAAGTAATACACAAAAGAGCTGTCCAGATAAAGTAAGAAAAGTCACTTTCAAAATGAAAATTGTTTTAAAAAAAATGTTTAATGAAGCAATGAAACTGACTCACACACTTTGTAATTTTCAGATCAGCATTCTTAGATTACTACTACAAATAAACCAGAAATTTTGTTTAGTTCTGGTATAGACGAATCCGAGCAGACGATGTCAGCCATTAGTGGGGTCCATCTGCCTGAAATCGTCTTAATTTTATTGTCTACATGAAACTATAAACGTTCATATTTGGTGGAATTGAGAGAATCAAGAGATATTTTAGTGTATAACCATCTATGATACAGGTAAGCAAAGGATTTGTAAGATTAAAGCTGATGGACCCCAGTTATGTCATACTAAATCAGGCGATCACTTGACTTTTCGGACTCGTCTATACTTACACTCTTCCAGGCAATGTGAGTTGTATCACGCTTTTAGCAGTGACTTGGCAAGAGAATGGATTACTGTAAGAATTGTGTATGTTTGTCAAGCTGGATTGATAAATGTATGAGCTTGGTGACACGTATTTGCAATTTTCAGGTTATAATGCGGCGAATCGATGGTTCCATGATGTTCAACCGAAACTGGAAAGAGTACAGAGATGGGTTTGGATTTCTTGCTTCTGAATTCTGGCTAGGAAACGATAAACTTTCTTACTTAACGAACCAAGCTGCTTACGAGCTTCGAATAGATATAGCTCTGTCCAATGGTACATCTCTCTTTGCCAGTTTTGGTGCGTTTCGTGTAAGTGACGAATGGAGTGAATACAAGTTGGTACTTGTTGGCGCATTTGTTGGTAACATCGGTAAGTATACATATATGTTACATCAATGATAACATTTTGATAAAAGTGGAACGAAAAGGGAAAACCGAAACACGGAAAGCTTCTGTTCACTAATAATGACCGGTCAAATTACTGAACAAAATATTAAAATGGTCTTTTACCCTTCTTTGTGTTTGTTTAGCATCATCCTTAAAAGTGCACACATAAACGTTTAATTTCTAAGTAAATTTAAGCACATGGATTGAAAGATCTACTTCAGTTATAGTATTTCATCTTTTTAGGGGGAGGAGTTAACGTGTATTGTTTTTTCTTGTTGAGTTTCATTTGACTTCTGACAGAAAGAATTGCAAAAAAACCAGTCATTCTTTAGTATGATGTTAAATTATTTTCAGACTTTTCTTGTCCATCAAATATGGTTTTTGGAAATTGTTCCTGTCCACCATCTTGCGACGATCCCACTGGTGTCAGTAATTGCTTTGACATTTGTGAAGGTCGAAATGAAGCATGTGTCTGTATGACTGGGTATTTACTGAAAGATGGCGAATGTGTCCTACCAAGCCAGTGCGGATGTTTTGTGACAGAAACAAACTCTGTTCTCCAAGTAAGTAGCACATCATCTTCTCTCTAAACACTTTTTAAAACAATATTTTCTCTCAATAAATGAAAGGAGAGTACAGGCGTGTGTCATGGAGGAGGAGGGGGGGGGGTTGTGTCATGGGCGCATGAAATTAGGAAAAAGTCTAAAGATAGAGAAAAAAACCGCTTTTTTAGGTGTTTTTTTCACTGCAAGGTTGGGACCCCCACCCCCTCCCCCTCGTGGGTACGCCACTGGCAGAGTCTAAGGTGGCGACGTAGCTTTCCCAGTAGGATTTTTGTACGGTGAGGCAGACGTGTAAAAAAGAGCAAAGTGTCATTCCAAGGTCTGCATCGCGTAATGATTAAGACATGTTTCCGATTTTAATTAAATATTATCATATACTTTTTCAAACTTCAATTTTTTTAAACACAGGAAGGAGACAGTTATGTTAATTCTGGTTGCTCCCAGAAATGTACTTGTAGCAACGGTCAACTCTCCTGCAATACCAGCTACAGATGTGGTTCTAATGCAGCATGCAAGTTGGAAGGAGGTATACGACAATGCTATTGTAATGATGGCTATGAAGGTGACGGTGAAACATGTAATGTCTCATATTGCTGTCACAGATTGCTACGATGTTTATCAAGATGACCACAGACAAGATGGCGTCTATACTATTTTACCAACTGGATGGCCTGGCTCACCGTTTAATGTATCTTGTGATATGACAACATCTGGAGGAGGATGGACTGTGAGTTTAGTATGTTACGTTTTCGTATTGAATTGTAAGTGCAGAAAGTACCAATACAAGAACTACTGCATGCAACGTCGCCAGAAAAGAAACTAAGTTTGGTTCTCATCACGAGTTTAAAGGGCCAAACCTCTCACCCCAAACTATAGTTTTGGAACCCGGGTACCGAAATTCTCAATTGGCTCAGCTCTTTGATTGACAGCTAATTCAAACAATGCAGAGTGCCAAAGCTTATATCACAAAGCATGAACAGTACTGAGAGTGTTTTGATTAGTATATAGAGTTTTTCTATACTCACCCTGAAGCAATAAACTGAGATTGTGTCTGGATGAGGATGAATTTCAGACAATTGTGGGAGGGGCTTGGTTAGGGGAATTTGTACTGTTTGGGGTGAGAGAACAGGGCCTTTAATTTCTGGTTTGAATCAAAACAAGAAATTTGCTTGTTCCAGTAAGGTCCCTCTGTAAACAAATTTCACTGTAAAAATAGCACTTAGCACTCAGTTAAAGTGTACCTCAAGTCTGGAAAATATTTTCTAGAGGTCGGCAAAATGAGTCCTATTTATCCAACTCCCATCATCCTGGTTTGTTCCATTGTTGAGATGTTAAATGATGAAATTTATTCCTCAAAACAAAATAGTCCATTGTGCAATAATTTGTGGTTTTCTTATTGTACAACTGGAATTAACAGTTTTGTTCCCCTTTGAAATTCAAATTATTTTTGTGAACTTGAATGCTTCACGTTTGCTTGCACAGCATGTTGTGCAGGAAGGGCTTATTTAGTTACATCACCCCATAAGAGTAAGGGTGCTATCACATATTGATACAAGGTACAGTAACTTTAAGGAAAACAATGAAATACAAAGACTGTTATTTGAATAGTACAACAATGACATCACAAATAATTGAGCAATTTACCCTTTTAGATTGAAAGTATAAACGTCAAAATTTTATATCTAACTGAGCTAAGGAATACCCTATGATGGGAAGATAGGAGTTCGACTGTAAGAATTCATTTTTCATGCTCTTTATTATATTTAGTATATTTAGTTTATTTTTCAGTTTCAGACTGGAGGTACACGTAAACACCTAAACCTGCTAAAGACTAATCTTTGCACAGTTTACTCTAAAAATTCTAGTCAAATGGGGCTCGAACGGGGATCTTGTCAAATATTTGAAAAGATTCCTTTCAAAATTGACGAAAAATGGTTCAAAAGTGAAACTATTCGTTTCATTCATGAGTCGAATCTAGTCAAAGATTTGAAAAGATTCCGGTTAGTGCCCCACTTGGTTGGATTCTCTTCAAATTTGACCAAAATTGATTTACAGTGTGAAAGTGTAGGACTTGTTGCTTTATTAGCACATCAACGCTTTATCGTGGAAGAAATTAACATGTTGAGGTGTTCTTGATGTGAACATATGATCGTACAATCTCATGCTGAAATATTATTTGGCAGTAAAAACATTTGATATTCAACGTGTTAATTATCTTAGATGCCTTAGTGTGTTAGTAATAAATTGACGAACCCTTAACCTTCACTGTACAAAGATTAGTTATTAATGCGTTTAAGTGTTAATGAAGTGTTTGTATTGTTTACAGTGTCAGGATTTACTAACCTAGATAGCAAATTAGCAATTATTTTGTAAACTTTACGTTTGGAGTGATTTTTTTATTCCACTGCCTTTGAATAACTCCCCTATACGTTTTGCTCATTTACAGCTTTTCCAAAGGCGTGTTGATGGCGTTACTGACTTCTTTCGTTACTGGGTAGATTACCAAAATGGATTTGGTTCTCTGGACCAAGGTAGTGACTTTTGGCTTGGAAACGAACAAGTCTACTATCTGACCAAACAAAAGAACTACACGCTTCGTGTTGACATCGTTACTTCTGGTGGTTCGCCAAAATACGCAGAGTATACTTCGTTTCAGATAGGAGATAACAGCACCAAGTACCGACTGAGTATTGGCAGTTATTCTGGAAATGCATGTAGGTGTATTTTTTGTTTATTATTCTGCCTTTAAAGTCGGCCTATTCTAATCCTGCTGAAACATTCTAAAATTGTGTGGTAAAACACATTTTTGACGATTTTGTTTTAAGAACCATTATGTCAACTTGCTCTCACGTGTATTGGCATGCCATAATATCTGAGCCCGGAAATGTCAATGGTGTTTTCTTTATCAGAATGTAAACCACAATTTTCAATTTTCCTATCCTAAGACACTGTAGGTAATCCTATTATTAAAGTGCTCTAGTTATTATTCACCATGGTTTCACGGGTGTCATTAATCCACTACGATAGGGATAAACCAAGGTCACCTCGCACTACCCTGCTTACATTGAAAAATTAAAACAGAGTGGGTTTTTTTCCAGGGTACTAATGGGACAAAAGTATTCATCTTGTTATTTACCCTGGTGTGATACTCACTTTCTTCTAAATCTACATGGTGTTTTTAATCTGGATGAACCATTATTCGTTTATCATATGTAGATGACAGAATCCATTCGAATAGAATCACAAGAGACATTTTAATTCATAATGGAATAGTAACTCACAATTTCGAAACAAAAGGTTCACATTGACAATCTAATCTACAATCATTCAAGTCAGTTAGAAAATATATCCGTATTGCATGTGTTGAAATATTGTATTTGGAATTCCTAATGAAGGGAGTTCCTCACATCGCGGAACTCGTTAACACATTTCACTATGCAAGGTACACACTTTGCCCACTTACTGTTATGTTAAAGTTTATGTAACACGACGACAGAACCCTATCATGATAATGGTACACCTTTAACGACAGTCGTGAACGCTACGCAGTAGCGTAGCGAGGATTGTGCCAAATGTGTGTGTGAAGGGGGGTTGGACCACGACATTAGGGAAAAGTCTAAGGCAAGAGAAAAAATACAATATTTTAGGGTTTTCTTCGCATTTCAAGGTTGGCTCATGGGAAGGGGGGGGGGGGTGTGTGGTTTCAAAACCCCCCAACAACCCATGGCTACGCCACTGATTCTACGTTAGTTGCTTTCCTATCAGATCGCTGATCAATGAAGGGATAGCGAATATCATTATCGTTACAGGATTTAAAATTTGAACACGTTTGTCAAACTGTAGGCTTAATAAGATATTGTGTTCTTGTATATACCGTATATCAATCATATGATCATTGAAGACAAATATGTTCCTTTGCAGACAATGGCATGCGGTATACAAATGGTGTGTCATTTAGCACACGTGATGAAGACCACGACGGATGCAGCTACCACAACTGCGCAGAATCACATAGAAGCGGATGGTGGTACGATCCTACATCCATAGGTTGGTGCAATGACTGTATAAGCCGTACTTCACATTGTCATAATTTTGAATCTAGTAACGGCTGCACCAACCGGTGCTCCTTTTCTAATATCAACGGGGATCACAGCGGCGGTATCGGCCAGAACATCTTCTGGGGTCATTATTATTATTATTACTGCAACCTTAAGTCTGTTGAAATGAAACTTAGACCATCTTCTGCATAAAACATCATCCTTGACTCAAAGTGCCGCGGGTCAAAACTTTGTTGGGAACGGAGGAGAATGAGCAATGTATGATCCAAACAAACTATGTGAAAATCAAATGTTTTTTTCATTTGATGTAGACCTACCGGTGCTATAAAATTTGTGAATTGCAGCATTCAAAAATGGAAGAAACCTTCGGTGAAGAAATTGGTTGAAACCATTTTCCGTTAAGGAAATTTGATGAAACGTATTTAGTCATTGTCAATTTTCTTCAGAAGAATATTAAAGGTCGTAACTGAAATAAAGGAAGGAAAGTTAGTGTGAAACGTGTTTCGTCATTGTCATTTATCTTCAGAAGAAATTTAAAGGTCGTAACTGAAATAAATGCCATTAAGATTTTGTGTGGTTTTACCTTTAATTTACCAAAGCGGTTAAACATTATAACAAGGAAAGACCAATTGCCGGTATATCGCAAAACGTTCACAAATACAGCTAACAATAATAAATTCTTTTTTGGAGAGTGCTACACTTGTTATACCAGCAGACTAGGAAAACCCTTTTCAACGGCAATTTTGCATACTTTCATTTGAGAGTTAAGGCGATAAGAGCAGTCTTTTAAAACTCTCATTCACCGTGAGATGGATTATGTAGAACTTTATGACATTTCATGTCAGAAAGGCTGTGGCACGGAAAATGTTTTCTCAAATGTTGGGTTTGGAGTGTGTCGGGTGTGGGTGGGAAACTATTTTAAAATCTTATAATGATTTCAATACGATATTTATATGGTCATTATGAACTAACTTGTATAAGCATCAGTTGCATACCTCGATTCGTCTGTACTAGAGGGATCATCCTTTGTGAGAGCACTTTACGGAGGATTGGTCTACGAGTTGTAGCCAGAATATGTGGGTGATTATAAAATTTGATCATTGAGCTTGAAATTATGAGGTTCATAGGCATAACCACTAGAAAAGACCATTTAAATGACATTGTGGAGAAAATTATAAAAATTAAAGACACTTGTGGCTCAATGAATTAATTCATTTTATACGTCAAATGAAACAAAACTTGAGCCTTAACCGTTTTGGCCGTATAAAACGAAGGACCGTTTTAACTTGTTTGGCGAAACATATTTAACACTTTTATTCTTGATGATCGATTGCGTCAAACGAAAATGTTGTAAATACTCTCTTAAGAAGTTGAACATGGTAACAAAAGCATACTTAAAAAAACAACCTGAAGGGAACTTTTTCTTAAAGTGGCGTTTGAAGACTGTGTCCTTGAAAGGACTTTGGTGGTTTTAGTTTTTCTAGTTATTCTCAAGGTGGTCCCCGCCTTTGGGATGGGTCTTAAGGGGCACTACAAGGCACAAGGGGATTAAGGGGTGTTGGCAATTATTTGGGTTTCTGGCGATGACGACACATCACTGCAGCGAGTTAGGGCACAATAAGTGCATCTAATTGGACTGGAGACGGAAACGTAAATTTTGTCATCCCAAATTATTGAAACTGGCATTGCAAACCCAGAAACTCTTCTAGATATTACTTCTTCAGGTTTGGATGATATTGAAGCAGAAACATTTCTTGTACAGCTATTTCGCAATTCCAACAAACTTGACCGTCAGGTAAATTTAATTGTCAGGTAGGAGGTCCGGCTATGAAATATACTATAAGGTGAGGAGGAACATTGGAACAACTCAAAATGGTTGGAGGGGAGGCATTCAGATAAAGTTTGAGAACCAAATCCCTAAATACACATGTACACAGATAGTATTCAACCTACATAGTCTCATACTTTCCATCCGAAAGCGGGAAAGTCCGTTTTTATTTGAAAAACCGAAACTTCTTTCAAGAATGAATATTTGTTAAATTACAATGTAACTTCAGTGCCTGTCGATCAGAAAATACAAAAACGCCGAAATGTCTGTAAGTTAACAAAAAAAAGTGTTTAAAGTGTTAAGGTAATTGACTGATACTCTTAGCAGTGATGTACCGTTCAGAATACAAGATATCTTTGTTTTGATGGAGCTCAAAGGTTATTGAAAGACGCAAGAAGTCAAACTGTAGACACCTTCTAAATGGCATGTATATTTCAAAAAGGTAAATTTCGACAATTAAACTCAATATGAGCTCAATGTGAGCAACATTGTAAAACCTCAATTCTAAATTTGAGGGAACTCATACATGGATGTTCCTTTATGAGGGCCACAGAGTTTGATAAAAGTAAAACGTCATTAAGGGTCACTAGACATTAAACTGTTTAGGTATTTCCGGTGGCTTGTCACTAGGGTCTTACAAAAACGAAAAATAGTCCTGGTCATGTCCTTCAAAGCTTGTGGCGATATCCTCTGAAAAGAAGTGTGAAATATCAGCAAAATGCACTGACTTTACTTGGCAGCCTGTGAGTGACTTTCCTAAGCAAAACTCTGCCGTTGGAACTATGTCAATATCTTTTACGGTTCTCAAGAAACCTCTCTTCAAAGTTTGAATGTTTTTGAAGGAACTTGTAAAAATAATAATAAAGCAATGACGTGGAGTATTGCACAGCCTGTTGACATTAATTTCTTTCGTTAACCATTTACTTCTTATCTCTTAATTACTCACTTAATCACTCATCAGATAATTTTTGGTGTGGTAATTGATACTGATGATTTTCAAGGACATAATTTAAACATCCAGAATAAAACCCTCTGGACACACTAATATTACAACTGTCCTTGTAATGAAGATCTTAAAAACAAAGGATAACGTAAGCCATATATAGCATGTCCCTCTCATCTCTCATGACATCACAAGATTTGCATATTGATCTCATGTTCATTAATGATTGAATGCAAAACGGACATTGCCTTCAAAAATGGTCGATTTTTGACGCATTTTGATAGACGCATTTTGATAGGAGTTCTAGGTTTTTGATGCTACTTAAATCCAAGACCTAATTTTGGCATTTTCTCATGACACGACCTTAATGATATCTTATTTAACAGGTTTGTTATTTTTGTACCTCAACTGTTCCCACCCAAGTCACAGATTGGGATGTAAAGTGGACACATTACCTCATATTTATATTGCTTTTCTTTATATTTGAGTGTCCAGTAGGTCCTTGAAATTTGATACTGTTGGAATGTTTTGATAATTTCCCGTAAAAGCCTAACATAATCATGCACCATATGAAGGGTACAGCAAGCAATGTCGCTGAACATTCCCAGTAGCGGTGTGCCAAAATAACGAACAAGCTGAAGGCAATGTGAATTAATGTGACATCACGTATTTCCAAAAATCTGCCACTTTATCTGAAGAAAAAATTACACTACTTTTAATAGTATTTTGCTTCAGAAAACTATATGCTATTCAGACGCAGTTTTCACCTCTTGAAACAGAAATTTTATCTGCCTATTTTGATGTCAAAGTTTTTTGTCTACGGATCATGCCTTAAAGCGTAGGACCACCATATTTACGAGAAACTTGGATTATTCCAATTCAAAGGCGCCGAATGCGCTACGAAAGCGTTCCCCTAAGGGGTATCCCCTGACTTAAGTACGATCCACGGAAACGCCCAAGAATTGGTTAGCTGGGTGAAAGCTCCAGAAGCTATTTGGTATTTGTTACATCGGAAGTATTTCCGTGTATCGTTTAGCTACTTCAATAGGACATTCGAACCGCACCGAATGCAGAACGCAGAAATGATAACTTGGCTATCCTCTCACTGCAGTCAAGAAAGAGGCAACTCCATCTCAGAAGAAAAGTCCCTTAAAGCTCTTTGTAATTTGTAAATTTCTGAACATTTGAATGAAAGGTTTATAAAATATTAAAGAAATTTGAAAACGTAATTAAAAGACCCCCACAATGACAGTTTTATTTTTTTTCGTGCTAGACTTTGTCTTCGCACTGATCGTCTACAGAGTGTGCTGCAGTAGTGTTTAGTGGTAAAAGAGTTAAGACTTATGTCCGTTGGCGAAGTTGAACCAGAGCTGTTAGTCTGCTGCCCTCCGTTAGAAAAGGTTTCGTCCACTCATGGGTACTCTATCAGTCAGAATCTCTCATTGAATAAAATGAACTCATTTTGAACAGTGCTAGTCATGGATCAAGAAAATAACACACACAAAAGCACCCGTAGACTGAATCTCCCATTGGTGAATACTTGTTGCTACATGACTAATACCCCATCAGGAGCGTCTATTTGATTTTCAAAGTGGGGGGGGGGGGGGATCTCTCCTAATTTGTTTCTCCTGTCCTGGTTAGGTGTCCACAGCGGTGTAGCTACACGTTTTTGCGGGGGAGGGGGTGAGTAAGCATCCAAATTTTACGATTTTTTTAGTGTGAACACCACTGTACTTCGGACGTACTTTGCGGCTCGCAAAGCGCTCTGAAACTTTTGCTCTTTTTCAAATATTTGAAAATATGGAGCTTGTATTGCAGAAAAGTTTGGATTCTGAGTTTCCTGTGAAAAAATTTCAAAAGTTGGGGGATTACTGAAGAATTTGTGTATCCTGTTGGCAAATCTGAGATTGAGTGGCGACCAGAGATCGTTGTTGCTTCAAAATGTTATCTAACGTCTACAAAATGAGGATCTCCGACGAAATCTTTTGAGTTAATAGCTCAAATATTGTAGAAAATTTGGAATTTTATGAAAAATATAAAAACAGCACTGTGGTTACCGTTGTCACTTGATGATCTCGTGTCACATGAAGCAACTTTCCGATTCGTCACCTCCAGAGCTCGGAAAGCTTACCAAATTGAAGGTATGAGCTAGCCCTCTGCTTAAGAACTGCAATTTGCGGCTGGCGAAGCGCGCGGAAAATTTTGCTTTTTCGAAACAACTAATGACGATTATGCAGCTCTTATTGGAGATAATTTGGAAATTCGGAATTTCACAAATTGTCAAAACCACATTGTAGACTGGTTTCACAAAGTGCAAGTTTCCGAATTCTTTATTTCTTCAGAGCCGCCTGTAGCTACGCTACTGAGTGTCTGAGAAAAGGGGGCCCAGATGTAAAATGGTGATTTAGGGAACTCCAAAGTTTTCAAAACAATGTCTTGAAAGTATCGGTAATTACTTCAACGGACTATACGGTCAATGTGAATTAAAATACCGGGTATACTCCAGAAGTAAATAGAATCACAACGAAAAAGAAGGTAAAATCCGTAAACTGATCAAACCACAATTTAATCTACTGCAGGAAAATCAAAGATCGAGGGGGGATGATGCCCACTGGTGTTACCGAGACACCGTTACATAGGCCTACAGGAGTAAGATTGTTGATGCAAAAACATTAAAATATGTTCTTTAGAAGTTTAGAGAGACACCTTATCATACACTATCTGCAGACAGAGGATTGATTTGTATCTAATTTCACACTGAAGTCTCTGATCAAGGAAAATTCAGTGTGATTTTACTTCTCTAATAATGGTCTAAATACGAAATGGTCGAATCGCTATACGAATGTGTGATGTACTCGTGTCGAAATTTTGCATTTGATATCATTTATTTTTCTGAAAAAGTTGCATGCAGACTGCAGTGCACCGCGACATTTTCCTTAAAATGTGTTAAGCCTGCCAGGCTGGTCATTCACTAAAGATTACAAATTTCATTAAAACATATAGGACGGGACTATTTTTCTACTTCAGATTCCTGAATGTTATGCTCCTTCATAACCACACCGGCTGCCTCATGGACTCGAACAATCGACATAATCATAGAGACAGATAAATAATATATGTCTGATATGCAAGTGAAAAAAGAACATCAATGAGACTGCAAGCGAGCAGTGCGCGCGAAAATTTTGGGGATTTTGCAACGTATAAACGTGTAATTATTGATACAGAAATCGATGGTAATTGGTAGAGCACATCTTCCATAACCTACAAGTATAGTTCATTTGGTAGAACTTAAATTTTAAGTTTCAGGTCACAAAAATAATCGACGCCCATGTACCCCATTGCCCGTGAGAGAATATTTATCTCCTGGGATTTATTCCACCTCTAGCTATACTGGAACGGGAATCCAGGAGAGATTAATGAACATAGCAAAGGTTACCAGTTCTTACTCCAACTGTATTTAGCATGTGTTCTCAGTCAAGGAACTGGACGTGTGTCCGGTTTTTCGTGCTGGATGAAGAATTAGGGGTCTTTGATTCCGTTTAATGACATCGGAAGGTTACCCTCTGACGTCACTTCCCATTGAAATATCACATGGTTTTATTGAGATATTTTGAGAGCTGGAAGGTCTATCAGATGTGAATGATGACCCCAGGGAGGAGACTTCCTCAGAAGGTTACCGAAGAAAACATGGCACAAATAATTCAGTGTTCATACTTCATTCTTCACTCCCTCATACTCAGTAAGTTGTATACACATTATACAGTATAATGATAATACAACCTCCATTATTTATTTACTTGCTGTTTTGGAAAAGTGAACTTGCATCGAATACGTATAGGAAGGTATACCGCCTACCCCTTACGGAACACTCTAAAAATAAAAAAGGTGAAATGTTCACTGAAAAAGAGCGGATATTCACTCCCGGAAGACTGAAATTCAATCCAAAAGAGCGAAGTGTCACCAGGGAGTTGCAGTGTCACTGATGGACTGCCGACGTGACCACTTTTAAAAAATTAATCCCTGATGACACTCGTTAAAGAGTGAATTTTCACTTTTCTTGGAGTGAATTTCACTCATTTGGGGGTATTTCACTATTCTTAGAGTAAATTAACACTCTAATGGAGTGAATCCACACTTCTCACTCTATTAAAGAGTGACTTAATTCACTCTTTGGTTTTTAGAGTGTAAGTCAATTTCAATTTATTATACCTAGCATTGAATAGTATAGTTACTAAGCGATAAATACCGTAATGCAGACATTTTTACTCAAAGCATGATGTAAATTATTCATATTTTGACTAGTAGCCCATTATTCCCTCAGTATTGTTGCAGTTAACCCTATCTTGTCTCAAAGATATTTTATATTTTCCATCGATGTGAAGTGACAAGCGATCCTAACCTTACCAGTAGCTGCATGAAAATAGTCTTATACCCTTGTCTTGAGGATACTTGAAAAGGCAAAACATCATGAATGCATTGTACACAGTTCAATGCTATTTGTTGGTAGGTGAATGCTATGCTCATGGTATTGGTCAATGTTATCAAAGGTATTCACAAAACTGTTTTAAATCAATACCGTTTTAATACCTGAGGAGGGTATATCATGATACCTAGCTCTTTGGTTATGAACGTCTTAACTGCTAGGAGCTCTCAAATCCATTTCCCTGGGATATGTATTTGTCAACAATTTGTGTCTTTCTGGACACAAATTTCATCCGAACTTCAGGCCGATGTGCAATTTATACAGCAATCAACTAAACAACACAGGGAGTCCTCTTTGAATACCATTGAAATTTAAAGTAACCGGTTGCATGAAAGATGGGTACCAAACGGACCCTTTTTGCCGTCGACAAAAAAGCTTAAGGGCTGTGGTTGTACCCCATCAGAAATGTCTCGGCGAGCTGTTAGGTTTTTAGAGCACAAAATAGTCTGTTAACACAAAATGCAACTTATAAAAATTGAAACAGATCACAGTGGAAAAACACTCTTGACAGCCAAAAATGTGTTCAAATAATTTACTTTTGTTGATAAAATTACGAGCTAAACAATGTCGTTCTTCTCAGTTTTAAGACTGTTTTTGCTCCACTGAAGGGAATACCTCACGTTTATGTTAAGAGTATTAAGTGAGAAAATTTTGGAAAGAAGTTTCAAGTAATTATACCAGAAATGGTTATAGTTTCCCAATATAAACCTCCCTATCAATTTCCTCATTCACTTTTTTTTAAATCTGAAAACCTAATTCCAAAAGTATTAACCTGTCTTCATAAATTTTTTTGTTTCGGTTTAATCTGGATGTTGAATTGATTCTTTTCTAAAAACATGCACTAGTATGGAAACCACATGATATAGGTGAGCTGATACGACGTGTTCTTCATAGTGCGATTGACGTTCAATTTGTAATCCTTATTTCATTATTTCCTTATCGGTATTGGAAAATTAGAGTGCTGTGAAAACAAAGTAAAGTAGGGAATATCGAGAAGATGAGATTTTCAACTCCATGAATTGTCTTATCGTTCCACTATTCACCAATTTGTTGTGTGACTTGTCATCCGATTTCTCCCTAGTAAATAAAACTGATAGCTGTACAAAATAAATGACAATGCTGGATTTGGAGGCTAACAAATAGGCACAATAAAAAACTTTCTAAAGATAAGTCAAACATGTTAGTTAATATGTGTATTTTTTTATCATAACTTTGTCTCTCCAATACTTGTGAACTGTTATGAATTGTGCGTACCGTTCCATCAGTGAAATTATCTTCTCCACAACACTTCTGGGTTATTTTTAAATTTCCAAGACAATTGCCTATGGTGTTTAATTAACCAAAAATTTCATCAGAAGAAGTGGCATAACTAGGCGGTGGAAACATTGACAAACAGTTCCTAAAATATGGCGTTTCCAGGATAGAAGAATCTTAAAGTTTTGACAAGTGTAACAGGTCTTTCCAATACAGAGCAAACTTCGTATAATTGTGCATCTAACAAACAAAAGTTTTGTCCTTGAACATGAAGTTTGCATACCACATTTCATGTTATGCCAGAGATGGTCGCAGTTTCATTTCAGCAGAGTTCAAATTGCAGTTACTATGATAATACCAAAAGATGTTCTGTCCGTTGTTACGTGTGTTGTAGTTGCCATTGAGATTTGAGTAGGAACAACGGTTGGTACACCTGCTTCTCGTGTCAAAGTTATAACAATATGTATAATGACTAGCACATGCTGAACACCAGCCTACGGAAGTAGGATCGTACCACCAGGCCCCTCTGTGCTGTTCTGCGCAGTTGTGGTAGCCGCAGTTGTCGTAGTCTTTGTCACGTGTGCTAAATGATACACCATTGGTGTAGGCCATGCCATTGCCTGAAAAATGAAGTATCATTGAATTTTGTCTTTGATTACCTCAAACCTTCTGTTTCCATAAAGTAGCGCAAAGTAAGTAGTGTTAGAGATGTTGATTTGTTTAAGTCGATAGGTCTGCCCAAAATTGAAAATTCAAGGAAGGTTTTTATGGGAAAAGCGACTGTACGGTACTCTTTAACTTAATTGTACATATTATCAATACTCTACAACCATGGAAAAACCCAATTTTGTTTTGGTGCCAAGGAATTATCTCTCACAGAAAAACAAGTAGTATCATTTTAAGGTCAAATAAAGTAAGCTTCAATGAGTCATGATTTAGTGTAAAATCTTTTGGCAGTCATCGAAGATATCTAATAAATTAGACGTTGTCGATTTAAAACTTAGAGCTGACGCTCTCAACAACAGTAAATGCTGTTCAATGTTCTGTTTTTGGGAACCCTTTTTCCAGTGGAGTAAGAACCTTAACAGCTACTTGTTACAAATCATCTCATTTAATGGTTTATTTATGTTGTTGTAACAATTGGTTAGTAAAGGAATTCAAATGAAAGCAATTTCATAGCGTCATTTTGATATTTGGAAAAAAATAAAACGAAATAAGCTATACAAATTTAGTATTTCCCACCTCCATGCCGTAATAGACGTATTCCAATGTCAATTTATCGACAAGACTTTTATATGGAAGAGAAAATAATTCCGGAACCTCACCTTCAAAACCTGTAGCAATGCTCTTTTCTTAACTAGGGATATCTCACTGAAAAGATTTTATTCATTATTTAAGTACAAAAATACCTCCACTTCTTATCACTTCAAATACTGTAATGAAAGGTGGCAGTTACCTTAACTCATAGTGTTTTGTTTTTCCTTTAAAATTGCATGTCCTGTTTGTCCTCAAAATGTGATACTCTGGGCATGTTTGGGCCTAATATATATTTGTTCAGTTCTATTAAATTCACTTTAAATAGGATCTAACAAAATCGGTAGCTAAATATTCCTAACACTGGTACGAATGTTTTGGAAAACTGAATGCAAGGTGAAATTATTTTGCGGGCATTACATCACAAGTTTCCCCAAATTCACTTTGACTCAAGGAAAAATTTGTAGACTATTTGTTTAAAAATTAGTATCTTCCAAATGCAATTTGCCATTGAGATGCATTCCTCATCTCCTGCAGGAAAATGATTTCCCCATAGATCAGTATATAGAAATCAATGAAGTTTGTCCCTGGTAAATCCTTATTGGACTACAAATTTCTACAGTTAGTAAGTTGGTTAGATGGAGTTTTACGGCCCAGTTTCCAACCAATTGGTTCAAATCAAGCCAGCCACGGCATTTTTCCAGTTGTGACTCACTGGCTTGTTTCCCTACTCCACTGCTTATGCACCAAGGACAATGGCAGCAGTTCCATTTTTAAAGTCTTTGGTATGACCCGGGCAGGACTTGAACTCCCAACCTCCCGACTGTAAGTCTGATGCTCTAATCAATTGATCATGCAGTCGGTCCATAACTTTCTACAATGGCCCCTATTAGAATATACATTGCACTGTTGTCAAATGGTAAGCTACAATAATTAAATAGAGAAAACTTAGACACAGAAAGGCTGCAGAAAATCCTTTCGAGCATGTGTCTCATGGTTTCTTCATGAAATCAAAACAACATTCAACTAACGTGGAAGTCAAAACCCCTAATTATTAGAAAAACAAGATTGCTCCTAAAAAAGGCCGTCTGATCCGGTGCCAGGAGGTACGTAAGGCCCCAATACTTTCAAGTTTGATGATTTGCCATTTTTAAACGCAATCCAAAATGGTTTTCAGAAACGCAACGTCTCCAAAGTTGAATATGTTTACCCAATTTGCCAAATAAATGGAATAGTTTAGTCTCCTTTATCTGTTTAGTGGAAACCTTTCGAGGCAATTATATACACATCCCACTTCTTCCTCATAAGAAACACTTCTAAAGCACTTACATATACACAGTGGCTAAGGTGGGGGTGGGGGGGGGGTGGGGAGGTTAGAGTCCCCATGACCCAACTTTGCAATGCAAAAAACATCTTAAACAGCGGTTTTTCTCTGTCCTTAGACTTTTCCCTCATTTCGTGCCCCCAAACCCCCCATAACACCACTCCATGAAACAATCCTGGCTACGCGCATGCATATACACATACCTGCATTTCCAGAATAACCGTTAACGTTCAATCTATATTTTGTGCTGTTATCACCAACTTGAAAAGAGCCATACTCGGCATATTTTGGCGAGCCATTAGAAGTTACGATGTCAACACGGAGCGTGTAATTTTTCTGATTGGTCAGATGGTAAAGTTGCTCATTTCCTAACCAAAAGTCACTGCCTTGGTTCACAGAACCAAAGCCAAATTTGTAGCCATTCCAATAGCGATAGAAGTCGGTTAAACCATCAATACGTCTTTGGAAAAGCTAAAACGAGGAAAGCACGTAACGGCGTAGGAAATAGAAGTATGTTTGGTGAATAATATCAGTTCGTTGGTAAAGTACGAAAGTACCCACTAAAAATTAATGAGTTACCTATTTAATTTCAAACGTTATTTAGCTTGGGCATTTCAATAGGAAAAGGTAAACTTTGCAATGGCAACGTAATTAATCATTTCAAAGTACAAAATAAGGAAACAATAAGCATTAAAATACCCCTAGTGTATTGCACTCACAGTCCATCCTCCTCCAGATGTTGTCATATCACAAGATACATTAAACGGTGAGCCAGGCCATCCAGTTGGTAAAATAGTATAGACGCCATCTTGTCTGTGACCATCTTTATAAACATCGTAGCAGTCTTTGTACAAGGCAGTACATGTTTCACCGTCACCTTCATAGCCATCATTACAATAGCATCGGTGGTCACCATTTTCTAAGCCACAAGCTGCATTAAGACCACACCTGTAGTTGGTAATACAGTTAAGTCGACCATTCTCACAAGTGCACTTCGTCGAACACCCAGAGCTGACATAAATTTCACCTTCCTGAGTTGAATTGTAATGCAAAATATTTATTGAATGTAGCAACAGACTGAATGCATTCGATGAAGACATTCTGTCATTAAATAATCCAGATGAGCAGTGAACAATTTCAGATAAACACCTCATTTGAATTCATGATCAACTCCATATTAAAAGGAGGACATTATATCAACTTTTGCCCCAATCAATGGGGTTCTAAACTGTACTTACAACAAGAACAGAGTTCATTTCTGCGACAAAGCACCCACACTCAGTTGGAAGAACACATTGACCATCTTTCAACAGGTACCCAGTGGAACAAACACAGGCTTCATCATGGTCCCCACAGCTGCTATAATGATTATTGACACCATCTGGATCACCACATGATGGTTGGAAAGAGCAATTCCCAAATGCCATGTTTGGAAGGCAAGAAAAGTCTGAAAGTTTTTTTTTAAAAACACACAAGAAATGTTATTGCTGTACAATTTTTATAAGCCGCGCAACTCATTGTCAATTTAACTGTTGTACAGTTACCATAACAAGAAAACGATGAACAAGAAAACACAGATATTTTAAACTAACCTGTTCCATAACTTAAACTGTACAAAGATTGCTCGAATAGAACTTTAAAACATATATCCATCTATCCATCCATCCGTCCGTGTAACCGTCTCTGTGTCTGTCAGTCTGTTGTCTTAATATATAATATAAACATACATGAATAAATATATATATATATATATATATATATAAATAATAACTAAATATATATAAAGATATATAAAACATAGATATATATTTATATATATATATACGGAAAAATACATACTTCTTTCGTCAAAAACAGGGCTCAATCCGTTACAGAGAGCTTAATTGTATACAATACAGAAAAAAGACAGTGATTACTCCATACTAATTCTAATACACACTACGGTCCGTTTTGCCCGAAGGCTCGTCAGGTGTGTGACTGAGGTGCAAGTTCTAGCGTTCACCGTGGTAGAAGCAGTCAATATACATGTCCGTTTACGTATTCCTATAGAAAAAGTGTGTAGAAACGTTACGGCGAAACTAATATTTCGCCCCCCAAATTTCCCCACTAAGGTCGACTTTTCAAGGACAGCTTTCCCCCTAAGTGCAGAATTAAAGAAATATATATATATATATATATTTATATATATATATATATGTATATTTATATATATACATATTTATAAATACATTGTTGTCAAGTCTGGACCGGGGCTAATCCGTCAATACCGTGACGAAACCAACTCAACAAACCATCTCTCACAGAATCTCGCTACGTTTTGGCTGTTTGAATTCTAGCCTTCCGCTATTTGTATCTCCTCGGAGACCCAGCCTTTCATTTCTGTATCACCGTCTTTGTGCAGTTTCTCCGTCATGTTTATACATATATATATATATATAAATTCCACAAACGATCAACTTCCATAATTTGAGGTTATGTCAGTTACAGACTCCTTTAAAAGTTTTTATACAGGGAAAGTTTTCAAAATACTAGGTAGTTTTAACTGTATGTCGATTGGGGTTATTTACCTTATTAATTGTTTTGATTGTGGGAAGCAGTATGTGGGTGAGACGGGGAGCCAATTGTTCATAGGCAAGAACTGAAAAAAGCTAACACTCCTCTTGGGAAACATTTTAGCACGGGTTGTAAGTTTTTCAATTTAATCGCCCTTCAATCGGTCGAGGGACTTAACAAAACACAGAGGGAACAAAAGGAACTTTTTTGGATACACCAACTCCACACGTTTGTACCAAAAGGGATTAACATTCGAAAAAGCCACAGTTCATAGCCGTTTTTTGCATTTGTATTTTTACATGGGTTGGTAATTCAGTTTACTTGACGAAGGACAGTTGACCTGTTCGAAACGTTGTACAGTTTTCTCCGTTGATTTACTTTTTCTGTTGGAAGTATTTAGTAAGTGTTTTCGATTTGTTTTACTATATATATATATATATATATATATATATATATATATATATATATATATATGTATATTTCACTAATTCGGCACTTAGGGGGAAAGTTGTTGTTGAAAAGTCGACCTTAAGGGGAAAAATTTTTTGGGGCGAAATATAAGTTTCTCCTTAACGTTTCTACACACTTTTTCTATAGGAATACGTAAACGGACAAGGACGCCCTCCTAGATTTACAAAGTAAATGCAATTACTTCAAAGTTGTCAAATTTACGGACACCTAGCTGTTAACACGAACGGATGGCTGGCCATTGAAATAACGTTGTTTATATTTTTAGACGTTAGGGCGAAGTCTTTTCCTTATGTATTTTATTGTTATTTTTTCGCCCTATGTACGCGCAGATATAACAATTTCCCCCTAAGGTGGGAATTAGCGTTATATATATATATATATATATATATATATATATATATATATATATATATATATATATATATATATATATATATATATATATATATATATATATATATATATATATATATATATATATATATATATATATATATATTATAGGGGTGTGTGTGTATTTAAAGCTTTAAGTGGTTAGTTTTCCTTTTCTCACTATTTTCAGTGAAAAAAAAAACTTTCATTGGTGTTGCACTTACCGATGTTACGACGAAATGCCCCAGCAAGAACCATCTTGTACTGACTCCATTCATCACTCATACGAAACTTGTCAAAACCGGCAAAAAGAGATGTACCATTGGACAGAGTTATGTCAATTCGAAGCCTATAGGCAGCTTGGTTCGTTAAGTAAGAGAGTTTATCGTTTCCTAGCCAGAATTCAGAAGAAATAAATCCAAACCCTTCTCTGTATTCTTCCCAATTTCTGTTGAACAGCACCGAACCGTCAATGCGTCTCATTATAATCTGAAAATGGAAGAAGCAATTCCAAGGTTGCTTAAGGCTAATTCCGTGTCCTGGGTGTAATAAAATGAAAAGATCTCATGCTTCTGACGTCAGTTTGGAAGAATAACAATGTACAAGGCTCATTTTAACGCAGGACACATTTAGGCCAGTGGCAATCCGCCCCACGTTAGTACAAACTTAAGTGCATATCAGACTGATTGTCCAATCAACAGTTCTCATTTATAATGTTGGTTTTTCTGCTTCCAAAGAAATTTTTGCGTTTTGAAATAATAACGTTATGCATATTAGAGCAATGGATGTGCTTTGATATATTAATATCTCAAAAAAGTAAACGGAAATCCTAAATCATTGATTTTTAAACGTAGCTCTACGCGTTGCATGCCTCCTTGAGCTCCATCTGAAGGCTAATCTACTTCAGATCGAAAACACAAAATCCGACTAGACAACCTACAATAGATTTAGACTCAGTGGCTAAGCCATGAGTAAGATCATTCAGACATCACATGGGCTTAGGTTAAATGGAGTTTTACGGCCGAGCTTCCAACCAGTTGGTTCAAGTCGAGCCTGTGACGGCCCTTTTTCCAGTTGTGGCTCACTGGCTTGTTTTCCCTACTCCTGCTGAGCACCGCTTTAAACGTCTTCAGTATGACACGGGCAGGACTCGAAATACCGACCTCCCGACATCTCATGGAGGACGAACATTTGGAAATCACATGAAATGCCGAAAAAGTCAAACAAATAACGCGAATTAGAATTTGGAGTAATTTTACAATTAAACAAAAGTATTTGAATATGAAATGCCATTGAAACGTAATGATCATTTCTTGGCATATCTGAATTTGGTGTGTTTTGAGCTTACTCATAGTCTTAAAGCAGTCATACTTTTCAAGCAGAATACTTGTTTAACTCTAAACATAATTTATCCATACCTACAAACACCATGTGCCATCAAAGATGCCGACCGCCAAATCCGAGTTGTTAAATTATTCCAAAATAACGTTATTGAAAAATCAATAATACAATTGTCATTTTTATTGTATATGTTTGTGCATCCCATTGTCATCCATTCAAAATTGTATGCCATTGAAACATTCTTCCTTAAGGTCCAAAAGGCTCGCCTCAAGGAAAAAGTTTCGTTCATGCAACCGTTGCAAAATCCAGAAAAAACGCGCTTTTACATTGGACCTGTCTCTTCCTGTTAACGCTTTGGGTTGTGCCCTTTTCTCAAAATGTTTTCCATCCCCCAATACAATGAATAATCAGAGACCTTAGTTGAAAAATACAATATTAATGCGTACTAAAACAGTACACAGATCAGGACTCAAAATGACCGTCATCCATTCAAAATTGTATGCCAGCAGTAATTGACTACGGTAGTTGTGTAAGTCGTGAATTTGAATACATGGAAGACTAATTAAAAGATAAAGCTGAAGACTCACCGTCCAGTCACCAGCAGGATCTCCATGGTTACAGTAAACTTCAAACGGCTCTGAATATCCATCTGGCTTAATTAAAAATACACCACTTGAATTTGACGACGAACACTCAAAACCTACGTCACTGCAGTCACGTGGGTATTCAGGTATTTGGTAAAAGAAGTAAGAACCTGAAAAAGATTTAAAATTATATTTTTAAAAAAACATAGCTTACTGGAGAATATTGTATTCGAGACACTCACTTAATACGTTCACATTCGTTTCAATTAGCCTTTTCAAAAATCAAATCAAAGCCGGATGGAAAAAGTTCACCGATCTGTAATCCCTAGCTAATTCATTTCCGTTAAATTAACGACTTACTCTGTAACTATTCTGTATTCGGATAAACCCATTAAGCCCGCTAGATGTTTTCAGTCAATACATCTGCAGTGGACATGCTTCCACAAGTTATGAATGTTTTTTGTAATATGAGCTAAGCTTTGTAGTAATTTTAGTACTAGCCCTACTTTAAATAGCACATTTGGTTCTGGTCCAGTGGAAATATTGATATTACTTTAACAGTTAAAACCAGGCAACAACAAGGAAAGACCTTTAAATTTCCGTCTGTTTCATTCATGATCGTATAGTTTGATTTCCTAGGAAATACTACTCCCACGCATTATTCATAAAATTTAGCCGGTTAGAAACTGAGACGTAAAATTTCATTTAACTTACAAACTAACCAGCTAACTAATTCATTCGTTATTTAATGTTTTGCATGGAAAATAGTAATTGTTTTATACCGATGGATTATAAAATGTACTTGAAGATGAGTGTCAACGTTCTCGGTGTTTTTAGGCTGAGTACTACTCTGGCTTTTTTACACAATGTAGGATTTGGGGATTCCCGGAACATCACTTAAGTAAATAGAAAGTCACAATACTGGAGTCAAACGTATAGAGTTATTCTCAATAGGGAGTTGGTATTTGGAAATGCAAACTTCCTTAGCTACCTTCCGTGTCCCCTGCCCTCCCTGCCTTTACCTAAGTGAAAGTGCGGACTGTAAAATAGACAGTTTAAAGAGATCAAACACCCAAGCAAGCACTGTCCTACTGTCCTAGAGGACTGATAGGTGCTTGTTTCAAAACATTAATGAGTGACTAAAGCGGATCACTTTTCCAAGAAATTGAAAGCCTATATGTGAATGTATCAAATATAGCTGAAAAAAAGATATTTGGATAAATAAAACTCTTTGACAAAAATGGGAAAGCATAACTTACTTTGACTGTTATCATTCGTCATCATAGTTCTTTCTTTAGCGATCTGAGAGAGAGAGAGAAAGAGAGAGAAAATTTTTATACTTTAAAGGTAATTCTCATATAAAAATCCAATATCCTACACGTAGTCAAACTATTTTATAAACAATTACCGACTAAACTCGAGATGAAAAACATCAAGCAAAGAAATATATGCTTATGAATTTGTTATGAAAATGCCTTTTGTTCCAAAATGTGAAAACAATGTTTCCATCTTTTAATTTAGCGAAAAGGTAACGAATGATCTTATCTTTGATGTTCAAGTGATTAGACCATCAGAATTGCAGTTGGGAGGTTGGGAATTAAGGTCCTGGCCGGGTCATACCGAAGAATTTAAAAACGGAACCTGCTACAATTGTGATTGGTGCTCAGCATAAGAAATGGAGTAGGGAAAACACGCCAGTGGGCCACAAATTGGTTGGGAACTGGGCCGTCAAACTCCATCTTTGATATTGGTTCCAATGATTCATATTCCTCGTCTGGTTTGGGTTTGTCTTTTGTCATAGATCAACTGAGTATCAAACTTCAAAGTAAAATATTTTTAAAAACCTTGCAATTCTAAAGAACAAGTGGCGGTGCGTCAATATTTTATGTTGAATTAAGTCACCAATAAAAATTTAGAGTTAAATTCTTTCACCTCTTCAACGTAAGTAAGAGTAACACTCTTTACATTCATATTTTCACAAGTGTGACTGTTACAGTATAAATTTTTTATTTTAATTATTAAAATTTGAAAACACATAGAATAATTTGACCACTGCATGGTAACACATACCATACACTTAGAGAGGTCTATTATGGTTGTCCGCTAGTGGATTAATTCTGTGTTTATCCAAGGAATATTTGCCACGGTTCGAATCCGGTCTACGTCATTATTCAATTTTTTTTTTTTACCTTGAAGGCAGTTATCCATCATCCAAGACGGTTCCACTACTCCCAAACTACTAACTTCTAACAATCTAGCCTCTCCCACAACTGCCTATATCTCATCCTCATCCAGACACAACCTCAGTTCATGGCATCAGGGCATACTCTGGTTTGTTAACATAGAGTTTTTCGGCCCAGTTTGCAACCGAATGGCTCAAGTCGAGCCGGCCACTGCCTTTTTTTTTCCAGTTGTGGCTCACTGGCTTGTTTTCCCTACACCGTTGCTCATGCTGAGCACCAGGCAAAATGGCTGTAGGTTCTGTATTTAAAGTCGTCACTACTGGTACAATTGAAGTTTGTAGTGACAAATGACTGTCTTTTTTGTACGGTTCAACCACGGCCATGTCTAGCCAGCACAGGTCAAATGAACATCATATAGTCAGGAAGTGTAAACTTGACGGACACAATTTGGTTGAACAAACCAATGCTCCGCGAGGAATTCCGAGAAGCCTTTAGTATTCCTGATTCTTATTCCAAGTGGGTTTATCAGTGGCAATTCTTTCTAAGGAACATTTGGTAAAATCAAAAGTAGCTTTGTTGGCATGCAAATTTTGGAATAAAATATAAATTAGTTAAGTAGTTAGATAAAAGAGGTAACGCTCAGTTTTTAAGGAATTGGTTTCAATCGTGTCGCCACTGCCTTTTCCACCTGTGGCTCACTGTCTTGTTTCCCTGCTCTATTGATTATGCTGGGCACCGAGCACAAAAGCATTAAATCTACTGTTTATTAAATCAAACTCATGTTTTATAGCGTTTGAACGTTTTGTTTAGAAGGACCTAAAGATAGAGAAGAAGTTCCGAAAACAGCGCTATGTTTGATCATGCGTTTTTCCACGTCTTTTATTTGAATACTAGTTACTTCCATAAGTAATGGGTAATAAGAGGAAATAAAGTTAGTTGCAATTATCTCGTCGTTATGCTGCAGCATGATAGACAAGCAATATTGTAGTCCCGTAATATTTTGTTAATTCCCGTTTGAGTTCTTTATATTCATATGTAGTTTAAACCGCAAATTGGAAGAAGAAAATATTGCACATGTCAACGAAACTGAATAAAAGTTATGTTCAATTGTTTCATCGCTTACTGATACAATTGATATTCAAAAGGATGCCTTAATTCATTTTTCAGTAGAAAAATATACTTTAGAATGGAGTCACTTAAACCTATCCGTTTTATCATGATTTTATTATGTATTATCGGGTAGGACATGAGTCTCATTATACTTGGGAAGAAAAATACGAATGTGATTTTTAAAAGGTCTTCTACTCTATTAAAGTTGATAACTACTAAAATAATTACAATAAAAAATTTCCTGATACTTGGTGTGAGTTTTAAGATTGTAAAAGATATTAAAAGGATGTCCTGATAGATTTTCAGAGGAAAAATTATACTTAAGAAAGAAGTCAATTGTTTTATTTTAATTTTATTATGTATTATCGTGAAGGACATGAGTCTCGTTATACTTGGGAAGAAAAATAAAAATGAGATTTTTAAAAGTTTACCACTCTATTTTAGCTGTCAACTACTCAAAAAATTGCAGTAAAAGTTTATTTGATTTTTGGTGTAGATTTAAGATTGCAAAAGATTTAAGACTTACCGACTGAGATGAAGTAAAGATGATCCAAGCAAACAAAAGTTTTGCAACCTCCAAACTTTTAACAACATTTAAAATGCCCATTATGCTAGTAGACCAGCTAGATGACATGAATTGATCGTCAAAGAGTCCACAATAAAATAAAGATTAGGTGAAGGGTAAATGAGGCATGTTAAGAATTGTAGTATAGCAAAATTACCGTTGCCGTGAAAGGCATAAGATAGGGGAAATTAAACATAGGAAAGATCATCTTTGTACATATGAGCGAATGATACCTTTGTGTTTATTTAACATATCCGTATTCAGGATGCTTTTAGTTTATAGCATTATCATATGATTGTATAAAGACTGCCAGACGTGGCTTACTTCTCATATTAATGGCTTGTGCTTTGGACAATAATTTCACAGTTTAGTGTAAACCCTCTGATATGTGATACACAAAATATGTTCATATCGGTAAGGAGTTGACAATCTGCAGCGAAAGCAAATGTGAAAATGTCGACGAAGGAATAATAACAAAATGAGCAAAAAGTGAAAGAATCGATTGCCTTCCCCTGTCGTTTTATTTTATTGCTCACAATCGGCAGAGAGTTAAACTTTCCAGTGTATACCTTTTCGCAAAGAGCGGAGACGCAGACGTTCGATCAAGCAAGTTTTCTTAAAGTCTGTACGAGTTACTTCTCTGCCAAGAAGTTGATCAGGACTGCCTTTTTAACGAAGAGGATGAGTTTTGCATTCCTGATTTTACAGAGATTTTCTCCTAGGCACATCGGAGGCAGAAGTATCCCCTCCAGTCATTGCTAGACAGCTATTTATCAAATACTTACACTCTTACAACACTTCACGTGACACATGCTGTCGAGAAGGGGATTTAAACCCCCGCCAATTAAGTGGCAGCTAAACGTGCTCCTGTATAATGTGACGCACTTGTTCCTGATGAATTCCAATTATATATAAGAAGCGTCACCACGGAGGAGAGGAGCATGTCCCCCTTGGAAAACTTTGTCCACCCGTTTTCCTCCCAACTAAGATTTGGCATTTAAAAAAAAAGGTATATTTCTTCTGTAGTCAGAATGTGCTTTCCAGGTTTTGTAAGATTTTATTCTTCTTTAGACAAGAAAAGAGCAGCAATTTTCATTTTCTTCTTTCAAAAATCACAAAAGCATCTTGAAAAAAGTGTCATTTCCGGCTGTCTGAGAGGTTTCGCTTTTCCAAAATTTTCAATACGCTCCAGCCTGCGCCAATTGAAGATGGGGACAGCTCAGGTAACCATTCGGGCAGGATTACCCCGTTCCTTGGGAGGATCACATTTAGCTGGCCAACAAATGCTTTTTGACGTCTTTAATATCTCAAAAATACCCTAAAACCCAAGAGTTCCTAGAGGATTTGCCCGGGACCCCACCTGATGGGTCTCTCGCTTTACGCTCAGTGGCGCCTCCGGCCCCAAGAGTGGTTTCTAGCAGGCCCCTCCAGTGTCCCCATCGGCTATGCCATTTTTCATATAGGATTTTTAAGAGTATGTAACAGCTGGCCGAAAATGTATGGAAAGAAAAGACTTTACATTGAACTTGTCTTTGATTCGTCCATTTTATTAAATATTTTCTTAGATCACATCATAGAGAGTTATTCGGCATACTCAAAAGAATATATTTCATACGTTAGTCATCTCCAAGTGTATTAGCTATTGGTACTTTGGGTTTGTTGTAGTGTTTTCGTTGACAAGTTACCAAGAAACGGTTTTTCATGTAACAAAAGCACGCCACAGTTGTAAAGGAAGGCTATTTGACATTTTTCCAAATATTTGTACCGTCCAGATGATTTTATTTGCAGCAGTGTGAGAGACAACAAAACATAATGTGTCGGAAGAATGAGGTGGAAGGTTGAAGGTTGTCACAGTACGCGGGATTACGGGGGGGGGGGGGGGGGGGCAAGGGGGGGGGGCAAGGGGGGGGGGCGCCCCCCACTCCGGCCCAGAACTTAGTTTTTTTACGTCTTAGTCTGGTTGCTTTTGCTACAAAAATACAAACTGGAACTGACAGAGCTACGCGAGTGACACTTAATGAAGTTGTATAATGTTTTAACAGGTCATAAACTGCATTGAAAACTAAATAAAAACAATATTCTTTCAATAAATGTCTCAACGCTCCTCCTTTTCGACACGCTTCACATGAACCCGTTTTAAATATTTTAGGATTCGGGGTTACTTCTTGTAGAACACCTCTTCCATTGTCACTGAAACTTTTCCCTAGTGCCCGGGCCGTACACAGCTGAAGCTCTACACTAACTAGTGAAAGGGGAGGCAGGGAGGCGGTGATCTTCTGGTCCCCTTCTCTGACTTAGTGCCCCCAAGCTTTCTGAAAGGACGATGATCTTATTTTACTCTAATCTGGAGCTAAACCCTTTTTCGGCTAAAGTGAAAAGGGGCCCAACCTTTCTCTAATTTCTATTATTTCTTTTGAGATGTCTCAAAACTAGTCCTTTTTTGGCGTGTTCTGCTCGTCCCAACACAAAAAAGAACTCTATAAAAAATCTCACGAAAAGGACTCTATAGGAAACGAACGGTAAGTTTTTGCTCAGTACAAATATCCTCAGGGATCACCTTTATTCAGCTGTAGAGAAAAGGAACCACTTTTCGTATTATTTTATTTCAATTTCACTATTGAGATGAAGTAAAAGTTCATTTTTTGGCGCGCTCCGCGCGCCCCTTTACGGGTAACGGCTCTGTGAAAGTCATCTGAAGACTATACAGGAAACCACAGCATGTTTGTACTTCAGTAGGAATGTCTTAAGGGGGCCCCGTTATTCAGCTAAGGTTAAAAGTGTCCCATCCATTCTCTCATTTTCATTCAGTTTTTTTATTGAGAGGTCTAAAACGTTAAATTTTTCGGCGCGCTTCGCTCGCCCCATCATAGACGAGGGCTGAATTCACATTATATGAAAAGCCCCCTAGCTTTCTGAAAAGAACATCTGGGGCACCAAGGAGAGATCCCGTGAAGAACCTCTAATTTAAGTAATCCATTCTCCCTCCCCGCACCCTCTGCATTATCGATTCCGGCCGACTTTAATCATATGGAGTAAGGATATAATTGAAGAAAGTCAAATCGTGATATTTATGTTCTGTTAAGTGCCCATCTTATGTAATCTATAGTTGAAGATGAAATGCATCATTTGAATGACTACAATTTCGTAAACACCCAGGGGCTTCCGGGGCCTTCACCCCCTGGACCTCACCAGGGCCCTAAGGCGGGCCCCTGGACCCCACGCCGTTAGGGGGAGCGCTTCGCGCTCCAGTGGCCCCTTCGGCGCCGTTTGGTAGTCTGCCCGAATTTGCCCCCACTTTCAGAGATCAAATCCAGCCCCTGGTTGTCACTATACCTTCATGTTGCCCTCAATTTATTTTCAACCGTTCTGTGCAGTCGAAACCGTTAGGTAAGTAAATATGAAGATAAATACCCTAAATGTACGTAACCCCACCCCCCCCCCCCCCAAAAAAAAAACAAAGAAAAGAAAAAGAAAACAAAAAGAAAAAAATCGATATAACAGTTATGTAGAAACCAAGTATATTGAATAGACCTTCTCTCAAGTATAGCAATTTAATAAGACGTGTGGTTTAGCGTTTTGGTATGCTTCGATTTTGACCAAGGCAAAATGATATTGACGAAAACGATGCGTCCCAAAATCCATTCCGCAACCCTTTGTATTTAAAAAAAGAACCATCCAAGTAATCTACATAGTCTAAGTAGTCCACATAGTCTACCATAACCATATTATAGGGAAAGATTATAACTTGTATTGGCACATTTATTTAACATATTATTAAAACGTCGAGTCATTAAATACCCATTGTCGTATTAGTTTAAGTGTAATTTTTTGTCATATCTGTATCATTTCGGTGAAGCAGTACATCGATCCTTTCAATAGACCCATTAACGTTCCCGTCACTGGTTGGCATGGATCATGCGCAGGAACGTACGCGTGGACGTTCGATTTTGAGCGAGCGATTGGACACAGAATGAAGACGAATTAGATTCTACATTTTATCGTGACGAAATGTACGTGTACCGCATCAACTCTGTTGCCAAGCTGCCGTGACGATATTTGTTTGTAACCATGCATGAGTTTATCATTCCTTTACCACATTTTTGCGATTACGATGAAAGAAAACGAATTCAAAATAAAGAACGAAAAATTTCAGAGTTCCGAGATAAACCTAAAGGTTGCGTTAAAACCTGTCCTTTGCACAGTCCCATCTGACTTAAAGTAGACGTACATGGTATTCTCGGTAGAGAAGTACTGGTACGGTTGATCCAGTTCATCTAAAGTGCCGCACAACGGAACAGAAAGGTTGCGTGCTTCATTCATTTCTGAACCGTCAAATAACTGTTCCAAAGAGAAAAAAGACAATTATAGAAGTAACACTATGGAAACTTTAATATTCTCACCATTTTAGTAAATTTTTCATTCATTTCGCATTTCGCTTCTTGAGATATATTAGTAAATGTTGACACATTTTGAATAAATATTGAACTTGAAGCAAACAGATGCAGTTTTTCTATTTCTGTATTTTTCATCCCATTGATTTGACCTTGTAATTAATAAGGGACCCCATCCTATCTTTGCGGCACATAGACTTTTCAGAGTTTTATTGCTTGGGTTGCACTTACGGAATCAATGTACAAGCTTTTTTGTATGGAATTATTGTTAAATCTTTCTGAAAAACAAAACATGGTCGATCAACAATATGAACCCGCTTGATCATGCATGCTTGCTTCAAATTCACTTCTTGTAGACAATGTGTTAAAGTCAATTGCTAACTATCTTGAGAATTGAACACAGGAAATGAATTTAAATTTCAAACAATGCTGAAATTATTTTTCTCTTTTACTGTGTAATGTTATTACCTTTACTCTGTACACGGACAGACATTTTCAGTTCTGTTAAAATCTGTCGCTTGCTAATTACAAGATCAATCTGCTACTACAACCACTTATTATTATACACGACTTCCTAAAAAACGGAGGGCAAAAGAAATTCGCCTTTGCATTCTTGATTGCTGTGCTAACTCATAATCACAACTAGATAGGTTGTATTTCCAGGAAATACATAAAGAAATCCTTGAACCATGAATTGTGGGATAGTTCTGTTTTCGTTGAAAATGGCTAGTTTTATTAACAAATAAGTTTTGATATGGTAGAAGGGTACTTATTCCAAACATTTTGGTCAAATAACAATTGAAATTCGATGTATGCCAACAACCAAGTAACTACAGTTCCACCTCACCATTCCCCTTGTCTCATTGGTTCGAAGAGGGAGCTGGCCCTGGTCCGACCCTAGGGTTTTCAGGAGATCATTCCCTCTAACTCTGACTCCTAGACCTGACCCTTTCCCCTAACCCATACCCCTAACCTGGCAACAACCCTTATCCTAACCCTGATGAGTTGCCATGGGGACCAATGAGACCGGGAAACTCAAACCAGACTACATAGAGCAGATCCAAGTCGTTGCACAAGAGGCAGATCAACTCTGTAAACTTCACTTTTCCCATGGAGAGTCCGTAATCATTGAGGCACTGCAGAGCACTGAAGTCGTGGGCCGGAACATATGGGTCGCATAGCTAAATGCACTTCTAGATGTAGTCGGGAGAAATTAACAAGTTGGGGAAATCACCTAGAAGTCAGTAGTCTGATCGAGTTGTCCGACCAACAGGAGCTATAACCGACAACTGTTTTGCTATACGTGTTTAAATATGCTGTTACCTGTTTTCTATTAGCATAATTTTGCACTTAAAACCTCCTTATACAGCAAATATTTTCCAATGCGGTCCCCTTATACCCCTCCACTAGGATAGCAAATAAGCACACATGGCCAAAGTTTTGTCAAAACTCGGATATATTTTGATTGGCAACCGGCCGAAGTACAAAACAACCAGCAATTCCTGAAAAATCCCTCAGTTACATCATATAGTAGGCCTACCTTCATATTGGTGTTATTCCAAGAATGATTTCGCGTTAGTCAGTTTTGATAGGGGGATTTTTGGTGACCGGGTAGGTCCATGCCCATTTCAGTAAGGAAAATTCCGACCATTTGCCCCTTTTTAACTTCGTGCCAATACCATTGAGAGGGGGACGTGAGGGTGCACCAGAATGTAAGCGTTGCCAACCCTAATCCCTAACCTTACCCTACCAACGACAAAGCTAGTAACCCCAACTACCACACTGATCCCCAACCCCCATTAGTTGGGTAACCTTAGTTGGTGACTGAACTATATTCTGACACCCCTATGTTCCTATATTCTCTACGATTGAGTTGTCGGAACGTAGGTGTGTCGGAACAAAGTGTGTTGGAACGTAATGGATTTGTCGGAACATATAGGAATGTCGGAATTTAGGGGTGGCAGAATAAAGGGGTTATAACCAATTAGTTTAGTCTATAACATTCTACTGTCATTGTGCTTCGTGTTCAGCATAAACAATGGTGTACGGAAAATAAGAAAGTAGGCCACACCAGTTTCTAACCAATTGGTTAGAAACTGAGATGTAAAACATTATCTAACATGTACACTCAAATAGCAAGTAACCTTACTCAACACCATGCCAGCAATCGCCATTTAACAACGGCTAAATGCGTACCAACTAAAGCAGTGAGGCCTTAACGGGTTGCAAAGAGCATGTGCTTTGCGGGGGTAGCGAAATCGGGATATCAAATATGTTAAAGAGGCAAATCGGTAGGTTTCGATTAAAGTTTGTCTCAATTTAAATTGGTAAAGGCTATGTCAATTTAAATTGGTATGTCGATTTAAATTGGTATGTGTCGAATTAAAGTGTTATGTGTCGAATTTAATTGGTATATGTCAATTCCCCAAGATATGATACCTTTTGCTCGCCATAGGAGCTGGCTCCCCGATCTAACAAACCCACAAGCCTAAACCGAATACAGCACTACTTTACCGAGCAAACTTGCAGTTGAAGGGTAGTGTGTATGGCCTGTTCGTTTGAACTACGTACACGCCAGGTTATCCATTCCAATTATACTTAGTGGTACAGCAGGCCTACACTAATGTGCAGTAATAATTGTATGAGTATTTGACAAATTTGTTTGCAAAAAAGAAACATTTAAAAATAAATGGACAACATTTCCATTTCGAACAACACTGGTGGTGAATTTTTAGGAAAGAATTATTTGGAGAAGGTAAACTGAGTAAACTAAATTTAAAAAATATTTACAAATTCATCATCAGAGGCCACCGGCATGTCCATGCCCGAGCTGGCGTTACAATTTCCCTTTTTTATTCCTTTTATTTAGTTATTTCTTCACCTTCACCATTTACCTCTGTCCCCTCTCCTTTCACTTTTTTCTCCGACACTAGTTAGTTATTTGACCGATTAACTGATGTTTTGCAGACTCGATTCAGAAATGGGGTACCACAGACTACGTATACCTATATCTAATCCGCTAATACATTGAACCCGGGCTTGTTTTTATATCTAATATACCACCTAGTTGATGGTAGCATACATCCTTTAATTCTCCACTAACTCCACACTGAATCCAAAAGGTAAACTGGCCTCTAAAATCTTGTCGAAATTTTCGCTAGGTGTCAGCTACCATGCATTCATATGAAAGCTGACAAGTTAGTCATTAATAGTTTTGCAATTAACCATATCGTGACATCGATGACCTTGGTGACCTTTGTTTTCAGCTCAAATTTCAATCTCTTTTCCAAGTCTTGTTTTGCACTAAACGCTAAAGCCCATCATTTCCTTACAATTGTTTCACATGAGCGCATTTTTTCATCAATGATAACTTAATATAATTTCATAAAATAGTAACAAAAAGTGCTCCCTTTAGGGACTCTATCTGAAGGGCCACAAATTAAATGGCCGATTTGATAAACCTGGCAATCCGTATTATAGGTGATAACTTGCATCTCAACATTATAACTAAAAGTATCGATAAGCAATGGTACATAAGTTACCTGTACACTATCAAAGCCACAGTTTTGTTCATATTCAATGTCCATTGTTAGGAAAGTAAATTCAATTTGGTGATTAGACGGAGCCGTAATGGTGTTACCACAATCTTGATTCCGTGGGTAGTTGGCTGGGAAGCGAGGAGACGTGACAAATAAGTCTTCATCATTGTAGTTACCGCCACAATCCGGTCTTTGGGTAGGCTCTGCAATCGGATGATATTAACAATTTAACTATCTGACTATAGATTAACTTTGGAAGAACTTTGGGATGTTACACTGAATTTGCACTCAGCAATTAAGTGATCACTAGGTTTCAACCTTTTAAAAGATGACTGACAAAATTGTTAAATAACCATATTTCTTGTTAAGTCCACCTTTCAACATTTAGTTAGTGTATCAATCGTTTTCTTTTCTGCAAATCGATTTTCTCATATGTAATATTAGAAGCATAATGAGAGACACAATGGTTGCTTCGGCTAGACAGCGAAGCACGAAGACCATAACGTTACATTAAAGTAACATGTCAAGATGGAACAGTCAGACTAAACTGTTTAACTTACCAACGCCTACACCTTTAGATCTCTTTTCGTATACCGGTCACGCTTAGGACCAGAAAATCCTTAAAGGAAGGGTCTAAGGTCACATCAAGTTTTGACAGGCGGATATCTTAGACGGGTGCTCATTCCAACCATTGCGGTGAAATTTTTATTGAAATCTGGTGCGTAACGGAACATTTTGGCCCAAAACGATCACTGCTTTTTCACTGCTTGCTGAATCACGACAACCTTTTTGGTGGTTTTTACGCTTGACCGCACACACCAAGGCAGCTCCGTATTCCCCATTGTAATTAAATCGGGAGAGTCCATTTAAGAGCAGTATGAAAATTTCTACTTTTTGCCCAATTTTTAATGTAAAACGGTTTAGAGTATTCGTTTCTAGGCTCACTGCACAACACTGTACATCTTTAATAAAAAAAATCGTTTATATATTTGGAATCTCAATGCATCGCGCACATGATATTTTAAATATATATTTCAACCCCCTAATATTTTGCAATGGTACGTGCCAAATACCCACGCCTTAACTGCCATTCAGTGCATTTTGAGGAATCCTAAATTTCCCCCGATTTTTCCACTGTCAATCCAGTTTTTCGAATCAAGAAATTTACAATTTCATTAAGGACAAATTCCTCAATCTAATGACTTTTCTTAAGGAAAATGGTTAAGGCTAAAATGGGATGAGGGCAATGAAAATGTAAAGCACTTCTCTAGGTCTGTGCAAGCGAAACGGCGTCACTTTGAATGCCTGCCTGTGACGTCACAGGATCGTTGACCAATTTGGACAAAGAACAAAGCAACGGCCCGATTTCCAAACCAAGATTTTTTTATATTTTTGAAAAAGGCGTAATGTTCCCGTTAGTCAAAGTGGATGATACTTGAGCACGATGAAGATGAATATTCATACTTTTAGCACCCGCCTGAACTAGATTTTTAGGACCATCCTAACAAAAGTTAAGTGAATTTAAGTGGAGGAAAACCGTTCAAAAACGTGTTCTTTGACAGAATCTCCGTTCAAAAACATTGAGAGTTATATTTTTCTATGAAAATTGGCTTTCCCTTCCATCCATTGTATCGAGATAACAGTTACATGGATAGAAAGAAAACATTCTAAACTTTCAAAACCCGTTTGAACTAGGTTGGTACCTCCCGATTTGATCATTTGAGAGACCAAAATGTAACAATAACAACACCTGCGACACACAGTTAAGGAGACGACTCTGCTGGAATGATCACGATGTTCCGTTATGTGTGGTTCTCAAGATATGAGCAGGTAAAGTTGAAAAATTTTCAACGAAAAGGGAACTTGAAGCAAGCACATATGACATCGCATTTTCACATTAATCTGTTAATGAAGTCTTATGTTTGCTCTGAAGACCAGTTTTCTCCTCAATACCATACTATCTGATTATCAGAATGTGATTGCGTAAGTGGAGTGGAATGGAGTTCCTACCTCTATTAACTTCAAGCTCAACACAAAAGTCTAAAAAAAATCAAAAGGAAACAAAGCATTCCTTGTCAATGTGAGAAAGTGATATTACTGCTGCTGCCCTTAAGCTCACTTTGGAACACAAATCTAGTGATTTCGTTTTCTGATTTCTTGAGAAATACCCGTCCGATTTGAAAGGGAGCTCCGGCGCTGATCCAGAGGGGTCCCAGGGGTCCGGATCTTGGCCACCAAAAATTCTGAAAAGCCAATTGCTAAATTTTAAACATCTGTCATTACGAGGGCGGTTGTCCTTACAAGTCAGTTGAGTCTTCTCATCCAACCAAATGGACTATATAGCCTGCTCACCACCACAAAAGTGCTTAATATATTTTTTAGTTCCCAAAGCAAAAAGGGGAGAAATCTCTTTCAATTCACGGCTAAATTTTCCTCATTTCCTATCAATTTTCATTGCAGAAAATTAAGTCTTTGCATACGCTAGAGTGCACCAAATTGCATTCCAGGAGCTTTGAAAATGCCGATATTTTCAAGAGGGGAGGGGATATTTCCTCCCCTCCTACCCCTTCCCCAGGCCAGCGAAATCCCGGATAGGCCTCTGGAGTTGCACAACACTGTGTAGAGTTGGTCAATCTTTCACATATGAAAATTAAATAGGAAAATTAACTGTTCAACTCTAACTATTATCAAGTTTAGTGTCAATCAAAAAAAAAAAAAAAATGCGTAAACCTTCAAGTCACTCCCAATTGGGGCACTTTTGATTGACTTGAAACGTTTCGTTTCAGTTTAGTTTCTACAATTTCATAATTTCCTGAGCAACTGATAAAAGTAAAGCATCAAATATATCATCATAAAGGGGTGCACAGGCTTAGAAAGAAGATTAATTCTCACCTTCTGAAGGAGTGTTTACTGTTGTTTCAGGTGGATTTGCAGTTGCAGAGGTGGTCGGTGGTGGTAATGTGGAGGGTGGTGGATTGAGAGATTTAGCAGCATACGTTCCCAGAAATCCGGAACGAGTGACAGACGAATCGGACTCGAATACGAGAAAGATGGTATTGCTACTGCTAGTTACTGGATCCGGAAGGGATGTCCCGCACAATTCTGCAATAATTGGAAATGAATCATCACCCCCATCGTAGACCTGGACAATCCAAAGAAAGGAAAAGGGGTAATCATTTTGCTTACGGATCTTTAAATAGATAGAAATGTGTGCAGGGAGTCGTTCAAAAGTTAATTTTTGGGAAGTAGTGGTCAATTTTGGAAGTTCGTAACCCCCAGACAACCGGAAATGGTATTTCTTGCTTGTAAGTAGAACTGAAGCATCCCTTATTCGGTTATGCAATAAACCTTCCACTATACAATAAATTAAAAAAAAAAATCAGAAAATCATATCTACCGGCAGTGGCGGCGTCAAAATGTCAGAATGGGGGGGGGGGGGACAAACTAAGGGCAAAGGATAATGTTGGGGGCAAAAGCAAATATCTTTGGGAGCAGAGCGACACCGAGTCCCAATCGCCCGTTCTTGGGATTAGGAGTCCATTGGCGAAGACCCCATGAAGCCCTGGGGTTTTGAATCTCTCTTGGAGAAAATTATATCTCTTTAGAGGTAGTTACAAGTGGACGTTTTCCACCAGATGGAGAAATTCATCTCGAGCTCAAGCTCTCGAGACTACGCCGAAATGCGTGACTCTCAAGCTGAATGCTCACAATTATTGACAGCCCTTGGTAATTGCTGGATCATCATCGGCTAGGACAATACCTAAGTTGATCCAGTAAGTTTATATGTTTAGTTCAAAGGAATCTTGGAGAGGTCCGACAAAGTATCTTTAAATGTTTTTTTTTTACAGTGAAAACGAAAAGAATGTTACTTTAATACTGTAGTGCAAGGAGATGTTACAGGTGCAATAGTGTAATAGTGTAACATGTGAAGAACGGCCCCACCTGAGGCAAAGGTATGACGCAAGCTAATTACTTACCGTAACAGAGTCGAAACAACCTCCCAAAACAGACTGTTCCACATTGAAGTTAATCCATTCAATTTGCACTCCATTCCCTTCTGGCACATTAAATTGATACTCACATCGATCACCGTTAATGTAATCATCGGGATAATTAGGCGAATTGAATTGTGGGTTGTCGTCATCACATGTCCCAGGACAAGAACATTCCGCTGGATAAGAATGTAGAGCAAAGTACGTTAATGTGTATTATTTTCATAACTATCAATACTTCTTGTCAGATCTAGTGTTGAGCTTGACACTCAATATGTATTGGCTGAGGGGCGGTTCAGTGCTAGCAAGACTATGGCCGTAAAAATCCCCGAGATGGCTGGAAACACTTATGTACGGCACCCTTCACCTCTTGAGGCATTTGCCAATATTTTTGCTCCGGAGAGGGTACATTTATCCCCTGTTTTTTATAGGAAGATCTAAGTGCCCAAGCTCCGGTTTTGTTTTCAAAATTCCATATGGGTGTGTGTGTGTGTGTGAGGGGGGGGGGGGGTAGTCTGACCCTGCATTTTCACCTGATTTGAGGAAACTTTAAATAGAGCCTTTGTAATTTCGTTACAGATCCGCCATGCTGGAGGAAAACCACACTGAGTTGGCTACACAATTAATTATTAATTAATTAACTCATTCATTCATTCATTCATTCATTCATTCATTCATTCATTCATTCATTCATTCATTCATTCATTCATTCATTCATTCATTCATTCATTCATTCATTCATTCATTCATTCATTCTGTTTTAAACTATTCCTCATTTTAATCTAAGATGCATTCCATGATTTAATTACCTGCTAGTTGAATAAAGGCAACATTTGCACTAAATCCCTGACCGGTTTCCACATCGTCTGAGGTAAATTTTAGGTACATTGCATTGCCAGTTGACACGATGGATCCAGGATTAGTTCTACCGCAGTACGTTCCAATCTTGTACGATGTAACTGCTGAAGAGCTGTCGTAAACCTGATAACGATGCAACCAACAGAATTAAAGGTCAGAAGTAGTCGCCAAAACGTATTTCAAAACGACATTTAAATCCAACAAATTTCCTCCTATTTTCTTCCATGAATCTTTCATGATATTTAAGTTTATATATATTGGCTAATTCAAGCAGTTTGACCATGTGAATTTCACAACTAAGTGAGAAGATTATTGTTACATATTTGTAGGCTGTTTCTATACAAGACAATTATTTCAGGAACTAAACCGTTCGTGTTATGTACATGGGTCTGTGAACGCAGTACATAGAATATACTTCCGATTCTCGGACTTTTGGCTAAAATCCTATCTGTTATTTTCAGCCAGTTTATAATAGAGCCATGCATAACAGACCAATTATAATGTAAATGGTCGGAAGGCCCTGAGGTTCGTCAAGTGTTGTCCTTAAGTGGACGTATAGCTTCTTTGGGAAGCAGTTAAAGTTTGGTTTTGCCGAACGACACTGGGTCGGGAGGACTTAAGAAAAAGCATAGAAAATACTTAATTTTCTAAAAAAGATTATGCGGATGCTTTACAAATACTTTTTGTTAATGCACCATAATAAATGTAAATTAAACGATTATGAAGTGCTTTTTATAATGATTATGAAGATTCGACAGAGTGTAAAATAATTCTTCTCTTAAGTCGATTAGCAGATATTTCGTAAAAATTCTAGTTTTTGATAAAGGTACGTCACCCAAATGCACATAACGATTAATTGAAAATGAAAAAAAAAAAATAATTAAAAAAAAACTTCACATAAATTTCGAGAGCCAAATGCTAAATGATAGGATAGTCTAGTACTTCCAGTTCTTATTCAAATTGAAGTGTATACATTTTTGCTTTCGTGTACATGTCTGCACAGTCTGTACATTAGTGAGGTTATACAGTCTTTATGTAAGTTAGAGAAAAACACTGCGTTTAAATTTCAATACAATATAGAAAAAAAGAACATTGATTATTCATCATCCAGCGATTCAATCTCATCAACATCAGCCACACCCACTTCTCCTAAAATGTCATAAGAAGATTTCTTCTTGGACATTTAAAGGGGAATTGTTGGGAGATACTATACATAAGACTCGTTCTGATGGTCCCTAAAATCGACTTGCTTCTTTCCAGGTATTCATGTTTACTGATGCGTTTAGACTTACGCGTATTTCTATCCGTTTACTCCCGCTGAGTGTTATTTTCTTCTTGAATTGTTATGTATTGTGATATGCAGCCCACTGCTAAAACACATATATTCGATTGTGGGTATTTATTGACTTTTTGAAAACAATTCTTGCATTGTTTGAGCAATTTCACGCAATACCATGTAAATATTAGTCATACAGCCAATCTTTAAGCACGATGGTAAATATTGTAAAATAAGGAAATTCAAAATTCAACACAGACATGGAGGATAAAAAAAAATGTTATAAGAAGAGTTAAGGTGGGTGCATCTTTCGCCGAGTTGGAGTGAACAAATTATTTTAAAGCAATAGGCCTAAATAACTGAATTTCTATCCGCGAGAAACTTATTCCTCCAAAGGCAGATGCTGTACAGCCTTATTCTGACCAATTCATAATTTTATTCCCATAAATATTGGTTTGAGAAACAAATATTTGTTCTGTCAAATGAAAGCAATATTTTCCTTTTAAACGGCAGTCAGGGCGTGTCTTATAATTTCTCTACAACTTTGAATTATGCACCACGTTTGTACATTGGTTTAAATCTAAGAATAAATGATCCGAGATCACGGTCTAGCGTCGTGATTGGTTAGAGTGTAGTAGAAGCTGTCTAGACTTGCGTCTGTGTGGAATTTTGTTACCCGAACAGTATTCAGAAACTTCATTTAACAGTGATCAAAACAAAATTAACGTTTTTTCTGCCTTGACGACCTCATCAATGTTTCTCTGTTCTGGTAGACATTTGTTTCAGAAGGCAAAACAAGATGCTGGAACAAAAATGTGAAATATTATGTGCCAAATTCTGATTGTATCTTTGAAGAAAGGAAAAAACAGTTTTATTTTGTTCTTATCCCTCCTCGACCTTTGTCAGGTATTAACTTGAGTAGACTCATAAAAGACTAATAAAAGCACTCTTCCAGAGAACTTCATTCAAAATTTTACAAACTCGGTGCCATAATTGTCCCAACATTGCTTAAAATTTTCGTATATTCAGCGATTGCGTACCTCTAAAGCGTCATATTGGCATGTGCTTCCGTCCTCTATGTCAAAAGTGTCAAAGGTCAATGAGATGACGTAGTCTTGGCCAGCAGTTATCTGATATTCACATTCTTCGTTGTTTCCATAATTGTTAGGGTAATTTGGAGATGTTATTATACTCCCGTCTTCCATGATGGTTTCGCTACATGCTGAAGTATGTAAATAGCTTGTAATTAAAATGACACCGGTGTGATGTTATTTAAGTGAAACATTTCTTACAAGTTACTTTTTCAAATGCTGAGAATGTAATTTTGATAACACTGTCCCATATATCGACGGTTAGGCTATAGATCACATACCCTGGCAAAATGGTAATAAGTATGATCTAGAGTGCAAGTTTATATTATTTGTCATTGTATGGGGTGATAATTGTTTTTGAATTTATCAAAACCAGGATCCTTTTGAACAATGCTTGTTTCTCTCTACAGAAATTGATTACATCTATAAAGATTCAGATCAAAGAAGGAGTTGTCTCCCGGGTGGAAGAATTGCATTTTCATTGTAAAGATTAAAGGGACAATCCTCTCACCCCAAACTACACTTCTAGTATAGGGTAACAGAAACTCTCAATTGGCTCAACTTTTTGATTGACTGCTAATTCAAAAAATGCAGAGTACCAAAACTTATATTACACAGCACGAACTGTTCTGCGAGTGTTTGATTATACACATTGAGCTTTCTACATTCCCCCTGGAGCAATAAAATTAGATTGTGTCTGGATGATGGTGAATTTTAGACAATTGTGGGAGGGGCTTTATTAAGAAGGTTAGGAGAATTGGTACTGTTTGGGATGAGGAAATTGAGTCTTTAAACTAACGGAATGGTTCAAGGGCAGGTTGTATAAAAAGAATTTAAAATACAGCTTCGGGTTCTTATTAACGAAATCAAATAAGGATGGATGCATTAGAAAAATGGACATGGAATTTTCAATCATCAAACTTTATATAAAATACCAAATAGTGGGGCTGAAATTTTTCTTTTCCGTTCACGTTTCTACTTTGATCTCCAAAATTTGTCAAATTGGGGTTTTCACTATTTTTTAAATAAAAAAAATTTGGCACAATTCAGGAAAAATCTTTACAAAAAAAAAACAAGAAAAATTTCTCTGTACAAAACTAGACCATTGATGGGCTCACCCTGCCAATCACTTTTTTAGAATGAAATTAGAGATCTAAATTTGGTTTGAAACTTTTCAAAAATAGCCATTTATCGCTCCTTCAAAATTGACCTTAATCCCCCTTTTCACCCATTGGAAACTAATCTAGAAATCAGAAGTTGGGATGGCCAAACAAAAACGTTTGTACTTATCTTTAATTGACATACAGGGCTGGTGCATACATATGTTATAAACATGCAAAGTAGAGCAGTGTTTCATGTTCCAAACATGTTCCAAACCGAGGACACGAGAAGACAAAATTTCAACAGGTATTTATCAAATATACGGCACTTCTATATTTACTTGGCAGAGAAACAATCAAATATGCTTTCTGGTTAAATGAAAGACTGGAGGCCCATACCTTCAGCATGGGGAGGAACATTTGGTCCATCTCCTTCTCCGATGTAAAGAACTCTATCAGGTGAATCGAAGCCAGCATTCTTCACGGTTTCCATCACAGCCCTGGATTCCAAACGGAGTTTTACTTGTTCAGGAGTCAAGGTATTGTTTTGTGAAAGCAGAATGGCAGCAGCTCCTGAAATAGCATAAGATTATATTTTTTTGCTTGTTTTGTTATAGAATATGTAAGGAGAACCAAGAACGTACGAAGACCTCCAACTGTCCAACATGATAGACGAAAGCGCCTCAAAGTAGGAAGAGATCCTCAAGACTGAAAGTTTAGAGTTCTTTATAGGACACTCTTGAACCGAGATATAAAACGTTGAAATTTATACACTCAAAATTAAAATTGCGCAATAATTGGTGATGTCGTTTTGTACTCAAATTACAATCTTTTTATTTCTTTGTTTTTCTTAAAGTTACTAACGGCACCTTTTACCAAGGTGTGATAACACTCTTACTCTTATAGGGTGGTGTAATTAATTCAGCCATCTCTGGCTTAATTAATTACATCTTTAAAGGGAAACAAAGCAGGTTATGTGAGTTGTACAAGAAAGTCACAAATTATTGTGCAATAGAATTACTTGTTTTAAGTTAATAAATTTCAAAATTTTATGTCTTGGCTTAAGGATGTCCTATGAAGATGAAAGTTGAACTCTTGGAATTCATTTGTTATGCTGTTTCATAAATATATTTTAAAATGTTTTGATTTGAGGTATGTGCACTTTAATATTTATTTCACCTGTACAGTAAATGCCATTTTTCTCCCTTTTGCTAAAATACAAGAGTTTTTTATTACATTACCTGCACACGAGATCATAGTTTGAATAATCTTTTATTCAATATATCATTCTATTCGGACAAAACACTTGACCGTGGAATAATATCACTACGGTCTCGTTTTAAGACTCTTAAAAGAGATTTGGTCGGCAGTGCAACTAAGTTAAATTACACGTACAAACTGCTTAGCTCTGCTAATTTTCCGTTTAAAGCTAGGATTTTATTACAACAGCTAAAAGTATTTTATTTAAAATATGTAGGAATGCATTTTTAACTTTCTCTCGAAACTCTAGCAAAGACCGTCGGGACGCCGTAACCAGACTTTTTACCCAGGGATGAGTTCCGCTACAGGAGGACAGCAATGCTTCAACAGACCAACGTCAAGGTCCAGACAGACCAGTGAACAATTGGACACGATACGTTTTTGTGTGGCTGTCTTTCATATAAATGATCCCTCCTTCAGGCTGACATTCCTTAAAATTTTTTACTAAAAAATATCAAAACAATTTTGTTCAAAAAATAGGAAGCTCATGAAAATGGGTACTCTTACTCGATATCATTGAGGTCTTCAACTCAATTCGTGTAAAATTTTGCAAAATTCAGTTTTTCGGTGTTAAAATGTAACTTTCAAATGCCATACCTGCTACGAAAGGCGTCGCCACACTACATCCACTTAAAGTGTTCGTAGCTTCTGTATCTCCTATCCACACACTTTTAATGCCGACACCAGGGGCAAACAAGTCAACACAAGAACCGTAATTCGCAAAAGTAGTGGCTCGTGTGTCCTTGTCATCCATTGCCGATACTGTTATACACTGAAAGTAAAACAAAAGAAGGTTGTACCTGAATATGCAGGAGGACCCTCGAATCCTGGGAGTTTACTCAGAAAAGGAAAGAAAAGAAAACAAGGAACAATGAAAGAAAGAAAGATAAAGGAAAAACGCATATTTGTTACTTGTAAACGGGCGAGTGAAGCTATTTTGTTGGTTTTCTCAACTCTGGCTTGCATACCTCTCCCAGTACTTACACCTCTTTGTAACGGGACAGTGTCATGGAGTTAAAATATCATGGAAAATGATGCACGCAAAAGATAAATGACGTGTTCCTATACATCTTAATTACACTGTCATGTCCTGTACAGCTGCATAGTTCGTGCAGACCATACTCCAGTCAAAACCCCTCGCAGGGTTTGATTGGTTAAGATTACGTGAAACGCTTATTTCATGCACATTTGGTAAATTTAGCTTTGAGCTGTTACAACATTTCAGCGGTGACATACTCATCATGGTTACGGATACTAGGATATCTGGATATATTCTAGGAATAATGTCGGGATCAAGGTTTTATTTTTTTTTTTTGCTTTTCTGCACTTCAGTTGTTAACGACCGACTCATGTCGGCATACTTGTGCCATCCAAATTTTCGAGGACCTTCTTTATTCTTGTTTGCTTTGACAACCATTTTCTGGTGGTTGAGGTTTTGATGCCCAGTGTTTCTCTACAAAATTTAAACTTTTCCATCTTCCTCGAACCAGATACCGCGTTTTTGGTCTAACGGTAGAGCATCCGCCGCTCACACGGAAGGCCCCGGTTCGAGTCATACCAAAGACTTTAAAAAAGGAACCTACTGCCGTTGTGAGTGATGCTCCGCATAAGCAATGGAGTAGGGAAAACAAACCAGTGAGCCACAACTGGAAAAAAGGCAGTGGCCGGCTCCACGTGAACCAATAGTTTGGAAACTGGCCCGTAAAACTCCATCTAACTAACTGACCTCCTCTCGAACCCGTAAATGTCCCGACTGAGTGATTTCCCCCAGCCCCTCCCCTCCTAAAATATGCTACTGAAATTTCTCAAATTTAGGTAAAATAAGTCAAATTCGAACTGATATACAAATGATCATGTTTTTGGTTCATTCCCCCCGGGGACCCCATCAATTAGCGTTGAGGAATTATTTTCTATACCTACCTAGTGCCGTGTTTTCGCAATTTATCCCAGAATTAGATTGGTAGAGTCATGGCCTACTTGCCCCTCTAGTTATACGCCAATATTGATAGAAGACAAATTCTCATTACTCGAAAATACATATAGCTTTGTTTTACCTTTGAGAAAAAAGAGACCGATTTCGCTTATTCACGAGGAGAAGACAAAGGCATTTGCGAGACCGACAAGTCGTAACTTGTTTGGGAGAGCTGTAAATGTGTGGGATGGCAACGCTTTAACATTCAGCGATCAAATGCGGATGAATGGTTTTTGGTGTACTGTAAAATGAAAGCAAGGAAGCTTATAATTGCTGAAAAATGTATTCGCATCGATAAGCTTAACTTTCTCAAGCCTTGTTTGAACAACAACCCTGGAAAAATTATTAGGACATTTCAGGACCTACCTCATGTTTCCGGAGGTTTTCCCCTTTTATCCTCGGAAACAAGATTGAGGTGGGAGCGGGCACGTGTCCCGGCAGTGGCGTAGCTAGTACTTTTTCCAGGGAGGCGGGGCAAAGGTATGAAATTTCCCCCAAATTTTCCCGGTCAATGTGTATGTTTTTCATATAAAAAAATGCAAATTTACAAGTATAACAACATTACAATGTCATTATGTAAGTGCGGGGGCTAAAGCCCCCATAGCCCCTCCCCGTCTCCGTGGTCCCTGTATTCCTGTATTACCTGCATTTTTAATCTTAAAGTATAACATAGAGCAATCGGAAATAACAGCTCTTAGTATATTGTTTTGGTCAACAATACTGGTTTATTTGTATGTACTAACGCAGTGGCGTACCCAGGATTTTTCTGAAGGGGGAAGGCATGGAGTATGGTCTAAGAGGAGGGGTGTCCAGAAATTTTTTGACTTTTAAGTAGCCTGGATGCAAAATGGTGCAAGATTTGCGACTTTGAGAGGAACAGTGTAAAAAGTTGAATCGTTGTGGTTCATGAGGATAAAACTGAAACTTTTGTGTCTTTACATGCGTTCTTATGCCATTTATGTTACCTTACGAAGTAAAACTTGTCATTCAATTTGCACACTTTTAGGAGTCAAAATAAAAGAGCATTGATCGGTATAGGATTTGCGGCATTTCTTGGCCACAAAACGTTATTTTTTCATAAAGATTATCTAAGCGGAGCGCCACCATTGGTTGGCGCGGAACGTAGAGAAAATTTCGAAAAATCAGACCCCTCAGATGGCCGGAAATAGCATTTTAGACTTATGCGAAGAATCTACCAAGTCACTACCTTCTTTTGTCGTTTGGAAATAAAACCCTTCCTTCAAAATATGTTCGCAAACTGAAAAGTGATCAGAGATTTAAGGGGAAATCTGACCCAAAAATGTAATTTTTCCCAAAAGAATGAGCGAAACGCCACCATTGGTTGGCGCGGAGCGTAAAAAAAATTCGAAAAAATCAGACCCCTTAGATGGTCAAAAATAGCGTATTAATGCTTGTAAAGGGAACCTAAACAGGTAGTCTTTATTTTTATTGGTGCCACCAGTGGAATACAGAGTCTACCTATTGAAGTAAAAATTGGAACTTGACAAAATTTGCCTATTTGTAGGAATTAAAATATTGGCATCACTGAGGGACGTACTTGCAGAGACAACCCTTCTCCTTTGAAAATTTTTGAAAAAATGGGTGTCCTTATATACAACCTGGTGCCACACATGCTATCTTTTGAAGAAAAATCTGTGTTATATATAACTACTTATTTTTAAGAACAAAGAAAAGGTGGCATCTGTGAGGGGGGCATGGCCCAATGGACCGGGAAAGATTTGGGGGAGATTTCATACCTTTGCCCCCCCCCCCCCGGAAAAAGTCCTAGCTACGCCACTGAATGAAAGGCAGATCCCAATGCTTCTACTTTCTTCGCGCAGTCGTACAAGCGCTAACCGAACAAGCACCACACCTAACATAAACACATGTGTTCTTGCGCATGCTCTATGCCAACCAATACCAACTAATGCCAACCAGTGACATTAGCGTGATAAACCCAATTGCTACTTCTAAAATCATGATACCAAACTGGTAAAATAAAAAAAAAATGTTGTTTAATTTGTTGTTTTTTAACGTGACGTTTTGCATATGATGTTCAATTGAGATTTTTTTTATTATTTTTTTTTTGAACCAACCTTTGCAGATTCACCTGGAGAATATAAACACGCGTCACTGGCATCGTTTCCAGCTGAACCAACTACCGTAATACCTGTAGGAAGACAGGGAAATCTATAATCTAATTCTAAGAAAGTGGACTTGTTATAGACAAATCCAAAGAGCTATTGAAGTGGCCATAAATCAGCCGTAAATCGTCTGCATTTCGTTGCATATATATATATTTATATATATAAAGAATAAATCAAACTGAAAATCTGCCCCGACGAAAAATTGACCGTCTCCACTGGGACTCGAACCCAGACCTTCTGCTCTACGTGCAGACGCCTTACCAGTTTGGCTATGAAGCCAGTCCTGGCTGTTCGCGTTTCCAGAAAGGAGTCAATGATTCGTCGAGAGGGCGCTACACAGAGTTGTATATATATACATACATACATACATACATACATACATATATATATATATATGTGTGTGTGTGTGTGTGTGTGTATGTATTTTCCTGTAAATATAATCCATGATACAGGCAAGCAAAGATAAAAAGAAACTGATGGACCCTAGTTATGCCTGAGTAAATCAGACCATCCCTTGAATGTTCGGATTCCTGTTTATCGATAATAGCTTTATTCATTTGCCAAACTTGCAACAGAAGTCATGCACCTTACGTTAGCGCCTTTCAATAAAGTATAATGGATCAATGGGTCAATGATCATGCGAAGATGTGTTAGTGTTGCGCGTGCACATCCTCACCTAACTGTAACAATAGACCTTATTATGCATAGGAATTAGATTAAATAAAACGATCCACCAACCCGATGTACAGAGCAAAAAGTACACCCTCCTTTTTTTAAGGCAAAACAAACCGATACAGACACGTGCAGACAGCTGGTTTGTCATATAGTCGAATGCGCGCATAGTCTGCTACACATGCAGGACGAATTCTTATGCGTGCGTCCGCGTGTTCCATTATTTTGCACCGAAGGGTGACGTCAGTGTGTCGTTTGTTGTACAATGAACGCTTGAATGGCAAAATGGAAAGACGCCCAACTCAGCGACGTCGACGCATGACACAAGTACAAAGTATCCCTTATAAATTTCACCTCCATAGCCAGAAATGAGGAAGATCATCGAGAACCATATAATAGATAACAAAGTAAAGATTTCGAAAGTAAATAACTGAACATACCTGCCTCAACCAAATCGGAAATGGCTTGATTTAGGGCTTCCGACCTGTCTCCACTGAAAGAAGCTGATACAACAGCTGGCATTTCGGCGGAACTTATTATCCATTCGAAACCTACAAATGTAGAAAGTATCATTATTCAAAATGTCCTTACATACCGCTATTTCCTAGAAAGATGTTGGTTACTACTAATGTGAATTCTTTTTTAATAAGATTGACAAAGGGCGGGACAATAGTATCAGATACAAGATGTTTGAGTGTCAATCTGTCGCAATCAAAGAAAAAAATGTTGAAACATTAAAATTAAGAATACCTAGGGTAAAACAAGCTGAAAACTAGGCCTATATTTTCATTAGTAACATTCTGCTGCGATTCTAGGTCCGATGAAACATCCTAAATAAGAGATTTAAGCTTAAACCATATTTAAAAATCGTGCAACTACCCTTACAGAGACCAAATACGCGAAACAAAACTGTAAACCCAAGTTTAACATTACAACTGCCTTACAGCTACTGGAACTGAACCTTTGTTTAAAAAAAAAATGAACCTTGAAGACTATGGACCTAGCTTACTTTGTTGCATGACCGATTTGCGCAGTTTCATGCTGAGGAACACCTAGTACAGCCAATCAACTGAGTTTCATAGTAATGCATGTGGCTGATATTTCGTTCTTCGAGTCTGGGTCATAATCAAAGAGTTTTCGTTAACAAGAACGGGTCCTTTAGCCACTAAGAAAGCTAAACAAGTTTAAAACAACCGATCCTCCCAAATTACTTTTTCTGAATGCTCGGTTTGTTCAGACCCCCTTTCAGGCTTCAAGCCTGGGGTATAACTGATCAGGCAATATGCCCTACAGTCTGCTACGCAGGCAAAAGTCCTCTCGACTACCTGGCGAAAGGCCGTTCGGCGAAACCAAACAATACTCCGTAAGGTGTTCTGCTTCCCAACGAAGCTACATCCACTGAAAAACAACACTTCACTGACCAACCTCACGGCGATTAGACAATTTACATCATTGATCAGTCATGTATGACTCCACTCTAGACTGGATTAAGGCTGCTGGTTACAGGTTTCTTTCGGAAATACCTCCACAAGTTTGACAAAAATCCAAATTGACAAGCAGGGACCGAGGAGACGCGGGGCTAGGGGGGGGGGGGGGCTTTGGACCCGCACTTTTTTGCTGTGGCATTTTGGGCAGCCTTAAACTGCATTTATTTTATTGGACATATTGGGCTGCTTCGATGATTAGCCCCCGCACTTCAAAACTGGCCCCGCGGCCTCTGACAAGTTGAATGATTCTCTCTATTTACACTTGTTGTCCTATTGGCACGTTCTCTAGCGATGTTTATGAATGTTTTTTAAAAACTTTTGGTCTTACTTATTGGAAATATGTTAAATGTGAGTGAAATAAGTGTTATACCGCTTACAATGTTTAGAGTGTAGCTGGTTATGCACTCTAAAAAATATTTAAACGATTTTGTTTAAAAATTAGGATACTCACGAAAATGAGTATTTCTACTCGAAATAAGTGAGTACTTCAACTCAATTTGTGTAAAATTTTGCACAAATTCAGCAATTTGTGTAAACTTTTGCACAAATTCAGTTGAAGTACTCACTTATTTCGAGTAGAAATACTCATCTTCGTGAGTATCCTAATTTTTAAACAAAATCGTTTAAATATTTTTAAGAGTGTGTCGAAAACACCTGTTTTGCTCATTAGAAGCATGTTAAGCCCACGTAGCAAAACTACACTGTAAAAAATGTCTGTACATTTACAGAAAAGAAAATAAAGAAAAACAAAAGAATACATAAAGAGTGCTGTCAACTCATTGACAGCACTTTTTATTTATCCCTTTTGTTCTTCTTTATTTTTTCTTCTGTAATTGTACAAAAATTCTGTAACATTAAAGACATTTTTTACAGTGTACTTTAAAATAGGCTATATTTCATAAGTTGCAACGGTTTCGTCAAATTTGAAAGGTGCCATCATTCAAAAAATTGTGATGGAAGTGTCGAAAAAGTGTTTGTAGCTATACAGCTTTGTTTAGCCCTGTTACATTACTGCTACGTAATTTACGACATTTATTTAACCCCACAGGACAGGGCAAACGTACACTATCAATAAAACTGTCATTTGGTTATTGGAATGGAAATAATGCAAACAAATGAAAATATAAGGGGTAGCTTATTCCTCTATATGTACATTTTCTTTCGCATGTGCAGTTTCTGTTTATGGTAACGTAGGTGAAGGGATAGTAAAATGTAATGAAATTGTCAAAATTGAATATTGCGTTCCAAATGTCATTATGTTTAATATTTCTACTGCGCACGATCACTTCCATCCAGTATGCCAAATTGAAACGTGATGACGTCACGTGCATAACCTCTATAGCCTCCATCTACAAACCATAAAAAACACATCTTTTACACTTACTTGTGAACTTATATGTTTCCCCCTTCTTCCTCCCAAAATGAAAAGGCCGTGGTCTGCTAGACTTGAGCCATTTGGTGGGAAACTGGATCGTAAAACTCTATCTCACTAACTCCCAAAGTAAACTATGTTACAACTATTACGTACACTCTAAAAACTGAAGTTCTATTTTGATAGCACTTTCTGGGTGCTGAATTTAATTAGCACCAAAAGCGCTGTTTCAGCACTGTTATGGTGCTAATTATACAGCACTTTCTGGGTGCTGAATTTGATTAGCACAAAAGAGCTGTTTCAGCACTTTATAGTGCTAATTATACAGCACTTTCATAGTGCTGTCATAACAGGAAAGTGGGCGGAGATAATTTAGATGACAAAATGTTCAAAAACACTCAATTTCTAGCAGAATTTCTGTATCTTTGGTTTTGACTTTTTCAGGCATTTGTCAACTAGCATAACACAGTGCTAACACGCATTCATAATTATTTGAATTGGTTTATTTCATGCTTTTAACGCTGTAAACAAATGTTACAGTGTATTCCAAATTGGGAGTTTTGCAAATAAAGACTTCTAGGTTAATTTACATGTCATTACTCTTAAAGATTTAAAAACAACACTTTAAGATTTCTTGACAGCTCTTGCAAGTGTTGTTTACTGCTGCACTTCCGAGGTGCTGTCTCTAATGCACCCAAAGAAGTGCTATAGTAGCACCAACGGTGCAGTCCCTATTAGGGCTCTTATAAGGGCTAAGAAAACTTCTTTAGCACCGCCTTTGGTGCTATCTGGTAGCACTTATGGTGCAGTTAAAAGTAGCTCTTGCAAGTGCTCAAGTCAAAGTGTTAAAGAATTTTAGCACTTAAAGAGTGCTGTCGTTTGCACCAATGGTGCAGTCCCTATTAGGGCTCTTGGAAAGTGCAGAAAAACTGCTCTTTAAGTGCTGTTTTTAGCACTTCTTTTTTTACAGTGTATGTAGAGGAAGTTTGTGGATGATAAGGCTAGGTTCAATGGAGCTCAGTTTCCAACCAATTTGGTTCAAATCGAGCCGGCCACGGCATTTTTGTTACTTGTTTAAGTCATTACTCAGGTAGCGTAGTGCAGTCTAAAAGAAAAATGACATTCGTGTTCGAAAGTTTACCTGCTCACAAAAGGACTAAAGAATTGAAACTTTTACAAAATTACCAGCCCCTTCGGGAATGATCAACTAAACAGTTGATATCAATGCATTATTTCAGATGGTAACTGTTAACAAATATTGGGGGCTCTATACTTCCAACATGTTTCTCCTGCCTTCTTGAATCGATTTCAGATAAATAAAAGTTAGTAGGAAAATATCAATATCATAATTGTGCCAGCAAGATTACCAAAGTGTAGCGCCACCATCATTTGGCGAAAGAAGCCTGACGGGAAACGTATTCACAACCCCTACCCAGATGCTGGGAAACGGCACTTTGCGAGTGTTTTAATCTTCATGTTCCCAGTCGTAAAATGTAGATATATTGTTTATTTCTTATCACCACTATACCTCAAAATTTCCCCCGCCATTTCTCACCACTTCTTAAAACCGCACTTTGCAAATATGAGGGGAGGGGGACTTTAGCCCCCACTTTTGTCAATGGGAGACAGAGGTCCCTGTTTTCAAGGAGTACATACCAGCTAAAATCTCGGATGTATAGCCGTCTCCATTGCAGTTTAGTACTCGAACTCCTTTCAAAGAAGCGCCCTTTGCGACACCATACGTTGCACCCCCCACAACACCTGCACAAAACGACCCATGTCCGTTGCAGTCTCGTCCCTTAAATAAAAAAGAAAAGGTTAAAAAGGAACTTCGAATCAATGTAATTAAACTAAACCTATGTGTTTTTATCCAACCAAAAGGTGAAAATGCGAAAATTCACTAGTTTACATACATTTCCGATGTATAATGAGACAATGAACAATGTTAAAAGTTTTTGCCAAAATGTTAAGAGGTCAAGAGCAGTCACCCTAATATTATTTTGAAAAAAAACTTCTAAATTTTGCTATTTTTCTGTCATTTTCTTCAAAGAAGCTTTCGGGATATTTTAAGGCTTAAAAATTCAACATTCAAGATTAACCAAGCTTTTTCTACTTGTAAATTTTACAATTCAGTGGAAAACACATTGTCACATGATTGTCAAGAGCCATTCACAAGTTAGTCTGTTAGTATAGACTACTATCCTTGTTCAAATTGGGGGTGACTGCATTTGCCTTTTAAGGTCACTTGAACCACATATACCCTGTCATTAAGTGTACTTGCGTTGGCCCAAACTGTTACAGGGCTCTAACAAAAAAAAAAAAAAAAAAAGACTGGTTGTTTCTATACTCCAGAAGTAGAAAAAAGTGCAATATCACTCGTTAGAGGAATGAGAGTTACACAGTTCACTCCAAAAGAGCGAAAATTCACTCCAAGAAGAATGAAATTCACTTAAAAAGAGAACAGTTTCACTCTAGCTTGAGTGTCTGCAGGGAACACTCTTAAAGGTCAAGAGCAGTCGTCCCAAATTATTTTGGAAGCAACTTAACAGCAAATTTTTCAATTTTCTTCTAATTTCTGTTAAAAGTGGGCCTATTTTTAAAAATATAAAAGGACTTCATTATTGCATATTCAAGGTTAACCAAACAGTTACTCCTACTATATCTAATATTTGAAGAGAAAAAAAAAAACCTGTCACATGACTCTCAAGAGCCAATCATGAAACAGAACATTTACTCCTACTATACTTCTAGGTGGGGTGACTGCTCTTGGCCTTATAAAAGCGCAACCCCTGCAGAAACTCGTGAAAGGGTGAATTATTAGTCTTCTTAGAGTGAGTTTCACTCTTTTTGGAATGGAGTGAATTCACAATTTCGAATTTACAATTGCATTACTCTTGAGTCATTCACTATTTGCTTTTCAGATTGTAGTTCTATAATTTAAAGAAAATTTGATCTGAGAAAAAATCTTACGTCTTCTCCGAAAGGATCGAAGTCGGTAGCCTCAGCCCTTCCTTCGAAGTCATTATGCTCTGCATATATACCCGAGTCCATAATGTACACGTTCACACCACTCCCGGTCCCTGCAGGAAAAATAATACTCAAGACCGTTATTTGCATGAGTAAATATCAAGAGAGGGGTAACTTACAGGCATGGTGTTTAGAAATTTCCGGCATGGACTGACGTGACCCTGTTAAGAGATCCCCCTAGTAAGGCCACTCGAAGTAAATACGTTGAAACACTGCAGGGACTTAGGCAATTTTTATCGTTAATTTTAGTTTTGAAGAATTGCGCCCGGCGGTTTTAAGCGCAAAGTATTTGCTTCTATCATTTGCACTGAAATTATGACATGGTGTGTTCGTTCTCTTAAGGATCTATGTAACAACTGAAAAATGTGATGTTGTATGATTCGCAAAGACGAAACTCGAAAAGATCGAAAAGATCTTATCATTTTAAAAGAAGATCGCATTAAATTTTGATACGTTGGAGAGGTACACTTTTTCGAAGCGTTTCGGCGAAATTATAGTATTAAAGTCTGATCCTCAAGACAAGAGCAGGTAAAGCTGTCACATTTTCAGCAAAACGTAAACTTAAGGCACGCACATATGGCGTCATATTTATTCCTCACATTAATGGGCAGTTTTGTTTTTTCTGTAATTTTTACAACCAATGCCCTCCCCCAAAACCCCATATTATCAGAACGTCAATACAACAGTCTGCAAGAAAAAAAACCTTGTGATGTAACCTTTACTTTCATCAAGATCACTTTGGAACACAAATCTGTTGACTCGATTCACCGATATCTTAAAAAATACATGCCCGATTTGAATGGAAGTTTCTCCACACTGTGTAGATTTGGTTCGTTATTCGTATGATTTTTCGTATGAAATTTCTGCTTCAACTGAGTCCCTTTCCAGTAGCTTAATAGTTTTCAAATCTTTTACTCACTCATGTCCATTATGCCCTTCTGGCATGAAGGGTGTTGGTCTTAAAAGTAAAATTTTCTCACCCCAACAATTCCAATTATCCTAGCCTTAAAGGCAGCCATTCGTCACCCTAAACTACTGTTTCAGTATGCATATATCAAAACTCTCAATTGGTACAGCTCTTTGATTGGCATCAGATTCAAACAATGCATCATAGCTAAATTACACATGGACCACTGAGAGTGTCTTGATTACACATTATGGTCTTGTATGGCCATTGGGACAAGCCATGAAGCAATAAACTAGGATTGTGTCTGGATAAAGATGAGTTTAAGATAAATGTGGGAGGGGCTAGAAGTAAGTAGGTTGGGAGAACTGGAACTGTTTGGGATGATGAAAATATGCCTTTAATCTTACTAAAGCTTTAACAACTGTCTGAAACCCATCTTCACCCAGACAATTATTGCTTTAGGGTGGGTATACAAGACCAAATGTGTAACCAGAACAGTCACAGTAGGTCTATACATATTATGTAATATGAACTACAATACTCTGCATTTTTTGGAAATTTCTGTCAATCAAAGAGCGCTATAAAAATTGTACTTTGGGGTGAGAATTTACTGCCTCTGAAGTTTTGCAGGGACGGACTACGAGTGTTAAATCGTCGTCTGCCAAATGTGACAATCACTTTGAGTCTTTACATATCCAATGTTATCCAATGTTTACATATCCAATTTAAACGTGGATACTTTAAATTAGAAGGGTAGTCCATTAAATATATGCTTAACAGGCAGGCAATCAAGGACCAACCAAGATGACATGTTAACGACATAGGTCCATGTTAACTTAATTTTGTTGTGTAACACGTTACGAATATTGATTAGTACAAGATTTAACAGAAGTTCGGTTCGATCTCGTCGTAAGCAAGTAAAAACGTTACGCTTATAACCATGACGCCATTTAATCCCCAGAAAGGTTCAACTGTAACTTACCGATCGGAGAGTACACACCGTCCAAAGGCAAAGATATCTGATCTATTCGGTCAAGTCCCCACGGTACCTCAGTCTGACTGGCGGAAAATATTTTGTCTTCTTCTATGCATTCCACTACTTCATACTCACGTAACTGAAAGATATTTTATATTGATGTCATTTTACTTGTAACTTAAAGGGGCTCATTGAGTTGATATCGATAACTTCATGAAAGTATTTAAGGGTACTATCATTTTGATATTGCTTCTAATTAACATGATTAGTCAAGTTTTACATCCAATAGTTACGAAAAAAGTTAAAATTTCGAATTTCGTGGTATCTTGACTTGTAACGGTTTTGCGCATAATTTGAAAAGGGTCTGGTCACGAATTTTTGAAAACCGAATCGAGCCATTTAAGTACTCACTCATAAAACATTTCTTTGTATGTAGGATGTGGAAATCGTCTAAGTTTGACCATTTGTCATTGATATTTGAAGAAAACTTAAAAGGTTTAAAAAAAAATTGTTGAATTTCATGAACCATCTCAAGTAGCCGCTTTAAAAAAAATACTGACTTACATCAAACAGGATCATATTGAAATATTGTTTAAAATATAAATACTGGGCTACCATAAAAAACCTTATCCACTTTATCCACTTTTAGCTACATTCACGTGAAAAGATGTACATTAAGTTTTTAATCCAGTGTTTAAATTTAAAAATGTTAGGCTATCTGTTTTCATTCAAATTTGAGCACTTTCTCACTTCCTGTTTATTAAGACTCATACTTATATATTTTCGTACAAAGCTTACCTTTTCCAAAGTGTCGTCGGAGATTTTAGCAGCAAAACCGTTCACGACCTTGTCATATCTGTATAGTAGTCGAAAAGCTGGACTTTTTAAATCCATAACTGAGATGACAGATTCCAGGAAATCCGCAACTTTGGAAGATTTCTAAGGCGAATGAGGAATTCGAACGTTATATAATTAAACTTTGTCTATTCCTCAATGACATGGCACCTCAAAAGCAATATATGTACACTTTTTACGGCAGTTATGTTCACACACTTTGTCACATGGTACGCTCAGGGGAACTTATGTGGGTCAGCCGGGGTATGTTACATTGTGTCAGTAGGGTAACCAGGATTGCGTCTTGGTGGGAGAGGGGTTGGTGCACAACATGAGGGAAACGTCTAACGATAGAGAGAAAAACGCTATTTTAGGTGTTTTTTGCATTGCAAAGTTGGGCCATGAGGGGTTCTAACCCCCAAACCACTCCCATGGCTACTCCTTTGTCTTGTGTCAACAACAGGCTATATACTATCTAAGTGAAGTGAAGCCGTTTTCCACCGTGAGTTGACGAGGAACGTAGTGAGAATTTTGGGGCCGACATGCCACCGAGATAATGAGACATTGCATTTCAGAGGCAGTTTGAATGGAAAAGCCCTCCCCATGTGCCCTCCCTCGTGACGGCCCCAATGTGACAATGCAGGTTCGCCTTCAATATATGCAAAATTATTTCTGAGTCCTGAAAAGTCATGAAATACGAGAAAAATGAAGAGAAAATGGTAGCATTACACCTTTTGTTCCAAAATAAAGTTGACTGCTGTTATACTATGAGGTACCGTGCGCCATAACATGTAGATGAAAACATCAAGTTTTTAGGAATTGAAGTTTATTCGAAACTCGTTTAAGATGGGAATGCAGTAATGCGCTGGTGACTTCCTGAGATATCGGAATATATTATGATGGGATTTTTGTACGTTGCAGTATATGTCGTCTATCTTTGGTGGTAATGAACCTCAAATTTTCCGTCCTGTGCATATAAAGGCTTTGATTTGCATCACAAGATTAGAAAAATTGAAATTATATTGGCTTTTTCGTGACGGCACATTGAAAAAAAGCTTTAAACAGACAAGTCTTGAAGTCCAACAAAAGCCTTTTGTCAAAGTAACGTCAAGAAATACATTAAACTTCGTACGTAGTCTTGCGATATAAATCATACACTTGCAAAGGGTTGGCAAATTTTTGGCAAAGTTTTGGCAATTTTTAACCAAAGGTAGAGAAAATTCACCAAAATCGAATTGTAATTGTACCCAATATCGCTGAAGTGTGGCCCAATCTTAACAGTGAATAAAGAACAGCAGCCCAGAGACAGCTCTAGAATTATCTTTGTTATCGTGGCAGATATACTCTGAAAGTGTTTTTTCGAGAATTTTGCAAAACCTTCGTACTATTGTCAATATCGTAAAAAGTGGTTGTTATGAAAATAGCTTGACATGCACACATATATGGCGAGCTTAGAAATGCTCAATAATTCGAAAAACATGGATTATCGATCGAAAAACCATGTTTATCGCCGGAGAACCATGTTTGCGACCGAAAAACTTGCATTTACAGTTGAAAATCTATGTCTTTTGTTCTCCGAAAAGTCATGTTTTTCGACCGAAAAACCAAGTTTTTCGCGATAATCTTGGATTATCGGTGATAAATTTGGATTTTCGGTCAAAAAACCGGTGATAAATTTGGAACCATGTTTTTCGACCGAAAATCCAAATTTATCACCGATAAACTTGGATTTTCGACCGATAAACTTGGTTTTTTGCAGACAAACTTGGATTATCGTTGATAAACCACGGTTTTCGATTGGAGATCCAAGTTCATCGCAGATACACATGGACTATCGACCGATTAACGTGGTTTATCGCCGATAAACATGGATTTTTGGAAGAAAAACATAAATTTTCGGTAGATAGAAATGGTTTATCGCCGATGAATCGCCGATGAACCATGTTTATCGGCGATAAACTTGGATTTTCGGTCGATAAACATGATTTTTCGACTGAAAATCTTAGATTATCGCCAATAATCTTAGATTATCGGCCGAAAAACCTGGTTTTTCAGAGAGAAGCATGGATTTTCAACGGGAATCTAAGTTTTTCGGTCGATAAACATGTTTTTCGAATTATTGAGCACTTAGCTTGCCATACACGTATTCAACATCATGACATGTTAAACAGCAGATCCAAAAGAAGGGATAAAAAGGTTTTACCTTCAGTGTCACAATGTATCTCCCATGATTGTCTGCAGCTACTTGATTTTCTTGGAGAAGTGGGAATGCAAAGACAAAAAGGCTGAGGATTAATACCTTCCACATCGTCTTCTGTGAAAAAACGTAGTTTGAGAGTTATTGTTTTTTGATCGTCAGAGAGGTTTTAACTCAGGGGTACTTTTTGGAGATGTCACCTTGCCAAACGTAAAGGGAACGCGACCCTCGCCCACCCCGTCACCCATGATCCACAATGACATCCATGTTTGTATGCGTGTGAGTCGGTAGCGGTCAAACCAATGTAACATGTGTTTTGCATGATAGTTTTAAGAGAGAGCGTGGTCGTGAATTCTTGCAAGTTTTTCTCACGATGGGATTAACATGGAAATACAGTGCGTTCACGTGACGTCAGAATCGGTAAGCCACGAAAATACCACTTGTGTCATTGGGGCGATGCACGCTATTTCACAGGAAATTTCCTGACTAATCACAGCCTAAATCTATGGGCGGTCAAAAGGGCAAAAAAGACAAATGGCAAAATATTAATTTTAATTTCAAAAATCATTTTAAAAAGTAAAAAATATTGGAAAACAAAATAAGCTGTGATTACATTTTAAAAGCGACCATACGTATTACGTCCCCGAAACAAATAAAAAACACTAAAAGTAGTTATAATTAATCTTAAAATTAACACATTACCGTTTAATCCAAATGAAATATCAAAACCCACCAATAAATAAAAAGTGTAAAACAAATTTAAAGAAATAAAATAAAAACGCAAATAGAAACGCAGTTTGTGTTTTTGTTTTATCTTGTGTTTTCATTTTATTCCTTGTTATCTGATCTTTTTTAGATTTATCTGGGTTCCTAAATAGTTATTTAAAACCGTCTTTCTTGGGCTAAAGGTAACCAAAAGGGCAAAAAAGACAATTTGCGAAAAAGACAAACTGCGAAAAAGACGATTCGTGAAAAAAATGAGGGCGTCCTGAGATTGATGGATTCAAAGCACCTATCTCTATAAATATGCTTGGAAAGCGCATTAGAGATCCAAACCCGCACAACTAGTTAAAGCCACCGCGAAGACTTGCTTGCAGCCATACACTCCCTTTGTTGCGGAGCATGTAGCAAGGCAGTACGCACATCAGTGGGCAGTCTGAGTCGATCAGGGAGGTGTTATTAGCTATTAAAACCTCCATGGGGTGATAACGTTTTCTCTCGGCCCGCAAGGCAATCAGTTATGAGGTTGGGGAAGGGAATCATATGGAAGTGTGGGCGACTTTTTCACCATTTGTGTTGGACGGGGAAACGGCATCGTCAGAATTTTCGTCACGGGTGGGGATGGTGGTAAGTTTTGAAATCGTTGGCATGAATGAGGGGTCTAAGGTGACGGGGATAAGTCTAATGGGTCTCCCTCTCTTTTGTCGTTTTCCTTGGCAATGATTGCTGTATGTTCCATCATTTTTGGAAAAATGAGGGTGCTTTTTGAAGAGACGTCCCCTCCCAAAAAAGTCAGGACGTCCAACTCCCCTCCGGCCAAAGATTCACGCCCAAGAATTAGCCCGTTTTGGATGAGTATTTTGACATGCATTAACTGGCGGACTGGAGCTCATGTTTTCTGCAGGTAACAAACCTTTATGGGATTCACAAGGGGCCAAAATGGACCAGCCCATATATGTCCATATGGGATAGATTTATCCCATATGGACCTTATGGGTATATGTGCTGGCCCGGACAAAATGAGCCCCTTACAAATTTTGGTTGCAAGTTCATATCATGGCCCCATACGATGGCGCATGTTAGGTCTCTAGGGATCCCTTATGGGAATGTTACCTTGGTGACATAACCTTCTCCTTTTATTGGTCCCAAGGGGTCTAGTGTAGTCTATCACAGGGGTGGGACTCCAAAGGAAGGAGCTCCGGTCCCTTAACCTTGACTTTAGAGGATGGGGCGTCCCAAGTGCGATCATTCAACATACTGCATGCCTCCTTGTGAGAAATGCTGCCTACGCTACTCACTGCCCTTTCTATTCCCGCAACCCATCGTTATTCCTAGGGCACAAGTTGGTCCTTGAACAGGCTATCAACTGGAATCTCATGGTTGCATGCCAAAGGCAACACTACTGCTCGCATCGAGTACACCAGCTTAAAACACTGGCTAACATGCTACGCGAACATGTGGCCTGTTGGGAAAAGGTCAGACAAAGGTCCTCAAGTCGATTGGAAGCTGGCACTTTTGTAAAGTCAATTTTTAGGGACCGGAGGTCCTTCTTTTGGAATCCCACAGCTGTGATAGACTACATACATCTACCTAATGGGGTAGTTGCCACGTAGGACCCTGAACTTTCCAATATGGGTCATACGGACATATATGGACTGGTCCATTTGAGCACCATAAGACTTCACAGGAACCTTAATTTTCAGCCCGCCAGTTAACGCATGACAAACTAACTTTCCAAGCGGACTAATTCTTGGGCGTGGATCCTTAGCAGGAGGGACGTGGATTGCCCCCTCACCTTTTTGGAAGGAGGGCATCTTCAAAATGCACCCTCACTTTTCAAAGATGATGGAAAACAGCAATTATTGCCCAGGAAGACGAAATTTTTAGAAGAAAACTAACCTAGCAATTCTCACTTTTTGCCTCAAATAGCATCTGAGGGCATTCAGTTTTTAAAACAATTTCTAAAAGATAGGGGAAGGCCCCTTAGGCTTATCTCCGTCCCCGTAGACCCCTCCCTCATGCCAACGATCACAAAACTTATCCCCCCTCCTCCGTGAAAAAAATTCTGAAGACGCCGTTTCCCCTTCCACCACAAATGGTGAAAAATTTCCCCACACTTTCATATTAATCCCTTCCCCCAACCTCTTAACTGATTGTTTGGTGACCGAGAGAAAACGTTATCATACCATGAAGGTGTTGTTAGCTAATTACACCTTCCTGATCAACTCACACTGCCCACTGATGTGCGTACTGTCTTGCTACATGCTCCTCAACGGGAAATAAAATGAAAACACAAGATAAAACAAAAACACAAAATTGCGTTTCTTTTTTGCGTTTTTATTTCATTTCTTTTTATTTGTTCTCCTTTTTTTATTTATTGGGGGCTTTTATATTTCGTTTGGATCAAACGGTAATGTGTTAATTTTAAGATTAATTTTAGCTACTTTTAGTGTTTTCTCATTTGTTTTGGGGACGTAATAAATATTGCTCGTTTTTAAAATGTAATAATTATTTTATTTTAAAATTTCTTACTTAGAATATTTTTTTACCTTTAAACTTTATTTTTGAAATTAAAATAAATATTTTGCCATTTGCCTTTTTTGCCCTTTTGGCCGCCCATACAAATCCCTTACCTAATGCCTTACAAAATATACAATCGATACAATAGAATGGCAACAGCCAGTCAAGAAACACCTCGTTAAACAGTGCGCATCTACCCGTGTCTTTAGCCGCGGTTATGCACACTACAGCGAACTCGGATCCCATTCAGATGCGATTTGTGAGTGTTTGCTAAAATCTTTTCCATTTCTGTTCGGAAAGAGCCAAAAAATTAATATTCCTGCGGTGCAACTCATATATTTAGACAGGTTAGCAAATTTTGGGTGGGTCTTTTCCTACCAGAGATGGAGAACTCACAAAATCGGAATCCGATCCAAATCTTTCAGTGTGACCGCCTCTTTAGTGCAACGGGTGGTCTTTCGGCTAAGATCATGTGTGGTATCTGTTCTCTGCTTCCAGTCTTGAAAGAAACCATGACAGACTAATGATGTAAATCGTCCGAGGGCCGTGAGGTTGGTCAAGTGATGTCATTCATTGGACGTATAGCTTCTTTGGGAAGCAGTTTAAAATTTGGTTTCGCGAACGGCCCTTTTCCGAGGTAGATCTTAAGAAAAAGCAACAGTCACGCGTCGGTGGTCGACTGCGTCTCAGTTAGCTACACAAAGCCAGCGCACTACACTAATGTTTGTCCGTCAAAAGGGGCGGAACTTGTGACGTCAATGAAAGCACTCCATAGAAAGATTTGAATAAAGTGGCACACAATTTTGAATCATCATACAGAAACACTCTTAAAAGTTGTTTTGGAATGAGGCGTTTTACTAAAAACTTTTTTGCTTCACTTTGTAAACATGTTTACGTGCTTTAAACACACCTGTCTAATTTTTTCCTTATCATTTTGCTTTAAATCACGCGCAGTTGCTAAACATTTGATGTTAAAAAGCTAAACATGTTTACAAAGTGTAGGCAAATAAGTATTTAATTGATAATTACGTTTTTTAGAGTGTACGTAATGGTGTAGGGTAATGCTTTAGATCTACAAGGAAAGATATTGAAACATTCCAGCAATTTTGAAATGCAGGGACAAACAGGACGTTGAAGAGAAAACAGAAGAAATCTGCAGTTAGTGTTCACAGTTTGAGGAACTCGATTTCAGACACCGTGACGTTTTGTTACACACGACTTATTTTGATGGGCTTTTTTCGTATCGTTTTCCTAGTATTTGCTGTAGTAAAGGTTATTCCTTACCGATATTGCATGATGAAGATGCGGGGAGGTCGATCTATTCAGGGAGGGACAAAAAATTTCCAACAGCCGGTCGAACCCTGGATCTTGCCCAAATCGGACTATTTTACAATCAATCCTCCCATTAGAACGCGAACATTATCGTATACTCACACACAAACAAATGATGCATTCACTCTCAGATTGGCACACTTTTAGGCTTAAAGTGACTTTCTCTCGAAGCCCTTAATCTTCGTACCATTACAGTACATTGCCTTTATTAATTATAGATTCAACTTCGCACAGCCCCAACGAAGGACTTAGTGTCATTATTACTCTCAAGAAATATAATTGGACTAGACTTTGAAAAATTTTGTAATAAATTCTGTTTTATCTTTTACGGAGTACGGTATCCTGTAATTAACTTGTATATCAATAGACATAGGCAAGAATTAAATTTTTAATTTTTCTTTTTATTCTCTAAACCATGCTTTGTAAAAAAACTGCAGCAAAAGTGAAGTCAGTCACTTTCAAAGAAAGACAGCCCCTTGTGGACTGTGGGTTGTAGAACGTGCCCACGGTATTCCCGCCTGTTGTAAGAGGCAACTAAGCGGAAACCTTATTTGAACTTGAACCAGACTTGAAAATAACTTTGAATTTTTTATCGAGTTGACTGACACTATATAACACATTCGTGCTGGTGTGCCGTTAAATCTCATCTAACTAATTCTAAAGAAATGTTGAACAGCCTGACGCAATTCCTCTCTAATCCCTAATCGGTAATCCTTACTCCCATATTGTGTAGTCTAATAGTCTGTAAAACATATATGTCCATGTGCTATAAGATTAAGCTCGATTCCATTGCCCAAATGCTGACGTAATCAATTTTAACCTTCTCTTCATTTAGAATGCTTGTAAAACGGCTGCAGAAAAAGGTAAAGTCACTTCAAATGAAATAACGCAATTCGTTTCCAATTTCTCAGCCTTGTTCCACTTTTTTAATGCACTAATCTGTAAATATATATGTCGAAATGTCAAATTAAAGTCCATGCCCATGTGCTGTCCATCAGGAATGGCTTTTCCAGTCAAATACAGATAATTTATCATTTATTTTGCAAGTGAAAAGTTTCTTTGAGGTGGTCATAAGATAGTAACGTAATGAAAATATCTCACCTATTGTTGAAATGTACTAAACACTTTACAGAAAGTTCCTCACTCCGGAATCGAAGAAAAGTATGTGTTCACCTTAATGCAGTCAAATCAGCAAGTGTTGAGGCAGGTAAGTGAAAACGACGACTGACTCGACCTGAGCACAGGTGTCCACTTCACATATAATTTCGGTGACAGTATCACCTTTTTCATCTTTAGATAAGTCTACTTGGTTAAAATGTAAATATATACAGACTTGAAGATTACAAACGTGGATTTTGCGTTCAGGTTGATGCGGGACTGATGCACCTGCTTAATTGAGACAGATAAGAACGGGTTCCAAACAGAACCATTTTCGCCAGCCCGGGGACAGAAAACATTTTGAGTAATTAAAATATATTCACGTGCGCAAGTTTGAGATTTCTAGATAGGACTTTGGAACAGCTTACCGATTAATTACGGTTATTTCACAACTCTTCTTTTTTTTCTAAAACCACTGGATATATGCAAATGGTAGTTATTAAAAAGAAGGATTTGTGGAGTATGGATCACAACAAGAAGAAGCTCACAAAATGTTATCAAAATGAACAATTCTTTTTCATTATCTATTATGATTGAATAATTTCCATCCTTCGTTTTCATTTCAAAATAGTTAGAGTTACATTTACATGACGGTGCACGAGTGAGTGGTGGGTGTCAGGTCTAAGTGTAACTTGGATTTGGTCACAAAGCAATCCAACATATACCTTAATCTGCGTAGCCTACGCTTAATCACTTACATCCGAAATATATATAAACCTCAATAAAAGTCATTACGCCTTGTATTTTGTGAAGCCGTATGTGTAGGCCCCATATCATAAAACTCCATACGAGGGTATAAAGATTGCGTACAAGTTTCCCTCATGGGTTGCTTTAGACTAAAGAACAACTTCCATTTTCCAAAAAATATTCTACCTCTATCTGGACAGACCTTTTTGCACAAATTCTTGCAAAAAAGGTTCTTTTCAGTACAATATCCTGAAAAGTAGCTAAGGATTATTTTCAAAAATTATCATTTCTCAGATAGGGACATAAGGGCGTCGATCTGTATCGGATATTGGGGGGGGGGGGGGGGCACAAACGACTGGCGGGTAACTAGTAACTCTGATATGGGCAAGGGGCAGTAATGGTCACCGGGTTATATTTATAGTCAGTAGTGACACCACGGTGGTAAACACTGTTTGCGAGAATCACATGATATGTCCAGCTTGCTATAGACAGCTTAGCCGTGTTGTGCCCATGCGCGCGAAAACTTTTCTCCCCTTGTGAGACCGTACTTTCCATCTCCTTTTGCAACAGAGAATGGACCTTTTAAAGAGTCAAACCTCTCACCCCAAAAAACAATTTTGGTACGGGGGTACCGAAATTCTCAATTGGCTCAGCTCTTTGATTGGCTGCTCATTCAAACAATGGAGAGTATACCAAAGCTCGTATTGCACAGCATGAATGGTACTGGGAGTGTTTTGATTATATAAATTGATTTTTTTCTATACTCACCTTGAAGCAATAAACTGAGATTGTATCTGGATAAGGATGGATTTCAGACAATTGTGTGAGGGGCTTCAGGAAGAAGGTTAGGAGAATTGGTACTGCTTGGGGTGAGAGGAATTGGCCATTGAAAAGGCAGGGTCAGTTGCCAAAAGGGCAAAATGTTTCAAAGATGGAGAACGTTGTTACGTTGAGGACGTCGGATCACTTTTTGTCTGATAAGGGTAATTTTGGGTTGATGACGATCGCTTATTGAATGATGAAGAGCAACTTTACGTTGAAGAAGATCACTTACTGAAATGCGACGGCCCAAAATGACATGATAAAGACCCTACATGATTTGATGACGGTGCTATTGCATTTGATAATAACAGAAATGTAGGCTATGATGAACACTTTTCCAACAACTAGGATCCAGAGTAACACGTTTAAGTCCAAAGTAATGTAATGACGGCCTGTTAATAACGATCAAAAAGTACATTAAAAACAGTTTTTACCCAATAACGACACGAACTTACTTGGTGAAGGCCCAAGGTAATGTGGTGACGGCGCTTTCACATTTAAAAGACCACAGCAAACTTTTTCAAACAACGTTGATCCAAAATAACATGATGAAAGTCCAACGTGTAACTTACTGATGGCCCATTTGCACTTGCCAACTATCAAAAAGTTCATGACAAACGGTTTCGACACAATAACGACCCAAACTTAATGATGAACTAATGTAAAGACGGCACTTTTGCATTTAAACCAGGGAGCTGTCATTTGGAACAGCTCCCTGTTTAAACATGATTTAAAAGAACACAACCAACGTTTTTCAAACAACGTTCCTCGAAAATACTAACTTAAAGGCCCAGTTCTCTCACCACAACAGTACTTATTCTCCTAATCTTCTTACTGAAGCCCCTCCCACAATTGTCTGAAACTCATCCTCACCCAGATACAATCTCAGTTTACTGCTTCAAGGTGAGTATAGAAAAAAATCAATTTGTTTAATCAAAACATTCTCAGTACCGTTCATGCTGTGCAATATCAGCTTTGGTACTCTGCATTGTTTGAATTAGCTGTCAATCAAAGAGCTGAGCCAATTGAGAATTTCGGTACCCCGTACCAAAATTGTAGTTTGGGGTGAAAGGTTTGGCCCTTTAATGAAATCTCAAAGTAACTTGATGGTGGTCTGTTTACACTTCATAACAACCAACACGGCAAAAAATATTTACGCAATAACGACACAAGCTCACATAAGAAAAGCCTAAAGTATTTAAATAACGGCGCTATTGCAATTCGTAACTACTGGAAGTACACAACGAACACTTCTGCATCAACTAAGACCCAAACTTACTCGAAGAAGGCTAAAAGTGCGCTAGAACAAAGCAAACGTACACGACGAACACTTTTCGAACGATGGCATAAAGAAGTAATGACGCCAGTCCTCCCCATTAAGAACACAAAGGTCGCTAGCTACTAGTTACTTTCAGCCAACTGTGCGCTCGGCTACCCGCAAAAGATATTCGACATATATAATAGCGAAGGTGAGACATGAATTGTACAACTACTAGATAAATTAGGAAGGCCTCAGAACCTTTTTTTCAGCAATCCCCCATTCACCGAATGTGTTACCATTTTGTACAACGTTTAGCAAAGCTACAGTATGAAACGAGGCTGAGATTTTTTTCCGTAAAACGTCCGAAAGTCCAAAGATTTGCAACGCGGCGTTTTATTCATTTTATATTTTTGAAAAAATATCACTTTTGTTAGAACGTTTCTTAGTCAAACTTTGTCCCAATTTGCGGGCAGTCTACCCCGTCTTGTACGCTTAAGTATATTGGAGGAATTTTATGGCAGTAATTTAAAAAAAAAAAAAAAAAAAACAATTACTTGCAGAAGATTCATTGGAGCATTACGATCTGATTATCAAGTTGTCGCACTGTGAAAATGAAAAATTTTTCACTTTCTTTTTACTGTAGAGCTTATTTTGAATAACAAAAATGGATTTTGTATGGAAAAATGGGTAATGTGAGTGTTTCTTTGTTATATGGCCTTCTAGATATCAAGAAGATCGTCGAAGGGGGTGAGAAACTGAGGTTTATCTGGCTCACATTCTTTGTCATAAAGATGAAGTCTCCTCGACGAAATAAGCCCTTTCATGATTGCAAATCGGCCTCCCGGGTCAAAGGTCATTCGGGATAGCAACACATAACAACGCTAGTCGCAGGCCGTCGCCTGTGCATACCATCGTTACGTTACGTATATATGCCTACAATAAACAACACGGACATGAACCAAAAGTAGCTTCGACAAATCACATCTCTAAATGGACAAAACGTTTAGTATCGCCCGAAAGGTGTTTTAAAGTATCACTCATAAATTTTCCTTAGATACTGGCTGAGTTTAAAGTTTTTGAATTTGCAAAATCTCAAAAAAATTGTCCGTTCCCGTGGAAGTACGAACTGACAGTTCTCAAGCTCTCTGCTAGGCTAAATACCGTAAGCTAGGCCTAGTCAAGGAATGAACCAACTGTAGGCTGGTTTACCAAATTTCGTGAAAAAATACCTAAGCTACAAGAGCTAGGATGAGTATCAGGGGGTTATTTCTACCCTTGAAGTTTTATTACCATGCTAGGCTACATGATACAAAGGCCTAAAGTAGGCTTCGTTCTATAAGTTCGTAGACGATCGTACGTTGTATGTATAGGTCGCCTTACTGCTACTGCTATAGCCAAGGCCTAAAAAGTTAAGTCTCGGCTTTTTACCTTCAGAAAAAAATCTCACAGTATATCTATCCAGGACTTGCTTCGTCCAGGCACAGTTGTAACTTACCTCAGCCCAAGACTGTGATTTGGAGTGTAACTTCATGTAACGTTCTAGTGCTATAGTAATGTTGCACTAACCGTTATACCGTGTTAGCACATGCGTGTTCAATGGAGATAGCGCGCATAAGATCGATTGTAATAGACGAAAATCATAGGCCAAGGTAACTCTAGGTTTTTTTATAACCATAGACCCAAAACAAAATTCATTCCTAAATCTTACGGAGTAATAGTAGGCCCTCTAACCTGAATTTTAATCTTTTAACCCAAATCCTACAAGTCAAGTGTAATCTTGTGTAGCTTACTATTGCAAAATGTACGTACACACAGTGATACAAATGAGCGAGTGATACCGGATGACCTTTGTTCTGTCATGCGCAGTTGTAATCATGAAAGGGCTTATTGGATCCGTAGGGAGAAAACGTAAATCTGTGCTATCATTCAAAAAGTTAAGAGGGCGTACTTCAAGAACGTGCTTTTACAGCATGTAAAGTACTGCATACATCCTTAATATAAATGAACGAGTCTCAATGCTAAACGAAAACAGAACCGTTGAGACAAGAATAGTGCTTACATACAAGTTTTTTTTTCTGCCCAACATGAAAATAAAGGAATGAGTTTTGGTATTGACAAATACATGCGAGAACACCAAGACCCAAAGGCTCAAAAATTATAGCAGATAACACACAACATGCAAAATATGATATAAACCCCTTTTTTGCCTTTTTTCGTTTTTAATAAATATCTTTTTAAAATCTCTGATCGGAAAGGACTTCAAAATTTGCCAAGTTGTGTAATATAATCCGTATAGAAAACTACGACTAATCAATTAACTAATTAATTTGCCAGTGGCGAGGAAGCAGTATGAAAGTGGGAGCGGAACAATTTTGGACTATGCATTTAACCCTATCCCATTGACCAAAAGGTACATTTTTTATTCTAAATTTTTTCGCTTTTTCAACAGGCAGGAATAATTTTCAAAATATAAAACTGATTTTTTCTTAAGGGTAATCTCTACAGTATTTGGAACGTAATTGGCCGCGCGTCGAAAATTTGGGTCCTTTTACACATTTGTTAATATGGAGCTTGTATTGCAGAAAATAGTTTAGATTCAGTGTTCCCTGTGAGGAAATTTGAATATTTGGGGACTATCGAAGAATCTGCGTTTCCTATTAGCAGATATCTGAAATAGCATTTAAACTGAACTTAGATCGTTGTTGTTACATAATGTTATCTAAGGAGTGCAGATTGAGGGTTCTCGGCGACATTAAAAAACTCCCGCAACTTTTTTGCATCTTTTAAACAAAAAATTAAAAAAAAAATCAATAGCCTTTTTTCAAATATTGAAGAAAATTTTGGGGAAACAGCACTGTAGCGGCTCGGAAAGTTTACCACTGATTTTTTTATGTGAGCGAACAATTACTGCAATAAGACATGCAATTTAGGACACAGTGCGGAAAATTTCATCTTTTTAAACCTAATAATATTCAAACAAGGAAATTTTAGTAGGAAGAATTCGAAATTTTATGGGAAAAGTTGAGAAAACCGGACTGTATTTGAATGGTGTCTCAAATAGGAATTTCCGAATTTTTCACTTTGTAGAGTTAGGGGCACTCGCCCCCTGCCTCTGGTAGCTACGTCACTGCTCTGCAACATTGAACATTGATAACATTTTGACACTTCAATGACTAAAGAATTCATCTACACAGACTTCTCAACTGACAGGGTTGATAGGTATCTGATGATGGGTATATATGAGAGCATTTGAGTAGGCCAATGGTTCCCTACCTGGAATATGAAGTCTTGCTCGAAAGAATATCTAAGATTGGCGCGGAGCGTACAGAAAATTTTGAAGTCAACCGGAAATGGCATGTTCCGGGCTTGTAAGTAGTAGATAATTTTTCCAACTTTTTCTTCAAGTGCGAACACCAGTGTATTGGAGACGCATTGCGGCTCGCGAAGTGCAGGATTCTGGGTTTCCTGTAAGGAAATTAAAAGTTTTTGGGGATAACTGAAGAATCTGCACTTCCTTCATATATTGGTGGCAAATTTGAAAGTGACTGCCTTTTCTAAAAACCTCCAGACCGTTTGACAAAGGGCCGTTCCTCGAAACGAGACTGCACCACGACTGAATCGTTGTTGCTACATAATGTTTTCTCAGGCCTATATACGAACTGACACTCTACAAACTTTTTTGTCCTTTTGAGACAAAATATTTCAAAATCAAGAGCTTCCATTGACGAAAATTTTGAATTCTGTTAAAGACAGTTTACACAAATAGCAGAATTATAGCTGTGGTTTCACATATGGTAAATATTCGATTTTGTAATTTCCAAAGCTCTGAAAAGTTTACCAAACTGATCTAAGAGCCAGAACTAATGCATTTTGTAGTTTTTTAGAGATTTGGAAAAGTTAAAAATGGGTTTTCTGCCCCGCTTCCTATGCCTATATGTAATTTGTGACGTCACACCGACAGGAAGCTTTTATCGAATACTCTTAGTCTGATAGAATCTGCACTCTGTCGGCATGTGACGTCGCGAACTCCTGTAAATAGTATAAATTTGAGTTTCTTAGCCCTGCGACACAAATCTTTTATTTATACAAGTTGGCAAATTTTAGGTCTTTTGCGATCAGAGATGAGGGAGATATTCAGTAAAAATAAAAAAAATAGTAAAAATGTTCCATTTCCATGGAAATGACACGTTTATGAAATGGTAGCTGGTGGTTAGGCTCTGGCACGTATGGTCGGATGAAGTCGTGTCCCCTTACCCTCCCCCTACAAAAGTCCTACATGGGCGTCTGCCTAAGGCAACATTTGTCACAAAATTCAGGCTCGTTTGAAGAATACTTCTGAGGAGACAGTGGTGAAATTCTGAAGATCTCATCCTAATATACAGAATGTGAGACTAATATAGCGCCTTTGGTGACTGCCGAAAGCTACCTTTGGATTGATATTGAAATGTAGTTGTCCGAAATATATTTCAATCTATAGCAAGTAACTCACTAACTTTCCATGCTGTCATAAGCACTTAACTCATGCTGAAAAAATGTTTCGATACACACGGAAAAGTAGCGGTTACACAATTATTCCGTGAAAGTAAAAGATATACCATATAAATGCTTACGATATACCGGTTTTGTACTTACATGTTTGGCTTCTTTTTCTTTTCCAAATCTTCCTTAGTCTTTTCTTTGTGTTTCCTTTCTTGTTTTCCTTTCCGTTTCATTTTCTTCGAGGAGGGGGAGGAGGAATTGGACACACCCTTGCAGAAAAAAATTCAAGTGAGCAAATTTTTTTTTAATTGATCAAATCAGACTGAGATTTTCTCCCCGGAAAGAGCTGAGATGCTAATGTTGTCACCTTTTACTAAGGGTAGCCAGGAATTTGTGAAGAGGGCGGTATACGCGGGCAAAGTAGGCCTATATAGCAGCTTAGTGCTGTAACTTCGCCCCCGGAATTTGGGCGAAAATGCATCCCATAAGGCTGGAAAATACACTTTTCCATGTAAGTTTCCTTGTAAGTTGCATCAAATAAATATCTATTTTCAAATCTGGTGTTCTGAAAATTTTCATGCGATGTCATCTAAAAATAGATAAAAAACTGAGGCTATATTTTGGCGTGAGCGCTTCGAAAATTTTGGCAAAATGTCTCCCAGATTGCTGGAAATAGCACTTTTCATAGGCAGGGCTTGTAAATTGCGTCTCCTCATTTTCTATTTCGAAACTTCACGTTGGGGAAACTTCTATGACATATCCGAAAAAAGGTTGATTTGGTGTATAGCTTTGGTACGGTGCGAAGCGCCAAGAAAATTTGAGAAAATGCCCCCCCCCCCCTCCATCGCTGGAAATGGCACTTTCAAGGCCTTGTAAGTGGCATCAAGGGTTTGAACCAACAAAAAGAGAAAATTGAATCTCATAACGTATTTTCACTCCTGTTTGTTACCCCTGCGAACCACAAGCCGAACTGGTGTAGTGGTTAAGGACGCTGGCCACAGACCGGAAAGCGGAGAATGGTGGGTTCAAGCCCTCGTTGCGGCTCAGTTTTTCTCTCTGTAGTATTTGCTCTAAAGCTTACCTGATTTGAAAATGGCTATGCTCCATCTGGGATGAAAAAAGGGAATTCAAAACAGTTTCAGAGGTGCTAACTGTGAAAACTGAAACTGTCTGCGGAGTTTATGACTACCCATGCTGACTGATAAATCATTAGTTAAATAGAAAATTGATCACTTTTACAAGCTTTACTGATTCATTCATGCTTGCATAATTTATCAGTTACTTTTTCCTTTTTTTATAATTGTATAATTTATCAGTTAAAGTTACACTCTAAAAACTGCCAGGTGAACTTTCACTCGTCCTGTGTTTACATACGTCACCCATACAATCCTGGTTATTGTTTTACCTTGAAATCATAGTCACTTTAACCAATGAAATGGTTATTTATAGCAAAGATCTGGTTATTGTTGTAGTTTTAACTAGTTCCTTTGTGTAGGTGGCATTTACACACGGAGCCTGGTTAAAATTTCACTATGCAATTTTTAGGGTGTAACGCACATAGGCTGTGGAGGTTGTATCTGTACATCCCTGAAAGATAACTTGTAAGGTCTATTTCTCTTGTTTTTAATTTCATATCTTGCAATGTACCCCACGTTCGAGGTTGTACCAGTACATCCTTTGAAATGATTGCGACCTTGAAAATTTCTTTACAAATTTTGCAAATTTGGGTAATGGAATTTGTTCTCTTTTATTCTTGATACAAAATAATTTGTTTAAAACTAAGTTTAGTTGTTTAGAAAACTAAATCGGTTATAGAGGTTGTACCCGTACAGCCCTGGCAGTTGAAGCACTGTTTCCTATTCTCAACTATATTTTTAATGGTAGAAAGGTATGACGGAATTGTCTTGACTTTTGAAAGGTGTAGATTTCATTCCCTTAATATACCGTCATAAAGGTTGTACCAGTACATCCATCAATGCTTCATGTACAGTTACAGTTCATGTGACCAGATTGTGTTCAGTGTACAGAGTCGGGGCATAGGCCTAAGGATGTTTCTTCATTTGAACACTGGAGCTGGGGGATATGTGGGTTTTAGACTGAATCACCTTCATCTTTACTTATTGTTAAAGTGTTAATGCGCTGTGGATCTTCCTTTTGTCAAATCTGTTGATTATACACCTAAAAATGTGTTTTATGTTCAATATCTCGATAACTTACCATTTTGGTGAGGTATAAATAAACTTTTAAAACTGAAACATGTGTTTCTCTGTTATTTCTCTTTGAATTATTCACACAAAAGAATTTAATGTGATAAATTTGTTTTTCACACGAATTACACGTTTTACAATTTATGCCAGTAATTATTATTACTTTTTTCTGCGTAAATATATGGTTCCATCTATTTCCTATAATTTGGAAGTATTTCCTACTGCCTTATACATCGAATTACTTGCCAGCCATAATGGGCAGAAGGTTGTACCAAATGCCCTATACCTTTATACGTCTATCAGTTTTTTGAAAATTCATTCCAGACGAAGCTAACAACTTCATACTTTAGGGGAATATGGAATCCTTTCAAAATATGCTTAGATTAAATCAAACATATGACAAGAATTATGGGTCACGTTAATAACAAATTAGAGCTCTTATGATTGAGGCACATGTTTTCCCTTCTTTGACAGAATTTTTCCTTTCCATTCGTACGTGATGCTCGATCCGTTTCCGCGTCCGCGTGCGTGTCCGCGTCCGTGCATGCGTGGAGTGAACATCCATTCTTACAGTACATGAAAACTTGTCCGTGACCACCCACGTTGCTAGCAGTATGCTATTTTCTGCTGCCCCTCTTTTACTAACACCACCATTACTTGCTTACATGATGTCGAGTTCCTGTGTCGCAAGTTAGAGGAACACAAACATTTCCTGCTACTGTTTTTTGAGTAATTCAAAATGCCGTTTTGCATCGCGGAAGGATATATTGCAAAAAGGGCCTGAAAGGCTGAAATACCTTCAATTTTCTTTATTTTTGCAGAACGAGTACTTCAACTACTTTCCTACCACATAGAGATCCCAAATTGAACACATCTTTTCATTAACATGGTCTAATCAGTCCCCCAAATTGTTTCTAGGGTGTTAAATTCGTAGGGTAACCTCCTCCGTTGGGATTCCCCTTGAATTAGTAGTGTGCTACCTTTTGTCTTCACTGCAAAGTCATACATATCGCGCATCCGTGTCCGTGAAAAATCGTTCCTCGAGCGATTCCTCACGGACGCGCACCCGGACACGGAACGGAGGAATGGATGGCTGGTAATGTTTTTCTATGTGAGCGATTTTTCACGCACGCGGACACGGACACGGATCACGCATCACGCATCACGGACGAATAGTTGGCAGGCTTAACACGTTGTCACCATTATGTTCGGTTTAGGACGAAGCGCAAAACCCCATCGGCGGAGGGTCCAGGGGCCCGCTTAACAAAGGCTTTGCCCCTGGTGAAGTCCAGGGGAAAAACCTCGGTTTACCAGGGGGCGAAGTTCCCCGAAGCTTCGCGATTTTAGTGATTTGAGAGGCTCAAAAATTGTCGAAAATCATATTCAAATTAAGGATTCTAAACTACGAATTTAATTCAGGAGTGGGATGAGGTAATTGGCGAGAATGGAATCGTGAAGTACTATTGCATTTAGTTAACTAAATGTCATAGCACTTCACGTAGCTACAGCCTTGAATAGGCCTAGAAAATGCCATTGTCAGCGATTTGGGTTTTCGGTCAAAATTTTTTGTGCTCTTTATTCCAAATATGGTGACAGTACGCTTAGATAATCTGTCTACGGGTTTGGCCCCGAGCTCCTTGAGAGATTTTCAGCTACGTACATAAGGAACACCCTCATCCAATAGGGGTGGTCTTGTTGGGGTCACGTGCAGGTCGAAACAGCTCGAGCGGTTTGGTTAATAACTAGGGAGCAAGTTTAACTACTGCTAGTATATCTCGCTTTCCAGTCGATTCAGTTGGTTGTTGTACGGATGCGGTGCCGAAGGAGTCGGTTATGGTGGTGATATGTGAAGAGGTCGATCTTAGGACAGGAAGGCTAGGAATTTACGGTAACTTCGGACCTACTCAGGGTAAGACGATTTCTACTGTTCAACGTCTGAACAATCGCATAAACGCCATACGAAACCAACTTCAATGTCAACTTGTTAGTAGGTAGCCACCCAACGTGAAGTGGTGCTCCATCTGTCCAAAAACATTACCAAGTTCTCAGATGACACTGCATTAGTTGGGCTCATTTCAAATGACAATCATCCAATTATGTTGATGAAATTCTCAATTTTGTTCAGTACTGTAAAGTTTATTTTCTTAATGTTAATAAAACAAAAGAAATAATAACTGATTTTAGGAAAGGCACTGATCCACCAGATCCTATAATTATTTCCGATTCTGCAGTTGAGCGTGTCCATACATACAAATATCTGGGCATTGTTTGTAATGATACTCTTTCATGGACAGAAAATACCGATCATTTAATGTCAAAGCTGAACTCTCCGGCGCCTTTATAGCCTTAGAAAATTGAAATTATTCCATGTTGCCAATACCAATTTAAGAATGTTTTATCGTTCTGTTATTACTAGTGTTTTTACGTATTGTATTGTGCGTTGGTGTGGCAGCATTCTTACAGCTGATTCAAAGAGAATTGATGCCATGATTAATAAAGTTGGCCATTTAATTTACAAAAAACAACTTGCTTGCCTGGGCTCATTCTTCTACTCCTTTCTCGAACGCAAAATGAGATCTGTGATGAAAGATGCTGAGCATCCATTACATGGAGATTTCCGTGACAGAGTCATTTCCATGATTAGTAGGATGAGACCTCCAGCAGCTGCAACAAGTTAATAATACGTTTTTGCCAAACGACATCTCTTTACATAACGCCAATCATTCAAGATAATCATTGGTTAATACTCACACTAATTTTGATCATACTTTTATGTTTTTATGTTGTTTTATATGTTTGTTTAAGCGAGCTGAATTTGTTCTTTTTTGGGCTCAATAAAGTGACATCTATATGTCTGTCTGTCTATCTGTCTGTCTGTCTGTCTATCTGTATATCTTTCAGTCTCTCTGTCTGCCTGTATGGCAGTCTGTCTGTCTGTCTATCTATCTGTCTAAATATACGCAGCGGTGGCTTAGCTACAAGGGTGCTGGCTCTGATGGAAGATACAAAATTTTGATACTTTCTCGTATGTGAGACCGGATCATAAAATGATTCAGGCACTTAAGTTTTAAGTGAAAATTTTAAAAAATTTAACCTGTACAATCCCAGGCAGAAAGGTTCAGAAATTCGGCAGAAAATCCAAGTGAAGGGATCCGGCCTTCTAAAAATTTTTCAGGAGAGGCAAAAATCCTGTTGGAAATTAATCTTTTAACTAAATTGAGGGACATGTCTTCAATTTCCCTGCAGTTGTAATGTTCAAGCGCAGGTGTCCTACAGTTTTGCATGCTTTTTTCAGGAAAAGTAATTTTGTCGCCAAAAACCTGCAGGACGTTTGCAGGACTTTCTGCCTGGGATGCAATGTTGATTATCTTGTGATTTTTTAGGTAAAGATATTTCTGGAATGAGTAAGGTGTTACAGGTCTTTTAATTCCCATGCATTTAACTTGAGAATCACGCATTATATCGCAATCACAAGCTCTAGCGATGTTAAACAGCTCAGTCTCACTCAGTATATCAATAGCATGTCACAAATCCACTCATAACCACTGGCAATACCAGGCGTTGACCTGCAGTGACTGATTGCCGGTCGAGAAGGGGCCAATAGGGGAGAGAGGGCTGCGCTTTGAGAACTTTTCCAATATTTACCTATCACTTTTCGTTCCATTACAAACAAAACATTAAATTTGCCGAACATGTCCCTTTCCTCCCCTCTGGCTACATCAATGCCCATAAGGCAAACGTATGTCGGGTAAAACCCAGCTATCACACTAATTGAATTCCTTTCCCGACATAGTCTGCATTATAGGTTGACAATGGTGTAGTAAAGACCATTAGGCATAAATCCAAAATACCGATGCTATAATCGAGTTAGCTCTTTTCAACCTATGAACATTTTATTTCCTCATTAAGAATTACGCTGTCAGCAAAACATACCGGTAGGCATTGTAATTTTCAACTTTTCGTTTGTCTTTGTGAACAGAACGTCTACTGCAAATTTTCCCGGAACATTAATCCTTAAAAAATTTCAATTCTAGGTATGCAGTGATTAGAAACGGAAAGTGCAATTTTCCTGGATTCTAAGGGCATTTTTGGCAAAAAGTTCTCTGGGAACGGTAAGCACTTATTGATGGGCGCGCTTCAGTAGACTCCTTGTGAATCTCACTTCAGGTTTTACTCTGAAACTTGACAGCCCTTCGTGTAAGACGTATGTTTGTAACCTAAAAACAAGGATGTATAGGCGTTGCCAAGTATAGTAAAAAATAAAAATAAAAAATTATTTTTTTACCTCCTGAGAAAAAGTTTCCCAACGCCGGCCTATATGTATACATGTTCACCACCCCCCCCCCCCTACACCCAGCTAGGCCTGATGGGATACACATGGTCGATTAGTGTCGGAAAATAATGTCGTGCAAGGGCTAACTAACTTAATTTATTACAGGTGACCATTTTCAGAGTTGGTTGTTTCGCAAAATTTTTGACGGTTGTGACTTTCCTCGAGCTCATTGTAAACGGTTTGAAGAAGGAAACATAGATATTACAGTTTTCCCTTTTAATTATTGACGTAAGCATTATATTTGGCTTATTAGGATAAAACGGCACAACAGTTTCTTTGAAGAGTATGACCATATCACAAGAATTCAAACGTTGAATTGAATCCTGTCCGTTCCACAGAGTCTTCTGTTTCAAAAAAGACTAGCATAGCGTCGCCAGTTGAATTAAAAAGTGGAGAAATCACTGTACCACAGGGTCCTGCCAACAATTGTCTGTGTAGTAACCATCACACACCTGAAAAATAGGAAAACACATTACACTACATTATTATACACCATGGAATTAGTTGGCTGATATCAAGCCCCGTCCCTGGTGCCCTCTGCCGAGGATTTGGGGCAGAGTTTCCGTGACAGTTTCGATATTGAAGATAAGATTTTATCACCGTGTTGAAACCAGGGAAAGTTAAAGCGACAATCTGAGTTTGGTGGGGTAAATAGAACTTTTGACCAGGCCGAGAAGGGAGAGGGGGTATCGTCACCCGAAATCGAAATTTATGAGACCAAGTGGATTTGGTCAATTTTGGGTCGCTGATTCCAAAAATTGAGGGTATACGGGCCATATCCGGGCTTTTCTGCACCATTTTAAAGTTTTAATTTTGAAGGTTCCCTCTTTACGTCAAAAAACTTGTTTTCTCGATATATTTACGGTCCAGTCATTGACTGATGTGGGATTTGGTCCTAATATTATGTAACAGGATGTCTACTGATAGATATTGGGAAATGATGATATCCACACTGATATGCAAATTAGATAGGGTAAACGGTCAAATTATGATGTTAGCAGAAAAATAGGCGTGCGTCACACCCTAAAACACCATAGATACTCATTTTAGAGCTAGCGGCAGGGGTGGTCCTATCCGACAACCCCCTCCCTCCCCACCTGGGAACAATGGAACCCTTGTGTAGACTTAAATTGTATAAGTGTCAGGCCATGCTTTTATACAGTGCAGTACACCCTTCGGCTCCATAGGGGAATTACTGCCACTCGCCTTGGTATAGACTAATCCGGACAGATTGTGATGGTCTGATTTTAGTCGGCCATTACTGGGGTCCATCACCTTTAAACTTTAAATTTCCTTCCTTACCTGTTCCATGGGTGGTTGTACACTAAAGTGTATCTTAATTTTCTTAACTTCACTGAATATGACGATTTGAAATTCACGTAGACACTAAATGAAGACGATAAAAGGCTGATGGACCCCACTAATGGCTGCCTACAGTCACTAAAACAAGCGCTAATTGGATTCGTCCTTAGGGAATGTCGTCCGTAGCCCCATATCCAAAATCACGTTTGCTAGCTTTACTTTAAGTAAGCGCGCTATTGAAACTCACTGCAAACTTTTCAGGTGCACCCAGTGACACCATCTTACGAAGACGGCAACTAGAGCTGTGTTGGTCATGGCACGCTCGTGGTTTGTAAGTTGACTTCTTTCTTCAGTTATTAACTATATATAATATATACCATAGTAGACATGGGGGACGAAGTAGTACTAGTGTTGTCCAATCAAGACTTGACAAAAATTCCATGACATCATCTGGGGGGGGGGGGGGGACATTTTAAAGTAATTTCATTTACCGAGTCTTAATCGGACTATAACCGCAGTATGGCATACGGAGGACTATGTGCATAAAAGTGATATTCACAGCCGATGTGTACGAAGGCGTGATGGAGGAAATTGCTCAACTGCCCATGGGCTCAGAAAAGGCTCAGGAACTAATTTTTAAGTGCCCGGCTATTCATTTAAGTGGCTCATTTCAGGAGTGGTTGTTACCTGGGCCGGAAGTTCGAATTTACTTGGAAGCATTCGATCCCTTGTGGGACGATGATTACTACTTCGGATAGCATTGTAGCGGGAAATTTACGAAAAAATAAATATTAAAAAAATTGTAAGATATAGGCCTAGGCCAACAAATTACAATATGTGTAATTTATGTCATAGCCAACAATCTGTTATCCGCCTCTCACTGGGGGACTTCAGTGAGAGGCGGGTAATATATCAAAACTTTATATGACCTTAAACCCTTCTTTTTATAACGTGTAATTTAACATATCATTTTTTGCATCAAATCAATTAAAACAGGTAGGTGGTGACATTATCTGATATAGTACGTATGCAGCCCCTTGTTTCCTGTTTTTGAATTTTTATGCGTCCTTAATGGATATTCTGTCTTGTAATTAGACAGATAGAATCTTTGTTCTGTGGGGTTGGATAAAAAACGGCAGATACATTGCAGTACTGCTCTCTTAGGTTTCCAAAACCTTAATTTAACTAGACATGTTTCTGCTCTTGGATTTTAGATGATGAGCTTCATCAGTAGTTGAAATTTTGATCATTGTCCTGGTCTTAGTTCAATAGAATATTTACTCCTTTGGAGCGCCTCGATGAGAAAATCGAGGTTGCAATCTTCATTCTCCTTGTAAGTTGTTTTCAGTTCACAGTCGCTTTCACCCTAGAATTAACTAGGTAATTATTTATTCTGGGTGTCCTTCAAAGGCTAGGATTGGTGGTGTCAGAAAATTTGACACAGATTCGGATCTTTTGATAATAAGTGCACAATGCAATGTCTTGGCACTGCAGGTTTTGTTTCAGCTCTTTACCAGGCTTTTGCACAGAATACATTGTATCCTCGTAAATGGGGGCGTTAAGTGCGACTCTCTGCCCGAAAATGAAAAATTCTGCCCAAACGGCCTAAAGATTTTCTAACAGGGGTGGATCCATGATTTTTACCAGAGGGGGGTCCGGCCTGGAGGAGGGTATGAGCTAGGGGTGTCCCCCTGCCCTGTTGAATTTTTTTGCATTTTCAAAGGTCCTGAAATGCAATTTTGAGCACTCTAGCGTATGAAGAGACGGGATTTTCTGCAATGCAACTGACAGAATTTAGCCCTTTAAATAAAAAAAAGTTTTTTTTCCTCAGTATTGGGGGGGGGGGGGGGTAACGACACTTAGCTGCTTTATCCGAGCAGAGATATAGATTTCTTTTCGACTTTGAGAAGGGGGGGGGGGGGGGCTTGTGAATTACATCAAATTCGAAAGTGTGAGCTTCGAGTGACAGCTAACACAACGCGCGAGCGCTTAACGGTTGGGGTCGAGGGGAAAACTCCCGGTGGGGGTCCAGGGGGCAAAGCCCCCGGAAGTTTTTGGGTTTTGACGTCTTAGAAGTCTTCGGAAGACTGTTTTAAGGGTTAAAAATCAGAGGTTATGCTGAGGAAGTGTTTGAAACTCGGGAAAGTTGTTGTAGCCTAGTAGTTTGAAAACCATTTGTGATAGAACATGGTTAAACTAAAATATATTAATATAAACTTTGTGGAAGCCATTCCTCAGAAAACCCACAGCGGATTACAGCTTAAAGGCCTTTGGGAGTTTGGGGGAAATCGGAAATTGATGGCAATGCGCACTTATTCGTCATTCACCCATGCTCCACTAAGACCTTGGAGTGTAAACAGTAAACTGCGCGCGAAGGGCAACGAAGTTTCACATGGCACTATTGTAAAATCCAACATCCTAAATGCTCTTGAGATGGATTTAAATAGAGGAACAATAGAAGCAAAGATGACGTCGGATGACGTCAAAGAATCGCTCAGTTCGAAGCTCTATCTCCCAGTTTGAGTGCCGATTTTTCATGGCACAAATTTTCTCATGTGCTCTGCAACATTGAACATTGAAAAAATTTTGACACTTTAGTAACTAAAGAATCCATCTACACAGACTACTCAACTGACAGGGTTGAAAGGTATCTGAAGATAGGTGTTTATGAGAGCATTTGGGTACAGGAGGCCAATGGGGCTTGGAATATGAAGTCTTGTTCGAAAGACTATCTTCAGTTGGCGCGGAGCGTACAGAAAAAAAATGAAAAATCGCGACACGTCAGGGAGCCGGAAATGACATGTCTCGGGCTTGTAAGTAGTAGCTTAGTTTTCAAATTTTTCTTTCGAGTGGGATCACTACTGTATCAGGGGCGTATTGCGGCTCTCGAACCGCCCCGAAATTTGTTCCCCTTTTAAACAAATATACGTAGATATGGACCTTGTATTGCAGAAAGCTTTGGATTCCGGGTTTCCTGTAAGGAAATTTAAAGAGTTGGGAAATTACTGAAGAATCTGCACTTCCTTCATATATTGGTGGCAAATCTGAGAAATATTGCTTTTTCTAAAGTCGTCCCAATTCTGTGGCAAAGAGCCGTTCGGCACAACCAAACTATAAACTGTTTCCCAAAGAAGCTAGATGGCACGACGACTGAAAATTTGTTGTTGCTGCACATGTTATCTACGAACTGACACTCTTCTATGACATTTCAAAAGTTTCCCAAACTTTGTTGTCCTTATTAGACGAAAATATTTCAAAATCAAGAGCTTTCATTGAAGAAAATTTGGAATTCTGTGAAAGACAATGCACAAAAATAGCACTATAGCTGTCGGTGTCTCTTGATGATGTGGTCTCACATATAGTAAATATCTGATTTTGTAATTAGCAGAGCTCGGAAAAGTTTACCAAACTGATTTATGATCGTACGCCTATGCAAGTGGTCGGAAATTATTGCACAAAGATTTCATAAACTGCTCAGCAATGCTGCCATACACTTTTAGTGTAGTCATTGAACAATATTAGCGGGGAGGCACAAACACTTTTCGAGTTACGCTGAAATAAAAGTTTTCAGAATAACAGAGAAAAAGTGAAAGCATAAGGTAAAAGATGTAAAAATACAGATTTAGAAATAAACACAAGAAGTAAAAGAAAAGAATGATAAAAAACAAAAAAAAAAAAAAAAAAAAAAAAAACATACGCCTAAGTAAAAAAAAAAACAAGAAAGGAATAAAATAATAACAAAAACTTAAAAATAAAGAAAAAAATCCAAATCTGCAAATTTCTGCAACGAACTTAAAAATAAATGCTGGAATGGTGTCGCTAAGTTGTTCCTTATTTTTTTACTTTGGAAAGGAAGTGACATTTGAGTTAAGAGTCGGTGTTTTTTAGGGACAAACAGGTCAAGTATCTAAGAACTGTTTGGAGCTAAGATAGTAATATTTTTTGTGCATTGCTAAGTAAGGTCTTTCAAAGGAAACCTAACAGGTTATGGGTCTTCTAAGAGACCTCATCTTTCAATGATAGAGGCATCCTTAATCTCGGCAGAAACTGAAGTGCTCCAGTGCGGAATAAATTGAAAGCGTTCCAGTGCAAAAATGTTCAATTTCTCAAAAGGTGAGATTAATGCGTAACATATATCTTGATTAACATGCTCTCTGACTAACTCGGGTGTGCATATAGAGAGATGTCTGCAGTAATATTCGAAAGTCAGCTACATCGGCTTTGCTATATGTCAGCCCATGGATTGCTAACCCTGTGAATTCAATTTTTACATACCATCACGTTAAAAAATGAAGGCTGTAATATCTGCGTTAGTGTCTCGAGAAAAAAGAACAAAACAGTTACCTTACAAAAGTCAAAATGTGTGCAAAATGGAGCTAGAGAGGTCATCAAGGCCTCTCCATTCAGTGTTGAGAAGTTATTAATTCCTAAACACGTGGTCGCTCAGAGCGCAGTCACATGAGTATGAGTGATTAGAGGGATTAATTTCACAATCCTGAATAAGGAGGTCGTGATGACCCCACAAGCTCCGTTTTGCACACATCTTGACTATTATAAGGTACCTTTTAGTTCTTTGGTATGCCTAATTTGTTTCTAAACGAGACATGTTACAAACTTTATGTTATATTATTATTTACATTTGTGACCTAATTTGACCTTTTATGACCGTAAATGACTTTTCGATTAAAGATTAAGAGAAACTGGGTTTTTTTTGAGCTCGATTCAAGGGAAGTAAAAAAATTCTGAAACCCATATTACGTCATGTGACGTCATAGAAAGAACTCACATGAGACTCGATGCTAGCAATATGTACTATATGTGGGGATTTTACCTCTCCACTTCATGCGTTCTCACCCCTACTCAGCGTATGCATTTTGGGTTTAAATACCAACTTTGCGTTGATATGATTCTTCTGATTGTCTCCATGGTCACGATAAATCAGAGAACCCTTACTTTTTGAGTAAAAGAGGTTACAAGGTAGACTCTGTTTTGCCGACGAAGCAATGGCAAGACCGCACGCACTCACGTTGGTACAGTAGGTTACGCAGACAATTACACTGCACACCAATACGCTCTACGCACTCTTAAAAACACACTTGAAAATCTGTGACTGGACAGCTGAAATGAAACAGAGTACTGTGTATACTGTACTGTACTTACGTATTTATAGGATATTCACATCAAATGCAGTGTTACTAACGTTACATTGGTGATTTGATAAAGTCTCTGACAGCAAGAAAGCTGCCGCTATCGTCTAGCCAGCTGAGGATTTGGCCATATAACCGTACCGAACAGTTCGAACATGATCTATGTTTTATGAGGCGCGTAGGCCATGGCCTACATACTTTGCACATCCTCACACTTGATATATAGTCAGATTTGCACATGATTACTTAAATCACATTATCAGATATCCCAAAATACACAAAAAGTTACGTAACATTTGGAGTTAGCTAACAGGCCAGTCAAGTATGTGTTAATTGCTTTTCATGCAGTGTGGACACAATGAAAGCATAGATTACTTGAAGGCACAGATCATGTTACAAACTCAGGTACCAGTTACACCCCACACCACTTTTGATCTACTGGGGTGTCTATGTTGCATTCTGAAGAAGCAACGAGACGGTATGGCACAAGCAGCGTGGCTACGGTACAACATCGAATTACACCGTATTTGCTCATATATGTTACGCTATCACCATCTAACCCATGATTGGTCATCTTCTAGGGGAGGCTGTCTTGTCTTTCATTCAACGTGGAACTTTGTCTCCCGAAAATATTACAAGCATTGTTGGCAACCAGTACCTAAAGTTGATGTTATAACAGCTTGGAACCCAGTACTTGTTATACTGCCATCTGTAGTGAATTCAAGGAAGCAATCAGGACCGGTTGTGGTGACTGGATTAGGAAGATTCGTGCCACACAAAGTCTCGATTTCAGGACTTGTGTCGTCTACACCATCAAAGATCTTTACAAAAAGAAATCCATAAATAAGACATTAACACTTTCATTCAGCTGATAACATTCTAGGCTAATTTAGCTTCATATTCGATGCCAACTTTGATGTTAACTGGATATATCCTTAAACACTCTAAAAATTAAGAGAGTAAAATTTCACTCGTTAGAAGGGTGAAAGGTACAAAGTACACTCCAAAAGAGGGATAATCCATTATAAAAGGAGTGAGATCCATTCCAAAAAAGCGAAGGATTCCTCTTGATGGAGAGCAGACAGGGACCATTCTTTATAAAGAGTGACCCCTGCAAGCACTCGTTAAAGAGCGAGTTTTCAATATTCTTGGAGTGCATTTCACTCTTTTGGGAATGGATTTCACTATCTCTGGAGTGAATTAACACTGTAATGCAGTGTAATCACACTTTTCACTCTATTAAAGAATGACTAAGTTCATCTTTTGTTCATTGATTGTCTTGTATTCTGTGTCAAAAGCACTTTTTTTATATTTTCACAAAGTGAGCGAAGAACTCATGTTGTCTGTAATATTTGTAGTTTTGCATTTATGGCGGGGTAAAATTTTGCTAGTTCGAAATTAGAAATCATGCCCCCAAATAATCTGCTTACACATTTACTGTATCTCTTCTCGAAGTTGGTAACTTTCTTTAAGTAAATGGATTCGAAACTCTTCTAGTAACATTGCTTTGATAAGGAAATTTACAAAAGCCAAAACAAGGTATTTTTAAAATTTACCTTAAGTTTGTCATAACTGCAAGTAGATGAATCCTCTAGGTCAAATGCCCAAAATGTTATAGTTACGACATATTCCTCAGGAACAGAGATCTTGTAGGTACAGTCTTGGTTATTTCCATAATTGTTAGGGTAGTTTGGTGACGATATGGTTTTATTCTCCAAGTCACAAGTGTCGTCACAAAAACATTGAACTGTTAGTGTTTCTGTGAGGAAATAAAGCACCAAATGATTTACTCAGATAATATTTTATGAAGATGTTTGTAACATATTTTCACGTTCCCGAGGGAAGAGCGGCGACATATTGATATTCGCTTACGAGGGAGACTTTCCTTTACATCTTGTGGTTAGGCATTCACTGGGTCAAGCAGGAGGTCCGATTTCGAGGTCTGGTTTTTGTGACTATGTTTCTGTGACTACCAAGACCTTTAAAAGGCCAAACCTCTCACCTCAAACTACAATTTTGGTACGGATGCACTAATTGGTTCAGCTCCTTGATTGACAGCTAATTCAAACAATGCAAGGTACCAAAGCTTATATTACATAGCATGAACGGTACGGAGTGTATTTTGATTATATACATTGAGTTTTTCTACTCTCACCTTGAAGCAATAAACTGAAATTGTATCTGGGTGAAGATGAATTTCAGAAAATTGTGTGTGTGGGGGGGGGGGGAGGGGGGCTTAAGTAAGAAGGTTAGGGGAATCGGTGCAGGTTTAGGTGAGAGAAACCAGCCTTCAAAATGAAACATATACTCTGTCGGCCTGTGTCAGGCTTGCTTAGCACAACAGTGGACAACCAATTAGCAAATAATTTTTCAAAGTAAGTATTAGCTACATGGGAGAACTGAATGGAAGGAAAACTTGTGAATGTTTCCAGGTGATGATCGTTTCACCATGGAGCTATATCCAACTGTTAAATACTTTTTTCAACAACTCCCTGTCAGTGAGCCACAACTGAAAAAAAGACTGTGGCCTACTCAACTTAATCCAATAGGTTGGCCATTGGGTCGAAAACTCCATCTAAATGACTTGCTGGCTGACTGACTGGCTGACTGTCTGATTGACTGACTGACTGTCTGATTGACTACTGACTTACTGACTGACTGATGACTGACGACTGACTGACTGACTGACTGATTGTTCCAAATAAGTATACTATCTGGTGGCACGTACTACAACTGTATGATTTGGTGGATCGTTATTGACGCAAAACTTACGTGTTAGTTCTCATTAAAGGCCCTAGCGAACGACGATTGGGGATTTAGAGCACCAGTACGCTCACCCCAAACTACAATTCTTGTAGTGGTTTACCAAAATTCTCAATTGGCTCAGCTCTATGATTGACAGCTTTTTCAAACAATGTAGAGCCCCAACGCGTATATCATACAGCATGGGCTGTACTGAGAGTGTTTTGATTATACACATAGAACTTTTTCATACACACCCTGAATCAATAAACTCAGGTTGTGTCTGGATGGGGATGAATTTCAGACAATTGTGGATGGGGCTTAAGTCAGGAGGTTAGGAGAATTGATACTGTTTGGGGTGAGAGAATTGGGCTTTAAAGTTAGTTTCATGGCTTGGCCTACTCGTGAAACTGAATTAGGTCTTACGCCTGTATAAGATACTCAGTTTAGTTGCCTCATTTAATTTAATGTTGTCTAAGATATCATTTATGTGCGAATCACGTGGATCAGAATGCACTGACAACAAATCCCGTATGAGTGTGGTTACCACAAGGTGTTAGTAAATTAATCTTGTGCACGATTCTTGTGGGTTATATCCCCAAAGCTCGTAACAGGTAGGAACTGAAGTATAATTACTAAGTGAGGGAGTGGATAATTACACAAAGGCAAAATTGGAAGCTAGGACGGCTTCACTGAATAACACCACACCGGGCAGAGGAAGTAAACTGTTAAGTGGTACCCTTTTGCAATTAAAACTGGGTATTCACTTTGAGATCGACTTTTAAAACTGTTTCCAAGAGAAAAGAAATCACAAAGTTGGGGCTTAAGCAAGAACTCCTTCCCCCGCTAAGGCCTACCTTAATGATTTTTTTTCAATCGTTACGGCAGTGGGCTTTGAAAAGTAATCACGAATGAATCATGTGGACCAAAGACCCATTTGAACAAGTCTTTAAAATATTAAGCTTCCTCCACTAAATTTTGACCGGTATTGTTAAGTCCATGCGAAATTAGTCAGATATCATGAAAATTGGTCACACATGAGTGACTAACGTGGCTAGTCTATTCAGCATTTCAGACAACACTTAACTGATCTGTGTTTACAGTGGTCCTTTTTATTTTAGTTGTAATGTTCGGAGAGAGTCATGGCCATACGGGACGGGGGCCGGTGGCTGCAGCCTTCAATTGGCCAAAACGTTGTGGAACGGGCAGAATTTGGGCGATCAGTCTGGTGGGAATAATAATGCGAGGCGGAATCCCTCCTACAAAAATAGCAAAAAATCTAAAATTTGGGGAGGAATTTGGAAGCACTTCGGACAGTCCCTCTAGTGTTAGAAAATTGCACGTTTTTTCAGCCGGGAAAATCCTAAGCATGCCTGCAAAAAGGAGAGAAACGTCATAAAAAATGAATTTTTATGGAAAATCAAGAAGATTCCAAAAATTTGGTCAGCGTAAAAGGCTATCTTCAGTAAGTTTTTTTTTCACAATGCCCGATATGGTCGAATATCCTAATTTTTTCAAGTATTCTTTAAAGCAAAAAAAAAGTCATAGTCAGAGTAACATATGTATAAAAATTTGAAGAGATAAAAAAATCGCGACACATTTAGGAAGCCTGAAGGTGTAAAAGAAACAATTATTCTTCAGCCTGATTTTACAACATAATGCCCGAATTGGCTGACAATTTGAATACTTTCAAATCTTTGCCCGCAAAACAGAAAACAATATATAAGCAAAGTAAAATATTTTACTGAAAAAATGATAAGAAGGATTTGTTACACATTCGGAAAACTTGTGAAAAAACATAATCTTCAGACCCACCTCTACCTGTAGTCTTGCAAAAACTGTGCTTGAAATAGTAAAAGATTCGGGCGAAGTTTAAAAAATGCTGAAACGTTTTAAATTGCCAAATTGTTCTGGTGCAGTGCCCAATAGTTTGCCATCTATCCTGCCTTCTGCTGAATTCGGACAATAGTTATGAAAATCGGGCAATTTGTTTTTCAATACTATAATGACACAGTGCGAGAATTCCCCTATACGTCTGCCTGAAAATTCTTACCCACCTCTTAACGTTAATTTTTTTTTTCAAAAGGTGCTACTAATAGAGGTAAATATTCGGGAGTTGGAGCAGTCACAAAGACAATTCCATCTATTGAACCAGAATGCAAAAATGCATTGAGGTTTCGATGATACATAACTGTTCCGGTTCGGAGAGTGCCATCATGCACCATTATCTTTTATTCAAATGTTATACCAAGATGTTCAAAAAATAATTTTGTCATTCCAGATGACCTTTTGACCTTCATAAAAGCCATACATAGCTAGACAGATAAACAACAGACAGACAGATGGACAAACATCTATCTTGAACGATCATATTTAAAAAGAATTTCAGACTTTGACCAGCGGTGACTCCAGATGACCTTTGACCTACACCAAAAACTTTAGGTACCATTTCCTGACCATAACGTATCCACTTACCAAATATGAAATCTATCCAAGCTTCTTACCTTGAGATATCGTGTTAACGAGATTTTCAGACTTTGACCCCTGGTGACCATAATACATTCACATACTAAATATGTTGATGAGATTTTCATACTTTGACTTCCAGTGACTCCAGGTGACCTTTGGCCTCTGCCAAAAAAACAATACAGACCATCTTCTGACTTTAACCCATCCACATATAATATGAAATCTTATCAAAGTTTACTAGCTTGAAATATCACATTTACAATATTTTCAGACTTTGACCCCTGGTGACCCCAGATGACCTTTGACAGAGATTGCAAGTTCCAGATATGAGAAATAGGAACCATGCAAACCTTATTTTAGGAGGACCCCTCTCATGCGCACGCCCCTACGGTAGGAGCTGGCCAAAAACGTCTTGTGCAAAAAAGAGTCTGTGCAAAAAGTCTTGAGGGTTCACAACACTCTAAATTAAGTCCCCACCCCATCCCATCCTTTTCAGCTAAAAGACCTTAAGACTTTGTTGAGACTTAGATTATAGTGCTGGCTACTGAGGTTTGAACCAAAGCCATAAAGACTGTAGAATCCAGACAATATTTTGCAATGGCACAATATAACACTAATACATATGGGAAAACTTTTGAACAGCTTCTCATAACGCTAATATATATTGGAGAATTTTTCAGTATTTCTCCGCTGCATATACCACCCTGTTGACAAAATATGCTCCTGTATGCTTTATATCATGTTCTAGAACAAATAAAATAGAAGCTTGAGAATAAAAATAAAAAGAAAACATTCACCACCGCACAGCTAAATTTTCCAGTAGGCCTAGGCAAGGATATTACGGAAAAACATACTGTGCATGTGTAGGATAGGTTCAAAATGTACCTATGCTATACGTTAGGCGATAGCAAAAGTGCCAAGAAGTACTGAAAAAAATTACATCGTAGAGAAATCATTACACCTAAAGCTCACAAAAGTATTGCAGAATGTTGTATAAGGGTCTTGTACACATGCCTTGTAAATATTTTAGATGTTCTTGGCCAAGTGGATTTTTGTTGACCTCCTTCAGTACTCGATCCTGTTTGTGAAAGGAATGTGCTTCACAAACGTAGACCTAACGTTAGGCTTGGGCAGAAAGTACTATCCCACTTGCTCAATCGAACCATGCATTTTTGGCCTAAACTTCTCAGTTTAGGGAGCTAGACACTTTGAGTTTTCAATTCTTCCAAATTTCAAGATCTGCCACGGTAGAATTTCCTCAATTTAGTTACTTTTCCACCCATATATAATTCATATCGACCTTTTTAAAGATTTCCCAATGTCAAAATTTGCTGGATCCTCTAGCTAGCTGTACACACTGAAGCTGCACTGAATGCATTGCAAGTTGTGATTGGCTGCAGCTAAGTAATCATTTGGGCATGGCACCAATCACAAGGTTTTCGACAGAGATTTTCTGTTGAAGTCCACCTAGTCTTCTTAGCAGTGGTCGAGGGTGTACTTTCCTTTGTTTATATTAGGTAACAAGTGCAAAATATAGGAGCAAGTGCAAGTACTTGGGTAAATATCCGCCCATATGGCATATGTCCGCCAAGCGGGCTGTGTTTCAGCATGCATCTGCTGAAATCTTAAGCCGTTCATAGTGTTAACATTATGACATGGGATGATACGATTGTGTTGTCGGTACCAAAAAGTAATAGCCGTTAGATTTTACATCTCGATGTTGCCTCCGTCATACAGACGTCGGCTTTAATTTTTCATGATGTTTAATGTTCCATAAGGTGTAAAAAGCGGAATTTTGGGGGGATTTTGGCCGTGGCGAAATAGAGGGTGGAAAATCGTAATCATTCGGCCTAAATCAGGATACTTGACATCCCTACCTTTGACCTCCACCAAAAAAAGACATGTACCATTTCCTGACCATAGTCAATCAACCTGCTAAATATGAAATCTATTCAAGTTTCCTACCTTGAAATATCGCACTAGAAAAAGTTCACACTTTCACCCCTGGTGACCCCGGATGACCTTTGACCTCCTCCAAAAATAACAGGGACATCTCCTGAATATGAAATCTATCCAAGTTTCCTATCTTGAGGTTTCTTTATAACAAGATTTTCAGACTTTTGGACCCAGGTGACCCCAGATGCCCTTTGACCTTTACCACAAACAATGGGGACCATTTCCTGACCATAACCCATCCACATACCAAATATGAAATCTATCCCAGCTTCTTACGTTGAGATATTGTGTTTACGAGATTTTCAGACTTTGACCCTTGGTGACCCAAGATGACCTTTCACCCCCGCCAAAAGGGACTGTCTACTGACTATAATGCATCCATATACCTGATATGAAATCTATCCATGCTCCCTACCTTGAGATATGGTGTTTACGAGATTTTCAGACTTTGACCCCCAGTGACCCCAGATGACCTTACACCTCTGCTAAAAACAACAAGAACAATCTAATGACTTTAATGCATCCACATACCAAATATGAAATCTATTCAAGTTTAGTTCATTGAGATTTGGTGTCATCAAGGTTTTTAGACTTTCACCCTGGTGACCCCAGATGACCTTTGACTTCCACCAAAAACAATTTTAAATTTTTTCTTAACAGGGTGCATCTATGTACCAAGTTTGAAAACTGTCACACATCCCTATCTTTAGATATCGCGTTGATAAGCAAAGTGTCACAAACACAAACACATACACACACACATACACCCATACATACACACGCAAGCCATCATGAATGCACTGGTTTCTCTTATCATTGAAACCAATAATAGTGAATTGAAAAGTCTCAATAGAGTAAAAATCATTAGCATGTTTTCCTTTTCGTTGTATAGTTTTTCCACGAAAAGATATACCCACGACTGTTTCATCAATGTCAGTGGTGCATTTTCAGGCGCAGAGGGGGGGGGGGGGCTCCAATGGGTAAGGATCCCCTGACCTTGGCCACCAAAAATTTGGAAAAGCCAATTTTAAAATCTTAAGCATGTGTCGTCACGAGGGCGGTTTTCCTTACAAGTCAGTTATGTCTTTTTATCAAACAAAATCCACAAAACTACCTGGTTTGGGGATCTACGAGCCCTGAGATTTACCTCCTTTTTACATATGTAACCCTCGCTTACCTGAAGTTATTCCCGGCAATGAAAAATAGCCTACCAGAAGTGAGCCCTCAAGAAAGGAAAGAAACAGATGGAAGGAACATAGAGACCAGAGTGAAGGAAACCGTGTGATCTTGGATAGGAAGGCTGGATCTGGTAGCATGTACACTCCGGCAGAATTGAAACGAACAAAACCTCGCTTAACAGACAGAGCATGAAATTCACTTTGTCTCCTTGCCGAAGCAGCTGCCACCAGGAACAAAGTCTTATATGTCAGAGCATCAAGCGGAGAATTCTGCATTGGCTCTTTCAGCGGTTTGGTGAGGCACGCTAGAACATTCTTGATTGACCAGGATGGTGCTAGCTTTCGAATGAGCGGCCTCTCGTTAAACATACCCTTCAGCAAGTGTGAAATAAACTTTTTTATTGCCTGTAACTGAGCCATCTGGGAACCCCCGATGGACTGAGATCACTGCTGATCTGTAATTGCGTATTTTAGAAACCTACTTGCCCTCTTCGAAAAGAGATACCAAAAAGGAGCACAATTCGTCTTCATTTATTTCCCAGGGATTAAGAACGTGTGTGGATGTCCACGATGAGCACTTCTCTAGTCTTGAATCGAACACTCCAATAGAGGAAGGTCTTCTAGAGTGGATAGCAAGGTTTGCAGCCTTTTGAGAAATGCCTGCCTCTTTGAAACGTTTGTGGAGAGCATTCAAGCACTAAGATGGAGGTCCTTCACTCCCTGATGTCACAGCCACTCGGACTGTTGAGTGAGAAGGCGAGTTCGAACTGGCACCTGGAATGGGTTGTCTACAAGAAGCTGTTTGATCAGAGGAAACCAAGGCGGCCTTTGCCAACAGGGTGTAATCAGCAACATTTCCCTTCTGGATCCATGAAATTTGAGCACCATCTTGTGGATAAGGTACCACAGGGGTAACGCATATGTTGAGAGGTTGTCCCATGGGAAGGAGGGAGCATCTGTTGCCCCGGGTTGTGGGTGATGATAACGGGTGCGGAAGAGAGGGAGCTCCGCATTGAAAGGACTGGCGAAGAGTTCGATTGATCGTCTGCCGAAGACCTGAAACAGGTGATCCGCCCAAACTTGGGACACTTCCCATTCGTTCTCGTTCAACCGGGTCCCTAGAGAGAGCATCTGCCATTGTGTTGTCTACTCCGGAAGATTGGACGCACGGAGTGAGATGTTGAGCTCCTGGCACGTGAGCAAAAATGACCAAATGTCGTGGCATAGTCTAAATGATCTGGTCTCTCCCTGTCTGTTGATGTAACAAACCGTTGTTTTGTTGTCCGAAAGGACTTTCACCTGAAGATTACGAAGCTGTTCTCTCCAGTGATTTATGGCACTGGCTACCGTCTTCAGTTCTACGACATTAATGTGTAAGACGAGTCTGCTGGATGCTCCAGCGACTTGTTTTTGAGTGGCGAACCCACACCGCTCCCCAACCCGTCATGGAAGCATCTGTCATGATCGACGTCTGAAGTCTGGTGTCTTTAAAAGGTCTGCCGATCCACAGGTTGACTGGGTCTTTCCACTTACTGAGAAATGGGATTGTATCTTGTGATACAGGAATCCTCTTGGGGGGGGGGGGGATCTTGAGAGAGTTATGACTGAGAGTGTGAAATTGAATCCGTCTCATTTTCTATCTGCAATCTGGTAGTACCTCCACCAAGGTGACTATGAGCCCTGCTTACTTGAGCCAGTTTCTAACTGGGAGGACACTCCTGTATACAACCTAAGTGGTTGTTTCGACCAGATGGTGATGAAAAATCCAGATCATTCAGAAAATCTAAACGAGCGCCTGAGTAGATTATTTCCTGCGACGGTGTTAGAGACAACTTCTTTTCGTTGATTACCCAACTCACATTGTGAAGTGTATGCACTACTTGGTTGGTTACTGATAATGCCTCTGTGTATGAGTTTGCTAGTAGGAGTCAATCGTCGAGATAAGCAAAATGCACTATTTTTGCGTCTGAGGCAAGCCAAAACTGCCCTGGTGATCCTATTAAAGACTATTAGCGCAGTTGACAGCCCAAAGGACATCGTAGTCACGGAGCTCGTAGTCTCTAATTTTGTTTATGAAAGCCAGTAAACGTTGATAGTCTACGTTGATTGGAGCATGAAAATATGCGTCTTTTAGGACTACTGAACACGTCCATATAATGCCGAGAGACTTGGAACGGTTGGGGTCAGTGTTTCATTCTGAACCGCTTTGGTTTGATAAACATTTTGTTTGAAATTTAGAATTGGTCTCCAATGTTTTGGCTCCTTTGAAGTTCGAAAGAACGACGAACTGTGGAGTTTTGGTTTGCCCTCTGAAGGAAATAAAAGTTCGACTGTTTCTCCTTCCCCAATAACCCCTGAACCTCTCCCTCGAGGGCTTTCTACTGTGCCGGACGATGAGGAAATGGTGTGATCCTCTTGAGGCCTTCTTTCGTTGGAGGAGCTGAGAATTTTATCCGGTGACCCTCCTTTACTGTTCTTAGCACACATGGATCTTCAAACGAGATTATTCTCTCCCAATACTAGGAGCAAAATGGTGGGGTGGGCTCTACGAGGGATTCTGCTTTTGAAAGGAGAGGCCCCTGGAAGATCTCTTTCAAACACCGAAGTAAACCTCATGATGATTGTCGTTGAATTTGGCAAGGAGTCTGACTTGGCCTCTCTCGTGATCCTGGACCCAGCAGTTTCTCAAACCACTGGAAAGAGGACTGGGGCTTGGCTGGACGAGACCGCTGATCTCTTCAGCGACCAAACGAAGTTCTCGAGGCCTTTGAAGATGGAGTCTTAAAATCTGCATTCTTCATATCCTTCCTTTGTTTAAACTCATCATGTAAATGTTCCTCAAATTTCCCGTTAAAAATATCCTGACCTTACAAAGGTAATTTCAAAAACGATGTTTTATATACTTTGATGGCTACTCTAACGAATTCAAGATATTGCCTTTCCATTACATACGAGAACAATGATCCTAGAAAAATGGTCAAAAGATCTCCTAGCTACCGGACCAAGAAAGTAAACTAAGGCTTCTGTTTCTGTAAGGACCTCTGGAATTAGAAGAAGTACTGAAGAAAGTTTGAGACCTGCCCGTGCTACATTCATGGACCAAAACGATTTGTCTATGGATCTATCTTGAGAGGACTTAAATTTCCCAGAAGAGTCAATCACGCCAGCCTAACAAAAGTGGTCCATAGCTGCTTCTGGAATAGAAGGGGTCATAAATGGGTCATTACAGTCTTTTTTCTCCACCCAAAAGTATGAATTCTCTTTCTTAGAATAGGCTGCCTTCTCTCAGCTTAAGCTTTCAACCTATCGCAAGACCCCGCATCTATGGGTAGATGTGCCTTAGGAACTGCAGAAGGCTTATTCACTTTGCGAGCAGCTTGATCATAGCCTAAATGAAGAACCTCTACAGCCCTCCGTTTGATGGAACGCCGTTTAAGATGGTAACATCGAAAAACGGAAGAACGCCATTATTCCTGGGATAGATGGCCATTTGAACTAACATCGTCAAGTAAAATAAAGCCACCAAATGGAAGTACATCGTTATATGTGATCGAATGCCGTTTGAGTTGGTAACGTCGAAAAACGGAAGAATGTCATCATTCCTGGATAGATGGCCATTTGAACTAACATCGTCATGTAAAATAACGCCACCAAATGGAAGTACATCGTCATATGCGATGGCGGTTTTGGCGTTCCATAAAAACTACACCTGGGTACTTTGTGCCTTTGGAATCTGGGAAAGCAGTGACAAAAGTTGAGACAAAGCAAAGGGTGTATCAGCCTCCACCCTGGGCCGTTTCCACTTCCGAGACCTGGGAGCACGGGAAGAAAAAGAAGACGAGGAAGAGGGAGAAGAGGAATGACGTCGATGACTTTTTTCCTTCCTCCTTGTCTTGGAACGGCTACGATACTCTCAATGAGATTTCAAAGGAAAGGCCTCCTTACACCCCTCAACGTTTCTATTCAGTGGAGAACAAGAGATTACCAAGATCCCTTGATGAAACCCTAACTGGGCCAGAAAGCTTGAAGGCTGCTGAACATATTCTTGCTGGATCTGAACTGAAAACCCTAATGGGGTAATATTCCCAGGGTGGGCCTCCTGGACTGAACTAGGTTAAGCATTTTTACCTCATAAGAGCTCTTCCAGAAGACTGTCGACCTGGGTTGGGGATATCTGGTTCAGCCTCTAGGTGTGTTATTTGTGCCCCGTCCAGTTGAGCAAGACCACATTTCTACGCCTTCACCTCTGGATGCAGTGCACTCCTGGCCGGTGACCCCGAGCCAATAGAGACCACGTCTGTTGACTTCCTTAGTGCGCCGTCCGACAGGGCAGGGTCACTACTTGTCCCTTGTCTCTTCGAAGAGCAAGACTCCTGGCCGCTTATTAGAAATAACGCTGGCATGAAATTTGGACAAACTCCTTTGTTGAGAGACGGACGTGAAAGTCTGACCTTGGTGAATTCTTGCGGTTTACATGGCCAGAGTGTATGTTACTGCGCTTGATAGAGTTGACCTAAAATTTCTTATTTTTTGCATTTTTAATCCTAAAAACGAAAATCTCGTAACAAGTTGACTCTAAGTGAAACCTTGAAACGAAAAAATCGGTCAATATTAGGTGAAAATAACAATCACATTTCAGAGCAAACTCTGCCAGATTTTGCGAGCCAACAGATCAAGATGAGATTTATTCTTATTATTTCAATTCCTCATTTCGTCGTTTTTCTACATATCAAGACAGGAGACAGATCAAAATGGTACTACAAATTCCAGAAATTTCATATTTTCATATTAAATGACTAAAACGTAATGTTTTCAGACCCATTGTGGTGATTCGGTGGACTCCCAGTCTGCTTCTACTAGAGTTCACAACTTAACACCAGCCAAGGTCATTTAGTTTCTTTGCGGTCGGATGACGTCAAAGAATCGCCCAGTTTGAAGCTCTATCGCCCAGTTTGAGTGCCAATTTTTCATGGCACAAATTTTCTCATGATAATCCCCGAGCCAGTAGTGCCAGTCTACTTTGAAAATGAGGTTGATGAGTTGGATTTCTTTGAATTGTCCTTGGTAGCAAAGGAAGCCTTTCCGGATGTGGTAGCTCTTTCTGAAGATCTTCTGGAGGTCTTCACAGTCGATGGCTTGTTTTGGATCGATTTCCCTCTATCGGATGAGGTTGGTTTTGACTAAGGTGTGGACCGACAACCAGGATACAACTACTAAATACAGACTGTTAAAATGATGCAGCTCGGGCAAAGTCGCAACACACAAACAGACAACACCTACAGAGATATATATTCACATATGTATACCCATATATGCAACAACACATGGAATGAAAAACATGAGAGCAACTGAAAAATGTTAGATGCACTACCCCTTTAGGTAATGCATATAATTAGCAAGCATGTGTTAAAACATATACTATAATACATAAGACATGAAGCATAAAGCCTTCCAAAAACATCCCACTATACAAGCAAACAACAAAAGGAATGAAAATAATTGAATAAGATTTGATTCACTTCCTCTTTAAACAGTGCATATATAATTAGCAAGCCTCTATTGAAACATATACATATAATACATAAGGTATGAACCCTTTCAATGTAACCCACTTTACAAACATATAACTATTGGAAGAATAATACATCATAAGAAAAATCCAAAGAAAACAAAACTTTGATGCACAACCCCTTTAAATTATGCATATACAATCAACATGCATATAAAAGGCACAAAGTGCCATTCTGCACCTAAATAATGTACAAACATCATGGCAGACCGATACGCCAGCAGGAGGAGCGCAGCCTGGAAGTACATGCAGCTTGCTCTAACAGGGGGTGCAAGGAGCCGAGTAGAGCCAACAATAACAGCTGGCCGCCTCGGACTACTGAGCCAACCAGGCCTACCAAGGAAGATCCGACACCGATTCCTTGAAGCCGGAAGCCAGAGATCATACCGCGACGTCTCAAAAGATGCCTTAAAAATGGATGCATACAAAACCAAAAAACATAAACGAGCTAATGGAAGGAAGCAAACACGAAACTTCTTAAAGGCCTATCTACATAGCTAGAACGCTAACGGAGCAAACGAACCCACCCGCAAAAAGGCACCTAACAGCTGAAAACCCCATCGTGGGTGGGGGAGGGAAAGGAAACGACCAAAGCCGTAAGACAAGTGAGCAACCGGCCGTGAAGAGCAACTCGCGAACCGAACGAAAATAGCTAAACCACCCAAGGTCAATGGAGGTCTAAGGCACATCAGACACGTCCAAACTCCGCCAAAGCGAGGAAACTAAAACACCCCAAAACACTAAAAACCATCCAAATTGAACAGGATACTTATCCAGAACCACTTCGGATGATCGCGAACAATTCTAGGCTATCTCTCTTCAAAGCTTTGAACTCTAAATCGTTCGTGAACAAAACTTTTACGACAGGAAAACTGCGTCTGACTTTTGATACAACAAGTGACAGAATGAATAGTCCCTCTTGCTGAGGGCACACTCCCGATAGACTGTCTTTCATTTGCCGGGAATAACTGCAGATAAGTGAGGGTTGTATATAATAGATGTGGAATAGAGAACTAGAAATAGATGTAGACTGAACTTTATAGCATGCTTGCGACCTAAAAAGTGCTTAAATATGCAACTTTTCGCGGGTTTCGCGCTCCTGCTAGTTTCACGGATGCCTGTAATACCAATAGCGTATCGAACATATTCACGTTAATCATAAACTCGATTAGGTTGATCGCTCGAGTGCATAGGCTAATGGGTTTTGTTATGGAGCTAATTAGTTAGACTGAGTTTTAGGGCCCAGTTTTCAACCAATTGATTTCAAGTCGAGCCGACTATGGCCTTTTTCAGTTGTGGCTCACTGCCTTGTTTTCCCTATTCCATTACTTATGCCAAGCACAATGGCAAATGGTTCCATTTTCAAAGTCCTCTGTATGACCATGACTTGAACTCCCAACCTCCCGACTGCAAGACTGATGCGTTCGTTATGGAGGAGAAAAACATTATAGAATGCAACGAAAAGGGTTCATTTTTGCGTTCCTTGTTTTCGAAGTCATCTCAAATTAAAATTAAAAGTTTTATGTCCAGACAGCAGATTCTCTTTGTTACATGTCTAAGTGCAGGGTTAGTCATGAAAGTAACTGACTTTTAATAAATAATTTCAGCACGCAAGTCTAAGCCCTCGTCAATTTGTATCAGACTATTTCTAAAGGAAAAATATCTTCACTCTATATCTGTAAGTTAGTTGGATCGGGTTTAAGGACATACGAATACGACTGTGTTATAGAGACCAGTTAACTCGACAAGAAGTTAAAAGTTTAAGCAAATTTTCAACTATGTTTCAAGTTCAAGTTTGGTTTCCCTTTAGGTGCCTCTTACTACAGGCGGGAAATACCATGGGCGTATTCTACAACCCAGCACACAGCAGTGTTCAACGGTAGTGAATTTTACAAAAGTTCTAAACTTTGAGCTAAACTTTGGTTCGTGCGGCATTAACTGTTGACATTACTTGGTCTTTGTGGCTCATGGGTGCGTGAAGAATGGGTGCTCATCTATTCCCTTTAGTTTTCTATTTTTCTAAACTCCCAAAGGCCTTTAAGCTATATACCTCTATCGGTAGACTGAGGAATGTTTTCTATCAAATAATGTTCTTATAGTTTGACCATGTTTAATGATCACAAATGGTTTTCAACTATTGGGATACCAAAAATTTCTCGTTCATACCCTTCCTTAATATAACCTCTGATATTTACCCCTTAAAACAGTCTTCCGGGGACGTCTAAGACGTCAAAAAGAGTTTCCGTAGTTTTGTCGACGGGACTTCACCGAGGCTTAGTTCCCGGACCCCCTCCGGTTACACGTTCACCGTACACACTTAAAAATTTGACGTAGTTCATCCGCCCATCACCCTTATAGTCGACATATAATCTACGACTATACTCAGCTAACTAACTAACTGACTGACTGACTGACTGACTGACTGACTGACTGACTGACTGACTGACTGACTGACTGACTGACTGACTGACTGACTGACTGACTGACTGACTGACTGACTGACTGACTGACTGACTGACTGACTGACTGACTGACTGACTGACTGACTGACTGACTGACTGACTGACTGACTGACTGACTGACTGACTGACTGACTGACTGACTGACTGACTGACTGACTGACTGACTGACTGACTGACTGACTGACTGACTGACTGACTGACTGACTGACTGACTGACTGACTGACTGACTGACTGACTGACTGACTGACTGACTGACTGACTGACTGACTGACTGACTAACGAACGAACGAACGAACGAACGAACGAACGAACTAATTTCCTGATCACTTAGCAAAATTGCTGATTTTTTTATTCTTGCAAACAAAAACTCGAAAGAGCGACTGCATTGATAGCCCTTACACCCCGAGGAAGTGCAATTTAATTTTCGGCTGCCTTAAGGGGCCAATTTTACGTAATATTTGTAGGCTTTGTGGCAGGTGATGGTAGCGCTCCACCTAAATGGCCAGTGGCGGAGCTGGGGATTTCGGTCAGAGGGGGCGAAAACGGTCTGCAGGGGCGCTTCCGAGGAGTAAATACCCTGAGCCTCAGCACGATCGAAGCCACGGCTTTTCAGACTTTCCACTTGATTTTCCGCAACTGGTAGAAGACTACTTTGACATTTCTCCTCAGTAAGTTTTCCTATTTAAAAAAACATGTTTAAATTGTCTATCTATAGGCCTCCGCGGAAGATGACTCGGGAGGGGGATGGACTAAATTCTTTAATGTAATTTGGCCCAAAATGCCTCTCAGATCGCTGGAAATGACATTTCTTAAGCCTATTTACCGCATATAAAATGGGGAAAACACTGATTCCCGACAACAAGAGGGCTTTTTGCACTACAATAATTATTGCGTCCTTTGCAACATCTTTAATTGGCCGGGAGGGTTAATTTAACGTCAGTTTGTTTGTGTGTTTTGTAAGCTAATAATCACGCTTGGTGTAGGAGCAATGAACTTAGCACAGCGACAACGTTCATTAGTGCTTATGAAGCATGAAGATACGTTTCGGCAAAACCTATCCCTATATTACAGAAGATGACCCTTTTCATCTGAATAAAGTGCAGATAGTACAGTTACTGATAGCTGTTTGAACATTTGGTTATCTGGGCCCATAAAAAAGATATTTTAGTATGTCTTTTGCCAATAATGGTGCAAGAGAAAAGTATGTAAAAAACCTAAACACCCCTACCCGACCATGTGGTAGCTCCGCCACTGTTTCTGGCTTGAATTTAGTTTCAAGCAAGCGTTTTTCTTCAAACGACAACTCAATGTAGCCACTACTCAGATCCAGATCTTCCTTGCAAGTCTGTGAAATGCAACTTCCGGCTGTCTGGGCGTACGATTTTTCAAAATTTCCTGTACCTCCGCGTCAACAAATGGGTTTCGCTCTGCTTAGTCTTTCGGGCAGAATTACATTTTTTCGGGCAGAAAAATCTTCTAATTTCTGAACTGAATTTCTCCCGTACGTCTATGGCAGATCTTTGGGGATATGGAATCGGGCAAATAGTCACCATCCTCTTGGAGAGAAAGAGTCCCTCACGGCCATTATGATGGTATGTTTCTTTAAAACCGAATTAATCCTGAAACAATTAAGACCATTTTAGCTGTAGTGTTACTGTTATGTACAACAAATTTGCCGACCAGAGCCAAACTTCAATACAGATCTTAAGTGAAACGACTGTATATAAACGTTTAAGTAGGCCTAAGTGTTGCGTGTCCTTAAGATCATAATGAGTTGTCGCCATGACGTTGTTCAAGCCTGACAAAAAATCGTAGCTGTAATATTTATCAGCAGTGAGGAGAATCATTTTTGGAGCAAAAAATTTAAAATTTTCTTCATTACAGCTATTTTAATAAAGGTTATATGAAACGACGGAAAACGGAAGCTTCCAATCTTACTTTGTTTCCTCCACGACTGCCATTATAATGACCATGAATGAAATCACAATGATAAATATTTGATATTTAGCAGGCGACTTAGACCATTGTGGTCAGTACCACATCTCTTTTAAGTCTGAAAGATGTTTCAAATTCAAGACAATGAGCAGCTTAATGTCAGCAACTACCTTAGTTCGAAGGGTGATGGCCTACATGTTGGATCTAATTCTCTGGCAAGCGTCTGCTACGATTGTGGCACAGAATGTTAGGAACACTAATCTTATATGTTTCTGTGACGAACCAGTTGGAGATTCGGGTTAAGGGGCCCTTAATAGGGTTAAGCCAGAAATAATTAAAAAAATAATCTAAACCCGATAAATTAAGTATTCCTAACATTCTGTGCCATCACCCTCCAAGCTTTTGCAGGAGCAATTTGCTTTTGTGCAATTGTTAAAAATATTGTTTTCGATCAGTACCCGGACGAAGAGCCGATGTTATAACAGCTTTAAATCCAGAGCGTGTTACACTTTCATCTGAGATGAACTCAAGGAAGGAATCAGGACCACTTGTTAATGTATTATTAGGAAGAGTCTGGCCACAGAACGTGTCGATTTCATCATATGTGTTGTCTACTCCATCATAGATCTTTTAAGAAAGAAAGTGAATAAGAACAAGATATTAACACTGTCATTATTACCCTGATTAAACATCATAGTCACACCAGGTAGCGATTAGGAAATACCCCTGGACCGTTCAAAGTGTTTCACATGCAATTTCATATTTTTCTCATTTACACTGACTGTGATAATTAGAAGTTTGTGACTCGACTGGATCATAACTTTGCTGTTACAAACATGCCGCCTTACCTCTTTTCTGTTCAAAATGTGCCATCTGTTTTTTTTTTTCCTCCAACGGGAGAGGGATTTTGTGGTCTTTAAATTTGCATAAAGTCACTTAAATCTTGTTAGAAATAATGCCAAAATATTCTGCTTTCCACATTCCCACTTTTACTACGCTGTTTCTTCAAGTAATTTGCTTTTAAGGTCATGCATTCGAAATTGTTGCAATAACAGTACTTACGTTGTAAAATTTTCAGAGGCAAAAAGAAGGTGTTTTTAAAATTTACCGTAAGCTTGTCATAAGCGCAAGTAGCCGAAGATTCTAGATTAAAGTCCTCAAATGTTATATTCACGACATATCCGTGAGGAACAGAGAACTGGTAGGTACAGTCTTTGCTATTTTCATATTGGTCAGGGTAGTTGGGTGAGTGAATGGTGTTGTTTTCGAAGTCACAAGTGTCATCACAGGAACAGATACCTGCAAATATTACCACAAGATAGGGGAAATATTACTTGGCAGAACTATTTGGAACGAGTCATTTCACTTCTCAGTCGAATCGAGCCAGTTACTTACTGCAAATTAACTGGTCGAATAAGTGTTTTGTTTCACTGTAATTATTTCTATTAGGAAAACTATGATACAATTCATCGAGTCCTTTCCTTTTTGAAAATTAGTTACCGACTAGTTACAAGGTTATTACTGAAGGCTGTAGGGCAGGCTATTGAGACGACTCTTAAATTAATGTCAATCTAAAATATTTACTCTTATTGTGAATGAACACCGAGAATTTAGTAGGAGGGTACCACATAGCTTGTGTGAACTAATAACAGAGAATTATCATCACGTCAGTTCACAGTACTAATTAGAGGAGGGACCTAGCCTCGGACTATTCTGAATAAGGTTTGATTGTTAAAAGTTCAAACTCGATACGAAATCTTCATAAGCATGGCAATGGAAGTCATGAAAACTGCCTGTCTAGCAACCTGTGCGTTTGTTCCACAGGGTCCCAAATGTGGACTCCCAAAGTTGATTCAATCAGGTGAAAGAACACATGGATCAAACATATGAAAAATTCCCTACATAAAAGTAGGTACAAAAAAGCATTTTCACCCAACACGATGCCCCAGACATCCGCCCCAAGGATCGATCCTTTTCCCGAGACCTATCAGAACACCCCTTTTCTTAACTGAGCCTGGTACTTAGAAGAGTGTGCATATGAAACGCTGTCGAGAATAATGATTTTAAGAGGGCGTCAGTCAACTTGATGTTAAATTCGTTTTGGTGGAAATTTGGCCAATGATGAAAACTGTCTCAAAGAAGTTTGTCATCAACCTTTAAAGTTACATGGACCTCTTGCTCGACCAAACAAAAACCGACAAAAACATACGCTTTGCATCTAATGACGTAGCACAACTTGAATGGGAATATAACGATGGGTTCATCTCTGTCTGGAGTAACACGAATATGTTTATTGGTGCTTATAATACGGCCCAAGCCAGACTTTAACTTTATTCTTATTTGTAACATCTACACTCTTAAAAAAATTGGGCAAATTTTGCCCAACTTTTTGACCAACACTGGGCATCTATTCAACAACCTAAACAGTTGGGCAAAACTTTAACCAACCAAATTGGGTAAAGTTTTAACCCAACTGTTGGGCAAGAGATTACCCAACTGTTTGGTAAATTAGCATTTTAAAACATACCCACTTGTTGGGCACTTCTTTTATTAAACTGTTGGGCAAATGCATTAACCAAATGTTGGTTATATGTTAATCATCTTTTCCTTAAACATTGGTGCTTTCTTTAAATGTTAGGTTGTAGGTTATGGCAGGGAGCTGCCACTGCAGCTCCCTGGTTATGGCAACCCATCGGTCCCGGTTAAAAAACCCTGGCTTAATAACCTATTTGGTTTGTCACTGAGTTTCGTATAGGTACGTCCAAAACTATCATTTTTAAAAGGCACTGTAAAATGATGTGTGTTAATGATGTGATGAAGTATTGTAGTTTCATCAATGCATAAATGTGAACACAAGGGCTGCATGAGAATTAGCTGGTCCATAGCTCTCATACACTGATATCATGGTTATGAGACAGGTTTCTTGTTATGCCGAAAGGTTTCAAATAATAATATATAAACGCTCATTCGGACGTGAAAGAGAATATCCCAGATCCTGACCTCTCATTGGATAGCAGTTTTGCGCCAAATACGAATCATGGAATCTCATACAAATGTGTTCTAGTTCGTAGTACTGTTTAAAGAATTTTATGGAAATAGAGATCGATTTCATGGTCTAAAGTAATGTACGAGTTTAGCTGTTTGGCCAATATAAAAGATGCCAAAGAGAATTTTCAGATTATGGTACCATGGTCTGATTATGAGAAGAATTGTGAAACAAATCGGGTCAAGTGCACTGTTGTTTGGTGACAACACTGCAACCAACAATATACCCAACAAATGGGCAAAAAGTTACCCAACAAGTGGGTAAAGGGAAAATATGCTCAACTGTAGAATAAAGTCTTATCGTCATTTTGACCAGTAAGTTGGGTATAACAGTATACGCGTGCATGGAAGGGGAAATTTAACCATTATTTGAGCAAAGATTGACCAACACTTAAGCAATTACTTTTACTCAACAAAAACTTTGCCCAGCGTTTAAACATTGCACCAATTAGCCCCAAAGTTGGGCAAAGTTTAACCAACACATTTCATAAACTTCTTTAACCAACGGATATTTTACCCAACGTTTTAAGAGTGTACACAGTTGAGCATATTTTCCCTTTACCCACTTGTTGGGTAACTTTTTCCAATTTGTTGGGTATATTGTTGGTTGCAGTGTTGTCACCAAACAACAGTGCACTTGACCCGATTTGTTTCACAATTCTTCTCATAATCAGACCATGGTACCATAATCTGAAAATTCTCTTTGGCATCTTTTATATTGGCCAAACAGCTAAACTCGTACATTACTTTAGACCATGAAATCGATCTCTATTTCCATAAAATTCTTTAAACAGTACTACGAACTAGAACACATTTGTATGAGATTCCATGATTCATATTTGGCGCAAAACTGCTATCCAATGAGAGGTCAGGATCTGGGATATTCTCTTTCACGTCCGAATGAGCGTTTATATATTATTATTTGAAACCTTTCGGCACAACAAGAAACCTGTCTCATAACCATGATATTAGTGTATGAGAGCTACGGACCAGCTAATTCTCATGCAGCCCTTGTGTTCACATTTATGCATTGACGAAACTACAATACTTCATCACATCATTAACACACATCATTTTACAGTGCCTTTTAAAAATGATAGTTTTGGACGTACCTATACGAAACTCAGTGACAAACCAAATAGGTTATTAAGCCAGGGTTTTGTAACCGGGACCGATGGGTTGCCATAACCAGGGAGCTGCAGTGGCAGCTCCCTGCCATAACCTACAACCTAACATTTAAAGAAAGCACCAATGTTTAAGGAAAAGATGATTAACATATAACCAACATTTGGTTAATGCATTTGCCCAACAGTTTAATAAAAGAAGTGCCCAACAAGTGGGTATGTTTTAAAATGCTAATTTACCAAACAGTTGGGTAATCTCTTGCCCAACAGTTGGGTTCAAACTTTACCCAATTTGGTTGGTTAAAGTTTTGCCCAACTGTTTAGGTTGTTGAATAGATGCCCAGTGTTGGTCAAAAAGTTGGGCAAAATTTGCCCAATTTTTTTAAGAGTGTAGGTAGACGCATGTTGTACTAAGAAACGGGTTCTACCATCTGTGAGAGTTCGCCTGGCCCTTGGGATCTTCCCATTATTCATTTCTCGGGGAAATGACTGGTCAGCTTAGGAAACCATATGGAGAAGGGAACTACAACACAGAATTTGTTTCTGGGAGACCGAAGAACTATGCCTCAAAAGTGTACAATCCAGACAGGCACTATATAAGCCAGAGTTGAAAAAGGGGGGGGGGGGGTGTCACAATGAAGTTTTCATCGGAACAGCAAATCAAAATCGAGTCGATGCGACTGCTGCTTTCAATCTTGACTTGTATCGGCACCGATGAAAACGAAAAATTAAGGGTCAGCTATCCAAGGAAAAGCGTCTGAATCCAGGAACGGTCATCTCAAAATCATCTAAGAAGGGCGCCTAATTGTTGTACACCAAGCAAGCCCTGTATGGTGATTATGATTATACGACAACATCGTACGTTTTCTAAAGAGCCAAAACAACTTACAAATGTGACACTATGACAGGTTTCAGCAATCGTTGCCATAGATCCATGTTACCGAAACCTACGTGTGCTTGTTTGGTCACGCAAAAAGCCATTCTGAACATCCACTTCATAGGAGGAGGGCCAACTGACCTCAACTAGTACGTGAACAGTGATCGAACGAATTAGTTTATTCTGGATGATTTGATGACTAAAATTAAAAGTAACCAAAGAGTCACAAATCTCTTCCACTTAGGGAAGTCATCATAGAAAGTTGTCGGTCATTGTGCTTTAAAAAAATTGTTTCAACAAGGCCACACGAGTCGCACCATCAGCTTAAATATTCACATTATTTGGTAGTCTTTAAAACCCCGACACATGCCTCTAGTATCGTTCATTTCGCTGAGCAAATGCATCCACGAAATATTCGCTTCATGCAAGAGGCATACAGGGATGCCATGGTTAAGCCATATGGAGACTTAGGCCTATTTATCAACCTCAAGCCCGATACGGACGAAAAGTTGCGATTACAAACGAATATCTTTCCAATAGATCCTCAACGCGAATTTATATCAAGAAAAGATAAATTTAACATAACACGAAAACAACAACTATTATTCTGCTGGACTACTTAGACCTACAGTAATCAAGGACAAAGAGTTTCCCCAAGGAAGCCATCCCTGGATTCAAGAGGAGGCCTTTTGGTGGCCAGACGTATTAAACAGGCAACAAACCGATCTGGAATCTCGTCATATCGATCACCCCCCCCCCCCCAGATTTAACATCAGCTCTGTAGCAAAAACAGTGCTGGCACACGCAACCATGTATTCCTATCACATCCTTACACTTTAAGTATTTATGGCAGATCTCTGTCTTCGATGACACTCGAGGGACGCGATTCAAAGTTTTTATCAATTACATTATTGACAAGTATTGACATTATTGCAAGTATTGAGGATTGTTTGGCAATATTCATTTGATTGACAGCCATTTTTCGAAAAATAATAAGAATCATCAAGACCTTCTGCTGCCACAATCGTGCTTACCGTAGCAACAGTAGGGCTAAGCTGCTGGAATCATGACATGCATCAATTAAGAGATATGCTTTACACCCGTTCGTCGTCATTTTGCATCATGCCACGACGTGTGACGGAACTGGCACCATTTTTTACATGTATTAGCATGGAAATGCTCAACAGGAAAGTGTTCTGTTGAAGCGTCTCCATAAGGCCCTTGTGATTTGTTTATGTGAATGTGTCTCAACCATCCTAAAAGGGAGCCAAGTTGAGAAAATGTCTCGATCAAAAGGTGACACCCCCACAGAGCGTAAAGTGTTCAGACAGAAAGGCGGAATCCATTATGTTAGATCTATGTTATCACCCATTATTCAGTTGGGAAGCTGACCTCGGGGTAACCGAAATATATTGAGCTCTGATGACGTCACACAATTTTGAATTTTATCCGCTTATGAAAATGTACACTTGGAAAAAAGATTTGCTTTCTTTTCTGTATGCTTCCAATTACGATCAAGAAAATTATGAAATTTACCAGACCGACTTCGCAGGTTTTCATACAGGCCTTATCATTTTCATGCTAAAATGTCGGCAAAAAGGCCCAAGAATTAGAAGAGATTTTAGGTGACTCTTATTAGACGTTGGGCAAATGGTCATAAATTTGCCTCTAGTTCATACCTGAAGTTGCCCCACCATTACCAAATGATCAAAGTTGATCACGAAATATACTTCCCTACATAGGATCGTTGATAAATTGTTCCAATTTTCCTGAAGACGGTCAATCCCGCTTTGTTAATGCTACGAATATGTTTGCAGTGTACCTGTAGTCAGTCAGCCATCTTGAAACGCAATGCATGATGGTAGCTAGCATGTAGAACTGCGATACGAGATCCAACACAATGACATGCATTGGACGTGCCCATACGTTAGTGGTGCGAAAGTATGTATAATCGCTAGCTACAATTTTTCAAAGGTCATGACATTACCTGTAATCCACAAGGTGAATTTTCAATGAATAGAAGTGCTATTAAACACAGTCATGTCATCGACCTGGTGAATGATTCATTTAAATCTAGAGACCATGAGACCTTATCGCAATGGTTCGCCGACCAAACATGCTCGAAGAACTCGTCGAAATACTGAGCGAATGAAAAACCATTCAACGACTCAGAGACCACCATGAAGTAAATTTGCTAAATCTGAACTAGACCTGTTTACTATACCACCGACGCAGAAACGTATTGAACGCGACGTTTGGAAAGAATACAGGCCGTTGTCCGCTATTAACACAGGCGAGCCAATCGAATTTAGCGTGTCAGATTCTGGTGAAGAATATATCGATCTTGACCAAAACAGCTGTACGTTCGTGTCAAGAAAACTCGTAAAGACGGATCTTCTCCAGGAGATGATGATGATGTTGTGGACCGTGTCAATCTTTTTCTGCACTCACCCTTTGACCAAGCGGATGTGACTCCAGACGGGAGAGAAATTTTCTCAGCAACGCCAACCTATCTTTTTCTTGCTATGAATGAACGCAACATAGGTGGACCAATTGACGAGCGCATATTTTTTTGTCAAGACACTTCAGGCAAAATGGATTCTGATGACCTTGTAGCAGCTGCCGCTGAATTTAATATTGAACTCAAAAACGAGGTCGTTTCACTAATGGAAGCAAAGAAGATGAATTCTTTGGAAGGCTGCACATGGCCATCTTTTGTCAAGAAATGTATTTCCTTGGTGGTTTAGACTTTCGCTTGAAACTAGCACCTAGTAAAGATTTCTTTGTCCTCATGTAAGCGAAGCAAGATTCAGATACAGAGTCATGTTACAGTAACGTGCGAAAAGTGAAATCGCGTCATCTCTACTCCTAGCACATGCCAAGGCACTGGAAAGTGACACCGTTCCAGCGCAACTACCCAAACGCATTATTATCGCGTTTGTTGACAGTGACTCATTGAAAGGGTCTTACACCAAGAACCACCCGGTCCACTTCAAACACGATAATTTAGCAATCTATTACGATGTCGTGCAGATATCGATCAAGCCAATGAAGCCACCCTTTGATGCAGACGATGCAGGTAGAGCCATTAGGGTCAGGTCGTTACAATGTTCAAAGGAACCCATAAAAATTACCATGACCAAAGCGTGCGTGTAAGTCGAGAAGACTACTATGCAGGGTTTACATTATTTGCTTTCGATTTTACCCCGAACCTTTCAGATGGTGGTAACTTCAATTTAGTGAAAGAATGTAATTTGCGTCTGGAAATAAACATGGCAGGACAACTGCCTAGGACCATTTACCTGATTGTGTAGGCTGAATTTTACAATGTCATCGAAATCGACAAATGCCGCAACATCAGCAACGACTACACGAAGAAATGGATGGCAAAGAGATACTGGACATTATTTTCCGTGATCGTTTTGTTCAACCCACATTTTATGGTGTATTTTCCTCGGATCACTTTCCTGAACTGCCTGTGAATGAGCGCCCTGCTGCAATTGCGTGGACAAGGATCCAAGCTGTTGTCCAATTTTGGATTGCTACCTGTGGAAAACTTATACGGCAAACCGCCTGAAAGGAATTCCATTCGAACATTTTTAGCTAGATATGGTGACATCGTTAAGACAGGTCCACAACTATTACAAGGACATTCATCATCTTAGTGTTGACGGAATTGTACTTGTATCTTTTATTTGCTTCATCGTTGTAAGGGCCAGTCTATGACGCTGTAACTGGTAAATTTGATACCGATCAGCAAAGAAATGATGTGAATGTCTTTGCATTAACAACCCATCAATGGTTTCGGTAGGGAAGAGATCAAAGGCGTACGAGGCGGGAAGGGGCAGGGCCAGACTGTCCCTATTTCTGCCAAGTCTTAAATTTTTGGCAGAAATTTGGAATAAATGGACAGCCACTTGCATAAACGGCATGGTTTTCAGGAAGTTCCAACGCATGTTCGAATCTTACAAATATATCATGCCCGAAAAAAGAATAGAAACTTCATAGTGGCAGGAAGAATTTAATGAAAAGTCAACAAGGTTCCAAAAATTCAGTACACAGTCGTGAAACGCAAAAACAATTATTCTACACAGTCTTCCAAAACAAAGTGACCGAAAGAGTCGAATATCGAAATTGTTGCAAGAATTTGAGCAAAAAAAAAAAAAAAAAAAGAATAATTGCCATCCGGTTGACATATTTTTGAAAAAATCAAAGAAATAAATAACTAAGACATTTATGAGAAGACTGCTGCTTAAAAGAAACAATCATTCTTCAGCCTGTTTGCAAATCTTGTGCAAAAATGGCCGACATGGCCGACTATGTGAATACTTTCAAATCTTTACCCCCGCAACAGAAAACGATAATAATTCAAAGTAAAGTTTGAAAACAAATTGATAAGAGAGATTTGCAAAACATTCGGGTACTTTGTGAAACCAAAAAAAAAAAAAAGAAAGAAAAAAAAAACGCTTCACATCATCAACCTCACTTCATACTGTAGTTTTGCACAAACTTTGCCAGAAATGGAAAAATATTCGGGCGAAGGTTGAAAATTCTGAGACCTTTTCAATTGCCAAATGAATTATACAAACAGACGGGAGAGTGTTCAAGTGCAGTGCCCAATAGTTTGCCATCTATCCTTACCCTGGAACCGAATTCGGGTAACGGTAATGAAAATTGGGTTATATGTGTTTCAGTACAGGTATTTTAATAATACAGCGTGAGAATGTCTTAGCATAAGTCTGCCTTAAAATTCATTTAAACCCACCCCCTAGCGATACATTTTCCAAAAGATGCACTAATAGATTTAAACTCATTTATATTCATGTATATTCGGGAGTTCAGGCAGTCACATAGGCAAATTCATCCGTGCAATTTATATTGAATTTAGCCAAGAGTCGCCATAGAGTAGAAAACATTAGCATGTTCTCAGTTTCGTTGTATAGTTTTTTTTCTCTGAAAAGATGTATAAAGACCATTGCATCCAATGCTATAGTGGTACATTTTATTTACTTATTTTCTAACTAACTGGTGATTTTCTGATCACCTACAGCAAGTTGCAGATTTTTGCTATTACAGTTGGGAAGCAGACCTCGCATTTGTGACCGTTATTGCTCAATCTTTCACCCTTAGCATTCGAAATGCATTCCGAGAGACCGTGCTTGAGCTACAACCTTGGACAAAACTCCTTGGGACATCCCCGCTCCCCTTCTCAATGTTGACCACAGTTAGCCTATTCACGGCATACAGCCAATCTTTCAGCGCAACATTGAAAGGGGGAGCGGGGGAGGGGAAGCATGTAAGCCTTTGAACTGAAATTCAAGAATATTATGGCAAAGTGTCCCAACAGTTTTGTCCAAGATTGTCTGAGAATTTCGGGAAGTTAGAACTACTCGCGTCACACAGTAGAAAGTGTCATTTTGTCTTGATGGGTTGATTTGCAAAAGGGAATAACTTTAAGCGCCCGATCGTTCATGTAACTGTTTTCAACAGTGACTTGTGTTTGCTTTACACTGTCTTAAAATAAAAAGAATATTGAAAAAAATGTTCGTGTTTATGTATTTTAAGTTTGTTCAAAACAGTGAAGTGGTACCTGATAAGTGCATTTTGGAGAGCAGAGGCACTGATGTATCCTGCCTATTATTACTTCGTTTGAACGTAATTTACCGTGTTTTCTCAAGAAAAAATATGCCGTACATGCGAACTTGACGAGACCGCCAGTGAAAGATAAGTTTAACCCAACGGTCTACCATTTATTTTGAAAGCAAATTTGGAAGCAAAACGCAATGAAATTGCTTCGGTTTAAAGAGGGAAAAAGCATGCGTAACCAGTTTCATTTAACGTGCAAAATGGAGTCACAGGGGTGTAATTTGCTTCAAAATATGCCAAAAACCAGCCTTAACTAACGATCTACCATCGTTATATTTTAAAAGCTTGGATCTCAGATGTGCCTTTTCCATTCCATGGTAGATCGTGGCGCTCTTTCAGTTAAAATTTCGTCTCCCTAGCACCAGTTTCCAATAGGAGTCAGACTTTTCTATCCAAAAAATTGTTTTGGTTATATGTATATATATATATATATATATATGGTATCTATCGGAACAGAATGTATCCTGGCGATTGCCCGGGCCTGAAAAATATTCAAAAGTCTCTTTCCATATTTCAAATATTAAATTATTGGCTCTAAAATTGCCTCCTCCAAGTTTAAACATGTTTTTTTAGTTGGTTTTGCATTCGTATTACGAGGAGGAATTGGTAGGGGTTCTACCGGCACCTCTGCCCATGGCTTACGAGATGCAAATTCCCCAAGAATACCTGCAACAGTCTATTCTTTACTATCGTCCCGACTCTAAATAAATGTATACAAATGAATCATACAACACATTAAAACAACTCTTCAGGCTATTAACTCTTTATGCTAAAATCCTCAGACCTATAAGCCTCCGAGAAAGCTTTTCCGAAAAAGTCGGCCCGAAAAATGAAGCATTATCTATTGAATTTGTTCTGGTAAATAATACGCCTGGATCTCAGACAACCTTGGACAAAACTCCTTGGGACATCCCCGCTCCCCTTCTCAATGTTGACCACAGTTAGCCTATTCACGGCATACAGCCAATCTTTCAGCGCAACATTGAAAGGGGGAGCGGGGGAGGGGAAGCATGTAAGCCTTTGAACTGAAATTCAAGAATATTATGGCAAAGTGTCCCAACAGTTTTGTCCAAGATTGTCTGAGAATTTCGGGAAGTTAGAACTACTCGCGTCACACAGTAGAAAGTGTCATTTTGTCTTGATGGGTTGATTTGCAAAAGGGAATAACTTTAAGCGCCCGATCGTTCATGTAGCTGTTTTCAACAGTGACTTGTGTTTGCTTTACACTGTCTTAAAATAAAAAGAATATTGAAAAAAATGTTCGTGTTTATGTATTTTAAGTTTGTTCAAAACAGTGAAGTGGTACCTGATAAGTGCATTTTGGAGAGCAGAGGCACTGATGTATCCTGCCTATTATTACTTCGTTTGAACGTAATTTACCGTGTTTTCTCAAGAAAAAATATGCCGTACATGCGAACTTGACGAGACCGCCAGTGAAAGATAAGTTTAACCCAACGGTCTACCATTTATTTTGAAAGCAAATTTGGAAGCAAAACGCAATGAAATTGCTTCGGTTTAAAGAGGGAAAAAGCATGCGTAACCAGTTTCATTTAACGTGCAAAATGGAGTCACAGGGGTGTAATTTGCTTCAAAATATGCCAAAAACCAGCCTTAACTAACGATCTACCATCGTTATATTTTAAAAGCTTGGATCTCAGATGTGCCTTTTCCATTCCATGGTAGATCGTGGCGCTCTTTCAGTTAAAATTTCGTCTCCCTAGCACCAGTTTCCAATAGGAGTCAGACTTTTCTATCCAAAAAATTGTTTTGGTTATATGTATATATATATATATATATATGGTATCTATCGGAACAGAATGTATCCTGGCGATTGCCCGGGCCTGAAAAATATTCAAAAGTCTCTTTCCATATTTCAAATATTAAATTATTGGCTCTAAAATTGCCTCCTCCAAGTTTAAACATGTTTTTTTAGTTGGTTTTGCATTCGTATTACGAGGAGGAATTGGTAGGGGTTCTACCGGCACCTCTGCCCATGGCTTACGAGATGCAAATTCCCCAAGAATACCTGCAACAGTCTATTCTTTACTATCGTCCCGACTCTAAATAAATGTATACAAATGAATCATACAACACATTAAAACAACTCTTCAGGCTATTAACTCTTTATGCTAAAATCCTCAGACCTATAAGCCTCCGAGAAAGCTTTTCCGAAAAAGTCGGCCCGAAAAATGAAGCATTATCTATTGAATTTGTTCTGGTAAATAATACGCCTGGATCTCAGACAACCTTGGACAAAACTCCTTGGGACATCCCCGCTCCCCTTCTCAATGTTGACCACAGTTAGCCTATTCACGGCATACAGCCAATCTTTCAGCGCAACATTGAAAGGGGGAGCGGGGGAGGGGAAGCATGTAAGCCTTTGAACTGAAATTCAAGAATATTATGGCAAAGTGTCCCAACAGTTTTGTCCAAGATTGTCTGAGAATTTCGGGAAGTTAGAACTACTCGCGTCACACAGTAGAAAGTGTCATTTTGTCTTGATGGGTTGATTTGCAAAAGGGAATAACTTTAAGCGCCCGATCGTTCATGTAGCTGTTTTCAACAGTGACTTGTGTTTGCTTTACACTGTCTTAAAATAAAAAGAATATTGAAAAAAATGTTCGTGTTTATGTATTTTAAGTTTGTTCAAAACAGTGAAGTGGTACCTGATAAGTGCATTTTGGAGAGCAGAGGCACTGATGTATCCTGCCTATTATTACTTCGTTTGAACGTAATTTACCGTGTTTTCTCAAGAAAAAATATGCCGTACATGCGAACTTGACGAGACCGCCAGTGAAAGATAAGTTTAACCCAACGGTCTACCATTTATTTTGAAAGCAAATTTGGAAGCAAAACGCAATGAAATTGCTTCGGTTTAAAGAGGGAAAAAAGCATGCGTAACCAGTTTCATTTAACGTGCAAAATGGAGTCACAGGGGTGTAATTTGCTTCAAAATATGCCAAAAACCAGCCTTAACTAACGATTTACCATCGTTATATTTTAAAAGCTTGGATCTCAGATATATATATGGTATATATATGGTATCTATCGGAACAGAATGTATCCTGGCGATTGCCCGGGCCTGAAAAATATTCAAAAGTCTCTTTCCATATTTCAAATATTAAATTATTGGCTCTAAAATTGCCTCCTCCAAGTTTAAACATGTTTTTTAGTTGGTTTTGCATTCGTATTACGAGGAGGAATTGGTAGGGGTTCTACCGGCACCTCTGCCCATGGCTTACGAGATGCAAATTCCCCAAGAATACCTGCAACAGTCTATTCTTTATTATCGTCCCGACTCTAAATAAATGTATACAAATGAATCATACAACACATTAAAACAACTCTTCAGGCTATTAACTCTTTATGCTAAAATCCTCAGACCTATAAGCCTCCGAGAAAGCTTTTCCGAAAAAGTCGGCCCGAAAAATGAAGCATTATCTATTGAATTTGTTCTGGTAAATAATACGCCTGGATCTCAGACAACCTTGGACAAAACTCCTTGGGACATCCCCGCTCCCCTTCTCAATGTTGACCACAGTTAGCCTATTCACGGCATACAGCCAATCTTTCAGCGCAACATTGAAAGGGGGAGCGGGGGAGGGGAAGCATGTAAGCCTTTGAACTGAAATTCAAGAATATTATGGCAAAGTGTCCCAACAGTTTTGTCCAAGATTGTAGCCTACGTAGAAGGGTCCTCATGGAATTGGTGGTGAGCATGTCTGTGTCCTTGCCATTGCCTAGCAATGGCACAGTTATTACTATGCTGGCTTGTAATTGTTCGAGGAAACTAAAGCTGCCTCTAACTACTAACAGCTCTATCAAGAAATTCCTAGCTTCTAAAGCAGCATATCTGTTTATGCATTTTGAATTTACGGCGAAAGATGACACTTAATTTTAAAACCAGACGAAGGTCGAAGCAGTGAAGAGACGTTGTCATATATGCAAATTGTGAGTAATATAAATGTTTTCCAAGCTGTAATGAATTGTACATTTCAAATTGTCTCGCACTGGAAGTGTTTGCGTTTATATGTGAAGAACATAGTCACCTTTGGCAGGAGGAGGAACAACATCCATAAAGAAGGCGGTAGCAAGAAAACCCCGACCGCTCCCTGTTGGGTTAGTTTTGAAGATGAGATGCATGACGTTCCCAGAGCTTCTGTAAATGCCAGCTTTATATGATCCGCAAAGTGAAGCAATTTTATTGGTTGAAGTAAACGGACCATCATATATCTAAAAAATGTAAGAAGAAAAAACTTCAGTGTAAATTGTTTTATCGAAAATGGAATCAGTTTAATCAGGTTGCAGTGAACCTATCAAAATCAAAGCACTTATGCTAATAAGACTGTTTTGCCAGATCAATCGGAGGGAGTTGTCCGAAAGGGTTTTGCGTACTTTTCCACTTGAAACCTTTAACGTAATTCTAGGAAAATTTCGATCCCTTACGAAGACAGCCAATTCAAAGGGTAAAAAAATTGCTGTGTCATTATTTAGTACAGGATTTAATCTTTAAATTGCTGCTAGTTTTAGTATAAGCATAGGTAAAATATTCGCTTCTGCGTCAAGACCGTTGGACTTAATGGCAGAGCCCAACTGCCACGAAAAATCTCCCTTAAAGATTACTTTATTTTACTCTATCTCCCCTTCCACAACCGGAAGTATTTCTCCCATTGGGTACCCTCTAGACAGTCTCTATCCAGTGTCTTCCTTCGTTAAAAGCCTGCCTTTCTATAGTTATCACATCGTTGTAACATACTTTCAAAGATGAAGTTTTAATGATTGTCTTATCTTACCCAGACTGGAATAATTCTACCCTCATTCCCTTCAAACCAATTGACTTGAACACACCAAAGACAGAGCAACAATAACCTACGCTGATTGAGGCAAAATGGTACACTCAAACTTTTTGTGATCACAATAACTGGAAATGCATCTGACTGCACGAGTCGAAGTAGAGATAAGTGTTTTGTTTGAATGTATGTCAATTAAGGCGCATGTAATCAACAGGGTAAAGAACTCTCCCGTTATGTTCAAATATGTTTGGGCAAAGGGTTGCTGGCAACTATTTTGTACATGGGGTGGTGGCATGTATCATTTTTAAGACAAAAGGAATAATTACTTACCTCTAAGACATCGTTCTGGCAGTTTCCATCATCTTCGACATCAAATTCATTAAATTCCAAGTAAACATAATAACCCTCTTCGGCCTCTATTTTGTAATGGCAAGATAGTTTATTGTCATAGTTTGAAGGGTAGTTTGGTGACATCACGGCACTCCCACTAGTGGTTATAGAATAGGTGCATGCTCGAATGATAAAGAGAATGACAAACAAAATAACGGAATTAGCATTCTATTTAACCAGGAAGGCATAGAAAAGCGGGAAGGGATGGGTGAGGGGCGAAACTCAAAGTCAATATATAGTGGGAGCATGCTTGTACCAAATTGCATGTGGGAACTAGGAAGCTTTCAAGTCCCATGCGGTGGGTAAAACCTTTCCTGAATTGGTTAAAATAAACGTACAACCCCTCCATCCCAGACGAAAACAGTATCCAGTGCTCATGGTTTTGATAGTGGCTAAATATGGTAGTATATATTGATCAGCAAAATAGTGTGGTTTTAAGTTTCAATGCAATTTTCAATTTCACAGAACTTTATTTCAGTCTTTCATATAGAGAAATATGTAATGAATTATTTGTATGTACAGGGTACTGAAGAGACTGAGGAGTGACAACAAGAAGCTCCAGGGAGCTTATGTACGTTGACACCCCTTAACAGAGACTTAATCCACATGATATTACAATAATTATCCGTAGAAAGAGCTGATAGCTTTAAAAGAACAATACAGAACAAAAATTATGTTTGCTTTAGTAAAAAAAAGGAGCATATTCTAATTACTCTTGTGAAAGTTTCATTTTTTCCCATGTTTGACTCTAAATTGGAGAAGGCACATTTTTTTTACAAAAAGTGAACTTGAAGCAAGCATGTGTGATATCATGGATTAACACTGTTGATCAATGTATCGTTTTTCTTTAGTTTTCATCCTATTATTTTGACCTTGGATTGACAAGGGATGTCCTTGCCCCAAACCGTATAAAGGTTTCCATATTTCATTTCCCAATATGAACCTATGGAATCAATATACCAGACTTTAATTGCATGTGAGTGGTAGTAAATTATAAAGAAAAAAAAAAAGCATTGGGTAACAATGTGAATCCATGACATCACACCTGCCTGCTTGAAGTTCATTCTTCGTAAAAAAATTGTCACATTCAATTGTTAATATCTCGAGAACCTAAGTAACATAGCAAGAAAAATTTGGTCTGGACTATTCTTTTTTAACACATTTAGATCGAAGCCTTGGACTACGTGAAGTGTTTCTTTGTAATGTAGAGTCGGTAAGGTCATAGTTATTATACTTTTCCCTGGTTGGGAAACTCCTTACGTACACTGTGTATGTACAGACGCAAAAGCTGTATGTACGTTCATCGTTTTTTTAAGGTGCGTCCGTAGTTGTCCGTAAAAGCATGTTGAACTCTTCAAAAAAGTTTATCACTTGACTTTGAATGTGCACACGATCGATCGGTAGCGATATGGCTCCATTGAGTGATGTACTGTTTCTGCTGGAAAGTGAAATTAAAGTTGACCCAAGGACTGAAAAGGAATTGCAAAAGGCCTCCTAATCAGTAGGTTGTTAAGATTTTCGAATAAATAAAGAAATCCTATATTTTCCGGTTTCTTTTTTTCTCTTTTCAAGCGTAAAATGCTGGTTCCGAGGTCTGGCGTTTGGAAACTTTACAGGCTTATCATACCGCAGTCAGTGTGCGGTAAAGGTGAAGTAGACCTACTTAGTTATGCTAGGTGGGCTTCCTACAATTTTGTACGACCATCCCAGCCAACATGCCCAGCTGGGCCCCAACTGGGTTTCAGCTGGGCTACTTGCTGCGCCCCATCTGGGACCCATTCGTGTTTGTCTTTCCCAGCTGATGCCCAGATGAAGCCCAGCTGGGCACCGCTTCAATAACTGAAGCCTAGCTGGGTTTCAGCTGGGCTTCAACTGTGAAAGGCTAGCCCAGTTGGGCCCCACGTGGGAACACCTGAGAACACGAATGGGTCCCAGCTGGGGCCCAGCAAGTAGCCCAGCTGAAACCCAGTTGGGGCCCAGCTGGGCATGTTGGCTGGAATAGTTACTGATAAATATTTTATAATACACTCGTCTGATGAACCGTTACACTCGTTTGATAAAGTGGTTTAATCCAACTAGTCTAACGCAATACGGTGCGACTGCTACTATGCTTCGCAATGAGGCAGAATTGTTAAGTGTGCTTACCAGGTTACTATTGCTAGTCTAGCCTTCGATTGTCCCGCTATTTTAGTTTGGGTACAGTTATTCTCGCTTAACGGCCGTTCTAATTTAAGACAAATCTTAATCAAACCTTTCGCAATAATATTGCCTCAATTGAAGTCATTGAAGTTTGATAATTGTTTGATAATTGTTCGCAAGAAACTCTCGAAGAAATAAGTTTACTTTGTCATCATATATACAGTACATAGAAGAGTCCAACAACAAGGCTCTCGTGTATTGTCAACGTCACGTGACTGACGAAAACTGGAATCTCAACATAAAGCAGTCAGTTCGGGGAGTTTTCCAACCAGGGAAAGGTGTAATAACCATGGTAAGGTTTATAAGTGGATCTCTGCTTAACTTGTCTTTGGATTTATGCAAGGTAATATCAAGAGGAGGGGGACGGCAAGTAGGCATAGTTGTAGTGATGTTTCAGGGCATCCATACCCTAAAGTAAAGAGGAAATGAGTATCACAGAAAGCATAATGTGGTCCATTTTAGGTTGAAGTCGTCGTCATCTTTCCTTTCTTTGAAGAAGAAAACGATACCCTAACGCTCAGACTGAAGCACGAACCCAACATTCGTCTGTATCCCTGCCCAATTGAATTTTGTTTTTCGGTCGTTATGGTTGGCCTCTTTAAATTGACTTTTTCAAGTTTGAGAATTCATAATCGAAAACTGCTATTGTTGTAGGTGAGTGGTTTATAGCCAGTTGCTTGATTCTGGTCGGCATCTTAATTGTTAATTTTGATGGATTCTTAATAACCACTTCTAACGCTTAAGAGGACTTACTTGGGGACTTGCTTAGCTGAAGATGAATCCGATCTGGATTTAAGAAAGCTTTTGTTCCCAAGTTAGTCCTCTTAAGCATTAGAAGTTGTCATCATGAATCTATCAAAATCATCGAATAAATCATGGGGCTAAAGACACTAATACAACAAAATATATCGTACTATTTGTTAACTTTAAATGTTAGACATGATGGGACCTTCATTCTTACTTTTTGTAACATCCTCCTTCTCTTCATGAAAACATCTTATTGTCCCAGAGAGGGACAAGTTATGTTTGGGGTTATTTAACAGGCCAGTCAAGTGTGTAATGATGGCATTTAATGCAACGTGAACACAATGAAAGCATAGATAACCTTAGGGCACAGATCATGTAGGAAACCCACATCCAACACCGCCTCTGATCTACTGGGGTGTCTTTGTCACAATCTTAAGAAGCAACATCACATAATGATTATTCTAGCCTTAATACCTAAGCACTTCAACGGTGGGACAGAATGTTAGGAACACTAATCTTATAGGGTTCACTGGGGTAAGGGTAATGGGGTAAGGGTTAACTTTAACAATACCTTCAAAAAATAACCCTGAGCCCAATAAGGTTGGCGTTTCTAACATTCTGTGCCATCGTCACGCTCCAAGCCTTTGCTGGAGCGATTGGTTTTATTAACAACTGTTAAAAACACTGTTTGCGATCAATACCAGGGGTTGATGTTATAACAGCTTGGAACCCAGTGTTTGTTATACTTCCATCTGTAGTGAATTCAAGAAAGGAATCAAAACCACTTGTTAATGTAGTATCAGGAAGATTCGATCCACAGAGAGTGTCGATTTCTTCATAGCTGTTGTCTACACCATCATAGATCTTTACAAAGAGAAAATCCATAAAAAGACATTAAACTCTCCTTCAACTGTTCAGAGTCTACGCTTAGTTAGCCTTATATTAAACGTTAACCTTGATTTTAAGTAGACACATGCTTCACTCATTGTCAAACGCACTTCGAGGTTTTATTTTCTCTTTTTACAAAGTGAGGGAAGACATATTTTGGTCTGTAATATTTGTACTTTTGCATTGATGTTGGGCTAAATCTGTATTTATTAGAAATGAGATATCATACCCAAAATATTCTGTTCATACTTTTAGTGTGCTGTTCTATAAAGTGGTAAACTTTTAAGTAAATGACTCCGAAAGTGTTGCAATAACATTACTTATCGCATGAACGAAAGTTTACAGAGGCAAAGAAAAAGATGTTCTTAAAATTTACCGTAAGCTTGTCGTAATTGCAAGTAGCTGAAGATTCCAGATCAAAATTCAAAAATGTTACATTTACAACATATCCGGCAGGAACAGAGAACTGGTAGACACAGTATTCGTCATTTCCATAATTTCCAGGGTAGTTGGGTGACTTAATAATGTTGTTCTCGAAGTCGCAAGTGCCATTACATGAACAGTAGTTACCTGTGAATAACAACAAAAGATGGGTGTCACATTACATATAGCAGAGTTGAAACGGGTCACTTCATTTGGCAGTCGCGGGGCTATGTAAATGTTTTCAAGGTTCAATATTCCAGAATTTCGATATTCCCAAGGTTCAATGATCCCAGGACTCTAAGTTCCCAGGTCGGGAACATTGAACACCTTGCTGGGAATATTAAAGAACGTTGTAACCATAACCAATCATTGAAGTAATACGAAACGAGGATCTTTGGAGCCTGGGAACATCGGGTAGACCCCTCACAGTCGAGTCGAGTCATTTACTTCTTTAAATGTGACTTTAATCGAGTCAGTGATTTGGGTCACTTTAATTTTTTTCTATGAGGGAAAACTATCATGATACAATTTTTCGAGTTATTTGTCCTTCGAAAATTAGTTACTCGAGTCATGCATTGTTTATTACAACTTTGTTACTTAGGCTTTAGGCTATTGGTTTCAAGAGTAAAATTAGAGAAGAACGGAAACTAAGGTTGAATATCCACTTCAAAAGGGAGAAAATGACTCCCTAATTTCAATCTAAAAGAGTAATTTTTATTCCAGAAACTTAAAAATTTCAGTATTGTGAGCAAAAAAAAAAAAAAAAAAAAAAGAAAAAAAAAGAAGACTTTTGTAATAGGTTACCATATAAATTGTATGAACCAATAACAGACAATACTCATCACGGCAATTAATAGTATTAACAGGATGAGAGAACTATAGCCTTGCCCTCTTCTGCACCAACGATAAAAGGGAAGTTAACACTTGACACGAAGCCTTTACCAGTATGGCAAGCAGGCGCGTAGCCAGGATTATGTCATTGGAAGGGTTTTGGTGTCATGCCGGGGGAGGGAGGGGGACGATATGAGGGAAAAGTCTTAGGATAGAGAGAAAAAACGTAATTGTATGTGTTTTTTGCATTGCAGGGTTGGATCATGCGAGGGGGGGGGGGGGATCTAACCCCAAAAACCTTCCCCGTGGCTACGCCACTGATGACAAGACATGTTTCTCACCTTACATGGAAGAGAAAATTGTTTTGAAAAGGATCCTGTGACAGTGAGGTTTGGGCTCCTAAAAACACTAGACTTACCAGGGCGCTGTTCCGTCCCTGGACGTCACAACTGATGGAATCAGGCTTTCCACACAGGAAAGGAGTTATCTCAGCAAATTTCCTCACATGTGCCTACATGCTTAAACGGGACTTTGCCCTTTCATGCAGATTGCTCACATAAAAAGTCATGTTTGATTCTAATTAGACATCCATGGGTGCTACTTCTGTCGTCGTGTGCCCCTGACCTGAGCACTTGCCTCACTTCATTACACTATTGCGCATGCGTCTTTTGAAGATGATCGCGTCATCATTGAAAAAACAAATCAGGCAATCAAAAGTAAATGGGAGGTACCAATAAATCGAGTTATTGCTGCCATTAACCCTATACCGTTGTGCTCCAATCGGGGCATATTTGTGCGCCTCGGGAGTGGGCGGAAAAGAGGACGTAGCACGCCTCGCACAAGCTTCCGTAGGCTATTGACTCCGTGACCTTATTGTCTCTCTCGCGGTTGTGGCCGAATTTTCGGGTAGCTGCTCGCAGTTTCGAGCTCCGCGTGAAACGGTAAAGATGGGTGACAGCCGCGGCCTCCGCCTGGGCCCAAAAGGACCCAAACAACGGTAAAGGGTTAAAATAAGCCTGTGGAGTGTGTTTACTGCAAAAGTGATGCCGCTGTCTCTGCGTGTGTGCACAGCCCCGTGGTGCAGATACTTTAGATTAAACCTACGTTACACTGGCATAATTTCAATTAAATGATACCATTGAATAATTTATAATAATTTAAAACAAGCAATTAAATAAAATGAAATAGTTTAAGGCACCGTAAAATCAAACATTTGGTTCAATGTTTAAATTTTTTCAACAGAATTGAACCACCTCTTCTTCTTTCGAGTGTTTGTGACAAAGGTCGCATGTTTTACCTCTGTTCGGCTGTTAAGTAACGCTTTAACAGTACTGATGAATTGCTAATGACTAGTTAATGTAGTGCTTAGGAATTGAAATTTCGAGCACCATCCGCAATGATACTTGTACCATGTTGAGTAGTTAGGATACTTACCAGTTCATCTTTATAAATTATAATTTAATCAGTGAGTCTGCTTGCGATTTCAGTTGACTTGGTTAAGACCGTAGCCAGGATGCAAGTTGCATAAATACAACAGGAGCATGTGTTCTGTTTACTTATTCTTTAGATCTTTCTTCTTCTTACTCTTAGGGTCGCTAGCTTTGTTCTACATGTTACTGTTTCTCTGGCGTACTGCTTTTAACTCTTAATTTCATCATTGCTATCGATTTCCCTTTTTCTTGTTGTATCTATGAAAATGTGTTTATAAACGAAATACAATGAACTGAACTGCGTTGAACTTGACTGCTCATGCAATAGAGTTCGCTCCAAGTGTGTGAAGTAGAATGGACAAGTTGGAAAATTTTGCACTTCCGACAAGGTCACCAGGTCAAAGTGTACCCGTTCTGCGTTTTCGTATGCGCATAGAAATATCTGCCTACCAATTCCCCTGTTCTGTAATGTATCATGATTTACTTCGATAATAGTCCACTGACTTCACAACTGCCACGAAGACTGAGGGTACACTTTACACATTTCCAATGGGGCCATTACGGGCGCATCAGATTGCTCGACAGATGAGTTACCTGTCTCTATTGATGTAACTTACAATGATATACGTGTTCTCTCAAAGTAACGGTGGGCACTTTCCTCTGTGACATCAAAGGTATAAGTTATAGTTCCGTCATTTCAAGTAAACTTAAATTTTGGAACACGTGTTGTAGGTGCGGGAGCGTTTTGTTAATCTCTACGATTTGCAGGATGCGCGCAGGTGCATAGCCCAAAGTCGAATTACCGAACTCCCCTTTTGGTTGTATGCTGTTGTTGGTATAAACAGGTGGCGATGATAATATTTGCCTTAGTCGAAGGTAACACTTTCTATTCTGTGGCGTCGATGAATAAACTTTAAACTTGTTTGCTATTCTCTTTGCAAGTTTCAACCAGCTAGTTTGGCTATGTTTGATATGTCCAAATAAATTTGACTTCCATATCTTACGATGTGGCCTCAACACAGTCGAGTCCCAATTTGCATTAGTGTAGCAACCGGCACCGTTTTATGATTGACTCTTGAAAGTCACGTGACAATATTTTTCTCACTAAATTATGGAATTGAAAGGTTCTCATTAGTTTATCCCGAATATGTAATATTTAAGCCCTGAAATAGTAATGGAAGGGAAATAAGGAGAAAAATGTGGGATCTTACTGTTGTTTTAGAATAAGTTTCCGGCGACTGCTTTGGCCCTTTAATTTGAAGTACGGTTTAATATAGCCTCACGTGAGTAGGTTGGGAAGAACATGACTCTTTACCAACAAACTGCTTGACTTGACACTAGGATCAAATAGAACCTTCGTTGACATGTTTCGTTTGTAAAATATTATGAAGAAAAGCAAGTTTCCAAACTGCTCCGTCCTATGTAAGCAGTTCTGCTATTTGCTTATTTGTCTTGACTGAGGCTGATTTTCACGTTTGCTTGTTTGCCTTTACGTAGGTTTGGTGCTCAGCATTAGCAATGGAGTGGGGGAAAACAAGCCAGTGAGCCACAACAGTAAAAAAGACCGAAGTCAGCCCGATTTAGTTAAACCATTTGATAAGAAACTGAGCTGTGAAACCACAGCTAACTAAAAAATTCACGTACTGGGGAAAAAAGCTCTAAAATAAGCTCTTACAGCAAATTCCTAGGTTGTAAAGCCATACATCTTTATAATTATTCATTTTGAATTAAGGGCAAGAAATTAAACTAAATTTTTAAAAGTCGTCGAAGCAGTTTGGCGATGTTGTCATATATGCACACTGTGAGAAGAATGTTTTCGGAGCTGTTGTGCATTGTACTCATCGTGCATTTGAACTGGAAATGTGTGCCTTTACATGTGTAAAGCTATGGCACGCCAAAAGGCTCACCAAATATGATGATGTTCTAAAAATATACGTTCATGTACTAAAATTACACGTTCATGTACTAAAATTACACGTTCATGTACCAAAAATATACGATGATGTACTAACTTCATATGATCATGATGTAAATTTACACCATCATGTACTAAAACCATAAGTTCATCATGTTAAATGTTACGTTGAACATGTAAAATCACACGTTGTACATCTTAAAACACACGTTGTACATGTAAAAACGTAAGATCATCATGTTATTATTGCCTCTTCCGCACGCCATACAGAGTGAGCCTTTCGGCGTACCAGAAGTCCGCCAAAAGGCTCACCGAATTTGATGTAGTAAAAGTACACGTTCATGTACTAACTGCTTACGATCATGTACAAATTTCATACGTTCATGTACTGATTTCATACGTTCATGTACTGATTTCATACGATCATGTACTAAATATCAGTACATGATCGTAAGAAATCGGTACATGATCGTATGAAATCAGTACATGAACGTAAGCAGTTGGTACATGAACGTGTACTTTTACTACATCAAATTCGGTGAGCCTTTTGGCGGACTTCTGGTACGCCGAAAGGCTCACTCTGTATGGCGTGCGGAAGAGACAACAATAACATGATGATCTTACGTTTTTACATGTACAACGTGTGTTTTAAGATGTACAACGTGTGATTTTACATGTACAACGTAACATTTAACATGATGAACTTATGGTTTTAGTCATGATGGTGTAAATTTACATCATGATCATATGAAGTTAGTACATCATCGTATATTTTTGGTACATGAACGTGTAATTTTAGTACATGAACGTGTATTTTTAGAACATCATCATAATTAGTGAGCCTTTTGGCGTGCCATATAAAGCATAGTCACCTATTGCAGGAGGTAAAACAACTTCAGGTTTTTCCAGAAAGTTGGCGATGGCGCTAAAACCTCTGCGGTTCCCTACGGAGTCAGTTTTAAAGATGAGATGCATGACGTTTCCAGTGCTGTTGTAAATACCAACGTTGTTTGATCCGCAAAGTGAAGCAATTTTATTGGATGAGATACCCGCTGAACCGTCGTATATCTATACAGCATGTAAGAAAAAAAAATGATTAAAAATGGAATCAGTTTTAATCATTTGGTTTACAGTCTGTTTTGCTAGATTATGAAAAGAAAGGACCTGTGTCCGATTAGGCTCCATATTAGGTTTACATCATGCAACGCTTAACGTAGTTCTCGGAAAGTCCCCAACGTCTTTTAGACAGGTAACAGTGTTTAATACATCATAATTCAAAGGGAAAGAAAAGTTTTAAATGTTAGCACATAGTAGACGAAAAAGTCAAAGGTTTTAATTTTGAAATCGAATCGGCAGAGTCCAATCGCCCAAAAAAATTCAAAATTTAACATGGCTTTTATATACGTTACTGCATCTCCCAGCCGGAATTATTTCTCCCATATATGGGAATGTTTGGTGCGTATGTGTTCAGTGTACAGACTTAACTTTGTGAATCACTATGAAAATACATTTTCCGTCAAGCTGTGACCCTCCTGTTAAAACATATAACAAATTAACTTATTTCACTTACTTTTGATTCCCTTCACCAGTTCCATTTAAACTGTTTCAAGTCTCATTTTCATACCTTGAGATAATGTCTCGTATATTCTCAGTTTAAAAAAGAAGTGTTCCTAAGAATGTTCTATTGGAAACACAAATTTTTAGGGTGTTTTTGGCCTATAGTAGCAGACAAAACTTGCGATAATTCTTGCCAAGTGTCTTTGGTCAATATTGTTCTGAAAACTTACGTTTTTCTCCCAAACACATTTTTAAAATTCAGTTTGATTTGACAGGGAGAACCGTGAGGAGCTTTTTGACATCGAAAGGGAAAGGAGCTAAATAATTATAACATTTTTAATACGATTTTCGCGTGCCAGCTAACAGACCGATTCCGCGAAACATCCTGCTGTGCCCAATTTAGAGGTAAAAATTCCCATAAAGGGGATACTCTCCAGTCAGTTTCATCCAGTGTCTTGCTGCGCTAAAACATGCCCCCATATATATATCTACAGAGAGAGAGGATTTTTATATGACGTCATAATATTACCTAGCAAAGGCAAAGTCGGTTAGTTAATTGGTCTACCTGTACGTGCTTCAGTCCGGCGCGAAACCGACGTTGGTTGGGCAACCGATTTTAGTGGCAAGCCTATACCAATTAAGTGGAAGAAAAGCCGGAGTATACAAAGAGGAAATCCCACGTACATTGAGCGGGATTTGAGCCCATGCACATGGGAAACACATTGGTACATAGCAGCTGGATTAGACCAGTCTTCCACTCGACGACCCACGGCCATTTTGTGGCATATGTAAATACGTAGCAACCCGAGCTCGTCAGGTTTGCTCGATGAATATGTACCCACCGCGCCTACGACAGTGCAACACTCTGCTGTGCGTTCAGCAAAAAACTGCGCGTACTTGATTGCCCTCCAGCATTACGGATTTGTGACATAATTGGAAAACTATTGACGAACCAAGGCAATCAAGTGACGATGGTCTGTTTTTAGTCGGACACAAGGGTGTCCATTACCTTCCGTCCGGATTCGTCTATACTATCACATCGTTGTAAACGCTCTCTTAGGTCACTCTAGCTGGAAACAACTCTCCCCTCATTCAATCGACGCTAATGTATGAGGCCACATGCGTCCTGAGACAGGGAAACGATAGCCCTCGCTTATTGAAGCAATACGTAACACGGAAACTGTGTGAGATTACATTGCCTGGACATACAGCTGACAGTACAAAGCGAAGTTGAGGGGAAGTGTTTTCTTGAGCTATAAGGTTGGAAACTGGGCCGTAAAACTCTATCTAACCAACTAACTAATCACCTGGGTTTGAATCTTCGGGTTATGCTCAAAAATGTTTTTGCAAAGGGCGGCTGGCAACTACTTGGTACATGGGGGTGGGGGTGGAATGTATCATTCTTAAGAGAGAAGGAAGAATTCCTTACCTCTAGGACATCATACTTGCAATTTTCCCCACCTTCGATATCAAAGTCATCGAATGCCAAGGATACATAGTAACCGTCTTCAGTGGATATTGTGTAATCGCAATTTAGGTCATTGTCATAGTTTAGAGGGTAATTTGGTGACTCCACGGAGCTTCCATTGGTAGTTATAGAATAACTGCACGCTAGAATAAAAAGGAAATGCGAATACAATGACGGAGTTATCAATCTTCGACCATGCTTTAACCGCATAGGCGTAGAGAAAAGAGGGGGAAGCGCTAGAGCTGAAGTTCTAGTAAAAAATTTGGTGGGCGGGAGCATGCTCGTACAAAATTGCATCTACGCTACGTATGGTATGAAGGGAAGGTCTGCTCGACAGTGGGTGATTCCAGAAATACTTGCATAGTCATATGCATTCGTACGTGCTTGACAAATTCGTTGGAAATAGCGTTTTACAACCAATTATTTATCATCTCGCTTTAAAGGTAGCAATTCGTCCCCTCAAAGTACAATTTTACCAGTAATCTACAGAAATTCTCAATTGGCACAGCCCTAAGTTTGGTTGACATCAAATTAAAAATAAAAATGCAGTGTCGCTGATATCACAGACTACTGATATTACAAATAGGGCTTTCCATTATCACCAGGGTTGCCGAACCAATAAACTGGGATTGTACCAGGATGAGTTCTAGACAAAGCTGTGAGGGGAGTTAGAGGTAAGAAGTTTGTCCTGGTGAATAACTGTCTTTTAAGTGATGGTACAGAGATGATGTAGGTACGTATCTGATCAGGAAAACGATAAATTAAGATACTCTCTATCTTGCGACAAAGTGATAAATTGTTATTTTGTAGCAATTTTAACAAAAAGGGAGCAGTTTATAAACATTCCGCATAGCTCTTACTTTAATGAAATGGTGTTACTGACCTGGTTTTGGAGGAGGTGTGTTCGGACCATCCCCCGGACCCACATACAACAGTAAGTTGGGGGACTTATCACCAGCATTATTAACTGTTCCATTTATTGCTCGGCTAAGAAGAGCGCTTTTAACCTCATCTGGGGTCATTGCTTCATTCAGCGATCGCAAAATAGCGGCTGCACCTGTAAGAAAAGTGTTCACGAATAATTAAATTACGTTTTTACTGAAAATTATTCTAAGAAGGGCGCATTTTATTTAAAGTCCTTCCAACTCTCTGGCACAGAGCGGTTTGGCGAAAAAAATGAACTGCTTTCCAAAGAAGCCCACTGACTGACTGAAGTACAACACTTTACCAACCTCACGGCCCTCGGACCATTTACATCATTGGTTTGCCATCTGTGGCTCCATTCTAGACTGAATAGAAAGAACAGATGCTACAATTCAGTTGAGAAGCAGACCTCACATTATTTTGTCACCGTTATTGCCCAATCTTTACACCCCAGAACTCGCGGTGAAATGCATTCTGTGAGACCATACTCGAGCTAGCTTACGCAGAGCGAAAACGAGTACCCGTTGAAAAATACAATAATTCCTATTCAAGGTGTTACGTAATTGAATATTTTTTGGCAATTGAAAAAAAATAGAAAGTTAAATATTCAAAAGAAACTCGTTTAAGTATATAGCGATTGTCCAGGGGCGAACTTTGGCTAGAGTCTTCGTCATAATCTTTCCGAGAAAACCGAAGGAGCGAGAGCTCACTTGCGAAGTTTAAAACCTTCACATGAATTGATATGCAGAACAAAGACACAGATTTCTAGAACGCGTTTTTAGTGAAGACAGTAGGATAACAAAAAAAAAAAAAAAAAAATAGAACATGTGTACTGGAAACAGGTTAGAAGCAGGAAACTTGGAAAACTTTATGAACGAAACTATGTGGGAAAGTATATGTCGTGGTCAAATTTCATCATTTGGTAATTATTGGACAGCTTTGGGTGATTTCGGGACAAATTTGTGACCATTCGCCAACATTCAGAAAGGGTGACAAAAAATCTTCCGGTGATTCTTGCGCCTTTTAGATGGCAATTTTGCCTGAAATTGGTGATATGATAACTTGCGAAGTTATTCTGGTAAGTTTCAAAGTTTTCTTGTTCCTCGTGAAAGTATACAGAATAAAACAGCTATTCTTTTTCCCAAGTTTACATTTCCATAAGTGGCTAAAATTCAAAATTGTGTGACGTCATCAGAGCTTAATATATTTTGGTGACCCTGAGGTCAACTTCCCATCTGACATGATATAGCCGAAGGGCTGAGAAGTTATCATGCATTTAGTTAATATACAGTGAAGTGTGTGTGTGGTAGGACGTTCTTTTTCTTTCTTATAACTGAGTCCTCCCGACCCTCTGGTAAAGGACCGCTCAGCGAAACTAGATTTTAACTGCTTCTCGAAGAAGGGTGAAATGGGCAATGAACCGAAAACGATCAAATTTGTGATAAGTTAAAAATGAACCGAATCTAGTCAGAAAGGTGGTCCTTTTGGTCCTTCAGCAAAACCGTATCTAGCAATGTCGGTCGAACTTTCCTCAAAATTATGGACAACGCATTTCCAAAGGACCACCCGCTCTACAAAATCTTCAATCGTAACACCCTTAAAAATCAGTTATGGATGCATGACTAACCTGCAGCAGATACTAAGCGCTCATAAGAAGTCCAAACTTGCCGACAACACCAAGAATAAGGAACCCAGTTGCTGCAACTGCAGGGACCCCAGTTCTTGTCCCTTACCAGGGAAACTGTAAACCCGAATCCCTCATTTACCAGGCTACTGTGTCGAGCGACGACAACAATCCCCCTGAAACCTATATCTGACACACTGAAGGGACTTTCAAACTCAGATATAATCATAATCACAAATCATCATTTAATTGTAAATCTATGAAAGAGCACTAAGCTAAGCGAAACGTATTCCGAGAATAAGACAGTGCCAAAGAGCTTTTTCTAAAGATAAAATTCTACAGAAAAAAAAAATTCAGTGATTTGCCATTCAGGAAGAATCAGTTCACACAAAATTCAAATGATTAACGTACAACTACTATCCCAAAATCTGAGCTCTGAGGGAGTTAAGCTACCATTTGTTTTGATTCATGAGTCTTAAAGTGTACCGTACTGCATTTTATATCTCGGCTCAAGGATGTCCTATGAAAATGGGAATTGTTTGACTTGAAGTACACTTCAATGTGTACCTGAAGTGAAAAAAAATCAAAAATATGTATTAAACAGCATGAAAATGAATTCCAACAGTACAACTCCCATCTTATAGGAACTTCTTGAGCCGAGATGTTCAATGTTGAAATTTATTCACTTTAAATAAATTTGCAAGTTGCACTCCTCAGATTACATTCTTTGTATTATTACAAAGTCTTTATTATAATATTATTACATTCTTTATAATTATTCACTTTAAATAAATTAGTCCATTGCGGAATAATTTGCAACTTCCCTTTGTACAACTCATATTACCTGTTTTGTTTCCCTTTAATAAATTTTTCTTATGACCTTGAACATTAACTGTTTGCTATCACACCCTGGTAGGTGCAGTAACGTTTAGAAAACACAAAGAAATACAAAGAATGTAATTTGAGGAATGCAACTTGCAATGCATCCTTTTCATTGAGTGAATAAACTTCATCATTTTACATCTTGACTCAAAAATGTCCTATGAAAATGGGAGTTTGACTTTTAGAATTTATTTTTCATGCTGTTTAATATTTGTTTGAATTTTTTGACTTGACGCGTTTAATGCTATTGTCTTTTGAATCATGTTTTTGGAATTTAAACGCAATCGTCCCTTTAGGGAGTGCTCGTTTTTCCTTAAGTCCTCCCGACCCTCTTGCAAACGGCCTTTTCGCGAAAAAGCTGTAACTCCCATTGTATGACAACGTTTGACCAACCCCAAGGCTCCTGGACCATTCATATCATTGGTTTGTCATGTATGGCTCCATTCTAGCCTGGATGCAAAGAGCAGATACTGCACTTGATCTAAGCCCAAATGTAGAAAAGTGTTTTCTGCACAAGGAAGAGGCTACAAGGAATTACGTTTAGAGAAATGAAACTGTCTAGTGTAAAGATATTTGTCTTTTAAGTTCCAGCAAAAATGTAACAGTTCGAAAGTGATACAAAATGGCTAAAAAGTAAACAACAACAACAACAAACCGGCCACGTGGGGAGCTGATGCACTGGTTCCGCTGAAAGTGTAAACACTATTGGTGCTCCCTATCCAGGCGCTTTCAATATCTACCCCAGGTGCGAAAATATCGACACAAGACCCAAAATTTGAGAACCCCGCCCTCTTATCAGTCTCGTCGGTTGCCGCCACAGTTATAACCTATAAAAATGAGGAAAAAAATGTAGGTACAGGTAGTTAAATTGAAATGAGCGGCACTCCAAAACGAATTTGTTAGCAAGTGTGGGCTAGATGAAAAGTTTAAGTCTACACACAGTTCAAGTTCCAATTTAGTCAATGTCAGACACGGCCCAAATAGATTCAAAACCTTTCCTTAAGTCCCTTCTTAGGGAATACCATGGGGCATATTTTTTATCCCCAGCCCACGGGAGTAAGAGGGAACGAGGGATAAAATATGTCACTAGAGTAAATAGTGAATTGCCGAAAAGTCTGTATGCAATTTACAGCTCGCTTTAAGAGACAGTTGATGGAAACTTATTTCTCAAAAAAAAAAAAAAAAAAAGAAAAAAAAAAAAATACATGCCGCCCTTTATTAAGATATGGAAATGAGTTAATATGCCAGCTTCAATCACAGTGAAGAAAATACAAGATAAATAAAAGGTTAACGAATTTTGTTCTGCAATGTATAGAAACTTGCTAACTCACGTTCGTCAATCTAGCTGGAGAGTAGGAACAAGCGTCTGCTCCTTCATTGCCAGCAGATACCACTACTACGGAACCTGTGAATATTGTAATAAAAATTGAAGAGGACTGCACGATAGCCTATCACGTCTTTCAAGTAGTCATAGGCAAAACATAGGCAATTAACCTTCGAAATGAACGTTTAAGGCATATCGAAAAGTTACAATCATAAACATTACGAATGCATGATTAACAGCGTTGGCGTACTGTGTATTGTCCGTATTTGTGCTATATTTAGAATTTGGGTTTGTGTTTAAAGCTCTGGCTAAAACTGGATTTGTGATTTCCATACTATTATTACACACTCGGTGAATATTTTCTTTTCATTGAACACACCCCTTACTTTTGTCGTAGAACCATCAATTTATTCGAGTGATGTCTATCGGCAGACAACTTAAGGTTACATTAGATGGAATTTTACGGCCCAGTTTCCAATCAATTGGGCAGACAAAAATCGTTCCAATTGGTAGAGGGGTAATACCTGTAGCCACAGATGTATAAAACATGGCGAAACTCGTTTCTGGGTAGCAGAAGGAGCTAAAATGTTTTTATATGGATGTATAATTTTGTCGGTCCTTGCGTAGATTTCGGGCATGAAATGAAATTATTTTGAGTAGATCCCCCAAACTATGACATCACAAAATGTGGAAATCGTCAAAAACCATGTCAATCGAATAAAAATCGGCATATCATGAGTACTTTCTTTAACTTTTTTAAATTTGAACTTTCTCTTTTTTAAATTTGAACTTTTAATATTTTAAATTCGAACTTTTCCTTTCTTAAATTATCACTTTTTATTTTCCTCGTCCGCACCCAAAAAGGACACGGTGTGTTAAAGAGCATGAGAAAATGGATTCAGACAGCCCAACAAAGCTCCTCCATCTTCATTGGACGCTTCTCAGCTGAGATATAAAATGTTGAAGTTATTTCCTTCAATTTAAAATGGTAGATTTTGTAATAATTTGAGATGTCATTGTTTTATTTAAATTATTCTTTGTATTTCTTTGTTTTTTCGGGAAGCCACTGCACCTTGAGCTAAAATGTGATCACGTGTGCCAACCCTGGTCCATGCGTATCAAGCTAGTGGACTATTCTATGTAAGAACGCCTAATTACACGCACGGTCGGTACTTTAGAAAAGTAAAAGTTCGACTTTAAGAAAGTAAAAAAATGATTGAAAAAGGGAAACTTTGAATCTTAAAAAAAGGTAAAAGCTTAATATTACTTCAAGCCTTCGATAGGCAAGGAATCTTCGCCACCGCGACGGTGATGTGAGTGAACTTGTTTGACACTTTTGCTTGTAAACACGATTTCTCAATGACAGTTAATGTGACCACGAGCGCATATTTAGTGTGTGGCTAAGCCATATTAAGAAGATGATCCTTATTGTTTCGATGGATGTTAAAGGTCATTTCAGGTCTATAGGTCAAAAGTAAGAACCTTAAAAATCACTTGAAAAGAATGGTAGCATATGACTGATCTCATTTTGGTGTGGGTTGAGCCGGTTGGCCATATTAAGTAGACGGTTCCTGGTGTTTTGGGTAAGTTTCAGAGGTCTTTTGGGGTCACTAGAGGTCAAAATGTCAAAACTTTGCAAACACGATATCTCAAGAAAGGTTAATGTAGTTTTTTTTGATTTATTAGATAATCATAATAAGTGGATGCTCCCTTATGTGTTTGGTGGAGGTCAAAGGTCATTTCAGGTCAACAGCGGGTAGAAGATAATAAACGATATTGAAAAGAAGAGTGGCAGTGAGAGAACTTATACTAAGCCTGTGTTTTGCTCATTAAAGGTAGGTCAGCCTTATTGATTACGTGGAGGCCTTTCATATCTAATGAGGGTCAAAGGTAATTTTCGAATTAGCAGATCAGAACGTTTAACCATTTAAGCACGATATCTTAAGAAGGGTAACATTGTAACATTGAGAGATACCATTGTTAGCATGAGCATTGCCTATGATTTTTAAATGGATCCTATCATGAAATTTGTGGATGTCAACGGTTATTTGGGGTAAGTCATCTGAGATTACAGTACACTTTAACTCCGAGAAACATGCTACCAAAATGGCAATTGTGGGGCAACTGTATCTAATACACACCTTTGGCCGTACTGAGGTGGTTGACTCTACTGTATCTTTAGAGGTCAGAACTCAAAACCTTGTCAACATGAAATCAATAAGAGTAACGGCCAGAGATCTCGCACATATGTTGTAGCATGGGCATTGCTCACATTGAGAGGGTGGACCCTATATTGTTTTGGTGAAATATGAAACACTGTCAATTTGTGAAACATATATTTCAGTAGCAAGGGATCACTATGCTTTGTGGCTTTCTTGTTGTACAACACTTTTGATATGAAATCAGGAAGTTGCTAAGCCACTTGCAACCAGAAGTGACCGGAGGAAGGAATTTGCTCTCTTCTCCAACCTAAAAAATGAAAAACTCAAAATGAACTAGAGGAAAAAATATACTTAACATTGCATATGATACCGCTAGAATATTTCCAGAACCTAGGAGTGGGGGGCAGAACTTCGTTTGGCGATAATAATTTATAATCCTCTGATTGGTTTAGAATTACACATGCAACTGAAACAAGAAAATTTGGCCTATGGTATCCTCTGATGGGCGACTTTATCAAGTTGCTAAAATTCGTCTGTATTTACTTCAGTCGCATGTTTAACGCATAACAGAAATAAAGAACCGAAGCAGGAGTAGCAAGGCGAAGTCATTTTTTTTTATTTTTCCCTTCATGTAACTCTACAGACCAAAATGTTTTAGTTGTGCCCTTTATATAGGAGGGGGAGGGGAGGTTCCAGCAACTAACTGGCATATGCATTTGTAACAAATGAAAGAAGTTTGTGTGTTACCGACCAGTTCATGGTTGCGCTGTCGCTAGTAGTGTCATTCTATGAGTTACAATATCACCACAAATAATGGTGAAAAGATTCCCCTCACATTTTAAGGGTTATAGAAAAAAATCCGGCACTTCCATGAAGTAGATCGGGTATCACTTTTATGCCGAATGTTACTATAAGCGTATGGTCCAGGAGTTGGGGAGACGTTCCCCTGCCCCACGTCCACCACCCCGAAACATCATAAACCCGATTAACTTGGGCAGATATATTGCATCACTTGTTGGAAAAATGAAACAATTGATCTCCGTAGGTATTCGAGCGAAAATTACACCCCTCCTTCCTTGAGTAAAGCAGTGCGCACGGCCATGCCATCAATTTTGGAGTGAAAACGACAAATGACTGCAGTATGACGAAAAATACATGGAGAAGCATTACGCCATGCTCTGTTGAAGTAATGACAAAAATGTGGCTGATACAATGTTCGCAATTAGCTCTGCGTTGTTGTTATGGGGTAGTGACGTTTCACGGACTGACCCTGTTATAAAGACTCACCGCAAGACACAATGTAGCTGACAGCTTGATCTACTGAATCTGAAGCCCCTCCGGCAAACGACATAGACACAACAGCAGGCTGGACTGAATTACTACACACCCATTCACATGCTATATAAAAAAATAAAATTAAAACGTCATTGTAGTTGAAATTCGTAGTCAGTTTAGGGGAATAGTCCATTTAAAGATACAACTGACTGCAATTAATCAGTTGTGAAATGTTCGAAGGCAATGCATGCTGGGAATGAGCCAAAGTGAACTTGCCACTTTTACCTTATGGCAGTTATCCACTTATGCACTATCTCAAATTTGCCCAGTAATCACCAATTTAGACTATAAAAGTGCAGAAATAATACAGTTCCCCGAGCGGACTAGGTTACTACTTTTCGCATGCGCACAAAGGGGTAGTCAAGGCACAGTTGAACTTGTGGCCCAACCGGAAGTGCCCACCTACCCAATTCAGCTGTTATTAACTAAAGGCAGTACTGCAGTAACTAAGGAAAATAACGTGGGGTGTAGAATTGACAGTTCCGAAATAATTTCTGTAAAGATGAGGCCTTAAAAGAACAGTACTAACAATTTTTGTTTATTTCATGGACTCGTGGAGACAAACAAAAGTTGGGTTATTTGTTCACTCAATTATGTATACCACACACACGCCTACTTACCAGCTGACATGATGTAACTTTACCGTTTTCTACCAGATTGAACCATTGTTATGCAAATCTCTAGCTGTCCTCTAATTTACAATTATAATTTTATTTTTTAAAATGGCCAGTAGGGTTTTCTAATTAATATTGTGTGAAAGACTGTCTAGATCTAAAAATTAATTAAGCTTCCCATACTGTCTCGACGTAATGCAGTTCTTGAGATATCAGCAAACGGAGTTTAAAAAATTAAAGTGTACCTCAAGGCAAAAAATTCAAAAATAGATGTAAAAGAGCATTAAAAATGATTTCTAACAGTCCAACTCCCATCTTCATAGGACATTCCTGAGCTGAGATAAAAATGTTGAAGTTTATCCACTCAAGTTAAAATGGTGTATTGCGCAATAATTTGTGATGTCATTGTTGTAAGACTCAAGTTACAATCTTTGTATTTCTTTGTTTTTTGAAAGTTACTTCACCTTGTTCTAGGATGCGATAGCACTTTTACTCTCATGGGGTGATACAACTAATTAAGCCCCTCTCCCTGCAACTTGCAATGCAAACAAACAGGAAGTGCATTTTTTAATTTTAAAGGATAACGAAGCAGTTTATGTGGGTTGTATAACAAGAAAGTCCCAAATTATTGCGCAATGGACCAATTTGTTTTAAGTGAATAAACCTCCAACTTTTTATATCTCAGTGCAGGAATGTCTTATGAAGATGGGATTTAGACTGTTATAATTTATTTTTCATGCTCTCAAATATGTATTTTTGATTTTGTTTTTTACTTGAGGTACACTTTAAAATATAAGGATAGCCTATTTTGAGGCATGCAAGCAAGGGATTATCATTTCCAAGATAAATCATGGTCCCATTTCTTTGTTTTCTTTTAATAATTTCCTTTCAGCTTACTTTCAAATAATCAAAAGAAATTTTAAGTTTGTTTTACTCGCATGCTTCTCATGCATTCATATTAAGATTACTTGGGACATGGAGTTGTAAATTGTTTGTTAAGTTTGAATGAAAGTGAAAGATAGCATGTACTATGTGAACACGATGTCATCAGACCCTTAGCCATTTCCCAGCCAACATGCCCAGTTGGGCCCCGACTGGACTTTGGCTGGGCTACTTGCTGGGCGCTAGCTGTTGGAGGTGTTCCCACGTTGGCCCAACTCGACTAGCCTTTCCCGGTTGAAGCCCAGCTGGAACCAGATTCAACACCTTAAACCCTTCTGGGGTTCTTGTGAGTGGTAAAAGCTAGCCCAGTTGGGAACCCCATATGGGAACACCTGACAAACACTAATGGATCCCAGCTGGGACCCAGCAAGTATCCCAGCTAGAGCTCAGTCGTGGCCCAACTGGGCATGGTGGCAGGATTGAGGCTATCACCTGAAATATTTGTTTCACACTCCTAAAACGTTTGAAGTTGCCCTTGACATTACTCATTTCAGAACCTTGCCTGAGTGTCACAAGAATACAATACTGAGTTTACAAACACGACAACAACTTTAATCCGATATTTAAAACTATACATAGATTTCCGTAAACATATCAATGGTTGATTCAAGCTGTTACCATTTCTTGAACTCATTTTTCAAATTGCTTTTAGGAATTGATGTTCAATTTTCAAAAGAAGTAATAATTCGTACCATCAATGATATCAGAAGAGTATCCGTTCCCATCGCAATTAAAAACTCTAACACTATAGATGCTGACATCTTTTGCTACACCGTACGTGAAACCTCCTACTACACCAGCGCAGTGTGTACCATGTCCGTTACAATCGATGCTCCGAGAACACTGAAACAGAAAAAAAAAATAAACTGTATAGAAACATACTAAAATCCTAAAACTACAGTTGAAACAAAAGAAAGATGAAAAACAATTTGAAAAATAGTTGGCCTACAAGGTCTTATGTCTCGTGAATTTGACGTCGTTTCAAAGGACTTATTGTTCTTGGAGCATACGCACTTCGGTTTTTAAGATTATTTATCATCATTTATATAGAATCTCTGGCCTAGATTATGTTTACGTACCCTGATACGGTAGAAATCTCTTACTTCTCTTACAAAAATCTTTTATGACTATATTAAAAAAAATCTAGTCAAATTTGAATAGAATCTAATCAATTGGGACGCCAACTGGAATCTTGTCAAACCTTTGACTACATTCACCTCGTAAATAAAATGAAAAGTTTCATTTTTGAACCATTTCTAGTGAATTTTGAAACGAATCTTTTCAAATATTTGACAAGATTCCGGTTCAAGCCCCATTTCAAAAGATGTTTTAGATATAATTTTCAGGAGTTTCATTACATAATCAATGAAAACCGAACATACTCTGAAAAAATTTCACAACTGATGAGGAAAGAAAGTTGTGACATGATTCTCAAGAAACATTCTGAAGAAGACAGCCTCAGCTGGAGTGACTGCATTCACTTTAACAATCACAATTAAGCGGTAGACGACACATTCCGATGTATGGCACCCGAATTGAGCATTTTTCCGAATTCTTTAAATGTAAACAATCGACCCTTATATATTTAAATGAATCTAAAATTTTGGGTAAAATGAGTAAAATATCCCATTACACTCTAAAAACATCTAGTCAAATTGAACACGAAATGGAATCTTGTCAATATATTTGAAAAGATTCGTGCCAAAATTGACAACAAACGGTTCATTTAGGAGTCGAATCTACTTAAAGATTTGACAAGATTCCGTCTCCTGTCCCGATTGATTAGATTCTATTCAAATTTGACTAGAACTGTTTTAATCTATGGGTGACTTTTCACAAGTTACAGGGTCATTTTTTGTAACTAAACTGTGTAGTTCTAAATCCAACAACTAAGGATGCTGCATGAATTTGAATGAAGATCTAAACGTTAACCCGACTGTTTATTCAGTGTACGGTTGCCTTTGCTTGATATTTAAGTGTTTATTTTAAATACTTTGTTCAACGGAAATACAAAAATTGCAATAACTTCAGACTCCACCAAATAAAACGTATCAATACATTTTGACTACTATGTGGCCAGTACGTATGGGAAATTTGTAGCTTTAAATGAATAGTTTAAGGTCACATCAAGTTTTAATATGTTAAGAGGTTACTCATTCTAAGCATTGGTGAAATTTTCATTGAAATCCAGTGTGTGGTTCTCAAGATATGAGCAGACAAAGTTGCTGAATTTTCAACAAAACAACTTGAAACAAGCACATATTAAATCATTTTCTCACAAGAATGGTCAATTTCTTGTTTTCTCTAAACTTTAGAGCCGTTTTCTCCTCAACAATCTCATGATATCCGAACATGACTGCATGAGTAACAAGAGAACTTTACAAACTTTGCATTCTCAACATGGAAGTCATATTCCTATAAACTCCAAGGCCAACACAGCAGTCTGAAAACATAGGAATTAGGGTAACAAAGCATTACCTTTCCTTGTCAATGTTAGGAAGTGATATCACCTCTGTTGCCCTCAAGCTCATTTTGGAACCAAACTCTATACTGACTTCATTTACTGATATGTCAAGAAATACATGTCTGAATTGAACGAAAGTTTCAGCCAGCCTGTGTACATTTGATTTCTCTTTCACATATGAAAATCATGCTTTTGCTGAAACTTCCACTAAAATATCCCTTCTGAAACTTCCAGAAACCCATCCAATTCAAATCTGCATATTTGTTGAAAATCAATAATGAAAATGTAGGCCATTCCACTTTCTTGAGGTAACGCAACAAGCTGTCACTGTTGTCAATAAAACGCTCTTTTCCTCAAAAACTCAAGAGTTAGAGCTAGAGAAAGTTAGAGACTGAATTCCAAGTGGAGGCGAAAAGATATTTCGAGAGGTCAACAATTTTAACGCTTGAAAACTGGTCCGCCCCATTCGCAATTTTAACATTTTCGGTTATGTCATTGGTAGCTGAAAAGGAATTAAATTTTCTTCCTTTTTTGAGAGAAAAGATTGAAAACGCTTTTCTCCTAGCAATATAGGGATTCTCATGGTCTCGTTTCCAGGAAAACATCTTTTTATTTTAAAAAAACTGATATTACACTGATTTCTAGCTCTCATGATAGCCTTTCAATTTTCTTACAATTTTAGACAACAATGGGTCTTGCATTAGCTCAGGAAAACTCGCATTCAGCGGAATTGCACAAGGATGCCGTTTCCCCGAGAGTAATTGATCCTGTTCTTAAGCACAGGATTGGCGAATAAAAAATAGTTGAGGATTATCACCAACCATGAATAGGCCTACATATAAAATACGATATCTACAAACACATAGTACGGGCAATTCCTAAAGTTGATTAAGTACTTTTTCAGATGAAACTTCATGTTGAGACAACTTTGGCAACAAAACCTGAATGTACGTTTTTCGTTCAGTAATTCAAAACAGCAATACCTTGTATTATTCAAACATACTATACAAAATGCTTAAAAGAACGGTAAAATTTGCAAACAAGACTAAAGAGATATGGAAAGATTACCGAAACTTTCTAGCAAATATTACTAATAACCTGAAAGTAAAGTTCATGGTTTTAATGAAAGAAATAGCTGATCATGACAGGTCCGTTACCAGGAAAGGTATAAATGGGGGGGGGGGGGGGGAAATTAATATAGATAATAGATATATTTATTCAATGGCAATTTGAAACTTTGAATGTTTACCCAAAAATTGGGTGTTTCCTCCCCTCTGCAGTGACTTGGCCAGAGTACAATCATGATTTCAGCGTATGTCTTGCATTGTATATGTGACAAAAAATAAATATTTATAATACGTAATCTTACATCTCCTTCAATAGCATCGTAGGCACATTGAGCTCTTCCTTCAAAGTCATCATGTTCATAAAAAATACCAGAATCCATGACGTAAACATTAGCATTCGACCCAGAACCTGTAAAAAACGGTTTCAACAATTTAACTTGAACATGAAAACGTTATGCACTGTCTCAAAGCATTTAGCATTCTTACTATATTGAAAAAAAAAAGATTTTTACATTGCAACCAAACCCTCTCTACAGTTCTAACTCAAAGTAACTTTAGAAAGTTAGTGTATCTTCTACCAAAAATTGTCCCATGTTTACCTTAGATCATGGTTGGGATATCAAATGGGCTAATAACTTCGGAATCATTATTCATTGTATTCTTGTAAACGAATGATAAAAACATTTCTTACGTATTTTATAGATGGTATATTTATCAATATTCCGTAACAACAATGTATGAGTGACTTCTCTAAGTGAAGTCTAAAAAAATAAAAAAAGAAAAGACAGAAGAAAAATATGTATGGAATTGCATGGAAAATGAACTCTTATAGTCTAACTTCTATCTTCAAACTTCTATCTCCTTTCTTCAAAGAATATTCGTCAGCCGAGATATAAGACGATGAAATTTATTCACTTAAAACCAACTAGTCCATTGCGCAATGATTTGTGTCTTTTGGCTTGTTGTACAACTCATGTTACCTGCTTGCTTCCCTTCACAATCAAAAGTGTCTTTATGACCTTAAGCAATTCCTGTTTGCTTGCATATGATGTTGCACAAAGAGGACTCAATTAATTACATCACCCCATAAGCATGAGGATGCTATCACACCTTTTCCTAAAGTGCTCCCGACCCTCTGGCAAAAGGGCCGTTCGGCGGAACCAAACTTTAAACTGCTTCCCGAAGAAGCTATTACGTCCACTGAAGGACAACACTTGACCAGCTTGGCTCACGACCCTCAGACCATTTACATCAGTGGTCTGTCATGTATGGCCGCATTCTGGGCTGGATGAAAAGAACAGATACTTCATAGGATCTTAGCCAAAAGGCCGAGAAGCGATGCTATCACACCTTTTTCTAAAGTCCTCCAGACCCTCTGGCAAAGGGTCGTTCGGCAAAACCAAAGCTTCCACTGCTCCCCGAAGAAGCTATTACGCCCACTGAAGGACAATACGTGCCAAACCTCAAGGACTTCAGACCATTTGCATCATCGCTTATTACAAGGTGCAGCGAATGTCAGAAAAACAAAGAAATACAAAGATTGTATAATTTGAGTAGTAAAACAATGATATCCCAAATTATTAGGCAATGTAACATTTAAAATTTGAGTGAATAAACGTTTTATTGCTCGGCTCAAGAATATCCTATGAAATTAGGAGTTAGACTGTTAGAATTCAATATCATGCTACTTAATACATATTTTTGAAATTTTTGACTTGAGGAACACTTTAACCCTACGGTGAAATCTCAGATTTGACACTATGAATTGCAAATATAGCAGAGAAAGTAACATTTTTTCAAGCACCAGCAGAGTTTGTCAAAACAACATGATATTGAGATAAAGTTTTAACACTCTAATACAGAGAAGTTTGGTTTAGCTTTTGAAATATTAAAATTGCTACCAGAACATGCATTTAACCTCTCTTTTTGCCAAAAATGTATAGTTGACAAAATTCAGTTTGACAACAAATTATACGATCAGATATAATTTGATACTTTTGGAAATAAAAAAATGGATTTGTGAATCAACTAATCCTTGCATTATCCTTCGTTTTGTTTTAATGACATTTTTCCTTGTCTTTTGATTTTACCATTTGTATTGATGAAAATGCTGTAACTCCGAATGCTGTTTTTTCGTTGTCTGATTCAGTTTATACGTCAACCTCAAGAAAATATTGCTTGAAAGACCATTTTGTTACTAATCTTCACTTTTAAATAATGATGAAAAGTTTACAATGCTTTAAATCATTACCAATTGGGTCGTAGTTGCCGTCAAGGGGCAAAGCGATCTGGTCAATACGATCTAGTCCCCATGGTTGCGGTGACGATGTTTGACTAACGATAAAGAGGGCGTCTTCCTCAATGTAATCGACAACTTCTTTTTCGAGTAGCTGTAATAGATTATAAGTGAGCAACACGATTATTTTTTTCTTAGGGTAGGACAAATGAGTGGACGGAGGGATAGCATGCCCTTAGGTTCAAATGTGAAAACCTTTAAAGCCTTTACAATTACCTCAGGGATCCGGGATAGCTGTAGAGAATCATGCCAAATACACGTGGCTTTGTACTCAACGTACTACGCTCTGTTAACTGTGGTATGAGTGGTGTAAACATTTATCGAGCTAGCGCGTCAAGTAAGGTCTAAGACGTCATTTCATGTGCTCAAACATGGCCTCTGGGGAGTATAATGACGTCATATGAAAAACCTCTGTTATATTATTTATATGATTCTTGCGAAAATTTCAAAAATGTGCGGTAATTTTTTTTTTATCACAATACATAACATGTATTGGAATATTGTCACCCTAGACGTTTACTAGCTCTAGCTAAATATCTTTTACAGCATGACCATATTTGGTATGTTTACCAATTTTACCATAATATCTTGTAGTTCTGTGCCATGGTGTACTATATCAGCTATGTATCTCTCAGAATTTGAATTTAATAATTTTTGAGGTACTTATTTTGCTGACTGAAAAGTGATCAAACAGTCGTGCAAAAACAAAAGAGAGCCACTGCAATCTATTGCTTATGCTCCTTCCCCCATGATGCATGGTGCGTATTTAATCTGTTATTTTGTCTTTGACTACAAACCTCTGCTAAAGCAAGCATAATGAAACTGTTGAATGAAGTTATCTGGTATGAGCATGATGTTTAACTAGCCATTTTCTTCTGGTGGAGAAGTTCAATACCATTTAATTGAGTTTCTAAATAGGATGTTAGCCATCAAAAGCTGTGTCCTTCACCAACAGATTTCAATGAAACTATGGGAGATTACGGAGTGTGGTGTTGAACAAAGATAGTGAATGGCAGTAAAAAACTGTTGGACGCAGCTTTTGCTTATAAGGGAGCACACCACCATTAGCAGAACGGCCTTCCCGGGAAAAGAAGTCCCAAAGTAATTCCTTTATACAAAGTACAAGGTATTAGGTCCTTTTTGAGTGTAAACTGCTCACATTAGAACAATTAGTTGCTGCTTATTTTTCGTGGATATGAAAGAGGAGATGTTAATGTGTAAGTGATGCAAAACTGGGATGGATTAAAGTTAATTTAGACCATTTCAGTACTGGGTGTGAAAAAAGAGGTAATTTCCGTAACTTTGTTGGTTAATAGGGGTGGGCGCAGAGCCCATAAACTTCTTTCCCACGTAAAAAATCTAAGCGGTTATGCTATAGTGAATTTGTAATGCCATTATTGACCAACTCCTTGGTTTTCATGTGAGGGGTAGCTTTAGTGGGGTGTGAGCTTTGACAGGGCTGTGGGGGCATTTAATAAGGGCAAAATAGGGTGTAAGTCAATGGAGAAATTAATGGTGGTGTGTCCCTTGAGAGAAAAAAGTGATTTTCTTCTTTTTTTGAGTGTAAAGACACCTAGTTTTGACTTACAAGACTTGTTTTAGGGTCCTTATCATGATTCTGGGAGACGCCATAGAATTTTACGCTTGAAAGATTTTTTATGTCAAAATTGCAATTTTCGTAAGAAAGTGATGTCTCGATTGAGATTGTGAGAGTGCACTATTGTAGTCTATTTTGTCACATTTTTTGGAAGCAAATGAATAATTAAGAATAGTTGAATGTTCCAGTGGAAAGTTTTTTGAAACCTGAATAGCAAGACAAAATAATTCAAATCTTGTAATTGGGATAGAGGTGGTATATTGATGGGTTTCCCAAACCAGAGGATCCCAAACAAGAACCGGCTGGGACCCAGCTGGGGAAACACATTCATATATGAATGATTCTTCATTCGTCTAAAATTCCTGTTGTCAACTTTTTGTATCATTGGCGCTTTTAGGTTAAAGGTAGGCGTGTGTATTTAAAATTAAATTCATCTTCGAGCTTTATTTTGTTTAATTGGCTCTAGCCTGGCTAAAGCTAGGCTGGCCCAATATTTTTGGCCCAGCTGGGGCCCAGGTGGGGAAACACATTTCATTTTTAGATGATATTTCAATCTTCTAAAATTCCTAATGTCAACTTTTTGAATCATTGGCGCTTTCAATTTTAGGTCAGAGGTAGGCATGTGTATTTCACATCAAGTTCATCTTCGAGGTTTATTTTGTTTCAATGGGCTCCAGCCTGGCTACAGATGGACTGGCCTAAATCGTTTGGCCCATCTGGGCCCAGGTGGGCTTCATTAGGAAAATTTTCAAAATTTAATTTCATTGAGAGGGGATTTACTCTTCTTACTTCAGAAAATGTATGTCCTACGTATTTTCATTTTAATTTTTTTTACTACACATTTGGGAATTTTTGGCGAAAAGAATTTGAGAAAAGTATATGTTTAAAATGATGTGAAGTTATGTTGGAACACCAGGTCTATATACCTTTCATCTTAATGGAGCATTCCAAATTTTTCAGAGGAAGTTTGTGTTTATTACTTAATTCAGATCCAATTGAGATAAAGTGAAACTGTTAATGGTGAATTCTTGCAGAAAATCATGTTTCTTATTTGTACAATACAACAAAAAGGAGAAATTGAAATATCATGAAGAAAATAACATTTTGAATTGTCAACAACACACAAGGGTCACTGAATATATATATATATATATATATATATATATATATATATATATATATATATATATATATATATATATATATATATATATATATATATATATATATATGTATATATATATATATATATATATAGATGAATGAGAGGCTTGGATAACAACGATATTCCGGTGTATGCCCAGGATCCAGAGGATTCTCAGAATTCTAGTTAAAAATTATTTAAAATTGAAAATGAAAGTTAAAACTAGAATTGCAACTGCACATACAATGATAAAAAGACACCGTGTCTTTTTATCATTGTATGTGCAGTTGCAATTCTAGTTTTAACTTTCATTTTCAATTTTATATATATATATATATATATATGTATGTATGTAATATCCAAAACGAGTTATTTACTTTAATAGAAAGCTTCCAATAATTTTCCTACTATCTTTAATATTGGCTGGCATTAGCAATGAGGGTTAGCTTTTTAAGACTTGAAGGAGGAAAATTACCTCAGATAGCTAACCCAGTTGAACCCCTAAGTGGGACCAACCTCATCTAGGGTAGCCCAGTTTGGCCCAACTTGGGCCCGATTTAAGCCCAGCTTGGCAAGCCCCGTTCGGACTAATCTGGGAACACCTGGCAAACACGGATTTGCCCGATCATAAGTCCAGTTTGTAGCCCAGCAGGGGACCATTTGGGGCACTACTCCAGCCCAGATGGGCTAGACCAGTTGGGGCCCAACTGGAAACACCTGACAAACACAGATTTGCCCTGGCTGAGACCCAGCATGTAACCCAGCAGGGGTCCAGTTGGGGCCCACCTGGGAATGTTGGCAGGGTCGTCTTTGAGTGTAGACTGCTCACATTAGAACAATCACTTACTGCTTGTGTAAGTGATGCAAAATTGAGATGGATTGAAAGGAATTTAGAACAATTCAGTACCGGGTGTGAAAGAAGAGGTAATATCCGTCACTTTGTGGTTTAATAGGGGTGGGTGCAGAACCCATAAATTTCTTTCCCACGTATCTCAAAAACCTAAATGGTCATGCAACAGTGAATTTGTAATGCCATGATTGGCCAACTCCTTGGCTGTCATGTGAGGGGTAGCTTAAGTGGGGTGTGTACTTTGACAAGGCTGTGGGGGCATTTAATGAAGGCAAAATAGTGTGTAAGTCAATGGAAAAGTTAATGGTGGTGTGCTCCTTTAAGACTCATCGCTAACCTGAGAATATTGCTTGTGCTTTGTAGTTTCAATATGATATTCATTGATTTTATTTATCACCTAGTATTACAGTACCATTGCTGAGTTTGTTATTTAAGTGTTTTTTAGTGCTTGGCAACAATTTCAGTTTTTAAGCAAAAGATGTAGGCCTACAGTAGGATATTTTACATCTCTTCTATAAATATTTGAATAACCACATTACATTAGCTTAAACTACGTGTACTGTATGAAAGGTTGTAGGCACTATGTCATGATGTGGGGAGTGTGTCTCATAAATCATTTTCTGCATGATACTGTAACTGTTCACCAAAGTGATGTTTTCTCTTTTCTGTTTCATCTTTAAAACTTAAATGCATAGTTTTACTGCATCAATATTACCATTGATAATGCATTTCCTTAAGTATTAAAATTCTGCAGCATAGCTGCTCTACTTATTAATTTGCAAAAAATGCACCAAATTTCATCTAATGACACCAAAATATACAAACGTTATCCAATCGGGGGGGGGGGGGTATGATATATAACGGAATGTTTAACCTAGTAGAAACATATTTCAAACAAGGTTCCTTGATGATTATATCGGCAACCTTGAGTGACTTACCAGGTTTAAAAACTTTTCTGACAGTCGTGCCGCAAATCCGTTAAAAACTTTCTCGTATTTTTTCAGAATAGAAAAGTCAGACTTTGTTGATATTATCTCTTTTTCAAATTCGTTGATAAATCTTGGTACGTTTGTGCCATCCTACAACGAAAAATATGATCATTGAAATAGAAATGTTGCAACATGTAGACTTACATTTCTCTTGTAAACTATGAAACGAGGACATTCACAAATACTTTTTGAAATTCAAATTTGCAGTCTTTTCAAGTTATTTTGTCACATTTTTTTCTGAAATCTTTTGCACCGTGTAACAAAATGTCCTCAGTCTAACTATTTGAGGTAACCTACCTATACAAGCTGTACCTGGCAGTGTAAACCAATGTGCTATGCAAGAACACAGGAGAATCCAAGGTCATGTAAAGATTACTTTTATTTCAATAGTAAACAAAATGGGATAATGTGAGTTGTGCAAGAAGGTTGTTTTGCTCAATTTGGTTTAAAGTGTACCTCAAGTCAAATAATTAAAAAATATATGTTAAAGACTATGAAAAAATGATTACCTTAAAGTGTACCTCAAGTCAAAATATTCAAAAATATTTATTTAAGAGCATGAAAAACGAATTCTAACAGTCCAACTTCCATCTTCATAGAACATTCCTGAGCTGAGATATCAAATGTTAAAGTTTATTCAATCAAATTAAAATGGAACATTGTGCAATAATTTATGATGTCATTCTTGTACTACTCAAATTACAATCTGTGTATTTCTTTGTTTTTCCGAACGTTACTGCACCTTGTACCAAGGTGTGATAGTACTCTTACTCTTATAAGGTGATGTAATTACCTTGTGCAACATGCCATGGAAGCCAACAGGAAGTGTTCACGGTCATAAAAACATTTTTCATTTTAAAGGGAAACAAAGCATGTTATGTGAGTTGTAAATTATTGCGCAATCGACCAATTTGTTTTAAGTGAATAAATTTCAACATTTAAATCTCAGCTCAGGAATGTCATGTAAAGATGGGGGTTGGACTGTTAGAATTAGTTTTTCATGCTCTTAAAGATATATTTTTGAATATTTTGACTTGAGGTACACTTTAAGGTAATAATTTTTAGCACAATATATTTCAGCAATAGTACATACTCAATGGTACATAATCAATATAGAAAAAGCCAAAATAATCAGCATAATTGACATAATTGATATGTTAATTATTCGCTTCCATAACTTTAAATGATGCATTGAGGTGACTTATTTCAATAGAACCGTTGTAAATTACACCACCGATGTGACATGCTGGTGGACACCCATGACAAGTACACATAGTAATTTGCTGAAAGCACTACACGGTGAGCCACAACTGAAAAAAAAATCCGTGGCCGTGGCCGTCTAACTTAAAGTCTCAGTTCTCTCACCCCGAATAGTACCAATTCTCCTAACCCTCTTACTTAAACCCCTCCCACAATTGTCTGAAATTCATCCTTATCCAGTCACAATCTCAGTTCTGTGTATAAACCCAAAACACTCTCAGTACAGTTCATGCTGTGAAATATAAGATTTGGTACTCTGCATTGTTTGAATTAGCTGTCAATCAAAAAGCTGGGCCAATGAGAATTTCTGTACCCCCATACAAGAAGTGTAGTTTGGGGTGAGAGGATTGGCCCTTTAAAAGGAAATACCGCGTTTGTTTTGCAAGAAAAACTCGTCCCTTAAAAACTTACATTTAATGTCACATTTAATGACACAGTTTGATAGATTATCAGGCCTTGCACGCCTACGTACGATAAAACTTACAACTGTCAAACAGCCTATGTAGACCTATGTCCATTACCTAATTATGAACCATGCATACACCCCCTATATTCATCTTGAAGTTACACCCGCGCGTCGCCACTTGAGATCAGCACGGGACCAAACCAAACCAAGGCATTCATCAATGGTCGGATGCCATATGCACACTACCTACATACCTGACAACTAGGATAGTACAATTTTGGCATAGTTTTTACGATTACAAATTTCCAATAGATATCACGAATGATGGTCCCCAAATTACGATTTCACTATTCAGCATACTGCACCATCTTCTCTTTTGCTATTCCTGGTCAATGTCCGCACGTTTCACGAGTAAAAACTGACGCTGTGAGTGAAGATATTTTGATGATTTATTTATTTTTTTTATTTTAATTTTTAATTATTTTTTCCCAATTTGATTTTCCGCTGGGGGGGGGGGGTGCCTCCCTTCCCCCCTTGCGGACGCCCATGATTGCAGGGGTTTATGATTTAGACAGAATTGTTGGAAAGTGTCTGACCGTTTTTCTTTGAATTCTTTGTTGGAGCATTTTAAACACATACTTCCCTATGGGGACAAAACTAACTGAGACGTAAAACCTCACCTAACGAACTAACGAATTTTACAGTCTGCCCTGTGGTATGAATACGAAGTGTACACATTCAAAGAGCACGTAGGTCGAGTGTGATAAGGTTAGTTTAGATATAGTTTTACGGCACAGTTTCCAACCGATTGGTTCAACGGCCTTTTTCAGTTGTGGCTCACTGGCTTGTTTTCCCTAATCCATTGCTTTTGCTGAGCATCAAGCACAGTGGCGGTTGGTTTTTAAAGTCTTCGGTATGGCTGCAAATCTGATGCTCTAACCACTTGACCATTCAGTCTGTTTGAGTCGAGTGTGGTATATACGTAGTTACATGTAATTCAACATGGCCGCTAGGGAGTATTACGACGTCATTATGAAATACCTATCTATTAGGTTGTGTACTTCAGTCTTTTATTGTATAACCAATTAATGTTGTTTTGACAAAACTGCTGCGGCAATACAAAAATTCCGGCCATTCCATTGAATTTAAAGGACTCAAATATGGACCGCAAAATGCCAACATACGAGAGACCGTTTTTCGAAACCAATCAATTTTTAAAACGTTTTTGAAAAGTGATTGGCCCGTGAATGAAGTAATTTCATGACCCACGATTGCATCGGCCAGAAGGAGCCTTGCAGAAGCAGCTTGTCTACAAAAAATGGTTTATCTTCTTCAAATATTAGGTATTTATTATATTATTATTACTTTTAAATAAACATTGAAATTTCTCACTTTTTATTCAATATACTGTATCATTTTAGCAAAAAAGTATACCACTTTCTTTCTGTGGAAACATTACCAAGTTCAATAAAAGTTAATCTTTTATTATTTAAATTAACATCATTCTGTACGTCGGTTTTTAATCGGTTCTAAAATAGTTAAATATTCTGGACAATTAAAGCAGTAATTAGCTCTTTTTAGCGCAATGTTAATTTTATTTCCAGCCAATCTGGAGGATATCATGAGAAGTACACATGGTTCTGTGCTGAAAGCAGCGCACAGTGGGCACTGTGGTATGCGCGGTGTACACACTTTCATCGAACAAGTATGTAACGTGTGACTTATACTAAGAATAATTATACTCCAACATGGCTCCTAGAGAGTTATGACGCTTCGCTCTTTTTGAAGGGCAAAACTAAAGTCGGTGTAAGCTTGCTAGTGTAGCTGGCTAAGGAGAAGGTGACGATCCACACTTTTGATTTTTACCCTACCGTGGGGGTGACCTGCCAATTGTGACCTAACGTGAAAGTAAGTTTTTGTTCGGCAGTGGGTGTGGCTTGTGACGTCGCTTAAAATATTCGTTATTCCTTTTACGGGGTAAACGTAGTATTTTACGGGGTAGAAGTAGTAATGGCCCATCCAGCGATGTACCATTCATTGCTAAAATATGATGAAATATCCATTTAAAGAATTTTATGTGCAGAGTACATGCCTTACAGCACCATTCGGGCAATGTGGAAATAATTTTCGACAAAAAAGTCGTATCTTGATATATGCCTTTCTATGCCACCATAAAAGGTAGCTTTGCAAGCTCACGCCATAGTAAACCTAATCTGTACATAGTGAGAATTTCTTAATGATAATTCCATAACTTTGTCAATTAGTACCATTTTCGTATCTAAACCATTATAGCCATTTCCACAGCCAGTGAGCCACAACTAAAAAAAAAATAAATTAAAAATCAATAGAAAAATAAAATAAATAAGGAGAAATATCCGAGGCCGGCCCTGTTTAAAGCAAAAAGTTAGTAGCTGGACTGTAAAACTCCAACTTACTAAGTGTAGTCGTTTCCAAACTCTTTTCCTTTTGGCCCGGAGACATGGTACCACTTCCCTGCTCTCGAGGCCTTGCAACTGCGCATGCCAACTACACGTGGCTTTGCGCTGAACGCACTGCAGAGTGAGCTATGTGTATGCACGCTGTGTAGACCTTCATCGAGCAAGCGCGGTGAGTGTGGTCTACCTGCATAGTTACATGTACCGTCACATGTTCATCGTAAATATTATGACGTCATATGAAAAAGCCTCAATAGAAACCCCCCTTATTCCCCGACCATCCGGCCAAAAGCTGCGAATAATTACGCACTAACAGCATCTTTTTAACCATTTTAAAAAGCCAAATTATTTATTTTTTTAAGAGTGGGCCACACTTTTCTCAAAATGACGCCTTTCACTTTCTTTCAATCAAAAATTACTATTATTCCAAACCACAAAAATATATTTAATACTGCTATTACCTACTGAAAAGTTCCAAAGCAACGTGAGTTTAGAACTTCTAACGTTCGGATTAATCTAGAGGCGTGCACTACATTTTTTCTTTAAATACAGTTGAGGTTCAGTTTGTTCTATTCTCTATTGTTAATGCGGAGCATCACACACAACGACAATCAATTATGAAATAAACTGAAATTTAAAAATCAGGTTATCGTTACAAGCTTCAAAAGCTAGTGGAAATCTTTTTAAGGAAATATTCCTCCTTTATCCGGAACGGGACAATTTTATTAGAGTCAAAATTTCGTCTAAAAACATATGTTATAATTATATCGATCACTCCGAAAAGGCCCTTGACCACGCACCTAATGTGAACAACCTTGCAAAACTCCTAGAACATGAAAATTGAATCTAGTGAAGAAGTTTGAACAGAGGTTGGTCTTCAACTATCTTCCCGGCATAAAAACTTATCAGCCCTTTTTACACTGACGTAGAATGTGTAAATGATCAACATACCTTTAGCTTTACTATGTACCTCCCAGCAACAGGATTATCCACTTTCTTTAGGGGTGCTAGGGAATACGCCCCCGAAATTAACAGAAGAAACAGAAAATGCTTCATCTTCAGTTCAAAAAATTTACGGAAACTGCAACAGTAAAGAAGAAAAATAAAGAATATATGTAAGTTGTGTACAGTGCTAAGCAATAGCTAACTTACTCATAGGTTACTATGATTGTTGAAATGTTAAAAGTTGCACTGAAAGTATTTCAATCTTTGTATTCTAGTTCTCTGAAGACTCAGGAGAAATATGTTGGTTTATGAGTTTGCAATTCAATTTCAAAATTATCAGAAGCCTAATGTACACACTGTAAGTTAAATCTGAAAAGGTTAATGTAGAACTACATAAAAAGTACCAAAGTAATTGAAAAAAAAAACAAGTAGACAATTGTTTTACTTAAAGATACTCAAAACAGAAGCACCGTTTGCATTATATCAGAATTGACTCCATTGATTAAATTCCAGATATACCTATATTTCACTTTTTTTTCTAAAGAGTTTTTCTTTTTCATTGAAGGTAAACCAAAATTAAAAAAAAGTGTGAAAAGATAATACTTACTTATTTCAGCTTCTCAACTTCAGCGTGCGTGTGCAAAGGCGGTTTGAAGAAATATGACTTCCTAAGTGTTAAGACAACTAAAGCTAAACTGACTGCAAACAGAAATATGATTTGACGAGTTTGCGACGGAACACCTGCTGGAGACACGAAGATAATAGATAAGATATCCATGACTTCATAAAAGTTTTTGATATTGCAGACTCGTCAATAGTGATGATGTATAATGAATTGACTATTAATTAATCAACCGAGTAGAGTTCGTTCGAGGGTCTGTTTGCACTAGCGTAGAAGAACAACAGCTGTGCTGGCTTTGAATTTAAGTCTACTGGGTAAGCAATTTGGGGCAACGAAAAAGCAGCCCTGATGGAAAAATAGAAGTCCATAGTACACGACTTAAAACTGCAGTGAATATTCTAACTGCAATGGCTATTCTAACGTTCTGTATAGCCTGAACACTTAATCTGGGTGCAATGATCTATAAGCAGAACGCATCCTCTTTGAACCCTATTTGCTCATACCAGGGAGTTGCTAGCAACTCCCTGATCGGACCAACTGCATGACCAAGTGGTAAGGGCAGGGATCTGTCATTTAAACAGCTCCCTGGTTAGAGCATCAAACTTGCAGGCGGTAGTTGTAGTCCTGGCTGGGTCTTACCGAAGACTTTAATACGGAACATACTGCCATTGTGCTTAGTGTTCAGCATAAGCAATGGGGTAGGTAAAACAAACCAGTGAACCAAAACTGGATAAAAGGCCTTGGTGGGCTCGACTAAAACCAATTGTTTGGAAACAGGGCCTTAAAATTCCATCCAACCTAACCTTTTTACTCAATCCTCTTAATATAAAACTTTCTTCGCAAATAACGTCGCATACAGTTTGCTTTATCTTAAGAATATGCTCGTTTCCAACATGGGAACAGGAACAGAAGAACCTAGATATTGCGTACTAAAGGAGTACTATTGCGTACTAACGAATGACTTTTTCTTGCAACCGTGAGAATTAGAGGGTTAGTCGGGGTAGGGTTTATAATTCCAACAAAATTACCAAAATACTAACAAGAGAGAGGGATATCCTGTCCATTGAAGAAGGTAGGTCCCTACCTCAAACATGTAACTGACCATGTCATTCGCCTTGACAGTTACTCTTTTGCCTTAAGGAGGTTGTCTAAAGTTGTCAGCTCTCTTTGCACCTTAGAATGTCTTATATGTCTACTGCATACCTCCTATATCTCCTAGTCATGAAATAACCTTAAGTAGTTACACATTACCCCTTATGAACAAACGCCAGATTAATGTGCCGGAATGACTTCACTGATTTCCCATAATGCACTATATTTAAAAAAATATATACTTTAAAAATCAACGATATATCCGAAGACTGTAGCTATTGAGACATGCATTTACCCCTAATAAAAAAGAAAACTTTTCTGCCCATTTTAAAGTCAATGAATTTCGTTTCCCAAACAACTCTTTACTGGACCATGACTAATCAATTGACTTGAAGCAATCGCTTGGTCCTCTTGCCTTTATTTGTTGCTGAAAGAAAAGAGCATGTATATTAAATAATTTCAAATACAAATTCACTGTACTGAATTGGCATAACATTTTCAAACAGGCTTGAAAACAGACGCTTTGGTTAATTATAAATAAGGACTAACATTTAAAAGCACTAGTTTTCATTTTTTGAAGAAAATTCGTAAAGCCTATATCTTTGGTATAGTATTTGAAGGAATCAAGGAATTTGTTAATGTGTTTAATTTACATTTCTCTGAAGGTAGTGGCAGTTGTCAAGTGAGCAGTGCCACAACTAAGTCTACTAAGAAAAACGTTCATCGACATGTGATGACGTGACGAATTGGAACTGCACAGGCAAGTTCCACATGCATTGAAAGATCTTGAAAAACTAATTCGCTGCTGGAAGCAAAAAAGCTAAGACAGTTCAAGTATATTGATGATAAGCGCCTCAAAACAGTCACGCTATATGTGTTTCAGGTCATTGGAAGTAGAGTATCACAGTTAAACAAACTCAAATCTATGCTGAGAACATGAACACTTGTTAAAACTCTTATCTTTATTCAATTTTGCTTTCCCCCTAATGGAAACAAAGACGATAAAATTTAGACTGTGATCTCAACTTGGATATTTCGCAGACTATAGCCTGACTCACGTGGCGTCACGACTGGTAAGCCACGCCCACAGCCGGACAAAAATTAACAGTGGTTTATTCCAACAGTAACACATGGGTGGTTGGGTGCTTGCTACACAAGCTAGCTAGATAGCTAGTACAAAAGGGGCGGGGATTGTGATGTCAGCGAAAGCACTACATTTTTTGAAGGGAATCAGCATTACCGAAGTGTGACGGTTTATCCATTTATGGTTTTCATCAATTGCATGCCATCTTATTGTTTGTATAACAGGAAAAATCTCAAATCTTTCACTTTGCATATTTATTAGAATACGTTGGTATATCAGTCCGTATTCAAGTTACTCGAACGGGTGAAGTTACGCTTTTAGTCCGAGGGGTATATACATATTTTAGGAAGATAAATATTACATCTGAAAGAAGCATTGTTAATTTTAAGATCTTAAAATGGGTTTAGTGGAAGTGCTTGTTTGGTGGGCTTCACTTCATGATGCTCCCATTTTTCCGTTGACTGACTGCACGGTTAACTGGTTACAGCATCCAATTTGCAGTCGGGAGATCTAGAGGTCAGCTCCTGATCGGGTAAAACCGAAAACTTCAAAAATGGATCCTATTGCCATTGTGCTTGTTGCTCGGCATAAGCAAAAACAGCCGTCGCTGGCGATACTTAAACCAGGTAGCTAGAATTTGGGCCGTAAAACTCCACATGTAACGTAACCCATGCATTCATTTTCCAAAGAACAATTACACTGAATCGTGGGATAGCTTGTCTGTACATAACAATTTCCCCCTAAGGTGGGAATTAGCGTTATACATATATATATATATATATATATATATATACCTACCTAATTGTGGAATAAGGGGAAATTTTGGGGCAAAATATCAACGTTAGGGGGAAATTACCGTTAGGGGGAACAGTTACGTTCCCCTTTACGTTTTCACACACTGTTTTAATGGGAATACGTTAGTGTATAGTAAAATACGTATGGGGGTACGTAATATACCTAATTACTTCAATGTTGACCAAATTACGGACGCCTATCTGTTAACACGTACAACTTATGGACTATTGAATTTACGTACATGTATATGTTTTTCCTTAAAGGCGAAATATACAGTTATGTATTTTATTGTTTTTCATTTCGCCTAAACGTATCAAGATATACAAATTTCCCCCTAATGTTCAATCCAGTGGTATATGTTTATATATATATATAAATAAATATAAATATATATATATATGTATATATATATATATATACATATATATATATATTAACATTACGGAGAAATTGTAAAACAACGGTGCTACAGAATTGAAAGGCTGGATCCCCGAGGAGATACAAAGAGCGGAAGGCTAGAATTTAGATAAATAAAACAGCCAAATGGTTTGAAGAAGAGCTTTCGAGGAACACTACCTCTTTATTAATACTAGGTCATGGAATGATATAATATATATATATATATATATATATATATATATACATATACATATATATATATATTGAAAAGGTTGCAATAAGTTCTTACAACATAGCTTTACAGAACTGTTTCGTAAGGGCCAATAATGTAGGTCCTTACTCCTCAGAAGCCTGAAGTAGAATGATGTCAATAACGTTATATACGTATGTGTTCGCTGCTTTTGAACGTGTCCGTTTTTTAAGCACGTGTTCGTTCCGTGTTCGTTGTGAACAGGCACGAACGGTGTACAGCGAGCCAAGATACATTACCTATTAGAATAATTACACAGTAGATGTTTGATCCTGTGTCTACAAGAGCTTATCAGTTCGTTTCTTTTATTTAGAGTTGCTAAGGAAGGTTTGAGTATAATGAAGAACTTTCCTTCCAGACAGAGATTACAAGTTTTTAGATGATGTGGAGTATGCTCGAGCTTTGTTCATGAGTTTCCATTTTACGGAGTGTTCTACATTTGTATCCTTTAGTTTCCAGATGTATTCACTGAGTGCAGTTGCGTTTCTTTTGTCTTTGTGTTTAAAGCTAGACTTGTGGGCGGTGTATCTTGTTTTGAATGTGTTCTCTGTTAGATCAATGTATGTTTCTTCGTTGTGGTTGTCGTGGCGTGTTACAGTTGCTTGGTACACAATGTTGTTCGTGAGGCAGTTGCCTTCCAATGGGCACTCACTTTGCTTTCTGCAATTGCAGTTGCTTCGGTTTGCTGGTTCTACTTCCTGTTTCGCCAGTATGTATTTGTTGTGCGCTGATATAATTTGGTCTATGTTTGCCATGCAGCTGTAACTCAGTTTCACCGTGTTTCTGTTGAGTAAAGTATGTAGTTTGTGTCCAGGTGGGAAGCAGCTGTCCAAGAGGTTAAAGAATTTCTTGCCAATGTTGGTTGTGACACTGTCGCTAAACGGGGGGTTGAACCAGGTTATGTTCCTATTTCGTCTTCGTTTCAAGGCTCCCTTGGAATGACTGGTGCTAGGGGGTTGGGTCTCGTACTTAAGGTTGTACCCATAGCCACTTCTTTGTAATGCTTCTTGGTATACGAGCGATGATGTGTTGAATGTGTTTTCGTCGGAAGAAATGTTGGATAGTCTCATGTATGGCTTGTATGTGCTTGTGCTAAGATCAAGCCTCTCCAAGCACAGTTAAAAACCGACACGACCAAAATCAAAGCGGACAGTAAAGTATACGTTGCGGCTGACAAAACCAACAACTTCTACAAATTAGAACCTGAACAGTATACCAGGCTGGTACAACAAAACGTAAACAAAGCATACAAAAAAGCACTGCCCAACACACGCAATCAAATCACTGCAGCTGACAAAATTATAGCTTCAAAACTTGAAATTAGTGACAGAGTCGACATCACAAGTGAAAAACAAGCATTTATTACACTAAAAGACCACAAACCGAACTTCAACAACAAACCCACATGCAAACTAATCAACCCATCAAAATCAGAACTAGGGAAGATTAGCAAACGAATACTAGAACGGATAAATTCAGAAATCAAACAATCTACAGGTTGCAACCAATGGAAGAACACAAGTGAAGTCATAGACTGGTTTAGTGAAATACACGACAAACACCAACAATCGTTTATTGCTTTTGAGTTTTACCCCTCAATTACTACCGACCTCCTCAACGAGGCTTTAGACTTTGCATCAAACTACACAGACATGCCAGCATTCGAAAGGCATATTATCTTCCACACAAAGAAAACTATGCTGTTCAACGTTGAAACACCATGGTGCAAGCGTAGCGAATCTTTATTCGATGTCACCATGGGTAGTTTCGACGGTGCTGAAACTTGTGAACTAATAGGATTGTACCTCCTATCACAACTTCAGCACATTAACATGAATGTCGGCCTATACAGAGACGACGGTTTGGTTGTTTGCAAAGCAACACCAAGGCAAACAGAAAAAATAAAGAAAGAAATAGGCAAGATATTCTCAAATAACAATCTTAAAATAGAAATTGAAGCAAACAAAAAAATAGTGAACTTCTTAGACCTTACCCTTGATCTTAGCACAAGCACATACAAGCCATACATGAAACCAAACAACACCCCTCTCTATGTGCACAAACAGAGCAACCACCCCCCACTTATCATAAAGAACATTCCAGAAAGCATAAACAGGAGACTATCCAACATTTCTTCCGACGAAAACACATTCAACACATCATCGCCCGTATACCAAGAAGCATTACAAAGAAGTGGCTATGGGTACAACCTTAAGTACGAGACCCAACCCCCTAGCACCAGTCATTCCAAGGGAGCCCTGAAACGAAGACGAAATAGGAACATAACCTGGTTCAACCCCCCGTTTAGCGACAGTGTCACAACCAACATTGGCAAGAAATTCTTTAACCTCTTGGACAGCTGCTTCCCACCTGGACACAAACTACATACTTTACTCAACAGAAACACGGTGAAACTGAGTTACAGCTGCATGGCAAACATAGACCAAATTATATCAGCGCACAACAAATACATACTGGCGAAACAGGAAGTAGAACCAGCAAACCGAAGCAACTGCAATTGCAGAAAGCAAAGTGAGTGCCCATTGGAAGGCAACTGCCTCACGAACAACATTGTGTACCAAGCAACTGTAACACGCCACGACAACCACAACGAAGAAACATACATTGGTCTAACAGAGAACACATTCAAAACAAGATACACCGCCCACAAGTCTAGCTTTAAACACAAAGACAAAAGAAACGCAACTGCACTCAGTGAATACATCTGGAAACTAAAGGATACAAATGTAGAACACTCCGTAAAATGGAAACTCATGAACAAAGCTCGAGCATACTCCACATCATCTAAAACTTGTAATCTCTGTGTGGAAGAAAAGTTCTTCATTATACTCAAACCTTCCTTAGCAACTCTAAATAAAAGAAACGAACTGATAAGCTCTTGTAGACACAGGAACAAACATCTACCGTGTAATTATTCTAATAGGTAATGTATCTTGGCTCGCTATACACCGTTCGTGCCTGTTCACAACGAACACGGAACGAACACGTGCTTAAAAACGGACACGTTCAAAAGTAGCGAACACATACGTATATAACGTTATTGACATCATTCTACTTCAGGCTTCTGAGGAGTAAGGACCTACATTATTGGCCCTTACGAAACAGTTCTGTAAAGCTATGTTGTAAGAACTTATTGCAACCTTTTCGATATTACAGCTCCCTTCACAGGGTTGAGCACTTTACCATTGCCTGGTTGACATTATTAATCAATTTTTACTATTACGGTTATATATAAATATATATATGTATATGTGTGTGTGTGTGTGTGTGAGTGTGTGGGAGGGGTGGCTACCGGGGCAAAGGTTGTGACTGAGGGAGCAAATTCCCCCAGGGTTGGGGATGATGAATATCTGCCTGTTATCCTTATCAGCCTGGAAGCCATAAATAGAGGGAACCGGGGATCTGTCAACTAGACTCTAGTTAAAATGCGATGGTTGGATGAACCCTACAGCTGGCTCCTCCCTTATTAAAGAAGAATCCGAGAGAAAATTCAGACCTACTTCTGACCCTTCTATCATTAAGTTTGGTTCTGAGTATCTGCATCCAGACAGGGTGGGTTGGGTTGGGGGGGGGGGGGTATGCAGCTAATACACAGAAAATAAAAAGTGAGTCATTCTCCTAAAATTCAGTCAGGTTGTCCCCATAGTGACTCACTCTATATAAAGTGGGTCACTATGGGGACAAACTAACTCAGTTTTAAGATAATGGCTCGTTTTTTATTTTCTGTGTAGTTTGTTCCCTGCTATCGCCTATAAAATGCACTCAAAAGACCGTGCTTACTCATCCAAAGGATGTGGGTTAATCGGCGCCGCAAAAACGAAGAAGGCCCTCCATGGTTCATCCCCGATGGGCTGGGGGTTGTAGAATATACCCACGGCATTTCCCGCCTTTCGTAAGAGGTGACTAAAGGGAAACCAATCTTGAACCATATTTGAAAATAAATTTAAACTTTGAAAGTTCGATTTGAATGACACTATATAACACATCCATGTTGGTGTGTCGTTAAATCTTATCTATCTATCGCGAAGTTTTTAGTTCAGATATAACGAAACTTGAAAGTCCTCATTTCTCATCATCACATGGTATCTTATTAAAAGTTAGATTTTTAAACAAATGCGTGCTTATACATACTGCTCACACGATACTATTCTTCTTGCGTGTGTACCTTGAGTAGGACCATGGAGCCATTATGGAAAAGCTCCTTGGTACGTCTAATGTGAGTTCAAAATAATAGTTTCATGTTAAAATTTAATAATTATACAGTTTACAAACTTAATTTTATGGCTTTAGCGATTCAGTGAGCGCCAAGACTTTGGAACCATCACAGATAAGTTACGGTTATTTGAAAAAATGAGTAAAGTTCTAAATTTTAATTAAAACACAGATTGTTGGATAATTCAAATAAAGCACTATGGTAATGGCGCACTCTTCAAGATGAAGGTTATCAAAATGTGGAAATTCAGTTGTTTGTTACGGAAGAATAATTTGTTCACACAAACTTTTATATATTCAGTGACACATGACAGTTTCAGTGCAAAAATTTTTACTAGGGGTTAAACAGTTGCAGGAGTTTATTGGTGGGACTTCATGTTTTATTGACAATGCTGTGCAATTTAACCACAACATTTCCCATTTTCCCTTTAAGATCTCGAACCAGTAAATAATTGACAGTAGTTAATTTTACTGCTCATTAAACTGGTGTGGTCAGTGGGGTCTAGGCGGGCTGGAACGGCGTTAGTACTCATAGCAAGATAAGAACCGTAATATATAAAATTGACCACTTAAGGGTCGTGATTGGGGGCGGGGGGACTGCGGAGCGAGTAGGAATATCCCATAATATTTCCAAAATTGTACATATACCACGTGCTTAATAATTGCGGCGTTCTGCAAAAGGTGGTATTTGAGCTGCCTTCAACTAGTTGAATTTTTGCCCACATTACGGCCATTCCACTTCACAGGAAGAGGGCAATAGGGACATTTGTTGAAGAACAAAATTCTACGATATTAGCAAGCCTCTTATTTGTTTATTTTTTAATCGTTCTGAAATTATGATACTATTTTATAACAGACCGTAACGCACTGCTTCAAAATATAAGGCTCCACGTCGTTTAATGGCGTAAATATGTGATGAGTCTGTACAGCAAATAGATGCTAGTAAACCTTCTGAGTTGCCTGCGTAGCAGACTGTTGGGCATATTCCTCGTTCAGTCATATCTCCACCAAGTCTGCCAATTAAAGTGAACTGTGAACACCAAACAGATCTGTGTTCTGTGAAGCCTTAAAGGGGGAGTGAACAGACCGAGTCCGCTCCCCGGGATAACCTCTGAGTAGAGCCCTCCCCACAATTGAAGGCCGTCGTATTAAAAAGTGACAGAGTCTAAGATTACGAGTAGCTTATTTCGTTGAAATTGGGATAAGAGATCGTCTGACAAGTCGTTTCACGTGACTCATGTGGCAAGTGGCGTGACAATCGATCCTAATGGTGCCAATTTGAACAAGCGTTATAATTCCAATACGGCCACGTGAAATTTACGACGAAAAATGTTTGATATGTGATATAAAAATCGCCATGATGTCAAGTTATGAAATAACAACTGCAGACAAATGGGCAAAATACGTGACGTTCGCTCTTTCCCTTTCGGGAAACTTGCAACAAACGCGTTTTTTCGTTTATTCACCTAATTTCAAAGCCCGTTTGACGAAATCTTCCTTTCGATGACATTGTAATAAATGGATCAATGCCACATATATTTACTACAAAGGATTTCTTTAACAAGTCCATTTGAAGAACTTATTGTATTTTAGGTCACAGAATTTATATGTATTACATGTTCATTGGCTATGAAAATAATTTCAACACTTTTGCGACAAAAACAAAACAGAGTAAACCGTGTTAGCCAAATATTCATTCTTCTATTTTTTCCTGGGCTTGTTCTTCTTTTCTTTTTTCTTTTATAAAATTTGTGAGGGTTTTTAAACGGCACAAATAATGTAGCCATGTTCCTGTTTTTTCAGCTTCCAAGCTGTGCTAGTATCGGGTTTCCCTTATTTAAATCAAACTAATTGCCTGTCTCTGTCCCTGCTCAACTTTGAATTGGCTTACTTTAGCAATTTAGATTTTTTGGGGCCCTCGATTGTCCGAGATACCCTCTTTGTTGTGAAATCGAAGATTCGTTTAGTAAACTGATAATGGCCCTTTTAATTTGACAATTCCTTTTACTTGATCGATCGATTGGTGACACAACAATCACGTCACTGCTTTGTAAAGTGTGAAATTGATTAATTGACTATTGCCATGGTAATTACATCTCAATTTTATGTAACATAAAAAGGCAACAAACAGCTAATAAAATCAGAAGCATATTACGTAATCTACCAAGTTCAAATAATAAATTTGCAATTTGATGATATGCACACAAAAATCCTTCTTTAGGAGACTGAAATTCTTCAATACGTAAAATTTGACCTTGTGTCAAAATTAAGTCTAAAATATAGACGAATGGAATATGGGCGTACTATTGTGCTAAACAGTAAAAGGGTAACTACACCAAATTACCCAGGTTAAAATATCTCAATATGTGGCATAGTACCATAGTAAAGAGCAAGGTTGGAAGGTAAGGCAGTAAAGCTTCTGTTCTCAAGACCCATATGGTTTAGGATTAGATTCAATTGGGGGTAGTCGAACTTGTGTTCTTACACTGTTAAAAATTTCTGTAAATTTACAGACTTTTTTTAACTTAAACTTTTTGTATTTTACTTTTAATAGAGATTTTCTGTATCTTTACAGACACTTTGTATTGCTACAATAAAAAAAGGTTGTTTAACATGTATTTTCTGTTTATTTGAAAAACCATTTCTGTCTGCTTTTTTAACCAAATTTTACTGCTTTGTAAAACTTTTTCTGTAAATTTACAGAAATTTTAACAGTATTTTGTATTTTTCTGATTTCACATAAATATACTGTCATTTAACAAACATTCATTTTGTTTTTAAGCTGAAAAAGAAACAAAAATAAGCCCAAACAAACAAATAAGAAATAGCCAGAAAATTTTCAATATATAACATGCATCGTTCTGCGAAGTTTCAGTTTAAAAAAAAAAAAAACATTTTTGGCAAATTCATGGCCCTATTTGAAAATCAACTTACATTTATTATAAAAGCATACTTAGTTATTACGTTCTTAGTTATAAATATCATACAACTGGTGTTTTGTCACACATTTTTAAGTAAAAAGAAATTGTAAGACCCTAATTTCAGAGCAGTGACAATTGGTATACTGATGTCAACTCATCTCCACAGGCGCTCATGCACTTGATCGGAGCAAATTAAAAACGTTTCACAAATTTACTTGAAAGAGTCTGTAAATTTACCACTTTATGACGTAAATCTCATTTTGCATAAATGGGTGGAGCTTATTTTGTAGGCATTTTCCTAACAAAAGGATTGCTGTTGCTTTGAATAATATCTTCTTTGGCGATTTTTAATCAGGAAGTGATAAACTTATTGTTTATCTTGTCTGGAAATGTTTGCAACCAATGTATTTGCATTCTTTGTCATATTTATTTTAAAAACAATTATTATATTGTACAAAAAATGTGACTTTCCAATTACAAAGTTCCTAGAGATAACAGTCTACTTGAGAACAATGTGACAACAAAGCATCCTCAATGTGTTTTGATTGAAAACAACTTCGTAACGACTCATTACGTTGATAAGCAAATACCTGATCTACGTAATGGTGAAGTGTATGTTACGTAATAACATATGAAAGGTAAAAAAGCGATATTATAATAAATATTAAAACGTCGGGAATGAAAACAGTAGGCTGTAAATTCACATAAAATTAAGGTAAACAAAACAGAACAATTCTGTAATTCGATTTTACAGTAGACTTTGGTAAACTAATTTACATGCAAAAACTGTAAAGAAAAAACAAACCCTTAATGTTTTTTCATGATTACAGTCTGGCTGTAAAAAAAACATTATTTGGTTGGAAAAAAATTTGCCATAAAAATTATGTAAATTTACAGAGAAATTTTTTAACAGTGTAAGACCCCCAGGTCCCACGTTTTATCGAGGCTTTAAACAACATCTTTAGCTTCAAAATTTGCTCTCACGGAAATAACCCACTATCTTGTGTAAATATTGAATCCGCCTATGCATTGTAACGTTGCATGCCCATCAGGTTATGAAGGTATGTTGAGGAGTTACCTGACAATTATAAGCAAAAAAAGAAAAACAACAAAAACAAAAAACAAAACAAAACAAAAACAATTGGGGTGTTCAAGGAATGGTTGCTAAAGATGGAACGAATAGAGAAGAAACACGGGATCTCCTACGCGATAAATATTTTGAAATTTTGTAATCTCTTTACATTCCTCAAAATCGAGTTTGTTCCTTTTAGTAGCTCTTTGAACGATTTTACGATTTTACATGGAAGTTACGAACTTCCATAAATTTTCAGTAAAAATGCGCAGTGAAGAGATGCTGCCTCGATTATTGGCGATTCTCCATTTGCTTCTACAAACCAATCGTAGTCTGATTGGAACACTGTTCAAAGAAAGATTTGTCCAGATCTTCCCACCAAAATGAATACAAAATTAATTTTTTTACTTTAATTATATCCTTTTAAAATTAAAAATATTTTATGACCTTAAACACTTCCTGTTTGCTTGCATAGCATATTAACTGATTAAGTGATTAACTACATCACCCCATAAGATTGGTATCACACCTTGGTACAAGGTGCAGAAACATTCAGAAAAACAAAGAAATGCAAAGATTGTAGTTTGAGTAGTACAACAATGACATCACAAGTTATCGCGCAATGTACCATTTTAATTTGAAAGAATAAATTTGAAAATTTTATGTATCAGCTTAAGAATGCCCTATGAAGATTGGAGATAGACTGTTCGAATTCATTTATCATGCTGTTCAATATATATTTCTGATCATTTTAAATTGAGGTACACTTTAAGATGCCTGGGTTTATAAAGCACCTACCAAGGGGTAATAATGAAAAACATGGATTCAGTCATCTTTCCATTTTCTTCTAAAGCTCAGATGTCAGCAAGATGTATTAAATAGGGAAATTTTATTTTACTTAATATGTACCAATCCGATTAAAGGATACACAACCCAAGTTTTAATACCCTTTCCCTTCACTGATCGGTATGCTTAAGTCGTGACGCATGCATGAAGCGGATGATTTATGATCAACCAGAAACCCTAGTATTAAATAGTTGAACCCCCCTCTTCAAAAGTCCAGCACAAGTTTTTTGAGTAACCAACAGAAACTTGCCAGTGCTTTTATCTTCTTTATAGATTCATAGACCTCACAAAACCTATTCAATAGATCATGAGTGCCAGTTAACTACCAAGTCATTCCCCTACCATATTAGCAATGGAGTAGAGAAAACAAGCCAGTGGGCCACAACTGGTAAAAGACCGTTGCCTGCTCGACTTGAACCAATTGGTTGGAAACTGGACCGTAAAACTCCATCTAACCTAAACTAACCAACCTAACCCTACTATCAAAGATAATCTGACGTACCAGACCGAACTCTGAAGAATTCGGTCTAAGACGAGCTCTGTACTTTGCCATACAGATTTAGCTCCCTTGAAGTCTGGACAACCTACTCATGGCATTGAAATCCGTTCTTGTTAAGCAACTGACAAAAGCCACATTGTTAGAGATTACATGGTCCAGTGAGCACCAATTGATATTTGCGGATTTCCATTGCTCAAAAATCGGCCAAGTGATGACATCGTCCAAGTCGTGACGTACACTTTTCAAGGAGAAGAATTTTCTAACGGTGAACCGATCGAACACATTATGATACTTATCAAACATGGCGTCCGGAATAAGTCTGAAACTTTACCTACTGACTCGTTCAATTTATTCCTTAGACCTTAAACTTGACAAAATATTCAAAGAAAAATGGAGTTTGAAGTTAATTAGATGACATGTATAACATCTCTTGAATCTCTGAATATTTGAATGAATAAATATATTTCGCAATTGAATATCAATTTTTTAGAGGTATGAGACTGAGATAAAGGAAAGAGTGAGTTGGTTTAAATGTAGCAAATGATGCACTTTATCGCAAACACAAGTAGATAACCTCAACCATAACTAAATCATTAAACTGGTATTAGAAATTCAAAAATCTAATTCTTATTCCTCATATATATACAATGTTGAAGGGTGGAAGTCAATTTCCTTTCTTCACCTGGCCCCCTGAAAGCGACATATTTCATGTTTGAAACGCTGTAGCCAATTCACGTATTTACATATCTCACACTACGTATTAATACCATGTATTTATTAGAATAAACGACATTGCTGCTTCTAAAGAATCATAGGTTAAGTGGATGAAATTTCATGGAGTCCTAGGAGAGTACTTTTACCCAGCCGGAAATATCCTCAGAGTAAAAACGTTTAACAATCATACCTATATGTAAACACTATAAGCAGTCTTTCCTTGAAATTTGTATATTCCTCCTTTCCATTAACCTTGCGTCTCTGAGCACAATTAAGAATTGAAGTCAAATGCGGAGACATTACCCTTTGATGTACTTTGATAATATTTTACTGGCTACGTTACTTTCATGATTCAGTTCGATGCACGGCAAACATAAACGTTGTCTGGAACATCCATCCAAATAACGGCAAAATCTACCTCAGTCGCTTCTCGATAGGATATTGAGTTTAGAATTTTCAAAGAAATGCAATTATTTCTTGGAATTGGGTGCATTGTGGAAAATCTGTGATGTCATCGTGTTACATTAATTGAAGGTTTCATTCTTTGTTCAAAAGTGAGGGTATTCTTAATAAAAGTAACCAACCTTTCAAATGAGATATCTTGAGTTAAAAAAAGTATTGCTACGGGGTGTACAGAAGATGGTCTGGAATGTTATTGTCTTTCCTGCAACACCTTTATGAACAGATGAAATACCACCGGAATATGCCTTTAAATGTAATATGGGCAAATTAAATCAGATTTAATTTCTTCATTAGTGAATGTCCTGTTTATCCTTGAAATTTGATTATGTTGGAATGTTTGAGTACCTTTCCTGTAGATCTAGCATTACCCTGCACCATATGAAGAATCAAGCGAGCAACCACACAAAATTACAAATAAAGTGAATGCAATGTCAAATTAATGTGCCGCGAAGACATTACACATTTCCCATATTGCTCTATAGAAAAAGAAAAAATGCATTAGGTCTACTTTGGAAATTGGTATCTTCGAAAAGCTGTATGCTATTTAGACTCAGTTATCAAAACAATTTTCTTGAATATTTAGTAGCAAATGAAAGATGTCTCCTGTGACACAATATGTACAAGGGAAACATTTCTCTCTCTGACATAATTTTTGCCCCTCTAGAACTTATCTGGCTGCGGGCTTGAAACAGTAACATACTGTTGGTTTCGTAATTCTGAATCGCCAATTAATCTTTTGCTCAAGGTAATATTGAGAAAATCTGTGGTTCTCTTGTTCAACAAAGGAATATACAACCCATCTCCCCCAACTTCCACTCCTTCCCCCTTCTCGCACTCAAGTCACCTTTCGGGTAGCTCTTTTAACACATACATCGAAGCCCATAAAGCCCATACGAACCCATCTGACTCCCTTCACGTCAACGACGTATCTTCTACACTGTAATTTACTTTCGATTTCCTGGACGAAGATGTGACTTTTAGACCCTTGAAATTCGTCACTTTGTTAATGAAACTGGTTATGTATTTAAATATTCTCTTAATATTCTGATACCATTACATGTAAAATGTAACATCAAACTTATTTTAAGAGGTACAGCCGTCAAAATTGTTTTAGACGGTTGAAATATTGTAAACGAAGACTTGTTCTTATAGGATCCCTGGAGGGAGGAACAAATCAAACAAAACATGAAACTACAATAACGAGAACAGTGGGAGCAGCCACATATTCTGGAGGTCTCTCGACCCTTTTTCCCAACCAAACCTTTCTTCTTTGCGAACTTAATTCACATTTTGGCCCACCAATTTTAGCAGTTTTTTAACACATTAGATAAGACCCATTTCTTTTTTCTACCGTGTAAATACTCGTGACCCCCCCCCCCTTCAAAATATCGTCTCGCAATTTTAATCTTTTAACGGTCGTAATATTCTAATGAAAGATTATACACCCTAAAAAATATTGGGCAAATATTTGCCCAACTTTTTACCAACACTGGGTATATACGTGTCCTCCCAACAATTGGGCAAACTGTTGGGCAATGCAACTACCCAGTATGTTGGATGCTTGTTTGGATTTCAATAATTTCAATATAACCTGAAATATAACTACATGATTTGGATAAGACGGAGGTTAAACAAAGTACCCTATCACATACACCGTTTGTCCTTCAAGAGAAGTTGGGGGCACCAGCGACGATGCACGTGGTAGGTAAACAGTGAAGTGTGTAGTTCAAAGAAACAAACTCAATCGTGAACTTTGTATTTCTTTTCCCATTGATTATGTAGCAATGAAAACTTCTTTTTTTCTATGCGACCATTGCTCTTTAAGTACTTTCGTCCAGATTTTTACTGCTATTCTACCGTTAGCTTTTTATTTACCAAATACAACCTTATTCAACCATGAGATCTTAAAATGAACCACTTATAGTACAATAATTATCTGTAAAAATTAACTGATCTTTAACTAATCATCTGATTGGTCAATTACATTTTACCCAACTGTTGGGTACTTTAAAACTTGCCCAACACCTTTTACCAACACCTGGATTTTACCCAACCTTAATTTGCCCAACAATATGGGTACAGTTGTTTACCCATTTGTTGGACAATAATTTGCCCATGTTGGGCATTTTTTAATTTGCCCAACACTTTTTACCCAACAGTTTTTAGAGTGTAGGAAAAAAAAGAACCTCGGAGAGGAGGAAGGGGCATCAATCAAAAATACATATAAAGTTACGGAAAAAGTATGACAACGCTTAAACCGAGAGAATTTCACCCTCGCCCCTACCCGGGAGGACTCATATTGTATTATAACTGCCTGTTTCTGTCCTTTGTACTACGTATTGAATCCAGATAACCATAACATCATTCTCACTCGCCTTCCATCGAACTACCGAACCCTCTGTCTCTGACACTGCCATTACTCTAAATTTTGGCTTAAAAGGATAAAGTGCAAGATATGAGAAATAAAAAGCAGGGATCTTTATTGACCAAAAAGGAAATTTGTTGCCATTCTATACTCTAAAACTCAGAAAACAGGTAAAACTACGTAAGAACCCACCAAACGGTCAAAACCATTAAAACCCAACAAACAAAAAGGAAAAGAAGGTATTCTTTGAGAAAACTGGCTCGGCGCGACACTAACACGACCGTGATGAACATATTGCAATGCTTTTGGGGTGTCCTTGAATTTCGTCGTCTTCGATTTCCGGTCTTCCGTCTACCATCTTCGATTTTTGGTCTTCAGTCTGCTGTATTCGTTTTACACACACACACACATACGCGTTTCTGGCGCCTATCGGGGACATGCGCGTTATACCAGTCAAGTGGGGATATTCTGTTTTTCCTAGTCAACTGGGGATAATCACAGGTTATAATCAAGGTAACTGGGGATCCTGAAAAATCTACACACACGTTTACACACACGTTTACACACAAATTCAAACAAAAACATGGAAACGCGGATATAACTCAGATCAAGCTGTAAAGCTACAGGCATTTATCTGACACCCCACTTTGCATTATTTTGGCCTTTCTAAAACCGGGGATATCCCCGTTTCGCGGGGTATCCCCAGTTCTACTGTAATTTTCATGTGTGTATCCCCGATTGACCCCAGAAACGCACGCATACACGCACACACACACTCACCCCCCCTCTACCTCACAGACACCCTTCAAGTTTTCGACACTGCAGAACTTGTCCATATGTTCTCGGCGTTGATCTGTCAAGAAAAGGATGTCGAATATAGCCTAAAAATAATTGTTTGACTACCATAAACACGGATCATCCAGTTTCCAGTATTTTCATTTTATGTCATTTTATTTTTATGGGTTCCAATATTTTTATTAAATTAAATTGAAATTGAAATTCTGCAAAAGCTGCATCTAATTGGGACCCCACCCAAAACACTTCGTCGAAATGTCTCAATACAAAACTAGAATTTGGGGTTGATGACGGTTTGAAAGCGCAAAAATAGTTGTTATTGTGTTTGTGGTTTGTTGCAATGTCCGATAGTAACAAAACATGGAGAATATTACAAAAAAAAAAAAAGAAAAACATGTGCCTCATTTGTTGATTAGTATTTTCTCCAATTCTCTCCACTACCAATGAAATTTTCTGGTGAGAATCTACTCAGAACCAGTTGTGATTTGATACCAGGGTGGCCAGAAAACTACTTAGCGTCTACTCCCTCAAAGGCGGTTTGGTAAAACACATCGAGCGCCCCTTTCCCTTTCTTAGTACGGGCCTGCCATGATATTTGCCTAGTATCATTTTGTTTGGGACTGGAATTTTTCTGACGCTTGGCTCACAATTAAACCCAAAGATTTGAGGGATTGACACGATTTGAATTGTGTTTATTATCACATTGACGAAAAGGACTCATTCTTAGAGTTTCTAAGGGGAGCAACAGAGAACCTTGTAAACAATGTATTTCAAGATTTCCCATTTTAATAACCCTAGTTCAAATATTATTTAAGCTCTTAATTTTCAGTTTTTGTTAAGCCCGTTTTGTCTTTTGTTCTCTATCATACTTGCAAGCATGCATACTTGGAAAAAATATTTGTCCTATTGAAAAAACAGAAAAACTCCTTCGAAGAAGTCTTGAAGCCACCAATTAAAGCGTAAACCCTAACACTATAGCTCAATTTTAGGAGTCGTTGATGCCTTTTACACTTGGAATTTAAGTACGTGACCACAATGGGTTGCTGAACTAGGGCAAATGAATTTTCCTTACTAAAAGAGCTTTGGATACTCTCGCAAAGTCCGAGCCGTCAAGTGGAAGGGGTGTCTGTTCCGGCTGCTGTATTTCAACAGATGCATGAGTTCAAATTCCGTTTGATGTACGTGGGTTTTCTTCGGTAAATCGGTCCCTCCCACTTCGGTTGCCTAGCCGACAAAGTCGGATGCGCCGCGGACTAAAGCACCTTATTAAGGTGGGCCAGTTAACCAGCCAACTTTGTCCTTTTTTGTCGCAAAGTCATATTATTTATCTCTTTCTCCTGGTGCAGAGTTGCTGAGTTAAAGAGGATAAAATGATCATTGTTAGTCAGTACCGTGATGTTTAAGTAAATAACAATTATTGTATAAGGTTTGTTTAATTTAATTAATCACTATCAATACTTGTAAATATTATATTTATTTCTCAAAACTGTAAATGTTTGTTTCTAAATATGTACTTGAAGGCAGAAATAAAACGTTGCTCTTAAAGAAAAAAGGAAAAAAAAAGAAGATTATCTGTCGTCTCTCAAAAATACAATAAAATATATGCCGGATTTTGGATGACGTCACAGACAAGCCTTGTCGAAACTTTGATTGCAAACTGATTCGATACACTATTGATAATGCCACATCATCGGTAGCGTATTGCATTATCGACTTTGTATACACAAAATTACGGAATCATCGTCCTATATTCTCTAAGCGAGGATCGTACTACCTTGAAAAATCTCGTTTTGACACAAAATCCGAGACTTTCATTTGAAAAAGTGTACCTGTCAATACGATTGAGATAAATCATGCAAAACAATCTTCTTTACTGTATCTATGGAAACACAATTAAAATATCAAGGGAAAACTTTGAAATAGTATAAATTGATCAATGTGAATCTTTCAAGAAGCCGCCATATGATGTTTATCAAAACATGCAGAAAAGAAATGTATTCCTTGAAAAAGATTTTCGACGGTAACAGAAGATTATTGATCTGAAGCAGTTTCGTTTTCTAGAAGGAAAGTAAGCAAAAGTGCTGGGAAAATAAAATTGCATTGATTTTTGTTTCAAAAGGCAAAAAAGGGTTTTATGTCAATCAATGGATAATTAAGAGAAAGCTAATTCCAAAATTTGTGTCTTTGACACGAATAAATAATTGTCAGTGACATCGTCTAAATGGTAAATATGACTAAATGTCCCATAAAAGATGTTCTTTTACGTTGCATGGTGGTGGGTGAACGATAAAAGGTTTTCAGTTGCAAGCGGTCGAGATACTCGATTGGTCATTTAAAGGATCCTTCCTGTAAATTTCATTACTTTGGTATGAAAACTACCCTTTAACTTGATGGCACTTTCAGTGGAGGAGTTAATGAATTTCGTGTTTCTTGGTGTGGAATTTCAGGTCGATGAAATATAGCTGTTTTCTTGTGGGAAGAAATTAATTGTCATCAACATCACTGCAAAATTTTTGAAACCCCATTTCTATGCCAGAAGTCTTTAGAAATTTGCGTACCTTACAGGAAATATCAATCATTATTTTTCTGTCGCTATCATATTAGGAGTCATGAGGATCTTCCGTAGTCGACCTAAAATGTCTTCATTCAATATTTACATATCGCTTATATTGGCTCTTCTGCAATGTACTTTCGCAGGTAAGTTACAAGAAATTTAGTTCTGAGGATTCACTCCTAATAAGAGTGACTCAATCTGAACGGTGGGAAAATTGACTCCAAACAGAGCTGCCATGCTTTACAAACATCGGATGAAATATCGCTTATAATTTGAGTGGATTTTCATTTCTCTCCGAGTGAATTTGACTCTTACTAAGAATGAGTCTATCAGGACAATTCTTTTGGAGTTAATTCTATTCTTTTACTGTAATAACGTATGATGTTACCGAACTAAAATGTATTCTTTCCCATGGTTACTAATCATTTCTACTTTCAAGGAATCGACCGGGTTTTGCTCTAGTATAATATTCGTATTCCTTTACTCTTAGCAAATCGATCTACGTAATCAAGTAGAAATTTTGCTTTCATCTTAAAAAATAGATATTACATTGGACAGGATTGTATATTACATAATGCCGTTCCGTGCAAATTATCTCCAAAAGTCAGTGGGGTTGAAAAGCACTGTGCAAGCATGTGTTTTTTCTTTCATACAAACAGTGCTTTAATGGAATAATTTGAATACCTTTTATTTTATAAAATACTTATGTAACGCAACTCGGGGAGTGTTATCGGGGGCGCTTTAAATCCAGACACCCAAAAGTACTCAAAGCAGGCACGATATTCAAACGACGGTCGGAAGAGGTAGAATAACAAAATTGACAAACAGATAATAAGAAACCAAACAGGGGAATACGGTTACAAAAATCTATTTACAGTTATTTACAAGCAATCGTACCCAGTACGAAATATAAACTTGTCCGAAGACAACGAAAAATAACGAAAAGGACGAAACAAAGACAAGACGAATACGGAAACACAACCTACCGAGTCGGAGACTAGTTCTCGACTGGCGAGCCACGAGGAGGACAGGTCGGAGATCAGGCCAGATACACGTCTGCTGACCTCCGACCTTCCGGCTCTAGGTCGCCCCTGGATGATCACATGGGCAGAGCATGAGAACTGGATGTCTCACCCCTGAAATCTACGGATGCTAAGAAAGGCCTACAAAATGCTGTCTTAACGGCATTACACTTATATTCTTGCTGCTTAAAGGTACTATCCTCTCATCCCAATTGAAGTACAGTTTTTGTCCGCAGAAATTCTCAATTGGCAAAGCTCTTTGGTTGACAGTGAACTGAAAAATCACACAGTAATGTAGCTTATGTTACACATATTACACAGCATGCGCTGCAGTGATGAGAATGTTTGGATCCCATACTGGCAGCCTGAAGCAGTAAACTCAGATTGCGTCTGCCAGGATAGGGATGAGTTTTAGACCGTGTGAGATGGGCCTAAGTAAGTAGGTAAGGAGACTGGAACTGTTTGGGTGAGGGCATTAGACTTTTAAGATATATTATTATTATAATTATATTATTTTCATATAATATACATTATATTATTAGATATGTCAATTTTTGGTAATCTTTTCGAAATATTACTGAAACTATGGCGCATATGCTCTTAACAAGGATACTACTGGACGTACTAGCTTTCTGATACCAGAGGAATCAAAATACATGAACGGTGCCGGTGAAAAATAGTTACATTACTAGAAAAGGAATTCCTAGTCATAACCAGTTTGTGTGTGTGTGCATGTAGGCGTGGGGGCATTCAAGGTTATGTTGGGGGGGGGGGAGGGAAGGGGAGGGAAGAGTGGTTTGACCAGACCAAACCTGATCATGAAAACTTCAATTCATTGAGAAGAAAAACCCTTAGTTACATCCGAAAAATGTATGCAGTAGTTGTACAGAACACTTCACGTATGTCTAGGACAAGTGAATACATTTACAAACATAGGCGGCGGAAGATGTTTTTTATTGGGGGGCACAAGTTTCCGTAGCTGACATAATGGTGACGCCGAAAGGCGTCCGGTTTTGCGCGAAGCCCCGGAAGCTTTGCAACTTTTGCACTTTGAAAAGTAATAATTGAGCCAAAGAATATCCGAAATGCAATAAAAGCACCTTAATTTTTTTTTGCGACATTCAGTTATTGCGGGGCAATGCCCCCCAGAAAAATCTCATGAAAAAATATTGGGCGGACAGGCCCCCCTGGCCCGCCGCCATCGCCGCTTCCGCCGCCTATGACAAAGTCGCTGGTATTGCCTCCCCAATCTTTCATCAAAATTATAAAAATGGTCTCAAGTGAAACAGTATGAACTTTAAAAAATAGCAGATTTTGCAACATGGTATATGATGGTATTCTAGACCTAGGTTTTGTGCACCGTCTTTCTCTAAAAGGGATGAACCGAATCTAGCGACAGTAGGCCTATATGATCTGTCAAATTTGATGATTTATTGAATCAGACTTTCTTAAAACTATCAAAGCTTGATTATTCTTCGGAAACGAAATTAGATAAACATTGAAACAGTTCGCTACCCGACAGATTCCTCCCCTTTTCCCTAAAAATACAGAAGTAGTGTATGGCGTATCATTACAAGAGAAAAATGATGTGTGACTGACCTTTTTAAGTATACTTCCAACCCGGCCTGAAAAATTTTAATTTGTTTTTGTATTATTAACAATCCGTGAAACCATTTTTCACTCAATAAGACACTTCAAAATATCTCGCTTCTCCGTAGATATGGATGACCCAATTTGCTTTAAAAGACACCAGTTTGAGGACGGAACATCGATTTTCATCAAAACACAGTGTAATAAAATTTTAAAATCTGTGGACTCAAAATTATTCGATTCGATAGAAGATTTTTCACTAGGAGGTAAGTACTGGTCTTGAAATATCTTTTTCCATTGAGGTGTGTCCTCATCACTTATCAATAAATTCTGGGTCATGATTAATTCAGCGACATAGAAACAATCTACCTATTTATCGATGTCAAATGTTAAGTTTTTAGTTTGAAAAAAAAAAAAAAATGTGTGAGGAAAAGAGATTACGTGGCTTGTTATGTCACCTTCTGTTGTATGAATACTTTTGTTAAAGAATTGTTTTATCATTGCATTTAGGGCTAACAATAAAATGTTTTACAACATCATGTTTTTTGTAATGTTTTTATGGCACCAAATGATAGCAAGAAACGAAAAAAAGTTCCATTTTCACAATGAATTTCCACCCCTACCTGAACAGCTCCAGAACTTTGACAAAATTATAGCTCGATACAGAACATTCAGTTTGACATGCAATGGGAAAAAGACCATCTCCTTGTTGAAACACCTGCTTCGTGTTGAAAGACCAGGGGCCCATTCCACAAAGAGTACGCACAATCTTAAGTTTGATTCCCCATACTTAAGTCAACAGTAAATCATACTTAAGATTGTGCGTAACTCTTTGTGGAACGGGCCCCAGCTCAAGATAAACGGACTTAGTGCTTACGCGGCACGTGTGAAAAAAATGGGGGTCTTTGGCGAAAGGGGTACCCTTTGAGGTATTATTGACGACATAAATCCCAAAGAAAACGGACATTTTGATGAAGCTGCCAGTGAAAACAAATGGAATTTAGAGATCCATTTTGAAGTATTATCATGTAAATCCTACTATTGACTCTTTTAAATCCAGAATTACTCGATGCTCTTGTTCTACCGATGAACTTGACCAACGGCACCACTACAGCTACAAAACTTTCCAGTTGTACATCAAAATTTACAGGTGAGGCTTAATTCATAGTGTAACTCAAGCCCCCCCCCCCAAAAAAAAAAAAAAAAAAAAATCAAAGAAATATAAAATATATTAAAGAGCATGAAAAATGAATTCAAATAGTCTAACTTTCATCTTCAAAAGACATTCCTGATCTGAGATATAAAGTGTTGATTTTTGTTCACTCCATTTCTAATGGTCCACTGTGTGAAAAATTGTAACGTTACTTGCTGTAGGCTACTGCTTAAATTACAGTCCTTTTATTTCTTTGTTTTTCTAAAATTTACTACTTCCTTGTAGCCATATGAGATAGCAATCTTACGGGTGATGCAATTAATGCTCAACCCCAAACTACAATTTTTGTTGTAGTTCATAGAAATTCCCAATTGGCTCAGTTCTTTGATTGACAGCTTTTTCAACAAATGCAGAGTACCAAAACTCATATAACGCACACGTACTGTACTGAAAGTGTCTTGATTACACCATGGGGTCTCCTACACTCACCCTAAATCAATAAACTGAGATTGTGTCTGAGGATGAAGATGAATGTCAGACAGTTGTGGGAGGGACCTAAGTAAGTACGTAGGTTAGGGATATTGGAGGGTAGATGCGGACTGCTTAACAAGGTGTTTTCTTGATTGACTGTTGCCATTGTATAGTGTATCGATTGTTTTCTTTGTTCGGGTTAGGGATTAGGTTAGCGATTAGGGTATCGTTAGCCAGTTAGGAAATTTCTTGTTACACAGTGCGCATCGCCTCGAATTGGACTAGGTAAGAGGATCAGGCCTTTACAGCCCTCTCTGTACTACAACATGCTATATGCAAGGAAGCAGAAAACAATTTTTTTATCTCAAAGGGAAACAAAAGTGGTATGAATAAATTTCAACATTTAATATCTCAACAATAGCAAAAGTTATGACAATGGGAGTTGAATGAATAAGATTTATTTTGAAACCTCTAAAATATAGGCTTCACATTTTGAAATTTTAGACTAAATTCACAAGCTTAGAAAGAAAGGGGGTTGAGAAACAATTTCTGGCCCTCTACACTAAAATCAGTCTTCTAATGTTTGTAATAATTAAAACATTGGCAGCGTTGTCGCAATTCAGACGTGATAAAAAAGTTACCCTTACCTTAAGATGAATCATGATTTCGTCAAAGACCTGCCGGCATGATTTCCATTTTTTGTCAAGCTAAGGTTGTGATTACCTAGTTTAAAGAAGAAAAAACTACTTAAAAACTATAAAATATGAACTGAGAATTTTTAGAAGTCTGAGGAAACACTATTTAAATCTGACAGTGGATAATATCGTATTACCCTTGTTTGTTTTTGAATACTTGTTATTTTTTTTATAGGTGAAAGAAGCACTTACCATCCAGTTACAATATTCCCAACCACGATTGAAGTGTCCTCTCAAGACGCTTTAGGGTCTACTAGCATTGGTAAGAACAATTAAAGGTTAAAAAACGAAAAGGCATGCATTAGCCCAGGATAATGCATCATCGAGATTAATGCAAAGCTTGACGAAATACGATCGCTCCCTGCAATAGCTTTAATCCCCCTCCCCACGAGTGCATTATGCTCCTCTAGTTAGTTAATAAGATGCGATTTAATGACAAACAACAAACAAACAAAAATGTGTGAGTCAGATAAAGAGGAAAATTTCGAATTATCCTTAACCTCTATTGGTCCATTTCCCCCAGATGACCAAGCGTTTGTCCGAAAAGAGCTCCATCATTAATCGATAAAAGCATCTGACTAGTGATATTTTGGCGCGGCTGTTCTCAGTAAATCTCAGGAGGTTCCAAACACTGAAAATTTAAAATAAGTTGTGCTTGCAAGCGGCAATCAGAGTTTATTGTTACAATTTTTTCACAAAACTTAATTCTTCACCACATTTGTACATTGACTTAAAATTAGAAAAAAATGACCCGTGATCACGGTGTATCGTCGCGGTTGATTACAGAGTAGTGCAGGATGTCTAGTCTTTAACAGTAATTCACACAAAATTAGCGTTTCTTCTAGCCTGGAAGACATCTTAAATGCTTCTATATCCTGGTAAACAATCGTTTCAGAAAGAGAAAACGAGGGAATGAAACCAAAGGTTAATATTCTCTGTCTAACTCCGATTTCCCCTGTAAGGAACCTTCGCGATTCTCTCCTCGGTTCTATGTCTCATCCAGGTGAACTATCCTTTACCCCCTCCCCTTCTATCGTTTGAAAAACGTCTAAAGACCAAACTGCAACCCGTGAGTTTTGACTGGGAAGTTAAATTCTATTCACTTTGCATCATGACCTGTGCAACAACGAATTAGAGGGCAGAAGCAAACACCAAAGATAGACACTTGTATACAGCAAAAATAACCCGAAACTTGAGGGTTGATCAACATTGGCAGAAAAACTCCCTGGTCTATTCCCGTTACAGTATTTACTTATGTGGGTTGCCTCTGGATTGTTTTCTATTGTATTTAGAAATGTCAACGAACGGGAAGTCGTCAACTAAATTACCAAATTTAGAAGCAGGACCAACGAATGCAACAAGTGGTAAGAACTACCTCAAACAATTGAAACATATTTAATTGAGTCCAGAACAATATTACAACAATTTTATAATATGGACTCGCCGTTTATTCCGGTTACAGTATTTACTGATGTGGGTTGCTTTTGGATTGTTTTCTATTGTATTTAGAAATTGCAACGAACGGGAAGTCGTCAACTCAATTATCAACTTCAGAAGCAGGACCAACGCATGCAACAAGTGGTAAGATCTACCTCAAACATTTCAAACATATTTAATTGAGTCCAGAACAATATTACAACAATTTAATATAGACATAGTTTTCGACTCAAAATTTGAAAAAAAAAAAAATAAATGACGCGGCTTAGCCCGTTATTTCCCCAAATTTAGAGTCTCATCGGTTCATTCACTAAAAATACTCCGAAAAATGCATTTTATTCCTAAATTTTATCGATAGGCCTAAGTTTCTATTTCCCTTTGTCGAAATAAACATTTAAATGGTACCTTCTAAGCGCATTATTCAATAGACAGTGAATAATGTTGTATATCGATTATTTGAACAGAACGCATTTCCTTTGTCTAGAAATTACGACTGATGAGAGGAAGATCTCTAAATTTACCACACAAGGAAGCAAACATATTTCAACCTCAACAGGTAAATCCATAGAAGGTCTTGTTTTCGTTAGGTATAATTCCATATTTTGACCGTACAAAGTAAAAGTGCTCACGGATTTGGGATGTGCATTACCAGATTTTCGGAAGATGCACTATCAGTTGTGAGCACTCATTACGTACAACATATACCAACAGAACTTGACCAGAGCGTATCCATGTTTTGACGAAGTCACGTGCTTATATAACGTAAAACCCCCAGTGGCTTTAATGTTTGAAGGGCGAGAGCATTTACCTCCAAATTCAAGTTGTTTTAGAACAAAGGCTAATTTTCACTTATTCTTCTCATTTCTCTGACAAATATCTTTCATTGTATTTCAGGAGTTCGTATTCATATCAAAGGTATAGGTATAACAATGAGGTACCACCATGAATTTCATAATTCATTGAGAAAAAAAAACATTGTCACATGATTGTCCGGAACGATATATTAGTATAGAGTACAAGACTATCACATGTTGAAGTTATAGGGCTCTTGACTGACAGACTGAGGTTATTATTACATTTCATTTTCATTGCATTGCGCTATTCAGAGGAAAAATTTGGGAGCAATTGCAACACCACTTCAGTTGTAGAAACGTTTAACTGGCTATTTTTCTTCCCTCTTCAGACATGACCACTCCAGAAAAGAAGACTAAAAAATCTACGACTCAAAATAACGAGGAGACAACAACCGGTAAATCTTGCAATTTTTACTTACCAGGTGGTAATGTAGTTAACCTTTTCGTGAGAGTCATTTTTGTGAGGGGGGGGGGGGTTACGTAAGGTTTCAAGCACTTGTATCTGAAGTAATGAAATCATACCCCGTTTTTTACTTCAGCAGATCAAGTAGATCAGATCATGAAAAATGAATGACAAGATACTTGGATATAGAGGTCTTGGCAGAAGTGCGTTTCAATTTGGCAAACTGGACATCACTGTTCATTCACAGTATGGGTGTGTTTGCGATACGCGCGCACGTCAGAACCTTTTAGTTAGTAAACATTGTTGAACAATGAACGCCTGGACGGCAAGATAGAAGGAAGCGGAACGCAGTCGTCGGTGCAGGACATCTGTATTTATACAACCTGTATGAAGTGGAAAAAATTATATGTATGTGTTGTGTTTAGTCTATTGCATATTAAACGTGAATTAAGTATTAACACCATGTGGTCAGACCAATTTATAAATACAAAACCATATTTTTTTTTATATAACTATCCTGCTAAAAACGTACATTGCTCAATCTGATATTTCAGGGACAACAATTGGAACTTTAAAAAGCGCAAAACAAAGCACTATACAAGGTAATAACTATCGCTTTTTAATTTAAATTTTTGACTGTTTCAAACTAAGAATGTGCTAATATTCATGCCACTAAACGGCAAGAGCAGTCTTCTTAAGTTATCTTGTCCTAAGTTATCTTAAGTAACTGCTCAATATTCTGTCTTGTTTGGTTCAAAGTATCTTTTACGGCATTTTAGAATTTACATACTGCACATTCATAAGTGATCCTAACAGTTACTGCCAAACAACCCGTAGAGTAAAAACCAAAATAAATACTGTCACGTAATACTCAAGTTCTCGTGATTCTCTGTTCATTTTTCGTCTTCAGAGAGATGGTATTACTTTCACATGACAAAAGTGGAAAGTTAAAATTCCATTGGTTGGCAACATTTTATTTTCGCAACTCCATGTTTTAAGAAATTCACCTACTTGAGCCTAACGTAAAATCCCTAGTGGCTTCAATGTTTAAAGAGCAAGATCAGATACCTCCAAATTATTATGTAACCCGTCATAGGTTTTGTTTGGGAGTCTTTAGTTTGTCAGTGCCTGTTTTTACGTACTTAAATAACAATTAATTTGAAACAACGGCTAATTCTCACTACAATTGTTTTTGTTTCTCCTCCAAATATCTTTAATCATATTTAATGACTTATATAATTCATATTCAAGGTATACAGTAATACGTCACCCCCATGAATTTCACAATTCAGGGAGAAAAATATTGTCACGATCTTCCACAGAAACAAGTATTGCATTTTGGCGGGCTTGCTCTTTTCATTGAAGGTCTGAACTTGCCTAAAGTTATTTTAACGTTAATTTTGATTTTGTTGCAACGTAATATTAAGACGAGAATTTTGAAAACAATTGTAATAATCGAGAAAGTTTTATAGAAACTTTGACCATTCTAATGTTTGTTCTTCTTCAGACAAGACTACTTCAACAAAGACGACTACAAAATCTACCACTCAAAGTAACGAGGAGTCAACAAGTGGTAATGCTTGCAATTTTTATTTAACTAGTTGTAAGGCAGTCTACCCTTTTTGTGCGCGCCATTTTCTTTAAGCACTTAAGGAATCTGAGCATGTGATGTTCATTTGTTCGAGCACTTGCATCTGGGGCGGGGGCGGCGTCAGGGATAGAAGCAACCGAACCCAATGCTGGCAAGAAAATATGAAAAGAGAAGGAAAATAAGGGGAAAAGAAGAAACGGTGCACTAATCTCAGTCTTGTCCCCATCCTGTATCGAAATAACCTTGCGCCATCCCTGATCTGGAGCAATGCGGGAAAAATGACCCATTTCTTTACTTCAGAAGGTAAGATCGTGCATATTGAAGCTCTTTGATGGAAAGGTCGTGCGCTTAGCGTCAGCGCATTTCCCTTTGGTGGAATACCTGACGTCACTGTTGGTGCGCAGTAGGTATGTTACAGATACGACGGCAACATCTAAGTAACAATTGTTGAACAGAGGACGCCTGGACGGAAAAATAGTTAGACCTTATGCATTAACGACACACTGACGTCAATCTTGCGGGCAAAAGAATGGAACTTCAAAAGACTGGAATTGGTGGCTGCAAGCATGAGAATAAACCCTGTGCATATTATGTCACAGAGCGGAAAGTACGCCCTCTTTTTGTCATCCTTTGAGCAGAACAATGGAAGAAATGGCCACATGCATAAGAATTCACCCTGCACCTGTAGCAAAATAATCCCCCTATTCGACTCGCTGACAAATCAGCTGTCAGGATTGCCTATTTTGTTTTTATTTCGCCCTCAAAGGAGGGCGTATATTCCGTTCTGTGACATCATTTTTACAAGGTCTATTATTGTAACAATGACGCCTGGTTGGCGAAGCAGAAAGACGTTCAACGTATTGACGTCGGGTGCATGACTGCTAAACATGAAAGCTGTATGAAGTGGAAAAAATATTTAACTGTGTTTTGTCTAATATTTTTCTAGAAGTTGGAAATATAGCATTATAGCTTTGAAAAGACCGAATAAAGCACCTTTTGGTTCTGACAAATTTATAAATAGAAACAATAATTCATTTTTATGCAAATATTATACGTATAATTACAATACTATTCATAAAAATATTAATAACAAGCGTGGGTTGTACCTTAAGGTGACAGTTACATTGACTTGCACACTAAAAGTTCAAATTTTCTAAACTTAACCCTACCTATAACCCCACCCTAACCAAATTTGAAGAGGTACCTTTTAGACCATACGGATTAATATAAGGCTATTTTCGACGATACAATTATTCTTCTAAATGGTACCAAAACTTTACGGTAACAGATATATGTCGACCTTAAGTCAACTGTCACCTCAATGTCTTTAAGTGATTATATACCTTAAGGTATAATCCATACGGACACGTCAATCATTAAATCTGATTTTCAGGGACAACAATTAAAACAGTAAAAACTACACGACAAAGCACTAAAGCAGGTAATAATCACGGTAATATTTATTTCACATCTGTAACAGTTTTAGATTAAGTCTATTTAAGGAGTTATATATTCCTACCATAAAGTATCCGTCTACGGGGATCCTATACGTGGCATTAGTTCATAAATATTTACGTGTTCATTTTTTTCGTCGTTAGAGAGGGTGTTACTTTCATTACAAATTTTTACTTTCTCTTAGAAAGTAAAAAATTCACTGGTTGGCAATAAGCTCAAGTTGTCTAAGATATTCTGGACCATGTTATCTCTTCGTTTAAATCGTCACCATGGTTACCACCGGTTTCAATAGATACCAAGTAATGCTGTAAAAGAAAGGCATGAACAACAACAAAACTATAAATGTCTTGTATAAATGTACATATGCCAAATTGAAAGGCGCTGACGTCACGTGCATGACCTCTCTTGGGCATATAACTCTATTTCTCTATTTTGTAGACACAACGACGGATATACAGACTACTATCTATTCGACAACTGAATCCCAACTTGAAACAACAGGTGAGCTTGTTTAAGGTGCTTGTTAAGCTCTTTAGAGTGAAAAATTACCCTCTGAGAGTGAAAATTGGACCAATTTAAGTGAAAGTTGTACCTTCCAATAAAAAAGAGTCACTCTCATTCGCTCACAGTCAATATTCAGACCTGAGTTTATACGTCCTTTATTTCACCCATGTCTTATCTCACCCCTTTTGATTTAGAGGGTAAACGTATAAATAAATAGCAATCGAAAAGTATTTGAGCGGAATATAAATTACTGTTTTTATCCTGCTTCAGTATATGTGGAAAATTGTCAAGTTTGCATATCCGCAAATTAGTTCAAGTTGGCCAGAAATGTTCCCTATGGTTTGCACAGTAATGGATTCTTGAAACTATGACACACTGGTAAAATGACAGTGATTAGAATATTAAACATCTGGCACAATAATTTTATCACTTTGATCTTGTTGGCACAATTATAACGATTTGACGACTCGAACTGCTATCTCCTCGACACCACATGCTCGAGACACCAAGTAAGTTATTGCTGGTCGGGAAGCAACGTTTTTTAATTTTTAATATTTTTGTTAATATACAGTGTATCGTTTGAAAAATTTGAATAAGTAATGGCAATTTTGCTCCAAAGAAAGAAGTCAATAAAAGGAAAAGAAATGAAGTTGTATTGAAAGACACAGAGTGGGTGACTGTCTGTGTTTTACGAGCCATTCAGGGTACTCCTCTAAAAATATTCTAACAAATTTCCTACATGCTGAAGTGATGTTTCCGTCTAAAGTTTTCCCATATTTCACTTTCCTATTATTACATATGGTAAATGTTAATGTGATTTGTTTAGCGGTCTCTATTGAAATCTTACAAACAGTTGACGTTGTCTTTATTTAACCCAAACCAGTGAAAACCCCATGCAGAAAAGTAACAGTGAAAAGTGATATACCGCCCCAAACCGTGTCTTGTTCATAGATTGAGAAAACGCATTATTCAGTCTTACGTAATTTCAGGTATTTTTATCATTTGTTTAGACCCTTCATTATGTAGAAGAGTAATTTACGATGACAGTGCGCCCGTGACGTCAATGAACTATCCATTAAATTACCCGGATAATCTTGATTGTGAATATAAAATTAGAGCCTCAACGGAAAACATCATAAGGCTCGATTTTACTTCATTTGAGGTAGGAACAGGTCCCACCTGTAATGAAGACTATATTCAGGTGAGACATGTTCAATATTTTTGAATAAAATCCAAAGTAAATGCTTCTTTACATTGCAAAACGTTGTATAAGATGTTGATAGGCCTACTGTTTTGGGACAAAGCATCGTAAAATTCGTACACTCTAAAAACGATACAGTCTGTGAAATTCACTCCCAAGAGGGTTTGTCAAGGGACCACTCCTAGTTAAAGTAAATTTTACCCTGAAAGGAGTAAAACTCCACTCTAAGTATAGGCGATATTTCTAACCATGTGACTGTGTAAAATATCGCACGATTTCGAGTAAACTTTCCTTTCTTTCTGGGGAAGTTTTATTCATAACAAGGAGTGGTCCCTAAGCACTCTATTCTAGACTGAACTTCACTGGCTTCCTTTTTAGAGAGAACATTGCTTAACCAACACAGATAACATCCTTTTACTTTTAAGCCGTGCAGCCGTGACCTTCATGTCTTCAGAGAACCTTTTCTAATTATCGTCCTATCTCTGTTCTACCGTGCTTCTCAAAGCTACTTGAGCGTCTCATTTATAACCTTATTGTAAAATTTCTTGATAAACATAATATTCTTTTCAAACATCAGTATGGATTCCGCTCTGGAACTTCCACAGAAATGGCACTTTCAGAAGCAGTTGAAAAACTAAGAAATTCAATGAGTAAAAAACTAACAACAGCCGGCATTTTCCTTGACTTTTCCAAAGCGTTCGACACTATCGACCACAATGTCCTCTGTCATAAGCTAAATTATTGCGGTATCCGTGGGATTTTTTTGTCCTGGTTTAAAAGTTACTTAATGAACAAACAGCAATGTGTGTTTCTAAATGGTTACAGCTCTTACATACGAACGATTACCTGCGGTGTCCCACAAGGTTCCATCCTTGGTCCACTCCTTTAATCATTTATGTTAACGACAGCGGTGGTCTCTCATCCAATGCTTCTGTCGTGCTATTTGCTGATGACAAATATTTTCTTTAGTGATAATGATGTAAACAAACTTCCAACGTATTATTACAAATGAACTCACTGTGTACACTAATTGGTTTGCGGCTTATAAGCTGTCACTTAACATAGATAAAACTAATAACATCATTTTCAATGAAAAGAGTAATATAAGTAACTTTAGTATTAAAATCAATGGTTCTTATTTGAAAAGAGTTGACTATGTTAAGCTCCTAGGGGATCGATTCCAAGCTTTCATGGAATGAGCTTATCAATCATGTATCAAACCAAGTAGCAAAGGGGGTAGGGTCCTATCACAGTTAAAACACAGTATGTTCTAAGGTCTTTGTATCAAACGTTAATTATACCTCATCTGTCATATTGTTGCATGATCTGGTCAGGCGCTAGTCATCAGTATTTAAATAAATTGATAGTTCATCAAAAGAGAGCTATAAGACATATTTACTCTTTCGGGTTACTATGATCATACCGATCTTTTGTTTAAGTCTCTTAATTTGCTCAAATTCACGGACCTCATTAGACTGAATATAGCCAAGTTTGTTTATCGCTCTCAACGGAATCAATTGCCACCTTCTCTAAAAGATTTTTTCGTCCCTAATTCTGCAATTCATGAACACTGTACTAGACAAACCGATTACTTGCATATCCCTAGCTGTAGATCAACCTTTTTAACGAAAGGATTACGCTACCGTGCAGACACCTTGTGGAATTCTATTCCAGGTACATTGAAGCGCAAACCGTCTATTTTTAAATTTTAAGAGGAACCTTCAAAATTATTTCATCGGAATGTATTGAAAAAAATCCTTTCCTTCTATTTTTTACCATTTAGGTAGTATTGGACTTGGCTCCTATGTAGGGTCTTGAGGTATGGTTTGGTGTTAGAAGGTGGGTGGAGGGAGGTGTCGTCTGCACTTAGTGTTACCAACATTTGTTCCCTTATTCGGCACTTGTTTGTTAGCGACTGAAGTATCTTAAGTTGTTTTGTTTTTGTACTTTACACTATTTCTTTCAAGGGAGTGTTCTGCCTTTAATGTTAAGCCCCCAAGGGTTTTGTAGCTCACTTCCTTTCGCTACTTTTTCTATTTTATATTGTTACTATGTAACTGTTATATTATGCAATATTGTACATTGCAGTGAAAAAACAAATAAATGAAATGAAATGAAATGATATAAATGAAATGAAATAGACACGGCCAATCAGATAATGAAAAGCGATAAGAAGAACATTTCTACGCACATACAAGAAAATTTTATTGTCGATGGCAAACCTTACTGCCATTACCATTGTCACTTGTAGGTCCCGTTTAGATTACGCTTCTTCGGCCTAGTCTTGCTCCTTTAGTCTACAAAGTATATGTCATTCAAAAGAGTTCAAGCCCGTTTGTCACGAATAGTTTGATATTTGGTCTGGTCGTTATCATTAAACAAACCATACGAAGAACGTTTGTTCATAATGAAATTGATTAACGTTTACTCTCGAAGCACTCCTAATAAGGGTTAAGAATCTTAAGGATTATTTCATGCGCTGTTCAAAACTGGGGTTCAGACTTTCCCGGCTTCAGGCTCCGGCTCCTTTTTTCACCACAAAACAATAAGAGTACACGAAAATTAGCATAACATCAATCTAGGAGGACAGTAAAGGGTATTTTCACGCTCACCGTTCCTTTAGTCACATTGCCAAATCCTCGCACTATATCCAGTCTGGTCGAATGTCCAAGAGGCTTTTACGCCCCATACTGTGAATACAGGGAGTTGTCATGGCAACTTCCTGGTGATTAGCTGCTTCTGTCATGAGTGGTGCCGAACTCTGTTCACAAGGTCGCAATTTAGACCATGTGAGTGTGCAGTGTACTGCCTATTCACGGTCAGTACGTTGTGGAAAGTGGCGGGGCCAGAATTTCGGAATGGGGAGGGGGGAAACTAAGTGCAAAGGATAATATTGCAGGCGAAAGTTTTGGGGTGCTGTGCGAAACCGAGCCCTTAGCGCCCTTAGTGGGGTGGGGTTCATGGGAAGCCCTAGGAAGCTATGGGTGCTCAAGCATATCTCGTGATGAAAAATTAAGTCTCTGTCGAGGTAAATTACTCCTCCATGACATAACAAAGGCAAAGTAGGGGGGGGGGGGCAAGGATAAATTCTGGGGGTGCCTTGCTCAAAAAATATTTATTTCGTTGGAGGGTTGTGAGTATTTGGGAACAGTTTTGAAACTGTAGTATTGCTGCTCCATCGATCAATGACATAGGCGTACTAGGCGGGGATGCAAAGGGGCGCTCGCCCTCCCAATTCGAGCAAAAAAGGTTGGTCCATTCGGGCAAAACATGAGCAAAACATGATAAGTTGTGCCACTATTTGGGCAAAAATTGCTCTTGCCCCCTCAAAAAAATTACCCCCCAGTACGCCTATCTCCGACCAATGCTTTCAAATCCTACATTGGGATAAGGAATGAAGGCACACGCTCTAGAAAATCTGCAAGTCCCCATTTTCCATGTCGTGCCATGTCACTATATCAATAACATATTGTGGTGTTTTAACCAACCACGTCAGCTTACATACTGTCCAGGAAATACTAATTAACTTTCTTGCAAGTACGTTAAAACTTTTCCTTCTCTTCAAACAGATTTTTGAAGAAACACCCGATATAGCATCCCTCACTGGAAAGGTGTGTGGATACCGAACTTTATTTTTTGTTGTTTCTTCTGTTCATCGAGTTTTGATCACATTCCACTCCGATTCAAGTGGCAACAAGGCTGGATTCACAGCAGACGTAACTTTACTCTCCATATCTAGCTGTGACGTCACCTACACAAATGAGAATTCTGTCATCACCTCTCCGAACTATCCTTACTACTATAACAATAATGAGAAATGTCATAACTGGATAGAGGCACCCTTGGGTAAAACTATTCAACTAACGTTTACCGATTTCGATATTGAGGTTGATCATAACAATAATATGCCCAGTTATTTCGCTTTTGACTGGTCTGAATGGGATGGACAACCAACCCCAGAAGGAAAGATATGCAATTTCGATTTTTTAAAGGTAGCTGCCTTTCCTTTTTTGGTTCATAATTAAGCTATCCTCATGATCTCGATGAATACAATTTATTAACCTATACAGTGTCGTTGCAGCAATGTGATACTGTGAACCATGATTTTCTAATTTCAAATTCACACTGGGATAGTTGCTTTTAACAACATATAACGATGTAAAATTAGATAACCTTGTTTAACAATATAATAATATATAATAATATTTAACAGAATATAGTAATATGCATAATTTATAACATTAATACAATATATATTTAACAATACATAACTACGTGTAACAACAAGAGTGAACTCACTGTGCTGACACAAACACTAAAAGTGCACTGCTACACGAAATCTTGCCTGACTTACCGTTTTAAAACTTTTCATGCAATTTTTTCACCATCAAAAGTTCCCTCTTCTTCATCTTATTTTCAAAGAGGTTCATGTATTTACCCCCCCCCCTCCCCTCCTCCCCCATCAAATGTGACGAGCCTTCACTTCAAATATTCCCTTGAACTCGTTTCCTTTCGAAGCATTTGTAAGAGTTACATTTTGCTCTTCACTTTTCAACAAAATTCGAGACCCTGTTCTGGAGCTGCAAAGAAAATTGTTCTGCTAGTAGGCATACTATTCTGAATTGATAAAGAATGAACACCTTCGCGAACTGTTCTTGCACCTAAATCCGACACCACCTAGAATTGTGGTGGGTGCATGCAGAACAAACATAATTAGACAATTAAAGATTACACGGAAGTCTCAGCACAATTACAACAACTTTAAGGGCCAAAGCATTCATCCAAACTTGTTTGTGAAACAGCAGCTTAATATCACATCTTTCTCTTATTTTCTTTCAAGTATTGTTTCTTATGATAGTTCATGACTTAATACTGCAAAGTCAAGTAAAGCATAAAAGCAATCAGTCAAGCCCAATAAATTTCACAGTTGAGAAGGACAGATGATTGTCACGTGATTCTCATAAGCCATTCATGGAATGGGATTACCTACTAAGTCCACGAATAAGCCAGTTCGGTAATTCGTTTTGGTGGCTATGCACATGCGCACATCTTCCAAATCGTAGGGATAAACCAATCAGTGCTGCATCTACAACACGTATTCCAAAATTTGAGTTTCCATGAGAACTTCGTAACTGAATTCTTTCTTAATCCATCCACAACTGCACGAGGGAACTCAAGTTTGGCTTTGTGTAGTGGATTTTGTCAACATTGTCGTTTTGGTGTAAAGTTTCCATTTTATCCTCCTTAAAGTAGGACTGAGAACCCTATTTCCGTTCGAGTTCGCTATAAACTTAGATAGTGTTGCATATGCACCTACTGACTCAACGAAATAAGGGAACGCTATACACTACGTGCTGAGCTGGGTTTGTATATCCCACCCTATGCCCCACAACTCCACGCGGCTAAGTTTGATTGACTGAACTTTCCCTTTCAGCAGCACATGTATCTAACTCTATAAGGCTGGGGCAATAGGCCTACAGCTTATTATAAAGCATTAGGTAGATAGGCAACGTATGAAACTAATGGTTGGTGCACATTAGGCTCATGCGCCTAAGTGACGTGTCAGTGTCCATTGTAAGTGTATCTTCAAGAGTTCGGCACTGCAGAACGAGATCGAATGTTCTATCCCATGTTCCACAACAGTCAAGAACAGGGTGTCGAATACAGCCATTAAGTTACTTTCTACTTTATGATCATGTTGAATTTATCAATTCTTATTGCTAGGTTTACGATGGAGATAACAACTCGAGTGATTTGATTCTGATGTCCCAATTATGTGGAAAGACGCCTCCTCCACCGCTGCATTCAACGGGCAACAAAATGTATCTATATTTTGAGTCAGACCCCTATTTCACGTACGGTGGCTATCGTGCAACATTTAAGTTTTTGTGAGAAGTTGATCTGGTTATGGGCAAGCATGGCTTAAAGGCATTTACTCATCACCCCAGACATTTCGAATCCTCCCAACCTTCTTTCTTCTAGCCCCTCCCACAACTGTCTAAAACTCATCCTCATCCAGACACATGAAACGCTTTCGAACATTAATTTGGAAGCATCGCACCAGCTGAAGTGTTCAATAATAACTATGGTGAAAGGTTTAGGGATACAGACTTTTATTAAGTTGCCTCATTACAAAATTGTTCCACAGAGGAGAGGACTTTCCCGAGCGAATGTTATGTGCAGGAAAGACCAACTTGAAGAAACTGCACCCAGTGGCGTTATTTATTCCAACTAATTCACGAAAAATTGTTCTTTTTTCTGGAAAACAACAGATTTTATGTATTTTTTTTTTTTTGCTGAAGTAAAGTTGTATTTTAATGAAACGTAAGTCGATGTAACTAAAAGCAGAGAATTATTTTGATGCTTATTCTTGTCTAGTAAAATGAACAAAAGGGCAAATTGGTATGGTTCCATGGTTTATCAAACGATATCTTTTAATACATTTAAGGCCAGGTCACACTACAGCGATATCGCATCGGAATTGGCTCCGATTTTTGTCAGTTTTAATAAATATCTCCTCCATCTTTGGTTGATAAGAAACAAAAATTTGCCAACCTGTGGAGACATATGAATTGTATCGCAGTACTACGAAATCTAAGTTATACCAATTATTCCGTGACGTCACATCCGCAGACAGCTAAAAGGTATTTTTCAATGTGACTTCACGAAATAAGTAGTTTATATTTCATTTCCGTAGTCTTCTCATACCGGTCATATACTTACATTTATATTTTTGGTTCTTTCCGACAATGGATAGAGGAGATTAACATAAACTCACAAAACTCGGACAGTAATCCGATCCGATATCACTGTAGTGTGACCTGGGCTTTAATTAAGTACATATATTCTAAGAACCAAGGAGTGAACTTAGTCACCCTCGAATAGAGTTAGCATTGCTTATTCACTCTTTCAAAGTTTTAATTCACTCCAAAAGTAGTGAAATTCACTTCAAGACGAGTGACAATTTACTCTTTAACGAGTACATTGTTGGATCACTCTTCTTTAGAGATCAAGAGTGAAATTTCGTTCTTTTGGGGTGATCTTCACTCTTCTTGGAGTAAATTTCCGCCCTTTTAGGAGGGAACTTTAAAACCTCTTCTCTTCCACCAAGTGAAATTTTACTGTTTTCACTTTTAGAGTATACACGAATCCGGACAGCAAGTGATGGTCTGATTTCACTCTGCCATAACTGGGGTCCGTCACCTTTAAATCTTTTGAATTCGTTGCTTACCTCTATCATGGATGGTTGTACACTAATTTTTATCTAAAATTCCCCAATTTCACTAAATATGAGGTTTTGAAATTCATGTAAACAATAAATAAAGACGATTTTTGGCTGATGGACCCCACTAATGGCGGCCTACAGTCACTAAAAACAAGCGCTAATCGGATTCGTCTATAGCAAGGAACTCTTGCAAATAAGCCAACAGTTACTCTGGATTATGTATTTGAAATTCAATAAAAAAGAAACCTAGTTACACAGTTTTAAAATGAGGCAACATTACGCCATATAATGTTGACCAATTTGTACCTTTATCATTTTTTTGATCATCTTTTGATGCTATGAAGTATTGTAATTACTTAGGTATCTTCTGTCGTTAGCTATAGTTGGTTTAATCTTTCGATTACACCGCTTTTTTCCAATTTAAAGGGGTTGGTTGAGTTGATATCGGTAACTTCGTCCAATTAAAAAGGGTTATTATCACATGACAATGTTTGTATTTGACATGATGAGTCAAGTTTCATAGTCTATCCAATAGTTACAGAAAAAGTTCAAATTTTGAATCTTGCTGTGTCCTCACTTGTAACAGTTTGGCCATAAGTTGAAAAAGTGTCTGGTCACGAATCCGAATTGAATTGTTAAGGAATGAGGTGTGGAAGTTATTTGTATGTAGGATGTTTGGATTGTCTAAAATTGACCAACGGTCATTGGTTTGTGGAGAAAACTTAACAGGTTAGGAAAATTTGTTGACATGAATTAACTCAATGAGCAGCTTTAAATAGTTGTCAATAGTTAAAGAAAATACATGCCGATTACTGGTTGACAAAGGTAGAATTTAAAGGTTTCTACACCATTATGGACAAACATATTGCAGGTGGCAAGGAGAGATTACCCTAACCTCTAACAATCATGCAATAACATGTTATCTTAAGAATGGATTAGACAATTTTGATTACGTAAGATCAACGGATTGCTGCACAACTTATCTTTTGTTAAAGCTTGTCAGCTGCACTTTTTCATAAGGGGAATAGCAGTCTCAACTTGCAGAAGTGTAGTGGACTTTCCTGTTTCATGATTGGCTCTTGAGAGTCATATGACAATACTCTTGCCCCACAAATATGGAACTTACGAGAGGCAGGGAGTTGCTAGAGACTCTAGCAACTCCCTGCGAGAAGTAACAGCTTGATTTACCTTAAATCTGCAATATTGAAGTACTGAAGTATGATATGAAAGAGATTCTTTGAAGAGAAATAAGATCTAGAAAGTTTTGAGATTTAGCCATGGCTTCAAAATAAAACTGGAGCGACAGCTCTTTCCGGTTAAGGCAGACGTCTGGTATGATTTGCCAATCGCACACTGTCTTTTAGGCTGCATATCAAATCAAGAACAAAATACGTATTCATGTATTCATAGTTATACGAGCAGATAACCTATTAGAACATGTGCGCATGTCAAATCGACACCAAGTGCCGCCCTTCCGTATGAGCCTCCGTGAGGAGCCAGAGCGTCTCACAGTGTAGGGGATAAGAGTTTGGTTATCTACGTTTGTAATATCTTTGGGCAAGGGGGGAATTTGCTCGCAGATTTTGTCCTACCCCCTCTAACCCCAAAAGTTTGGTCAGTCAGGGTTGCGTTAACAGAAAAACTAAATAATATACCTCTCCAGAGACTTCACTTTCTATCCAGAGATATGCTAAAACCTCAGAGATTCCGGAGACTTCGTCCCCTGGACCCCACCTCAAGGAACGGTCCCTTGGGCTCGGTTTCTCGCTGCATCCGAAAATTTTTGCCCTAAGTTTGTCCACCCTCCCAATTTTGACATTCTGGTGTCGCCACTAAATATGTATAAAAATCTGTCCCATAATCCGTTTGGTTAGGCTAAGGGTTAGACATGAATTACGGTTCATTTTCATTGTAAATGTCATGCTTTTCGGGGTTTTGTCCTATACGAGTATGTAAACCTATTGTTCACCTGGACACGTCATATGTACCACACTTCTTATACTCTAGTACTAAATTGTGATTTGCTCGATTTGCCATTGTTCCTGATCATTTGTACAGTTCTTCGGTCATTTCTCATCTAAGAGGAAGAATAATAAGAAACTAACCAAATGGAAGCTAACAATCTCCCATTATTTTCGTGGGGCCAACCTGTTACTAAGTTGATACAAATTGTTTTTATTGTCACAATTGATTTGAGTCGGGCCCTCTACAGCTTTTTTCCATGGTCTAATTATCGGCCTGGATCATTTTATGTGACTTATATACTAACGAGTTTTAAATAAAATCAGATCGGACACTCCCTGTTAGCAGTGTGCCAGTCGTTTCTTATCTGTGTGCATAACTATTTTGTCACACTGTATGCTACAGCTGAAAAAAAGACTAGCGCAAGACTTACAGAATCACTGATTACTGACAACTTCGAAACGCACACATATGACGGAAAATCGTCTTTTATGAGCGAGGTATTGATATCTTGGGCTCTTTCGGATAAACGCGATAGTTTTGTGAAAAGGGGTCAAAACATATCAGTAGGATTAGGGTTAGACAGCTTAGACTTTCCATTTGAAGTAAATAGTATAATTTTCGGGATTTTGTTCTTAGACTAAACCTGAAACATTAACTGTGAATTTTGGTTTTACCCTATGCAAACGGTAAAACGTTAACATTTAACAACTATCCGTCATCAAGGATATAACTTGCGGCATTGTGTCTGAGACGGGTGAATAGCTGTCAAATCCCTGATGCAATTACACCTTCACTACATGCGAATGTTACATTATTGGCTGATAGACCTTTAACGGCTTATATAGCTACTGCCAAACGGAACCATCATCTTACGTCGACTATTTCTGTCAATTTTGCGTCTGTTGGAAGTTATACCATTTCAACAAATCGAGTAAACTTTAACCACAATCGATCACAGAATAACTTCGACAGCTTATCCCACGGCTTAATTCGTGTAACCTTATGTTTAGTTACACCGTGTCATACCTGAACGGTTTACACAATATTAGTTGCAAAGTGTATACCGGTACCTACATACTCTCTCCGTGTCCTGCCTAGGGATAGACGGAGATAAAACGAATAGTCATCAAAACATATTTCCTTGATCCCTCAAGTTATTGTAGCTTTCTATTCCACCGAGACTTGACTCCTCTTTGCTCACTCCGATCGCCAGCCTCGCTCGTTGAGCAGACAACTTAGAGACTTTTTATCTCATTTTGTTGCACACGGTGCTTTCTCCCCTACACATGTATATTTATGAGGCATGAACGAATCTTACTCTCCCTATAGCGATATATAAAGGGACCTATCTCGAATTTGTGCCTCGAAAAGGATGAACCGGTGTTACTTCGGCAGGATGATTCGTTTTCTCCTCATCTGCTCTTGTCTACTGTTGACTGCCAATGGGAAGGATTACTCGGGGTAAGCTGAATTTCGTTTAACTTATTTTCATTTCACCGCACTTTGTCCAACAACAGAAATTATAAAGCAATCAATGACATTCATCACTTTCTTGAATGTTTCTTCTTAAGTATTACTATGTTTCACAGAGTCGGGAGGACTTAAGGAAAAAAGATAAAAAACAGGCTAAATAAAAAAAATACGTTTCTGAAATCTGGAAAATATTAATGGCCATGACAATGCTCTTCTAGGATTTGACTATCCAGTTTGATTAAAGAATCAATTTAAATAATTACGTGTGATGTAGAGTGTTCGATAATGTACGAAATGGTTTTGTTTTGAGTTTCGTATCTTTTTTGAAGTAGAAACTTGCGGTGTCAGTACAACGGAAGTATGACTTACGTTTAATGGTCAACAGACAGCTTATTCTTCCTCGACTGTTATAATTACATTTGTACCCTTGCGCGGCTCATTTTCTGCTTGGGCAGGCAATATTACATGGTGCTCAACTCTTTTGAGTAGAAAGATTAATCCGAAACAATACATGTGTTTACTTTGACATTCGGCATAAAAATGAGTTCAGTAATAAGCAGTAAATGAATATTCATAAATGATTCTTCCTTGCTGTAAATCTTAAATGACACTATATAAGTTGTTTGAAAACTTACACATCCTGGTGTATCGCCTCCATGTGAAGATGACAAAAAGGCCTACAGTTTTTCTTTTTGAAGAAAGAACCTTCATGTTGATAATTACAGCAACCATTGTCGATTAAATCCTCTCTTCCTTTTTTCTTAAATAGTATATAGCATTAAATTATTATAATATAAAGTCTACTTTTAAAACGGTCATAAACATGGGCGTCCATTTTCGGGGCAAAAATTTTGATTGATTAAATCAGGCAAGATTCTTTACTCCTAATAAAGGGCTTAACAGGGATTGTGTCAAAATTTGCTCTACCGGAGGAAGGGGCTACGAGAGAGGACATAGGGCTTAATCTAAGTCCCGGGAAAGGCAATAAAGATGGGAATTAGAAATTTTCAGCACGCGAGGAGAGTTGAAAAAATTGGCTGCAGTTCTGGAAAAATAAAGAGTTTTACTGGGGAATTTCGGAAAACTGAAATGTGTGAAAAAATTCTTCTTTTAAAAGAGGGTGTAGGGTAAAGTGCAGTTTCGATGTGCTAGAGAGAGGGGTACTAATTCTAAACATTACGGTGAAATTGGGGAAAGAAATATGGGGAAGGAAATTTTTCATACGATCCAAAGTTATCAGAATGTGCTTGCATAAGTGGTATGAAAAATATAAAAAACTTTCCGATCCCCTTGCAAAGGTCCTATCTCCACTATTTCAAGTTCAACACAACAGACCACACACACATATAAAAAAACGGAACACAAGAAAACAATATATTCTTTGTCAAAAGTAAGAAAGTCATAAATCCTCTGCTGTTCTCATATTTACTTTGGAACTACACTTATCTGGTAACCTCATTGACTGATAATCTGAGAAACACATGTTTTATTTAGATGGCAGTTTCGCCAAATTGTGTACACTTAGTTCTTTCACACATGAAAGTTAAATTTAAATCTTCCCTTGAAACCCCTCCTTTAAGAAACATTTGCGTGCTTCATTTAAAATCATGACATTGCTTTGATCGGAATTAAACATAGCTGGTTTACTGCGGGCTGTCAATTAATGTGCTTTACCCCACGGATTACGGTAGCGACATTGGAAAATTTCCCCTATCATGGGACGGCCTTCCTCGACTAACTTTTTTCTAGAGCGGAAAACCTGTGGTCAGACTGTCTCAGTGTGAAGCCATAGTGGCTTGGCAAAAAAAAAAAAAAAAAAAAAAAAAAAGAAAATCGCTTTGGACAAAATGCATTACAGATGGCTGGAAACGGAAATCTTAGGTCTCTCTTAAGTTCCATCAAATCATTTTCTATATTGACATCTTATGTTCTGAACATTTGAGCGATAGCTCAATAAAATATTTTTTTTCAATATATTTTCACGCTTTTGATTTTCCAACCCCCCATTTCTTGCCCCTATACATGCAGACGCCCAAGTCATTAAATAAAAAGTGTGTTTTAATATCGTACGGTATTTTTCATTTGGATTCCCAGCTTAAGTATTATCATTACATTACAATTCAAAAAACAAAAGTAAAAAACAATAAAATCTTACTCTTTGATCACAAAAGGCTCGAATACACAACTTGAACGGTTATAGTTTAAATGTTTTGTCGTAACGATTGTAACCTACAGTGTATCCCTGTATACAAGTCCGTTTTTTCCGGAAAATCATTGATGTTGCCAGGATTTGGAGATCAACCCTCAACTATCGTCAGAGTTGAACGGTCAACATGTCATAAAATAGAGAGCGAGGCGCACTGTTTAACAAGAAATTTCCCAAGTGGCTAACGATAGCCCTAATTTTTAACCTAATCCCCATCCCTAACAAACAATTCAATCGATATAATACAATGGCAATAGCCAACCAAGAAAAAAAAGGCATTTCGTATCAGCCTGAAAATTGCAACACACGGTATTTTCAATGGGAATATACAAGAATGTAGTGGAATTTTATTTAAAATAAGTTTAAAATTTTAATATCTCATGGGAGAATCTGAGGAGCAGAAAACAAGAAAAGTATATACTTTCAGCAAGATTTATTGTTGTCGCTAACCTCATATTTATCGCGGCATCATTGTCCCGTTACGAATGAAGCTTGAAATTTCTCCGACTAGAGCCTGCAATTCCAGACAGGCTTGTGGCCTCCTCGCTCCCAACTGACATAACTGTTGGAGAACTTTACTAAAATATTCCATTATAAAGATGGGGTCACGTGGTTTGAGTATTATTATAGTGCTGTAAAAGGCTTTAATCAATAATATATATCATATCAATAAATTTTCCGTAAAATGCAAACCTTAAGCCTTGTTACTGACACCAGACTAAAGGTAGTACATACATATGGAGACAAAACATCTCTTTCCAGTCTGGAGAAATAATCATTCAAATTGCCTTTATTGATGACGTTTTCTTTCTTAAATTTGTCTGTTACTTCTGCCTGCCTACTGAATGCATCATTTCTTTGAACATCTCCCTGCTCTGAGTTTGTTCAACTATTTGTCATTTAAATCAAAATATCCAAACAGTGTCGGTGAAACCAATGTTATTTCTCCCTTCTTTTATTACACTTTGCTAATAGAATTGTTTGGTAATGGATATCATTGTTTCAACTTCTATGCGATTCTCTGGAGGCTGTCTTCATCTCAAAGTGTTATTTTAGATCTCATACCGTGACATTGCTAGCAACGTCCTTAAGATCTTTGCTTAGACTATTTATGATCACGAAATGATCACCGCTTTTGTCGGTGACGCAACAAATTTATTTTGGATATAACGATGATTCAGAGAGATACTAATATGTGTTCACAAAAAAGTTTTGTGCTTCTTAAGTTCCGATTATCATGGAAAACCTCGTTGGCATGAATTACATAGTAATCTTAGTGTCCTTGCTCTGTGTCCGCTTTTACCTTCTAAGGTTTATGCTATGACTAAAGACATATCGCTCTTTATTAAAAAAAAAAAAAACAAAATCGCATACCAAAACGATTTCGTCACCGAAAAAGACACAAAAGTGTTTACTGTCGTAAAGACCACTTTTAATTAAAGAGTGGTCAAGTGGCTTATTTTCAGGCTAACCAAACCTTTCGACAAACAAGTGACAGTTAAAAATGTCATGCCCTATACTGTAGGTGGCTGCAACACCCATACCCCCCCCCCCCCCATTGCCACAGAAAATCCATACATACACATTCCACTAAGCCTATGTCAGGTATCTTCATGTGAGGGTAAAATCTTTCCCAAGCAGGGAATCCATAGAGTTCTATAGAGCTTTGACACCTTAAAGGCATATTTTCATCATCCCAAACAGTTCCAATTCTCCCAACCTACTTACTTCTAGCCCCTCCCACATTTATCTTAAACTCATCTTTATCTAGACACAATCCTAGTTTATTGCTTCATGGCTTGTCCCATTGGCCATACAAGTCCATAATGTGTAATCAAGACACTCTCAGTGCCCATGCTGAGTAATTTAGCTATGATGCATTGTTTGAATGTAATGCCAATCAAAGAGCTGTACGAATTGAGAGTTTTGATATATGTATACTGAAACTGTAGTTTGGGGTGACGAATGACTGCCTTTAACTTGTGCTCTTCACAGAGCGCAAAATACACTTACGCCCCTTCTCCCCGAGGAGAAGAACCCATAGATAAAAATTAAGCTGAGAAAAGTTGGGTCGGTTTTGGACGAAGACCTGAAATGTGTGACTGTTCTACATTGTTTGAGTTTTATTGGGGAGCTGTTCCGGAGAAAAGCATCTCGCAAAAAAAAAAAAAAAAAAAAAAAAAAAATCGAAAAAGACGAAGACCGTAAAAGCTCTTAGAAACAAGAGAAGATGAGATTACACTCGAAGAAATGTGATTTAAACGCGTATTTTGCCCAAACATTGCAAATACGTTTAGATTTTCAACATGTTAAGCTATTTAAAAATACATGTTTTGCACTTGAACGCATTCAAGAACGAAATGTTTAGAGATGAGACACTTGTGTATAGTATCGAAACATGTTCAATTGTGTGTCCACAGAAGTGCTTTTGTGCTTTTGTGACATCATGTCTTGACTATGGAAACAGTCTTTTAATTGGTGTTCCCAAGATACACATAAGTAAATTACAGATAGTGCAAAACATGGCAGTTCGTTGCTTGCATAACCTTAAAAAATATGATCCTGTTTCCTCCTACATTTCATCCGAGCACTGGCTCACAGTTGATAAAAGAATAAAGTTTAAATTGATGTTAATAGTCTACAAATGCCTAAATAATCAAGGGCCAAAATATCTCAATGACATGCTGATAAAAGATTTTAATGCCACTCACAATCTCAGATCTAACACTGACACATTACGATTGGTAGTTCCACGCACCACTTCCAAGTCGTATGGTGACCGTGCCTTTATGGTTGCAGGTCCTAGACTCTGGAATTCCCTTCCTTTCTCTCTCAGAAGTGTCTCGAATACCTCAAAATTTAAAGCTGGACTAAAGACTTACCTTTTCAACCTATAGTATTATCTCTCATTTATTACTTGTAAAGTGCACGTGAATGAGTATGTCACATCGTGCGCTATATTAAGTCTAATCTATATATATATATATATATATATATATATATATATATATATTTCACTAATTCGGCACTTAGGGGGAAAGTTGTTGTTGAAAAGTCGACCTTAAGGGGAAAAATTTTTTGGGGCGAAATATAAGTTTCGCCATAACGTTTCAACACACTTTTTCTATAGGAATACGTAAACGGACAAGGGCGCCCTCCTAGATTTACAAAGTAGATTCAATTACTTCAAAGTTGTCAAATTTACGGACACCTAGCTGTAAACACGAACGGATGGCTGGCCATCGAAATAACGTTAGGCATATGTTTAGACATAAGGGCGAATTCTTTTGCCTACGTATTTCATTGTTACTTTCGCGCCATACGTAAAAGTAGATATAACAATTTCTTCTTAAGGTGGGAATTAGTGTAACATATATGTATATACATATATATATATATATGTATATATATGTATATGTATATATATATATATATATATATATATATATATATATATATATATATATATATATATATATATATATATATATATATATATATATATATAGATATATATATATATATATATATATATATATATATATATATATATATATATATATAAGTGTCTTGAGAAAAGTTTTATACCTAAACACCTTTTTGAAGTTTAGCATATATGTTGAGGCGCTATACATTTGGGGTCTACCCACTATGTTCTCGGATTGCAATGTTTCACGGTTTTGCACTATTTCATGATTGACTGTGATTGAAAGGTTCATTTGTCAAGGTTTCGATATTCCAGAAATGTAGTCAATGTCCCTAGCCAAGAAACATCGATTTTGTTTGTATTGCATAGAAACGATGCTATGAATTCAGAGCCACATTTTGCTTTTCACAGGCTAAGCAAACACTTTGATGACTTTGCCAATTATTTCGTCATTGCAGATATAGGGTAATCCGAGTGACCCCTGAAGATGAATCCTCCCGGAGTTATTTAAACAGTTTGGCTGATAAGGTACCGTATGGTTGCAAAATCCTCTTATTTTTTTTGTTTGCAAGATAAATTAAAATGAAGCTCCTCATGGTAATCGTTTCGTTATCTACATCTTAAAAGATTAATTTGAAGACAGGGGTGATATGGCATTCTATAGACTTATTTGAGGCAACGCAGTGTTTCTGATTGTGATCTTTGTTTTCTTCCAAAATCTCAGTACCAACATCATCTAAATTCGGTGCAGCATTGTCAAAATTGTCAAAATGACAGTGACTGTGACAATGAGAAAACACGCTTGTTGCCAGTTGTCAGAAGAAAAAAGATACCAAAAATGAACTTCTCGTCGTTATCACGTCATGGTAAATATTAATTCATTTGACGCCAACTGAATTTAAAATGTTCTAAAAGATGCAAAAGAGACATCAGTAGACGTGAACAGTGGCTCTGGAAGATTCAGAATTAAATTATCTAAACGATTGTTTCCAGTCGTTTTACTGAAACAATTGATTAAATGAATTAGAAAATTAAATTAAAAAAGTTACTTTGGTCTTTGGAGGAAACAGACCTAACTTCAATATCCCTTTTTTCTAGGGAGAACATGGAAGAGAAAGGAGGTGATTATCTTTAAAATATTTTTGTCATAAAATTTCTAACAATGGGAATAGAAACTGATAAGAATAGAAACCAGCAACCTAGGAAACATTTTCATATTTCAAGTACATATTCTTTGACAAAGTTGGTCGTTGTGTTACCTTCCTAATACCTTGGTAAGCCACATGTCACTGATATGTCAGTGTTTGTAAACCAGCTGTCACAACACAAAGGATTCGGATCGTATTCCGATCCATTTTTGTGAATTTTAATAAAAATCTACCCCTCTCTGGTCAGATAGAACCCCAAATTTGTCATGCTGTGTAAATATATGTGTCGTATGATAGAAGTGTGACAATTGCAGATCTAAATTAATTATGATTTTGTGACGTCGCATCTACAGACAGATTTTATCGGATTACGCTGTCCAATAAAAAAGTTTGTTGGTGTGACGTCACGAAAAAAAATCGGTTTGCATCTTAATTTCATAGATATTAGATTCCAATCATGTGTTGACACTGCATGGTTGACAAGTTGTAGGCTTTTCCTGGTCACATATGGAGAAGATGGAGATTCCTCACAAAAAATAGGACCGGAATTTGACCGGAACCAAATGTAACGTGACCGAGGCTTATGTTTATGTCCTCAGAACCGAAAGTCAGCTTTCTTTTATCTGTGGGGAACGCCATATTCAAATATTCCAGACATTCGCCTATTATACAGGCGATTTGACGAGTCGAAACAATAGTGTAGACAAAATTACACAAAGTAAGACTTGCCTTCTATTATTTGTAAGAAATAGATTAAGGATTTGAATCTGGATGTTTAGTACTTAAAGATTTTTTTAAAACGGCTTTTGAAATTAATTTATTCCTGCTTCAATCCCATGCTGTTTAATATTAGCATTTAGAACACATTTCAACTCCATCATGTTCGTCCTCGGGGTTATACATATACATGTACGTCTAATTTGGTTTGAATGAAGGTTTATATCAAGTTGTATCCAAAAAGCGGAAGCTAATGTGAACCATCAATTACATCAAAGGAAAGAAAAAAGTTGTGTGTTTACTAGAAACATATGAACATAAAACGTTGTCAATGCCTTTGTGAGAGTAGGCAACGCCAAAGTGAAGTTAAAGGTCGTATCTTGCTCACTAATGATGGCTGGTGTTCTAAAAGGGGCTTAAAGACCTCCAAAAACTTCTTTTATAATGATGTGATATTGGGTCTACATTTTGTCAATTGAGGGACCTAGTAAAGTCATGTTGTTTTAAACCATGTAGGCTAATGCTTCCCATGTATGCTAGGGTGTAGAATCCCCACGGTATTCCCCTCCCGCCGTACGGCAGACGATTAAAGAGGACAACTCGAACATTGTATAACAGTCACTTGAATGGAAAGACGTAGTTTTTTACGTTATTAAGCTGATCCACTAACTGACACTTCAAAACATATTCGTGTTAATGTGTGACTAAACCCTCATCTAAACTGTTTATTCTATAGAGAACTCGGTGCAACAGATGTTCGTCTCTTGAGTCGACGCCATTTTGCATTTCAGTCTTCTTCCAAAAACAAAATTTCATCAAGCGTTCTTCAATAATTTCTTTTTCATTAGATCCCTTCCAATGACGATCGAGTCCAACTTCTCATGAAACTCAGTTCCCGGATGCACCCTTGTTGTTTGTCTTCTCTTAAAATTTTTCACGACTTACATGCCATAAATTGCTATTATTTGTGTAACATTTTGATGGGTTTTCTAGCCTTTTCTCTTCTTTAAGTTTAATTATTTTGCTAGTTTCGTTTAGAGAAATATATATCTATTATTTTCCTCAAGTTTGACTTCTGGCAAGAATCGAGGATCGTGGGTTCTCCTGCTGATATCATGGTCTCCGCAAGGGAATACCCTTTGTTGACATCAAAACTGGAAGAACTTGGGTACGACGTCAGCACTATGATAAATGATGTTCAACCTCTCTTTGATGCTCAGAGAGCACCTTCCACTTCAGTAGCCTTTGATTACAATGCATACCACCCCTTAGACGAGGTAAAAGAGCATGCTCATCGCTTATTTCATAAATAAATCAACAAGTCAGAAAATTTGTCATTTCCGGTTAGGAAGCTATTCCTTCGGATAACTGACACTGAAAAACATTTCATTTTAACATTTTCATTTCTCTTTTTAGTTTCTAATTCTACGTTTCATTTAGAGAAATATGAATTCTCCTTGAAAGAATCACCCATCGTTCTTGAATTTCCCCTTCCTCTCTAGGCCGGTGTGACAAAACTTAAGCTTTGATCCGTATATATATCTTGAGATATTACGTGCTAAATTATGATTCTTTGACGATTGAAATTTTTTCGAAGATTTTGTCTCATAAACATCATTTTTACATTTAGGCCTACATTAAGTCATATCCTCATCAACTAATGTGACAGCGATAAATTGCAAGAGTAATAGGTTTATATCATAAATTGAATTACTTTTCTGCTTACCCTCAAGATTACAGCTTGGATGGAAGAGTTTGTCGCCGAAAATAGCAACTTTGCGACGCTTGAAGAATTTGCGACTACTTACGAAGGGAGATCGATTAAGAAGTTAAAGGTATATTTAAAATAATGCACGGAGAATGTGATACAGCAGAATAGGTTCAAGGACCACAAAGCCCAATCAACAACTCTTAACGCATCTTCCATAATTTCTTTGGATTTAGAAGTGTGACAAGAGTTATAAATTTCCCAAAACATTCTACAAAGAAGTCACTTTATGATACAGAAGTCTCAAACTCTGACATTACTGGTATGTCAAGAAATTCAACCACGTATTGGTGTTCAGGCATGTCAAACAATGAACAGAGTTTATCATGTAGCATGGGCGTAGGAAGCGGGGGGGGGGGGGGGTCAACGGCCCCAAGAGAATAATGAGGGGGCGGAACCAATCATGCTTCCGCCCTCACTTCCAGGGTCAGAAAACCACTTTTTCCATTTCTCGAAATCTCAAAAAGGAGAAAAAATGCGTTAGTGCTCGCTCTTAAATCAGTTTGGTATCTTGTCCGAGCTCTGCAAATGACAAAATCGGATATTTACCTTGTGTGACACCACATCGTTAAGAAACACCGGCAGCTATATTGATATTTTTATATAAACTATCTTTCATAGAATTCCAAATTTTCTCCAATGAACCTCTTGATTTTGAAATATTTGGTCTCAAATGGACAACAAATTGTGGGAAACGTCCGAAATGTCATCGTAGAGTGCAAGTTTGTAGGCATAGATAACATTATGTAGCAACGATTAAGTCGTCGTGCAATTGTTCTCGGATTTGCCACCAATTTATGAAGGAAGTGCAGATTCTTAAGTTATCCCAAACTCTTTAAATTTACTTAATTTTTAAATATTTAAAAAAAAAAGTTACGGGAGCTTTAGTGGATGTCACCGAGAGGCCCCAATCCTCACTCCTTAGATAACATAATGTAACAACAACGATCTGTTGTCGACATGCTATCTCAGATATATCAGAAGAACGCCGGTTTTTCGATAGTCCCCCAAATATTCAAATTTCCTAACAGGAAACCCTGAATATAAACTATTTTTTGCAACACAAATTCCATACTTACAAATGTTTTAGAGGACCAAAATTTTTGTTTCTAACACAGAAGTGTTCACACTTCAGGTGAAATCAGAAAAAAATTGGATGCTTGCCCCCTTGAAAGAAGTCTAGCTAAGGGACTGTTGCAGGGGGACCAGATATTGTTGTCTAGTGTAGCATGGCTGACAAAAAGAATATTTCCCCCTCTTTTTGTGCGCAATTTAAAAAACAAGAGTTATGGCATTTAATTTTTTTATTTAAAAAATCGTTTCGCTCGTGGAAAAAACGAAAAATTTAGCATAAAAAGTACCTTTTAGTCAAAGGGGTAGGGTCAGGGGCATAGTCCAAAATTGTTCCGCCCCCCTACTTTCATATTGCTTCCTACGCTACTGTCATGTAGAACAGTATACGGGTGACAGGTACCAGCAACTCTTTTTCAATTTACAAAGGCCGAAGGATACCTGTAAAATTGGTGAAAGTAACTTAATGGTATCGTTGGTGAGCCTGGACTTTGTTGATTCTCACAATGGTTACTTGTACGTAATTATAGCTGTATCGTTTCAGCATTTCCTAACAAGCATTCGTTCCTGAGCTCCAACTGTGTGATACACAAAATCATTTATTTGCCACACTTTAAGTTTAAAAGCCATAAATATTGATCTTTTTTAGATATCTTCAGACCTCAGTGACCAGACCAAGCCAATCTTCTTTGTGATCGGTGGCACTCACGCTCGAGAATGGGTTACACCAGCAGCAATGATGTACACAGCTAAATTTGTAAGAATACTTTACAACGATTAAAGGCCTAAAGCAAGCGAGACAAATGATGAGGTTATTTCTAGATGCCAAAGGCTTGTTTTGAGTTAATCGTGTGTTTAAGTTGTCTATTTGCCTGTTTATTTTTGATTGACAGGTCTATTGTGACGTCACCCAATGACATGATCGTCAAGGCAATCACTCATGTGATCATTTTAAAACAATACCAGCAACCACCGCAACGTTTTAGTTCTGGTTAGAGAAGACACACATATCTAACACTATAACAAACAACAAAATCGCTGCCATCCTAAGTTACATGGAAAATGGAAATGAGGAAACGTCATCCCCCGCCCCCCTCCAAATGAAATATATATATATATATATCAAATAATTTTGAGTTTTGAGACAAAATCAGACAAACAGACAGCTGCAAAAATTGAAAATCCGATGAAACCAGATACATCTCTTAGCCTTAGGCTAGTCTTTGAATATGTCCCTTTAAATGTAATCAATCGCTAAGGCGGCCATTGTCACGTCCTTGAAATTATGTTCATGGTAGTTACAGAAAATAATTGCACATTTTTGAAGATTATTCCCCTAACAAAGTATACAGAGTGAAAAAAATCAGTTTAATGTTTGCCGTTTTTTAATCAGGCATAAATTTATTACACGGTTAATTTATCACGGTGGTCGCCTATTACTCTTTTCCTAAGTTGTCTCTTTTTTGTATAAATAGTTCTCAGTGACGTCACTTCACAACTAGGGATTAGCAACCGCCATGTTTGAGGGTAAGCCTGTATGTACATACCAGGCTGTCCTCAAACATAGTTGACAGATTCCACTTTAAAAGCTTGTATGAAATCACGTGAAAAAAAGCTATAATATTGTGAATGTTATCTACACTCAGCTTATTGACAACTATGTTTTGTGGAGGTCAGACAACCTTCTGGACATGATGGAATTCCATATCGTTCCGGTATTTAACCAAGATGGCTACGTGCACACATGGGAAACCGTAAGTTTTAATTACGCAAATTGCATTTTAAAATGATGGCAGTATCTGCATTTGAAAAGGACCTATTGACGTGGCGCGGACGAGCTCGTGAGAGTACAACTATCGTTAGACTTAAAGGGAACGCTCAGTTCCCCTAAGTTTTAATAATCCACTCGTCCACGCTATTCCATGAATGGCCTTCAGAATCATGTGACATTTTTTCACTGAATTGTGAAATGCGTGGTGTGTAACTTGTTCCTTTCCCTTGGATATGCAATGATTACCCTCTGGGTAATAATTAAAGGCAAGAGCAGTCGTTCCAAACATGATTAGCCAATTCTCACTTACTTATTCTTACTGCTCTCCGAAGTAACTTTCATTATATTTCAGGACCTAAATCCGGAGATATATCAAACGTCACCCCGGACACTCACAGGTTCCCTTGGTGCCCCCGTCTAAAGATCAAGCTATGTGTTCGAATTTAAGAAGAAAATTGTGATATTTAGCCGTCGCTTCAACATAAGTCAGAGGGACTGTTCTTGACCTTTAAGTTCGAATACAGTCCACGTTCAAGTTTGGCTTTAAATACGGTGAAAATGCTGTTTGTTGGGGTCCTCAAGTTTTTTTGTGCATTGGCGAGCCCCCCCCCCCCCCTTAACGCTATTGACCCAATATTTCATAGGCTGTGACGCACGGTTGTTATGACTATGACGGACATATGACCCATGTTTTTTAGGTTGCTTTAATGCAACGTTTTTTTTTGGGGGGGGGGGAAGACTTAATTGACACACCCCTGCTTCACCACTCGGAAAAACATGACGCATATTTGACGCACCCATGCCCGGGGGTCAAAGGGTTCATTTTACAATTCAGAAGTGCATTTCTGCTAAACCTGCTTACGAAATGTTCCAACGGAATTCATTTTTATCAGTGTAAAGCACCATGTAGATGCATGATGTTTCAGCTACACACTTAGTAAATTCAACAGTAGGGATACAGCTTTTTCCAAACAAAAGTGCTGACTTCAAACTCTGCGGGTATAACGAAAAATAATTCTTATCATAAAAGGATAAAACATGTTTTACTTAATGTGAAAAACTGAAGCAAAACTTAAAAAAAAAAAAACAAACAAACAAACACTGGAGACCCCTGGTTTATACAAAACAGTTACGCGGTATTCATTTTACCCATATAGCCCTCGGTCATAGCACTAATGCAGTTTGATGAGGTACGGTTATGAGATTGGCCAACAAGGTGGACAATAATGTGTCACATACTAACAGCACGCTAATGTGTTAACTTTCTACGAAAACGTTTCTAGGCCGCTGTGTTTAGCATACACCAGCCACAGGCTGATGAATAGTAATACCTTCATTTTAGATATTAAGCACAAATTGAAGGTAGATCAATCTGTTTCCTTACAACATGGCTTTGAAAACAATTTAATTCAGTAAGTAACATATGGCGACGGCTTGAGATCATGATCTCTTTGCAATTTAAAGTTTTTGAAGTGATTAGTAAATTCTTCAGATTGATAACTATCATATCGTTTCTAATAATGTAATTTGTTTAGGTTATATGTTTTAGAGAAAATGTTTAGTTTTCAAAAGTCATAAACAAGAAGATGAAAACCTGAAAACTGAGCAAACAGTTTACAATTTTCATTTACTAAGTTATCAGTAGATCTACAGTATACGTAGCCCGAAAAGCTGTTGCATGTAAATAGTACCACGTCGTAGCCTTAATTAACTTAACTTTTTTAAAATATTAGGCGCAGGGTTTTTACTGTCTTTATTAATTTATCTTTTTTATTTATTTGTTTTTGGTAGCAAATGCATCCTGATAAAATCTTAGCTCAAAATCATAAAAGTACACAGTCTTATGTTCTACACTCTAAACACAGTTGGGTAAATTAATCACCACTACTGGTCATGTATGGGACTATACTGAACTTGGGTAAAACGTGTCCAAAATTGTTGAATTTAAGGGTGAATTATGTGGTTAGAGACACGTTCTTGGGGCCGGTAACCGACCACTTGGCTGACCAGCGGTTGGTGAACATTTTACGTAACTGTTTAAGGAGTGGATTATGTAGAAATGCTGAAGAAAAATATACAACCAATTGGTTTCGAACTTATTCCAAAATGTTTACCCCGTCATCATTTTTCAATACGGACATTTTAATTACTCCAATGTTGGACAAGGTTTGCACAATTTCAGTATTAACGAGTGTTGTTAATTATTTTAATCAACTAATCATAGAGTGTATACGGGAAGGGCAAGTTCCCGTCAGGCTCACGGAAATGATTATCAAGGACCTACAAAAAGGCGAAAATACCGAAAGCATAGTAACGCAAAAGTTTTGGCATCCCTGATATGATGATTTTTGGTGTTTCGTAATAAAAATTGGGAATGACAACTTTTTAGATGATTATTATTTAATTTGGGGTTTATTAAAGGGTAACCGATGGGTAGTTGTTACTTAACCCAAATGTGAAACACGTCTCTCCCCACCTGGTTTAAATCTTGATGGGGATGTTGCTAACGTGATTGCAAGTTATACAGCGGAGTCCTTTAAAAGATACATCCCATTGCATGCTGAGCAAACTGTCTTACAACTAGACTGTAACTAAAAGGAGATTTCAAATAATCAACTCTTAAATCACATGTGTTTTCGTCACGCAGGATCGGATGTGGCGTAAAACAAGGTCGCCCTCCTCCTGGAGATGCCAAGGAACTGATCCAAACAGAAACTACGACTGTCAATGGGGAAGTGAGTAGACCTGAACTTAATTTTAAATGATGGACTTTTCATTAACACAGTATAATGCATGATCGGGGTAAATGAGAGCGATACACCAGGGTGCAGCCCTGCAGAGTGCATCAAACGACAGCATTAAACCCAACCCCATCATCTCTGAGTGCATTAGCATCCCTGTTGTAATGCACGGATTAACTTAACCTTGTTATTCCATACAAGATTTTGATTTACACAACCGAGAGAGGATATTTTCTTCTTGTAAGTAACCACATTGAGACAGGAAAACCCCGAGTAAGTAAGATTAGTGCGTTCCTCAATTACGGGGATGATCGTAGTGGACCAATCGAAGTTGAGCATTATCACTTAGTGTGAATGACTTTCTTTAAATGCATGTCAAGTTTTTTTAAGATGACGGAGAGAGGATTTTTTACCTTTGATTCTAAGATAGAAGACAAAGGAAGAGATATCTTCAAGATTAAAAAAGTATGGGGAACATAAGGAATGAAAAATTGACACATTTTTTCGCAAAACTTAAAAGGCCAAACCTCATCACCCCCTAGACAGAACCAATTCTCCTAATCGACATACTCACACCCCTCACACAGGTGTCCAAAACTCATCCTCATCCAGACACGATCTCAGTGTATCGTTTCAGAGTTAGTACACAAGACTCAGCCAATGTGCAATCAGAACACTCTATGGGACAATGTGTAATGAGTTGCACTATAGTATATTTTCATTTATTGTCAATTCAGGGAGTTGCTAGAGATCGGAGAGCTGTGCTACTGTAAAATTGTGTTAAGACTTGGCTGCCTTTAATATGAAACAAGCAGGTCGCATGTAAAATGTGATGGACTTACATAGTTTGCCAATGATTTGTTTTCTTATTTCATCCTTTTGTTTTAACATTGAAATGATTAGGGATACTGTCTTGCACTTGGGCATTACGAAACTGTCAAAATTCTTTCACTCAGAATGCATTTGAGGTATCAATAAATAAGAGTATTTGTACAGTGATAAAATTGGGGGTAAATCCAATGTGGGCTGGGTTTCGTACAATATCCACAAGTACTCCCCGCCTGCCGTATAAGGTGCGATAACACGGGAAGACGAACCGTTTAGAATAGTATTTGAAACTAAAGTTCGACTGTGTTTGAAATCGTGGCTTACAATGTAGGACACGTTCGTACTGGTGTGCGGTCGTTAAACTCCATCTAAATCTGTCTGCATTTATTAGTGCAAGCTCCCTTTTTGATGTCATATACGGTTTGAGCCATCTAGAATGAGCTGTTGTTTTTTTTTCATTCTGTCAGCCGGTGGCTCTAGCAGCAATCCTTGCTCAGATACTTACATGGGAACCAGTCCCGCCTCAGAAATAGAGATCTCCAACATGCAAGATCACATTCTGTCCATTAAAGATCGGGTGAAAGTATTTATGGATGTACACGCCTACAGTCAGTACTGGATGTATCCGTATGGTTACACAACAGGATTACCAGCAGACAATGATGAGTTGGTAGGTGAATATAGAGTAGCATTTATAATAGTAAACTGTTCAACTTTGTTTACGTGAATTAATCAAATCAAAACACAGTAATACCCCCTCCTTAGGTGTTACATCTTCAAATCTTTGCCTTAAAAACTACTTTCGGATCAAGGAGATAATCCTAAAGCTGAACTGAATATATCGATCCTGAGAAATCTTTTTTTCATCTAGAGATGCGTTTAAGCCCCAAGCTTCCCGGACATCGGACATCCCTAAACCCCTTCCGAGACCTTGCTATCATGGGACAGGGCTGTAGGACTCGAGTCCGGACTCGAGGTCGAGTCCGGACTTAAGTCCACTTTTTTTGGACTCGGACTTGGACTTGGACTCGGGGTCTCTGGACTTGGACTTGGGCTCGGACTCAGGCTCTTCGGACTTGGACTTTGGCTCGGACTCGAAGTCGAGTCCTTCAAGTCCGGCAGCCATTTTCTCTGTTTCTTTATTTCTTTATAACTTCATGATCGATCCACCAAAAACCTGCAGCACTCAACATATACTTGGGCTTTATTATCCTTAATGTAGTATACAGGACTATATTGGCCTGCATATCTTTAAGTAACTTGATAATTTTCAAGTGTCACATGCCAGTTGTTAAAATGATTCGCATGAAGTTTGTTCCTTGCATAATATTATGTAAACAGTGTTTAACATAAAACACCTACAACATGGTACTCTTCTTTCAGTGCCATGCTCTGGGGAACAACCCTAAAATTTTCCTTGTCCCTCAAAAATTAGACAAATGCCATAAAAATGCTAGGGAAGGCATATGAGACTCCTAAAAATAGTTAAATTAGCAACAATGAACATGGTCTGGCTGTACCTTGTGCCTTGCAGCATTGTCAGTAAATCTTCTGAAATCCTTTTCTTTGTTGTTATGGATTCCAAAGATGGGCCTGTATACTTTTTGCATCCTGTTTCTTTTTTTTTTTTTCATACAAATTTTACAAAAAGTTTGCATGGGTTTCACAGCTGCTCATTTTGCTACTTCTACAAAGGAAATTATTGCCTTTGTTAATTATTTTGGAATACTGTAAGATAGGTCTATACATAACCGGCCAATTGGCTTCTGCTGAATCTTCATATGAAGTTTGCAATACTAACAATATGAAAGTGAGGTAAATACACAACAATAGAACTTAAATTTTACAACATATAAGGCAAGAGCAGTCACCCTGACTTGAATGGTGTATACTGTCCTGTTTCATGAGATGACTCTTTGGAATTATATGTTATTATATGTTACATTATTTTTTTGTACTCAAATGTGAAATTTTTTATAAGAGTAACTGCTTAGTTTACCTTGAGTATGCAATATGGAGCGGTTCCTAAAATGTTATCAAAGATGCTTTGAAAAGAAATAAGGGGATTATTGTGACATTTAAGCTGTTGCTTCAAAACAATATTTGCGGCAACTGCGCTTGCCCTTTATTTCTGGAACATTGTTTACCATAACAGTGTGATGAGGGTTTATAATCATGGGGTGATGCATTATGTGGGGTCATGGAGTGGCAGAGTGGTCAAGTGGTCTAGCTGTTCCAGGGCTGCCGTGTACCAGTACTGTGTTGTACATGCATGTGCATATTCACATGGAGTCTTCCTGCTCAATGTTTGTGGGTTTTTGTACGGTAGTCCGGCTTACCGCCTCCTAGTACTTGGAAATTAACAGGCTTGCTACTAAAATCAGTTGCCCAGCTGCACAAAGTTAGTTGCGCACTGGACTGAAGCACCTTTGGGTGGGCCAGTTAACTAGGCAACTTTGGGCTTTTGCATCATGTGGGGATCAACAAGGAGAGTTTGTAGCTAAAGGCCTAGGCCTACAGGAAGGTGATTGTCAATGTCACAAAATTAACCATCAAACTTCAAAGACATTCTTCACATACATCTAACCCATTTCAAACAAATGTTAGACCTGCATGATCTGAATTAGTAATGGTAACCTTCCTAGGCCTTTTGCATCACACAGTTACAGTGCTACTTAGATGCAGGTCACAGTATGGGGGGGGGGGGGCACAACCAAAAAAAAATTAATTACTGTGGTAGGTATAGCAATTACAGTTATGCCCCAGAGAGTTTGTACAGGTGGCACTAGTTCTGCGAGAAAATTGTGTGAGATCTATTGACAAGGCTTCCAAACAATCTACACTGTATTTTTAACATACCTTATAATTGACCTGGAAGTTATGCATATTCGACTATAGCCAAGTTGCCTTTGTGGCTTTGTTTCTAACAAGTTCTAATGAGACCACCATACCTTCTAGAGCCACTAACACTATTGAACCGGCTGCCAAACCAACGCAATTTTGCATATAGACCTAGTATGTTATTTCAGTATCTAAATTACTACGTCATTACGTACATAGGCCTATTCGAATTCCTGCCTAGCCTGTTGACAAGTTGTATGGTTTTCATCATCATACCTCCTCCACCTTGCTGGAACAATTGCTCCACCTCATGCTTCCCATGGACTAGACATAGCCAGGTAAAATACTAGCAAGTAACAGTTAATATGGTGGCCGGTAAAGTTACCTAAATAACATGTCAGGCCATCTGCGAGTGGGATCATTTACAGGTTGTATGTCAATACTGTATACATACAATGCTTTGAACAGTATAATGTACAGTACAGTATGACAATGTTGTTTTGTTGTTGGTCCTAACAAGAAACATATGTGCAACTTTCATTAGCCTCTGTATATATATGTGCTGTACTACATGATATTCATGAAGACAAATGGGCAATATGGCAGCTGGTTTTGCATGCAATTATGGAATTGTCCAGACATAGCTTTGTGGGCTTAATGCTAGTAGAGCAGCTACTAAGGGATTGTCCATACAACCAGATGTCTGCAGTATAGCTTTAGACAGGCTCGACTTGAACCAATAGGTTGGAAACTGGGCCGTAAAACTCTGTCTGGCTAACAAACTAACTATAGACAGGCCGTATAATTAAAGCCCTGCTGATGCCTCTGTTATTTAAAAATATTTGATGTGCCCTCCCAAAATTGGTTTCAGGTTGCTTTAAGCACTGAGTGCATTCACACTTTTGGGAACCCTTCATGCACTTCCTGCATAATCACTAATAGCCTTTATATTGTACCATATTCTCAAACAGCTTGTCCAGTTGGGTTACAAATTTAAAACCAGACTGTATTTTCACAGTGTTTCTCTACAGCCAGCCTGTAGTTCCAGGACAACTTAAAAAATGCATTACCCCAACAAAAAGACTTTGTCCACTTACCAAATTCCTGAGTATATTTGAGCAATCCCATCAGGACCACATGCACTACTGTAAACATCCCCAGGTTGGGGCATTTCTCCCAGACAATTGGCTGATTTTAAGTGAAAAATATGAGCTACTGTTTCCTTAGTATGTAAGAGAGGCACAATTTTCATTTAGCCAGATAGGTGGACTCAGCTGCAGTGCATGGGCTCCGCTTTGATTTCAGGTCCAGTTGAAACCCATTCCGGGCCAGTTCCAATTTCAGGACCATTCCAGGCCAATTGCAAGTACAGGAAAACCTATATTGAATCAGGAATTGAGCCCAAGTTTGTCCCTGTTCATACAGCTATAGCAACCATAGGCCTAGATCTTTACCAGAAAATACTATTGTTGTTTCACTACTTTTGGACTTGGACTCGGACTTGGACTCGAGAGCACTGGACTCGGACTTGGACTTGGACTCGAGCCCCTTGGACTTGGACTCGGACTTGAGCTTTTGGACTTGGACTCGGACTTGGACTCGAGCTTGTTGGACTCGACTACAGCCCTGTCATAGGATCCACATGGTAAATCCAAGATGATACCTTAGCAGACTCCCAGGGTACCCCATCCCTTGAAGCGTTACGCCCCAACCCTCAGGAGACTAAATTTTACCCGTAGATGTGATATAACTTCAGTGTTTTATTAATATTACTGTATTTAATCACTGTTTTACAAAATATTATGTGCAGGGAGCTCCCTGACTACTTACCTCTCCATCAAAACAAACCACACAAGTGACGCGGAGAGCCACTGAGAGACGTTACGCAGACTAAACAGGTCCTAACCTGGAGCTACCATTTGACATGGCGCAAGTGGTTGAGAGCATTTCTATTGAGTGAAGGATACATCCCCTTCTTCTTTTCCGTCTTACCCTATTAACTTTCCCCTTTTAGCTATTAGCATTTCCCTCTTATACTGTTAGCTTGGCGGATCAAATGCCTTTTTTATTCTTTCCGCAGTATGATGCATCCAGAATAGCAGTAAATGCCATCAGGGCGACCCATGGAAAGAGGTTCCAATATGGCTCTATAGCCAATGTTATATGTAAGTTCATGAATAGACCTCATGCATATGTTGTCACAGAGCAAAAAGTACGCCCTCCTTTGTTGGGGGTAAAACAAACCAACACCGACAAATGCAGACAGCTGATTCGTCAACCAGTAGAATACGCGCATAGTCTGCTACACGTGCATGGCGAATTCTTATGCGTGCGGCCACGTGTTCCACTGTTTTGCCCCCAAGGATGACATTAGTGTGTCGTCAATGCACAAGGTTTATAGTTTTTCCATACTTTTGCGTTTTTTTTTGGGGGGGGGGGGATTAAACATAAAAGAGTGAACTTAGTCATTCTCTAATAGAGTTAAAATTGTGAATTCACTCTATTAGAGGGTTAATTCCCTAGGAAAAGAATGGAAATTCACTCCTTAGCGAGTGCCTACAGATCACTGTAGTCACTCTATCAAGAGTGCAATTTCACCCTCTTGGTGTGAATTTCTTTCTTCCCAGAGTGAATTTACACTCTAATGCAGTGAAATCACAATTGTCACACTCTTAGAGAGTGAGTAACTTCACTCTTTCAGGAGTTGTTAAGATTCCGTTAAAAGTCCTTGTTCACATTCAGAAAGTATTTAGTGTTCCAACTCATCAAAACAAATGTATCGCAGGTGAAAAGAAAAACGTATAAGCGTGCACCATAGACTTCATTTACTTTTTGAGGCATCATATTCTCGCTAGTTGAGACGCAAAAAGTCATTTTGAAACAAATTTACAATCTTGTGAAATTTAAAGGCAATTCAGTTATTCTTCTAAAATGGTTCCCAAAATCTTCCCAGGAACTATAACTAGAATTTGTAAAAAGTTCACAAAACTGGAAACACGAGACTGCAGTTTCGAACCAATAAATCTAATTTATAATTCATTCCCCACTGTGTGACCTCCTACCACAGAAGAGCTTTTTTTTTAACAATCTGTTCATAAAATATGAGTAATTTTTTCCAAACAGAATGTTATGCAAAATATGCATGCCAACAGCCTTAGTATTTTGCATTGGAATGATTTGTTTTGAAATATTTTCACAGAGACCAGTTTTTCTTCTCATTTCTATAATTATTCAATCTGCAGATGTGGCGAGTGGTTCTTCTGCGGACTGGGGTTATGACGTTGCTGGCATCAAGCATTCTTATGCTCTCGAGCTGAGAGACAAAGGCCAGTACGGATTCTCCCTGCCAGCCGATCAGATTCAACCAACATCTGAAGAATTTTTCGCTGGAGTGGACGCATTGGTGCGGCATTTGAAAGACAACGGGTCATTGTAAACAGATAGGCAAAACTCTTTTGACGCTTTAAACGTACCTCAAGTAAAAAAATTCAGAAACATATGTACGGTATTACAGAAAATGAAAAATGGAATCCTACAGTTCAACAGATCTCCCGTCTTCACAGGACACTCCTTAGCTAAGATATAAAATGTTGAAAACATTTCTTTTTTCAATATAAAATGGTAGATTTTGCAATATGTTGTGATGTCATTGTTGTACTCAAATTAGTCTTTACATTTCTTTGTTTCTCGGAAAGCTACTGCACCTTGAGTTTAAATGTCATTACGATCTTACTGTAATAGGTGACTTGACTAAGCAAGTCTCCTTTGAACAGCATGCAAAGCAAGAAAACTGGAAGGCATTCAAGATCATTTAACATGTTGTAATTTCAAAGAGAAACAAAGCACGTAAGGTGTGAGTTGTAAAACGAGAAAGTCACAAATTATTGCGCAATGGACTTTTTCGTTTTAGATAAATAAATTTCAATATTTAATATCTCAGCAATTAAACAAGCTATGCCGACAATGGGAGTTGGATGAACAAGATCGATTTTGTACCCTTTAAAGTATATAATTTCAAAATTCTAGACTTGTGGTGCACTTTAAGTATTAAAAGGTATTTCTGGTGGAGGGTTGATGAGAATTGTAAAATTAAGTAAGAACATTTCTGTAAAATGAATATTTTGCTCTAAAAATATTAATTGCCTGAAAAGAATGGAAGAAGTGTTTTCTGTCTAAAGCTAACAAAGTTAGAAGAATTATAAATAATGCATTTGTGAAAATAATTATTTTATATTCAAAAATTTCATGAAGGGTTAAGTGGGGAAAAAACATACACAAACCAAAGGAGAATGCTGATGCATTATTTTGAAATAGTATCTACAACAACACAAGTATTATTTTTTTGTCCATATAACCAAGGATGAGTCACGCGACGAAACTGTATCATAGTTTTATTGTGTTTAAAAAGTATGCAAGCTGTACAACAATATAATGCATGTTGACGCTTTGTTGTGCTAATGAATATTTCTTCGTAGAAAGTAATCAACGGTTGAAAGTTCATTTAAATTTTGGTTCATAAATATGGACTCATTCAAGCTTGCGTCACTGGTTGGCATTTGTTGGTATAGAACATGCACGGCAACATATGCGTGCACCTTCGGGTCTGCGCGTGCAGGGGTCTTGCAGTGGTATTGTACACGGAATGTAGACGAATTAGAGTCGACATTTCCTTGTGACGAAATGTACGCGTACCTCATTAACTCTGTAGCCAAGCAACCCTGGCGCCATTTGTCTGTAAACATGATTGAGTGTATAGACGAATCCGATTAGCGCTTGTTTCTAGTGACTATGGGGTCCATCAGCCTAAAAATCATCCTTTTTTATTGTTAAGATGAATTTCAAACCCTCATATTAAGTGAAATTGGAGAATTCAAGATACAAATTATTGTACAACCATCCATGATAGAGGTAAGCCAAGGAAATCGAAAGATTTAAAGGTACGGACCCCAGTTATGGCCGACTAAAATCAGACCATTACTTGCTGTCCGGATTCGTGTATAGCATAAGAGGATCTTTTCTGTCTTTTTGTCGGGTGCTTTAGAATGCACGTCAAAGTAGAAGTACATTTCCACACAAGCTACCCAATCAAAAACAAACAGAGTGAAATTTCACCAGTTAGATTAATGAGAATTATTGAGTTCCCTCCAAGAGAGCGGAGATTCACTAAAAAAGAGCGGAAATTCACCCCATAAAGGGTAAAATTCACTTCAAATGAGACAAGTCTCACTCCTGACGGAGTCTCTACAGGGACCACTCTTAAAGGTCATCGTGTGGCATGAAAAGGACAAGAAAGTTGTCGCAATTCCCATCAAAATTCATTAAAAGCTAATCATAAAGGTAATTCTGTTTGCGCTCAGCATGCATAAACATGAGCTCAATATACAAATCTTGGGATGCCGAGGGAGGGACATGCAATAGATGGCTAATAAGCCTACTATTATTCTTTGTTCTTGTTTTTGCAATCTTCATTTCTAGGAGAGTTGTACCACAAGTTTGTCCCCGGGGTTTTAGTCTGAAACTTAAAATAGTGTCCTTGAAAATCAAATCATCAGTATCAGTAACCAACCATAAACTATGTGATGAAAAATAAAGAGATAGTAATAAAGAGAAAAATAAGAGATAGTTAAAATAAGGTTAACATAAGAAATGTCGACATTGTGCAAAACTTCACATTATTATTTTAGCCTAAGCAATAAGTTGCATCAGAAACATTCAAACTTTGAAGAGCTATCACCTGAGAACTGTATAAAATAAAACTGACAAAATTCTGTTTTCTTTTGAAAAACTTACTCCTCAAACTTCCAAGTAAATGTAGAACTCTTTGCTAACTTGCCACCCTACCTTTAAAAGAAAGTAAACGGTTTAGGCACTAGGTAAAGGGTGAATTTCACTTTCCTTGAGTGAATTTAACTCTTCTTGGAGTGAGTTTCACTTTTCGTAAATAAGTGCATTAACACTCTAATGGAGTGAATGCACATCTCTCAATTTGTTAGAGAGTGACTTAAATTCACCCTTTTGTTTTAGGAGTGTATGGACATTACCTGACGCACCGAAAAATGGACCCAATAATATAAATGCAAGGGAATCCTCTTGATGAATGGTTCATGTGTCCATTACCAGTACAATTGTTGGAAAATTTTCAGTTAAATTTTTTCGTTTTTCATTCTTACGTCGGCGTTCTCACCATCCTCCTCTGCATATGACGTCACAATACAGAAACAGCCCCTATCCATTGGAGCAAAGCGGGCAAGTTTCAAACCAACCTCAACAGACACGTTCGGTTGATTTGTGTACATGGGGGTAATACGCGGCCCTACGGCTTACAAAATGAGGCTCATTCACGCCTACGTCACTGGTTGCCAAAGAATAGGATGTGCAGGAACATATGCATGCACTTTCGGTTTTGCGGGTGCAGTGATAACGCTCTGGCACGCAGAATGTAGGCGAATTAATCTACATTTCATTGTGCCGAAATGTACGCGTTTAGAGATGTAAAGTGAAATGGTCTCACCTCCATTAACGAAAAACTCTAATACCAGGGCCGCAACAAAATGGCGTCACTGTAAGGACCTCGTGCTCGGCGATGTAGTGGAACTGATATTACCGCCGCACTCAACACCTCAGTCCCAAGCAAAATTGTCGAGCTGCCAGCTGCTGCCCGACTACACAGGACTGATGTGTTGGTGAGACGAATAATTTCTTGTAGATATCTCCGAGATTTTGGTAGGTAATTTCAAGTGCAGTAAGTACTGTATTGTCAAAGTCGAGGACGGTCAATTTGGAACTTCGGCGGAGTTGGTGTCCACGTCTTTCCTGCGTCGCTGACTTGATGCTAGTGAGGACCTCCTGACCGTTACATGTCTGCTCAACACAAGAGTCGTATGCGTGATTGGTCAGTCTGGTCCACTGCACACGTAGCTTATGCAAATAACAAGTTGCACTGGGACAACCTATGAATATGTATTATTTTGCACTCTAATGCAATTATTTGAAGTGCAAGTGCTACATTAGTCCCCCCCTAGATGACTTGTGAATTAAAAAGTCATCGATAAAGCTAAAATTTACTAAAACTGGACAACCTGTAGGTACCTTTTCGGCCAGTGTACTTTCCTACCAGACCGGGTAGTAGTGGTCTTATCATCTGACTTTTTCAAAATTGACTTATGGTCAGATGCAGGGTGTGGCACTACTGGAGGTGTAGAAACAGCTGGGTCAAGTGGTGGGGTAGGTGTTGGTGAAGGCAGTGCCTGGCCAGAATCAGCAGTGGTACTGAAATCCTCGGTATAAGCAACCTTAAGCCTATCAATGCTTACTGTGGAACGACGTCCATCGATGCTAATAGTAAAATGCTTGTCCTTTCTGTCAAGGACTCGATAAGGCCCTGAATATGGTGCCTGTAAGGGTTTTTTGACACCATCGCTACGTAACCAGACATGCGTACAAGTAGTAAGATCTTTCGGAATGTGGCTTGACCGAGATGTAGGCCTAGTCAGAGCAGGGCGTAGTTTTGCCAAATGAGATTTCAGTCTATCAACATAAGTATCGTCTGGAATGGCTGACTGATCTGACGGGTGTATAAATTCACCAGGCAACACTAAGGTGGTACCAAACACCATCTCAGCTGAACTACATTTTATGTCTGCTTTAAAGCAGAACGAATGCCTAACAGAATTAAAGGTAATGCTTCACTCCAAGCAGTAGGTTAAGGGTGAGCTCTGATTGAGCTCTTAAGCTGGCGATGAAACCGCTCTACTAATCCATTAGCCATGGGGTGATATGAGGTGGTTCTGAACTTTTTACATCCTAGCAAGTTATTAAGGTTGCGGAAAAGTGCAGATTCAAATTGCGCACCTCGATCGGTGGTAATTACAGAGGGTACGCCAAACATCGAGACCCAACGACTAACGAATGCTTTGGCGACGGTTTCAGCCGTAATGTCAGAAATTGGAATGGCCTCAGGCCAGCGTGTAAACCTTTCTACTATGGTTAACAGGTAAGTGTAATTGTTGGAGGGCGGTAAAGGACCGACAATGTCCATATGAATATGACTGAATCTACGTCCTGGTGACTCAAAAGAACCCAAAGGACATTGAGTATGCCGATGAATTTTGGACTTTTGACATTGCAAGCAAGACCTTGACCAGGCATTAATGTCCTTATTCATACCCTGCCAGACATATCTGCTAGAAATAAGCTTTCTAGTAGCAGCAATACCTGGGTGAGACAAATCATGGAGTGAGTGAAAAACAGTGCGTCTGAACTTAGAAGGGACATACGGCCTAGGTGCGGGGGTAGACATATCACACTTAATAATCTTACCTGTCCCAAGTAGTGGTATATCCTGGAGCTTCAAGGAAGATGATCCTAGTAGCTGAGTAAGCTCATCATCTTTTCCTTGCTCAGACGCAATGTCTTCTAAATTTAGGGGTGAATTAGGGGGAATAGTTAGAGTACTGGGTAGATTAGTTAAAGAACACGTGCTGCGAGACAGTGAATCCGCAACAGTGTTTTCTGTGCCCTTGATATAACGGATATCTGTGGTAAATTGGGCGATGTAATCAAGCTGCCTGATCTCTCTAGGCGAATGCCTATCAGGCTTAGCTTTTAAGGCATATGTTAGTGGCTTGTGGTCGGTAAGTATATAAAATGCTCGACCCTCAAGCATATGCTTAAAATACTTAATCGACAAATAGATTGCTAACAGCTCTCTCCCAAATGTACTGTACCTCATTTGAGTAGGGGAGAGCCTACGTGAAAAAAATGCAATTGGCTTCCACACACTATTTACATTTTGCTGTAGAACACCGCCTACAGCAACATTGGAAGCATCAACAGTCAAACATAACTCATCCGTGGAATTGGGATGTACTAAAAGTGTGGCACTTGCCAAAGCAGACTTAATTTCTTCGAAAGCAGTAAGTGCATCTCCTTGCAACGTAATGGACTTATCCTTGCTTTTACCTGCAAGCAAATCTGTTAATGGCTGTACAATAGAGGCGCACATGGGTATGAAACGCCTGTAAAAATTAACTAGGCCTAAAAATCTACGTAACTGGGTTAGGGACTTTGGTTCCGCAAAATTTTGGATAGCCTGTACCTTATGCGGAAGTGGTCTTACGCCGGAACTATCAACCCTGTGACCAAGGAAATCTAGCGAAGGAACGCCAAACGTACATTTCGCAGGGTTGATTACAATACCATACTTGTCCAATCTTTCAAAAAGTTGCCTAAGATGGGACATATGTTCCTCGGGGGAGTTGCTAGCCACTAATAAATCGTCGATATAGGCGTAGGCGAACGGTAATCCTCTCAAAACTTCGTCTATGAACCTTTGAAACGTTTGAGCGGCCGATCTGAGGCCAAACGGCATACGTAAAAATTCAAAACTACCAAACGGCGTGGTAATGGCGGTTTTGGGAATGTCGTTAGGTTCTACCGGTATCTGGTGATATGCCCTAACCAAATCGATTTTACTAAAAATCGAAGTACCGCTTAAATTTGCAGTAAAATCATGTATATGGGGTATAGGGTACGTATCCGGTACTGTTAATCTATTGAGAGCCCTATAATCGCCACATGGGCGCCAATCACCAGTCTTCTTAGGGACCATGTGCAAAGGTGAGGCCCAATTTCCCTGTGCTGGTCTAATAATGCCGAGCTGGAGCATGTGCTCGAACTCCTGTTTGGCGATTTTCAATTTATCTGGCGCTAATCTCCTTGGCCTAGCAGTACATGGGGGGCCCTTGGTGACGATATGGTGAGTCACCGAATGTTTAACACCAGTTTCCCGATAATTAGGTCGTGTTAAATGAGGGAACTGGTTTAAAAGCCTATGGTACTGCGTGTCCTCTGATACTAGGGAGTAGGTTGGTGATGGAGATGGCCGTTTAGATGGTGCCCCTGAAATTTGAAGGGAGGTAGTGATGTCGATTAATCTGCGTCGACCTACATCAACTACTAAATTGTAATGCCCAAGGAAATCTGCACCCAAAATGGCACATGGTACATCAGCTATAGTGAAGATCCAGTTAAAGGTCCGCCTTAAGCCTAAGTCGACAGTAAATGACTTCTGTCCGTATGTTATAATAAGTGTTTTGTTTGCAGCCTGCAAAGAAAAGGTAGGAGGCCCACGTTTACCAAACTTAGATGCAGGCAATACACTAATGTCAGCACCAGTATCAATTAAATATTTGGTGCCAGTAATTCTATCACGAACATAAAAATGACGACTCCTAGTAGTACTACGGCCAGACAAGGTAGTCGTCCTTACTTGCTGGCGTTGGCGTTTGACTGAGGGGGGTTTGATTGGGGGTTTGATTGGTTAAAGGTACATGGTGGGACACATAAGCGTGCTTGGTGCCCCCACCTCCAGTGATAAAAGCAATGCTCTCCAGCATGGGGTGAACTAGATCTACGGCCACGCCCACGACCCCTACGGTTAGGTGAATTAGGCCTAGAAGAAGTACGCCCTCGTTGGGGTTGAGGTAGAGAGTTGTCTCCCTGTAATTGCCTAGTCAAAGCCTCGACCTGTTTGGCTAGGGCTGCTACCTGAGCTTCTAGTTCAGTACATTTGGCTAAAGTAGGCGATTGCGACACTGCAGCCACTGTTGCTGCTGCTGGTTCAGCAGTAGGATCCTGATGTACCTCTAGGATTTTATCAGCTGTGACAGCTAACTGTTCCACGCTGGCTGTGTCACTCATGGAGGCTAAAATTAATTGTGTGTTGGTAGGTAGCCTCTGAAGGAACAGCTGCTTCAAAATACTATCGCCTAAGGTACGATCCCCTAAAAGCTGTCGCATACGCCGTAATAATTGAGTGGGTTTCCTATCGCCTAACTCTTCTGCTCGGAGCAATTGGTGAAGTCGTTTTTGCTCCGACTCAGAAGTTCGCTTAATTAGTTCCTCTTTAAATGCCTGTTTAAGTCTTCGACTGATGAAATGGGTGTAAGTAGTTTCTTAGTTTGCTGAAACTTTTGGAAACTAGCAGTTGGTATGGTGCAAAAGCTAACAATTGTCCTTGGTCGAACTGCTACAATACGAGATCGAAAGTCCTCTAAAACACTGATCAAATCAATAGCACACAAGTTGTTACAAGTGAGTACCCTGTTTTGCCGGGTAGAATCATAAACAAATTTGGTGAGATTGTTAATTCCAGCAGCAACCTTAACAATAACCCAGTCTCGGGGGTCGTAGGTGTGCAATTTAAGTAAGGTAGGCTGTAAAAGTTCCCCCACTTTAGCACCTCGACGGATAATGTAGTTAATATTTAATGACGAGTACTCCGACGGTACGAAATACCTATCGAAATTGTGTGCTCTAGAGTCCGCAATAAACAGACAATGTACTCTGGGCTTAGCTGCAGTAGTAACCCCGGTACTTACACTACCTGAAGTACTAGGCTCTGAAGCACTCATTTGTCACTAGGGAAATCTTTAAAGGTAAAAATACGAACGGATGCAGTAGCTATAAAAATTGCCTAGAGGGCCTACAATGACGTAGGCTCGTTAACTACTAAGTAACGGTAATACTAAACCAAGCCCGTAATGTAGTATGGCTTGTACTACTATAATACGATATGACGTAAACACGTGTATATAAAACTAGTGCTAAGTTAGCACGTGTAAGTAACGTTGTTGATAATGAGTGACTAGCTACAGAATTACCTGATAAAATTCTCGAAGAAATCTGCAGTTCCTGCCGGCGAGGTCGGTAAAAGGTATTAGAACGTCGGGGTCACCAATTTAGAGATGTAAAGTGAAATGGTGTCACCTCCATTAACGAAAAACTCTAATACCAGGGCCGCAACAAAATGGCGTCACTGTAAGGACCTCGTGCTCGGCGATGTAGTGGAACTGATATTACCGCCGCACTCAACACCTCAGTCCCAAGCAAAATTGTCGAGCTGCCAGCTGCTGCCCGACTACACAGGACTGATGTGTTGGTGAGACGAATAATTTCTTGTAGATATCTCCGAAATTTTGGTAGGTAATTTCAAGTGCAGTAAGTACTGTATTGTCAAAGTCGAGGACGGTCAATTCGGAACTTCGGCGGAGTTGGTGTCCACGTCTTTCCTGCGTCGCTGACTTGATGCTAGTGAGGACCTTCTGACCGTTACATGTCTGCTCAACACAAGAGTCGTATGCGTGATTGGTCAGTCTGGTCCACTGCACACGTAGCTTATGCAAATAACAAGTTGCACTGGGACAACCTATGAATATGTATTATTTTGCACTCTAATGCAATTATTTGAAGTGCAAGTGCTACACGCGTACCTCATCATCTCTGTTGCCAAGCAACCGTGAAGTCATTTGTTAATGTAAACATGAATGAGTCTATTCATAAGATAATTACCAGCACCTCGAATACTTTCTGTTAAAGTTGACATGGTGTACAGAATGACCTAAAATGCAGCCACAATTAAATGTAGATTCTAATTCGCCTACATCCTGCGTGCAATCGCTCCACTATTCCATTGTCCCAGTGTCCAGTACATTATTCCAAGATCCACATAATAAACAATCTACTCAACGCCGATTTAATAGCTACAATCATAAAGGTTAGACTGCACGCGTGTCTGAACATTTTTATATCTCTCACGAAGCATTTTTGTTTTTCATATGTTACATATTTTTTTAGTAATTAGTATGTATTCGTATAAGACACATACATATCCAACTGTGCGCATGCAAGTGACAGAGCGGTACAGGAAGTATATTGTTTCTACGCACACGTAATGCGCCATTTCGATGCCACATGATGATACAACTAATTTTTACCGCTGCAATAAATTGCGTGTTTCACCTTTGTGATAGTTGGAAGAGCATTTTAGCCTGGATGCAGGCTGAATCGAACCTGTGCGTTATTAGCAAGGAGGAGCACTGGAGTGAAAAGGCCACGATGCCAAAAATTGTCTGATAATGTATATGTAGGCTAATAAAAATGGCTTAGTCCTTTCAGGTACAACTATTCCATTGGCTATATCTATCTTTATCACTATATATTTTTTGCGCCTTTGTCAAGTCTCTGCTAAATTTGTATCTTCTCTTTCTTTTCAAAAAAAAAAAAAAAAAAAAAACACGAAAAGGACATAGTTTATTTCATTTCATTTCCTTTGTTTTATCATAACAGTAAATGACAGATATGCACAATTAATGAAGGTTGTGTGACTGGAAATACTCTTTAAATCCTTCTGGGCTAGAAAACAAACCACTCCCAGAGAAAAGGAGAGCAGACACCACAGTAAACAAAAGAGCAAAACAAGAGCAAAAAAGTTTATATATATTCTGAAGTGATATTTGTTTCCGCCAACACCCGGAGTTTTAAATCAGGGTTGTCAGTAACGAAAAAAAATTATATATGTATAGTAAATAAAATGTTATCCACTGGACAACATCTACACACTTTTTGTAGATTTTTTTGAAATTTTCTACAGAGAACTGGATCTCCATTTCAACAAGTCCATGCTATTTTTTCTCTTTTATTCCTTGAAGGAAGAATTTTATTAGCTCGGCTAAGAGCATCCAAATGTTATAAGTTAAAAAATGTAAAAGTCTAACATTTGGAAAATAAAATGTTTCACTACCACCACCCAGAATCTGTGCCTCTTTATAGCTTCTCTATGCGTCAATGGCTTCAGTAACAGAAGCTGCAGGTGGAAAGTAATGATTGTGTTTATTATATAACAACTAGGGTATTGTTAAAAAATTCTATTCCTCCTTAAATGCAATGGTTCGGTAAACTGTATGATTGCAAAGAAAGGTTTGCCAAATAACGAGATTGAGAACCAGTATTTAGCGAGTAGACCTAAAACCTCCTGTTTTTCATACATAACATTTTAACGTGTGATGACAATCTACTGTCATATTTTCAATACACTCTGAATCCCGTTATTTGGAAGCTGTGAAATGATGAGACAAAAAGTCCATCTTGTAATAAAATGACGTCATGAAGCTTTAGATGTATTGTTCGTTTATTTTGGATTATTGCTTGTTTGCTTTTCATCTCGAGACCGGATGAAGAGTTAATCCAGCATTATTTCTGCAAGCTTCAGCGTCCAGATTGTTTTTCATAGGGAAACTTTCGGGCGTAAGGTACGGAAGACTAATGTGGCCATGGTAAAAAAAAAATGAGCGTGGAACCAATTTCCTCTAAAAACCATCTCTTGTTCTAAAAAAATTCTCTAAAAAAAGTTTTTTCTCTAAATACAAAAATTGTTTTTTTCTCCAAATTTTGTTCTTCTCTAAGGACAATTTTTTCTCTAAGATAATATTTTTAAGCGAAACAAGAAAAAGACTACGCAGTCCGGGAAGTGACACCGGTGTAACTTATTCTATCTAAACAAGTGTGCTCTAGTATGATCCAAACATACTGTGCACCTATTCAGCATACTATTTTAATTTATTAGTGTGTTTTATTTCACCACGGTTGAGGGCTATCCGGTGTACCGTACTACCTCTATACTCCTGGGAGTGCTGAGTGAGTTAATACAGCAATTTTCAAACCATACCAAAATCATTTCATACATTCATTCTGTTCTAAACGTTTTGCATGTGGTGCTGTTGATCCGTACTTTTGGTTGATTTATAGTCCGTGGTTATATGCTGTAGTTAAGTCCACATTAGCCTACAATATACACTCCAAAATCAAAAGAATGAACTTAGTCACTCTTTGACAGGGTGAAAAGTGTAAATTCACTCCATTAGAGTGATGATTCACTCCAGGAGGAGTGAAACTCACTCCAGAAAGAGTGAAATTCACTAGAGGAAGAGGAGAAATTCACTCTTCCAAGAGTGCCTGCAGTGATCGCTCTTTTTTAAGAGTGATCACTGTGGGCACTCCATCAAGAGTGAAACCTCACTCGTGTTAAGGGAATTTCACTCTTTTTGGAGTGAATTTCAATTTTATTGGAGTGAATTATTACTCTAATGGAGTGAATTCACACTCTTCACTCTATCAAAGAGTGACTAAATTCACTCTTTTGATTTTAGAGTGTACAACACGGCCTAAAAGATGTTATTTTTTCACTCCGGAAGCTCTGTCAGTCTGTACACGGTGTGTTTGGATCATACTAGAAGACGAGTGTTTCAATAAAATGAGATACACACGTGTCACTTCCTGGACTCCTTAGTCTTTTTATGTTTCGAAAAACGTTTCAAAGAGAAAAAAATGTTTCGAAAAAATGGTTTTGTAGGAAAAAAGGTGTTAAGAGAGAATGGCTTTGTTTTTAAAGAAAAAAAATGTTTTAAGGAAAAGAAATCTTCTCCTTTAGAGAAAAAATACTTTTACAGAAAAATTCCGTTTCTAGAGAGAATGTGGGGTGAGGGGTTCTATGCTGATATTTTTTTTTACCAAAGCTGCATTAGTCTTCCGTAGTATGGTAGGAAGAAAACCAGCGATTATTTTATACAGGAACAACGTAGAAGCAAACAAACTACAGGTAATCTAGTAAAGTCATTCTTTCAGTCATGTAATATTTGACTTTTTAAGGGAGTGCAAGCGATACAACAACATGTACAGCTTCAAAAGAGAAGAAACTTGCTGCAAGATGGATTCAGAAATTTATTTTCAGCTTCTCAAGTGTTTGTAAAATCTCACATTACTTTTTCACTCTGGGGATTGTGCCAGTATGCTACTCCAATAGACAAAAAAAAAAATAAATAAATAAAATGTAAAAAAAAAATAATAATAAAATACAGAAAAAAAGTATTTTGAAGTAAGCCAAGGAGTTATTCTAGTTAAATGCATGCTACCATATAAGTATCGAAACTATCGTAATGTAGTAAGATGGAAATATTCCTGAATTCCGGAATTGAGTAGCCGGATTTTTTTTTGTTGAAGTTTTCCAAAAGTTCAGTACTTTCCAAACACTTCCTTTGAATAAGCGAGGTCGGTCATTCGTTTTGGTGACAGTGGATCTCCAAGTTAATAAATCAATCAATCCCGTTCCTCACAAAACGTGTTCCAAAATTTGAGTTTACATGATAATTTTTGCTCTCTTAATCCAACCATAACATAAGGAAGAATCGTAAGTGTCGTTAATCTGCGCCGTGAACTTTCTATAAATTGTCTTTTGGTGTAATAATCTGCTGTAAAGGGTCCCTATATTCGTTCGGATTGGCAACTCAGATTAAGGCTAAGTGTTGTATTCAGATACTGCAGGAAAACGAGGGAACATCGTCCACAATGAGCAGAGGTCAGTTTGTGTATTGTATATCCCTCACTGTGCCTCATAATTCTATGCCAAGGAATTACCAAACTAGCTCATTAAAGAATATATAAAAATGGTTTAGAATTTCATGTTGTATGTTACTACAAAGGGTACCACATCGAGTTACTTGAAAACCTCAATGCATGTATAATACTCTGTAACAGATTAATGTATCACTTTGTGGAATTTCTCTTTCGGTTGTGTGTGTGTGTGTGTGTGTGGGGGGGGGGGGGGGTTCCAATTGCAATATTTGGCCAACTTCTGTACCGCAAGCAGTATTTCGCACCTTGCAATAAGGCCGTCCATGGGTAACTTTCTGGCCCTTTTCTACATTCTAGGCTAAAAAAATGGTTTAGTGACTTACAAAATCGCCTTTGCATTCACTGGGTAAATTCATGTAAGACCTTGTTAACCGGCACTCACTGTGGTAAAACAAGGCTGCTCTAAAATTTTTATTTTTTTTCTAAAACCCTCTGCTTCAAGTTGCAATTCTGTATTGCTACATGACCTTATGCTTCATTTGTAATGAACAATTGGACTACGAAGGTGTAGCCAAATAATCAGTTAGTTAGATAGAGTTTTACGGCCCGGCCAGCTTCCAACCTAGTGGTTCAAGTCGAGCCGGCCGCGGCCTTTTTTTCAGTAGTGTGGTTCACTGGCTTATTTTTCCTACTCCATTGCTTATGCGGAGCATCACGCTACAAAGGCGTAGCCAAATAATCAGAAAGACTATAAGGGACCATTTCCCGAAGTTGGATATCTATAACTAAGGCAGCCATAGACCTATTTCCAAATAGCAATCACAATGAATTGTGGATAGAGTTTTGGGTGAGCGTCAATTTTCACCACAGTAAAATGCCATTGACGAAAATGACAAACACCAAAACTCTATCCCACAATCCTTTGTAATTGCTATTTGGAAATAGGTTCATGCCGACCCTACACGTACACAATAGACTTACTCGATCATTGATCAGCAATTGAACATATCCAGCCAAACCAAAATGTTTTTCTTTCTAGCATATTTAAAAACAGTTTTTTTCTTCTGTGAACAAACGAATGCACCATGTGGGGCGTGCTGCCGCGATATGTAATATAAAAAACACTTTTTGACTCGTAAAATGTGAACCTCTCATGACTACATACTAGTACTTATAACTGCCAGAGATGCCGGAGAAACATCTCTTTACATGCTAAATATTTGAATTTTTACTGCACATAAAACAGAAAAATTAATACTGAGACATAAATTGGATAGAACATTGCCGAGCTTTAATTCTTCTTCTTTTTTCTTAATGATTGAAAGGGCCACATAATAAGATAGAATACTGTGTTACAAAATTGTTTTAGCAATTTTTGCATTAATTATAACATATCAAGTGCTTAAAATTATCTATTTGTGTACCATATCATTGTACACATCTCTCGGTACAATTTTTTCATTTTCCAGAACTAGAAGCAGAGTGCACTGTGCTACTAAATAAACAAACTACAGGTTCAATATTGTAGTAAAGTCCCTTTTTATTTATTGAACAAAAGAAACCTTCGAATAGTAGACAGGAAATGAAAGATATATTCGATTAGACGGCCATTACGTCACTTTGATCTACAAAACTGTATTTGTGATGTAGTTTGCTAAAAACCCAGAATCGTTCTGACTACCATCAGAATGAAAAACAAGTATTAACTGGTTTTCCGTGCTAGTAGTGACAGGTGGTGCGATTGTCCCGCAGTAGGTTCCAAGAAGTGAGGGCGTCCCTCCAACAACATCGTACAACTGAAAGGTGAAGAAACGTGAAGTACATTTAGAAAAAATCGGAATGACATATCGCAAAGTAGCCCTACACTTTACACAAAGTGTAAGAGAATGACAAAATAGCACGAAAAAATACCTTCCCTTTGCCGCATCATTAAACTGCAAAACAGACGATTTTATATGCTTTGGGACAGTTGAGCAGATTTGCCATCATAATACTAACAGTGCTTGAAATTTGACTAATTTATTTCCTCAGATGTTGACACCTCACAACGAACTGCACTGCATTACAAAAATGATCGTTTAAAGAATTTCAATGATCGAGAATTAAAGCCATCACATCTTGGTTTTCAATGGCAGTTCAGCTGTTAGATGCAGTTTTATGGCTCAGTTTCTAACCAATTCGATGGCCGCGGCTTTTTCCAGTTCAAGTGTGGCTCACTGACTTCTTTTCCTATTGCTTATGCTGAGTGCCAAGCCCAATGGCGGTAGTTTCCTTTTTAAAGTCTACGGTACGACCCGGCTAGGAGTAGAACTCCAGAGCAGAAAATGCGCCTCCGGGCCAATTGAGGCAAATACGCATCGACCACCAACCAGTGAAGACGGCCGGTTCGTGCACTGGAGAGGCGCGCATTTTTCTACGTCGAGCGTCCAGAATAGTCTTATACCTGCAACTTTATGTCGTGTGACGCGTCATCGCCTGGGGTCAATACTCCGGGCACTTTGTATTTGTCAATAACTGAAGCATTCAAAATAAAAAAGGTGTTTTAGCTAATGGTGTCAATGATTGTATAGCACTTATACAATTAAAGGAAGCTCGGCATGTAGTTTCTTGCAGATTTTGTTTTAAAATTTACTCCAGTGCCGTAAAGTAGTAAAGACAAAATTTCAGTAAGTTTGATCGGCGTTTGAGTTTGAAGATTTCCCATCTTCACCAGAAGTTAAAATCTTTCAGTATAGTATGATACCTCGTGTAACTTAAGTGGAAGTACTATAACAACTCATTTCAAATGCCAAGAAGTTTATCAAAATTCTTGATGAATATACTCAGCTGGGAAGCAGACCCCACATTTGTGACCGTTAATGCGCAATCTTTACCCCTCAGCACTTGCAGTGAAATGCATCGAGCTAGCCTACGCAGAGCGAAAACGGACACCCGTTAAAACTGTCAATAATTCTGATTCAAGGTCTAACGTAATTGAGTATTTTTGGGGGGCAATTGAAAAAAATATTAATTAGGGGAAGTTTAAGCAAAAATTTACTCTTCATATATGAAAGAGGAGCAAAATATACACAGTGTGGTGAAAGTTCCATTCAAACCGGACATGTATTTTTTGAGATATCAGTAAATGAAGTCAGTAGATTTGTGTTTAAAAGTGAGTTTGACGGCAGCAGAGCTTATATCACTTCCCCACATTGACAAGTAATGCTTTGTTTCACTTTGCTTTATCAGACTGTTGTGTTAACCTTGAAGTTAATAGGAGCATGACTTCCCTGTAAGGGATGAAAAGTTTGTAAAACTTTCATGCATTTTATGCAACCACATTTAATAATATGGGATTGCTGAGGAGAAAATCCAGTATAGAGGTTAAAGAAAAACAGAAGACTGCCCATTAATGTGGGGATGTGATGTCATATGTGCTTGCTTCAAGTTCTCTTTTTGTTGAAAATGTGAAAACTTCATACGTGTTCATATCTTGGGAACAACACATCGGATTTGAATGCAAATTTCACCAAAATGCGTAGAATAAGTACTCCTCTAACATACCAAATCCTGTTGTGACCTTGAACCCTTCTTTTAAGTTAAATATTCAAAAGAAACTCGTTTTAGTAGATAGCAATTGTCAGGGGGGTAAGAGTCTTCGTCATTAGCTTTCCGAGAAAATTGAAGGATCGAGAGCTCACTTGGGAAGCTTAAAACATTTTCCGCCTTCAGGGTGAGAATATGTTGGAATATCATTTGAAAGAGGGAGAGAGAACAAATAATATCTCCAAAATATACTTGGTTTCTTCCTTGTTATCGTTTTATCTTCACTAAAAATGCTGCAAAGAACTCTGTGTCTTTGTTCTCTTTCATCTTTTCATTATGTGTACATACTTTCGCCGCACTTACATATGTGCAAGCCCGATGCATGACATTGTGTTGGATCTTAATTGTTTCGCAGTCATGGAGTTACCACCTCGGAACTCCATGCCATAGGTACCATCATGTATTGCGTTCCGAGTCAAGATGGCTTACTGACGAACATGTGTACTGGAAACAGTTTCGTAGCATAAGCAAAGAGGGATGACTGTCTCTCGGAAAATTGGAATTATTTATCAATAATAATTTACCAGTTCCAATTCTCCTTCTTACATCTAGCTCTCCCACAACTGTTTAAAACTCATCCTAATCCAGGCATTTTCCCGATTCACTGTTTCTAGGGCATATCATGGTGAGTATACAAGGTCCTAATGTGTAATCAGAATACTCCCAGCACATGCTGTGTCATATGAGCTACTAATTTTTTTTTTTATGAATTTGATGAGAATCAAAGAGCTGTGTTAATTTAGAATACACTGCTGATAAAATTTTAGTTTGAGATGACGGATGACTGCCTTTAACGCTATACTTACTCGTAGGTAATCGTATGCACAGTCGCTTTTAAATTCGATTGAAAATTTGGTGAAGGTTAATGAGATGGTATTGCCTGATGAAACTTCAATTCGGTACTCGCAATCAAGAGAATTGTCGTAATTTTCGGGATAGTTAGGTGACGTCACTTCGCCGCTCTCTTCTGTCAGAAGACGATTACATCCTAACATGAATTTAGAAAGATGAATGATGAATACCTAGTTCAAAGCATGCTATGTTATGACATTCTATTTAATACATGGTGGTTATAGTACAATTCAAAATAAATTTCTCAATATAATAACGCCTTGCGGTTTTCTGGCACAGTTTCTAACCAATCGGTGTAAGTCCAGCCGAACACCTCTTTTTTTGCAGTTGTGTCATGGCTCACTAGCTTGTGTACCCTAACAATAATTTCAAAGCAGAGATTCCAGAAAGATAAATTCAAGCGGGATCAGAAATGTCATTTCTGGTGAAATGAGAGGTATTTTCGGCAAAACTTTTTCCTCTGTGCTCTTCGTCGACAGATGGTGGCGCTCGCCGTAGAATGGTCATTGGCGTGGCTACGGGAGGGAAGGGGCTGAGGAGGTGAAACCAGATCATCAAGCAACACAGGCCAAGTACAGTGCAATTTTCTTTCAAAATTTCAAAAATACAAGTCGATATTATTTCTTTGAAAGAACAAAATTTTCCCCGCTCTTCGCAGTCCTTCGCAAGGAACCCCACGTCCACGATTTTCTGCAATACATGCTCCGCTCATGTTTCCAGATATTTGTTAGAGAAGGGTGCAAAATTACATTCCATACAGAGTATGTTCCCCTTTTTTAAAAAATCGGAAAAACTTGAATGCTTGATCCTCTCGGGAAAAAGTCTAGCTATACGCCACTGGGAAAAGAGTTATTATGTCCTTGTATAGAGATATGACAATGGCGACCCTTTCACGTAGCATTAATGGACCATGACGGCACCCCTGAGTATAAAATGCACAAAGTATTATCCGAACAATTGTAGTGGTACATTTTAGTTGGTAATTTTTGAATAACTTTGCAACTTACTCATATTTTTTGAACTGAACATTTTTTCCAAACGGAAGCTCAAAATCACGATTGATTGCTGTCTATGGGTCACGATTTTCAGAATTTGCGGTACATTCAGCACCAATAAATGGTAGCGCTCAGCTTAAATAATCTTTCGGTCAAGCATACAACATTTTGCACCAAGCAAAAAACGGCACCCTTTTTTAAGTTGTCACCATGGACCAGAGCTGGACCCGCAAATGTTCTGACTCCTCTGAAGCATTAGCGCGCTCTAATAGGAAATCTTAGATCCGCCTCTTCGTTGGCGTATAGGTATTGACTGTATCAGGTGTGGTGGGAAGTTTCCCATTCTAAAATCAAAATAACAATTGCTTATTAACTCCTTTCCAAAGACAGTCAAGGAACCATTACCAAGGTGATGTCGAGTTGTGTGCGTGGGGTTGTAAGACAACATTTCAAGAAACCAATAAACAACCCCTTTCATATTTGATACATACTTTTGGCATGTTAGGAGCAGGAAGCCTGTTTCTTTTGGTACAGGTCAATGGTTGTTTGAAGTCATCAGAGGTCAGAAACAGAAAACCTTTGAGACACGATGTCCAAAGTGAGGAATGACGGAAGCTTTTCATATATAAATATTGCTATATAGATTTTCAGTTTGAAAGAGAGAAGCGTATCATTTGGGTGGAGGTCAAAGGTTATCTGATGTCATAAGAGGTAAAACTGCAAAAACATCGAAAATGGCTTGTGAACACGATAGTTCAAGACAGAAATGTACAGGGATTATTGTCTTGCAATAGTCTGCAACATGACATTAGATTTCTGTTACTTAAAAGTGTTTCTCTTGTCCATGAAAATATTAGAAGGAAAAAAGATGTGTGTTTGAACTAAAAACGAAGTTCGACAAGCATCGTTTATGAAATCAACCAAACGGGCATATATGTTAAATACGTTATTACACCATTACGAAGGACGAAATTGTATTCACCTCCAACCAGAGTCTGATATGTTGCAAGGAATCCTCTGTCTGTTTCATCATTATTGGACGTAAATCGGACAAGAAGGTTGCTTCCCGAACTCTGGATGTCAGCAGGTAGATTAGTCCCACAAAGATCAGCCAGAGCTTTGTCGGAATCAGAAGGACCGTCATAAACCTGTTGAAAGTACAGTTCGTAGCTTATTATAAAGAATTCTTCAATTCAAAAAAAGAAATGGAAGAAATGCTTCCAGAACGTGCTTAGCATGGAAACTGAGCATTATGTATAAAATGATCAAATCATTTCACAGAACCAAAATAACGAAGCCAGGGTTGAGATGGCGCACATGTAACATAATCATGTAGTTTCAAACGCTTTCTTTATAGAAGGTATAGGTGCTCTCCGGAGTATGCCGTCAGTAGGTGGAGGGTAAGTCCAAGGTGATGACAGAATATCTCCGTTTTAGATTGGGATGATGAACCATCAAACTTTAACTGTTCAAGTTATAAGCTTTTGCTCTTTTTCATGAATATTTTGGCAAACCGCACTTGAACCATATGAGAAAAGAAAACAAATGAGAATACTATGAAATGGTCATCCTTAATTGTAAGTTGACGACAGAGGTATACTGTAACTAACCTCAACTGAATCTCCCAAGCAAGAAATGCTATTCGGCATTTGAAAGTCCAACCATTGTAAGAGAATTACATCCGGGAAAGATGAGAAGCTGTATTCACATACTTGGTCATTTTCATACACATTTGGATAGTTTGGAGAATAAATGTGGGTTGAGTTACACGTTGAAGGACAGGAGCACGTCACTATCAAGAGAAGATATGAAACCCTAGGTGACAAGTCATCATTAACAGTGGACAAAGACAACAAGAGCATGATCATGCAATAACTAGGAAATTTGTTGCGTTCAATTCAGAAGGTGTATTTAGATAGGAAGATTATAATATTCATAAGAGAGCTGCTTTGGCTCGATTTTAAGCATTCAGCTGATTGAAATCAATTTGGGATGAATTGACCACCTCTGTTGGTTGCTAGATGAAGGAAATGTTATATTGTTTTGCTAAAGCAAATAAGGCGTATGTCAGGAAAATTTGTTATAAGGTGGTCTACTTCCCATATCAATCTATAGGCGCCAAAAAACTGCATAGCTTTCTCCTGGGCATCTAGTAAAGGGAACCTTCTTACTGTGGTGCTAAATTAAATGGGCTGAGAATGTGCATATTTGTAAATGGAAGGTGACGGTGTATTGGTTAGGTATGTTGTGGGTAGTAAAATGCCTAGCACCAATTACAAAACAACCCTTTCGTATTCCTGAAACGTTGTTTACACCTAAGAAATATTCCTGTTGGCCATCATCACAGCTCACAACAATAAAGGTTTTGCAATTACGTCACCGATTCTTCATGCCGGAGGACAAACGCGTTCAAATCACACGGCTTTGTGCTGAACGCACTGCACAGTGAGCACTGTGGTAGTGAGCTTTAGATTGCACGACGCGGACGTCAGCTACAATTTACTCGTCACTTGTCCGTTGTCCCTGTCATTTCGCAACTCGTAGTAGCGTTATTTTGTGTTGTGTTCGAAACCGTATAGACACAAATAACGTCACTTCGTTGTAGATGAGGTCCGCGTCTTGAAGCTAAAGCTTCCTGGTGTGTACAAGGTGTGTACGCATTCAACGATCAATCGTGTCGTGTTTCAGGCGAAACGGTATATTGTTAAAGTTTTAAATGTTAATAGCGCCACCAATCCTATGTTGTTGGATCCAAAATGACAAGATCGTTACTCGCATTACAGTGTTTTAAGGAAACGATAAAATGTCAAAATAAGGGTTGTTTGACAAAGTTGTCGTTAAATATGTACAAAACTGTAAATGGTAAGTTGTTTAGATCTCGTATTTACTGATTTATTCTGCAAGAGTTGTAAGATTGCTAAGTTTAGAGCAAGATTGGAATCTTTACGTTATGAACATCGTACTGTTGAGAATTGCGCTGTTGTATCATTAGATGTAGGCCTACTACTGAATGTCGTGTTTCGATAATGTGTTAAGCTTTCGGTTTATTTCACATCGAATATTATAAAGGTGTAATTAATTATGGTTAAGAAGCTCCTTGTACTAAAATAAGGAGATTTACAGGTCGTAAAGGAAATGTTTAATCTAAAATGATAATACGTGTAAAAGGGCCCGGGGTCAAAGTAATTAACTCAGAGCATGGGCTTCGACATGGGGAACTAATAGTATGTGAGTAAAGGCGACCGGCCGTATGTGTGTATAAATAGAGTGCGCTATTTAAGATTTAATAAAGCTGATGCACAGAATGCTGTTAATGTAGTAAGGAAACTGATATGATACTTAATATTATGTTAACTTATGTTTCAGGATCGATGAAAAAGCTGATTCAGACAGGAACTAGCCTTTAAATGTCAGATGTTCATTGTTTCATCCGGTCACAGCAGTAAGTTTAAATTGAAGTCAGTAAATATGATGAGTTTTAAGTAGCTTAAAAGAGAATGATGATGATGGGTTAGTAAGTGGCTTAAAGGAGAAATTGCGATGATTTCCATTAATTCTGTTTTTCTTTTCAATATAATTCAAAGCTTTTTTCTGCTTGATTATTTTGCAGAATTGACTGTGAAGATTAAAAACACATACATTAAAGATCGAATGTAACAACGTGTTCTTGTTTTTCGTCGTCTCGCCATGTCGAGTGTGGCTACTATGTTGACACGTACTCAGATATGGCTGCTATAACGTCATATGAAAAGCCTCTACAGTGATGTACTGCTCCTGTTCACTGTACTTCTCAATATAGGCAAAATGTCCGTTCTCTATACAATGCATCCTTCCCTTGTATGTAATGTTCAGGGCATTTTCAGGGCCTATACATAAACGTGCATTTCATTCCAAAGTACAACCCAATAACTGGTAGGTAGGCCCTATTGCTGTGTTAGTTTCAAGGCCTATCATAAATAAACGTGGATATCATTTCCAAGTACAAACCGATATCTTGTAGCATTGCTGTCGTCGCTGGTGGCAATGTTGTTGTAGCTTGTGGCGTAGTTGTGGTAACTGGTGGAATAGTTGTCGAAACTGGTGGCATCGTTGTCAAAACAGGGGGCATAGTTGTCCGTGGTGGAATAGTTGTCGTAGCTTGTGGCATCGTTGTCGAAACTGGTGGCATAGTCGTCGGAGCTGGTGGTATCGTTGTCTTAGCTGGTGCCATCGTTGTCCGTGGTCGAACAGTTGTCTCAGCTTGTGACATAGTTGTCGTAGCTGATTGCATAGTTGTTGTAGCGGGTGACATAGTTGTAGCTGGTGGAAAAGTTGTTGCAGCTGGTGGCTTTGTCACCGTGGTAGATGATTGCACCTTTGTGGTATCTTGTGGCATTTCCGAAGAAATCGATGCCATCATTGTGGGGGTTGGCGCCGTCGTTGTGGTAAAAGGTGGCAAGGTTGATGTTTTCTTTTCGAAAGTAAACACTGCTTGGAATCCTGTGGCAGTTATTGAAGGATCGGACTTGAAAACGACTAGAATCGAAGATCCAGATGACGTTATAGGTGGCGGTATATCGCTGCCACAAAGCACAGCTAAGACACGGCTATTCGTAGTCGACCCATCGTATACCTAAATTTAAAGAAGGACATAAGAAAGTAAATATATCATATCGTTTCTGCAATGATTAATTCATGAAAATGTTCTTCGGTGACGTTCATCCACTGCTTTTTAGTAATAGTCTGCTATTTTAGCACACGTTGCTGGCAGATTTATTTGGTTATTGTCCCAAAAATAATTTGGCAAGAAATGACACCGAGATGAATGTCACTTCTATAGACTGAAAAAACAAAGCGCTACTGTATAATAGTCCATGGTGATTCCTGGCATTTGAAAACACTACACGTTATGTAATTTGATGCATGAACGGAGATATGTGCCCCAATATTTTTGAGAGGAGTACATCTTATTAAATGTCCTCCCCCCGATATTTTGAAGTCAAATTCGTATAATAAATTCATTTCAAAATTTACCATTTTCCATGCTTTATTACAAAAGGTGGAAATTCTCGCAATATAAGAAAAACTGTGCACACCATGAGCCCCATTGACAACCATGTCATGCTTGAGATACCGCGTGGTTCTTGCAATGAACCAGTGACTACAAACGTAAACCTTGTTAGATGTTTCCATTCAATAGATAGTTCCTGGTTGCCATCCTGTCGTTCGTGAAAATGCCTCCCCCAATATCTGATACAGATCCTTGACTGGATATTTTCGTGAGACGAGACGGAAATAACAATTGTCATATTCTCCTACGTCCACCTTCATTTCAACAAAAGCCATGTAACTGGACCTATGGTAGTTGTAACAAAATTACATGGCTCAAGTGGTTAGTTAGATGAGTTTCCGCGACTCAGTTCATGATTTGATTCGAACTACTTCTTCTTATACCTTATGATTGTACAAAAACGACTAAAGAGCAAGAAATGTAACAGGACGTTTTTCTTGCAACCTGTCCTTACATGTACGCATGAACTAAGATGTAAGTAGGAATTCGACACACACACTCGAAAGTTATGAACTGATGAGATTTTTGCCGACAGGAAATGTATCCTATATGGCTTTAACACGAGCTCATGCACTTTGCCGGATTTGAACTACTATAAGCAATGGCGTGAGCAATGGGGAAGGGACCGTGGTATGTCCCACCTTTGGAAGTAGTCGCAGGGAAATCACTCGAAAGTAGTCTGGCGAGTTTGATCAAGCAACAAGCTACTGGCCGTCCAGCTCGTTTTAATATGATTCAAATTGTTTCCGAATAGTACATTTTTGCATCTCAATCCTCCTTAAAGGCATATTTTCATCACCCCAAATCTCCCAACCTACTTACTTTTAGCCCCTCCCATACTTATTTTAAACTCATCTTTATCCAGACACAATCCTAGTTTATTGCTTCATGGCTTGTCCCAGTGGCCATACAAGTCCATAATATGTAATCAAGACACTCTCAGTGCCCATGCTGTGTAATTTAGCTATGATGCATTGTTTGAATGTGATGCCAATCAAAGAGCTGTACCAATTGAGGGTTTTGATATATGTATACTATATTGAAAGTGTAGTTTGGGGTGACGAATTACTGCCTTTAACAAAAATACCCCAGAATTTTCTAAAGAGGGAGAGGGGGCACCCTTCCTCTTAAGCCCTTCACATGGCAGCGAATATTCAGACCTTGCCAATCCTCTGATGAAATTCCTCAAATATTTTCCTCTTTTATTGGAAACTACCAAACAACACTGTTGTTCTTAAAATCCCCAGTATACATCTACCTTCATATAGAGACACAATTTTGCGTTTAGCCTACGTCGAAAGGCCCATGAACAGGCATGTGGCTCCGGGAAATAGAATGCTTTTCCACGACCTCACAATCCCTGTCCACGCCACTTGCTGTCGTCAAGTTTAACTTACAATAAGGGAGTCGAAACCACAATCAGACGAATCTTCAAGATCAAAATCGATGAAACTCAGAGTTACAACTTCTCCAGGTGGAGCGAGGGCGCTGTAGGAACAATTTTCTGAATTGCCGTAGTCGTCTGGGTAATTCGGTGAGGCAAACTCACTTCCGCTAACAGTAAATATGCTATTACAATCTTGAAAAGAAATGTGCCAGAAAAAAATGTTCATGTACAATTAACAAGACGGGTTTAAGGACAGAAAAGTTTTGGTATGTTAGAAATGGGTATGATAAATATTTCGGTGAAAGTTGCATTCTAAAATCCGATGTGTGGTTCTTCAAATATGAGCAAGCAAAGCTGTCACATTTTCAGCAATTTGAAGCAAGCATATATGCATCTTATCCACTCATTAGTGGACACTGCCTTGTATTTTTCTCTGAACTTTACGTCCACTTTTCTCCTCCACAGTCACACATTATCAGAATGTGATTGCATACGTTGCATGAAAACTTAACAAACTTTACATTTATCACAGGGATGTCCTACCCGTTTTAACAGTCAAGTTCATTGCAAGAGCCTAAAACATTCCTTGTCAAAGTGAGGAAGTGACTTTTCTTTTAAGCAGTAAGAATATTAAAAAGCACTGATTGAAAACAAGCGCTCTGTATTATTTTCTATAGCGAAGGACAATTTTGGCCAGAACGTAGAAATTGCCGAAAGACAGCCAAACAGGTACATAACAGATAGTTATACAGACGTATAAACAGACATGTATATACACAGACAGATAGATCACAGAAGGCAGTGTAACCGTCGATAATGAAAATGTAAAACAATTGTTGCTGGTGAAGATTTAAAATCACCCTACAGGTGCAGTTAAGAGCTCTTGTAAGACATTATGTACATGCTCACTGTGCAAAGAGTTATAAGACCTTAAAAGTAACTCACATAATGTTACAAATCGGTAACTCGCATAAAATCCAGTTGCAGTAACGTTGGAATCTGTGACGAATCTAGCCAGCATTCGTCTGCCACTGCTGGCCACGGGATCGGGGAGACGCCTGCCACATTCTCTTGCTAAAAGTTCATCAAGCCGAGTACCTCCATCATAAACCTGATAATTGTAAATAATAATTTAAATCATATGAAAGGTTAACTTCAGAATTTTATCGTCAAAAAATCTACACAATCTACACAAATCTACCCAATTTCCACATTATTTGCACATTTGCATACATAATGAGTTCAAAAATTTGCAAAAATATACATTCAGATCTCCCATCTGTGGTTTTTGTTTTTGATGAAAAGTTCTCACACAGATTATTCTGCTAAGTCTAGCAATTTTTAAAATATTGAAAATATTCACTCTCACTAAAAAATTGATATCTTGCGGTAAAGGGCTAAATGAACCTTATATTAAATCGGGCATTTATTTCTCGAGATATCATCAAATAAGGTCACCACAATTAGTCTCAAAAGAGACACTTGTTGCAAGCACATATGACATCATATCCTTACATTAATGAAAAGTCTTCTGTTTTTCTTTAAACTTTACCTCAAGTTTTTTCATCAACAATTTCATGTCAAAGTTAGACTATGGATTTATTTAAATTAGGAACTTACTGTCAAAGAATCTTGACGGCAGTTAATACTTGTCTGTATATCCAAATCTTCCCATGCCAGATAAACTCCTTGACCTGGCGGGGCAGTAAAGGTGTATTCACACACCTGGTTGTTGTCGTAGTTATCAGGGTAGCGTGGGGAGTAGATGTGAGATCTAGAACAGCTATTCGGACACGTACATCTCACTATAGATGAAACAATATTACACCGTAAATTCTAAGAGTTTTATTACTAAAGCTTCCACTTCTTTCTTTCAACAATATTATCCGAAACAACACAAGATAAGGCATGTTTTCAGGTTGTAGGGACATAATTTCTTTTGTGAGGGGACGCTAAGACCTCCTAAATATATGCCTAAATCACTTGTTTCCTATGCAAAATGCTGGGAAATTTGGGGCTAGCAAAAGCAAAAATTTGGATACTGATTAGTCCCCTGGAACCGCCCTTGCAGGAGTTTACATTCGTAACATCACTGTCCTCGCCTCCGGAATATTTGCAACGCCAACAATAGGTTAGAAAAACATACGGATTTCAAGATAACCTCAGTTTTTAGGAGAAGATTTTGTTAAATCTTCTTTACGTTCAAAGATTACTTTAATTTCCCAAAAAGAGGAGTATAACAGAGTGTATATCATGAGATTGGTATTTGCTTAACGAAAAATATTTTCAAATATTTTCCTTCTTTCTCTTGTGGGTTCTTGCTATCTACCACCACTCGGAGGAACTTACGACGTGAGGCGGAGATACTGAAGGGGTACGACCGAGGCTCTCCACTGTAAAATAATTGTAATGAACAGTATTGCTATTTGTTGTCAGGGATGCCGATTAAATGAAATATGAATCCACAGTATTCATTGACAGAATTGGCGTTATTTACTTTTCTTTTTAAAACATGTGGTTACATTGTACTGACTGATTTTGCTGTGTAGAAATGACTTCACCACCCACACGAGCAATGTTGAGTTACACCATTAAATACGTGCGCTCGCGTAGAGCTACAATCCTCGGAAATAATGATGGTGAAAAATGTAAGCTTTGGATTAGATGGGGGTAGGGGGCTAAAACGTTTTTCAACAGCCTGGATGCTGCAACCTGGATCGTGTCACAGACCGGACTCGTCTATCAGCAATCCGCCCACACGAACGCGAAGGCACACGTATACGCTTACAAATAAACAAACAAACACACATACTCACATTGACACGCACATACACAAAACATAGATAGATGGGGTATTGTTAATACAGTATTATTACTTTCATAGGCCTCTCATAGAAGTTTCTGGAAGCCCCAAAGTTATTATAAAGCCATCTGTGTACAATGAAACTCTATTCTGTGTATTCTGGCTGTTGTTGTTTTTAATCTTCTTGAACTATTTGGGGTGGGCCAAAAGGTGCGTTTGCCCACCAATATTTTCATTTAGGTAAATTTCCCCCTCCCCTACCCCCAGGATCGACGCCCCTGCTTTGGGAGTCCATTTTAGTATGGAGGGCGGAACCTGTCTCGTCAATGTTTACAGATTTAGAGGACAATATTTTAAACGGTCTACTTAAGAGAGTAAAAATATTGTTAATATTATACAGTGACAACTAAATAATCACACAGCTGTAAAGCTCTAGCCATGACACTGATCAGAAAGGTGCTACTTTGACCAAGTAGCAGGTCTCTGAGGAAAAAAAACTGAGCTGAGAAGCTCCCTGAAAAAGAGATCAAAGAGGGAGAAAATCGATCATGGCAGAGGCAAGCAGGTCAACACATATGTATAGGTATGGATGTAAAGTTATTCTCACGGCCGTCTGGTCCTGGAGTAGGTGCAACCGTTGTGGTAGGTCTCTCATCAAGGAAAGTAAATGTTCCGATGAATCCCGCATCTGTTTCCGAACCATCTGATTCAAAAATGAGAAAGAGGGTATTTCCCGTAGATACGATTGGGTCTGGTATAGTGTTACCGCAGAGAGATGCAATCTGATTGGATGAAGCAGAATCTCCGTCATACACCTGCAGAGCATGTAAAGGAAACATAAAAAACTGAAAAGTACGGACTACTCCGTTTTTAAAAGTAGCCTATACGGTACGAAATTTGGAAAGTTAAAGCGGAAATGCAGTCACCGCAATTTAGATTGGTGTATAGTAGTATGCTTTGATTCATAATTGGCTTGTTAGGGTCATGTGACAATATTTTTCTCCACAAATAATGGAAGAGAAGCTCATAGGTTAACTTTGAATATGCAATTTACAGGCTAAGTCCTGATGTATCATGAAAGATACTTGAAAGAGATTAAAAGTAAATCTGTGGGAACCGGCTGCTTTTCCATTATTTGTAGGGCAAGATACTTGAGAGGACATTGAAAAAGTTAGCTAACTTCTTAGTTCGCACTTGCGGTTCTTTGTTCAAATTTGTTGGAAAACAAGTCCTCCCGATTATACAACTTTCTTTGAACATCGTTACAATGTCTTTGGTGAAATGTATGACTGAACTGATCAAGCGAAACGTGTGAAAAAGTAAAATTTCAAATAGTTTGTAATATTTAGGCAGAGAGTGGCTAATCATGATTGGCCAAGGAGTAAACGACAAAGATGGAAATGAAATAAGTATTTCTTTCTTGTATCAAAGACAATGAGAGAAAAAGACAGAAATAATCATACCTTCAGTGAATCATAGATACAAGAGGTTCCGAATTCAACATCGAACGAATTGAATCGAAGTAGCACGAAATCTCCAGCTGGAGCTTCAACTCGGTAAGAGCACTTGTCATAGTTGTTGTAGTCTTGTGGAAAGTTTGGCGACGTAAATTCGCTCAGGCTTACGTTGTAATACTGTTCGCATACTGTAACAAATAGAAGTAGTGTTCAACAATAACATGCAGGCTGGGAAGATTTTCACCCCAATAAGCAGATTTTTATCTGTTTAAGTTGTCCTAGTGTTACACTAAGTCTTTTGTCGACTGGAATTTATGTTAGTCTAATTCCCGTCTTAGCCAGAGAACACGCGGATACAACCTGTCCTTCGGGCAAAACAAAATTAGGGCTATTAAATCCCTTCGTATTAGCGTTTAAACACATATTTTACTAGGAAAACCTTTGACAAATGGTAACTTTTTCACAAGCAATATTTACACACACGTACAGATGGCGCGTCAATGAAACAGTGGCGTGCGCAGGTTTTTTGAGGTGTGGGGCCAGTTTGTCCCATCCCCCGACTGATATGGAGGTGGAGATCAATTCAAAGGAAGGGTGTCCCTACACCCCTTCCCTTTGGAAAATATGTTGTCATTGAAAATTCACCAAATGTTCAAATATCGATGCGCCTTATGCTCATCTCAGCAAATACTCTAAGGACGCCATTTTTTGGCAAGCTGTAGTTCAATTGACAAAATAGCAAGCCCCGACAGCCTGTTTTGCCCCATTCTGGTGCGTCGATCACTTTTAATGATATTTACTTTAGAGAAACTTCTTTTTGACGACGCAGTTGTGGCTGGGAGTGTTAGGAAGATAACATACAGTCTACAAACATATGGCATCACAAGATAGATAGCCTACGCGAGGTGTACATATACTTGAACAAATCGTACATTGTGGTTTCAGAGTCTGTTTGGAATATTTCATCTCTGTGTCTCCTAATATGATTCCTCCATGTTTTACTTCCACCTCTACTTCAGCTCCATATACCTCGATAAGCTTATGTATTTCGTCGGGCACATTCCTGGCGTCATCTACATTCGTTAACAGTGCATTCGGAGATAAGGCATCGAAGCATATCAGGATGTCCTTGTTCTCCCTGGACCGTTCCTTCAACTGCATGATGCAAGTGTCAATATTCGAGAGGAACACATTGTTCTTGAAGTTGTCGATTTTCCCTCAAGTTACACTAATATGAATGATCTTTAACTAGTACTAGGCTAAGGCAAGGCTACGGCACAAACGGTCAATACTAGCCTTCATTAGCAAGTTATGTGTTGGTTGTTGACAAATAAAGTAACGTCAGAATTACGAAGAAACAGAGTTTCTTCGAATCACTGCCAACTGCAATATTTCCTGATTTCTTGACCAGCAGGCTAGCTAGGACAATTATTTCCTGACATTTCGGGATTCTTAACTGTGTCAGTTTGCTCCGGTGTAAATTCCCCCTACTGGGTTGTTTCCCCCGACTACCTATACAGATGTGGGGGGGGGGGGAATGACCCCGGTCCCCTATTGCGCACGCCACTGCAATGAAATAACGTTTGTGTGTTATAACAAAACTATACCTGGCTATACCTGGAAATGTATTGCTCTACATCTTCTCCCTTCATCTGTTTATTTGCCAAGTTTCGCAGTTTGACCTAAATAGTGGTAATCTGATCCTGCTGCCAAAACTTCATATATCCCTTACCAAATTTAACCTAACCATTATTCCTTGGTTAAAGGATTGTTAGGTAATATGTACAACTACCCTGGCTTGGTTGGACCTTCATTTTGTCAAACAGACTTTGCAGAAGTACTGTGCCTCATTTTGATGATTTACAAAGCTTTGACTAACGCAAATACTTTACATCTCTTTTAGTGTCAATTTATTCAAAAGATAAGATATCTGTACCTTTAGGGACTGGCGAGTTTCCCCCACCGTCAGCCTCTCCAACATATAACAATCTATTGGGTGAATCTGCTCCTACCTCACCTACAGCACCGACAACAGCCCTCTCAAGGAGGGCGGTCTTCAGTTCAGAGGGTGATAGTGAGGGATCGTTACTGAGCAATATGGCTGCAGCTCCTACATAAAAAGAAAGAATCGCAAATCAACATAATATGAGTTAGTTCAACGCGTACCATGAAGAAATCATTTTACATGACAGAAAATTGACAGTGCACAAACCGTTTATTCATCTTTAACAGAAAAAAAGAAAAACCTTCCCTGTATTCTGCTTGGGTTAACCCATTCTTGAAATAATCTTGATTTCTTTGGACATCATAATTATTACGCTCAGCCGTGAAGGACTACTACTTATCTGCTGCTTAAACTGAGTGGCTGAATATTGACTATTTGATAGTTACCTAACACTGCTTTCCATTTTGAAGACTAGTTAAAGTCATATCCGTCACCATTTGCTTCGAAACTCAAATCAATTACTGGTATAATACTGGCTTCTTACAGGCTAACAAAAAAAACTAGCGATTCTCTTTCACAATGCAAATTTTACAATATTTCGAAGACGTTTTTCTTACAGAAAATAAAAAAGCGTGTCATGAATTCAAGTAGGCCTATATCATAGGACGCGAAACGTGGAAGGATGTGAGAAGAAAGTTTGCATTATTTTGAAATATCCATTCAAAAAGGGAAAAAATAGCTAAACAATCTTCAAAAAATTAAGTAAACCTTAAACCAACCCTTGGTACCTATGTGTCCAACTAGCTTTTGTTTAAAAAGTGCACATCCATCGGTTTCTTAAAGGCAGTCATTCGTCACCCTAAACTACACTTTCAGTATGCATATATCAAAACTCTCAATTGGTACAGCTCTTTGATTGGCATCACATTCAAACAATGCATCATAGCTAAATTACACAGCATGGGCACTGAGAGTGTCTTGATTACACATTATGGACTTGTATGGCCACTGGGACAAGCCATGAAGCAATAAACTAGGATTGTGTCTGGATAAAGATGAGTTTTAGATAAATGTCTGAGGGGCTAGAAGCAAGTAGGTTGGGAGAATTGGAACTGTTTGGGATGATGAAAATATGCCTTTAAATGTGCTGTGCTTTTTTAAAGAGAAATTGATTAACACGTTTTAACTAACAGTTGATTTGAATCTCAACGGACGGACACGTCCAATCAACTGTTGGTGAGTCTCATGATTGTGCAGGTCACATCATTGTGCAGCTCACCCATAAAAATTGCAAAATGCTTTTTGAGTGTGCTGACCAGGCGACTTACCTGCAACATGGGAACTGGCCACGCTGGTTCCGCTCATGACCATTGTACTTTCGTCGTTCCCTATCCATGCACTCTGCACTGAGATTCCAGGAGCGAAAATGTCAACACAAGATCCATAATTTGAAAAGTAAGCCCTTTTGTCCAATTGGTCGGATGCTCCCGTTGTAATTGCCTAATGATCCAATTAAAAATATCGAATGTTAAAGTGTACCTCAAGTCAAAAATTTCAAAAATATATATTAAAGAGCACGAAAAATTAATTCCAACAGTACAACTCCCATCTTCATATGACATTCCTGGCCTGAGATATAAAATGTTGAAGTTTATTTACTCAACTAAAAATGGTATATTGCACAACAATTTGTGATGTCATTGATGTACTACTCAAATTACAATCTTTGTATTTCTTTGTTTTACTGAAAGTTACTGCACCTTGTCCCAAGGTGTGATAGCCTTCTTACTTTTATGGGGTGATGTGATTAATTAAGCAATCTCTGTGCAACATGCCGTGCAAGCAAACGGGAAGTGTTCAAGGTCATAAAAACAGTTTTAATTTTAAAGTAAAACAAAGCAGGTTATGTTAGTTGAACAACAAAAAAGTTACAAATTATTGCGCAATAGACCAATTTGTTTTAAGTTAATAAACTTCAACATTTTATAGATCAGCTCAGGAATGTTCTATGAAGATGAGAGTTAGACTGTTATAATTCTTTTTTTCATGCTCTCAGATATATATTTTTGAATTTTTTTGACCTGAGGTTCACTTTAAAGCACTAGGTGTATGCCTGTTAGCCTTAAATTTGACTGCAACCATTCAAAGTGTTTATCGGTAGTCGATAATTTCTAATTATATTTGTGAACTTTCACAAGAAAATGTTATTTCACACTACTTATTTTTCACTACATTGAGCTTATTTTCCTACTTGATCTATGCAGAGCCGGCCGAAGAAAGCCACCAGTTTTGTCTTGTTGTCTTTGGGGAACTTTGTACTGCCAATTACAGGGATTCCCAACCCTTTTCTCTGGAACTAAATTGAGGTAACAGTCGAACACGTTCCTTTAGACGAGACCGAAGTTTCCGAACAGTTTTGTGCAATAGGTCAAACGTCAACGGATGGCACATTTATATGTGTTTGCAGCGGATGCCGGGATGCAAACACACATAAAAACATTGGTGCTATTCTCGACCCGGTGCAGCGCTCAGATATTTTGTTACCGCTGACAGTTGACCTACACAGAAAGGTAACCACGCAGGCGCAGATATATACTTCTAAATCGTCTATTAATAAACCCTTAAAGTATCACAGCTTTTTTCCGCGGTGTCCGTTCCTACTCTTGTGACTCTGAATGATTGCATTTGACTTTGTGCAGTCACGTATTCTATAAAGGCGTTTTTAGGTATGTATGGTTTAGAGAGCCTGTCGTTCCTAGAAAGACAGAACTGATAGTGATATTTAATGTTTACTGATTTATTTGGTTGTGAAAAGTTTTCAAATATTTTGGAAGACTTCGCGAACCTCGGACAAGTGCTTTGCGACCTCAATTGCTCGCGACCTCAAGTTGCCGCGCGGAAGAAGTCTAGTTTAATGGTGATACATGAGGAATATCTGTATTTGTCGAAGTACTGTTTGTAAATAAACCGTCGATGTCCCACGTATTAAGAAAATAAACGGATGAGGATTATCAATTCCACCACACAAGATGTTTTTATTGCGTTTTTTAGGTCTTGCCTGCGTGGGCAAGTTACTCTTCCATGTTCCGTCTCATATGGAACGCTCATATCTCCGTGTTCATGATCTGCGTGCAAAACGAGCGCAAGCTGTAGCACTTTCCGTGCACGTGCAAGCACTATATATTATGTGACAGGCGCTGACGCATATGCGACCTTAACAAAGCAAAGTCCAATGTGAAGTGCTCGTGCACTTCTGACAGTCACATAATTGTAGCGTTGGTTTTAGTTCCCGAGGAACGGCGGGAAGATGACCGGGGGCACTGGGTATAGATTAGATCCAAATCAAGACATGAGGAGAGTATATGCTGCATGTGGGCAGCAGCTATATTTATTCGAGCTCCTCGGCTCCATCAAGGACAACTATGCACATCAGTTATCACGAACGAAGAACGAGTAACAACTTTCATATTAAAGCATAACAAAAATTGCAGACTCACTAATTTGCATACACAACATAACACAATAAATATACAAAACCGATATCGAATGAACTTCGACCTTGCATGATGACTTCACAATGCACGAGCTCGTGTTCTGTTACATGTAGCTGACATAATGCACGTTCCCGACCGTGGGTTTTGCATGAGAAACGTGTCTCTGGTTCTGATTTGTAGATTTGTAATTTTTTAACAGACGTAACTCTGGATCGTGCCCTGGATGGGACTCCTCTATAAGCAATTCACCCACACGAACGTGAGGGCACACATACACAAACAAACAAGATACACTCATGTTGGCATGCACATACACAAAACATAAACAGATGGTGCATTATAAATGCAATATTATTATTTATTATTACTTAAGTAGGCTCGAAAAAAACACTAACAAATAAAAAATAATTACAGGGTAATTGAGCTAAATTTTTATTATGTGGTTTTCATGTAGTTTTCCGTACTTTATTTCCCATATTAAGCAATTTTTGAGCAATTCGAAAATGCTTTGCTCGGGTAATTTCTTTACTTATTACTTTGTTTCTCAATTGAGGTTGTAGGGCAGTTGCCCAATATACAAGAGCAAGAAACATTCCATAGTATAACAAATATTTCATGTGTAGACAAACCTCAGAAACTCTTGAAGGTGAATATTTGCAGGCATCATCCCCGTTGTTTCCGGCCGCTACAACGACGGTCAGGCCTAAGAGCAAAAGAAATGGTAAGGTGTAATGATGAAAATGTAATAACATTGATGGTTTGTAGTTAGATGGAGTTTTACGGCCCAGTTTCCAACCTATTGGTTCAATTCTGGACGACTACGACCTTTTTCCAGTTGTGGTTCACTGGCTTGTTTTCCTTACTCCATTGCTTATGCGGAGCATCACGCATCAACGGCAGTAGATCCATTTTTATAGTCTTTCGTACCTAGGGATCAACCCGGGCCTTCCGCGTGAGAGGCGGATGCGCTACCGATAGACCAAACACGCAGTTTGTAATAAAACTGATTGAAATAATCCTGGACAGTAAACTATTTCCCTGAAGGAAATAACAAAAAGACAGCAGCTGATTTTTAACAAAGTAAAAAAAATGCAAATATGGATCATGTGCCACTAATCTTTGTCATCTCCATAATGCTTACTTGATGGGGTCTTGCCATCCTTTACCCTTTAAAATTGTTTTGTTATGTTACACTCTGCGAAGTTGCGTTTTCTTGTCTTGTGCTTTACTGTCATGTGCTGTGATATCTTCTGTGCTACTGTTCTGTGCTTAGTCATGACAGCCTAAGGATTTTATTTTGTTATTTCTACGTACAAATCCCCCAAACTTGGCCCAAACTTTAATCACATTTCTGAAAGCTTAGATTATAAGGGAGAGTGATTCGTTTCTCCATCATCTCAGTAGTAAATATTTCCGACCAAAATACCACTTATGATGTTAGCAATTGGCAATATTCTACAAGACCTCATCAAAAGGGTAAAATCGCAACAGGATCATACATCTTGCGAAGACGGTTTCACATTCGAACTTACCGTATCGTCGTCTGACGTGTATCATAATCTGAAGCGAGTATAGCACATCAGCAATGGCTGTTCATTACTTTCTCCCTCCCTACAGAAAAGAACTTATATCTTACACTAGCTATGTACTAGCACAACCGCGTACACTCACTACTTTGCGCACGTACACCAGGGGTGGCGCCAGGATTTGCCCGACAAAGGCGATGGGTTAGTCCCAGGACCTAACTTGACAGAATTTGAGGCGCGCGCAGCGCGCCGAAATTTTTGGCCTTCTTTTAAAAAAAAAAACACTTAAAAATCTGAAGTTTATTTTTTGAAAGAAATTTGGCTTTTGTAATGACAATTAAAAGTTGGGGGTATTTATTGAAGAATCTCTCCTTGATATGAACAAATTCAAAAACGTTTTACACGCGACAGCTGAAATTCTGTTGAGGTTATGCATTAAATCGTTCTTGTCCTATGTACAAAGGTCTCAAGACGGGACTAAAAGTTTGCCCGAAAAGTTTTTATCCTTTTTTGAACCAAAATAGTTAATTTTATTGCAGAAATTTTGGAATTTCATATAAGAAAATTTGGTTTTTGGTAAGGTTAAAATAAAAAATTTGGGTTCCACATTAAGTGATATGCCTTTCAAGAGTAAAATTAGGTAGAATGTCGGGGTGATTAACAGAGTTGTCCGATTATTTGTTGTACTGAGTATCCATCAAAATTGGAAAAATTTGCCACTTTTAACAATCTGAAACTTATATTATGACAGATTTTGGTGATTTTATGGAAGAATTTTATCTTCTTATAAGAAAAATCAAGTAGGGGTAATCTGTAGTTTTGTACAGCTTTGTTGGGGTTATTGAATATCATCAGGAAGATTAATGCCCTCGGACAATCTTGAAAAATGTTCCCGCGGAAAAAGTTTGGCTTCCCATATATTTGAAGTTCTGACATAGGCCGACGGGAGTGTTTCAGTTTGGGAGGGGACAGAATTGTTTTGTTTTTCTTTTGTCCGAAAAATATAATATTGTCCGAAAAACTACAAGTGGAGCGCACAGATATTTTTGAAAAATTAAGAACCTCTAGAAAGCAGGAAAAGGCATTTCCGCGGCCCGGCTGGTAAACTAGAAACAAAGTACCGATATAGTCATTATTTTGAGCTTTCTTTCGCAATAAAATTTTCACTTTGTAATACTTCCCCTAAAGAAAGAATAATATGCAAGCATGCATTGTTCTGTTAAGTAATTTTTTCGACCAAAACACTGTCTAAGCGGAGCGCCACCCATCAGTTGGCGCGGAACGTAAAGAAAATTGTTAAAAAAAAAACTAACACCACAGACACCCGAAAATGGCATTTCCCAGACTTGAGCAGTCGTTATTTTGAGCTTTCCTTTGAAATAGAAATTTCACTTCAATAGAAAAAACAACTTGGTAAGTGACCAGAAAACTACCAGATAAAAGGTAAGGCACTGCTACAATTAGATGTAATGGACTTGTCTCCTTTCGGGGGGAACTATACAAAAACATACTGTTTTTTTACTTTCCCAGGAATGTTTGTTATATTCAATTGCAATATCCACTAAAAAGATGAAATTTTCTTCGTGACTGCCCGAACTCCAGACAAAATGATCTTTCTTCCAACGTATTTGAAAAAATGTCACGTTACAAGGTGGCTTCAAATGAATTTTAAGTCAGATTTAAGGGGAGACATATTCAAGCCACTGTTTATCATTATGTGCAGCCCAAAACAGCCTGGCCGATTTTCGTTACCGTAGAATTCGGCTGTCGGGACGGACTAGATGGCAGACCATTGGGCAATGCATGTCGAACGGACCTCTGCCAGAGGGTCGGGAGGACTTAAGAAAAAGACCATTGGTTAATGCCTGCACATGTAAAACCACTTGTCCGTTTTGTAAGGAAAATTTGGAATTGTCAGTTTCCTTGAAGAATATGGTCTTCTAGTAAGCAAAATTAAGAAGATCGTCGGGGTGACTGAAGTTAGCAGGCCCACATTTTTTTTTATCGTGGGCCTGTATATGAAAGATCCCCGATGAAATTGGATTTTCTCTCAACAACAGGAGGGGGCATGACCTCGCGCGCACGGATTGAAGGAGGGGGCAAAGCAGAGCTAGTTAGAAGTGATTAAAACCGATTGAAGGCCAGGTCACACTACAACGATATCGGATCGGATTTCGCTCCGATTTTTGTGAGGGTTAATTAATATCTCCTTCATCTTTGGTCGGAAAGAAACAAAAAAATTGCCAACCAGTGTAGACTACGAAATTCTAAGTAACTTAAACCAATTATTCCGTGACGCCACATCCACAGACAACTTTTATCGGATACGCGTAGTTCGATAAAAGCTATTTGACAATGTGACGTCACGAAATAAGTAGTATATATTTGACTTCCGTATTCCTCTCATACCGATCGTATATTTACACAGGATGGCAAATTTTTGGTTCTTTCCGAAAATGGATGGAGGATATTTTAACTAAAACTGACAGAAATCGGATAGTAATCCGATCCGATATTGCCGTAGTGTGTACTGGGCTTAAAATCGATGCATTAAAAATAGGGTTACAAACGAAAAAAAAAAAAAAAAATCATAAAGAAAAAAAAAGTTCACGATCATCCATCCAGTAACTTTAGTCCTTTACGTTCTTCATTTTTAGGCCTTCCGCAAAAAATGCCGCCCTTCCCCGACGGGGGATGAGATAGGACAATTAAGGTACATGGAATGAGGTAGAACAGAGCTAAGAATAAGTGATCGAAATTCGATTCCCAATTTGCTTTAAAATAGCATTGCAAAACAAAAAAATGTGTTCAAGATCACCCACCTGGTAACTTCAGTCCTGTTAGGTTTTTTAATTAATCAATTAATTAATTAAAATTAATTTAAACTAATTAATTAAGAAAGTAAGTAATTAATTGATTCATTAATTAATTTTATTATTTTTAGGCCTCCCTGACGAAATCGCCGACCTTCCCCGACGGGGGTGCCAGTGTTCCCCGACGGGGGGGGGGGAATGGCCCCCCCCCCCCCCCCCCCCCCCCGGTGGCGCCACCACTGACGTACACATCATGTAACGGCAATGGACTTAGCAAGCATTCAGGGTATATAAAGCCACGATACATAACCGAATCTAGGTGCTGTGGGTTTCAATGGCTTTTGCATGAACATTGTTGTGATTTCTTTCGTTGTGCGGCATGTGGCAGCACTATAGTTAGCAGGGGAGTAAGACACCCGACTAGATATCGTTTTATCATCTCTGACTGGCGCAGAAAAAGTGATGAGTCATAGTGGCAACTCCGCATTGTAGATCGTCCTGACATGGATATTTGGAAAAGCTACCGCCACAATGACCCCTTGTGGTTAAGGGATTACAGCAAGCCGTTTTCTAGTGGAATTCAATTCTACTTGAAAGAAATGCATTCCGCTTCAGCGAAAAGTAACTTTCGATAGGCTGGCAGAAAAAGTGGTATCATCTGCCTACTGAAAAGGTTGAAAAATTTTGTCATCAGTCGTAATACCTGACCAAAATATTCAGTACCTCGATACAAAGAATAAATAGATAAGGAGACATGGGATCCCCTTGTCTGCAACCTCTTTCGAAAGGAAAACCCTGACACACTTAACCACTTGAAAGGACATAAGAGGTTACTCTACAATGAAATGTATCAATTTAAAATGTAATTTTTCAATCGAGGGACCAAAATTAAAGAATTTAAGAACTTTTTGAACAAAATTTAAAGAAACACTCTCAAATGCCTTTCAAAGTCGACGGAGAAAAGAATTCTAGTTTTTTTTTCAACATGTAAATTAAACATAATGTCATAGTCCGTACGGATACTATCACCTATATATATATCCATTTTATGAAAAAGTGAAATCATGCTTCGCTTAAGTGAAATAGCCAAGCTTTGACGCCTGGACATCACCAGGAATTTGTCAGTGGACGGCCCCAGGGACCCAAGGCGAGCGCAGGACCCCACCCACATAGACTCGCACTTCGCGCTCGATTTGACCCAAAATTGTTTTTTGCCAATATCCATTTCTTGTGTCCTCCATCTTTAACCCCTCTTTTAAAATCTTGCTCCCGTGGGGTATTACCCCACGGGTATTAGAACCGGGCGAGTGGGAAACTTTCAGAAATTGCATGAAGGTATTGAGCACGAATTTAGTACGGTCTAGATTAGCCAATGAATACCTTTAGGCAGCTTTTCAATCACATTTCACTTAAATAAAGATACATGGCATTTCATTTAAGTGAATTCAATTCCATTTCATAGAAATAGAAATTCACCTAAGTGAAAAAAAATTCCAGCTAAATGTCATTCAATTCCGCTTTAGTGGAATTCAGTTTGAACATAAAGAAATAGAATTTTGTTTTATCGAAATACGACAGCGATCCATCTTAAAGTGGAATTACATTTCAGTGGGATTGAAATGAACTTAAGTACAGTATGATGCAGTGTAAATGTTATCATGGCACGCAATTGGGGACTTTATGACCACAGTATATTCCTCCGTGTAGTGAAGGCGGTTGTGATTGAGTTGGCGGGATGTTTGGGTCTTGGGACGGGGTTGGTGCGTCGTTTTCGTTCGTGACAAAGCTTTTTGTTCCATGTTTTGTGCGTGGTTGATGTTACAACGTGCCTGTTTCTATGTACGTTTTAAAAAGAAATATTCCTCCCTGTCGCGATCTCACCCAGGAGAAAGTTCCAGTTGAAACTTGTTGAACAGGTTTTAACAGTTCTGAACAGGTACAAAACTTAATTGGAAACAAAACCAACAGGTTTCAATGGAAATTGAACAGGTACCGAGAAACTTTTAGCTTCTTCTGTGTAACCTGTCGACGTCCGTTGACTTTAATCACTCCAAAAGGTGATGGGGACATTGCCTGTCCATACCTGGTAATACCAGTTTAAACCTGTTAGAATATCATCAGGAATCAACAGGAATTTTCTCTTGGAAAGAGACAACCAACAGGGAGGACTTAAACCTATTTGAAACGTACGTTAAATCGAATTTGAACTTTACCCTTTTTATCTAGCTGACAATGTTTAGGAATTCGTGTTGATGGGTCGTCAGTTGTTTTCTAACTTACAAACTGCCTAGGGCAATACTATACCTGAATTAATCATTGATTCAACCGTGGAGTCCAAAAGATCCGATGATCCTCCGCTCAAGGAAAAAGAAACCACAGCTGGACGAGTTGCATTTTCTACGATCCATTCACAACCTGAAACGTATAGAAGATCCAGATATTACGTATATATTATGTTGTCTAAACGATGCACTAAATCTAATCCCTTTCTCGGAATATTTGCTCTGTTGTAATCACTTAGCTCATGAAGTTCAGCTGTTTCAAAGTGTGCACGGGGGGGGGGGGGGGGGGTGTATATGAGAACTTATTATGCTCATCACAATATGATTTTTAAAAATAAATTTAGGGTCTCTAAAGGAGGATATAAAACAGTAGTAGAACGGCAAAAAACTTACTTAGTTGGACTGAAAGAATTAATTGGGAGTCTCTGGGATAAGAAGATTAACTTTGTGTAATTATTAACTGAAAGTTGTCGAATTCTTGTTCCGCTTCTTACATGTGCATCACCTCACACGAATCATTCTCCGCTAATGCCAGTGACCAATATTGACATGATTGATCAACGAGATTTACTCACTGCTTTGCTGCAGATAACAGCCTAGTGTATTACTAGTCTTGGTTGAGAAACATTTTCGTGCTAAGTATTACGGAAGATGCACTTACTATAACAAAAGTCTTGACTTGACCAAGACTAGTAACAGTGACATGACTACCACGGTAATCAGGAATAAAGAACTGAAATTGGGTCAGACCTTGGGCGTTGTGTGGGAACTGCTTCATAGCCTTCTTGGTTATACTAACCTTTAATTACATCAGAAACATATCCTGAACCTTGACAGTTGAGTACTCGTATTCCATAAATGTTGGCACCCTTCGCTACACCGTAAACTGACCCTGCTGCCACACCAGCGCAATGAGTACCGTGACCATTGCAGTCGACTGCCTGGAAAAACAACATGAAATTGGAGGGTTATGTTAAAAAACGTTTTCAGACTTACAGGTCTTGGATCCACCCCACCCACTTCAACCCTAAACTTAATACTCACTATTTATTTGAAACGCGTAATGACCAGCTTTTGTAATGTCACATGCGTGGTATCTTGGTATGGAATTGTTAATAAAAACCACAGAATTTGGATAGTATTTTAGGCTTATTACCTTTGCTCCAGGAAGCTGGAGAGTCGCACCCAAATTGTAGGGGGATGTAGGGGGATATGGTGTTTTAGATAAGCTTACTCACCGTTCCACTGTCGATAGCGTTATAAGCTGCAACTGCTCGACCACCGAAATCAGCATGATTTTCATTAATGCCAGTGTCAACAATATAAACATTAACTTCAGAACCGTTCCCTTTAAAGAAACATAAAAAAAAAGTATGTTGAGTTTCGTTCATTGCGCATGGGCGGCGATCATGGGCGTCCGGAAGGGGGGCAAGGGGGGGCACTTGCCCCCCCCCCCTGGAAAATCAGACTTGTGAAAAAATTAATTAAAAATTGAAATAAAAAAAAAATTAAAAATAGATCATCAAAATATCTTCACTCACAGCGTCAGTTTCTACTGAAATATGCGGACATTTGACCACGAATAGCAAAAGAGAAGATGGTATGCTAAATAGTGAAATCATAATTTGGGGACCATCATTTGTGATATCTATTGGAAATTTGTAATTGTAAAAACTATGCCAAAATTGTACTAGTTGTCAAGTATGTAGTGTGCATATGGCATTCGACTATTGATGAATGCGTTAGTCTTGGTTTGGTCCCGTGCTGATCTCAAGTGGCGACGCGCGGATGTAACTGGGATATACAAGGTGAATATGGGGGGGGGGGGGGGGGGGTGATTCATAATTGGGTAAGGGATATAGGCCTATATAGGCTGTTTGACTGTTGTAAGTTTTACCGTTCTCAGGCGTGCGAGGCCGTGACCGAGAGGCAGATTTACCTTCAACAATTTTTTTAGATTGAAAATTCTAAAAATCTTAAAATTACAGACATGAAATTCCTGTTTCAGGGCTGGGTACATGCAGCTTATAACACTCGCCAAGTGTCGTTTCCGGCCATCTGGAGGGTTTGTAAGACCCAAAATTTTCTTGTACGCTCCGCGCCAACCGATGGTGGCGCTCCGCTTAGATAGTGTACACAATTCAATCATCCATGAATGACCTTGCCCCCCTTGTAAAAATTTCTGCGGACGCCCATGGCGGCGATCTGGGGGTTAGGGGTGAATGCCCCGACTCCAGCATATGATCCTGCAAACAAATCGTCCATTAACTTTAATTTTTTACCCAATATTTGTTTAATTGAGCAAATGTCTCCGCAATATTGAGAACAAATCGGGTCATTACTTTAACTTTATCTTACGTTAATCTGCTGCCACAATTTCAATGACTTTTCAAATACTTCAGAAACTACTAATATGCTTGGCTGCAAGTTATATTCAGTCCAATGAAGACAAGTTATATTGAGTCCAATGTCTTCATTTCTTACGTACTCCATATTTTCAGGGCAATATTGTGTTAAAGAAAAAACATAACAATTTAAAAAAATTTAACACCCTCGGATAATTTTGCGGTTCTTTGCTGCACTTTACAGCTTACGAATAATCATTTACACCAAATTTAATTTTTTGATAAACTGTTTACAACTTTTTGCAGTACGTGATAACAACTGGAATGAAAGGCTATTGTTTAAGTTCATTGATGAACAATATGGGCATTATAATTTCCTCAAAGTCATGTGGCACATATCTCGACAAGCTGCCAGGCATTTATCTACAACTTATAACAAAGTGCTCAAATTCTGATCAAACTGAAGGCGCAAACTTGAAACTGGGCTCAATAACTTGTAAGAGCTTAGTAGTATGCTTAGTAGTATACTAGTATGATGTAGTACTGGCTTGGCCCAGATTTGTTGAATTTAACAGTGCATTTTAAGTCCCGGCGATAGCCAAACTTAAAAACTGAAAACGACGATCCCGCAACACTTCCCCAATTGCATAGCGAAAAGAGTATGAAATATTTCAAATCCTAGTCATTGCTTCGATCAGTGGCGTAGCCACGGGAAGGATTTTGGGGGTTAGACCCCCCATGACCCCACCTTGCAATGCAAAAAACACTTAACATAGCGGTTTTTTCTCTTTATCCTTAGACTTTTCCCTTTTATCGTGCCCTAACCCCCAATCACCAAAACCCTCCCCATGACAGAATCCTGGCTACGCGTCTGGCTTCGATGCCCTGTCCCTCATACGGTATGTAAAGTAAACTGCCATAGTATGTGACGTGGTAAAAATTTGTGTTGATTAATCAATTTTCAGCATGTTTGAATGCCACAGTTAGTAAATTTATGCCAATGTATAATGGAACAATTTAAAAAAGGTTTTTAAACAAAGTAACGTCATAAGGATAGAAATTATTAATACCTATTCATGGGCGTCCGGAAGGGGGGGGGGCAAGGGGGGCACTTGCCCCCCCCCCCCGGAAAATCAAGCTTGTGAAAAAATTAAAAATTAAAATAAAAAAAAAATTAAAAATAAATCATCAAAATATCTTCACTCACAGCGTCAGTTTCTACTGAAATATGCGGACATTTGACCACGAATAGCAAAAGAGAAGATGGTGTGCTGAATAGTGAAATCGTAATTTGGGGACCATCATTCGTGATATCTATTGGAAATTTGTAATTGTAAAAACTATGCCAAAATTGTACTAGTTGTCAAGTATGTAGTGTGCATATGGCATCCGACTATTGATGAATGCGTTAGTCTTGGTTTGGTCCCGTGCTGATCTCAAGTGGCGACGCGCGGATGTAACTGGGATATACAAGGTGAATATGGGGAGGAGGGGGGATGGTTCATAATTGGGTAATGGATATAGGCCTATAATAGGCTGTTTGACAGTTGTAAGTTTTATCGTGCTCAGGCGTGCGAGGTCGTGACCGAGAGGCAGATTTACCTTCAACAATTTTTTTAGATTGAAAATTCTAAAAATCTTAAAATTACAGACATGAAATTCCTGTTTCAGGGCTGGGTACATGCAGCTTATTACACTCGCCAAATGTCGTTTCCGGCCATCTGGAGGGTTTGTAAGACCCAAAATTTTCTTGTACGCTCCGCGCCAACCGATGGTGGCGCTCCGCTTAGATAGTGTACACAATTCAATCATCCATGAATGACCTTGCCCCCCCTTGTAAAAAATTCTGCGGACGCCCATGTACCTATTGGATTGTAGACACCATCCAGAGGGAGCTGAGTTTGATCGATTCTATCCAGATTCCAAACAGGCGTTGACTGAGATGTCCATACAAGGCCGTCCTCGTCAATAAATTCTACGCCTTTCAGCTCACGTAACTATATATTAAGTAAAACATACAAACAACAACCCTGATTTTTTTCTGCTATTACAATCATTTAAAGATCTGTTCGGTGCATTGTGCATACTTTAAATTATATATTGTAGCATTTTGTCCAACAACAAAATTCCATTAGCATTCGGTTACGAAATTAGGATAATCAAAAGAATCAGTAAAAAACCAAAATTTTAAAGCGATCGATAGCATATAGGCTGCGAGGAACTGAGGTTACAACTATCTGATTGTGTTTGAAAAGTAAGATAAGGCAGACATGAATATGTAGATTCCAGATGCTTCAGGAAAAGGTTTTTCCTCTTTGAAAAGATTGAACACTAGTAGATCCATTATACGGTGCCAGCTCTTCCAAGGTCCGCTTTAAAACGGAACCTGCTGCCATTGTGCTTTGTGCTCAACATAAGCAGTGGAGTAGGGAGAACACGCCAGTGAGTCACAACTGGAAAAAAGGCCGTGGCCAGCTCGACGTGAACCAATTGGTTGGAAACTGGGCCGTAAAACTCCATCTAACCATTTCTTGTAAAAGTTTTCACATAAGACTGATTTTGGCGCCATGTAGGAATAACTTATTCATTTGAGCAAAATCATTAAGACGTGTTGAAGGCAATATAAGATACAGAACCAAATAATCTTTAACATTTTATATCTCACCTCAGGATTGCCGGATTAAGATAATAGTTGGACTGTTAGAGTCTATTTTTCATAGTCTTTAATATCTATTTTTGATTTTTTTGACTTGAGGTACTCTTTAACATGTTCGTATCTATGTTCTATAGTAAAAGTAGCTAAACAACTGGCTTATTTAATTTGGGTCAACCCACTCAAAGAAGCTGGCAAAGTAAAGGAAGATGTTCTATAAACCTTTTGAGTAATGCATACACTTAAAAACATAGGGGCCTAAGCGTGAACTTAGTCACTCTTAATAGAGTGAAAAATGTAAATCCACTCCATTATCAATGCACTCCCAAAATATAAAAATTTACCCCTTAAAAAGTGAAACTCACTCCAAGTAGTGTAATTTACTAGTAACTCCAAGGAGGGTATATCACTCTGTAAAGAGTGTCTGCCTGGATCACTTTTTTAAACTTTGCTCTTTTGGAGTGAATTGCATAACTGTCACCTTTCTAGGCAGCGAAATTTCCATATTTTTATTTTAAGAATGTATGTATACATATAGAGAAAATTTTTATAATCCTCATCATGAACACCATTAGTTTTTCAAAATATAACGAAGAGGCAATATTTACCAGACTAACAGCTTTAGAAGACAGCTGAGCAGAAAATCCATTGAAAAGCTTTTCATGCTTATGAATAACACGGATGTCTCGGCTTTTTACAAGTTTTCTTGTTTCTGATAAATCAAGGAAAACTTGGGCGTTGTTTTCAACCTATGGGAAAAAGAGACATAACTCAAAACGAAAACTAAGTACGACTCATTTGAAAGTTCGTTTATGAGTGCAGTGGAATGGATAGAGTTAAATAAGTAAAGAAATCGAGTTAACTAGTAAGATTTTAACGCTCAGTTTTCCAGGACCCTTTTCAGTTTTTTCCAAGGCGATTTGGTGGAGGATATAATCTACATAACTACTCATGGAATTTTCTTCAATGGAGTTGGGAAACACGCCAGTGAAGGCACAACTGAAAAAAGGCCGTAGCCGGCCTGACATAAACCAATTGTTTAGGAACTGGGCCGTAAAACACCATCAAACCTAACCTAACCCAATCGCTACAGCAATAGGTTATGGTTTCTGGCTCTTTTTGGCTCCCAGTTATGACATACGCCTAGTTTTTTCGGGAACTATAGAACGAAATACATAACTTTGTCGCGGTTGGGACGAATAACCAAAGTCAAACAAAACTCTTGAAAAACTGTAACGGTTATGGAAAGGTTTTGCAAATGAATTAATCGTTTCATTCCAGCAAAAGTGTTGTTACTGGGTAGTTGATATACTCAGGCTGTTAGGTAATCGAAATCGGGTACATTTTCCTAGCCTGAAAGATGACCGTCCAAAAAAGATCACATAATTACATACTGTTACCTTGAGTTTGACGATGTATCTTTGGTTTGTATTTACCGGAGTCTGCAATGATATCTGTGTACCGAACAGGGACAGGATAGCAAAAATATAAACCACAGGAGTCATCTGAAAAAGAAAATGAAGAACTAGATGACGCTGCAATAAAGTAATTCCTGCTCTGCCACATCATGCAAGTTCTGAGTTAATTTCGAAGAAAAATGCCAAACTAACCATCCCTAACTGGAGCTGCCTTTATAGGCTAATCCATTAGCAACAACATGGGCTATACATAGCACATGACACTTTGGGCAAAATATTGCCCAACCGTTGGGTTCGTATGCTACCTCCCGGGATTGGGTAAAAAAATGCTCAACTCAGTTGATTAAGCGTGTTACTCATAATCTGGGCAAAAGAAATTACCCAACCATTTCACCCAACTAATTTTGCCCCCAAAATAGTTAAAATTTGCCCCCGGCAACACGTTTGCCCCGGCAAACATCTGTATTGTTGGGTGTATGTTTGGATTTCAATATAGGCCTAACCTGATATATAATTGTACGATTTGGGCTAGAAGGAGATTTAAGCAGTCTTCTTTCTACAATTATTAATATGTTAATTTGGGGATGAGGTGAGCAATGAATTATTGTGGGATTCTATGATTTGATTAACATTTATCCACACAGCTATAACTAAGCTTTAGGGTGTTGGTACGGTGTACGGGTATTCTTTTAAAATCAGAAATTTTCTTCTTTTTTTTTGACCATCTCATTTATTAAAAAATAGTTCAAATAGTGCGAATGTTACAAAATCTCAATATTGAAAATGCGGTATTTACATGAAATGTTAGTTATATACAATTATTTACACACCGTTCAATTTAAACATTATGTGCATTTCACATCATAATAGTATAGATTCGGTTCAATATCATTCAGGACCATGGTAAACATTATATCCACTTTAAAAATTACAATAAATTTAGATGGAAATCAGAAGTGTGCCTGCTATACAAACATAAAAATACAAAATTTACAGACCACTACCCAGTAAAAGCCTAATTTTCCAGATCTTCGATGCAGTGTGAGAGACAGCGTTGTAACGCTTTATACTTCTTCCTTCGGGACTTTGGAGTATTTCTGTTAAGCGCTATATGTTTTTCGACTTTAATAATAAATTTCATTTTATGTAAAAAAGTGTTGCAGTCGGGCATGATATTATTGAGCTATACAGTTAAAGATATAGTATTTACAATGCAAAATGATGAAATCGATAGGATCATAACCAACATAAATACGTCCGAAGAACAGGCCCTTTCTAGAAAAAATGAACTGCCTTCCAAAAAACTTTAACTCACAATCTAAAAGAAAACTTGAGGTAACATGGCATGACCAGAACAGGTGCTCTAAGGACCCGGTTTCAATATGACAAAACGTACAAAGGTCGGTCCCAGCCTTTCCCATTAAACATAACAGCCTATTCGTTCCTAAGACACGGTGAATAAATCTGAATTGAAAGTATTTAACCTTAGCTTCAGAAACAGTACAGAAGGGCATCTTAAAAATCGCAGCCCAATCGTCGGATGTAAGATTAAATTGATTATCCCACTTAGCACAAGCTTTGGGCGGTCTAGTTATTTTATCAATCAACAAAGGCTACACTATATGAGAAATCTTGGTATTACTATTAATAAAACTGATAAGGTGATCACTGTTGTTGTGATCTGAATGATGAATGGGGTGGATAAAGTTACGAGGAATAGCTGACAGTAGTCCATAAAATCTAGTTAACGGATAATTCAAAAATTTTATATTTATTTCTAAACGCATCATACGACATTTTACTATCACCAGCACAAAACAAATCTTTAACAATAGTGACACCGGGCAAATGAAGTGTTTTGTCATAAACAATTGAATCATCAATTTTAATAAAAGAGTTGTTCCAAAGTGTCTGGGAACCATAATTATTACTCGGGGTTGTGAAAGAAGCTTCACTCCAACCTTATACAAATATCAGTAATAAAGTCATTAGTAATACTATCAACATCCTTTGCAAGAAAATTGCAGTGAAATATGAAATCTTTACCAAATGGTGAGAGAAAATGGTCAAAAATAATTTCCAATAACCTGTATTACTTGGATCCTTGTATCTCCTAACCCATGAGGCTTTCATTGCAAAGGCAAAACTCTGGATATGAATAACCCTTAGACCCCCTTTATTAATACTATTATACATTGTACTTCTTTTAACTTTGTCGGGGTTACCACTCCAAATAAAATCGAAAATTATACTCTGTAAATTATTAAAAAACTCTCTCGGGGGATTTGGAAGCACCTGGAAGAGAAATACAAGCTGCCTAAGGCCATAAGCTTTAACAATAGTGTTTCTACCGAGTGGGGTAAGGTCCCTGCTGCTCCAGATTTTGAGTTGATTCTTTAACCTTGAAAGCTTCTTTAAGTAGTTTAAGCGGAATAAATCGTTGCCATCATGGGTGAAAAGGACCCCTAAGAAATTGATTGGACCTTTGGTCGTAGTGATGCCATAATCCTCACCATACACTAGAAGATTATTATCACAGGGGCCTAGTGGGAACAGATGTGATTTACTGAAGTTGATTTTTAGACCAGTGGCGGAAGCAAAATTATTAAGCACATTAATTATATCTGAAAGGGAATCACAACTACCATCTAAAAAAAGAGTGGTGTCGTCGGCATACTGCACTGTTAAAAATTTCTCTGTAAATTTACATAATTTTTATGGCAAATTTTTTTCCAACCAAATAATGTTTTTTTACAGCCAGACTGTAATCATGAAAAAACATTAAGTGTTTGTTTTTTCTTTACTTTTTTTTTTTCTTCCATCTTTATTTCCTTTTTGAATCTGTTTTCACAGCAATATTTTAATCAACAGAATAATAACATGACAAAGCAATTCTCATACTTTCAAAACTTTTATAAGAAAAGGAGGATAATTTCGTTGCGAAAATCAAATGAATTAAGAATCAATTGGGTCAAATAGACCCGCACAAACTGAAAAGGCGTCTTTTAAATTTAAATAATGAACTTTACCTTTTGATTTTTGTTTCCTCTTAAAAAATATATATTCCTCAGTTTGAATAGCAAACTTAAACTTGTAATAAAAACTATTTACATTTGGTTTTATCGATTGAAGTTTACATGAAAACAAATAATACTTTAAATGCAAAATCAAAAAATTGTATGGATGACAAATACTATACTGGTACCCAAAGAAAATATCATTCTTAGAAAACACAAACTGATTACCAAGAAACCTTGATTCAACGTCAAGAATAAAAGTAGAACTGATTGTACAAGCCCAAAAAAGGTGCTCAATAGATTCAATCTCTCTTTGACAGAATGTGCAGAGTTGGGAGTCTGTTTTCCCCATTAAATAAAGTAGCCTGTTTGTGGGTAAGATTCTATGTAAGAATTTGAACTGAAAAAACACAATTTTGGTTTCTGTTGTAGTAGCCCAAGGGCTCCTAAAAATATTCTCCCAGGCATCGGTAGAAATACCTGGAAAGTCTTTAACCCATTTTTCCATAGCTGTAGGGGGACTCACTACCTTTACAATGAGACGACGATAAACCAATTGAGACACTGAAAGAGAATGCATGACTTTATGGTAAAACAACTGGTTCGAATTTTGGGTATTTGCATGTCTACTTGAAAGAATATCTGCTCGCCAAGCATTTGGAATACTAGAAAACAATCCCCAATAAAAACGAAGGTAATACCTGGGGCTGGGAAAGTATTTCGGAAAGTGTCCCAAACCAACGGCCTCCCATTTTGATCAAAAATATCCCTTAAATACACCAAACCAAAATGAAGTAGTTGATCGTTAAATACAACTTTACTATTTATTTTAATGTAAGAGTTATTCCACAGTATTTGATCGCTAAAATTACTTTGGGGTTCCACAAAGGAGGCATCGCACCAAGCATGAACAACATTTTTAATGAAAGTGTTTGAAATAGGCACATCAGATTTTTTACAGTTACAAGAAAACAAAAACTTATTGCCATACGTCTTTAAGGCTAAATCAAAGAAAAGTTTCCATGGCCTCTGCGAATCGTCGTCACAATATCTACGTACCCAAGTACATTTTAAGCTCTTGACAAAAGTTTCAACATGAACTACTTTCAATCCCCCTTTACATACGTCATCAAACATAGAAACACGTTTAACTTTGTCAGGGTTGCCAGCCCAAATGAAATCAAAAATAAGATTCTGTATCTCCTTAATAAACTTTTCAGGGGGATTGGGAAGGGTAAGAAAAAGAAACACTAATTGGGACAAAGCAAGGATTTTACAAGAATGTTTCGTCCAATAGGGGTGAGGTCACGGGAAGACCACAGGCGAAGGCAATTTTTTAAACGAGAAAGCTTAGGCACAAAGTTTAAACGAAACAAGTCATTACCATTGTGGGTGAAGAACACCCCCAAAATACAAACAGGCCCGTAATTCAATTTAAGATTAAACTCTTTGAGGAAAGATGGGGTCGTATTGCGTGATGGTCCTAAAGGGAAAAGAGTAGACTTGTCAACATTAATGGAAAGTCCAGAAGCACGCTTGAAAAGGTTTAATGTACGAAAAGCTTCCAGAAGAGAATCTTTAGTACCGTCAAGAAATAATTGAGTATCATCAGCATACTGGAGGACTTTTATCATAGAATTATGTACAGATATTCCTTTAATATTATTGTTTAAATTAACTTTTAAAGCTAGCATTTCAGCGCAAAGAATAAACAGATATGGGCTAAGAGGACATCCCTGCCTGACCCCTCTTTCAACAGGAAAGAAACCAGAGGCAAACCCATTATTACACACACACGCAGAGATATTTTTATAAAAAACTTTGACCCAATTTATGAAACTCAAACCAAAGCCAAAACGTGACAAAACCGAAATGAGAAAAATCCATTCTACTTTATCAAAGGCCTTTTCAAAGTCAAGTAGGAAAATATACCCAGGGATGTTCAGCTCAGAGGTATAATTTACAAGATCTAACACAAAGCGAATGTTTTCCCCAATAAACCTCCCCTTCAGAAACCCAGTCTGATTTGGTCCTATAATGCTATTGATAACTGACTTAAGTCTTGTAGCTATTGCTTTGGCACCAATCTTGTAGTCGCAATTAAGAAGAGTTATTGGGCGATAATTAGATAGAAAAAGAGGATCTTTATTCGGCTTAAGCAATAAAGTAATAATACCTCTGGATTGTTCTGACGAAAGCTGACCTTTATGGTAACCAGAATTAATGGAATCAACTACCAAATCCCCAATAATAGGCCAAAACTTTTTGTAAAAATTGACCGTAAGTCCATCACTGCCTGGAGATTTATTAGTAGCCATCGAAAGTAATGCATTGGAACACTCATCCAGGCTAAGTAGTCCTTCACATGAATCAGAGGTCTCCTGATTTAAAGTGACTATGGGCAGATCATCTAAGAAAATATTCGGATTACAGTAAACAGAAGTGTAAAGTTTACAATAAAAATCTTTTACCTTAGTTAGAATAGAAACGTTGTCGGTAATATCATGACCATCATTATCAGTGATTTTCCTTATTACACTGTTTTGTTTGTTACGCCTTTCCAAGTTGAGAAAATATTTTGTATTTTTTTCACCCTGTTCCACCCATCTTGCCCTTGATCTTAAAATTGTACCCTGTAGCTTGTAATTGTAATAAGACAGTAATTTATTACGTAATTCGTTTAGCTGTGTTCGAATATTTGCTGAATCATTCAGAAATAACTCCTGTTCAAGTCTAGAGATATTTAATAATATTTCACTTTCCGTTTTACGGCGTTCTCTCGCTTTCTGCTTAGAGAAACGAATAGTAAAACTCCTAATTTTGTACTTAATTGTTTCCCAAAGGGAAACGGAATCATTGCCTGAGTGATTTTTTCAGAAGCGACAATATCACTGATCATAGCTACATAATTATCATCTGAAAGAAGAGAATTATTCAATTTCCAGTACCCTGGACCACGGATATCATTGTGTACGGAAAAGCTTAAGTTTACGAAAGAATGGTCTGACTGAATTCCGGGACTAAATGAACTATCTGTTACATTATTTGCAATAAAACGAGAAATGAGAAAAAAATCGAGCCGGCAATGAATGCCGGGAGTAATATTTGAGCTCCATGAAAAATTTTTTGACACCGGGTTCCTTTCCCTCCATACATCTACTAGATCAAAATTTGTCATACATTCAAACACTTTATCTCTCGCTTTAAAATTAGTTCGTGGATTTCCTCCGATCTTGTCAAAATCTAAATTGAGAACGAAGTTAAAATCTCCAGCCCATATAAGAGTTTCGGTGTTAAAACCACTAACCAGGTTATTGATTTCGGCATAGAAATTGGGGTCGTCTCTATTTGGACCATATACACAAACAAGTGTCAAAACAGTATTCATTACCTTCACGTCTAAAATGATGTACCTGCCAAGTGGATGTGGATGGAACTTAATAATGTCAAAATCCAATGAAGTTTTAAAAAGCACACACACTCCGCAGCTTGTGTTTGATCCATGGGAGAAGAATATTTTACCTCCCCACTCAGCTTTCCATCTATTTTCATCACATCATCATTTTCTTTACAGTTTTTGCATGTAAACTAGTTTACAAATGTCTACTGTAAAATCGAATTACAGAATTGTTCTGTTTTTTTTTTTTTACCTTAATTTTATGTGAATTTACAGCCTACTGTTTTCATTCTCGGCGTTTTAATATTTATTATAATATCGCTTTTTTCCCTTTCATATGTTATTACGTAACATACACTTCACCATTACGTTGATCAGGTATTTGCTTATCAACGTAATGTGTCGTTACGAAGTTGTTTTCAATCAATACACAATGTTACGAAGTTATTTTCAATCAAAACTTTTTCTAAAGTCCTCCCGACCCTCTGGCAAAGGGCCGTTCGGCGAAACCAAACTTGATACTGGCTCCCGAAGAAGCTATTACGTCCACTGAAGGACCATCAATCAAAACACAATGAGGATACTTTGGTATCACATTGTTGTCCAGTAGACTGCTATCTCTAGGAACTTTGTAATTGGAAAGTCACATTTTTGGTACAATATAATAATTGTTTTTAAAATAAATATGACAAAGAATGCAAATACATTGGTTGCAAACATTTCCAGACAAGGTAAACAATAAGTTTATCACTTCCTGATTAAAAAAAGCCAAAAAAGATACTATTCAAAGCAACAGCAATCCTTTTGTTAGGAAAATGCCTACAAAATAAGCTCCACCCATTTATGCAAAATGAGATTTACGTCATAAAGTGGTAAATTTACAGACTCTTTCAAGTAAATTTGTGAAACGTTTTTAATTCAATCAAGTGCATGAGCGCCTGTGGCGATGAGTTGACATCAGTATACCAATTGTCAGTATAATAAATGTAAGTTAATTTTCAAATAGGGCCATAAATTTGCCAAAAATGTTTTCTTTTTTAACTGAAACTTCGGAGAACGATGCATGTTATATGTTGAAAATTTTCTGGCTATTTCTTATTTGTTTGTTTGTTTGGGCTTATTTTTGTTTCTTTTTCAGCTTAAAAACAAAATGAATGTTTGTTAAATGACAGTTTATTTATGTGAAATCAGAAAAATACAAAATACTGTTAAAATTTCTGTAAATTTATAGAAAAAGTTTTACAAAGCAGTAAAATTTGGTTAAAAAAGCAGACAGAAATGGTTTTTCAAATAAACAGAAAATACATGCTTTTTTTTATTGTAGCAATACAAAGTGTCTGTAAAGATACAGAAAATCTCTATTAAAAGTAAAATACAAAAATTTTAAGTTAAAAAAAGTCTGTAAATTTACAGAAATTTTTAACAGTGTGTAAAATTTTTATTTCCTTTCCTAAGACATTAAGATCATTAAGTGTTTTATCATATATATTTTTTCCTAGCTAACGTTTCAGCAACAAGAATAAAAAGCTAAGGACTTAGTGGGCACCCTTGTCTAACTCCCCTCTCAACAGGGAAGAGCCCAGTTGAATAACAATTGTTTAAAAGACATGCGGTGCTGCCATTGTAAAGAGTCCAAACCCACCAACGAAAGCTTTCTTTAAAATTAAAGTACCTCAACGTACGATCAATAAAGTCCCAATGTACACGATCAAAATCTTCTTCTTACAAAGGTTAATCTTACAGGGGAAATGCAGTCATTCAGATTGGAATCAGTGTTTTCAACCCTGTTTCATCAATGGCTTGTATGAATCATGTGACAATAGTTTTCTCACTTAATTGTGTAAATTATAAGAAACTCCTTACTTTTGCTTGGATGCAATTTTTTCTCCTGAAATTAATGAAGAGAAAAAAGAGTAAAGTAACCTATTTTTGTGGCCCTTAATGTTTTAAATAACTCTGGGACGTACTTCTTCGAGTGTTTCATAGTGAATTCAATTCATTAAATATTTGCCCACCACGTCTCTTCATTCCCAACCCTCACAGTTTTTACGTTGACTTTAAGATGAAAGTGTGCTACTGGAGGGAACTAAAATAAAAGAAGCCCCACATTTTCATTGATTTCTGCAACTTACTAAGTCTTGTGATTTTTCATATTTCCTGTGGAGTTTGATGTAGCATTACGATCACTTATGCGTGGTTCGGCTGCTGTCGGCTGAATCTAAACATTCCGCCAAACCTTTCTGGCTTTCCTTGTCGACTTCGTAGTCCGTGAAAGCGAACCGAATCGCTTCGGGTACAGTCATTTCGAGACGTGAGTAATAGTAGACGTATATGCCAACATCAGCATGTATTGCACGTACATGTAGCATTGCAATGACTTCCATACACACCCGCCACCAACCGATTCAATCGACGCCGTTTTTTTATTTTTTGTTTTGTTTTTGTTTTGTTTTTGATGAGTTGTCAATGGAAGATGTTTGGCAGTGGACGTTGAAAGTATTGGTTAAACCCGTAATTCCAAATAACAATTTTTCGACCCTTTTTATGTAATTCTGACACAGCATTTACGAATAAACAAATGTAACATTCATGTAAATCTAACCCCTAAGAACAGGCCTAACCATCAAAATTCTGAAACAACAATTTTTTGAAAGACCGATTGTTCCATTACCATAGAACAAAAAGAGAGGTCAGACCTAAAGCATCAATTTTTCTTGATGAAAGCTTCCACTTGAACGCGTTTTTTCTAAACAAAAAAAAAAAAAAAAATATATCAATGAAATACTATAACCACAAGAAAACTTTCTCTCAGCCCGCGTAAATGTCATAGTTTAGGCTTTCATTTTTCTCTTCTCTCTGGACTTATTCGTACGTCATCAGAAATATTATTATTATTATTGTTATTATTATTGTTATTATTGTTGTTATTATTATTATTGTTATTATTATTATTATTATTATTATTATTATTATTATTATTATTATTATTATTATTATTATTATTATTATTATTATTATTATTATTATTATTATTATTATTATTATTATTATTATTATTATTATTATTATTATTATTATTATTATTATTATTATTATTATTATTATTATTATTATTATTATTATTATTATTATTATTATTATTATTATTATTATTATTATTATTATTATTATTATTATTATTATTATTATTATTATTATTATTATTATTATTATTATTATTATTATTATTATTATTATTATTATTATTATTATTATTATTATTATTATTGTTGTTGTTATTGTTGTTGTTGTTGTTGTTGTTATTGTTATTGTTATTGTTATTGTTATTGTTATTGTTATTGTTATTATTATTGTTATTGTTATTGTTATTGTTATTATTATTATTATTATTATTATTATTATTATTATTATTATTATTATTATTATTATTATTATTATTATTATTATTATTATTATTATTATTATTATTATCAAGTGCAGAAATCTATTTGTACAACCTACTAGCAAGCTCTAGTGCAATCTAGCTTTGGGGCAATCACTAGAATATGATGATACCCATAGTTTAGTGCTTACTACGCTTAAATAGTTTCGATACGGTTACGCTCATGAGGGAAGCTTTTCATCATTAATTCGTATAAACGTCAGAATAAATTTAACTTACGAGTAACGATGATTGAAGTTGTCAACACCGAATAGTGAGGAGGAAAGCGGTGAGGTAAAATTTTGACTCGATTCAGATGCTAAAAATTCGAGTCAAGTCAATTCAAGTCAAGTCGCTGACTCAGGTCCAAGTCCAGTCATTTATGTTACGACTCGAGTCCAAGTTGGATCATTAAAAAGGGCGACTCTGGTCTACTCGAGTGTGAGCCAATAACTCGAGTCATTACAAGTCTGCCCACCTACCTACATACTTTAAAGAGGGGTTTAAATCCATATCAAGTTTTGATATGTTGGAGTGTGAGGTAATTTGCATTCAAACCTCACCACGCAGATCTCAAGATATATGAGCAAGTAAAGTTGTCACATTATTAACAAACAGTTTACTTGAAGCAAGCACAAATGACATCATAGCCTAACATTGATGGAAAATATTTTGTTTGTGTTTCTTTAAACTTTGAAGGCTACAGTATTTTCTTCTCAACAATCCCGTATTTTCAAAATGTTTTTGCATATATAAGAGGCATGAAAACTTTACAAACTTTGCAATCCCCACAAGGAGGTCGTTTCAAGGTCAACACATTTTGTGAAAAACAAAGGGAAGCAAATCATTCCTTGTTAATTTGAGGAAGTGATTTAACCTCTGAGAGGTTACGCCCTTTCATTTATACGCTATGCCAAAGAGAGTACCGGTAATTCTTCCATCGTGGCTTAACTAGTCATGGCTACATGAGTTCAAAGCTTTAAAAACCCCATTAATCTCACCCCAAGCAGTAACGATTCTCCGTACTCTCTCACTTACGCCCCTCCCACAATTGTCTAAAAATCATTCTCATCCAGACACATTCTCAGCATATTGCTTCAGGGTGAGTATAGAAAAGCTCAAGCTTATTTGTGTAATCAAAACACTCTTAGCACAGTCCATGTTGTGCAATATGAGCTTTGAAACTCTGCATTGATCAAGTTGAATTACCTGCTAATCAAAGAGTTGAGCCAATAGAGAATTTCTGTAGACTACTGCGAAAAGTAGTTCGGGGTGAAAGGACAAGCCCTTTAAGAAGGACCGATGGATACATTCACTTACATCACGAAGACTCTCCCAAAATACACCACTTATATGTCTGAGAAGCTCATCATTACTACAGGTTGCTTGATGTGAAGATAAATTAACATCATACCTTTTCAATCTGCCTGAGAAAATCATACGCAGCAATTTTTTCCTCCGCAATATTTTTATTTCTTCTTCGCACTCATCGACTCTTTACAGTGTAAGCTCAGTCATTAATGGACTTATAAGTGTTTTATTCACTTATTAAGTCTCCTTTAGCCACATTCTCAACTGTTTAATCCTTTCGTCTTAATCCACACTTGTGGTTTATGTATAACTGACCTGTATCTCTTGTAAAGTTTGCTTTCAAGTTACATCATATTATAACCAGGCCTACGAGCAAACAGCGGTAGCATGTGTGGGTTTAGGTGTCATACTGTACAGAGATAATACACTGCAAAGGTGGCAACTGTAAGCTGTTAAAGCATACATTAAACAAGATCTTTCATGAGATTTCATCGTTCTCATGGGGATTTGCAGTCTAGAAACCAGCGTGACCAAACCAGTCACATTTTGCATTTACGATAAAGCATATTTTTCGGAACGCTGTTCGGTTAATTTCGACCAGTCCCGCTTCTGTTCTTTCTCTGGCTCAATATTGATCCTCTAGGATGCTTTCACGTACGTCACAAACCCGCACGTTTTTAATAGCTATATCTAGTGTAGTACTCGTTTATAGTAGCTAGCTGAAAGCAGGCGAAGACCCGCACGTTACTTTTGCCCTAAAAAACTGTTGATTTTCACCCTGCAGTGGGCATTGTTTATGGTGGACACCAAAGATCATTTGGGATCACTGGTTGTTAAACTGCAAACACCTTGAAAGTAGCTTGTAAGCATGATACCTCATGGCATGGAATAACATACACTTTTCATTTTCGGCATATATTGATTTGTAACTTTGAAAAGAAGAACGCTATATTCTTTGGAAGTGGTCAAAGGTCATTTGAGGTCAACAGATACCTATTATGTAACTCAGGGTGCTTTTACACTTGATCCGGATCTGATCGCCCGATGTTATCAGCGTATCGAATTACTTGTATGGCTTGATCCTGGTGCATTTACACTTGTCTCGTACTCTGATTCTCCTCTGTGCTATAAGCGGAAGTCGCTCCAGATAAATTAAGAAATACAGGCACATGCGCGTGCGCACCAAAGTGTAAACAAAAAATAGACCCTGTACATGTACCTGTGTACCGTGCACACCGTACCTTACCTCACCGTTGATCCGGCGAGCATTTACACTACAGATCTGATCGCCTGCGCAGGGTCTGAACCGTCTGATCCTCCCCTATTACTAAGATCAAAATCGGGCGATCAGATCCGGATCTGATCTGCATCTACACTACAAATTTGATCTCGAGTTTACATGGCTATTACCGTTAACATCGTCGTTAATTGTATTTGCGTTAACTGGAACAGCGCAACTACCTCTTGTTTGCGCGTTGTTGGCAGAAATTACATGGTTACCTACATTACCGGCGGTTGATCGCGACAAGGACGTTACCAACTTTTAGCTGGCTGTTGAAACCGAATACGCCCTTGTTAACAGTGCGTGGCTACTTCTGATCACGCCGCTGTTAACGAAATTTAGCACGTGGTTACTTAAAGCTTCGCTGTGGTTACCAAAATTTACTACGCTGTTAAAGATAATCACGCCGTTGTTAACTCAATGCACAACGCCGTTAATACCAATCACGTCATTTACAAGATTTGCGTGGATCGCGTTCCATATGAAAGGGGAGATAATCATTTACATCGTTTGAACTGAAGGAAAATGAACTGAAGAAACAGGAAAACGAAGTTATACAGGAGTTTAACTAAAGTGAAAAGCGACCCTAGAGTGCGGGGTTCACGGTTATTAATAAATGTAGCGACTAAAGACCATACGACAAGGCTATGGTACCCGAGTCTTATTTTGGACTCTGGCCTTTTCTAGACTGAAATATCTCGAAATGGACCTCCTGTAATCAGACAGATCCTAGAATGGACTGCAAATGCTTTGATTGGGAGTCAAGTCCATGTATTTAAAATGAAACTTCCTCGGACAAGACTGGCTCAGTTTTGTGACTTCTTTCTAATATTCAGGTTATTCTGAGGCAGTGGCGTAGCCACGGGAGGGGGTTAGATACCCTATGACCTTTATTGTGCAATGCAAAAATAACCTAATCAGAGTTTTTTCTCTTTATCCGTAGCTTTCCTCATGTCATGCACTGAAGGACAACACTTGACCAACCTCACGGCCATCAGACCATTAATATAATTGGAATAGAATTGACATAGCCTCGATGCCCTCAGTATCAACTTTGCTTGGTGGGGGGGGGGGGGGGGTGGTATCTGAATCGGAATTGACCCGGAACTGGAGTCACTGAATGTATTCGGAATTGGCTCGGATTCGAATAAGATGGATTCGGTTACTGTTCTAGACTATTAGAATTTTTTCGTCAAAAAATAATAGACTGGAGTTTAACTACAGCTGATCTGTTAAGAAACGAATTTCTGCAACTGCTCTCTCGATAGTTTTCAGAAATATAATTTTAGAAGGGATTGTTTTTGTGTTCAATTCACTTGTGCATCGGTATGAGTGGTGCAACGAACTGCCTAGCGAGGACACTATATTGAGTATGGATGGTGATGACAGCCAAAGTAATTGGAATTGTTTTTTGAATGCAGGCTGCTTTTAAAAGTAGAATCGAGTGCCTTATACCTCGATAACTTCAATGCCGCAATGTTTATGATGGCTTTGTGAATTTTATCCCTTTGACCAAAATTTGGTTGGGAGTGAAAACTTTCCGCTAGATTATGATATACAAAAATGTCGTAACATGCTATCTGCGGTAAACAATCTTTCATACACACTTTAATAAACGAAGGAAGCCTAAAATATGTACACGATATCAAGAGAGCATTTCTTCTCGGTTTGACCAGGGAGCCGTAACAGCTCCCTGGTTTGACTCACGCTGTACGCACAAGATAAATTTTTCACACGTACGCAGTAGACTTGCGAGCGTTTCCTGTACCCAAATCAGCGGCATACCTTTTCGGGTTTTAGTCATAAAAATTCTAAGCTTTAGATAGAATAAGCACGCCAACGGAAACGTGTTCGTCAAAGGAGGAGGACGCAACTGGAGGGTCACGTGCCTCGTGAACGTAGTTTGAGAGTATGCATCATATTTTCATCAGTGGCGGATCGAACGCAATCGTATGCGGCGCTGTTTTTATAGGCTAAGGGTGACGTTGGGTATATTGCTGCAAACCAACGCGGGTCGAGCAGGACATTTAAAAGTGCCGCTGGAATAAAAGTTTGGCCTTTGTTTGCACGATCTTTTAACTATTTCGTGACAACTGAATACGCTCCATTTATGAAGAACCATAATATGAAATTGCATTGGCCTTTCAGAAAAAAAAATCTATTTGTGTTTGTAGGCATGTGGGTTGAAATGACCGAATACCGTTAATAAAAGATTGCTGAGGATGATGATCTAGATTTTAAAACCCCCACTGGACCTGAAGAGGGTGAAGGCGGTGTCAGAATGTTAGGAGCTGTAATTAAAAATAATCCTGAATCTAACTACTACCCTTACAAAAATAATCAACAATAAACAAAAAAAAAAAAAAAAAATCCGCTTGTCCCGCAATAATTTGCGGCCAATATGTCACCACACTCTTAAAACGTTGGGTAAAATATCCGTTGGTTAAAGAAGTTTATGAAATGTGTTGGTTTAACTTTGCCCAACTTTGGGGCTAATTGGTGCAATGTTTAAACGCTGGGCAAAGTTTTTGTTGAGTAAAAGTAATTGCTTAAGTGTTGGTCAATCTTTGCTCAAATAATGGTTAAATTTCCCCTTCCATGCACGCGTATACTGTTATACCCAACTGACTGGTCAAAATGACGATAAGATTTTATTCAACAGTTGAGCATATTTTCCCTTTACCCACTTGTTGGGTAACTTTTTGCCAATTTGTTGGGTATATTGTTGGTTGCAGTGTTGTCACCAAACAACAGTGCAATTGACCCGATTTGTTTCACAATTCTTCTCATAATCAGACCATGGTACCATAATCTGAAAATTCTCTTTGGCATCTTTTATATTGGCCAAACAGCTAAACTCGTACATTACTTTAGACCATGAAATCGATCTCTATTTCCATAAAATTCTTTAAACAGTACTACGAACTAGAACACATTTGTATGAGATTCCATTATTCGTATTTGGCGCAAAACTGCTATCCAATGGGAGGTCAGGATCTGGGATATTCTCTTTCACGTCCGAATGAGCGTTTATATATTATTATTTGAAACCTTTCGGCATAACAAGAAACCTGTCTCATGACCATGATATAAGTGTATGAGAGCTACGGACCAGCTAATTCTCATGCAGCCCTTGTGTTCACATTTATGCATTGACGAAACTACAATACTTCATCACATCATTTACACACATCATTTTACAGTGCCTTTTAAAAATGATAGTTTTGGACGTACCTATACGAAACTCAGTGACAAACCAAATAGGTTATTAAGCCAGGGTTTTTTAACCGGGACCGATGGGTTGCCATAACCAGGGAGCTGCAGTGGCAGCTCCCTGCCATAACCTACAACCTAACATTTAAAGAAAGCACCAATGTTTAAGGAAAAGATGATTAACATATAACCAACATTTGGTTAATGCATTTGCCCAACAGTTTAATAAAAGAAGTGCCCAACAAGTGGGTATGTTTTAAAATGCTAATTTACCGAACAGTTGGGTAATCTCTTGCCCAACAGTTGGGTTCAAACTTTACCCAATTTGGTTGGTTAAAGTTTTGCCCAACTGTTTAGGTTGTTGAATAGATGCCCAGTGTTGGTCAAAAAGTTGGGCAAAATTTGCCCAATTTTTTTAAGAGTGCATACTTTTATGAAAACAACGATCCGTAGGATTGCGTTCTAAGACATAAATTTGGTTACGTAAGCAGCATGACGGATGTACAAGACTATTGCTGGAACCATATATTAGCATTCCCGCAGCATGTTACCCTTGTGCGTAGTTCATTTTGTTATTAGTGAGCTTTAGATTTCACGACGCGGACGTCAGCTACGACGCAATGACGTCAACTATTGCGTTGCCCCTGCCATTTTCGAACGCAACGTGAATTAACGTTATTTCCCGTTGCGTTCGAAAAGGGCATAGACACAAATGACGTCATTGCGTTGTAGCTGACGTCCGCGTCGTGCAATCTAAAGCTCACTATTGTTATACGCTTCTTGCCGCCAAAGCTAAGGACTTCTCTGATTTTGTTGCAATAATACGCTATGGCTTGCATTGGACGACACGTCATTATTGTGACGTCATAGATACAAGACGCAACATTATCATAAAGCGTTGTTTTCATTTTCCATATTTACGAGGGTGTCTATCCTCAACTACCATACACTCCCCTCCGACACGAGTCCGACCAACAGTTTCTTTGAATTAAGAATACAGTCACGCTTTTCATATTTTTCCATATCGCACAGCAATGTATATCAAATGATGGCCTCACTACGCTACCGTAGATACTTCGTTGTTTGTTTAAAATATTGAATTCACTTTTATTAATTGTGATGTCATTTCGAGTCAAATGGTATTCATTTCTGACTTCTCTACTATTAAATGTGTAGGACGTGTGTTTTCAGTAGAAAACTTATAATATCTTCGAGGAATTTTAACCTCAATTTTACGTTTGTAAAGCGCGTTAGGTCTTGTTGTACAACTTCAGTTGTATTCCATAACATTAGGTCCTAAAATCGTCATTTCAGCACGGATATGCGGCCGTTTCCGATGGAGAACCGCTAATGAATTTCTACGGTAGACTGTGATGTACATATATTCCTACCACGATCGAAATTGCCAAGTGATGAAAATTAGCAAAATAAAATTCAAATAGGTCGTATCCAAGGGTATGATTCTGCCACAACAGTTGCTTTGGGAAAGCTGTGTCAGCCCATTCTACTTTGAAAGGAGAGATAATCATTCACATCGTTCGAACTGAAATAAACTGAATTGAAGAAATTATGAAGGGAGTTTAGCTAAAGTGAAAAAATTCTCTAGAGTGCGGGGTTCACGGTTATTAATAAGTGTAGTGACTAAAGACCATACGACAAGGCTATGGTACCCGAGACTTATTTTGGACTCTGGCCTTTTTCTAGACAGTGAAATATCTCGAAATGGACCTCATGTAATCAGACACTGAGATCGTAGAATGGACTGCAACTGATTTGATTGCGAGTCAAGAAAATGTACCAAAAATGAAACTTCCTCGGACAAGATTGGCTCAGTTTTGTGATTTCTTTCTAATATTAAGGTTACTCTGAGGCAGTGTCTTAGGCATGGGAGGGGGGGGGGGGTGGGGGTTAGATACCCCATGAACCTTATCGTGCAATGCAAAAATCACCTAATCAGAGTTTTTTCTCTTTATCCGTAGCTTTCCCCATGTCGTGAGCCCCCACCCCCCCCCCAATTCATGCGATTGATATGAAAAGAAAAAGCTTCTCAGAACAATATCAAGTATACCGACTTGCCTACCTTATAAGAAATTTCTGAGGTCATTTCTTATGTTTTTCTGCAAAATGATTATGAAATAGTTAACCTAAAGTTTTACCGACTCTCTGTCAAAGGGCCGTTCGGTTAAACCAAACTTTTCAATTTCTTTCCGAAGAAGATGTCACGTCAGTTCACTGAGGAACAACACTTGACCAACCTCACGGCCATCAGACCATTAATATAATTGGAATAGAATTGACATAGCCTCCAGGCCCTCGGTAACAACTTGGCTTGGTTTGGGGGGGGGGGGGGTATCTGAATCGGAATTGACCCCTAACTGGAGTCACTGAATGAATTCGGAATTGGCTCGGACTCGAATAAGATGGATTCGGTTACAGCTCTAGACTATTAGATATTTTTCGGCAAAAGATAATAGAATGGAGTTTAACTACAGCTGATCTGTTAAGAAAAGAATTTCTGCAACTGCTCTATCGATAGTTTTCAGAAATGTAATTGTAGAAGGGATTGTTTTTGTTTTCAATTCGGTTGTGCATCGGTATGAGTGGTGCAACGAACTGCCTAGCGAGGACAATATATGGAGTACGGATCGTGATGACAGCCAAAATAATTGGAATTGTTTTTTTTTTTTTGAACGCAGGCTACTTTTAAAAGTAGAATCGAGTGCCTTGTACCTCGATAACTTCAATGCCGCAATGTTTATGATGGCTTTGTGAATTTTATCCCTTTGACCAAAATTTGGTTGGGAGCGAAAACTTTCTGCTAGATTATGATATACAAAAATGTCGTAACATGCTATCTGCGGTAAACAATCTTTCATACACACTTTAATAAGAGAAAGAAGCCTAAAATATGTACACGATATCAAGAGAGCATTTCTTCTCAGTTTGACCAGGGAGCCGTAACAGCTCCCTGGTTTGACTCACGCTGTACGCACAAGATAAATTTTTCACACGTACGCAGTAGACTTGCGAGCGTTTCCTGTACCCAAATCAGCGGCATACCTTTTCGGGTTTTAGTCATAAAATTTCTGAGCTTTAGATAGAATAAGCACGCCAACGGAAACGTGTTCGTCAAAGGAGGAGGACGCAACTGGAGGGTCACGTGCCTCGTGAACGTAGTTTGATAGACTAGTATGCATCATATTTTCATACTCCCAAATCGAACGCAATCGTATGGGGCGCTGTTTTTATAGGCTTAGGGTGACGTTGGGTATATTGCTGCAAACGAACGCGGGTCGAGCAGGACATTTAAAAGGGCCGCCGGAATAAAAGTTTGGCCTTTGTTTGCACGATCTTTTAACTATTTCGTGACAACTGAATACCCTCCACTTATGAAGAACCATAATATGAAATTGCATTGTCCAAAAAAAAAAAAAAAAAATCTATCTGTGTTTGTAGGCATGTGGGTTGAAATGACCGGCTACCGTTAATAAAAGATTGCTGAGGATGATCTAGATTTTAAAACCCCCACTGGATCTGAAGAGGGTGAAGGCGGTGTCACAATGTTAGGGGCAGTAATTAAAAATAATCCTGAATGTAACTCTTACCTTAAAAAAATAATCATCAATAAACAAAAAAAAAAAAAAAAATCCGCTTGTCCCGCAATAATTTGCGGCCAATATGTCACCATACTTTTATGAAAACAACGATCCGTTGGATTGCGTTCTAAGACATAAATTTGGTTACGTAAGCAGCATGACGGATGTACAAGACTATTGCTGGAACCATATATTAGCATTCCCGCAGCATGTTACCCTTGTGCGTAGTTCATTTTGTTATTAGTGAGCTTTAGATTTCACGACGCGGACGTCAGCTACGACGCAATGACGTCAACTATTGCGTTGCCCCTGCCATTTCACAACTTGGTGTAGCGTTATTTCCCGTTGCGTTCGAAAAGGGCATAGACACAGATGACGTCATTACGTTGTAGCTGGCGTCCGCGTCGTGAAATCTAAAGCTTCCTATTGTCGTATGCTTCCTGCCGCCAAAGCTAAGGACTTATCTGATTTTGTTGCAATAATTAATACGCTATGACTTGCATTGGACGACACATCATTATTGTGGCGTCATAGATACAAGACGCAACATTATCATGAAGCGTTGCTTTCCTTTTCCATATTTACGAGGGTGTCTATCCTCAACTACCATACACTCCCCTCCGACACGAGTCCGACCAACAGTTTCTTTGAATTAAGAATACAGTCACGCTCTTCATATTTTTCCATATCGCACAGCAATGTATATCAAATGATGGCCTCACTACGCTACCGTAGATACTTCGTTGTTTGTTTAAAATATTGAATTCACTTTTATTAATTGTGATGTCATTTCGAGTCAAATGGTATTCATTTCTGACTTCTCTACTATTAAATGCGTAGGACGTGTCTTTTAAGTAGAAAACTTATAATATCTTCGAGGAATTTTAACCTCAATTTTACGTTTGTAAAGCGCGTTAGGTCTTCTTGTACAACTTCAGTAGTATTTCATAACATTAGGTCCTAAAATCGTCATTTCAGCACGGATATGCGGCCGTTTCCGATGGAGAACCGCTAATGAATTTCTACGGTAGCTTGTGATGAACATATATTCCTACCACGCTCGAGATTGCCAAGTGATGAAAATTAGCAAAATAAAATTCAAATAGGCCGTATCCAAGGGTATGATTCTGCCACAACAGTTGCTTTGGGAAAGCTGTGTCAGCCCATTCTACTTTGAAAGGAGAGATAATCATTTACATCGTTTGAACTGAAGGAAACTGAATTGAAGAAACAGGAAAACGAAATTATGAAGGGAGTTTAGCTAAAGTGAAAAAATTCTCTAGAGTGCGGGGTTCACGGTTATTAATAAATGTAGTGACTAAAGACCATACGACAAGGCTATGGTACCCGAGTCTTATTTTGGACTCTGCCCTTTTTCTAGACAGTGAAATATCTCGAAATGGACCTCATGTAATCAGACACTGAGATCGTAGAATGGACTGCAACTGATTTGATTGGGAGTAAAGTCATGTTTTTAAAATGAAACTTCCTCGGACAAGATTGGCTCAGTTTTGTGATTTCTTTCTAATATTAAGGTTATTCTGAGGCAGTGGCGTAGGCATGGGGGGGGGGGGGGTGTTAGATACCCCATGACCTCTATAGTGCATTGCAAAAATCACCTAATGAGAGTTCTTTCCCTTTATCCGTAGCTTTCCCCATGTCGTGACCCCCCCCCCCCCCAATTCATGCTATCGATATGAAAAAAAAGCTTGTCAGAACAATATCAAGTATACCCACTTGCCTACCTTATAAGAAATTTCTGAGGTCATTTCTTATGTTTTTCTGCAAAATGATTATGAAATAGTTAACCTAAAGTTTTACCGACTCTCTGACAAAGGGCCGTTCGGTTAAACCAAACTTTTCAATTTCTTTCCGAAGAAGATATCACGTCAATTTACTGAGGAACAGCACTTGACCAACCTCACGGCCATCAGACCATTAATATAATTGGAATAGACTTGACATAGCCTCCAGGCCCTCGGTAACAACTTGGCTTGGTTTAGGGAGGGGGGGGGGGGGTGGTATCTGAATCGGAATTGACCCGGAACTGGAGTCACTGAATGAATTCGGAATTGGCTCGGACTCGAATAAGATGGATTCGGTTACAGCTCTAGACTATTAGATATTTTTCGTCAAAAAATAATAGAATGGAGTTTAACTATAGCTGATCTGTTCAGAAACGAATTTCTGCAACTGCTCTATCGATAGTTTTTAGAAATGTAATTGTAGAAGGGATTGTTTTTGTGTTCAATTCGGTTGTGCATCGGTATGAGTGGTGCAACGAACTGCCTACAGAGGACACTATATGGAGTACGGATGGTGATGACAGCCAAAATAATTGGAATTGTTTTTTTTTTTTTTTGTAATGCAGGCTGCTTTTAAAAGTAGAATCGAGTGCCTTGTACCTCGATAACTTCAATGCCGCAATGTTTATGATGGCTTTGTGAATTTTATCCCTTTGACCAAAATTTGGTTGGGAGTGAAAACTTTCTGCTAGATTATGATATACAAAAATGTCGTAACATGCTATCTGCGGTAAACAATCTTTCATACACACTTTAATAAGAGAAAGAAGCCTAAAATATGTACACGATATCAAGGGAGCATTTCTTCTCAGTTTGATCAGGGAGCCGTAACAGCTCCCTGGTTTGACTCACGCTGTACGCACAAGATAAATTTTTCACACGTACGCAGTAGACTTGCGAGCGTTTCCTGTACCCAAATCAGCGGCACACCTTTTCGGGTTGTAGTTATAAAAATTCTAAGCTTCAGATAGAATAAGCACGCCAACGGAAACGTGTTCGTCAAAGGAGGAGGACGCAACTGGAGAGTCACGTGCCTCGTGAACGTAGTTTGATAGTATGCATCATATTTTCATACTCCCGAATCGAATGCAATCGTATGCGGCGCTGTTTTTATAGGCTTAGGGTGACGTTGGGTATATTGCTTCAAACGAAAGCGGGTCAAGCAGGACATTTCAAAGTGCCGCCGGAATAAAAGTTTGGCCTTTGTTTGCACGATCTTTTAACTATTTCGTGACAACTGAATACCCTCCACTTATGAAGAACCATAATATGAAATTGCATTGTCCAAAAAAAAAAAAAAAATCTATCTGTGTTTGTCGGCATGTGGGTTGAAATGACCGGCTACCGTTAATAAAAGATTGCTGAGGATGATCTAGATTTTAAAACCCCCACTGGATCTGAAGAGGGTGAAGGCGGTGTCACAATGTTAGGAGCAGTAATTAAAAATAATCCTGAATGTAACTCTTACCTTAAAAAAATAATCATCAATAAACAAAAAAAAAAAAAAAAATCCGCTTGTCCCGCAATAATTTGCGGCCAATATGTCACCATACTTTTATGAAAACAACGATCCGTAGGATTGCGTTCTAAGACATAAATTTGGTTACGTAAGCAGCATGACGGATGTACAAGACTATTGCTGGAACCATATATTAGCATTCCCGCAGCATGTTACCCTTGTGCGTAGTTCATTTTGTTATTAGTGAGCTTTAGATTTCACGACGCGGACGTCAGCTACGACGCAATGACGTCAACTATTGCGTTGCCCCTGCCATTTCACAACTTGGTGTAGCGTTATTTCCCGTTGCGTTCGAAAAGGGCATAGACACAGATGACGTCATTACGTTGTAGCTGGCGTCCGCGTCGTGAAATCTAAAGCTTCCTATTGTCGTATGCTTCCTGCCGCCAAAGCTAAGGACTTCTCTGATTTTGTTGCAATAATACGCTATGACTTGCATTGGACGACACATCATTATTGTGGCGTCATAGATACAAGACGCAACATTATCATGAAGCGTTGTTTTCATTTTTCATAACTACGAGGGTGTCTATTCTCAACTACCATACCCTCCCCTCCGACACGAGTCCGACCAACAGTTTCTTTGAATTAAGAATACAGTCACGCTCTTCACATCTTTTCATATCGCACAGCAATGTATATCAAATGATGGCCTCACTACGCTACCGTAGACACTTCGTTGTTTGTTTAATATAATGAATTCACTTTTATTAATTGTGATATCATTTCGAGTCAAATGGTATTCATTTCTGACTTCTCCACTATTAAATACGTAGGACGTGTCTTTTAAGTAAAATAGGTATAATATCTTCGAGGAATTTTAACCTCAATTTTACGTTTGTAAAGCGCGTTAGGTCTTCTTGTACAACTTCAGTTGTATTTCATAACATTAGGCCCTAAAATCGTAATTTCAGCTCGGATATGGGGCCGTTTCCGATGGAGAACCGGTAATGGATTTCTACGGTAGCTTGTGATGAACATATATATTCCTACCACGCTCGAGATTGCTAAGTGATGAAAATTAGCAAAATAAACTTTAAATATGCCGTATCCAAGGGTATGATTCTGCCACAACAGTTGCTTTGGGAAAGCTGTGTCAGCCCATTCTACTTTGAAAGGAGAGATAATCATTAACATCGTTTGAACTTAAAGGCATATTTTCATCATCCCAAACAGTTCCAATTCTCCCAACCTGCTTACTTCTAGCCCCTCCCACATTTATCTAAAACTCATCTTTATCCAGACACAATCCCAGTTTATTGCTTCATGGCTTGTCCCAGTGGCCATACAACTCCACAATGTGTAATCAAGACACTCTCAGTGCCCATGCTGTGTAATTTAGTTATGATGCATTGTTTGAATGTGATGCCAATCAAAGGGCTGCACCCATTGAGAGTTTTGATATATGTATACTGAAACTGTAGTTTAGGGTGACGAATGCCTGCCTTTAAGGAAACTGAATTGAAGAAACAGGAAAACGAAATTATGAAGGGGGTTTAGCTAAGGGGAAAAAATTCCCTAGAGTGCGGGGTGCACGGTTATTAAAAAATGTAGTGACTGAAGACCATACGACAAGGCTATGGTACCCGGGTCTTATTTTGGACTCTGCCCTTTTTCTAGGCAGTGAAATATCTCGAAATGGACCTCATGTAATCAGACACTGTGATCGTAGACTGGACTGCAACTGATCTGAATGGGCGTCAAGTCCATGTTTCTTAAAACGAAATTTCCTCGGACAAGATTGGCTCAGTTTTGTGATTTCTTTCTAATATTAAGGTTATTCTGAGGCAGTGGCGTAGGCATGGGGGGGGGGGGGGGGTTAGATACCCCACGACCTTTATCGTGCAATGCAAAAATCACCTAATCAGAGTTTTTTCTCTTTATCCGTAGCTTTCCCCATGTCGTGCCCCCCCCCCCCCAATTCATGCTATTGATATGAAAAAAAAGCTTGTCAGAACAATATCAAGTAAACACACTTGCTTACCTTATAAGAAATTTCTGAGGTAATTTCTTATGTTTTTCTGCAAAATGATTATGAAATAGTTAACCTAAAGTTTTACCGACTCTCTGACAAAGGGCCGTTCGGTTAAACCAAACTTTTCAATTTCTGTCCGAAGAAGATATCACGTTAGTTCACTGAGGAACAACACTTGACCAACCTCACGGCCATCAGACCATTAATATAATTGGAATAGACTTGGCATAGCCTCCATGCCCTCGGTAACAACTTGGCTTGGTTTGGGGGGGGGGGGGGATTGGGGGGGTGGTATCTGAATCGGAATTGACCTGGAACTGGAGTCACTGAATGAATTCGGAATTGGCTCGGACTCGAATAAGATGGATTCGGTTACAGCTCTAGACTATTAGATATTTTTCGTCAAAAAATAATAAATTGGAGTTTAACTATAGCTGATCTGTTCAGAAACGAATTTCTGCAACTGTTCTCTCGATAGTTATTATAAATATAATTTGAGAAGGGATTGTTTTTGTGTTCATTTCGATTGTGCATCGGTATGAGTGGTGCAACGAACTGCCTACCGAGGACACTATATTGAGTTTGGATAGTGATGACAGCCAAAGTAATTGGAATTGATTTTTTTTTTTTTGGAATGCACGCTGCTTTTAAAAGTAGAATCGAGTGCCTTATACCTCGATAACTTCAATGCCGCAATGTTTATGATGGCTTTGTGAATTTTATACCTTTGACCAAAATTTGGTTGGGAGTGAAAACTTTCTGCTACATTATGATATTGTTAGATATTGAGTGGTACGGGATCGAGTTCCAGGCAAAAAAAAAAAAAAAGATAGGAGAGTTCCAGTTGATTTTAAAATATTTATTTGATGATTTGGTTGCAAAATAAAAGATGATCAACTTGAATTAATTCGGCCGGCCATTAATGATTCCTGAACTATTTACATTATTTACAAAGTTGACTAGGCTATATGTTTCTGTCTCGAGGTCCGCCGCACGAGTCTCCAGCTCGCAGGCTTGGTCTTGTGAATCGTGCGAGCTCTGAACACAAGCAGTCCCCTGATTGGTCAAAAGTTATGACGCACCCATATGAATAAGTATTATGATATAAATGACCAATGAGGAGGCTGCAAAGGGGGAAATTGGCCACACCTCGAAAATATGGGTTACAGCGTGCACGTGGAGCTACGGCAATGTGATATGTCACGTCCACTGGTAACACGTGACGGGAAACAGGAAGGGCCCTGGGAATGTAGAACAAAAGGAAGGGCGAGTTGCTCGTAAACAACAAGATGGCCTCTGCTAAAGGTCATGGAGAGTGCACCATACTACATGACATCCTCTTTTGTCCTTTTAAAATTTTGAAATGCAGTGAAAAATTTTACTCTTAGAATAACAATATTGAATACGACCGGAGGATATTACAAAATATGCATTCTTTGTTAAGTAGATTAAACATTAAAGACAAAATGATGAGAGAAATAGGTAAGTGCGAGACAAAGGAAGGGAGGTGGGTCCCAAACTCAGAATGAAATTAAAATGAGCACGGCGTAATCATACATTGGAATTAAATATTTTCTTTAAAGTGAACAACGTATTTACACGAGGAAGATCAAATGTCAAGGGAATAGATCTCATGACGACTTTAAAATAAAATCATGAGCAGAGAATAACATAAGTAACTTCTGAAAGTAGACGTAGGGCTACTTCATTACGGTTAAGAAGAGATTAAATTGAGCAGTGCCAACTGAAACAAGAATATGTAGGTGTACTCAGAATTATAACATCTGGTGAGGCGTAAACCACAGAATTCTACCTACGCAATAACTTGAAACATTGTACATCTGACTGCAAGGATACGTTAAACTTATTAAAATGTTAAGCTTAGGAGTTACAAACAACATTAAAATGTGAAAACATTCTCTTGTTGAAAAAAGATGTGTAACTAGACTCAAATTGATAGACTATAAGGTAATACAACTCGTTACGACTGTGAGCAATCAGAGAAAACACTGTCAGGTTCAACAAAAGTTCATTTGTGATAAGCATTTTCTGTGTGAAGACCAGTGTTGCTAATGTTCCAGGTAGATTCTAGTAAACTGGGTAAACGCTCTGACGAATCCACAATGACATACCACTCCTGTCTTACATATTTGATTGACAGTGAATATTTGCTCACATTTCAATGTATAGTGAAATTATCACCACAAGATGCAATAAACTTTCATAAAGTGCATAACGTTTCTTTTAGTTTATCAATGCATTTCAGAGATGTATACAACAGGGCAAAAGGACCACGAAATTATGATAAATACAATATGCAAGGAAGATTGTATGATAAGCAAAACATACGTGGAAAAGTAAATGTCGCATTGGTGCCTACCTGTTACTGAAACAATCGCTGAACAAACATAGCAGGACCACCTGTGATTGGGACACGTGCATCTTATAAGTGATCTAAAATGTCAGTCGTGTCCGCATATTGATGAGCATTCCATCAAAATTTATAAGGCTGAGCATCAGGGAGTGTTCCCATAAATCGCATACTCAGCAAAATTTGTAAATTTTCTCCATGAAAACGTGCACGGCAAACTTCCATCGTGCTATGAGGAGCATGTGCTAGACGTCGAAATTGAAACTTAATTTGGTGGTCATTTAAAGGCACTACAGCAGCTAGATTATGATTGGGCTTAACGTGGTGCAGGCACAGGGAGACATCAATGGGATCTACATGATAAATGGCAAAAATATCTTTGCTTGTGACGGAAGGCAAAACATTGCCTGTTTCATCTTGGAATCGAATATGATGAGAATCGTCATTTACACTCATTTGAGCCTGTTAAAGTTAAATACGTCTTGCAAAACATCACCTTGTAATGTCTGCAGAAGGTAGTGTTGCGATCAAGAATACCATGTATGACAAGCGGTCCAACCCATTCTGCAACAATCCTACGAGAACTGGCAGTAAGTGACGAGCTCGTTGGCTTGTATAAGTAGACGAGCTGTCCCACTGAATAGATGGGGCTCTTTTCAAGCTTATTCGTGATCTTAGAATTTTGCTTATCCTGATTATGCTTTTGAAGTGTTAGCATCGTTTGCGACAAGTGATCAGACCTTTTCTTCAAAAGATCAACATACTCACTGTACGAGTGAGAAAGACCTTCCATGGCGTTAAAGGTCAAATTAGTGAGATCACGTGGTTTGCGACCATAGACTAACTCAAAAGGGCTGTGGTCACCCAAATGGGGGGGGGGGGGGGGGAGGAAAATGCGTTGTACGCATAGGTCGTAGTAGGAATATATCGGACCCAATCAGTGCCAAATTGGTTAAGGTTGGCCTTTAAAAAATTGGAAAGTGTGTGTATATGCCTTTCAACTTGGAGGCTACCATGATTATAGACACTGATGACTTTTCTGTCTATATTTAGTGCAGAACACAATAATTCCACTAATTTCCTAGTGAGAGACCTGGCTGCATCTGTTATAAGCGTAGAAGGAGGACCAAAAAGAGTAACAATTTTTTGTAAGATCGCCTCACATCTTGTGGCAAAATATCATACGCCAAAAAATCGTAGATTGGCTTAAAAAAGGGACACGTTGCCCGTTGCATTTGCAATTGCTTTGCATCAAATTGTAAATCGTAATTTCGAATGATTTTACTTTGAATTTTGTGCATTACACGTTGTATATCTCTTTGATGCGGTATGTGTGAAGTCCGAAAATTCTTCACATCGGCAAGGAGGGGTTTACTCGGCGAAAACAAGTCATCAGGGGGTGCCCTGTGGAGTTCTTGTGGCAAATCTGCCAGACGTGGCTCTGGCTGGGCTTTTGGTGTGCTCACCTTTGGACCTTGTGATGGCACAGGTATAGGATGATGATGTAAGAGAGGCGGCGCTGGGAGAAGCGGTTGCTGCGGAGAGAGGGGGGTCACCTGTTGGGGGGGCTGAAGTACCACGAAAAGCAGGTGGGGAGGTTGGGTTGGAGTGTTTTGCTGCTGTGACGTATCACTGCTCTGTGCAGGAGTATGCACATTCCCACTCGTGGCTTCAGGGGGTGGAGAAGTTTTCCTCCCAGGGAACAAATCTGGTACCCGAACACCTAAGGCTTTAGCTCTAGCTCTAGTCAAAACTGGAAGAGCGTTATCTTCAAAGTCATTTTCCAGATATTCTGAGATCGCAGCTAGAAATGCAAGAGGAAGTATCCTATCGATTTCGGAGTCGCCATTCTGAGGCGCTCTAGAGACTTAATCTGCTAAAGCAAGTTCAGAACCCTTCTTATAGCCAACCTTGAATGAAAATTGTGACAACTTAAACAACAAATTTCTGAGTCGTGAGGTAAGGGGCTCACGTTTTGATGTGAGAATTTCAACAAGTGCAGCATGATCCACATATGCGTCAAATTTGACATTTTTGTTTCTTCAATTCAGTTTCCTTAAGTTCAAACGATGTAAATGATTATCTCTCCTTTCAAAGTAGAATGGGCTGACACAGCTTTCCCAAAGCAACTGTTGTGGCAGAATCATACCCTTAGATACGGCATATTTGAATTTTATTTGCTAATTTTCATCACTTGGCAATCTCGATCGTGGTAGGAATATATGTTCATCACAAGCTACCGTAGAAATTCATTAGCGGTTCTCCATCGCAAACGGCCGCATATCCGAGATGAAATGGACGATTTTAGGACCTAATGTTATGAAATACAACTGAAGTTGTACAAGAAGACCTAACGCGCTTTACAAACGTAAAATTGAGGTTAAATTTCCTCGAAGATATTGTAAGTTTTCTACTTAAAAGACACGTCCTACGTATTTAATTGTAGAGAAGTCAAAAATGAATACCATTTGACTCGAAATGATATCACAATTAATAAAAGTGAATTCATTATTTTAAACAAACAACGAAGTATCTACGGTAGCGTAGTGAGGCCATCATTTGATATACATTGCTGCGCGATATGAAAAGATGTGGGGAGCGTGACTGAATTCTTAATTCAAAGAAACTGTTGGTCGGACTCGTGTCGGAGGGGAGGGTATGGTAGTTGAGTTTAGACACCCTCGTAGTTATTTTTAAAGAAAACAACGCTTCATGATAATGTTGCGCCTTGTATCTATGACGTCACAATAATGATGTGTCGTCCAGTGCAAGCCATAGCGTATTATTGCAACAAAATCAGAGAAGTCCTTAGCTTTGGCGGCAAGAAGCGTATAACAATAACAAAATGAACTACGCGCAAGGGTAACATGCTGCGGAAATGTTAATATATGTTTCCAGCAGTAGTCTTGTACATCCGTCATGCTGCTTACGTAACCGAATTTATGTCTTAGAACGAAATCCTACGAATGGTTGTTTTCATAAAAGTGTGGTGACATATTGGCCGCAAATTATTGCGGGACAAGCCGATTTTTTTTCTTTCTTTGTTTTTTGTTTGTTTGTTTTTTGTTGATTATTTTGGTAAGGTAAGAGTTACATTCAGGATTATTTTTAATTACCGCTCCTAACATTCTGACACCGCCTTCACCCTCTTCAAATCCAGTGGGGGTTTTAAAATCTAGATCACCCTCAGCAATCTTTTATTAACGGTAGCCGGTCATTTCAACCCACATGCCTACAAACACAAACAGATTTTTTTTTAAAGGCCAATGCAATTTCTTATTATGGTTCTTCGTAAGTGGAGCGTGTTCAGTTGTCACGAAATAGTTAAAAGATCGTGCAAACAGGGGCCAAACTTTTATTCCGGCGGCACTTTGAAATTTCCTGCTTGACCCACGTTCGTTTGAGGCAATATACCCAACGTCACCCTTAGCCTATAAAAACAGCGCCGCATACGATTGAGTTCGATTCGGGAGTATGAAAATATGATGCATACTATCAAACTACGTTCACGAGACACGTGACCCTCCAGTTGCGTCCTCCTCCTTTGACGAACACGTTTCCGTTGGCGTGCTTATTCTATCTAAAGCTTGGAATTTTTATGACTAAAACCCGAAAAGGCGTGCCGCTGATTTGGGTACAGGAAACGCTCGCAAGTCTACAGGTAGGATTCCATAAGTACGGATGCGGATGCGGAATGCGGTTGCGGCGTCCGGATGCGGTGTACGGATGCAGACGGTTTTGATTCCATCAATGCGAATACGGATCCGATGCAGATCCGGACGTAAAGCGTGGAAGATTTTATAAACGAGAAATAAAAGTAATAATGAGAGAGGACAATTTCCGGGTGAAATGGTATTAAACAGGGTTCAACGTTCCAATTAAAGGGCCAGACGATGCATTTAGTGAAGCTTGAGAACACTGAGGTAACAATAATCTGTGATAAGGCCTATAAGGATAGACATCACGTAGTTCTAGCACATGCCGCAGATAATTGGACCTTCAGCCACCAAATATTAAATGCAATACGTGGAAATATTGTCTTGGAGGCTGCTGGACTGGTGCTAGGATCAGACCCTAATAAAACCACTTGGAAATTTTCTGGTTACCAAGCTGACTTATTTAAGCAATGTTGTTTGCCAGTTTGCAGGGATAGCAAAGGGTTCTAATTGGTAAAAAGGAGTTGTCTGGTTTTTCCTTCAATTGTGCAAAGATATCGTACAACCTTTGACCTCAATTTGTATTGAAATTTGAAGCAACACAGCTGAGGGGTATACCTTGTACTTAGCCAAGGCATGCAGTAACCCTTAAATTTTGGGCGATATTACGAACTCCATTTTTATATAACCTTCAAAGTGCGTTGCTGTGTAGAAAGTTCAGTGTCGGTACCCGCGGCTGGTCCCTCAAAGGCCTTTTCCAGAGACAAATTCAAACTTTTCTCCTTCATCAGATGGAAACTGCATCTCAATTGCATATAGCAAAGTTATTTTCAAAGTACTGCAAATTTGGGGGAATTAGTCCATTATGGGAAATATGCGATGTCATCATGGCACATTAATTTCACATTGCATTCAATTTATTTATGCTTTATTTATGCTTTTGATGCCTATACAGAGATAATTAAGTAACTTTGTTAGCTATTCCCAACATATGCTACAGCTACAGTAAAAGGTATCTAACATTCCAAGAGTATCAAATTTCAAGGAGAAACAGGACATTTAATTATAAAGAAAAACAAAGGGAATCTGACACAATATACCCACATTAAAATAACTCCCTGTTGCTATGTTGAAAGGTGAAGGTATTTTTTTTTAACAAATAACCAGTAAAGTGAAACATTTTGAGTAAGGAAAATGGTATTGCGACAGGGTTTGGAGGACATGGTGTTGGGTTTTGTCTTTTTGCAAGATTTAAATGAAAAGACACTGAAATATGCTTTTAAGTCACACTTCAAACAAATTGAAACACTTGGTCATGATACTTGTTATGAATTTGATCAAAGTTGTGAATATTTTAACTCTCCTAACAGTTTCCAGCGTTTTTACTAAAGGGCTAGCGCAGTCATCCCAAATTTATAGTGAATTATTAACAGACCATTCTCACTATAAATTCTTGTTTTTCTTTATCCAAGTAAACCCTTATCATTCATTTTATTTTAGAACTTCAATATTGCAAATACAATGCAAACAATGAGTCTCTCCTCATAAATATCCAAATTCAAAGAAAAAAAATATATTGCCACATGATCCTTAAGATTCATGAAATAGGTAATACTACTAGACTAACTAAAGTTAAGATAACTTCACTTGACCTTTACGCTGTCAGTAGTTATAGTGAAATAGTCGTGTGATAATTTACAAGTTTAAAGGAATGACTAGGGGAATGACAACTGCTAAGGTAGAGATATAGAGACATATGATAACATTGAGAGAGAATTTTATTGACTTATTTGTATAGAAAGATAAAAAACAAAAAACAGACTGAGAAACAGTTTCAAAATGCTGCAAAGTTGATAATACGTGTTATGTCACAGTACTGAACTGTTACATATAGACTGTCATTGCAAATATAAAACAAAACAAAACTATTAAGTAGTGCATCATTTGATTAAAATGAGCAGCTCTTGGGAACATTATTGTTTATTATAATAGCAAGTCCAAAGTCCAAAAGCAACATCTCGGGTTCATGACCATCCACATAACATTAGATGTGGGAAGGAGGTCTTAGAACAGTAAGAGAATTTGAGAAAATTTGTATATTTCTACAAGGAACAAGGGGATAGAAAGACAAAGTGAATTGACACAAACAATGCAGTCACCTCAACTTATTTTCAACAACCAAAACAGAGGTGAATTTCAAGGGGAAATGCAGTAACCTGAACTTAAATTTGGAAAGTAGACTCTTCTGTCCTGTTTTATGATTGGTGATTAAGAGTGATTTGAGAATGTTTCTTCCTCTCAAATTAGGAAATTACTAGGAGTTACTGCTAAATTTACCTTGAATATACAGTAATGAAATCCTGAAAGGAAAATTGTGAGATATATCTGTTGCTCCAAATTAAGTTTGGGTGACTGCGCTTGCCATTTAAGTTTAATGTTTTGAAGATCACGAGGCTAAATGGCTCATCCAGGACCTTATACTACAGTCGGTGTGCATCTCTTTGTGTTTCCAATTGTACACAAAAGAAGAAGAAGAATTGATCTTATTATTCTGAGCTTTCCTGGGTTGCATCCAGTTTGAAATTAAACAAAACTGTATGAGCCAATGTTCTCATGAATTTTTTGGTGAAGCGCTACCACACTTTAATCATTTAATATAAACTATTTAGCCAATGGGCTAGGTGGAGTGTAATACCCAGTCCCTTTATACACTTGCATCAGAAATAGGATGGTTTGACTTGAATGATGACTCACTAACATCATTCAAAACAGTATGGAGCATTGTACATCCAATCATAAATTCGTTAAATGGTACGATGCTTAATATGTGTAAAGTAAAACCATGGTTCGTTACTGCATACCCTCCAAATGGGTCATCTCAAAGTTTCGTATCCACATGTTGTGGCGTAACTGGATTGAACGTGAATCAAGGAATGAACACTGTTCAGCAGAAGTGCTGTCTCGTCACATTAGGGCACATTAGGAACCAAAACATTCAATGTATCCTTACATCATTTTAGGCTAATGAAGCAAAAGGGAGAATCATTTAATGTCATTGTGACATCAGACATATAAATGTCTTCCACTTAGTTACTTAGATGGAGTTTTATGGCCCAGTTTCCAAACTAAATATGTCTTCCAAAAATGTCAGCAACCTCCTTAGATCCAATTCAACATTGGCACAATTAATAAACATTAATTTCCCAACAAGGAATTGTATTAAAAAACACTCCGAAGAAATAAAAAGGTGACTGTTGTTTCTACACTCTTAAAACGCCGGGCTCACGTTTAACCAGGATCTGTGCTCTATTTACTCCAACACAATCGTGGTTTATGTTCCTAGTTACTTCAACAAGAATTTGTGTTAGTGTTACGTGGATTTGCTTTAGTTCAACCGGAATTTCATGGAAAATTTAACTAGAAGTTATGCTGGAGTAAGCAGAACAGCAATCCTGGTTAAATTCAATCCCAGTGTTTTATGAGTGTACTAAAAATGCAACAATCGTTGGGCCAGTTCTTTATCAATTGATGGCTTTCCTGGGAATTGCAGAATGCTGCTTCAAAGTTGTTTGTCTCCAAGTCATCTTCTCCAGATGGCCTACTAATATCTAATTTCTTTTCTTGCTAGATTCAGGTGTAAAATTTTGAGTCTCCTCTAGGTGAAAAGATTTAAATAGCATGATGGTAATGACCTTGAAGGCTGGCTGATTTTCGTCCCTGTGGGGATGTTAAAAGTTAAATCATCATTCAGCAGTCAAGTGTGTATAACTGAATACATAACTAAAAGTTAAAGTTATTAAATATGTAGATTTAAGACATACTTAAAGCTAAACAACACATTTTGCTCTGCAAATGAAACGAAAAAACAAGTATAACCTCTATCTATAAAAAAGTTTTATTGATGATATTTAGGTCTCATCAAAAAGATTATTTCCTCTTTCCTCCTTTTGTAAGAAAATAACAGGCCTAACTCATTGTCACCATAAGGTCAGGAATGTAAAAACTCAACAGACTGCTCTAACATGACATACTTTACAAACACATATCGATTGGATTTCCTTCATACAAAAAAATATCATGCAGATGAATACTCAAGTAGTGGGTTAACATGGCTTTTAAAAGAGTTAAAATATTTTGCAAGAAAAGTGGGGATATACATCATGATGATATATGTGGGTAATAAAAATTTGTGTCTCTTTTTATTTTTTTTTGGGGGGGGGGAGGGGCTGAGGGGGAGAGGACGAGGTTGTGGGTAAGTTCCACAGGGGTGTAGGTAAAATCTCACAGTTCCCATTCCTACTTTGGCCTGGTGAATAGCTGAATAGGAAGGTCTAATCTTATACACTTTCTAAGTGCAACCTTGAATGTGCAACAAACTTACTTTTTTATGACAACAGCATTAGAAGATGTCTTCTACTGAAAGGTGTGATGTCTTTGTTGAAGATGAGTGATGCAGAGGTCTTAATCTAAATATCGGTACCACAGGTACTGTACATGATGATGTCGGCAGTCAGGGAGTTCCGTAACAGCTAATACCTGAATCTCATGACTAACACTGAAACTCCACTTTCAGTTTGATGAAATGTACTGACACAGCCTTTCTAATACTGTACCTGATGGGGAAACATGAGAAGTACAGACTACAGTCACAGTTTGGAAATGCATACATGTATTGATCTTGCCTTAGTACTAACAAAGACTGAGGGCAGTGTGGGACTTTGGGAGCTTCTAGGAGAGGACATACAAGATTGCTCTTGCAGAATGAACAAATGGTCAAAGAGGATTACAAAAAGTTGTGGTCATACCTGTATCTTTAGTTAGTTAGGAAATGTATCAGTCCAATTACATTCCAAATACATTAAAAATCATTATTAACTATTCATTCTGTCTAAAAATGCTAAGCAACAGCAGTATCGCTTCAAATATGAATAATGCTGGAGATGCTGAAGTTGACCAATTCGACCTTTCTAAGTTTTGGCAAAAAATTTTTCTTGAACACAAATTTTACTTACTTTTTCTGTAACACTGTGAAGGTGAGAACTAGTGAGAACCTCATTTATGAAGAAAGATGTACTGCCTCATCTTCTTATTTTACAAATGTAGGTATTAAGTTATAAAAAAAGACTTTCTGTAAAAAGGTGAGGAAACTTTTTTCAAGTTTCAACCCAAACCAAAGCACTGTCTTGCTATTATACCTACTAACCATTCCAATTCCATTTCTTGGAGCTTGGCTGATGAGTGTAAACTCTTGAGACTTTTCCTTTGAACTATTTGATAACCAGGATAAGTCATCAGCCATCCAGGTATGGAGCACTGATGGTGAAATCATTGTTATACTTCACAGATAGTCCCTGAAAAGTAATAAACAAATCAGGTAAATTATAGGCTATACATTTGACCCTACAAAGGTTGATAGCATTTAATTCAAAGACAAACAAGATAGGCAAATAAAAACAGGAAATCTGACTGTGCTGGAACGCTTTGAAAAGTAAATGCATTTAACAAAAATAACTTAAAAAATATCTTTAAAATGATACACATTTAAGTAAACTAAGCCAGCGTTTAGCTACATTAATCAGAGTGCATGGTCTGGAATATTCTTCTTTCATATCACACCCTAGTAAAAACCACCAGAAAATATCTCTAAAATCAACGTCACACTCATTCAGTGCATATTCACTTGTTTTGATGGTAATTCTTAATTGCATCAGGCAAAAGGGTAAACAGCCCTGATGGCTCACACTAGACTTTAAGTGCTCTCATTAAGTGACAAATTTTCTGCGGTAGTTAACCTGTATACATTGCACCTATCGATTGCGTCTCTAGATTCTGTTAGGAGTAGGAGTAACAAAACACTTAAGTAATTGAAGCAGTCCATCTGTTATACAATTGACTCAACATTGCATGGGATTTTCCGCACGTTTCCTGTTCGACGCATCCATGTTGCTCCAAGCAGGGAGTTGTGCCTGACAACTCCCTGCACCACCTAGACCTAGGTTGCATCAATGCAACAAATGTAGAACTTTGACCCAACCCTGCACCACAACTTGGATGAAAGACACAGATTTATTTCTCCATGGCAGTAGGAGGCCGGTCCTGTTCAGTCAAGGGCTGAGTTTAACTTCATGTTTGTACCCTCTTCCTAAGCAGGCTAGGCAGATCTAGGCTAGAATAGGGCTAGCTTATGGAATATACATAGGCCTAGCCTAGCGCTATCTTGAACTTGAAGATGATCAGGATTACATTACAGGCCTAGGTGTTGGCCTATGCTACACAAAATTGACGTTACTTAGGCACAGGCTACTCATTCTTATCTGCAAATGAATCCAGCTCGTAGCCCTTGACCAAAATCGCTGTAGCTAGTTTATTCATCCGACTCCCTTAGTCCTAGTTCAACAGCACAGAATAGCCTGGTCTGGCGTTTGTGCTGCCTTTGAAAAAAGAAGAAGATCTGATGGGACCTTCAGTTGACACTGGGCTGGGGCTAGCAGACGTTTTAGACTTGATGAAAAGCCCTTTCCCTCATTTTTAGTCAACGGCATTTGTGATAGTGACTGATACCAATTTAGAGTCAGCCAAGTCAAAACATTGTGTTACATGCAATGCTGGCTATGTTTTTTAGGCCTAACGTTAAGTAGGGTACACAGTATAAAAAAGTAATGACTGACTCAAAATCAAAGACGATCAACTCAGGTACCGACCATTGCTAGTCTTGGAAGTTGGAAAACTGTACGTGGCCAGCTTTCTTCAACTTTGTTTACTCCGCACTAATGTTAGACGTAGGCTAGGCCTAGTAAGTTCTAACGCTACTCTTTAAGCGAAGTAAAAATCCCTGTTCATGGACTAGGTCTAACGTAGTATTCCGACTCACAGTGAAGGTTACAGCCTATACTGTGCACAGGTACAACGTTAGGCCTAACGTTACGAAAAGTGCACGCTTTTCCTATGGGTTTAACATACTCTGCTTAGTTCCTCGCTGTGCCCATCACATTTACAGCACTCTGCCACATTTTGGTTTAACTTTTCTATATTTGTATGGCCCAAAAAGCTCGCATCATAGAAGAAGAATGATCCATAACCAAGCTTACATATTAAATTTATTCTCGATCCAGTCAAATACGTGTTTTCGTCGCTGGATTGTGAGAGCACTGCATGGCTGAGGTGGTCGCAAGTTTACGATTGTCTTAATCATGACGTCATTTCAACTGTTTACCGCATCCGATTTGCCGTACCAATCGCTACATGGTGCGGTCGAGTTTACCGCATGCGTTTCCGGATCCGACAACGTATCCGCATCCGTACTGATGGAATCAAGCTCGTTGAAACCATGTGTGAGCGATTTTTGCCGTATCCGTATCCGCATACGCATCCGTACATATGGAATCCTACCTTACTGCGTACGTGTGAAAAATTTATCTTGTGCGTACAGCGTGAGTCAAGCTAGGGAGCTACTACGGCTTCCTGGTCAAACTGGAAAGAAATGCTCTCCTGATAGCGTGTACATATTTTAGGCTTCCTTCGTTTATTAAAGTGTGTATGAAAGATTGTTTACCGCAGTTAGCATGTTACGACATTTTTGTATATAATAAACTAGCAGAAAGTTTTCACTCCCAACCAAATTTTGGTCAAAGGGATAAAATTCACAAAGCCATCATAAACATTGCGGCATTGAAGTTATCGAGGTATAAGGCACTCGATTCTACTTTTAAAAGTAGCCTGCATTAAAAAAAAAAAAAAAACCAATTCCAATCACTTTGGCTGTCATCACCATCCGTACTCCATATAGTGTCATCGGTAGGCAGTTCGTTGCACCACTCATACCGATGCACAGCCGAGTCGAACACAAAAACAATCCCTTCTAAAATTATATTTCTAAAACTATCGAGAGAGCAGTTGCAGAAATTCGTCTCTTAACAGATCAGCTATAGTTTAACTCCATTCTATTATTTTTTGACGAAATTTTTTTAAATGTCTAGAGCTGTAACCGAATCCATCTTATTCGAGTCCGAGCCAATTCCGAATTCATTCAATGATTCCAGTTCCAGGTCAATTCCGATTCAGATCCCCCCCCCCCCCCCCCCCCATCAAGCCAAGTTGACACCGAGGGCCTGGAGGCTATGCCAAGTCTATTCCAATTATATTAATGGTCTGATGGCCGTGAGGTTGGTCAAGTGTTGTTCCTTAGTGAACTGACGTAATATCTTCTTCGGAAAGAAATTGAAAAGTTTGGTTTCACCGAACGGCCCTTTGTCAGAGAGTCGGTAAAACTTTAGGTTAACTATTTCATAATCATTTTGCAGAAAAACATAAGAAATGACCTCAAAAATTTCTTATAAGGTAGGCAAGTGTGTATACTTGATATTGTTCTGACAAGCTTTTTTTTTCATATCAAAAGCATGAATTGGGGGGGGGGGGAGGGGGCTCACGACATGGGGAAAGCTACGGATAAAGAGAAAACGCTCTGATTAGGTGATTTTTGCATTGCACGATAAAGGTTACGGGGTATCTAACCTCCCCCCCCCCTCCAATGCCTACGCCACTGCCTCAGAATAACCTTAATATTAGAAAGAAGTCACAAAACTGAGCCAATCTTAAAAAATACAAAAAAAAAAATATTTAAAAATACATGGACTTGACTCCCAATCAAATCAGTTGCAGTCCATTCTACGATCTCAATATCTGATTACATGAAGTCCATTTCGAGATATTTCACTGTCTAGAAAAAGGGCAGAGTCTAAAATAAGACTAGTGTACCATAGCCTTGTCGTATGGTCTTTAGTCACTACATTTATTAATAACCGTGAACCCCTCACTCTCGGGAATTTTTCACTTAAGCTAAACTCCCTTCATAATTTCGTTTTCCTATTTCTTCAATTCAGTTTCCTTCAGTTCAAACGATGTAAATGATCATCTCTCCTTTCAAAGTAGAATGGGCTGACACAGCTTTTTCAAAGCAACTGTTGTGGCAGAATCATACCCTTGGATACGGCATATTTGAATTTTATTTTGCTAATTTTCATCACTTGGCAATCTCGATCGTGGTAGGAATATATGTTCATCACAAGCTACCGTAGAAATTCATTAGCGGTTCTCTATCGGAAACGGCCGCATATCCGAGATGAAATGACGATTTTAGGACCTAATGTTATGGAATACAACTGAAGTTGTACAAGAAGACCTAACGCGCTTTACAAACGTAAAATTGAGGTTAAATTTCCTCGAAGATATTGTAAGTTTTCTACTTAAAAGACACGTCCTACGTATTTAATTGTAGAGAAGTCAAAAATGAATACCATTTGACTCGAAATGATATCACAATTAATAAAAGTGAATTCATTATTTTAAACAAATAACGAAGTATCTGCGGTAGCGTAGTGAGGCCATCATTTGATATACATTGCTGTGCGATATGAAAAGATGTGAAGAGCGTGACTTTATTCTTAATTCAAAGAAACTGTTGGTCGGACGCGGTTCGGAGGCGAGGGTATGGTAGTTGAGGATAGACACCCTCGTAATTATGGAAAATGAAAACATGATAATGTTTCGTCTTATTGCAACAAAATCGGAGAAATCCTTAGCTTTGGCGGCAAGAAGCAGCCCACAATAACAAAATGAACTACGCACAAGGGTAACATGCTGCGGGAATGTTAATATATGGTTCCAGCAATAGTCTTGTACATCCGCCATGCTGCTTACGTAACCGAATTTATGTCTTAGAACGCAATCCTACAGATCGTTGTTTTCATAAAAGTGTGGTGACATATTGGCCACAAATTATTGCGGGACAAGCGCCGGGATTTTTTTTTTGTTTATTGTTGATTATTGTGGTAAGGGTAAGAGTTAGATTCAGGATTATTTTTAATTAGTGCTCCTTAAAAATAATCAACAATAAACAAGAACAAAAAAAAAAAAAAAAACAAGAGGGCAATCTACGGAGTTGCATATCTCATCGCTAACATGTGCGCAAGTTGGTTACAGAACTTGAACTATTTATGTGCTAGAAGTTTTATCTGTGCTGTTTTTATGCTACAGTAGAATGCCATTGACAAAAATTACCACACTAAAACTCCATGCCACAAACCTTTGAAATTCCTATTTGAAGTCCAAGGGAAGCGATATATTCTCGTTCCAAGGGACGGAAGTTTTTTTCCGTAAGATAGCGAGGGGAATGAATATGGCACCGACCAATCAAGTTCTTGGAACTATGTGCGAACCCCTTATTCCAAAAAACATCATTTGGATATTTACATTCTGACACCAGATTATAAAAGAACTGGAGAAACAGGCTACCCAATCTTTGGAACGCTTGCCCTTTTAATCCAGTGAGCCTATCTAAGATTTTGGAACAAATTTATTTTTTAAGATGCTGTTATTCCCTAATTGCAACACTTTGAAAAAAAAAACACACACAACGGGCTTGGCTGTTACACTAAACTGATACGATTAGATATGGACGCAGCGATTATAAAAGTAAGACGCTTTCGGGGACGCTTTAGACAAGTGCGTAATTGTTATTATTGTGGCGCTATCTGGGCGTATTCTCCATTTTGACGCGACGGCAAACTTCATGTGTGTCGAGCTGGTATGCACATCAAGTGCGTCTTAATTAAAAAACTGGGCGTGTGCGCTATGTTGAACGCGTGGCGTTAGAAGATTTCCCGCCGACGCACAAAACTTTTCAACGTTCTGGCCTGTGGCTAATCCTAGCCTGTGGCAAAGGAATTGTCACATACGTTTTTTGGCGATGCTTCAGGACCGCCAAGTTTGAAGGGCACTAATATGTAAGATAGGTAGGCCCTATGCCTAACCTAATGTTAGTCACCCACATTTTAATATCCAGTGGCGTCACCAAGGGGGGGGGGGGGGAGGGGGGAGGGGGCACGTGCCCCCCTGAAAAATCGTGTGCCCCCCTCCAAATGAGATTTGAGATTTTTAAAAAACGATATGCCTTCTTTAGTCAGAGTGTGACTATGAAAATATTTAAGACTGGATTCTTCTTTTGACGAGAAAAGGCAGTAATTTTCATACTTTTCAACTAAAAATATCGCAAAAACACCTGGAAAATGCCATTTCCGGCTGTCTGAGGGGTTGCGTTTTTCAAAAATTTCTGCACACTTCCAACTTCGCTAACTGAAGGTGGCGCAGAGTTCAGGTAACCGTTCAAGCAGGATTATATAGGCGTACATTTTTTCCTTAAGAGGATCACATCTAACTGCTTTCTCTTTCTTTTTCGAGTTCAGCTCCCCTTCTTCTTAATATCAGCCGGACCCGCTCTTGAAAGTTGTTTCACTAGTTTTGTTACCAATAAATTCTTAATTGAAGTTGCGCTGGAAGTTTTTTTTTTTTTTGAGACCAGTGTAAAGACAAGAGAATAACCGTAAATAACGACCTGAATACCTAACACACCCCTTAAAAACCAGGAGCTTCTGGGGGCTTCGCCCCCTGGACCCCACCTGCGCTTTGCCCCTGGACCCCACGCGCTGAGCCTCGCGCTTCGCGCTCGGTGGCGCCTACGGCGCTATGTGTGAATAAAGCAGTGCCCCCTGCATTATTGTTGTGCCACCCCAGTGCCCTCCAGAATGAAAAGTATGATGACGCCACTGTTAATATCTTGAGTTAAAACTCAAGATTATGAATGGCGTAGGTCTCAGAGCCATGCCTAAGCCCCAGACCGAGCCTTCATACCATTAACCAGCTTCAGATTTCAAGTCTAGCGCCAGGTTAGACTTTAACTTTCATACTACTAGGACTAACAGTTACAGCAACTTTTGATTGAAAACAACTGCCTGAATAAACCTTATGAGAACACTCTAGATATAAGGGCTGTCAAAGTGAAGTCCGAGCAGGAACTAAAAAATCTCACTGTAGCATACAAGTTAGTGAAAAAAGAATCTGAGTTGTGAAGACGAGACTGCTACTACGAAGTATTAACCTAGGCCCGAGGCTCAGTCTAGCTTAGTTAGGCCTAGGCCTATATTAATTGATGAAAAATAAGGCTAGTTACAAAACATTAAAGTGGTAATGACACGGCCAAAGTAAGTTTCTCGGTAAGTTTTGGTACACTTGACATAAAGTGAAAGAATTCCCTACTAAATTGTATCCTTACATAACAAAAAAAGCGTTTTGAATTCCCAAATACAGGCCAGGCTCAACCCATTTGAAATTCGAAAGCGAAAAAACGTATGTGAACGCGTCTCAAAATGGTGACGTCATTGGAGGCACGGTTAGCAACACTGTACCAGAGAGCTCACAATGATCAAATCATGTGCATGGTAACGTGTGTTAGCGCATACATAATTGCAAACACCGGTGCTCCGATTGCAGTGAGCGTGGCCACTGACTACATTGTGAATTGTGCATTGCGCGATGACTGCTTAGTATTCGCAATAGCATCTTCATCAAACAGCTCATACAGTAAAGACGCGCTCGTAGTGGGGACGCGCTTGTTGTGGTCTGCCCATACATATCCATGGCTGTTCTAAATAGCGACCGAACCGCGTCTTTCTTGCACAAAAACAGAACTATTTTTACCCGCGCGCATATAAACGCGAACACGCTAGCCAATGATTTGCTCCGAATCCCCACCATGGTCCGCGCCTTTCGCCCTGTATGTTGGACTCTGTATTGTGATGCAATCATTTTCATGAGGTTGCTAAGATAAGATAACTTTACCGAGCGTAACATTAGTTCCACATCTAGATGCGCGCCGTAGGGCGGGGTTTGTGCCGCAAATTGCGTCATAAAAGTCAGGTGACTGAGCTGTTGAGGCATTTTTCGAAATTGAATTTCTAACGCAGTTTTCCTTCGAATATCATTTATGCCGAATTGTACGGGTTTTTAATGGGGAGTGAGATGATATTTGTAAAATACTGTATCTAATCTTGCAATACACGAAAGTTTTTGTGGCCATGTCATGCCCACTTTAACCTTTGACAATCTGTAACGTGAACTATGTCCTTGATTGCCACGACAACCACACATATCGGTACAACTTATCATGCCTAGGTTATTACACTTAAACTTTCAGATTTGTGGGATGCGTCCGTTAAGAGTTAAAGTGAATACAAAAAAAGTATTTGACCCCATGTCACGTGACCTTTGACCTTGGTTGCCATGGAAACTACATATTTTGGTAGAACTAGTCTACCCTATTATACTTGTGAAGTTTCATGTAAAATGAAGGTTTTCTTTTGAAGTTTTAGTACAAAATAGGAAAAAAAGTGTTTTTTGCAAAATGTGACCTTTGAACTCTAACCTTTGACCTTTTCTTCCGAGGGTCTGGGAGACACAAGTTTCCACCCTGGGGTACCCACCTACCAATTTTGAAAAGAATCGGTCCAGCCCACTAGGAGGAGTTTGAGGGACAAAAACGTTGTTTTACGAACAAATTATCACTTGAAAAATTTTTGTTCCACTCTACCAGTTGACCTTTGACCTCTGTTGCTATGGCAACCACACATTTTGGTAGGTCTAGATGCGATCATCATATGTGTGAAGTTTCCTGTCAGGAGAACGTTTCGTTTTGGAAATATAGCAGAAAATTTGATTTCACTAAAATTGACCTTTGACCTGTAACCTTTGACCTTCACTTCCGGTTGTGTGATAAAATGCAATTGTTCCACCTGAGGTACCATCCTACCAAGTTTGAAGAAAATCGGCGCAGCCGTTTACAAGATATTAGGAAAACAAAATTGGACACACCCACACACACACACACACACACACCTACACACACACACACACACACGGACAGGTTTCGACCCTTCTCTCAGCCCTGGACCTTCAGTCACCCCGGGGTACCTCGCCATGCGTTAGACCTCGAGACTAGTAACCTGGGAAAATTTACCGTTACCATGGTAACCATTGCGATTTAAGCTGGCATTGCCATATATAGCCCGATAGGCAAAGTGACTACAATATCTCATCCTCCTCACGGAGCGATGAGATAAAAAAAAATCCACTTGTCCCGCAATAATTTGCGGCCAATATGTCACCACACTTTTTTGAAAACAACGATCCGTAGGATTGCGTTAAGACATAAATTCGGTTACGTAAGCAGCATGACAGATAAAAGACTATTGCTGGAACCATATATTAACATTCCCGCAGCATGTTACCCTTGTGCGTAGTTCATTTTGTTATTGCGGGGCGCATCTTGCCGCCAAAGCTAAGGATTTCTCTAATTTTGTTGCAATAATACGCTATGGCTTGCACTGGACGACACACCATTATTGTGACGTCATAGATACAAGACGCAACATTATCATGAAGCGTTGTTTTCATTTCCCATAACTACGAGGGTGTCTATCCTCAACTTCCATACCCTCCCCTCCGACACGAGGCCGACCAACAGTGTCTTTGAATTAAGAGTACAGTCACGCTCTTCACCTCTTTTCATATCGCACAGCAATGTATATCAAATGATGGCCTTACTACGCTACCGTAGATACTTCGTTGTTTGTTTAAAATAATGAATTCACTTTCATTAATTGTGATATTATTTCGAGTCAAATGGAATTCATTTCTGACTTCTCTACTATTAAATGCGTAGGACGTGTCTATTAAGTAGAAAACTTGTAATATTTTCGAGGAATTTTAACCTCAATGTTACGTTTGTAAAGCGCGTTAGGTCTTCTTGTACAACTTCAGTAGTATTTCATAACATTAGGTCCTAAAATCGTCATTTCAGCACGGATATGCGGCCGTTTCCGATGGAGAACAGCTTATGGATTTCTACGGTAGCTTGTGATGAACATATATTCCTACCACGCTCGAGATTGCTAAGTGATGAAAATTAGCAAAATAAAATTCAAATAGGTCGTATCCAAGGGTATGATTCTGCCACAACATTTGCTTTGGGAAAACTGTGTCAGCCCATTCTACTTTGAAAGGAGAGATAATCATTTACATCGTTTGAACTGAAGGAAACTGAATTGAAGAAACAGGAAAACGAAATTACACTCTTAAAAAAATTGGGCAAATTTTACCCAACTTTTTGACCAACACTGGGCATCTATTCAACAACCTAAACAGTTGGGCAAAACTTTAACCAACCAAATTTGGTAAAGTTTGAACCCAACTGTTGGGCAGGAGATTACCCAACTGTTTGGTAAATTAGCATTTTAAAACATACCCACTTGTTGGGCACTTCTTTTATTAAGCTGTTGGGCAAATGCAGTGACCAAATGTTGGTTATATGTTAATCATCTTTTCCTTAAACGTTGGTGCTTTCTTTACATGTTACGTTGTAGGTTATGGCAGGGAACTGCCACTGCAGCTCCCTGGTTATGGCAACCCTTCGGTCCCGGTTAAAAAACCCTGGCTTAATAACCTTTATGGTTTGTCACTGAGTTTCGTATAGGTACGTCCAAAACTATCATTTTTAAAAGGCACTGTATTTTTTAAAGGCACTGTAAAATGATGTGTGTTAATGATGTGATGAAGTCTTGTAGTTTCATCAATGCATAAATGTGAACACAAGGGCTGCATGAGAATTAGCTGGTCCGTAGCTCTCATACACTGTTATCATGGTTATGAGACAGGTTTCTTGTTATGCTGAAATGTTTCAAATAATAATATATAAACGCTCATTCGGACGTGAAAGAGAATATCCCAGATCCTGACCTCTCATTGGATAGCAGTTTTGCGCCAAATACGAATCATGGAATCTCATACAAATGTGTTCTAGTTCGTAGTACTGTTTAAAGAATTTAATGGAAATAGAGATCGATTTCATGGTCTAAAGTAATGTACGAGTTTAGCTGTTTGGCCAATATAAAAGATGCCAAAGAGAATTTTCAGATTATGGTACCATGGTCTGATTATGAGAAGAATTGTGAAACAAATCGGGTCAAGTGCACTGTTGTTTGGTGACAACACTGCAACCAACAATATACCCAACAAATTGGCAAAAAGTTACCCAACAAGTGGGTAAAGGGAAAATATGCTCAACTGTAGAATAAAATCTTATCGTCATTTTGACCAGTCAGTTGGGTATAACAGTATACGCGTGCATGGAAGGGGAAATTTAACCATTATGTGAGCAAAGATTGACCAACACTTAAGCAATTACTTTTACTCAACAAAAACTTTGCCCAGCGTTTAAACATTGCACCAATTAGCCCCAAAGTTGGGCAAAGTTTAACCAACACATTTCATAAACTTCTTTAACCAACGGATATTTTACCAACGTTTTAAGAGTGTATGAAGGGAGTTTAGCTTAAGTGAAAAAAATCCTTTAGAGTGCGGTTCACGGTTACTAATAAATGTAGTGACTAAAGACCTTACGACAAGGCTATGGTACCCGAGTCTTATTTTGGACTCTGCCCTTTTTCTAGACAGTGAAATATCTCGAAATGGACCTCATGTAATCAGACACTGAGATCGTAGAATGGACTGCAACTGATTTGATTGGGAGTCAAGTCCATGTTTTTACAATGAAACTTCCTCGGACAAGATTGGCTCAGTTTTGTGACTTCTTTCTAATATTAAGGTTATTCTGAGGCAGTGGCGTAGGTACGGGAGGGGGGGGGGGGTTAGATACCCCATGACCTTTATCGTAGTTAACCTTAAGTTTTACCGACTCTCCTACCAAGAGCCGTTCTGCGAAACCAAACTTTCCAATTTCTTTCCGAAGAAGATATTACGTCAGTTCACCGAAGAACAACACTTGACCAACCTCACGGCCTTCAGACCAGTAACATAATTGAAATAGACTTGGTATAGCCTCGAGGCCCTCGGTATCAACTTGGCTTGGTGGGGGAGGGGGTGGTATTTGAATCGGAATTGACCCGGAACTGGAGTCACTGAATGAATTCGGAATTGGCTCGGACTCGAATAAGATGGATTCGGTTACAGCTCTAGGCTATTAGAAATTTTTCGTCAAAAAAATGGAGACTGTAGTCTAACTTTCGCTGATCTGTTAAGAAACGAATTTCTGCAACTGCTTTCTCGATTGTTTTTAGAAATATAACTAATCGAAGCCTACAGCTTCGATTGTAGGGATTGCTCTACTTTTCACGTGCTTTTTCGACTGCTTGTGCGACTCGATATACCTTCTCGTGCACACAAATTCCGCATGAACGTATTGCCATAACGAACCGCTACGCATGAAAAGGAGTTTTTCGCCTGCTTGCAAGGTTCGATATAGGTTCTCCTGCTTACAAGTACAACATTAAATTATTGGCCAAGCGAACTGCTACGCACGCGAATTGCAGAATTTTTCAAAATCCATCCGTCATCAAGCATATGGGCATTTCCAAGGTCAGTCGCATTACACTTTTCTGCATCCTTCACCCATTTGATGGCTCTAACTTATGTTTAGGAAAATCTCCTTCATATAGGAATTTTTATCGTTGTAACCCATCACTCATGACTCCACTCTGATGGCATTTAAAAACTTTTGGGTTTTCTACTTTGTGTATGACAGCTTTGTACAAAAGCGTCAGTCGCATTACAAAAAAAGAGACAGCAAAAAAAAAAAAAAAAAAAAAAAACAATTTGTTATAATTCAACTTCTTCCTCAAATTGAAAAGGGTGTAACAATTTAATAACATGTAATACTTGACTCATCAACAGGAGTCTTAAATGGTACAATAAAAAATTTCAAGCAATAGGAAACATTGAATATATATTAAAAAAACATTCGTCAGTCGCATTACCGTCAGTCGCATTACAGTCTGTCCATCAACATAGCCATGTCTGTGTGAAGTCAAAGGGAGTGTGTTCTCTGCAAAAATTGTGAAGTTTCTTAGTGCACCATTATTCTGTCCATACAAAGTTTCAAACGTTCAATTTCATTTCAATTATTCACACTCCATAGTGAATTATTATGCCACTTAGACTTAACCACTTAAATCTTGAAGGCACTTTACATAAGCTTGAATCTTTATGTAATGGTATATCTTATACATACTTCATGAGTTTTATCTTGTGGAATCTGGTAAACTGAAACTTATTAAAAGTGCTACATCTCTCTTCCACAAGTGTACACTAACCAGGCTGTGTAGTTTTCTTCTAGTGACCGCAAGATCGTAGTCATACCCGACTGCGATTACATGTTAGCTGAACAAAATATTGTAGAAGTTTAGGAGACTGACTGGGAGGTAACTACCTTAAGGGTATTATCGTGTATAATGAAATAGGACGATATGGAATGAATCCTTACATATTACTTTTTTGCACTGGAAAATGCAAAGACAAGAATAATTAAACACCTTCCAGTAGTTAAAAACTTAACTGAACTGGCAAACCCATCTCCAGCTTCAGTACAATCCTATTAGCCAACATATTTGCCAATGATACATAACACAACAATGCAGTTCAGTCAATTTCAGCATCGCTAAAGACTACAGAACAGAACGATAATGTGTCTAAAAGTGATCTGTAAACTTTAAGTGGCCGCAGTTATTGGCTATTACTGGTTCTTTGAGATGCCTTACTATCTGTTGCTAGCCTAGGCAGGAATGAAATATGCCCTCTATTGTTTGGTCTCACGTATGGATTTAAAGATATTACAGTTTACAAGCATACTTGTAGATCTACACCAAACTTAAAATGGCACGGTGACTCCTTGTAGAGGCAGAAACGGAGGGGCGGAAGTACTGATCCCTGATCAGTCTCTTTGAAAGCTTACAGTTAATTGAAATCTACCGGTAGTATAAATACGTGTGATTTTAAAACATTACAGTTCTTGCAAACACCGTTCTTCAATGTATTACACTTACACTGTTACACAGAACAATTTTGTGCTCTTTCGAGGTTTTCCACTGAAGAACATTTGAACATGAACGCACAACGACTGGTTGAAGTTTACTGACTTACTGGTTGGTCAGTTTCTACGGTATCTTCACAAGCACACATCCTTATGCGCTTACAACACAAAATCAACTACTGCGTTCTTTTTCCAAGCACGCGGAAGTATGCAATAATTACTCCTGATTGCACATGAAGAAATGCATTGTGTGTGTACAGAACTTGCTTTGAAAATGCACGCATGCTGACATCTTGTCACAATAGAATTTTCTGTCACGCATGTGTAATCGTGCACACAGATAACAGACAGAGCATGTCCAATCAACACTTCTACCCCTCCGTTGTAGCCTCCATGAGGAGTCGGCGCGTGTAACAGTGTAGGAACAGGAGTTTGGTATCTTCGTACATTTACAATATCTTGGTATGGGTTGTACAGTGCTGCCTTCTGTAACACTGGAGAAAGCTCAAACTGTTTATCTCATATAACAAATCCAGTTGTTTGGCTTGAATGATGAGTGTCAGTTGCATTACACTGGTCAGTCGCATTACGCATGTCAGTCGCATTACCATTTTTAGAGGCCTACATTGAAATAATCCTTCAATTATTTTGTGTTTGATAATTGTTTTACATTTGATATTGAAGCTACAAGCATATTCTAAAATGGCACAGAAATAATCAGTTCATTTTTTGTACAGTACAAATTTTTTCGTTTTTTTGTCAGTCACATTACAGCTACTCTTAGGCCACAACACACAGACTCTCCCATGACTCATTGAGGAACATAATCTGAATTTAACCTTGAATTGTAAAAGATATAGCCTTCCACTAATCATATCCTCTGAAGTTTATTTAAAATAGGTTTACTTAATTGTGGAACAATATGGTTTCACAAAGAGGTCTTCATGGCTTAAAATTTAGGGCCTCATGCATAGCTTGAAAAACGTTGCTGTTTTTTCCTCATTTTAAAGGAAAATTAAAACCAGAGTTTATGTTCCATTTAATCCAATATATTACCCATAAGGTGAGAGGGGTAAGACATTCATAACACAAATTCCATTTTTTGGGATCATGTCCAGGTTTGCTTGGAAATGCCCTTATACGTTCATTATGGACGTACACGTATAGGAATGGGAACGCAAACAAAACGTATACTGCTTACCTTTACTTCAATACCGTCTGACTTCAGTGCCTTGCCGTTAGGTACACTGTGGTCGAATGATTGACCGACTGTTCGCTGACATACTGACTTGAACGCCGCTGCGCAGTCTAAGGCTGCTTTTGAAGCAACGACAACTCTTTTGAAAATGTCGGTTTGTTTAACACTCTAGCAGTCTCGGCTTTGACTGCGCACGCTCAAATGGTCAAATATGGGCTACAGCCGTGTCACGGCTTTCTGTTGACTGCTTGGAAGATACGCTTCTTTCACTGGTTGAGTAAAAAAATTGGCAGCAGAATATTTTTTGCCCTCAAGAAGTGAGCTTGGCAAGCCATTTGCAACTTATTTCACCCCTAACAGTTTTCAATTACAAAATCAGACAGCGTATATGGACGTTTCATCTTTGTTTTGTACCATCTTCAGAGGCTTCGATTTGTACTTGCCTGCAAGTACGGGTTGTCTAGTTGTAGAAGTGATTGTTTTTGTGTTCAATTCGGTTGTGCATCGGTATGAGTGGTGCAACGAACTGCCTACCGAGGACACAGTGAAAGTGATTGGAATTGTTTGTTGAATCCAGGCTGCTTTTAAAAGCGGAATCGCGTGTAATATACCACGGTAACTCCCATTCCATAATGTTTATGATGTCTTTTGGAATTTCATCCCTTTATACCAAAATTTGGTTGAGAGTGAAAATTTCCTGTTTGATTGTGATGTACAAAAATGTCATAACATGCTAGCTGTGGTAAACAATCTATCATACACACTTTAATAAACGAAGAGAGCCTAAAATATGTACACGCTATCAAGAGAGCATTTCTTTCCAGTTTGACCAGGGAGCCGTAACAGCTCCCTAGTTTGACTCACGCTGTACGCAGTAGACACACGTACACAGTAGACTTGCGGGTGTGTCCTGTACCCAAATCAGCGGCATATACCTTTTCGGGTTTTAGTCACAGAAATTCTAAGCTTTGGATGGAATAAGAACGCCAACGGAAACGTGTGAGGCAAAGCAGGACGCTAGTGGAGGGTCACGTCACGTGAACTGCACCTGAAGAGAGTGAAGGTGGTGCCAGAATGTTATAGGAGCACTAATTCAAACTTATCCTGAATCTCACTCTAATCTCCTTCACGCCAGCAGGTAAGACACTGTAGTTAGCCCAAAAGCAAAGTTACTAGTACATACACCTAAGTAGATATTATTTGTCCACCCATAGTCATGTGGCCATATGCGTTCCCTAATTCATTAAAATAAAAAATGGCTAAGGCTTTTATAATTATTTTTTGCGTTTAACTTCGGTCGGCTTTATTTTCAGTCTGAAATCAGTATTTTGTCATATGCCATCTACCTTCAAATATTTGTTTCTTTTTAGGCCAAAGTGGGGATCTCCAAGACCGGCTTTAATCGTAGATGAATAATGTTCCGCGCACGTCCAACCACTTCTAAAATTGTCTGAGTATGGCCTTGTTGATAACGCTCCGCGTATATAGACATTTGGGTGATATCACACAACGTACCCTCGAGAAAAACCTTGCTACCATTCTCAAGTCCTCTAGGCTTTGGTGCACTCCCTTTGATAAACTCGTGCACAATAATTCCTAGTAGTTTGGAGTAGTTTGGATCTGATTTTTTTTATTTATTTTGTCTCGTTTTTATTTTTGATATTTTTTTATTGGTTGGCCAAAGGGGGTCGTCATTCCCTCTCCGGATCAACTCTTGTTTCTATTTGTTTACATTTGCTTTTGCGGACATTCTGGACGGTTCATTCAGAAAATACCCCTCCCCAGGCTGCCAGGCGTATTTTGAATTTGAAATGGTAAGGTAAACGATTTCGTATGATAATCCCAATCGGTCAATTCGGATTGATGGTAGCTGGTGCATGTGGTAAGAGGGGGAGGTCGCGTGGCGATGAATTTGGAAATATACAAAGCAATTACGAGACAGTCAGTGGAGCAGTTAGGCACCGATTAATATATTTATACATTTATGTGTAGGCCATATTTATGGCTCATGTAAAGTATGTTGATTTTTTTTATTTTTTTCTAGAACTGCGACTCTCACTATATGAGCTAGGTTTACTTGTTGCATGGATAATTTTGTATTTAATGTACAACTTTTAATTGATTTGCAGTGCAAGTGAAACGCTCCGCCGCAAAAAGTCCCTCCGGCATCATCTGTTGCGTCACCAGAGTTTTCATTATATGGGTGCATTGTGAGACACAACAATTTTGCAGGGACACTGCTGGACTGCACTCATTGCCCCGAAGGCGCCACCCGTTCATGAAATGGGGTCCAGGGTCCCGCCTTACTAGGTGTTGCGCAACTCAGAGATGGATGGATTACAAAGTGAAGCAAATGTTTGTCATTATTTTTAAAATAAATAAATACAGGACACCGTTGGAAAGTCGCCCCAACAAAAACAAATTACCCAGAACATAGTTTCGTCTGGTTTAAAAATGAACTGTTTAGTTTTCCTCCTTAGTGTTACGGTACGGTCACTTAATTTAATACCAAGGTATTAGTCCAGTGGCGGATCCAGAGGGGGGATGGGGGGTATGCATACCCCCCCCCCCACCGGGATGGTAAAAAAAAAATGTATAGATAGCCAGGTTAATTGTAACCTAGGCCTAATTACTTTTTAAAAATACAATGATAGTTGTTACATTATTTGATTACAGTATTTTTGGTTCATATTCTTCAATAAAATGAAAAATGTAAATACACATTGCGCAATGACGAATTCTAAATCCAGTGTTTGCCGCCAGCGGCCGTTGGTGAAGCTGTTTGTGACATCGCATATGTGTCTATGTCAATACGTGGGGCTACGACTACTGTCGAATAATGGGCCAATCGTTGATACGAAGGCTTGCCCAACCAACATGCCCAGCTGGGCCCCAACTGGGTTTAAGCTGGGCTAGTTGCTGGGCCCCAGATGGGACCCATTCTTGTTTGTCATGTGTTCCCACGCGGGGCCCAACTGGGCTAGCCTTTCCCAGCTGAAGCCCAGCTGAAGCCCAGCTGTGCCCCGCTTCAATAACTGAAGTCTAGCTGGGCTTCAGCTGGGAAAGGCTAGCCCAGTTGGGCCCCACGTGTGAACACCTGACAAACACGAATGGGCCCCAGCTGGGGCCCAGCAAGTTGCCCAGCTGAAACACAGTTGGGGCCCAGCTGGGCATGTTGGCTGGGTGTGTGGGGATGTTGCAGAGTGTGAAGGCGATACGAGTTGAGATATGAACAAAAAGATGAGAAGGTTTAATTTTGATTCAAGATGATTGGCGGTTTTATTCCGTTCGATTAACAGACGGCAAAAAAAAAAAATAAATAAATAAAATTTAACAATATAAAGATTGACGCAGGTGCTCGTCGTCTGAGGTCTGCTGCACCATTGTCTGTGTGTGACCAAAACTTGGCAAGCTCTGAGCTTTCATGTCTTGGGGAGATCAGAACACATGCGGTCTCCTGATTGGTTAAAAGTTGTTGCGAACCAAATCAGACAAATATTAAGTAATGTGCTGATCTAAATGATCAATGAGGAGGAAGAAGAGGGTGAAATTGACCACACCTTGAAAATATGGGATAAAACATACACGTGGAACTAGGGCGGGGTAGTTTGTCACGTTCAGCGGTAACACATGGCGGGAAACAGGAAGGGCCCTGGGAATCTAGGACAAGAGGATGGGAGAGTTGCTCGAAAATAACAAGATGACGTTCCTGTTAAAGGTCAAGGAGGGTACACCATGCTACATGATGCTAACTACTGTTTACACATGACATAGCCTAAAACCGCGTGACGGTAATAGAGTACACCCGGTATAAAATTCACATTGACCGTGTAGTAATGATTACCCACACTTTCAAGACCATGATTTGAAAGCTTGGGAGTTTCATAGTGGCTTAAAATATTGAAACATTTAGCACCATGTTGCATCTAGCCCCCCTTCCCCCTTTTCTTAGACACCCAGGCGGGGCAGGGGCTCTGAAAATGAAGAATTCGGAAATTTGCCAATTGTGAGACCAGTCTACTGTGTGGTTTTGACAACTCAGGAAATTACGAAATTCCCAATCAATTTTCTCTAATAAAAGCTCCATATTCGTCATTATTTGATTCAATAAAGCAAAATTTTCCGCGCGTTGGGCGCGCCGCAAATTGCAATTACTCACCAGAAGTGCTTACTCATACCTTCATTTTGATAAACATTTCCGAGCTCTGCAGCTGGGTCTGACAAAATTGGCAATTTGCTACACTTGTGACACCAGATCACCAAGTGACACCGTTAACTATATACGGTCCTATTTTCATAAATTTTCTTTCATAAAATTCCATATCTTCTCCAATATAAGCTCAAAAAAATTTGTCGGAGAGCCTCATTACGTAGGCGTTGGATAACATAATGTAGCAACAACGATCTTTGGTCGTCGCCCAACCTCAGATTTGCCGATAGAAAATGCAAATTATTCAGTAATTCCCCAACTGTTCAAATTTCCTTGCAGAAAACCCAGCATTCAAACTTTTCTGCAACACAAGCTCCATATTTTCAAATATTTGAAATGGGCGGAAATTTCAGAGCGCTTTGGACGCTGCAAATTACGCCCTTAGTACAGGGGTAACCTCACTTAAAAATATGGTAAAATTTGGGTGCGTGCCTACCACTCCCATTTCCCATTTCCTGAATTCTTATAGGCATCAGAGACTAAACAACATACATACCAATGGTGGCGCTTGGCTCAGTGTACATTTGATACCCAACCACATGCAGACCCCCCACTGAAAATTCCTGGATCCGCCACTGTATTAGTCATCCGTGCCCAGACATCCAGTGGCGTATTTTTGGCGTATTACAGGGATGCAGGGAGTGGGAGCCCCTCCAGCCGAACGCCGCCCTCCACCCTTTCCCCCGTGCTTGTCCATTAAATGAGATTAGAAATACATATACTGGACACAGGGCGTAAAAGACAAAATCTTCATAATCAAGCCTTGAAAAGATAGACTGAGAAACGCCATTTCCGGCAATTTGAGTGGCAGTTTAGCCAAAATTTCCCCAGTACGCTTAGATTAAACTATTAGAAACATCTTTGCCTGGGGGACAAGTGTGAACACAACTGTTTCGACAGTTTTTCAAAGGAAAATTTTCAGCTTTGATTCATGAGACGACAGTTAGCTCAATTCCAATGATCAAAGTAGTATTTCATCCAGTGGCAGTGGTACATTTTATTAGTTAATTTTCTGACAACCGAGTTTAAAATTTGCTCCTTTTCGTTTTTGAATCTTATACCAAACGAAGCTTGTCTAAATAATGTCTGGTTTGATTCTACAAGCATGGGCTCTCTGAGAAGTCACGGCTTTACAAAACTTTCTGCACGCTCCACGCCAAACGATGGTAGCGATCTGGTACGATCGTGTTACTTTTGCACGCGCGACAAATAAACATTTTCTCCCCCTCTACCCACCCCCAACAATGAGACTGTCTGGTTACGCCACTTTTCTTTCCCAAGCCCTTCTGATGGTTTCATCTCCATTGTTCAAGTAACACGTGATTATTTCACGAATGCGGTATCAGATTCATGTACTGGGGCATCTTAATCAACTTTCTCATAAGAGGTTGAATTGTAGGTTTTTTAGCATAGTGTTTCAAGGCCATCTGTGGACCTGCGTATCGGGAAATAGAGGTATGCAAGGAAGAAGTTGTAAATAGGGGTTGGGGTCGAAATTTTAACTATCTTGAACTTTTTATTAAAATTTCATTTTTGAGCAGATCTCTCATGGAAGTCTCCAATTTTGTTATGCAGACTTTTCTTGGGCACAACAACGGAGAGTTGTTTTCGTAAGAGTGTGGTGACATATTGCCGCAAATTCTGTTTGGTTTGGTTTATTGTTTACGGTTTTGGTTAAGGTTAGAGTTTAATTCAGGATTAATGTTAAATTAGTGCTACTAACATTCTGGCACCGCCTTCACCCTCTTCAGGTCCAGTGCATGCGGGTTCTAAAATATGGAGCATCTTCAGTAGTCTTTTATTAACGGGGGCAGGTCATTTCAACCCACATGCCTACAAGCACAAATAGAAATTTGGTTGAAAGGCCATTGTATTCTCATACTATGATTCCTCATAAGTGGAGCGTATTCAGTTGTCACAAAATAGTTAAAAGATCGTGCAAACAAAGGCCAGACTTTTATTCCGGCGGCTCTTTGTAATGTCCTGCTTGACCAGCGTTCGTTTGCAGCAGTATACCCAACGTCATCGTAAGCTGATAAAAACAGCCATCCTTGCTATGATGCATTCTGTAAAACTACGTTCATGAAGCACGTGACCCTCCGGTTTTGACGCACACGTTTCCGTTGGAGTGTTTCTTCAGCTATAGAGCTTAGAATTTCTAGGACTTAAACTCGAAAAGGTATACCGCTGATTTGGGTACAGGGAAACGCCCGTAAGTCTACTGCGTACGCGTGAAAAATTTATCTTGTACGTACAGCGTGAGTCAAACTGAAAGAAATGCTCTCTTGAAAGTGTATACATATTTAAGGTTTCCTACGTTTCTCGAAGTGTGTAGGATAGATTGTTTATCGCAGTTAGCATGTTATGATGTCTTTGTTTATCAAAATCAAACGAAAAGTTTTCCCTCCCAACCAAAATTTGGAAAAAGGGATAAGCTTTACAAAACCATAGTATGAAAGAAAAGTGTCATTTTTGGAATATCAAGCTAGCATGAAGATTGCGGCATGAGAGTTACCGTTGTAGAGTCGGTAAAACCTACGGCAAACTATGTCAAAATCACATAGCAGAAAAACAAAAGGATTTACCTCATTAATCGCTGATAAGGTATGCAAGTGTATACTTGATAATGTTCGGACAAGGTCTTTTTTATAACAACAGCATGTGAAGATATCTTTAAACAGCAATAAAATAGTGCATCACTAACCTGTCAGTGCTTAGAAGCAATCATTTTGAACAGGCGCGTAGCCAGGTTTGTGCTATGGGGGAAGGGGGTTGGTGTAATGGGGGGAATCTAAGGATGATATTTGCATTGCAAGTTTGGGTCATAGGGGGTGGTGGATCTAACCCCCATACACCCCTATCAGTGGCTACGCCACTGCTTCTGAACTACCTTTGAATATTAGAAAGAAGTACTTGGACGTGACTCCGAATGTATGCAGTAGCAGTACATTCCAGGATCAGTCTGATTACAGGATGTCCCATTTCGAGACATTTCAGGGTCCAGGAAAGGGCCAGAGTCCAAAAGAGAGACGGTGTTTGGACTTGGGCATCATAGCCCTGTTGTATAGTCTTTAGACACTACATACATTATTTACCATGAACCCAGCACTCTAGGGAATTTGTTCACTTTCGTTAAACTCCTTCATAATTTCGTTTTCCGGTTTCTTGAATTCATTTTCCTTCAGTTCAAACGATTTAAATGATTATCTATCCTTGCAAAGTAGAAAGGGCTGACACAGCTATCCAACGCAACTTTTGAGGCAGAGTCATATTTGTGTATACGACCTTTCTATTTGAATTTTATTTTGTTTCTTCATCAATTAGCAATCTCATGCATGTTGAGAATATATATGTTCATCACAAGCTACCATAGAAATCCATAAGCGGTTCTGCGCCGGAAAGAGCCGCATATCCGTCCTGAAACGACCCTTTTAGGACCTAATGTTATGTCTCACAACTAACCTTGTGCAAGAAAACCTAAGGCGCTTTACAAACGTAAAACAGCTTGAAATTTCTCAAAGACATAATTTGTTTCAACTTAAAAGAAACGTGCTACACATTAAGTTGTAGAGAAGTCAGAACTGAATACCATTTAACTCGAAATGATATCACAAATTCATAGTTAATGGACGTGAATTCATCATTTTTAACAAAACAACGAAGTGTCTACGGTAGCGCTTTTGAGTCTTCATTTGATATACATTGCTATGCGATGTATGTGAAGAGCGTGACTGCTTTCGTAATTCAATGAGACGGTTGGTCGGACGCGAATCGAAGGGGAGAATAAGATAGTTGAAGATGGACACACTCGTAGTTAGGGAAGGTGAGAACAACGTTGCTATATAATAATCTTCCATCTTGTATCTATGACGTCACAAAATAAAGATGTGTCGTCCATTGCAAGTCATGGCGTATTATTGCAAATGAAACCAGAGAAATCCTAAGCTTTAGCGGCAAGAAGCGTCTCACAATAACAAAATGAACTACGCACAATCGTCACATTCTGCGAGAATGTCAATGTATGGTTCCAGCAATATTCTTGTACATCCGTCGTGTTGAGTTCGTAACCGATCTTATGTCTAAGAACGCATTCGTAAGGAGCGTTGTTTTTTTGTAAAAGTGTAGTGACATATTGCCGCAAATGACCGCGGGTCAAGCGGGAATTCTTTTTGGTTTGGTTAATTGTTTATGTTTTTGGTTAAGGTTAGAGTTAAATTCAGAATTAATTTTAAATTAGTGCTCCTAACATTCATTCTGGCACCACCTTCACCCTCTTGAGTTTAAAAGTTTGGTTTCGCCGAACGGCTCTATGTCAGAAAGTCTCTAAAACTTAGAGTTATTTCATAATTACATTGCAGAAAAACAAAAGCAATTAACTCAGATATTGCTTAAAAGGTAGGCAAGTGTGTACTTGATAGGGTTCTGAAAAGGCAATTTTTTCATTGCAGTAGCCTGTGAAGATATCTTTACTAGTAAACTCCTTCATAATTTCGTTTTCCTGTTTCTTGAATTCGGTTTTTATAAATAGTTAGCAATAACATACCTGGCTTACATTCTACATGCGTAGTAGAAACCAAAATCCGTGAAGTAATCACGTGTAAGTCCTGTAGAGGAAATCATTCATTGGGGTCTAGCGGGGGACGACTGACTTACACCTGCAATGGGCATAAATCATTGTACCTTAGAGATGATACACTCATTAAGACCTGATTCAAAACTTGTGCACTAATGTTTGTATGGAGGTGTTAATAAATAATGTTGGTAGAGAGAAGTAATCAAAGGGGACCATAAAAAGCTTTACCTTAATCAAATTAATCTTTGATCTGGGTATTTTTGTTTTGTGGGCTTTACGATCCAAGCCTCATTCTTTTAAAATATAATGTCAGAAATTTGATTAACCTTTGTACTCTCCGGTTTCATTTTCGCGTTATTTCCTATTACTTTATGCAAAGAAAAATCTTTGTTTATTTTCTTTACATTCTTCTTCATTAAACCACAAAAAAGTCAGCACGCTAGTAAGAGTTACTATATGATGCACCGCACATGCCAAGATGATGCCATCATAGAACCTACGGTCATTAGAGTTGGCGATGAATTGGAAAGTCTGGCAACTAATTGGGAGATTTGGCCTTTACTGCCAGTCTATGGTTTAGACTTCTCGTGGTTGTGTGTACTGGGTAAATTTTGATACAGATGTTTTCTTGAAATTAATGGAAGTAGCATGTGTTTATCAAAAAATACATCTTTCTTGATGTAAATTCTGTCAAGTTCAACTTTAATGATCATTTTATATGGATGGGAAAAAGGAAGCAACAGATTAAAAATAAGTACACGTGTTCAATATTAAATTCATGAGTAGGTACTTAGTAAATACAACTTTGTTTTCTGTAAAGTTAATTATTCATGATCAGGGAGCTTAAATGTCAACTTTCCCAAATATTTATTTTACAAGACCTTAGGATTGAGAGTCATGTCCTACAATCTTGAGGTATACCGCTGCAAAACCTCTGGCGGGCTCTTTTCCAACAGATAGTGGCCAAGAAAGTAAGTAGACCAATCAGGTCAGAAATTCAATCTGCTTTAAAGTGTATTCTACCCTTCTCCACCCCACCGTACTCAATAAATAACCCGACTTCATGGAATAAATTTCCCGGGTGCGCCCAAGCTGCCTTATAAAATCCACCTTAACAAAGGAGCTGTTTTCAGCAACTCTTCCCTGCATAACCAATATCAACTGGTACAAATACAAGGGATGGTAGACAAAGTACGCCTAATTATCTGATTGTAATCAGTTTCACACTGTCTGCATGTAAACAGCTAGTATTTCCGTCATGATCACAGCTAATTAGTTACTTGTTTTTCGTGATTTCCTTTGGAATCATGAGTTCCAAGTTATTGAAAAGAAAAATAATCAGACAGACAAGCATGAAATACACGTTTAATAAAGGAAATTATACCTGTCAATGTGGTTTTTATTAATTTTATTTGCTGAGCACTCGGTTTACACTTATGTTCTGTCAATGTATGATGTATTTTTAGGTTGCAAACCTCTCAAGCATCCTCTATACTTGTTTTTATTGTATTTGGTTGTTCAGAAACCCTAAATAAGTGTAAGTCACAAACTCTAGCACCCAATACCCAAGTTTGGTCCTTTCTTTAATTGAGGGCCTGGGGTAGACCTCTACGACGGTTCGTCCATGTCCCCTAGCTCGCTAAAGGACGGTTCGACGGACGTGTGGCTGATTGCTTAAAAGCTCATCATTTGACTTTTACCGCCAGCGAAACTCGACTGGCTCTCTGTCGGTTATTCAATATTTTGTCAAGTGTCCTTATACGCCAAAATAAGTCCCCAGACTTTTTCAAGTCAACAGGTGGTCTCACATATTTTCCCCTGTTACTAACACATAATTTTTTGATATCCAGGACAGATATTTCATATGCAGGGTAATTAAAACAGTGATTTACAAATTTTACACTTGAGTTAGAAAAACAATTATCCCATTGTTTCCAAAGCCATCCATTTATAGGATCATCTACTTTATCAATGTTGTTTTCTTCAACGTACACCCAGAGCACGATACTGTCTAAATGGATATGCAGCCGTATAACGTTCGTCTACGTAGTATGTACCGCATGCAACAATGTTACACTGCAGCAATGTGTATATTGGACCAAGCCTCTCGATTCCCTGATTGAACCAAGTCAACGTAACTAGATTCTAGTCACACCTGTGGTTAACAGAGGGCGTCTTCAAACCAAGCCAGTGTTTGAGACAACTGATGGGAAATGACGATACGCAGAACACTTTGGTCTAATTATGGAAATATTTCCTTCATTTGTGTGTTATGGAATTAATTGGCTCAATCTATTTGCGACAGTTTTAATGTTCCAGAGACTGGCAATTTCATGGCAGCAAAACAAAAATGTCAGACTGACGTTAGATGTAGCAGACGACAAATCGATTTTGTATGAACTATTCAATCATTGTGAGTCTTGTAGAAATTCCAAGAGGAGGACAGGAGAAAGATAATTGTGTGTTTCGTGACAGTGTTAAACCAATTTTGAAGAGAGCAATATCTTCCCAAATAACAACCCTCTGCATGTATTATATACAAAAATACGAAATATATATCAATTTGCCCATATAGTAGTATGAAAATTAAAGAGAATGTGGGTGTTACCAAAAAAGACTGCGCCAACACGTCTTAAGCTGCACATCTGGTCAAGTTTAACTCGACACGTACGCACCCGACAAAGATAAGAACATAGACAGGGATATACATGTGGTTAATATTGATGATGGAAGGCAGAGTACAATGGTCAACGGAAGCTGAGTTACGATACAATACGTTTACAAAGTTCTTTATACATAATTTTGAGGGAAGATGAATTAAAATTTAAACGTTTTGTTGATAAATCATATCTTGCGTGAGTACTATTGTAGCCTATACTCAATGTCAAAGGTAGGATAAATTTGATCTTGGTTATTTGAATGCCATGTGAGCACTTTTAAAAATATTTTCTATTTTTACATATTTTTTTATATTTGTAGGAACAATAACCGTTACCTCGTGAAAAGGGTTCTAGCAAAACTGCAACAAAGAGTCACGTTTTAGCCATCTCTGCTGACCAAGACTTAATCCAGTTTTCATCTGAAAACTTCCTATTTAGGTATCTTAGGACCAATAAAGTTTGAATTTTTTAAAAGACTGTTTTCTCAAGAGGGCAAGCTTGCTTGTAAAAAATGATGAAAATGATTAATTATTGCTATAATTGTAAAGGTAAGATTCACCAGACAAAGGACCATTTTTCGGGTAACAACGTGAACCGAAATGTAATTTCCAATTCTAGCAGCATGGAAAAGCTAAACATCTTGTTAGAACTATGTATGATATATTTGCGTAAAGGTTAGTGATCAAGGATCTTTAAATTCTGCAGGAACAGTAATTTTCGAAGCTGCTTGGTTGTCATCGGGACCCTCTCCAGTCTTCGCTGCTTCATCAGAAGTTTTGCCAGAGGCTTCGAACGGTTCTTTCAATTCCTTTGTAAACGTAGATGTCATAGTTGTTTCGGTGATACTGGGGCTATCTTCGGCCTTCAATTGTTCCGATTGCTTCGTTTCTTCAGATTGTTTACCCGAGGCTTCGTTCTGGATTGTAGCTGTTGTAGTTACTTGACTTTCACTTACTTCTTTCAATTCTATTTGATGCAGTTTGGCAGGAGCTTTATCAAAGGGTTTGGATGTGACTTCGCTTTCCATCGTCACATCCTTCGTGGTGGACAAAAGTTTACTTTGCGACATTGAAGCATCTTCTTCTTTTCCCTTTGGACGCGGTTTGATACCAAACCAACTCTTCCAAGCTGCTCTCACTTCTTCTTGTCTCAAACAAAAAATTAGAAAGATAAAAACACCTTGAAAAGAATTGAAGAGACAAAAAAGTACGTTAAACGTCATTCTCAGACTTCCAATGGCTAAGAAACCGAAACACCATGAAAGGCCCAGGAGAATCAAAATTGCAAAGGCATTCTGAAATCGACGCAAGATCATTGTCTTGTTGGATTGACTGCTCGATATATTTTTACGAGCTGCACAGAGGTTCCAAATGATAGCGATGTAAGTGGAAATATTATAAGCCAGCATGACAGCCAGTAGTCCAAGAACACCAATGTAGAAGACAAATGAAGAACTTTTTGGAAAGCAGCTGAAGACAAAGAAAAGTTCAAGTAAATGTTAACAAACAATTTAAGTAAGTTATTAAGAAAATATACTGTGCACTCATTTACGATTAAAGTTAAAAACAAATAATGATCAACATTACAACAAATTATTCCTTTTAAGAAGAAAAATTATCGAGGCAGTCTGTATTTCTAGACTTGAAGTTGGTAGTTATTATTATTTTGAAACTATGTATGCTCTAAAATTACCGCAGACAGAATTTTCTGTGGTTAAGCCTTGTTATAACTAACTTTTAAAATTCTGAACAATGATTCCGTTCAAAATAAGTATTTTCAATAACAAGGATGCAATTGGACCATTCATTTGAGAAAAATTTTGCAGAATTTTAGAATATTTCACAAGATAAGAAAAACTTGTGGTATTATGCTATTGAAATTTTCCCGAGGTCGTACACTGAACTGAATCTTATGGGAATCAGAAAATGACATAGTTCCAGCGATAAAACTGAAAGTTCTTCCATAGGTCACATTATATTCAGAATGGTATATAAAAATTGATCTAGATATCCTAATGAGAATTTCTATGGATTTCTTGTGGTGACTTGGTGACTCTGGACATTAAAGGAATAAAGGGACTTTGTCCTTTTGTTAACGTCGAGAACGCACGTCAGAAGATAAGATGTTAAGGGGATCCTCCCCGAAGTTGTGAACTGAAGAATGGATGCACTTCTTCCAGGGCTCTGAGTCGATTACTCAGAGCAGGGAATCAAAACAAGACCAGTTTTTATCATAGGCCTTTGTACAAAATTCCAACTCCCGGTATCATACACCAGAGTTATTTCATTTCATTAAGAGACTACGAATGACTAAACATCATGAACCTGTATTGCATTTATTTTGCCTTCCCCAATTTCATTTCACTTAATAACCTGAATAAAAATTGATTTTGATGCCTATAGGGCCAGATTTGTACAATATTAAAGTTACATTGGTTAATGGTGAAGCTTAGTTTTCCCACACTGAACGGTTTTCAGGACTATTTCAGTAGCTTAATTCCCTCACGAGTATTGAAAAACAACACCGTTATCCATATATAACAATAGAACGTGTTATGAACTTGTGATTGCTAGCGCATGACCAAAGGACAAGCCATACAGTCGCCACCATTGTGAACTTATTGGAATAAGCATAGTAATATGTCCTTGAAAAATTTCCAGTTGTACAACCGTATTTCTTGGAATTGTTTGAAATCATGTCTATACACTAATTAATCACACGTCATACGAAGATTCCAAATACTTACTACTCATGTGAATAGTCATTTGACCTCGCTGCAACACATATTACAACGATAATGAAAGGGAAACCTGAAAAAGAAGAAAAAAAAAACGAGACAAAACATAAGATTATCGTTTTCTCCACGGTAATAATGCAGGCCAAAAAATATTGGAAAAATGATATTTTTTCAAAAAGTAACTTGACAATCAATTCCAATAATCAATAAAATATCTTAAAAGAAATAGTAATTGAAAGTCCTAGGTGCATGTTTAAACATGAAAGCGGTTATTTCCCGAACTGTCCATGATGAAGATTTAACTAAACGACTCTACGCAAACATTTCCTCAAAAAATCTTTACGAAAGCTAATACTACCATTCGTATGAACTAAACTTGTAGGAAATATAAATAGGAAAAATAAATAAATGTGGCCCTCCCATTGTCATTGTAATTATATTTGCAGCATGTGCTCTCAAAGCAATGTTGTATCTTACCCCATGCGATGATTGTAGCTTTCATTAGAAAATTCTTTACGTGTGCATCGACAACTTTGACTAAAAGAAGGTACAGCTGTGTTGCTTCCACGCTCATCCAAGCTACGGACGAGAGACAGAATAGATGAATAAGGCCTCCAAAGATGATGCAGATAGCACGTGATCCTGTCTGGTGTATACCAATCAGAAAACACAGGTACAAACAAAGGAGAGCGAAACACAGATTCAATGTTATCCGTTGCGGTTGGCTGGATCGAATCTTCCTGTTGATTTAATAACACTTGATCTTAATATTGGTAGTAACAATAACAATGAGAAGCATTTATCAACATGAACGTAAGAAAACATCCTTTCACGAATAAACAAAATATATTTTATCTGCGTTCATTTAGATTGATGGCTTTATCCACTCTTTGTGTTTTGCGTACTTCTAGCAGTCTTCCATTGAAATATACCCATCTTAAAATGTGTGAAGTGTACCTTCAGTCTTCGTGACAGTTCTGAATTCAGTGGACTTACTTAAACTAATGTAGAGTAGAATGATAGAAGTTTGCCGGGTAGGTAGATATATCTTTATGCATCCTGAAACAGTGTAACGTGCATTTGAACTTGTGACCTAGCCTGAAGTGTCACATTTTCCGACTTATCTCATTCCGTAAACCCAATCATAACTTCCTTAAGCAATCTTTTCGTGAAAGTTACCACCACGGATAAACGCTGTAGATAAACAGGTAGAAAGCACAAAGCGAAGATGAAATTTTATTCCACAGTTGTTTCTGGGTGCACGTTCTGTAAAAAATTTGGGTTTGTTCATCCTGCGCAATCTGGTCAATGTGTCTGGCACCACCTATAATATATCCTACAGACGAAATTACCCCAAGTATATTCAACTTGCTTTTAAGTTTTCAGTTCTTATAGGCTTACGTTGACAATGTAATTACATGTACATTTAAAGTATTTTTTAAATAAGTTTTCATCACGAAAATGGAAAACGCATGTGTCCTTTCATGATTAAATGTTGATCTATGTAAATGGTTTTTTTTTCAGAATAATTGGAGATATGGAAAAAAAAACAATCTCTAGCCATAAGGCCATTGGTATGACTATTACTTACTTGACGGCAAGGTAAGACACGATTGTGATGATGAGGCTAATGATTGATGCTAGACAGCCAATGACAGTGAGAACATACAACGCGAAATTGTTGGTGTTTCCTTTTATATCCTTTGAGAAAAAAGTGAAAAACGGAACTTTGGAGGTAACAGGTCCAAGGGAGAATAAAAATTAACTGACATAATTATTACTGCATTCGGATCTTGGTGTTGATTAATTTAAACGCAATTTTAAACAATAGTATTTCATACCATTCAGCATCCTAAAGCTGAACTACGAAGGACCGGTGTAATTTTGTTACAGTTTAATGGTTGATGTATACTTCTAACATGTTTGTGTATGTCCTGCTTTTAGTGAGCTTTAGATTTCACGAAGCGGACGTCAACTACAACGTAGTGACGTCACAACCTACATTTCCCTTGTCGTTTAGCAACTGTGTATAGCGCGTTGCATCCGGAATGGCATAGGTACAAATGACGTCATTTCGTTGTAGATGAGGTCCACGTCGTGAAATCTAAAGCTCCCTTTTATCCCGTGAAGGAACATTACTTCATTTAACTGTTGCTTCTTGTTTAGTTATTTTAGGCTAGCATGAAACACTTTGAGAAACAATACGGCGACTGATAGGTAATGAACAAGCCAGTGAGCCACAAGTGGGAAAAAGCCCTTGGACGGCCCTACTTGAAGCAACTGGTTGGAAACTGAGCCCTAAAATAAAGTAAAGTAAAAGGAAACTCTTTTATTGTATACGTACAATTAAAACAGCAAAGTTGGCAAATCTTGGCAAATGGTTGCAAACGCACTCATACAATTCTGCTCCTTCTTTCTTGAAGTTGGAGCAACCTTTTGACGACCATCCTCCGATGTCTTTCCCACCAAGGTTCCGATCCCAGAATACGCATTTGCCATTTTTTGTCTGCGGTTTGTCCTATATAAGCAAAAAGAACAGCAAGATTTGTCTCAGTTGCAAGGGGCATGCATTTTTGGAGAAAGATTAGTGAAAACGCAATTCAGTTGTTTATTCCTTAAGGGTCAAAATTCTCATGTTTATTTCAAGTCTTCAGAAAATATTTCTTAAATATGTCAAGAACAAAATTAAACCAGAAAACAATGAATAAATATAAAAACCTGTCATATGTTTGCTACTTTACAACTTTTTATGGGCTCATCTCAGTCAACGATCCATATTAGTGAGTGGCTGCAGATTGCATAAAAATGCTATACTCTTTGTACTTACAGATAAACCACTAGCTTCGATGGATCTTTTGAGTATTTGGTTTGAAGTCTGAAAATCAGAAAAAATAAGAATTTGAATGAAGTGTGAAAGAACAGAGTAGTAGCCTACACGGAAAGTGAACATAGATGTAAAATAATGCAACCAGGACAAAATATAAAATGTTTCATATCTAGCATTTAGCGTTGATATAGTCTCACTAATAACATTTTGAAAATGTTTAAACCCGCCATTAATTCACATTTTTTTTTATGTTTGCGATCTGTATAATTGTTACCAATGTCTTTCTACATAAATACCTAAGAAATTACTGTTTAAAACTTACATGTTTTTTTTTTACAAAAGGCTTTCCATAAAAACGCAGCAGGGGAATAAAGTTTCTTACCTCCAACGGAGAAAAATGTGTTGAAACTGAATGCTCAAGTGGCAGTTCAGATACCTCACAAATAGTAGAAGTTGAAACAACCCAACTGTTTTGTTTAAGGTTTTGTGATGCAGCCTTTGGATCATAGAAAAGTGCCTGACTGCGATGGATTGCGAAAGTCACTGGGAAGACTTGAGTCCCATCTTGAACAAAATGACAATAATGAACAAATCTGAGTAATTGTCTTTCATAGATTTGATCTAATTCATTAATTTGAGATGTGAGATCAACACAAGGAATAGAAGGAGTTATTTAAATTCACTTTTATAAATGCAAAGTGAAATGTTAATTCGAAATATTTTATTACAAGATCTACAACATCAAATACATCACGACCTGCAATTGAAACTTGGCCAATCAACAGTGTAGTTAGACCGTGGAGGAAAAAGTTCTTAATGCATCTTCACCGTTCGAAAAGGAAGGACAGTCTATTCCACAACCAACTGATTTCATATTGTTGTATGTGTCGCCAAAATGTTTCCCAACGAAAGAAGAAACATCTCCCCACCTCTTGCTACCCAGAATGCATCGGCTTTTCGAGGTTGATGTACTTCAACTCTTGCTGTGTAAATGTCAAACATATCCATCTACTTTGAAGATAAATAAAAATTGAGAAATAAGAAAGTTATATTGACTCACTCTCGTACACAAGGCATTCCTTATATCTTTGAACGATATAGTTTGGAAGCTCAATGGAGGTTTCTATCTTCCGTTGATCAATTTTATCTATATCTTGACCTAAAGAAGTCCCCGATGTCTGGTTATTCTTGGTATCTAAAGATGCGAATGTTATCGGCAATGTCAAATCTTGTATTTGGACAACTTCCACTGCAATATTTGGCCGATTGTCAGAGAAGTTAGACCCACTTTTTTGTACACTTTCCAGTTGCTTCTCGAGAGATGTTAGAAGAGTTGAAGATGTCTCGGGAACTAGTTTGCTGCCTTCGTCCTCAGTTGAAATCGTCAAAACATTATCTAAAACTTCAAGCACGTTTCTTGTCACCTGGAAGTTAACCGTGTGAGAAAGGTTAGTTAGTTAAAAGTCAGTAACCGATTGTCCCAAATACACTGCTTGTATGATTTCAAATGGTTGAAAATTTTTCTATTGAGTTCAATACATAGGAGAAATGAGTACTTGACAAATAAAACAAAACTAAGCTTATACATATAGCAGACGACCATGGATAAATTTTTCACATAGGACAAACCACCTTGCCTTAAATGCTCACATTTGTTCACTTTTGCACTTTTAAACTTACCCAAAGAAAATAAACAGCTCGGAAAGCCCAATTATCGTGTCTAAAACACTAATGATATATACTAGTGAATCTATGGTTCTCAAACTGACAGTACTCCCTAAGGTTAGCTTGTCAGTCACTTCAACTTTGAATAACTTTACAAGGAAAACTTGTTTACTAGCTTGAATGATTGTCGACAGTCTGGAGGATTCAGGGCTCAAAAGTTGAAAGAAGAAAAAGTATATCAAACCGTTGGAGATGAGCTGTTCACGTTACTTATTTTACTCAAGATATTCGCAACCTGGTCAATATTTTCTGCTTTGATAACATCAGGACTTGTGACATCAGCCAGATCATGAGAAATGGCAGACACGCTGCTTAATGATAGATCTTCTTCCTCTATATTCTGAAAACGATGGACAACAAATGTCTAAACTTTGAGGGACACATACAATTCAAGCAGTATCACTCATTCATTCAATGTAGATGAAGAGCTTAGAAATTATTGATTTCAATCAATGTTCTTACCATAAAGTGTGATTCGCATTGGGCATTTTGCAATAACGAACAGAACTACAAACACGAATTTTGAAACGATTAAAATTTTGATAATTCTTAAACGCCATCATGTTAAGACTTGCTTCGTAGGTCTACTTGATCTAACGAGGGACGAGGCTTGTGTGGTGGTCATTGGCATAGTTAAAATCTGGTAAAACAAACTTCCTTTTAAGGTTTTGAAAAACCTATACTTACCGAAGACGGTACATGTATGAAAATGCAATTTCCTCTCCAACTCTAAATTTTGCATTATTTATACTGGTCGACAGTTAGTCATACAAAATATTAATATATATTGCAATAATACAATTAAAGACAGTCAATTTGGACATTCAAACACCACCTAATGAAGCTAATGCATCATTGGAATGATAGCCTTTTGTAATTTTTTCCAGAGGTTTTAGGATTTAGGCCCCTGAATCATCCACCCGGGCTATTCTACCGTAAAACGCCTCGATCTTATGTGAAGCATAACTTCGGTGCTATATGTAGCAGTTGTTCTGGACCCTCACCTTTATACCAGAGAGGTGATATTAGATGGAGATCCATCGAGAACCGTCCTTTGGGCCCTATTACTTGAGGACACTAATCTCTTTTGCATGTTGTTCTTTATGACTCAATAGGCTTAGCAAGTGTTGAGAACTACGTTCCATTCGGTGAAGTGTTAAGTCGTTTGCAAGATGTGGAGCGCCAAAAGGGGTAGTTTGTCCCTTGCCTTCAAACAGCCAACCGCTAAAGGGTGTCAATTAAATTGACGGTTTGGACGAGTTTTGACGCGAGTTTCAACCTACTTATCTCGTTTCCTTTATTTTACTCTATTTGGGTGTGCCTTTTGTAACATGCGAGCGAATGCGAGTATTAATGAAAATCCAATAACAATGTTTAGTCTTACTCTCTTTTTCCTCACTTGCAATTATAATTGGTCTATGACCACGATCATTGTGATCATTAAGCAATATAGTCAATCCTCTTAAACGAGGTTTCAGTGTTTGGTACTTTGTCGGCAAATACTTGCACTTAGCATTAAAGTTCCAAATAATCCCTTTGGTTGGAACCGCCGTAGGTATGAATGGGTTGCCTAGGTATTAAACAAAGGAATCCCATATCCCTTGGTTCAATAATCCCCAATGAAAGGCTTGCGTGTCCACTTTAAGATCAATTTAATTGGATAGCGTACATTGAAGGTTTCGATGGATCTTCATTGAATAACGTTTTCGTTTTAATACATTTAATCCATTCGGATGTGCATTAATAGTTACAAATAAGTACGAATATCTTTTGTCACCGTGAGAAATTCTTGAACGAGCTCTTCTTTGTTTTCGGTGGAGTTTTTTGCATCTGCAAAACAGTTGCGAAGAACTGAGTCCTTCCATGCAGCAACAGTCACAAAATCTCCCACGCATTCGCGAGTAGCCCGGGGTATGTCACCTTAAACCATGAAAATAAAAGACAGGTATTGAAAAGAGATGACATGCAATCAATAATTTTTCTCTTGTTTGTACTTTTTATATCAAGAAAGCACAATGACAATCAATTAGTGGTAAGTGTCGTAAACAGGATGTAATTACATAATGACCTGTAATCTTTGTATACCTTCGTCATCGGTTTGTAGGCTCACCAAATTGATTTAAGGTTGTACCTATCAACCCAAAAGATGCCAAAGTAGATTAAAATATCAAGTTTAGGTTACAATCAGGTTATCAGACGTTTACGTACAGATAAGACGCGAATGTGCACATAAGACGTTTATGTGCACGTGTTTGTTATCATCCCTATAAAGACCTTTATACACTCGGCCACAGTCAGGCCAAATTTACCCATTGTAGGATTCGTATGATACCACCTAAATGTTAGGTAAAGAATCACTCAACTTGCTTACAAAATTACCTTCGTCTAATGGAAGATTAAACCAAAACTGACACCTTTTGGCCACTGTTGTGTAGATGTTGACACAACCATTTCGGTGACAGCATACGGACCCAACCTTTGGTTAAAGTAAGTGTTTTCAGAGGGTAAGTAACACACCTTGCGCTAACCGTTTTTACTCAGTAAATTTATGAACACTTTCCATATGAGCGTAAGAAATGTCTTCAAGCTGTTTTTACTATAGAACCATCGACAAAAGAAGCATAAACACCGTCATTTCAGTGGAAAATACAGTGGTTATATCCTTACTCGAGAAACACGTTTCATTGGATGAAGCATTCGAGTTGACAGCTGTACTTGGAAACCAAAGGACTCCTGCAGAGGTCTCTTCTGATCCACCGATACAGAATGCTGTGGTAAGAATGTTATATTCCCCATTTTCAGTATCATATATGATATTATACATTTCTCACTTATTGTAAGGTTGGAAAATGTAACCTTTTCCTAATAGTTATATATTTCTCACTTTATCGAAATCAATATGAACTTCCCATTTAACACAAGAACTTTGCAAACTTTGGAAACTGAATCCAACAAACTCTATTATCTACTCTATCTCGCTTTCGTTTAAAGTGGCACATTGAGTCCGTGGTTTGTGAAGGTTTTTTGAAAACTTTTTTCGTCAAAATTTTTTGAAAGTTTTCTCCACAAAATAATGTCAAATGGTTAACCTCAGACAATTTTCATATTTTAATGACAATCATTTAATCTTTCTTTAGTCAGTATCCAGCATGATAACCAATTCATTTTGTCAAATCCGTGAGAAACGTTTTCAAGTAATACACAAAATCGTTGCAAGCCAGGATAAAAATAAATTCAAATTTTTAATTTTTCGGTGTGAATTTTGAATACTTTTGCTATAAGCAAGCATGTCGTATGGAAACAATCTTAAACAATCTTGTTTAGTTATCGATATTAAGTTTTTGTACCCGTTTAAAGAGAATGCCAGCTAAAATATGTTTTTATTTGTGAATGATTCTCTCTTCAAAAAGCGCAAAACTCGGGTTGAAGTGGAATACTAATAAACGAAAAAAAACGCCCTTTCCACGATTTCTTAAGCAGGCATAAGGAGATTTCGCAATGACCAGGCACTATCATTTTATATTAATGTTTACCCAATATTGCTTACACGATTCACTCTGCACTTTAAAGTTTACGGTATAATCCTTAACTTGATAGCAATATGAGAATTTAGACAATATGTCTTATTAGAGTAACCATCCGAAGGTCCTATTTGGGAGTTCAAGTATGTATGTGTAACAAACTTTCACGGCTTTTTTTTTCGCTGTTAATGACATGGATCGGTGTCCAAAAATTACAAATAAACGAGGCGCAAACTTCTTTGCACAAATAAAACATGAGATCGTTTAGAGAGCCTATATTTACCTAAAGGCATTAATACATTAAAGCAGTACTTGAACGATATCTATGTAATTCCTTGATCAGTCTTGTGAGGGTTCCCCTTGTCAGGAAAAACCTGCCTCTTTATCAAAAGGTACTCATTTCTGTACATCAGGATTTTTGAGGAGGGCTCTGTTGTACGTTTCTCGGAAAAATGAGATACAGTGACTGACCATTATTACCGAGTAGACAAAAATAGCTGATCAAGAGAAATCTACGACGGGAGAGGGATGTATGAAGCAGACTTTGAATCAATAGTGTTGCTACCTACAGTTTAAATGTCATAACTAGCAACTATGAACATAATAGTGAACTTGACTGAGTACCGTCCATGTTACCCTTGAGTCTTCTTAGAGGAGTCATGATTCCTTCTTGACTATATGATGACGTGGGAAAATCCCGGTAAATATGTTTGTGATAACTTTAACCTTAACATAGGGAGTGATAAAGAGTGATATTTCATATCTATTGAAATAATATCCTTCCTTTTCCATTTCTACCCTCATTTAGTTACAAAACTCATTAGCAACAGGGCAATAATAGATACAGCGTGCTCATTTCTGTAATATTTTACCTGATAAAGGTTGAAATAAGACACTGGGTGTTACTGAATGTGAAATGACCTCTGCCTTTATGAAGTAACATGTACCGTGACTTTGTCCAATCCCAGTGGAATTATTCTTGTATAGTGAAAATTGATACAATGTGAATACACCCAAAATGAAGCTTATTTCTGGAAAACCCCTTCAGCCAAATAGGTCAAAGAAAACGATACACTTTCCGGCAAACACTGTAACGAAGAATTCCAGAATGAGAACACTCAACTTTTTGTAATTGGTTCAGTGTAATTATTCTAACCAGCAAATTACATTTGTTTTATTTAAACATACTAACAAAATCAAGGCAGTGAATTCATATGCAGAGTTTTGAAAGAGGGTTAATTCCATCGTCAATTTGCGAGTCAACTTTGGGAGATCGGGATACAAATGAGTGTCGTAATGCCTAATGGTGCCATATTTTCCAGCGCTCTGGGCTTTAAAATGTAACTTCAAGGTATCAAACCTGTTTTACATTATTTACAAATTTTAATTAAAAAGTCGGAATGATCCTTGTTCATCACATCTTTCACTAATTTTGAAAGAGTGAGGGCACTTATTGGGGAAGTGGTGACGTGTACACCCGTCAAGCTTGTGCAAGTGCATGGAGATCGCTTCAAGAAGTTGAAACCATTTTTTGCGCATCCCTTTTGTCCATCCTAATGTAAAATGAATGAGTGTCATGACTTTACTATCTACTGCTAGTCTAAATTGTTGAATGTTTTCCGAATGAGTCCAATACTTCGACTTTATTGGGCTTTTAGACCTTATGCTCAACACAACAGGAAATGACCGTCCACTAAACTGGGATTTAAGCACATATCATGGTTATGGTGACTGGAGAGGTGTTAATGGATGTTGAGATGGACCATCACTTTATATTGTCCATGGACCCCTTGAAACATCCTGTTACATTACTGTCTGGACCATTGGTTTCTTAAGAATGGACATATCTCTAAATACGATAGAATATTCCTCCTGACAACAAACACCACACGATCAAGTGGTTAGAGCATCAGATTTGAAGTAGGGAGGTCAGGACTTCGAGTCCTGGCAGGCTAGTACCGAAGACTTTAAAAAACGGAACCTACTGCTATTACGCTAAGTGCTCAGCATTAGCAATGGAATAGGGAAAACACGCCAGTGAGCCACAACTGACAAAAGGTTGTGGCCGACTTGAACCAATTGGTTGGAAACTGGGCCGTAGAACTCCATCTAACAAACTATCTAACCTTCCAACAAACACAGTTCTTGCTATTTGAATTTGGTTGAGTTTGATTTCCTACGAAAGAGGTACGTAATTGTTGGCAGAACAATTTGATCAAGAACGTGTATGTTTGACTTTGGTCTCATGTGCCGAAGGCGACACCCACTCACATGAAGGTAATCTGTTTGTGGGTTCATGATATACAGCATAACAAGCTCGTCCCCTTGAACCTCAACTGAAACATCTAAATAGGACAATTAATTATCAACTGAGTCACGCTTAAATTTTGCCTGTGAATATGATTTACTATAAACGTTTGCAACTTGTCTTTGCTATATTGCCCAACTTTGGATATATTATCCTTAAGCGAAGTGAGACCTATTAAAGAGGTGTAATGGTTAGAGCTGTGTCAGGTAGCAAGTTTTTTTTATTTATACATGTATGAGAATGATCTCGTAGACTGGCGGAATCCTCGTAACCACAGCTCTGAGTTTTACTTGAATGTAACATTGCAAAGACAAAATGTTGTGGTAGAGTAAAAAAAAAAAACAAATCAAAGGTGGGATCCCATCTGACAAATGATCATAATTTGAATGAGTGCATTCAAAGGTAGTCTGGAATAGCTTTTACAACTTTATATACTCGGGAATATGGGTGCAGAGCGATTTACAGTGGCCTAAAACAGTGTTGTAACAAGTCACGACTCGAGTCACTTCCTCTCAAAATAAGAGTGAATTGATAGAATTCAGGAGTAATTTCCCCATTGAAATAGTACTGTGTCTCGAGTCAATGACTCGACTCAAGTCACTTAAAAGTTTGAAAACTGGTGACTAGAGTCACTAATCTAGTGACTCGATTACACCACTGGTCTAAAATCAATAGATCACCCTTCGATAAACTAGGGATTTCAGAGATTATTCTAGTTTCAGGAAGTACGTTTAATCTTTGAGGAAACTAGGATTGTTGCCAAGAAAATGTTAAATACTAATTTTTAATATCCTGATAAATTACCTTTTAGTGTTGGAGCAGGAAGATATGAAAACAAATTATGTGTTTAGCATAACACATGTACGGTGAAAATATTGTTTTATTGTTACCTTGTTCGTGGGGCCGATCTTGGGTCTTGTTCAATGTGCAATGCAAATAACAAATAATCAGTTTGGGTGAGAGCATGTTAAACAGTCTAAAAAGATAAACACAATTAAAAATTAGCTACATTAAAGTCTTTTTTTGTTTTTAAACCTTCCTCATTGCAACTGAAAAAAAATGTCTAGAGAAATAGCTTATTGTTATGGTTGCAGATTTTGTGCAGCTCGTGGTAGTCATGAACCTTAGAAACTATCAACCAAAGTTTGTTATTACGTGTCTTCTGTAAGATGTATTAATCTGTGTAATTTTCTTGTCCTTGATTTGGTTGATTTCATTTTCAAGATTCTAGATCTAACTTGCTTTTTCAAATATAATATGGCATGAAAATGACAAAATTGAGTACTTAATGTAAACAAAAAAGAAAACGAAGGTACAAACTAAGAAAATACCCACTATACCAATCAAAATCCGAAAAAAAAATCACCGTTCTACAGGGCTATTTCAGAATTGTACTTAACATGTTATTTAAATATGAGCACAATAGTCAAATTTTGTGATGTCATGAGAGGGACACGCTATATATGGCTAATTTTATCTTTTGTTTTCACAATCTTCATTTCAAGGACAATTATTAGTTTAGTTTCAATGTCCTGAGGGTTTTATTTCGCAGTTCATATTGTATCTCTAAAATCATCAGTGTCAATGATCAACCTATAAATTGTGTGATCAGTAAGTAAGAGATAATAAATATAGAATTAACAAAAGCAATGTCAAGACAGGGAACAGTCCACTTCATTATTTTTGGATAAGCAACAAGTTGCTTTTAAACCATTCAAACTTTGAAGAGGTATAAATGGAGGTTTGGAAAAGATATTGAAATAATTCCAAAGGATTTTCCCTCAGAAAAGTTCACTCCATAAATGATAAGTGAAGTCAAGTTATTTTGCTGACATGTCACACTATCATACACTGTCATATGATAGCTTCAAGTTAAGGCTTTTTCAACGTGTCCATTATCTTCTCTATGATAACTTAAAAAATATAAGTGATACTTTAGGTCTTACCTAAATGTTTTACAGTTGTTTTGAATATTACTTTTACGCGAGATTTAACGGATCATACGCGTCATACCTATTTAAATTTATGATGTAGCCAAAGCTTATAGTAAAGCATTTCTGAAAAGAGAGCCTTTCCTCATTCACTTGGGCTTTGTGTGTAATGATTGTTGTTGTTTCATTGTATCACTACGTACGTCATAATGATGGTATCAACACCCATTCCGGAAACTCAAGTGTCTGGTTTGGTTATTTTTCAAACAGAGTTAGTTCCCTCCCAAAGTGCACTGGAGGTATCTAGAGGCCAGACTACTTCTAGTGCGGTAGGGGAAGTTGCAATCTTCCGTGGAAAGAGTTGTTCTGCTTGTTGAAGGAAATAGTATTCCTTCTCGCTGATGGGAGCAAGCAAGGGATTACAGGGTACACTTTCAGTTTAATCACGTTGTGTAAACGAAACACTTATTAAGTTGATGACTCAAGATATATCAAAATATTTCTATCCCACTTACATTAAGCCCTTTCCACAATGTCTAAAACTCATCCTTATCCAGAAACAATCCTAGTTCATTGTTTCAGGACATACGTTGATGAATAAACAAAACCATATCAAAGCGCAGGTCACACTACAGTGATATCGGATCGGATTTCGCTCCGATTTTTGTGAGTTTAAATAAATATCTCCTCCATCTTAGGTCGAAAAGAAATAAAAATTCGCCAACCTGTGTAGATATATGGATTGTATCACAGGACGACGAAATTCTAAGTTAAACCAATTTTCCTTGACGTCACATCCGCAGGCAGCTTTTTAACAAGTTCTGTTTTCAAAATGGATTTTCTTCATCAATCTGGACAGCTCCTTTCGCATAACTTATTGCCCTTTTTTGACAAAATAATAGCTTAATACAAGAGCAGTAAAGGGACTGACTCCTTGTCATATGTGCGACAAGGAGTCTTAATAACTTTCAAATTGCCATTTTCTCAGGCAAGGACGGACTCCTTGTCACAGGTGCGACAAAATTCGGATAGTAATCAAAACACTCTCGGTAATACTGTGTAGTGTGAGTCACTCTGCTGTTGCCAATTAAGAATTTCTGTTGAAGTCTGGTAAAATTGTAGTTTGTGGTGACGAAAGACTGCCTTTAAACACGATAGGCGTGCGGCAGTAGGCAATTCATGTGAACACCTGGTTACACAGAAAGACAAAATTAGCCTTCATTGTTACTTAATAACATGAAGAATTGGTCCCGGTAAAAATATACACTTGATTTCCTTCCTTGCCCAATAACACAGTTTGATGATTGGCAGACAGTGATACTCCATGCATTTCATCCAAGTCAAGATATCCTAGCCATAGTATGCAGAGCACAGGGAGGGGGTTTTGATTACAATCCTGTCCAAAGTACCGTGTATTTTTTTGCAACATAAGTGGTCGAAAAGCTCGGTGATAATAATAGACCTCCAGCAGTGGGTTTGGAAACTTGATTACCTCACTTGAACAATAGATTACTGAGGTTAGAAAATCGACGTTTTTACCGCAATCGAAACAGCATGCAACGTTTCATGATAAAAAACCCAGTAGTCAGCCACCGCGCACAGGCTTCCATCTAACTACGAAATACAATTTTCTCAAATAGTTTTTAACTCACATATGCCTTGCACCCAATAGGCGATATTGTTGATGCTGGAGAAATTGGTAAAGGACTTGTTTACACCGGCTACCACTCTATCGACTTCCGATTCGCTCATTGTATCCTGGTGAACACCTGTCGTCAACTTTTTAGCCAGTAGGTATGAAAAATGTGTTTTGTTCACATTTCCTATTGACACGGGGTTGAATTCTGATTTACGGAACTGTTGAGAAAATTACAAGTCAGACTGGATGAGTACATGCTATCACGTTGCTACTTATGAATGCAACACAGACACCCCATTTAGATCAAAGGCGGTGTAAGGTGTAACTGGTATCTGAGTTGGGTACATGATCTATAATATAATAATAATAAAAATAAATGACTTAATATAGCACCGCCATCATACTACATGTTCGGCGGCGCTTTACACAGAGAACACCTCATTAAATGAGAATGACTTTAGCTTAGTCTTGAAAAAAACAAAACAAAGTATACTGGGTGAATACCTTAAATCGGGTGGGAGACTGTTCCACAGGGACTGAGCAGAACGAAAAAAGGCACGGTCACCAGCTTTAGATTTAGTAATGGGGACACGAAGTAGGTTATTACACGATGAACGAAGTGTACGGGTTGGTTTGTAAGGAACAATCAAGTCATTAAACAACCAAAAGGATCTTATATATGATTCGATGGGAAAGAGGTAGCCAGTGCAGATCATTTAGTATAGGGATAACATGATTGCATTTAAGGGCACCAGTAATTTACCTGGCCGCCATATTTTTAACACGTTGGAGGGCGGCTAGTAAAGACTGAGAAATACCGTAAAATAAAGAATTATTTAAGTCTAACCTACAAGTAACCAAGACAGGCACAAGTTTTTCACTTCAGGCTGGGGTAATTGCACTGCGGATAGTCCTTATATTCCTTAGATGAAAGTGCGACAATTTACAAACTGTATTAACATGGCGTTCCATGGAGAGGGTAGCATCAAAAACTAGAAAATGTGCTTACGAAAATCGTAACCATTTACTGGCCATGGTTGTTTCTGTGCCAACGTACTTTGGTACGTACTAAAGCTAAGAAAATCGTACTTTCACGTTTGTTGGCCGATGTGATACACCCATGGAGTTGCCACTCTAACGTGGCAGCTCCCTCATATACCTGAATTACTGTGTTGGTTGCTTGTTGTAGATATCAATTCTTCGTTACTTTCGACTCGCAATCTCTTGATACAAATGAATGGTGCATGACTGTACTATTCTCATAATGCTTATCAGGCCAATTGAAGAATCACCACCTATATCCTAGGCTATTCATGCTGCAATGCTAATGTGACGGCCAATGTAACGGCAGTGATCAATCGGAAGTTGCAAAGTATGCCTACAGGGCTCACAGTGACACTGCAGGTAGGGTTACTAGACGTTCGGTCTTACCAGGACACGTCCCCCAATTATCATTGTTTCGTGCTGGTGTCCGGGCGGTTTTGTAAAATTACCGCCACTATGTCTGGATTTCATGTATTTCTCACATGATCTGACAGGTTTTCCCTTATTTTGCCTCAATCAAGTTAGAAGAAACTCTAGTAAGAGCAACACATATTGCACCATATTGCATCTAGACACCACTGAAAACCAACAGAATTTCCAAACTCTCCACCCATCCCTTCCTCTTAGACCCTTCACCAAGGTGGCGATACATGTCCTGCTTGCGAGAAAATAAACAGGCCTATTGTAACCCTAAGTACAGACAAAAAAAGGAGTACTATCTCTGTGCTAATTCTGAGAATGGCGTATGTTATGCCCACGGACTTTCTATATAAACATGGACAAAATTGGTCGCCACCGTTCTAACCAAAAAGACGTGGCAAGATGCCACCGACTGCTAGACCCAACGAAAACTCTCTTGCTATATACATTGACAGGGCAGACTGCACTAACCGTCCTATATGCTTAGATTGTCGCTACCATACGTGTGACTATAGCAAGAGGCTGCCCGCTATAGTTTTGTGCGTAGAGAAGGATTAGTTCTCATTACTTCTCAAGATTTACCTAGCGTTTGGAAAGCCTAAGTTGAGCCTCAAGTTACTGCTTCCAAGAGAGAAAAAGCAAGAGAGCTACCGTCAAGATTAAACCTAAACCTAGGCCTAGATGCATACATAAATGTCATGGCTGCTCTCCGGCACCGCGAACTACAAGCACTTGTGAAATACGACAGTACAGTACGTGCCACAATTACGGACTTATATACATGGACACACTGTAAAAAATTTCTCTGTTGGAAAACAGAAAATGTACTGTCAATCGGTTACTAGCACAAAGTCTGTTGGTGAACAGAAAATCTCTGTTACTTTTAACAGAATTTTTCTGTAACATAACTTGTTCTGTCCATCACTTGCTAGCACAAAGTACTGTCGGCAGACAGAAATTCTGTGTAACCAAACAGAGCTACTCTGTACTGCTTACACCACAATATCTGTTGGGACACAGAAATGGGCTGTCAATTTGTTACTGAAACAAAGTCTGTTGGTGAACAGAAAATTTCTGTTACTTTTAACAGACGTTTTCTGTAACATAACAATTCTGTCCATACCATTTGGTAACACAAACTACTCTCGGTAGACAGAAGCTGTGTGCAGCCAAACAGATTTTCTTTTTACCGTCAAACCACTGCAACGTCTTGCCATCTGCTGTGAAAAACTCATTGAAGTCTCTTCTTAATCTGCCTTTTCTGTGCAACTACAACAGCTACTGCGTTCCACTGCAGTTGTACTACAGAACCGACTATGTTATCAAGCTGAAACATTCCTCGGAATATATTAATTACTGTCCTATGAATCTTTTCTGGCTGATGATATTGATAAGAGAGGCTATTTGCACATGTTGCTGTAGTGTTTTTGCATCTTATAAAAGGCATATTGCAACAAACCGAGATAATTCAGCCCATGAGTCAAGTTAATATACGGGTAGCTGTAGGAAAGTTACATATAATGAATAAAATTCCATTAAACGAGAACAAAACACACAAAAGTCTTTTATTTGGAATCCTTACAACAATACGATTTATTACTGGAAAATTTTGGAAGCAAATAATTGACATTACATTTCCTTTATGATTCCTGCAAATGAAATAAAATTTTTCAAAAGTGCATAGTAGATGATTTGACACCATGTATAACTTTCGAAATCACAACAATCATGTGGACAAAACTTAGGACTGTAGGAGAGACAACTAAGGTTCTAATTTCTAGTGAACTTACTAAAGAAAGAAATGCTAAGTAGTAAACAATTCACAAACGACTACAGGTTAGCATATTAAAATGAAATTTGACTTAATTTTCAAAACAAAATGTTATTCGCAGAGATCACTTTTTTGTAGCAATTCATTATAATAACGTTAGTAGCTTACCCGCTTCACCAGATGTAATGTTTGCCGTTATTACCTCTTAACTGTCACATAAGTGGAAAATAACATTACATAACCTCGGAGATACTGAAGATCATTCTGAAGTCTAGTTTATCCTTTGCTTACATGTTGCTGGAAGTTAATGGGCACAATTTAGCCAAAGTTCCTGGCCAGCCATTTTCCCAGAGCTTGCTCAGTTACTGAGTTTGGAACGACATAATGGACAAGTTTGCTAAAATCACACTTCTTAAGACAATGCCTAGGGTAACTTCTCATGGAACAGGCCTAATGAGGTTTTGGCGCAACACATCGATCCAGCACACTTACAGTTTGTGATTATTCAAAACATGATAAGATGTAAATCTTCAGGGCCTTTTCTTAACCTATAATCAAATGAAATACTAATAAAATATGATAATTAACATTTAGATACTGGTATCTGTCATTGTTATAAGATCATTATGAAGACTGAAAATTAAAGCAGCAATACAGTGTATTTCCAAAATCACAGACTTAAAGATGATTTGAAAATAGATCAAAAACACGTAATGGAATTATCAGTCCAATCATCACCGTGGATAAAGGAGAATGTACAGTTTCCAGACCATCAGATACAATACCTTGACGTGGTAAATTCAAACGTAATAAAACAGAATCATGTGAAAAGAATTTTCACAGAAATACTCTTTGGCTACTGGTAAAATGTAAAGCTTTGAGATTCCAAATTTCACAGTTCAAATACCTCATTCAATGTCCTTGACCAGTTTTTCGATTCCTCCAGACTGTCACTTTCTTTCACTGCTTGTGTCCCTCTATTGTTAGCAAATGACCTGTTGAAAACAAAACATAAGAAAAAGTGTAATTTTGTATGTGATCCTAAGAAACAAGAAGAAGACTGCCAAAATTCTGGAAACAAGACAATTGTAACTTCTTCACGTTCTGTAATGATATGAGTTGCATCTTACAAGTTTGAATTTAAACAGATCATTGCATGCCCCAACAAATGTACACCTTCACATGAAAACTATTTAATGTTTTGATGTGATTAATCCCCACAAACTTTCAAGAGATTAAAAAGAGTTTGCCAAAACCTACAGGGAGGTACCACAACAGTCATGATACAGGGATAAAATTATGACCTGGTGAATGCAGGTGAAAAGCCATGTGGAATATGATCAGAAATTAGCCGTCTTTTACACGAGTGGTTTATAAAACATTTTGTGAGGAGGAGGGGCAGCTATACCACTCCCTCCCCATAGCCACAGTGATAATGACACACTTCTCAAACATGTTGGAAACATTATACATAACTGTATAATTTTTTTCTCCCACTATGGATTGAGACTATCCACACTAAAAATCAGTAGACTCAAACTTGAATGTCTCAATCTATGTCTGATCATGGAGCTATTATATAATATCTCCATGGTCTAAGAAAGTTCTGATGAATAGTGCTATAAGAAGACAAAAATGTTTTAGCATGTAATCCTTTGAACAAGGTGAAGCATAATTAAGTTTCAGTCTAGCCTCTAAACTAAAAGGAAAGAAGATGCCATGAATATTTCACATGTATAACTTATCATAAGCTATATAACACTCTTAAAACACTGGGGTTAAACTTAATCATGAATTACTCAACATAATCATGGTTAAATCTTAATGCAAATCCTGGCTAAACTTACACAAATTATGGTTTAAGTTACTGGGATTTGAGCTGTTTTAACTAAGAAACTAAACCCCGATTGTGTTGGAGTAAATAAAGCACTGCTCCTGCCACCTGGTTAAATTCATCCCAAGTGTTTTAAGAGTTTAGATTGCAGTGTTTGTGGGTGAGTGTTAAGTCAATGACAATAAATACAATGTATCAGTCATTTTTTCACAAATGATAAAAGTATCTCTTACCTTAGTAAATAAGGCACAGATATTCCACATTCTTCAAAAACAGCTTGTTGAACTCGCATGCCTTCTGGAAAAGAATTACACACAAATTCATTAATGCATGTTAGAAGAAAAAATTTGTATTAATTCATAACAAACTACTAAATGAGTTTCAAAGTAGTGAACTGCTGTTTAAACTCCTAGAAGCTCCACAGATGGCTATGATAACGACCAGTGTTTACCTCATTTACAACTTCTCTTTGAAAATTTATACCATCTAGCAATGCCGTTGTTTGCTGCTGATTTAGATTTTACTACTCATACCACCGTTGACACATAGTATCCCATAGTATACATTAAGGATTGAGCTACTTCATGATTGATGAAATTCCAGTTAGATTCAAAAGGGTTTGATTTTTTTGTCCTTATTGTTCTAAAGGACTAAATGTACAGGGATGAAACAAAAACCAGATGATGGCATTAATAGTGAATACAATTCCTTTCGGATGGGATGCTGTCTATGGTTTGAATGTTTTGTCACTCTACATGTGTGAAAAAAAAAATACTTCTCATAGTTTCAACGTCTCATTCTGATAACTCGATATAGGCATATACAGGAGGAAGCAGCTCTTCCTGTCCTGTATGAACACCAACAAATGCAGTATGAGATTCAAGTGTTCCTAGCAAAAACTTCCAGTTTAACCTGTATCGTTACCTTAGACCTCAACTTAGTTCAAAGGAAGATCTTTTATAAATATACTTCACAATTTTTCGAAAAGTATAACTTCCTAATGGGATATATCCTCTGTCTGCTTCCATCAAATTTGATCAATTTCATCATTTATACAACCCTGTTATTTGCCTTGCTTGAAATTTGTGTGTGACGCACACAGTCACGACATCACTTCACTTGGCTCTGCAGAAAATTATATTTTGTTCAAGATTTCAGAAAAAATAACAATCCGCAATTCCCCAATCACAAAAATGCACCTTATTGCAGATGATCCAAACCTCCATCTGAAACCTGTAACAAAGAATATCACTTCAAAAGATGTACAAATACCAGAATGACGAAGGGTTGAATGAAAAGTATGAAACAAAACATCCTGTTGTAAGGATTTTTCATGTTTTCAATTGCATTAACCTACCGTTGTTCTTGGCATTAGTGCCTTGAAACTTCCCATTATCATCAGGGTACTACTGCAATATATTCAGGTTTCCAAAAGATGAGAAGTTCCTCTGACACAGTGCCATCTTCCAAATGTAATGACCCCTCTATACAGGCCGAGTGTTTGGCTGACTTAAAAAAGAAAGAAAAAGGAGCATTATAATAAGTATTTGGTGAATAACTCTTAAAATGAAAGTATGAACTAGATCACAGATAAGGTATCCATCTTGCCCTATGAATTGGTTGGATATCATTAAAAACATAAAACATTTAAAAAGACCATCACACCACATGCAAGGTGTGTAACTTAGTGTTTACGCCAGAGAGGGGTAAGGGGTTTGTTCTTGTCCTCCCCCTCCCAGAAGTTGGGTAATCCCCCTTTTGTTTCCATAGAAATAAAAAATTGGCAATATCTTGGTTTAATTTCTTATTGACAAAGGATACTTTTGCAGCAATGCTTGAAGTTGCACATATAAATTGCCTTATAAACCCTTCAAATTACACCTAACAGGGGCCTGGACCCAAGTTTTTGTCCCCCTGAACTCACTGGTAAATTACGCCTATGACATCATCAATTTGAAACTGGGATTTAGCAAAAATAAATCCCCCCGGGCCCCCGTCTCTTTTGTTTTGTGTAGAATCCCTGCTTCTGTAATTCTGTTAAACTTTCAGTCTTGAATAATTTTCCTCAAGGTGAAAAACCTGTTCATATTTTTTCTATTGCTAAAATTTCAAATTTTGAGTGAATTGATTAAAGTATGTTGAATTAATGTATCAGAAAACATTTTCCAAAATCCAGTTTGTTTTTCATCTTCACACGTTATTTTCAAAGCTTACATCCAATAAATTTAAATCCCAAGCTTTCAAAGAAATTTTTTCGTACTCCTCTTAATTACTATGCTTGCATTTGTCTGAGCCAGACTATGTTTATTCTGGTAGTATGGTTTTGTGGTGACTGAAAGTTTGAACGAGCCCTAATTAACTGTATGAATTAGTAATCAAATTTTGCACAACCAAGTTTTGCTGAAAAGAATCAGTCAGGACTAGGTTAAGTTTATCTATAGGTCTCAGTTAAGTCCTTTCCTCCATTTTCATTTATTTCAATCAAGCAACCCCTCTGTTGTTGCAAAACTGCACCAATAAAAACACTAAAAGCTAAAAAACAATACATAAATTCGAGAGGGTATTAATAAACTTAGGAATATACCATACCTTTGTTTCAGATGCAGAAACAACTTTCCTTAGTTTTCTGTCCCAATTCCAATTTTTTGTTTTGTTCTTTTGTAACTTCCATCACAGGCTGTGGTCAAATAGGACATTAAAGCAAACTGTGATGTAAAAAAGTGATTTTAATTACGTATTTAAATCTTTCCAAAATTTCTTAACAATGTGAAAAACATTCCCGTGCCTCCCCTTAACAACAAACACCAGGGTTTATTTAAAGATGGACTTAAGTGCAAAACAGCAACTGATGAAGACCCTCCTTGGTTGTCACAAATTAAAAAAAAAATCTAGTGTCACTTAAGACTTTAAACCATGAACCAACCTTCAATTTGTCAAATTATTTACTGAAGTCTACATTAACCTCTGTTACTTACTGTGGAATATTGTAACTGTATTCTCAAAGTAATTTCATTTGATCTCTCCTAGCTCAGCCACTGACACTGACACAGGCATTAGATGTACAGGTAGTCTGGAAGGGAGGAGAATTGATAATAATTTACTTGCCTGTATCCCTTGGCCAGGTGTGAATCTAATCCACCATTTTTATCTGAATTAGGGGGCACAAGCATGTGCCCTTTTGCTACCCCCCTCCCATATGCCTGTGGTCATGGGGAACTGCAATATAGGCCTAGCAAAAGCTTTTAATAGCCTAGGTTTCCTGACTCTTAAAGCACCAAACCTCTCACCCCAAACTACAATTTTGGTAAGGGGGTACCAAAATTCTCAACTGGCTCAGCTCTTTGATTGACAGTTAATTCGAACAATACAGAGTACAAAAGCTTATATTACACAGCATGAACGGTATTGAGAGTGTTTTAATTATATACATTGAGTTTTTCTACTCACCTTGAAGCAATAAACTGAGATTGTATCTGGATGAGGATGAATTTCAGACAATTGTGGTGGGAGGGGCTTAACTTAAGTAAGAAGTTTAGGAGAATTGGTACTGTTTGGGGTGAGAGAACTGGGCCTTTAAGGGAATATATTCACAACCTTCATGCTCAAATTTCGCATTAAAATTCCTATAGTAACTACACAAATTACCAAATTAATTAAGAGCTCAAAATAGGCCTACTTAATTGTTTCTTAATCACTCCACCTGTTAGAGCAACAGCACCAAATGAAAAAATATGCCTGAAGTCACGGATTAGTTTTTGCTACATCTCATTGGTCTAATGGACCGCACACGACAACTCTAAGCCAATCAAAAATCCGCTTAAAACACGATGACTTAACTGAACAGTGAATTAGATTCGTAAACTTTCATGACGCTACTATACATACCTATAACCCTATTGCATGATCATGAAAATTACCCCCCTCCATTCATATGCAACAATCGATAAGAAAAATAATTAACAAACTTGAAATGTTTACCTCGTTTAATAAAACTATGGACAAGGTACGACAGCTTGGATGCTTACGCAAAGGTTTTGAGCAACAACCCTGCGTTTTGCGAGGCGGTTCTACCAATTATGAGCAGTGCACACAAATAGCATAAGTTAGACACGTTAGGCTCTTACTTAACGATAACGTTAGGATTGCCTCTGGATCTACAGTAGGCCGCCGGCACTTTTCATTTGAAATAACATTTTGAAACGTAAATTAGTTTGAAAGATACGTAGTTAATACATTAAATTGACTTACCATGAACTTCTGCAGCACAATGTATGCTAACGAAACTCCGGTACCTTTACAATTGCAGCGAAATGATAGATGTAGGATGCACGGAAAGCGGCATAACGTTAGAGGTTTACTGCATGAATGCTGGGAGCAAGAATACTTTCGGATATTGGAATTAAACTCTTACACTTTAAATCCCACAGAATGACGCCTTATGTCGAAAATCACAAATAATTACCACTTTTAGTTATTACTTTGTACGACATACACATTTCATAACAGTTTTTGCCGCGAACTTTTCCAGTGAAAAGATCGAGCATTGCACGAGGTGCGTTTCAACAGACTTTCTTCTGTTCAACATGGGTTACAGGCAAAATCTGTAATATTTTACAGAAATTGTGCTGTTGAGGAACAGAAATTTTTTTACATTGCAGAGCATGTAACGTGTATGTCCTATCAGTAGATTGTCGCCACCGTCTGGGGCAAAGAAAGGCGCACCAAGATGGCCACCGTAAAGCTATAATTTGCATGATTTGACGACGACTCTGTCATATTTCAAACAAGAGATAAACTTGAACGGTACATAAAATCGTTTTCCTGCAATGCGTGAAGGGATTTTAACCTCATCTTGCCATATTTCAAAATATTTCAACTTTCTTGCAAAATCTGGGAAATGAATTGAGCAAGTCCAAACTTTCACTTACACAAAACCATAACAGACGGCCATCTTGGTGCGCTTTTTCTCACACATACGGTAGCGACCATACATCGTGCAGTATGCTCTGTCCATGTATGGCCACAATGTTATAATGCTCTTTAGCTTGTTATCGTTTAGCGACACTGTAAATGTACGCGATATACTACAGATACAATGCGGCCGTTGTGTAATGAGAAAGTATGCTGTATACAAATTTGACTTATTCAAGTATTCTTTAACAAAAAAATAAAATACATAAATGCCAAAATGAAAGCCGCTCATTTTAGGCCTTATCGTAGCCAAAAGTGAACATGAAGTCTCGTTCCGGTCCACACAACCCACTCTAAAAGATGAACTCGATTGCGGAGCAAACCACTCACTGAGAATCAAGAAACATTAAACGAAAGAACTGTCCCTCGAAAATGAGAAGCGTGCCTAAGGTACTGTCCATGACGTCATGGACAGTGCAACAACACCAATATTGCGTGCAAAAGATGAAGTTGGGGCATTCGTGTCACCAACATTAATACAATCTGTGCCATCAGGTACCTCATCTTTGTTTTCATTGTGTTCATACTGCTTGGAAATTGGTTAACGCAACCTTGACGGGACTGCTAGCTGACTCCGAATGATACAGAACTTTTTATGTACTTTGGTGTACATAGAAATGTCAATCAATATATGAGATGTTAAATCTTACTATATCAAGTCTGTGTGTAGGAGGTCCATGGCGAAATATTAACCTTTAAGTATTTCCGTTATGACTATCGCAGTTTTTTGGGGGAAAACTGTGGTTTCCAGTTATAGTACCCGACCACTGGTTCAATGCACCGTTTAATTGCTTCAATGAACAACAGCTTCGATTACCAATTCTTGCTCAATAGAAGCCCAACAGTCATTGGTTCAAATATGTGCTGGCAAATATTGGATGAAAATGCTCAGGATGCATTGGAGGCTTAGATCCTTTTTTGGTTTCATAAAACTGCCTTCAGGTGGCAACCTTCAAGGCTCTTGTCAAATGCTTGAATGGATATCTAATTGGTATTGCTAACAGTTCTTTAAAAAATTATGTACAGGATAAATTTTCCGAGATGTTCATTTTCTTCCTGAGACGATAAGATGTAATCATGCAGAGGAGGACGATGTTACAAAAAGTAAGGAGGAAAGTTTCATCATGTGAAATAGAGAAGTAACCGTTTATACATCTAGACAATAAGGACTATGTGATTGCGGATAACAATTTTGATCTCCGCATATTGCATTTAGAGTACAGACTGACAGTACTGCCCTTATACAGATATCCGCCTTTAATTTTTCAAACCAGAAAATTCACACGATCGTTTAGAAATAATTTACAACGTCTCTGTCTAGTCCATTTAAATTTTTATGAAAAACCGTATTCCTTTCAAGGAAGTGCTATCGTGCAAGCAAAGTATAAGTCCATACATGCACTAATAGTAGTTTGGCGAATAACATTTTGATGCTCAGTAGCAGATTCCTGTCTACATTGCTGGGTCGCACAGGTTTACAGTCTGAAATTCAAATTGTTCAAATGAGCCTTCTAGCTCTCATCAAGAGAATGTGTTTTTACGAACCACTTTTTCATATTTTGCAACTCTGTAACGTATTTTGTTTCGCGGTTTATAATTTGATGAGCGAACGTGCTTTGAGAGGCCGTCTGATGTGGTTTGATCGATCTTAGTAAAATGAAATAAAACATTTGCAGGATGTCTTCCAAAATCTTTCAGGGACAAACTTTCAAGGACTTTTGAATATTCCATTACTGCAGCTTGAACTATTTCATTGGCGAATATTGAGCATATTGACCTTCCAGGTTTCTTTCTGAATTGAAAGTAGCACACCTAAATAAGGTCTTCAGTAGAAGGTCTCAATAATAGGGTTGAGATCTTTAAATAATTTTCGAATACAAAAAGTCAGTATGCAACAACTAAATTTTCCCCAAAATCGTGATACGGAATTGGGAGATTTAATAAAAAAAATTCGTCCGAAATCTAGTTAAATATTCTCATTTTACAAGAAAAATCTAGAAATATCTCGTACAAAGTACAAAGTGATATATCAAAGTGAGAGTTGGGCATCAGAAAACAACACTAGATGGAAGCATTTGAAGCTACTTTACCAGTTCCGAAACAGCAAACGAACTCACTGATTCCTTACTTTCAACAGTTAATACTATCTGTGCGTGATCTAAAACAGAAGCAGAAAAATGATTAATGATACTTTTGTGTGGGACATATCAAAAACATATGTCATGGTGCAATGAATCAATTGTGAGTTCTGCTTCTAATTTTTTGGTTCACTTTTTTACTTTGGTTGTTTTATACCACCTACTGGTTACGGGCCTTATTTCGCTTTATGCAGTGACGATGAGAGAAGAGAAAAACATGGTAACATTATTGTTCCTGCTGGTACCTCCGAATTATTGGCAAATAACCCACATCTCTTGTCAGTAATGCACTACAAAGCTATAACCTAAGACAAAATTACCGGGTGTCAAAAATTAAAAAAAAAAAATAAAAATTAAATACCAAGGAAATTAATCAGTCAGTCACTGAGTCAGTCAGTTACCCATTTATACTGCATATAACGTAAATGTGTTAAGTAGGGCAAACGTTTCAAGACCAAATTTGGTTTCAAATACGGTCCAAATACAGTTGCATTATTTGCCTTAAAATGCCTTTTTTGGCAGGTGGGGATAACCGTGGGCATATTTTACCAACCCCAAATCACAGGGAGAAATGCGCAAAAGACCCTGTGCAAATACAAGTGGTCCAAGCTAAAATTTGCCAAGAAGGTTCATGTGTGAGGCATATTTTATCTCCGCTATGTTTAACTAAACAAACTCCTCAACAGGATGCAGTTAAAGACCTATAGAGAAACAGAGTGTGAAAGATAAAGTAAACACATACGCTTTTGGCTGATACGGAAAGTTGTACCTACTGGCAAACTGGCAACGATTAAAAGTCATTCTGTATGGTTAAATAAGGCAACAATGGTCATGAAAAAGTCGTTAATACAACTAGACAAAAGTAAAATTATCAGCTTCACTTGACATCATGCAGAAATTAGTCGATGATCATGAAATACTACACATGCAGCTCTTACCACTTATGTTCAAAATTTGTGGTTTGCTTTCAATAACTTGGCCCCTGGATCCTCTTGCAAAGCATATATAGCTTCCGTGGTCAGACACGGACATATTATCCAGGCGGAGAATGTTGTTGTAGGTAACAGGCCGTATTCTGGACCATGTCTTTTGTTTCCACCAAATTTCGGTGGCACCGGTAACATTACATTCCAGAAGGAGACTTTCCCCTACCTTCATTTTGTAAACGGTCTTTTTGATAGGCGAGATGAGCTCAAACGTGGATAAACCATCTCCTGGAAACAGAATTAATAGGAAATGCGATTCCTCGTGAACGAACAATTGTTAACAAATTTTTCATCAACACAAAAATTTCTATTTAAAATTTTGAAGGAATTAGAGCTATATCTTAAAATGCTTGAGGTACAAAACAGAAACTCACCGGACATGGATAAATCATTTAGACACGCAATGTACACAGTCCTATTGCAGGCACCTGTATTTTTGGTTGAGGTTAAAGTCAGATTAAGTCGAACACAGTCGTTCAATGAATCCTCATACCCATGACATGAAAAACGTAAAAGATGTGTTCTATTGAGTAGATAATCCTGAGTAGGGCTGTAAGTAATTGAGTTAACGCCACGATAACCCAGTTGCCGACAAATCACTCCTCCTTCCAGTTTAGTCCATTGTCCATCGCATGTTCTTTGATATGAACCGTCAACATTTACCAAGACCCTTCCATTATCACCATCTGTTAGAGTGACATTGATAGCTGTAGAGAAGATTGGTAACAAAACCGAAATTATTGTTGTAAAAAGTTACCTTTAAAATTAACAAAATCTGTATTTTGGGGTAAGCATTTACATACCAAATACTTCTTTCACGTCACTACTGCCATTTTTTCGTTGTTTGCAACACAACCTGTTTTTGCTTTCATACTTTTTCAAAGCCTTTGGAAAAACAGTTAAGTTATTTCTTTTGTCATGTTTCCGCCTTTCATTTCCAGTTTCTATCATATTTTTTACTACACTCTTTCTTTTTGTTTACATTAAGGCTAAATGAACTCACCCGAATTTCTACTAGTGTGGTTGTCTGCTGTGTTTTAAGATTGGTTTTTGACACTTTCACGACAATATTCTTTTCGATAAATTAGGAAACTTAGGAGTGTAACTCATTGTTTCAACTAAAATATACATCCTTTAAGTCATGCAAGATCACCCAATCGAAAGAACATGAAAGCAAAACAATACGAAATCTCTGGGACTGGCTATTATTTAAAATTTTTTGTTTGGGTGAATATTTTTGTCCTTCAATTGGTACTTGCACCCAACACGCTTTTTATTTTTGGGGTGTGTGTTTTCTTCTTTTGCGCAAGCGCCAATTTTGAAATGTTTTATGATCTCTGGTCCATTAGTTAATATTTTTTTTCTCAGTTATATCAGTTGGAGTTAGATTATTGTCAATCATTCTGTTTTTATGTCACAACAACTTGGACAATCAATATGTTTTTGTTTGCAGTGTTTTGTTGACTAGAACTGTAGTGTGTGTGTGAACTCAAACTGTAGTGTTAAGAAATGGTTGGCTTAGTGGTTGAATCAAATGCTGAATCTTATTGGCCGGGCGCTGCCTCAGGGGAAGGCATGCTTTCAGTTTTGTGACACCATATGGACATGAATATGCATAAAAACTATAATCACTGTGGCAAAGATAGTAGAAAAATTTCACCATGAATCAACGTCTGCTATCTTAATGAGCCGATAAGCCGGTCCAGTGATGCATCTTTGATTGCACACCTTCATCCCAAAATAAAACTCAAAAACTCATGGCAGCAAATGCTCATATTCGACTTCTGAACGGTCGTGATGGTGGCTTTCTGCTTAAATAGTCTTTGTAGCTGGATTAGATATTTCGTGCGAAGTATCTTTTTCGCCATGTTGACAGTGAAGTTGATTTAACTTACGATATTGATGAATTATATATAGTATATTAAGTTATATTTTTCGGGGATATTCGACCTAATTGCCCCCAAGCAGACTGGAACCCTGACGTCCACGACAATCAGGAGAACAATTAAATACTTAGACAAAGCAGTTTACCTGATGTCACGGTTGAAGTTTTACAAGTAACTTGTGCAATCCAATTGGGAAAATCTTGCTGATAGCTGTAGAAAGAGTCTTGATAATTTCCTAAGTGAAGTTGTGCACATTCCAGTAAAGATAACTCATATCCGTTGCAACTAAAAGTTATTGTTGCTTCTTTGTCGTCATCATCTGCTACATGATGTGTTACAGAGTGTACACCTCGAAACCCCAGCTGTCGACAGACCACGCCCCCTTCTAATTCATTCCAGTATTGGGTGGCAGTATTTTGCCAAGTACCATCCAAAAAGACCTTTACTCTTCCAGAGGTATCGTTACCACCAACGAGGCGCACCTCATCGTCAGCTGTTGACATACAATGACGATGAGCAAAAACGCTTTTAAGTACGATAAAAATTGACATCTAGTATATCCCCAAAAATCTAAATACATTAGTTATGTGAAATCAATTGGTGAACTAAATGTGATATTTATTTGGATAATAATTCTATCTCGGTGTGTCAATGATGATCTGAATATGGTAGTTGTGTTCCGTCTAATATTCGCTAATATAGGTTTGTGTCAAAATAACATGGTATAGACAAATAGGACTGAGGGCAGATATTGCAGTTCCGAGGATAATTGTGTACTAGAAAAGTATTTGTACTAGGAATGTGATGTCCCTATTATTGGGTTGTAATGGAAGTCTCCAAGAGTTAACAGATATCAAATCGTGCAATAATTTGAAGACGATATCTTAAACCAGGGTAAAGCTTATTAATCCCCAAATTTGCAAATCGATACCTTATATTGCCAATAGCTTTGGACAATTCTAGAAAATGTTGAAGACAACTTGGACGTAAAAGTGAAAATACTGAAAACACTGAAACTGATGGTGAGCTTAGTTGGATAATTGTGTGTTATAACTACATAACAGGCGTGTGAGTTTTTGTGGTTAACAGGAAGTATTGGCCTTGGTTCAAGTAAAATACTAAATCGAAAATCAAGGCCATCGAAATTGGAACGAATTAATATTAAATGAAACTAAGGAGAAAACTTGTTTAGATGTCTCACTCGACGTGTGGGTGGTGATAAAGTACCCTTATTTATTAAATGCTTTCACTAACGTTACAAACTCTGCCCTCTCCCTGAGAAGCAGCTGAAAAACCACGCGTAACTATTCTATTAAAAAACTTCATTTTCGCCCGAAAGAGGGGGTGGCTTAAAAATTGTGACGTCACGTAAAAGCATTCTATAAGAGGCGGTGAAAAGGTCATTAAAGGTCAACGACGTTAAAGCATATGGAACAAATCAAAGAGAAGTAACGTATGTCCAAGAGGTCAACCTCGGTCAACCCCAGCTACGATCACATGTTATAACCTGTAGGAAAAAACATATGAATCTCATTTGGAACATGTGTGAGCCCTCATTGGCGTACATGATCTCCCTTATGGTTGTGGATCATTGCAAAGAAGATGAGATTATACTGCAAACATGAATCAATAATGTACGTTTCCTTTTTCAATATCTATGTTGTCTGTGGAAAATAACAATGAACTTCTGATAGGCCTATGATTAAAGGATGATATTACAACCAAATAGCCATATGGATCTGATAGCGTACGCAAAGCTCGACAGCAATTGAATATCTGTATATATAATGTAGCATATATCTACTCGAGACGTAATTCTATCTTGCCAATTGACATCACCTAATGTGAGTTAACTCTTTCAATGAAATTATCCTTCGTGCTAGATCTCCATCCGTCAATGAGGAACAGCATGTTATCTTATATTGACCAGTCCCTTTTTTTAAAGAAAACGTTTTAAGGTGGATGACCACTTGATCACATTGCATGAAATGCCAATGTGCGGGGAGCTTAGAATTTTAGACTGAAGCTTATGGGGCATCCAATAGCCTTTTAACATGCAGTGACGTTGCTTCTTGAGAACGCAAAATAGACACACCACTCGATCAAAGGAGGTGTGGGATGTAACAAGTAATTGAGTTTGTTACATAATCTGTGCCGCTAAATGAGCTATGCTTTCATTGTGTTCACGCTGCGTGAAAAGCAATTGACACATGCTTGACTGGCCTGTTAGATGACCCCAAATGTTACATACCTTTTGTATATTTTAATGTATCTGTTACTGTCAATCAATTAATCAGATGTGAAACCTGACTATATCGAGAGTGCCCGTAGCGAGCTTCATATCTTCCCTGAAGCGGTAAGAGGTTATCAGGCAGAGGCGGAGGATGTAACAAACAGTTAAAAGGAACGTTTCATAATGAAGGGTACCGTATTCAAAAGCCTTAAACAGATAAAAGATGCATTTTTACGCTTTGAAGTATACGGTAGGCTCAATTGGTAAACCATTGTATATTTCATTTGAAATCATCGTTAAGATTTTGCATACTTTAACCCACTCCAATTTGGTGAGAGACTCTTAACCCTCAACTAGGTAACTCTCTATTATCTTCCACACGATGCGTCTATCCTTTGTCATCTAAGCATGTGTAAGCCTCCCTAAAAGTAATTTACATATCATATGGATTCCACATGAGTTGAGCCACGTGGGTATCATCTGGGCTGCCCCATGTGGATAGACCACAGGGGAAATATCCTGGCTCTACAGGTGGACATTTATTTTATTTAGCTAGTAAACCATATTAGAAAACACCGAATTAAACCAAAAGGTTAGAAATCAAGCCTAAAACCTCATCTATTTAACTAACCAAGACGGCCCTATACTTTCCAGAAATATTTCATATCGGTCAAAAATATTGACCCATTCGGCTCCTTAGAGATCTGGGTTGTGAAATGTGTTTGACAATAAAGTGACTCGTGTAGTTCACTTAAGTTTCACTAAAATTTTACCTGCTATCCATGGCGTACCAACTGCTTAGGGTTTAACAGTCCCATTCCAAGCAAGGAGTCTTTGCCTCCTGCTTCGAGAGCAAAAAGCAGACATGCTTGTTCAAAGCTAGATATCAAATTGCAAATAGAGGTAAGACCATTTGAATTAAAAAGCAGTAGCATTTAGTATTTAACCATTGGGCATTCAATTAATGACAAAATTGTTTCCCGTTTTCTTGAACACCGGATGTTTATTGTTACCATAAAATGTGATAAATTATCTTTGCAAAAAGCTAAAATGAGCAGCCCAAAAGCCAGAACAACGTTTCTACTTCTGAATTCTACGTTTTGTCCTATGTTTGTTTTCAAGAACATAGTCGGATGTTGAATTTAATCACCTAATTAAAAAAATGTAATTGATGTGATATTGGTACGTTATCATTCCACACGTTAACGTGCATCATGGTCTTTGAAGAGAAAAAAAATTTTTAATTCGTGTAACGAACTTTGAATAACGTTGTCAGGATCAGAGAGTGCATGTTACAAATGCTTAATTCAAAAGCTTGCCATGATAGTGCATTGAAACAAAACACTACCTAATATCAATTCATTAGAATCTTCTGGTAATGGTGGCCGCAGCTAGATTAAGTCAAAACTTTATATGAGAGTAACTTCATCAGAAGAAACCAAGCCTAGCAATCTCCGTAATGAATTGATTCAAGGTCTGCAAGTTTTAGTACCATGACTCCGTCGACATCCTCAATCGCAACATTTGTGAAGATTCAAACAATTTTAAATTTGAAGAATTCACTGTGAGTATAACAAAGAATCGCTCGTCCTTTGTTAAGAAGGTGTGCAACGGATTAAGAACATGTTGGACGTTTACCCTAATTTAATTGATATCACAACAATGGATCACACACACACCGTTTAGGTTTGTCAGCTTGATAAATGGTTTGAAAGCTCAAGAACATCTTACCATAACAGTCGAGGAGCCACAGCCAAAAAAAGAGAACCGAATATCCTCTAGTGATGAAGGTCATTTTCCTGTAGAAAGGAAACCACTATATGGTAACTTGTTACATAATTTATTTACCTTAAAAGTGTGCAATACCACATGAATATGACTTACCCAAATGTTAGACTGGTTCCCCAGAAGGGGACTTAATAAAGTAATAAAGTAAGAAACTTATGTCATTGCACACTTCTGGTACGCATGTCAACCTTCTCCTAACCGGGGATACAATGTAATAATTTCATCTCGTAACCATGACCAGCAAGAAGTAACCTTACTACAAATTTAATCTAATTATTGACTTAATTAGCACCTCTCCGGTTCACTATGACACATATTGGGGATCCTCTATAGAAAAGTGCTGTAATGAAATATAAGAATAGCAGATTTGATTTTATGATTTGATCTCAGTAATGGTATCTAAAGGGGAAACCAATTACTGTTGATAATGTATCGTAATCTTTATGCAACACTTTGAACAGGTGGAAAGGGAACTGAGGAAGATATTTCTGTGCTTAATCGTTTTTTAGAATAACCACTGAGTTCAAAATGCGATTGATGAAAGGTATTCAGTCATATAAATAGATCTACTCTATATGATAAATTAAACAGTGTTAGCAATGAAGCAAATACACATTAAAATATCTCTGTTTTAAGATTAGAACATGACCTTTCGATTTCTTTGCTTTTAAAGTCTTCAATGAGAACTTTCTCTGTCGTTTAGTAATGATCACATCGGCTGAAACTTTGATATGAGATGGAGGGTGAGGTAATGTCCTTCTCTGAACTTCATTACATGTACTTACCAAAAAATGTGGAGTTTTCTAACATTGAATTACTTGCTGCGTCACAATGAGATACTGTGCGTAAATTGTATAAAAGGCTGCTGAAATGACACAGAAATACGACTTTTGTTAAATGACCTTTAGGATTCAAAATCAGAGTATATAAAAGTGTTTTTACTCCCTTCGTTGGGAAAGAATGTATAAAAAATGCTTTCTAAAACCAATTCAAAGCCTATAGAACATGACTTGGTTTGCTGGAGTTTAAAAGCTGATATTTACTCTAGTGGCATGCGTCCTGTAAAGGACGGATGCTTTTCGACTAAACCAACAACGTGGTTTAAAGGAAAGGGATTCATGGAGTCTGCAATGAAGTATCTTACTCCGAGCATTACACATTCGACTTCCTTTCACAGGTAACTTTACATTCATAAGACGCCTAAAAGGAAATTTCCTACTGCTTCATAAATCCTGAGCAATTGTACAAACAATATATCCATAAAAGCTTACGCAAACTGAAACGACAAACTTACCTCAGCAGCAGTCACATAACCTGGAACCGTCCCATGTATGAGTTATAAAGAAAGTGGTACAATCGACACTGTGATTCTTTCCCAAAGTAGCTGAACGGAGCTATAGTGATGCTTCCTGGTTGGCAGGAGATCGCACACGGGATATATTGCAAGTTACATTTAACATTACTCACTCAAGTTCAACCCAAAAGTGTTTTAGTTATCTACTTCGTTTTTTTTATTTGCGGGAACAATTTAAAACTCTTCCTGTCTGAAAATTAAATACAATCTTTCTTATCCATATTGAATAATGAATTTTATGACTTGTTGTTCTTCTCTGATCAAAGTTTTTGTGACTTGAATACAACACTGTGGCGTCCCCAGAAGTAGTTGAATGGAGTGCTGTATAACTTCCTTCATAAGAATATCGAGGACAATGAAAATGTTTCATTTGGCATTTCAGAGTTGACCTAGTGAGCTGCTTTGGGTTATTTCAAACAACGTAATTTAGTAAGTGGTCTTGTATGACTTGAGGGTAGGTGAAATCTTCACTAAGCATATTGGTTTATCTTTGATAGAACTTGCGGAGAGAGGCACTGGGTAAATATGGAATGTTAAGGATGTTTATGTTTCATCATATTTAGTCACTAAAATGTTTCCACTTTTCGAATAGTTAAATCATCCCCACTTCAACCTAGGTTTTTATAGTTAGACAATTATACATAATAGTTGTAAAATGATTTTTTTAAATATTCTTTGTAAAAGTCTGGCTCGTAATTTGATGCAACATAGCCTATTGAAAATACGTTCTTATGTGAACTAGTCAGTACCAAACTACCAGAAAGGATTGTACTACATTACCCAACAGAACGTGGATCATGACTACAAGTTAAGCTAAACTTTCATTTTGGGTAAATAGCTGAAGTCCCATGCTAACGTTACGACAGTGTGGGAAGAGTTTCATGAGGAGATCGTGGTCAGAAACTAGATAGATTATTAGATTAGATAATATAATGTGAAGTATCTGTCCTTCTCATCCAGTCTAAAATGGAACCATTCATGACAGACTAATGATGTAAACGGTCTGAGAGTCGTGAAGTTGAAAAAGGTGAAATGTGGTTTCCAGTTTGTAGACACCATTAGCGTAAGTAAAAAGATTGCTTGCCTGCTGTGTGATCCATTTTAAAGTAGTCTTTTTGAGAGGAGTTGGCTTAAGGTCGTCTAAAATAGAGAAGTTAATTAGTTAATTAGCTAGATGGAGTTTTACGGCCCAGGTTCCAACCTATTGGTTCAAGTCAAGCCCCGCCACGGCCTTTTTTCCAGTTGTGGCTAACTGGCTTGTTTTCCTTACTCCATTGCTAATGCGGATTATCAAAAAGAGAACACCCAATAAAAAAAGCACTAAGGTAGATGAGAATCCGCTCCTGAGAAGGACTGGGAATAATCGCACCAAACGTCAGAAAAGAGTTTTTACTTTTGTTCCGCTGAGATGTCTTAATCAGTTGTGCTTGTGGAAAAAAGTATATCTCTCCAGAATGGGTCTACGTAGTCCCCGTAGAGCTCACATCGCTGGGATCCGCTTGCATAAAGGACCGATCAGTATTCTTGGGATGAAATGCAGAGGAAGAGAAGACATTAAGACCTTTAACTTGGACGTTTTAGGTAATACATTTCATAGACCTTTTGCATGGATGTTTTGGGAATAAAACTGGAAGTAAAACCTTCCTTCAGGTGAATACAATTCGTGTCCCCCTTAGTCTTAAACTGTAGCAAAAAAGAAAACAAACAAAAGAGGAAACAGAATATGGCCGAAGGAAGTTTCACAGGAAAATGAAAACGACAGTTATTTCTGTTAAATATATCAGTTACGCACCATTAATAATTTTTTTCAGATTATTTCGTTCCCTAATTTCTTTTCCTCAAGATTAAGTGACATCCATCCATAAACAAATAAGGATGTTCTTGCACATGTTAAGGTAATATTTATAAAAAAAGATTAACTTTCGTTTACATAAATTTTTTTCAATTGCTTAAATAGTTTCCGTCTTCCGTGCTTGCGATTGGCACAAACCTTTAAACAGTTTCAATCATATGCAGTGGCGTGCGCAGAATTGTGAGATCGGCTGCCAAACGGTAATTTTCCCTTAATTGACCCAAGGTTATTGTTTGCCAGAAATGTCTCCTCTTGTTATATGATTAAGTTACCAAATATTGAGTATCGGTTAGTAGCTATGTACTTTATCCGTAGAAGAAAGGGTCTCAGAAATTGAGAAGAGCAAGGTTTGGGTTATTTTCTGTGAATTAGACAGCCATGGTTTTACTCTTCCATTCCTAGTTTTACGTTAAAAGAAGTTTTTGGTTTTATGTTTCGTGGGATTGTGTTTTTTGGAGGCCGCATCGTTTTAAACAAACTTTCCGCACAACTAGAATTTCTGCCGAGAACATGATACTTTGCATTTTGTTTTAAAATATATAAGGTTTGTCTTGCAAACAAGCAATAAGTGCAATGAAATAAAAAAGCCTTACAGTTGGAAAAATATGCTTTGAACTGTTCGTTTTTGGTAACCAGAAAGCCAAAAGGCTTAGTGATTTCTCGCCGTTGAAATTAAAGCCTATCTTTTTTTTCAAATTGACAGTGCTCCGTTTTTTTCAAATCAGCAGTGCTTCTTAATGTACCCACAAAGTATACATGCATGGCATCCAAGCTTCGGATGATCTTGGACCACCGAGAACTAGGGTCTTCATGATATCACAACAACATATTATGTGTGAAATTTTGCAGTATCCAAGACTCCGATAGGGTTCTTCTTCTTCTCAACATGACAAATGTATATACCAAATATGAAAAGTGTCGGTCATTCCTACCTTAAGATATCGTGTTTACATGGTCTTCGGGTTTTGGCCTCTTGGACCTCAAATGACCTTTGACCTCCACCAAAATCTAGAAGGTTCTTTCTCTCCACATGGCAAATTCACATACCAAGTATGAAAAGTGTTGCCTATTCCTGACTTGAGATATGGCGATTACAAGCACTTTACGAGGTTTTCGCAGATTTACCGTTGGCGACCCCATATGACCTCGAACGTGCATAAAAAACAATATGATTCTTCCTCTCAACATGACAAATCTGTATACCAAATATGAAAAGTTTCGGTCATTGCTAACTTTAGATATCGCGGTTACAAGCTTTTCAGACTTTGACCTCTGGTGACCTCAAATGACCTTCGACACCGTGTTGGGTAAGGTGGCCCAAAGCTGGAATTAAATACCCGCAAATACCTGCAGATAACCTAAATGGCACTTCACTGGCCTTGAAATTTCCTTTTCAGCACATTGTTAGTACACACATTTAAGTACTAATAATATGCTGAAAGAGGAGTAGGTTGGGCCTATTTCCCCTTCTTTCATAGGCTCCTGGTTGGGGAAATGGGCGTTCCTTTAGCCTAACTGACTGTTTAGGGTGACATGCACGTTTTCGCAACTCTTTACTGTGCTATACGATAAACCAACAAAATTACAAAATTCTGGGGTAATTAATGTTGATTAAATTATGTTTACAAAAAGAAAAATATGTTCTAGCTCTCCCGTTTCCTGCGTTGAGTTCAGGCTATAACAATCCAATGTCTTTGAAATACATCATCAAAACAGAAAAACACACACACACACACACGCACACACACCTATTTATATACATATATATAAATAATATATATTTATATTATATATTTATATTTATATTAAATATATTATTCAGTATAAGGCAATGCCTATGTTTGAGGAAAAAATGGCCTAAGGAAGTATTAACTTATTCACTTTTTCACTTAAAATATACATATTTATATGTATATAAACCAAATGGAAAAGCACCACACCAGTAAAAACATAAAACAAATAGTAAAAACTGGTAATATATGCTCTTGTTTTACCAGTTTTTACAATTTATATATATGTGTATATATATATATATATGCCACTACACCACAAATGATACGACAAAGCAAATAAAGCCAAAAAATGTTATACCGAAAACGGTTTGAGACTAGAGAAAGCAACATGAAAGGGAGATTATCTTATTGTACGCACGTCTTTCACATTGATGCCCACCGGAGAAAGGCTACCAAGTCTAGAAATCCATTTGAGTTCTATAGCCTTCCGTTTTTGCTTGCATGAGTTAGTAAGAGATTGCAGACCTCTAAAACTAGAGAGACTCGAATTGCAACAAGATCTTGATGCTTTTAATAGGAGACTACGGTTATGTGAGTATTTCTCCCATGACGATCCGGACACTTCATATGATCCAGACTCGTTTGATCAAAAATTTAAAGAGTAAAGTACTTGGGTCCCTCCTCTTGGAAGAGACCCCCACCTAGAATCGTTCATCCATGCAATACAGAAAGAAATTGATGATTTTGTTCCCAAAAAATTTGTATAGGACAATGTCACTATGGGTGAACGAAAGACTCTAGCAAACCTCAAGCAAATGTCTGATTTGGTCATCAAGCCTGAAGACAAAGGTCCGGCCTTCGTATTCCAAAACAGGTCGGACTACATCGAAACGGCTTTGGAGGAGTTAAACAATGAAGAGGTTTATTTGGAGTCAGGAAGGGATCTTACACGTGAAACTGAGGACCATGTGAGGGTTGTCGTACTTGATATGTTGGAGGCAGGTGAAATTTATGAGAAAGTGGCTGAATATCTGATACCAGTCGATACCAAAACGTCCAGTTTTACACGTTACCTAAAACTCACAAAGAGCCGGATGGCAAAGGGAGATTGAAAATTAGACCAGTGATATCTGGCAGTGGTTCCCCAATTGAGAGGCTCTCTGAATTCGTAGATTTTTTTAGTAACCCGACCATGCAGAATCTGGAATCTTACATCAGGGACCTTAAACACGTTCTAAATATATTGAAAGAAATTAATGATAATGGACCTCTCCCACAAGGCACACTTATGTTTACTGTTGACGTAAAATCTATGTACCCTAGCATGCCAAGGTCCCTTGGAGTTAAAACGGTTAAAAGGGCTCTGGAAGGGAGGGAGATTTAAATTCCGTCGACAGAGAACATTCTCTGGTGCCTTGACATTTGTCTTGCTGAGAATAATTTTGAATTTAACGGGAAATATTACACTCAAATTCATGGTACCGCTATCGGTCCCAAAATGGCCCCGGGATATGCGTGCTTGGGGATGGGCCTTTTTGAGGAAGAACTCAAATTGAAGTCAGATCCTAAAAGACAGCCATTGAGATGGCACAGATACATAGATGATATATGGGGTTTATGGACTCATGGGAGGGAAGCTTTTGTCGAGTTTGTGAATGTTATGAATAGCTTCTGTCCAGGCGTTCTAGAGGTAACCTATGACTTAAGTCATTCTGAAGTTTACTTTCTTGATCTTCGCATTAAATTAGAAAATGGTGTGTTGTCTACAGATCTCTACACTTAATCTTCCAACCTGAATCTTTACCTACATTACTACTCGTACCACAGTGATTGTACCAAGAGAGGTATAGTGTTCAGTCAAGGCCTGAGGATCAAAATGGTCTGCGCTGACCCCAAAAGACCCAAGAACATTTCGTTAAGCTTAAGTCTACTTTCCGTGACAGGGGTTACCCCTCCGCGATCACGGACTCAGAATTGGAAAGGGTGCAAACTCTCCCCCGAAATAACCTCTTGGCTCTCAAGAAAAAAAAAACCCCTGAGCCGTTTTAAGGCTCCCCTTGTAGTAACACGTAATTCAAGACTTCCAAACTTGAGATCGATAATCAATAAGCATTTCCATATTCTACAGCTTTCACATAACCTTGGGAGTGTTCTTGCTAATCCCCCCAAAGTTTTATACCGACAGCCGAGAAATCTTAAGTCACATTTAGTGAGGGCTAAACTTGATGAAAATGTCACGACAGAATACAGGGGGTGCTATAAAACCCAAAGTAAGAACTGTGTCACATGTCAAGTATTGCAAGAAACCATGAGAGTTGTCAGTAATGCGACCGGAGAAAGGTTCACGATCTTTAGGTCTATAACCTGTACTTCGTTTGGGGTATTTTACCTGGTTAACTGTAGAGATTGTGATAAACAGTACGTGGGTGAAACGGGAGGTGAATTACGTGTTAGACACCGCGGCCATAGACAGGGAATCAGAAAAGGGAATACTCCGCCTGGTCAACACTTCCAAATACCACTAGCCTGTATGCAGTTACCGACAACCTATAAATAGAGTAAATATACACTTTTAAGATGGTACCCATCACTTTAATTTCCCAGGGAAGGTTTCCGAAACATTAATAGGTTCTCTTACTGAATTCCATAAACAGTTAAATCAACATACAGCTCTCGTTTGTAATGGCACAACTACAACCACTTACTTTTACCGTAGTACGATCCTTTTCAATACATGCACAATGTTAGTGGGAAATGTTGCTTAACTAATTACATAATACTACTAATAATACGAAATTAAATATTGCCGCACATCTATCCTTCCTTCGGACAATTTTATCATTCTGTCTTTAACAATAACATGACATGTTCACTATCTTTTGAGAATACTAAAGCTACTTGCAACACCTAATAGTACTTAACACCGTCCTAATCAGCGTATGCAATGGCTAAATACAGCTAAGGTTCTGAGGCGGCTATGGAGTTTTTCACTCGGCGGGGTACGGACAGCACCTTCCTCAACAGGTGGTGGAAATAAACGTCCCTTCTATGAGTTTTTAAGAAATGCACTTACAATTTACGACGCAACAATGCTCGCATGTTGTGTAAACGGAACTCAAGGAGAAGGCCACGCCTGAAAACCACATGCATTGACGGTTTGTCCCTATACTGCCACCTCACTCGACAACGATGTTCTTGAGTCTTGTATCACGTTGTCAGTTGCATTTTAAATCATTTCATCTGCTTTTGCTACTAGACACAAGAAATTATATACCCGAGTCATTACTATTCGTCGCAATGCAAAGGAATTCACCTGCCCCGCAATCTCAATGAATGCAGCATCACTAATACCTGAAAGAATTTGGCTTTCTACTTTGTACTCTGTAACAGTTAAGGTCTAGTGGAAAGGAATTACAAATCAACAGATCCTTTTGCTTTCTTGGATAATATTCCTGTTTCAGTGTTGTTACATTTTCTACACTTAACGTATTTAATAAAGACGTATATGAATGCGAAAACGAAAAATGTTGGAAATCAATCCTTTCCTAACTACAAAAAGCGAATGGAAATATCAGGTATTACAATCAGGCGTACAATATTACTTGATAGAAGTTCAGAAAGTATTGAGCTCCCTCGCCAAGCGATTCCAGTACACAAACAGTCACAGGTGCACACAATTATTGAATAAAACAACCTCTTCCTAACAAACAGTTCAGGGGTATCATGAAGGGTGCATTATATAGATCAGCCTCTCTCAGATTGACTTTAGGGTTATACTTGAAAATGTCTAGTTTTACAAGGATATGGCCATATGAAACCATATTTAAAACTCGATTCAGGTATCTTGAAATGCATGACACTACTGACTCATTCAAATTAGATCTTTGACAAGGAGCAGGAAATTATACATATCTCAGATACTTCTAACTTATATCAAATTTTGAGCCATACGAACTTTTTACGGACTATATATGGTCTTTAGGTTATTTCAAGTTCTTCCTGTTTAAATGCCATATCTGGTTCAGATGAAAATCCCTATTTGCCGCACATGTGTTTATGCTATATATGCACCATGACCGTGCTATTTAAAATTTAAGCCTTAACAAATTTTATATGGGACATGTGTTCAGTTTCGTTAAATCCTTTATTCCGTTGTATATCAAGTTATTTCTGCCCAAGTTTTGTTATAGCTAATATCCATTTTCCATACCTCTAACAGATTAAACTTTCCATGTAAGGCTGATTTATGGATTTCGAGGTAAGGGAAGCACAGTTGAAACGAAATAGATTCCAGTTGAACTTTACTTATACATAGTTGACCAAGGCTGTATTTTTTTAACCAGTGAGCTTTTGATAGCACTTTGATTTGACTAGTATGATATTGACTAATGTTTGATAGCATGTACAATCCCGTTAGAGAAGTGAAACAGATTTTCCGTGGAATTGCAATTACATCCCGGGCGACTATTTAGCCCATGTGTTCTTTCATTTAAGTGTATTAATTGATTAGCTTCCTTGGTTGGCTCGAGTTACTCAAGTTTCTTGCCCGGGATGGAATAGAAGAAATGATCAGCGCTTTTAGTCCTCCAGCCCGCACTGAGGAAGTCAGGCAAATAATTGTATGATGAGTCATGCGTAAGTTATCGATCACAAGGTTTAAATGCCATGATTTACCTGATGAAACAGACATCAAACCCTATCCAGATGTTCACTGTGTAAACTTGCAAATTACGTGATAGATCAAAGACCACCCACGAGTGAAAGGTCACAAAGAAGGTGACAAATAGAAAGGATAATGCCGATAAACGTGCTCAATTTATTTGACGTATTTAACTAGATGTCGCTTTTACAATATGAAAGTGTTTTAAATCTTGGTTGTTTGCTGTTTAGTATTGTTGACTACTCCTCTAGACTCATTTAGATTTTCCATTCTTTAGTTTCAGTTTCAACTTCATTCTTAAATATCTCGTTATTATGTAAAATCACAAACCATATCGTGTGAGTTTCATTTAGTTTTCATAGTTTAAAGTGGGCATGACACGGCTAAGGTACGTTTCTCAGTAAATATTCTTTGGGCACACCTTTACATAAAGTGAATGTTTTCCCTACTAAATTATGTTCATAAATACCGTAATACGACGTTGTGAATTCTCAGTTACAGGCCAGGCTCAGCCCATTTGAAATCAGAAAAGCAGAGCGAAAAAACGTACGTGAGCGTGTCTCAAGATGGTGACGTCATTGGAGGCACGGTCAGTGGGCAAGGTAAGCAACACTGTACCAGGGAGCTCACACTCATGTGAATGGTAACGCGTGTTTGCGAGAACATCATTGCAAACACTCGAACGATAGCATTGAGCGGTGACTGTTTTCTATTCGCAATAGCATCTTCACCAAACAGCTTCAATAGTTTAGACGCGCTCTTAGTGGGGACGCGTGTGTTGTGGATTGTCCATATATACATATCCATGGCTGTTCAGTACAGCGCCCGAAACGCGTCCTACTTGCACAAAACCAGAACTGTTTTCACACGTGCGCATGTTGGCCAATGATTTGCCCGAATTCCCAGCATGGTCCGCGCCTTTCGCTCTGTATGTTGGACGAGTATTGTGATGCAATAGTTTTCATGAAGTTGCTAACATAAGATACCTTTACCGAGCGTTACATTAGTTCCACATCAAGATACGCGTTACTAAATAGGGCCCGGTTTGTGCCGCCAGTAGCGTCATAAAAGTCAGGTGACTTGTTTCGGCATTTTGAGAAATTTGATTTTGAACGTTTCCCTTCAAATATAATTTATGATGAATTCTACAGTTTTTTAATGGGGTGTGAAATAATACTTGTAAAATACTGCGATGCACAAAAGTTTTTGTGGCAGTGTCATGCCCATTTTAACTTTAAACCTTCGTAGCCTACAGTGTTACAAATAATACCACTGTACATATAAAGCATAGCCTTATAAAAGCCACTGTGCTACCATTAGTGGGTTCTTGACTTTGACCTTCGTAAACCGGACTTTAAAAGCAGTGCATTGCAAAGGTATCTTAATTATGAAATTTGGACATGTTGAGACTAAATTTGCGATTAAGGTTGAAAAGTGTTGTCGATATTGCTTTAATACATTTTGATGCATACAATATTAAAAGTGTATAAAGATCAAAGCATGAATAATAAAATTCAAATTCCAAGTAAATTTATAACAATGGTAAAAGATACAAAAGAGAACAGATTGCCATTACTACATTAGTTTCACCTTACTGTTTGCTGGCACAATAGTGTGATCTGGAACATATTTGGTAACATTGCATGTACTTCAAACCTCTGTCAACAATATTGCCGACAAAAACGCGTTATTTTTACAGTCAATTGTAAGCAAAATAACGCAAATCCTGTAGAATTTACAGTGGAGCAGTTGTTAATTTAACATTGAAAATTTTGTCAGTTGCTCTATGTAAAAGTACAGAAAGACCATAAAACTGTTTTGCATTACGATTGTTATGCCACACCCAGCAGAATCAATACAGTTCCTTTTTTTTTGCTAGTGTCCCCTCGTGTCTCGAGCATGAGATCCAGAGTCCACGAGGAGCGTTTATAGTGGGGCCTAAAGACATTGTGTTAACTATGTAAAGTAACCCTATGCTATATGTAACACAGCTATCACAAGTTGGTTATTATGAATAACTTTTCTACACAATGTTAAAAAAAAATACAGTTCATAAAACTCAATTTTCCATATCTGTATTGATTGACTACTTATTTTTTTCCCAAAACTGTTTTTTTTTTTTCAGATCCTTTTAGTAGCATGAATTTGCAATTTTTTATGTCAAAATTTTGGCCACGCCCACTTAAGTAGCTAACAGGAGTTTCGGTGAGTTCGAACTAATTTTAAGGTTACACATTGCTTTATTGTGATATCACCAATAACCTATACCCTGCAGAGTGTTAACAGTGTAAACTTTCAGTAAGTTAAATATCCTGCTAATATGCAAAACTGAAAAACAATTTTTTGTGGTAAACACAAAATACAGAAATTATGCTGCAAATATTACAGGAATTTTTTGTAAATTTTACAGTTTGTTTTACAGTGTAGCCAGAAACGTTCGAACCTTCCGATAGTCCTTTTTTAATGGAACATGTTTATAAACATCATTACAATACGTATATATTCTTAGTGTATACTTCGTATTCTCTGATGCAATTAAAAAAAAACATCACCTAAAGCACATTTTTGTATATTGGATAAAATTAAGGTAATATTTGAGTGGTATTCCCTCTTATTGTTTCGTTTCATTGTTTTTAACGCCTTTTCATTAGAGTATGTTAGCATACTTATATTTACAATTTTCCTCATCCGGAAGTATTACCTATGTTTGTGCACACCACCATAACGTTAAGCTGAATGGGTGTTCGTGGTAAAAAAAATTAAAAGAAATTGTAATTGTGTTACATTTTAAGGTTAAAATGGTAGAAAGGAAGATGCGATTTTCACCCCTATTATTAATAATGAAATCGTTAGAGGTGTAAGCTCAAAACTCAAAATCTTTGTTAGCTCAAAATAAACACTGACGTGCTCTAATGAATTTGAACCTTCCATGTTGAGACAACTACCCTGTGTTATTTACTTGCCCAGGCAATGGTGGGCACGTAACCGAGAAGAAATATTTCGAAAGTTAATGCAGAGTCCGATGGCCATGTGCTCCTGAAACTAACTGTTAAAAACTCGAGTGGGTGAATTTTGTGTTCAGAAAATTACTGCTTTCAAACTTGAGAGTATAAGTATCCAGCTATAAGGGTTGGTGGTAAACACCTTTGATAGTGTTTGATAACTTTGCTTTCATCAAACATGTTTCACTGTCACAACACTGTCGTCGTTAAAATATTTGCGTGTGCAATGAAGAGTGAAATTTAAATAATTCCAACGGTTACCAAATACGCTACTATTATTTTACTTATGAAAACACCTTCTACGTTTGGAAAGGTTATGAAAAGATTAATTTTCAAATAGAGGTTAACTTTTGACTATATTTCTCATACTAGTTATAGCTAGTGACTCTCTGCACATTAAACGTTGTTGGTTTCTCAGAACTGTTTACATTACCATGCGTTATTGGTTCACCAACCATAATTCCCAGCCGTTTTCCCCATACTGCCCTCACTTCCTCCTGTCTAGCACAAAATAAGAGGAAAATCATGAAACCATGGAAAGAGTTGAACAGGCAGAAAAGAATGTTGAACGTCATTCGCATACGTCCGATCGCTAGGAACCCAAAACACCACGTCAAACCAAGCAAAACTGAAATTGCAAACGCGTTTTTCAGCCGAGACATATTTTTTTCTTTGTTATTTCGGGTTTTGGCAATGTGTTTGCTGGTGACACACAGATTCCAAACAATGGTTATGTACATGACGACATTGTACAGGAGCATAACAGCCACTATTCCAAGCACACCAATGAAGAAAACATATGAAGTGCTGCCGGGAAAGCAACTGTGGACAAGGAAAAATGAACAAAATGCTACTTCTTTATAATTATTATCTGTAGTGCATTTTTGAGACATTTTTGGCCTCAATCCGCTGTAAGTAATCTACATACCTATGCATATGTGGAGTAAGCCGAAAAATCTTAAAAAGAAATGCACCAAATTGGGAATTTTTACGGTAATGTCTTATAGCTACCACACGTAGAACAAAAAATAACCCAACTGAATGAGAGACCTTTGGAAACCATGTATTTATATGAACGTTAAGGGTAAAAGTAGTCTTACGGACTTTATTGTTATATATTTTCTCTTCAATAATTTAACGGTACACCGATTTTCCCTGCCAGTTGACCCAACGTGTATATAATATACACAAACACACCCACATGTATACATGTATATATAAACATATATATAAACGATAACAAGAAACATGCACAAAACACACGGCATACTGTTAAAACGATCTGAAATTTTAATAAAATACTGAAGACAAAGATCGTGTCAAATCTTCTGAGGCAACAAGATATTAAAAACGGTAAAGAGTTCAAAACTTAAAAGTTTTAAAACGGCAAAGCTCAGATGTTAAACACACACACACACATATATATATATATATATATATATATATATATATATATATATATATATATATATATATATATATATATATATATATATATATATATATTTCACTAATTCGGCACTTAGGGGGAAAGATGTTGTTGAAAAGTCGACCTTAAGGGGAAAAATTTTTTGGGGCGAAATATAAGTTTCGCCGTAACGTTTCTACACACTTTTTCTTTAGGAATACGTAAACGGACCAGGGCGCCCTCCTAGATTTACTAAGTAAATGCAATTGGCCATTGAAATAACGTTGTTTATATTTTTAGACGTTAGGGCGAACTCTTATTCTTATGTATTTCATTGTTATTTTTTCGCCCTAAGTACGCGCAGATATAACAATTTCCCCCTAAGGTGGGAATTAGCTATATATATATATATATATATATATATATATATATATATATATGTATATATATATATATATGTATATATATATATATATATGTATAACGTACAAAAGGGAAAGCATCATACATAGTGCGTGTGTGTATATATTCATGTGTAAACTCTCAGTAAGACTATTTCCCCGCTTAAAGAAAGTACTCAATGTTTTCCGACTTAATGAGATAGATAAATCATTATAACAGGAATAACTCACAAATCTTTGCAATATTCTTCTCCGGCAGCTGTAACACAGAACACTACGATTGAAAATGGTAAACCTGAAAAGAGTACACATTATTAAAATACTAATAATCCTGAAAAAACAGAGGAATTGTCATCTTCCAAATAATTATTTAGGTATCTTTATGTCCAAATACGTGGGACAAGGGGTCTGTTTTCGACGAAATAATGGTGTTGGTGACACTTTTGTGCAAGTAATGCATAAAGAGTTATCCAGAAGCCGATGGATTTCATAACGTATTTAAAGTGGAAATTTTTCATGTCTATACCTTTTCAAAAGAATTAAGTAGATATTATATGGTTGTTGTAGAAGAAAAAAGGTGTTCGATTTGAACAAAGATTACAAAAAGCAATACTTGCGAACGTTGTTATCCCTTTATATGCTTTCATAGCAAAGAAAAAAAACATTTTTGTGTGTTATATAAACTGTTAAACTCATACCCCAGGCAATCAAGGAACATTTCATTAGAAACTTCTTCGCGGTTCCACCAACAACTTTAACCAAGAGTAGATATAGTTGTGTGGCCTCGACGCTCATCCAGGCCACAACTGAGAGACAAAAAAAATGAATCAGTGCTCCAAAGATAACGCAGACTATTGGATTCTGTGTCCTATTGATACCGATGAGGAAACAACAGTAGAGACCAAGAAGTGCGATACATAAGTTCAGTATTATCTGCTTTGGTAAAGACCTGCGGAATTTCCTGGGGGATAATAAAAACAGGATAAATACCTTTTATCTTATTTGGTACATTCTTTCGAAAACCACAAAAAAGTTAGAAATCTGTTTACAATTGCGGGTGACTTTGTGTGTTTTGCGGGAGATACAAATAAGCACCAGAACGAGTATACATTAACTTTAGAATTATTTTGGACAAGTCTTCTAATTAATTGTTAAAAGTAATTTATTACTTCGTAATAGGAAATTATGAAACATTAAAATTAACCCTTTCTATATCTTGTTATGGCCTTTGTTATGCTTAATCTTCCATGCAAATCGGCATGCAACGAGGAAGATTTCCTTATACACATTAAATTTATGATGAAATAATGCCCTTTCGTACATATCAGGAAGAACGTTTTTGACGTTCTTCTTCAAAATATAAGAATTTTGTGAGAACATAGTAACTTTATGGTTATCTATTAGAAGGTTTTAATAATGAGAGGAATTATATAACTTACTTGATGGAAACATAAGAGACAATGGTAATGAGAAGACCAACGATGGATGTTATGCACCCTGTCACCGTGAGAATGTGCAGTGCTTTACTGTTGATGCCGCCCTTTAAATCCTTATGGAGGAGAAACAAAACATTGTTTGGACACAAAAATCCTACAGCACTTTTAATTAGCATCAAAATTAATGAGGAAAATATGGTAGGACGCTCCCCACCATTAACGGAACTGCGTTTCCGTCAAGTATACTGTAGGCCCTCGGACGTACAGTCTTTTTTTATTTCATTATTTTCATTATTATTTAATATTTCTTAACTGTTATTATTTTTTGAGCTTTTGGAACATTCCGACTTTCGATGCCAATTTTAATTATTGCATTTATTGAATAAACAATTGATTTGAATTGAATTGAATTAGATAAGATGATTGTAAAGTGCTTATGTTGAAAATAATCCGTTACTGCTAATGTTTCGTGGATGAAAAAAGAGGAGATGTTTATGTGTAAGTGCTGCCGTAATGGGATGGATAAAGTTGGTTAATACCATTTTAGTACTGTATGTGAAAAGGAGGAGATTTCCGTCACCTTGTGGAAAAATAGAGAGAGAGAGAGAGAGGGGGGGGGGGGTAACAGTCCCAAAATTCCTTCCCCGAGTAGCTCAAGATCTAAAGGGCCATGCCAAATTTGTTATGTGATGATTGCTAACTGATTGCTTCTCATTTGAGAGGAAGTTTAAGTACGGGTTGAACTCGTAAAAGGTTGTGAGGGCTTATAAGAAAGGGTAAAGATTGTAAGGATCAGCTTATTGTGGTGTGCTACCTGGATCGCACGATTACAAAGTAGGCAAAAAAGTATAGGATTGGGACCAAATGTTGTCATTTTGCCTTTCCCTTAAAGCGACAAAGGGTTGAGTTGGTTCATGCAATTCACCAAATTGTTCCCAAACCTGCAATGTGTGCTTCACATCGAAAAGCAAGATGGTCAAACTTACATTTCCCATACCCTATTTAAAAAATCGTTGTGTCATCAGTGTGAAGTAAACGACTCAAGTTGGTTTTGAAAAATTTCACTTGTTCAAATTACACATACAACCGTTACAAGACGTCTCTGGGTACACTGATATATATATATATATATATATATGATTCCCTTCCTTTCCTTGATCTGCATATTTTTCGAAATTCTGAGGGTTATCTCAATACTTACCTTTTTGTTAAACCTACGTTCAAAAATCTTTATCTCAAATATAATTCTTATCATAGCAAACATGTTCTTGATAATATTGCTTACGGTCAGGCTCTCCGCATCCGTACTATCTGTTCTACAGAAGAATCTGCTCAAAAAACCTTAAAACCCTTAAAAATAATCTGATTCAAAGAGGGTATCCCACGAGTATTGTTACAGAAAAGGTGAATAAAGCCTGTACTGTTCCGAGAAGGGCGCTTCTCAACCGTAACCGTTCCATTTGTGCTAGGAGGAGTTTTAATGCCCCCCTGGTTGTTACCCGTAACCCAAGATTACCTCCCCTTAACAATATTATTAAGAAACATTTTCATATTCTTAAATCGTCCCCCACCTTTAATAAAAGTTTTTCTAACACGCCCTCAGTAGTGTACAGACAACCACCTAATTTAAAATCTTTACTGGTACGAGCTAAAATACGTCACAAGACAGAGAATAGAGGTTGTTTCAAGATACACGATAAAAGGTGTGTCACCAGTAATGTCCTACGTGAAACTTGTGTTGTTCAAAGTTTTAATACAAGTCAGAATTTCCAGGTGAGGGGGGATTTAACCTGTACCACCAAAGGCGTAATCTACTTGATTAATTGTTTGGATTGCCATAAGCAGTATGTGGGTTAAACGGGATTAGAGCTTAGAAGTAGACATAGGGGTCACCGACAGGAGTTTAGAAAAGGTCAAGTTCCCATTGGTAAGCGTTTTATGGCGTGTAAAAATTTCGAATTAATAGGTATCGAAAAGCTACGTAACAGTAACAAGAAAACTAGGGAGGAGGTTGAATTGAAATGGATATACCGGTTGAATACTCTTGCCCCTATAGGTCTTAAAGTAAAAGATGTAAGCCTTAATAGAGCATTGCCTAATAGCTAGAACCTTTTTCCATTCCTGTTATTTCTTAGCACGTGAGCAAGGGGAGTGTACTTCCCCGAAACGTAGTGCGTTTTTAACAATTGAGCTTTGCCGTTTTAAAACTTTTAAGTTTTGAACTCTTTACCGTTTTTAACATCTTGTTGCCTCAGAAGATTTGACACGATCTTTGCCTTCAGTATTTTATTAAAATTTCAGATCGTTTTAACAGCATGCCGTGTGTTTTGTGCTGCCAAAAAGCAGAAGCACCTTTTAGCTCCTTTAGTTACTACTCGTAATCCACGACTCCCCCCTTTGTCCAAGATTATTAAGAAACATTTCCCCATTTTACAAATGTCGGAGACTTTTAAGGATAACTTCCCACTCCCTCCTGCGGTTATTTACCGACAACCTCCTAATTTAAAGTCCCTTCTTGTTAAGGCTAAAACTTCTAAAGTTTTTAATGAGTCAAGCAAAGGATGTTTTAAAACTCATTCCAATCGCTGGGTAACATGTACTGCTATTAAAGAAACTAATTTGGTACAGAGTAATTCTACAGGTCAAAAGTTCAGAATTTTTCACGACATTACCTGCGATACGGAAGGACTCGTTTATCTTGTCAATTGTTTAGATTGTAAAAAACAGTATGTGGGAGAGACAGGCGGGGAGCTGAGGATTAGGCACCGTGGGCATAGGCAAGAAATACGTAAAGCTAATACACCCCTTGGCAAACATTTTCAATCCTGTAGAAATTTTGAGCTCATTGGAATTGAAAAGCTTATTAACAATAACAAGAAAACTCGAGAAGAAGTAGAGCTAAAGTGGATTTACCGTCTGAATACCTTTGATCCAGTAGGCATGAATATTAAAGACGTCAGCCATAGCGTTTAGGATAATCTTCCGGTATTTGCTTTTTCACCTGTATTCGTTCTTATCCCATGTGCTGGTTTCTGAGAGTCTTTTCAGTGTACTTTTATACGTGATCAAGAAAAGTTTACCTTTTCGAAACGTCGGCGCAATATGTATACTCATTTTACCTTTTCAAAGATTTAACCAGTTTTATCATCTTATTGCACTGAAGATTTTAACGATCAAGCTAACATTCTCGTTTTAATAAACATTTATGGATTGTTTTTGATATGTCGTGCGTCCGATGGCTTCTTATTTTCATCTTATATATATATATATATATATATATATATATATATATATATATATATATATATATATATATATATATATATATATATATATATATATATATATATATATATATATATATATATATATATATATATATACATATATATATATATAAGGTCGAAATGCTGCGGAGCACTGTTGAAATGTGTAGGTCGAAAAGAGGTAGTAAAAAGTGCTTAAAAGTTTGCGGAAAACTCCACGACGTTTCGGGTATAAACCCTTCATCAGGTGGCAAAAACCAAACTGAACAACCAACAGTAACAATTGGACACGACAAACATCAAATCGGAAGCGATCGCTGTGAAAACAGAACCGAACGAAAGTGACTGTCAGAAAACATGAGTGCGAAGGATGAAACACCATTGGTGTTGATTGGTGTTTCATCCTTCGCACTCATGTTTTCTGACAGTCACTTTCGTTCGGTTCTGTTTTCACAGCGATCGCTTCGGATTTGATGTTTGTCGTGTCCAATTGTTACTGTTGGTTGTTCAGTTTGGTTTTTGCCACCTGATGAAGGGTTTATACCCGAAACGTCGTGGAGTTTTCCGCAAACTTTTAAGCACTTTTTACTACCTCTTTTCGACCTATATATATATATATATATATATATATATATATATATATATATATATATATATATATATATATATATTTATATTTGAAGCCATTTATGTAGGTGAAACAGCAAATCGTTTTAGAATGCGGTTTAATAATCACAAACACAGCATTAGAAATAACCCTCCGGGCTTTCCAGTAGCAGCCCACTTTAATTCACCAGGCCACTCTCCCCTCTATCTCCGTTGTTTCATCGTCAAACAAGGTTTTACCAGTAGCAACAACAGAAAGCTGTACGAACAGCGGCTAATACACAAACTCCAATCCCACAGCACTGGCCTTAATCGGGACACATCTTTTTTATCCCCTTACTCAATCAATAAGTAAAGCTTCAGTGAGTCCGTCAAGTTTAACTGTCTTGGTCATTTCTGAGGAAGATTGCAAGGCAATCGAAACGTTATTTGGGTAGTGTCCTTCTTTGTGTATCACCATTTCGTTGGAATTACAGCGCTATCCTTTGTATTGACACACGTTATATATATATATATATATATATATATATATATATATATATATATATATATATATATATATATATATATATATATATATATATATATATATACATATATATGTATATGTATATATATATATATATATATATATATATTATTAGTGTGTAACTGTTGAATGTAGAACTTTCCTCTAGTTCCAATTCTAAGCACTGATTCTTAACTCCACAATTTTTTTATTACGATATCTTTATCGACTCAATATGTAGTTCATGTAGAGGTCGTTTGGTCTGTTTATTGAATGTTTTTCGGAAAAAATTACGTTCTTTGTGTTACCATTAAAACTGCAAAACTGGCAAACTTTGGCATATGATCACATGAACACTTGTACATGTTGGAATCTATGGACATTTGGTCGAGACAACCTTCGGATGACCATCCGCCGTTTGCACTGAGATCCTGATCCCAGAAGACACATTTTCCTCTCTTTTGAGACGTCGGTTTCTGCCGGAAAAGAAGATGTAAGCACACACACGGAATAACATTGTGATGAAACAGCAAACACCACCTTCTTGAGTCTTTCAGACGAAAAAGGAATAGAGCAACGTTGACAATACAAAGAATCTTAAAAACAGTATTTAATGTTATTAGGATTAAGTGAGCAATGGCATACTGGTTAATAAAAAGGCGGGGTTGGCATGAGAGAGAGAGAGAGGCATTATTCAAAGGAACCTTTCCCTTTCTAATCTAACTTGTTGTGTACTCCTCCATCTTAAAAGACGTGTAGAGAGTCGATTTCAGAGCAGAGAATTAAAGTAAATGTTGCAGTTTTAAATTCAAAGTTATCTTCTTGTTGTGGAAATTAATCTGTAAAATCAAAAGCAAGTTTGGTAGAATCTGAATCTCCATCAGTTAATAGAAAACCTCCATAGAAGTTCAACGAAACCCTCGAATACGGTTAAAATCTCTATGATGGGACGAAATGAAAGCAATTGATTAAGAACATTTTGGAAATCACGAAAACACACTTAAGGGCTGCAATAATATCTTACCAGTATTGGGGAAAACCATGTCGAAATGTGAGACGCTTCGGAAATATTGGCTATCTTACAATTTGTCGAGGCTGAAACAACCCAACTGTTTAGTATCAAGTTATTCTCCTTAGTTTGTGGATCACGAAAAAGGGCACCACTGCGGTGGACCGTGAATGTCACTGGGAGGAGGACTGCATCACCGGATTCTTTAAAAAAAGACGTTACACAAGTGTTGAAATGACTAACGGAAAAATTTGATGTTGATTAGTGGTTACGAATGTAACGGAAATCTTTAAAAAAAAATTTTAACAGAACTGTTGAGCAACAATAAGCATTGTTAACCAAAATAGTACAACAATTTTACTTAATAACTTACTTTTCACACTGCAATTCGACAAGAGCTGGAGGATCGGTTCTGGAATTTGAATCGAAGCTTGGATTCGCCCCTGGTCGAGAAAATGCAGGTCTTGAGTAACTATTGTTTCTGAGATGTTGTAATCTTCACTTTTCAAGGAAGCAAATGTTAATGATGATGCAATACTTCCCATCTGAACAACTTCAACGGCGAAATTTGCTCTGTTAGCTGAAAAGTTGGAACCACTCGTTTTTACAGTCTCCAACTGGTGTTCAAGAGATCTGATAAGAGAAGACGATGTTTCTGACGTCAAAATAGATTCGTTAACTGCATCTGCCGTCGAGACGATAGTATCAATAGTCTCTATTACATTGTTGGTAATCTGAAAGTTAATTTAATGTAAGGCAGTGTTAGGAGGGGCAGGCTACAAAAAATTGAGCTTGAATACAGAACCAAAGTAGGAAAAGTGTAGTATGTTCATTCATTAGATCTAAAATGATAAAATTAAAATAGCTACATCCGAACATTTGCGTGTAAGCAAATTGACTTATTGAATAATTGATTAATTTTCTTGTTCTTGAAACAGTCTTTTGAACAAATTTCTCTGTTACCTTTCAAGCTGATCATTAGTCTCAAAGCTTTTTACAAGTTCTATGCTCCACACTCGTCTGTTAGTTTTTCAGTAAAACTATTCTTACAGCTAGAGTGACGGAAAAATTTCAACTCATTATTGACTAACATTGAAAACGTCTGGATCCGAGGTTCATGTTTTTACTGATTATAGTTTTGTAAATAACTCACTGTTGTTGACGAACTGTTCACTTTTGTTACTTTCTCTAAAATCCTTGCCACGCTTCTAACGTCCTCCTTCCTAATACTATAAGATGAAGTTAAATCATCGAGATCACGAGATATGAAGGATGCGTTCCTGGACGTTATGTCAGCTCCTTTTAGCTCCTGTAAAAGTTTAGAAAAGGTGTTGAAAGACAACGTGCCATGCTCGGAAAACACAATATAAATATTTTCATTGGTTTGATCGCAGAATGAATGCAACCATGTACAATATAAGTTGTGCAGTATTCAATTTTACTTGCTTTTGCGGTGTATGTTTTAAAGCAATGAAGTTTCTTAAACAGTTGAACATGTAACACATAAGGACTTAGTATTGATATAACATTCGATCGATAGAATTTCATATTGAGTAAAGCTCGTACCAAACAACTTGTTTCTAAGGAAACAATTTCATGCGGGAAAAGGATTTTCGCTAATTAAAAGTTCTGGTTAACGTATATCCATGTTTTCTTACATTATACATGGCTACTGCTCATTACCACTTTAAGTAAAGAAAAGACAACATGGAAAACCTGAGATGTAGAATTCATTAAAACTCGTGACTTACCTTAAAGAATTCCTGAATAGCGACATGCCTGTTGTCGGCGACGTCAGTCGCCGATGGTTTGAAGCAGTTGTGAACAACAGGGTTTTCCCAACTTGCAAGACTTACAAGGTCACCGTTGCATTTACGAGATCCCCGAGGAGAATCGGCTGAATTACAACAAATATTTAGGAATATAAGCTATATTCTTTTTAAAGGAAAATAGGGCTTTTCCATTCATACTAAAATGGAATACAAAGAAGCATTTCCAGTCACTTTGGACTGATTTAGTTCAACCATAAACCAATTGCTTCAGTCCCATCTCTTCAAATATCATGTAATTATTTCTTAAAGTGATATTACGTTATTTGCAAAATGCATCATGCTGCGTTGATAAATATTTCAATTTGCATCCTTTTGAGGCGTGTTTCAAAGTTTGTATTGAACTTTGCTTAGATCTTGCGTGGAAACAACGGACGACTAGTAAATGTTAACTAAGAATAGAATTTTCTTTTATTATTTCCCTGTTTTTACAACATTCCCTAGAAACCTTCGTCCACATCGTCCCATTTAATGGCCGCTGAACGTTAATTAATATCTAAAAGGTTAAATCAACCAACTTTTATTCGTATTGTGACCATCGTATATCGGTAACCCTACCCTGGGACGTTATGTTAACGCTAGAAAAGGGCAGAACTTTACCCTCAAAGGAGGCAAGCAACATCGAATATTTACACCATTTGTAGACGTCTGACTTAGCTAACCGTCAGAACCGCTAATTAGCCTATTTTAAGGCGTTTTCGCGGGAGACTTACAAATCTTTTGGTGGTGCTTAAACTATAAAGAAATAATTATAGTTGCACTTACACACTGCTATGCAGAGCTCGAGAGAGTCTACCTTTGAGTTTATCGTGGTACTTGGAAACGTGAGGATTCCAGCAGATGTCTCACTTGCATCTTCAATGCAAAAAGCTTCAGAGAAAATATGCAAGGCTTGGAGTAATTTGATATTCCTTTACTAATAACAACAATTTTCTACAGGTCACAGAACATCTGCAGTCACACCAAATACACCACGAAAGTATATCAAACTTGAATAATACAAATATTGGAAAAATTCAGGGCCAGCTGTGGAAAACTTTAGTTGATATGGTCACCATTGCGTCACATTATCATGTTTTAAAGGATAAGGCAACAAACCAATGAACGGATTTTGCAGCTCCTTAGATCTCAGAGGCTCATAGGGAACAATATTCTAGAACATTTACTAAAGAAGCTATTTGAAAAGGAATAAGTGCGCTTTTATGATTTTTTCAGTTATCTCCCCTTCATTAACCACAAGATGTGCCCCATTCTCGTTTTCAAAGATGAAGGGGATTAAACTATGAAGAAATAATTAGAGAAAACAATCGTTTCTTGTTTGGTTGCAACTGGGCTGTGACTGTTGACGGTGCAGGCCTACTCATTAAAGTATTGTTATGGTTGAGCCATTTCACTACGAAGCCACGGATGAGCCGACTAGAATAACATGGCATTCCGAGGATGATATTGCAGAGGTCTGCCTAGAAAAAAGAGGAAATATCTTTTGGGTCATTACACAACTAATCTTCATTCCTTTTAGTTCATTTTGAAGTATAAGAGTGACTTAAAATTCCCATTTCATCTCCATTCCAATAACATATCCCTGTTTTAAGGCTTTTACGTCCACAACCATCTATATTTCCTTGAACAAATAATAATCACCTACAATATTTTCAAGGTTAAAAGTTAACGTACAACAACAATCTGCTGTTGTTTTATCTTACATTACCGTACATAGTTTTAAACATCATACACAAAGGGTATTCAACAGTTACTTCTTTTTTTTTTGGGGGGGGGGGGGCTTCTTTTTTAATGATTACACGGCTGTCTCAATGATAACCAGCCATAACTTTACAGTGGTATGATAACAGAAGTTTACCGACGAAAAGCAATTTAGTGGGCTACGTAATGAGGCCAGCTGGGAAGCTGCTGACTTCGGACTTGTGCGCGTATGATGCGACATAGGCTATACATGGCTGTTGATATAAGACCCGGCAGTGGGCGTGACCAACCATTACTACTTCGGGTGAAAGCTCCTTACCGACGATTGTGCCAATGTGGTTCCAAATGACGTGAAGTCATCTCAAAGATCATGCTGTTTCAATTGCGGTAAAAAAGTTGATTTTCTAACCTCAGTAAATTATTGTTCAACTGAGGTATATGAGGTGTCCAAACCCACTGCTGGAGGTCTATTATTACCACTTCAGTGAGCTACTAGTACACTTGGGTTGCAAAAAATGACACGGTACTATGGGGCTAGGGTTTCTTGACTTGGATAAAATGCCTTTACATGGAGTATTACTGTCTGTCAATCATCAAATTGTGTAATTGGGCAAAGAAGGACATCAACTGTATATTTTTACCGTGACCAACTCGTCATGATGGACTGGGGCGCTGATCTCCCCGTTTTGCTTCGACTCTATAGATCCCTATTGCGGTCTAAACTTGGTTATGGTTGTGCTGTTCACAGCTCTGCACGTCATTCGTACCACAGGAAACTACTCCCCATACATTATCAAGGCCTTAGAATCTGCTTGGGAGCGTTCCGTACCTCCCCAATTCTGAGTCTCTACGTCGAAGCAAATGGACCCCCCCTCCATAAGATGGAAGAATTTTGCCATCAAATTGAGAATCCATAGACACATCCTGACCGTTGAGACGGCTTTCAACCATAGGTTTAATGACGTTTATATGAGGAAACCATCTTCGGTTCCTCCATTTAGTATTCGCATTGGGGAAGCTCTTACACAGGTGTGCAGCTACCCTGAATTTGTGGCACAGTTTACGTTCCCGCCTCTCCTCCCTGAAAGTTGTGAGAACCAGCTATGACCTAAGTTTGAGAAAACATCCCAAGAACTCACCAAATGAAAATGTGTACCGCAACAGCTTCGATGAGCTGAGACAAAAATATCATCAGTATCATGCAATCTATACTGACTGTTCCAAGGCTGCAAACAGGGTTGGGGCTGCCGCGTCAAACAGTGACGCATCCTTGAAGATCAGACTGCGGAATGGTGCATCGATATTTACTGTCGAACTTAAGGCACTTAAGATGGCATTCGATCTGACTGAAGCCGCAAAGGGTAACCGGTTCATTGTTTTCACAGAAAAATTATCAAGCCTCTTAGCATTAAAGGGAAATGAATTCAAGCACCCCTCAGTAACAGTTTTCCGTGAAGCTAACTCTAATTTGGTAGAACTTCAAAATTCAGTTGCGCTTGCGTGGGTCCCTAGTCACTTGGGCATACCAGGAAATGAAAGAGTCGATGCACTTTCTAAAGAAGCCCTTCAGATGGACGGCACCAACATCTACTTGCCTAAAAATGACTACCGCCCTAACATCAATGGCTTTATAAAATCAAAATGACAAGACCTGTGAAATTCCTCCCCCGAACACAAACTGTACTAAGTAAATGGTACGGTCGGAACTGGGGGAAATGAAGTCCCCAATAAACGGAGGGATTATTTAGTGCTTGCTAAGGCCCGCATTGGTCACACTAACCCTATCCATGCCTATTTACTTCACGGGGAAGAAAGACCATATTGTATACGCTGTGACTGTGCTGTCACCGTCAGCCACATTCTCGTCAACTGTCATGAATACTCCCACATTCGCCAAAAATTCTACACCGTGCCTGACCTCAGAACTTCGTTTGAACAAATCGATTCTTCACTTTTTCTTGGCTTTCACAAAGAAAGCAAACTTTATCAAAATTTCTGACATGGCTCCCGCTTGCTATCTTTTTTGTAGAAATTGTCCACCCGTTGCTCATTTTTATTCCATACTTTATTACTATAGGTAGTTTTACCCCCAAATTGTACTTTTTCTAACCTCGGTGACAGTAAACAACACACTCGTGTTGGTGTGTCATTAAGTTCTACCTAACTAACCAAATGACGTGAAGGACCGACTAAAATTTTAGACCCTTTCTTAAACATATGTTTAAAAAGAGAAAACGATTTATCGCAATATTAACGAAGCTAAAAATGCAACAAGTATCTCCCTAACTATTGAAAACTGCAGTTCCCAAACGTTTTGAGGGTTTGCAAATACGTTTATTCGTAGAGATATTTCAAACAATGTTTTTATGTCTTCAGACAACCCTGGAATATAAAGTTCTTATATAACGAAGTTGGATATTTACTGGATAAGGGTATTGCTGAAATTGCAAAAGGACGTCTTCGATAACCACATTGTCTTGTTAGGATAAAAAGATCTTGGTGCCTAAAGCTCTTGCTAAGGATTGTCATTCATGTTTCTTCAATAAGCATAATAAAATGCGTTGCGTAATCCCTTCACATTCTGAAGAGTTGGGGTTTCCCTTAACTTACTAATCTCTCGGACTATTCTTATGACATCAAAATGTTCTTCGCTACTAGATATAACCGTCGAAGTCTTTAACCTTTCTGGTTCATATCAGTAAAGTTAATTACATTCATTAAATTTTATTTTAATTATGAATGTTATACACTAGTATTAATGATAGAAATTGAATTAAATGAAAAAACCCGGTTACCCAAGTTTGGATCAGTGTTACCAACAACGTTATTTTACAAGTAGCTGTCGAAACGTATGTGGCGATGTTTTTATTCCTCAGATATTGATGTGCAAGGAAATGTTGTTTATTTTGAAATATTTAAGTCCTGAATCATAATGAAAATACTCTGATGAAATATGTGGGATATTGACATATTTCGAAATGAACTTGCCTTTTATGTGTTAAAACAGACATTATCGAGAACTGTTAAAATGATAGCTACAGTGTAATTTTTGTTAATCATTAATTTTTAATGCCTAACAAACCTTACAAGTGTAGAGCAATATTATGAAGTAAGTGGAATGTGGTTATACATTGAGCTAGAATGTAGAAAGGTCTTAGAACATCTCATTTCGGAAGAATGATATGCCATTACCCGCTACTTTGCCCAATCTTTCTCAATGAGTTTCATTTTGATATCAAATTTTTACCAATGGCAAGGTATTTCAAAGGCGATTCAATCAATCGTGTTTGGTATTCGTAATTAAAAAAATCCACAAAAACTTCATACTTTTCAACACAATGTAATGATCATTTGCGGAATATGATTAGGGCCCCACATTTTAAAGACAGTCAATTCTCACCCAAAGTACAATTTTTGTAGTACAGAAATTCGCAATGTCACTGTTCTTTCATTGACAGCCAACTGTAGACGAAATATATTGAAATTAGAGTATTCTGATTGCAAAGTAGCGTGTTGTTCACTCAATCTGACTCAATAATATGTAAATGAGATTGTGCCTTTTGGGTGAGGGTGAGTTTCAGACATAAGCGGGAGGGGCTAACTGAATACGTTTGGAAAATTAGATCTGTCTGGGGTGAAGAGTAACTGCTTTTAAACTACTTTCCCAGTCATAAACATTTAAATTAAGTTTTAAATTTTTAAGAAAACTTTCGCACATACTTAGTGCTTTTGGTGTAGTGAAAGGTAACTCACATAAGCCATGCACCCAAACATCAATGCGCTCGACGTGTGCATGACAGCTTGCGTATTCATTTACGACGTCACGAATTTCATTGAGTACACCATTGTAGTTACTCTCGGAATGGTACCATTTTCCTAAATGGAGACTTAATCCTTCATTTTTTCCGTTTGTTATAGGTATCACGTCAAAGTTTGCCCTTTTAAACTGTAATCAAAATAGGTCAAGATATAAGAACTAGACATGAGTGTTCAAGTTAATGGTAAAAGCAAATTCACAGCAAATGACAGTCCTTAAATGTTCTTACACAATCACAGAATTACATATCATTGAAACGTTTATTGTTTTTACACCCCTTCATATCACAAAATATACTCATGAACTAGTGATCAACATGATAGCAATATCCACTAGAATATTTATAAGACAGATATAAATCTGGTGGGATTTTACTAGACTGTGAGAGTATGCTTCTCCTGGATCAATTTGTCATGGAGTAGTGCTTATTTGCATGATAACTGAATGTAAATACGATATAGTGTGTTAACAAAACGTTAAATAAGAGCTCAACATTTTCAAAGTATAAGATATGTGCTCAACTCACGTAATTGACAATGCTGCATGACTGACTGTCCAGACTTGCTGTTAAAATCAGTTGAGCGAAACCTAATGAAAAGATACAACACAAAAGACCATTCTTATTACCACCGTCCGAATTCGTGGAATCTCAAAAGTAAACTTTGAATTTCCTCTGTTAGAAAACTGAAAAAAAAATGACGAATAAACATATGGTCAAAGTTTACTTAAGTGGTAAATGCTTCATTACAGGGGCTTAATTGACCGCGGTGACAGCCGAGGTTCCTTGCTTCTGTGATAGCGTCATTGTGCGTTCTTAAACCACATCTAATACGGGGCACACTGTTCAAATTCTTTTCATAAAAAAAAAAAACATTAAAAAGTTGGGACCCCCCCTCCCCCATTGAATTTCTCATAGAATTTTCAAGATCACATTTTTGACATTTTAATCCTCCTCACTTGCTTAGGGTTTTATTAAAGCTTAATTTTTATTCTCTTGCAATGGTAGCGAACAATTCCAAGCTGATAAGAGTGGACAAACAAGCAATTGTTTTCAATTTTTATTAGGATATAAGTTTTTCGAGCAAAAATTAATTGGATTTGTGTAAGTAACAATCGTCAATTCAATCATGGTTTGCGGAAGTGTAACTTTTAACACACAGAATACTAAGGACGTTAAATATAACTAATACACATACACTACTGTGCACTGACTGATTGATTCAACAGCATGCGACAAATTCTCGAAACGTTCGACAACTAGCTTGGTTCGCAAATGACGAGTCATTCCCTCAACATTTAACGTAATGTTGACGAATTTCATTTTGTCATGTGGACCTTGACTTCTACGGTGAATAAAGCATACTTGGAAGATTGCTTGAACTTCATAACCTGAAGGTTGGTGTTGAGTTGCATAGTATGTTAAAGACCTATCCTTTTCCTTTGAATCTGCACAAAAGGCAAAACAATCCTTGAGATGAGTTGATAACCCTTCACCCTTTTTCTTGCTTATTGCCTCTAGATTCGCGTCATGCTGTTTGAGAAATTGTACAAAATTACAGTACGACGGGAATAAAGTATTAAATGAGCGTAGCATTTAGCACAGTAGTCTAGGCCTGAAGCAGTAGTTTCAGAGTGGATGAGGTGCATAAGACTAGTTTCAAATGCCCTGTTTTTTTCTGAAGGACAAAGAAAAGGTAATTTTTGTCACCTCAGCTTTACTGTGTTAACTTATGCAAGTAGTACTGTTTAATTTGTTTAACTTTCATTGAAATGGCCTCAGAGGTAAGATCTCTTCCAATGTCATGTTTTTCCGTGCAGACACATTCTTAACTTGGTCCATGTTTCGGATCAGGTGGTTACCTGCATGAATTGGACAGTTTGTTTTTTCTTTCTTTTTCTAAACCTCCTGTATTTGTATCTTTCTTCATCATGTTACCTTGCATCATATGTAATTGGATCTTAAGTGATAGTTTCCACTTCATTATTTATTTGCCTCATTATATATTTGCCTCATCCTTAATCTCACTCAAGTGTTATCCACGTATTGCATCCACTTTAAAGTTTCTCTCTTATAATGAAGAGGGCTGAGGCAAGCAGAAAAAAGCGGAGAAAACTATATTTGTCTACATACACAGACGTAGTCCTGATATTTCAATCATTCAAGAGTCTCATTGTTGCATTGAGGACGAAATATATTGGAAACATGAGTGGGATGGTTTTATCCTGTTTTCTCACGGCTTGAATACTAGTCGTGGGTTCGGTGTTCTAATTAAACCTTCTTTAGATTGCAATATCATAAAAACTGATATAAGCCCGTTTGGCAGGTTTATACTTTTAGATCTGAAAGTCAATGATTGCATCATTACTTTTGCAGGAATTTATGCTCCAAATATTGATGACCTTGGTTCTTTTAGTGATATCAAAACTCGGCTCACTAATTTATGGTTATTGCTGGTGATCAATTTAGACCTGGACGAAATTGGGGGGGGGGGGGGATCGTCGCACTTACTTCAAAGCACGAGAAAATGTCTTGAGTGATTGGATACCTTATTGATATTTAGAGGAAGAGGAATCCGTGTGTGAAGAATTTCACCTGGAGTTCTCACGTAACACCGGGCATTCATTGCCGGTTAGACTACTTTTTTATTTCGAGGTACCTGCCACGTTTTGCTACAAGCATGGACTTCGCTCCTGGCTTGCAATTAGACCATTCTTTTGTATTGTTGACTTTCTCTGTCGTTGAAACTAGCAGAGAAAGGGGTAATTGGAAGCTGATTAATTCACTTTTGTAAGATTCGACTTATGTTGATATGGTTAATAAATTAATTACTAATAAACTTCCCAATAACATTTTTAGCAACCCTGCCTTTCGATGGGAAAATTTTAAATACAAACTTGATACATTTAGTATGGGTTATTCACGTCATTAGGCTCACGAGTGTCGTGAAAAAGCTTACCTTTAAGGTTGCATTCCTTGAACAGCAATTATACAAAAGTGGTTCACCTGAGCTACGTTCACGACTTAAAGAAGCCCAGAATGAATTAATGCAGTATCATGATTACAAACTTCAGGTCAAGGGCTAGATAGATAGAGAAAGGGGAGATAATTCTAAGTATTTTCTGACCCTAGAAAAGAGATACAGGGTAATTAATTCTATTTCCAAACTTACTAATGATCAAGGTTGTACATTGACCGGGTCGAAGGAAATACTTGGTCATTTTACTAGTTATTACAAATCCCTTTATACTTCTAAATCATGTTCTCAAGAGGACTTTTTTCAGAATCTTACAGAAAATTGCTTTGAAAATGAAAATTTGCTCGTCTGTGAGCGGAAGCTTACAGTAAATGAATGTTTTCAATCCTTTTCTTCCATCATAAACGAAAAGTCCCTAGGTGTGGTGGGCTTACTGTCAATTTTAATAAACTGCTTTGGCCAGTAATAGGTAAGCTAGTTGTAGACTCATTGAATTATGGTTATTTTCGTGGGTATTTGACATCTGAACAAAGCAGATGGTCATTACTCTAATTGCAATACCTAACAGAGATCATAGTTCTATCTCCAATTACAGACCAATTACATTGCTGAATACTGATTACAAGATTGGTTTCAAGGATATTTCCTCACACGTGAAACCTATGCTGCAGAATTGTATTGGTCGGCACCAAACTGGATTTCTCAAAAATCGTTTTATAGGTGAAAACATTAGGTACGTTCTCCATTTAATTGACTATGCGTCTGAAAAAAAAATCCCGGTTTTACTTTTGCAATTGACCTCGAGAAAGCGTTTGATAAGCTTGAGTGGAACTATATTCATACATGCCTGTGTCCCTTCCAGTTTTGGGACAGCATCCAGAATTGGGTAAAGGTATTTAATATGGGAAGTAGTGCATGTATTCTAATTAATGGTTATTTATCAGATCGTTTTCCATTACAGCGGGGTGTAAGATAGGGATGCCCTTTAAGCCCATATTTATTTCAATTAGCTACAGAAACCTTAGCATTGAAAGTGTTGCAACATGATTTGATAAAGGGAATATCAGTAAATAACAATGAAGTAAAGTTAGATCAATATGCCGACGACACCACCTTCTTTCTGGATGGCTCACGGTAATCGCTTACAGAGGTTCTCCGTATTTTGAGTCTTTATAAGGATTTTCCTCGACTAACTATTAACCTTCAAAATGTAATGCTTCCTTCAGGAACCTCATTGTGCTATTGGATATTACATTAATGTTACCTCTGACCTTTACAGATGCTCGACATTACCTTCAATTCGAACAGATTTGATCTTTTCCGTCTGAACTACCTTCCAAAGTTTTCAAGATTGAAAGAAAATTTAAGGTTTGGGGCTTCTAGGGATTTAACCCCAGCAGGAAGAAAGGTGTCTTTTAAACGTTTCTCTTAATCTCAGCTTGTCTTTTTTTTTCTAATTCTACCGAGCCCTCCCCAAAAGTTTATTAAAGATTTAGAAAGTATTATTTTTGATTTCATATGGGGCGGAAACCCAGATGAAGTAAGTCGCTCTGTGATGGTGAGCTCGGTAAAAGACGGGGACTTAAGATTACACATATTCTAACTTTCATTGATAATGTAAAGTGCAGTTGGGTGAAAAGACATTGTAGTACGGAAGATCCTCCTTGGAGACTTTTATTTGATATTTGTTTGAGACCTGTGGGAAAGACTTTTCTTTCGTTGCAATTGTAGATATGAAGACACCCCAAATACTAAGAATTTATTTTATCAGGAAGTTATTAGTGCATGGTGTGAATTGTCGTATTGTTGTCCGACGGAGAATTTCGATAAACAAACTATATTGAATAATTCTTTCATACGTATTGATAACCCAACCGTTATGCATCACGATTTATTTAAAAAATGTATTATATGTAAAAGGCGTTTTTGACGAGAGTGGTATACCATTGACTTATCGTGGATTTATGAACAGTTACCACATTGTTTATTTTCCTTTTTGTCATATTTTGGTATCATTAATTCAATTCCACGTAGCCGGAGACCAAAAGAGGAGAAGGATATTCTTGAAAATGACAGCTGTTGGTTTAATAAGTTTATGAAAGCACCTTCTACATCTCAGTTTACGTACAACCATCTTATTAAAAGGACTATCGACCCCCCTGCCGTAAACAAATGGAGCAAGGATTTTGCCCAATTTACGGTATTAGATTGGCAGAGTATCCTTGATATGCCACGTTTGAATACAAATGAAACGAAATTACATTATCTACAGTTTAGGTTCATTCACAGAATTATTGGTACTGATAACTAGTTATTTACCATGGGGAAGGAGGAGGGAGACAAGGAGGAGGGTGATCTTTGTTCCTTCTGTCACACTGAAACTGGAACAATGGAACATTTATTTTGGGCTTGTAGCATGGTATCAAATTTTATTTTAAATGTAGAGAATATGTTTTTGAAAAATCAGTTTTTCTTTTCCAAACAATACATTTTTTCGGTTTTGGTCAAGGGAAAAAACATCCCTTCAATTTCCTTATTTTACATATGAAAAACTACATTTACCCAAAATAGATCCAAGAAGTCACAACTTTCCGTTCAAAAATTTACGTTCAAAGTTAAGTTTGCAAATGTATAAAAATTTATCTACCAGAAGACCAGGACGTTCCACAAGGCAAATTAACTATTACGATCTGTACGACATGTTTTGTGATATTATTGATGTTTGGTCGTAATTATTATGGTATTGAACAATGCAACTGTTTTTCTGTATTCTTACAATTTTATCTCTGGTAAGTAACCTGTAAATATCTGTTAATTACTCATGGAAACATCAATTGTTTATTTACCAAATTAAAGGTCGAAATTGCTGATGCTGATGTATATGAATTGAAATAAAAAGTAGGAAAAAAAGACTAGTCCCAAATGCAATTCGAAGCAGTTTCAATTGCGATTCGAAACCAGCCTCGAATGTTATTTGAAAGCAGTCTCGAATTCATTTCGAAACCAGTGTGACATGCGATCTCGAATGCGGTTCAAAAGCATTAAAGAAATAAATGTTAATGTTCCTGAATTCTGTTCGAAAAATACCTACATACCTTAAGAAAAAAGGTATTAACCTTCAATATACTGACATACTTCAAAACTATTCAACTGCCTCAATTACATGCATTGACAACAGCTTATACAGAAATGCAAAAATGCAGCTGCCTGTCACGGTTGCAAAGAGGCTGGAATTGTGGCAACTAACCGTTAAGGATTCGCACACCCAAGCAGGTATATTACAGCAAGTAGAATTTTCATGTCTGTTTGATGTAGCATTGAGTGTCTGTATAGACTACTGTGTAGACTAATTGAACATTGTACAGCGCATATTGTCATAAAAGGAATGTTTTTTTTTCACAGAATACACAGTTAATGTCCTGACAAATAACGTCAACGTGTATTTTATGCTGATGTGTGATGTTTACTAATCTTGTAATGGTTACTATGGTAACCAATTCATATCTGCTTTGCTTCAAGACAAAAATGTGTGGTAACTTTGAATACTTACCAAATGGTCTCACTAAATGTGATTGCGAAGGAATATTTCCAACTTTTCGCCAACCATTCGAGATTGGCTTCGCATGTTATTCGAGATCGAATGGCTTTAAGCCAGTCAGCATGTAGAGAATATTGCGAGTGTTTACCTTTTCCAAGTGAAATCTGTGGGTTGATGCGCACTGTTTAACAAGGTGTTTCTTGATTGGCTGTTGCAATGGTATTGAACCGATTGTATTCTTTGTTCAGGCTAGGATTAGAGCTATCGTTAGCCAGTTAGGATTTTTTTTTGTTAAACAGTGCGCATCGCCCCAAATTTGTTCCTGGAATGCGTATGTACTCTTAATTGAAAAAAAAAGCCGTGGACCACGAATTTAAGGGTCTTACATTCAACTGAAGTGAAAAATGTAAGTTTTTCTCTTAAAAAGTGCGTGCAGCTTTACCAAACGTTACGGGACGTAAGGATCACATGCAAGCAAGTTTAAATGTTTCACCATTTTGATATTTTTTCATTCTTATTGTTAAAGTAAATGTACCAAATGCTGCTGCTTTTTGCACTAAAACAATTAACTTCACTCCACGGTGGAAATAGAGTCTCTATCTGTTCTTTGATTGTTATAGTCTTACCAGGTATGGTTAAAGTTTGTGATTTGCTCTCAGCAATTTTTCCGTTGACTCCTTTGGCCACACAGAAATAGCTTCCTTGGTCAGAGAGGGATATGTTATTTATGTGAAGTGTAGACGTCGCAGCAACAATCTTCAACCCTAGCCATGTTTGATGCTTCCACCAAACTTCCAGAGCATCGGTAACATTGCATTGAAATGTCAATTTTCCACCTACCAGTCTCTCGTAACTGTGTGGCAATTTTGGAAAAATAAAGGACGGTCTTGACGTCGTGGGTTTCAATACTGAAAAAGCAAAAGTCAATGTGAAAGTCACTTGTACGAAACAGCTTACTACACTCTATCTGCTGACGCTTGGGATATTGCTTTATTTTTTCGCAAGAAGTATGAAGAGTTTCTTTAATTTGGGGGGTTGGATATATGTTTCAAGGTAACACAAGGATTACTTCATATTTAAGTAAGATTGTAAGCTACTGTCTGTATGGGGAAATATGTTAAGTGTCGTTTTCTATAATGCTGTTAATTCCACGTTCTAAAGTTGGGGCTTTCCACCTGCTGTTCGGCTAAACAGCCCAGATTCATAAGTCGTCGTAGATCAAAAAGTGTGCCCTCCAATAAAGGAAAGAACGTATTATTGATGCAACTTCGCAAACGTAGAAAACTTATTGTTCCCTTTCGGTCATCCGCTAGGCCGGCATGTCGTATAAAGGGTATTCTTCATTGTTTTACCTGCAACAATTCGTAAGGTGTACAACTGAAGGATACACGATAGATGTACTGATAGTTCAAAACACATCTTTCCAAATAGCAATTAATAAGAATTGAAAGAGTTTTCGTATCCGTAATTTTTGTCAAAGACATTTTAATGTGAGGGCACAAAGCAAGGCTGTATATCGAATAAGGCTTAGTTTTGTAACCGCAATAAGCAGAACAGTCTGAAACAGTTGACAATTGTTACAGTGGTGAGTTGATAAAAAGTGAAAACGATCACTTGCATTACATCACACGTTTTTTTCTTTGTTTTGAATTTATAAAGAAAAACTCTAAATTCGTATCATGAACTTGAAAGAAGCAGTCTAGAATAGAGCACTACGTTCAAAACCTGAAAATGTGTTGTTTTAAATTGAAAACAAACATGTAACTAGTGATACCAACTAAATATTAGAGATACGTCTTACCACGAAACCTGATTTCCAAGTTACGGGTGCTTTTAGTAATCATGTCCTGGCATGCAAAGCGTCCAGAGTCATTCGTTCTTGGAGGGCTCAGGATAAGCTGTTCTCTTAGGTAAAAGGTATCTCCCCTCTCTTCTCTGACCGGAACTCTGCCTTCTTCATGTACAACGTGGGAAAATAAGAGGCTTGGTAGCCCTTTTGGAACTTGACAAGTGATCTGAATTGAGATATCAGACGTAGGTGAAGGCAGAAAAAGTGTAAGTGAGCCGCTCGCATCCACCATCCGAGGAAGGTTTGCTGATTCTACAAATATGACTTGTCCACCGTCATCTGAAAAAAATACGTCGAAATTTTTTTCTGTTGAAACTACAGATAACCTTTTTTGAGGCAGAGGAGACAGAGAGGGAGAGAGAGCTGAAAGCAAAATGAATAATAATTCCGAGAAGTCGAATTATGGTCATTCCCACATATTGCCATTTTTAGGAGTTGGCTATGATATCGTATCCCCAGTGTTCTCTACCTAACATGTGCTTCATCAATTATTGAAGGTCACTGATCAGATTTTAATGACATTGAAAAGAGGAAAATGTTCGGTCACAGCCGTTTCTCTAATTGCGGCGCAATGATTTTTTTCCAGAAACAATATTAAGTAACGAGGAGATTCAATGTTTACGTCCTAATAAAAATTTGCTTATACAGTTACTTCACTCTAGCCAAAAAACATGTACCCGTGAACACGTACTTCGGAACCGTTGCGATAACGTATAAGTTTGTTTGAAAACTAAAGTACGAAATCATGTCTGAGCAATTAACTTATTGATTTAACACTATCCATCTCGTTATTGCTCAAAATTTTCCTCCTTTTGTCGCTCTGTTTCATACCTTTTAGGATTAAATTGGAAAGTTGAACAGAGAAGATACTCACGGCAAGATGGAGCATCGTCAGACCAGTTGCCCCAAGACAAGCACGAAATTTCAGAAGGTCCGTTCAAATCAGATACACCAACATTTCTACACTGGAAAACGATAGTTGAACCCACAGCGAAGTGTTGTTGATTAGTATCATTTAGTTCAACACCAAATCCTTCGATGAAAATAAATGATAGTACGTTCGCAGGATAAATTGGTCTTTTGCATTCAAATGATGTTTCTAAGCCATCCACATTGCCAACTGTTGCAAGCAAAAAAAGATATACATTGTGTAATGCATGAGTGTCTGAAGGACGAAACGACGCCTTTATTAGGCTTAATATTGACGTAATCAAGATGGATCAAGGAAGAGAACGAATGATGTCATTTCATTGAAAGCCAGCACCAACGATTGAAGTGTTTTTATTTTTGTCCAAAATTACCTTCATTACAGATAGTCATATCTTTGGTACACAAATATTCTCAACCTTTCAAAGTAACTTCCTTACCACATATTACGTATGGAGCGATCCGTATAATTTTTAGAAATTTAGAACTGCTCTTTTTTCAACCATTGCTGCTCGTTTCAAACTTTTTGCTGTACTCTATGTCAGCCGTCTAAGGAAATTGCATCGATGTTCAATTCTAACATTGCGTGCTGCAAGTAGGCCATTTATTTTCTTTGTCTCCTGAGTTAAGTTTTTTTTTATGAAACGTATATGCGTGTAGGTTAAACAGAATAAGTAATTTCACCTTTTGTAACTTTTTTAAATGTACCTCAAGTCGAACACTTGAAAAATATGTTTCAAAGAGTATGAAAAATGAATTCAAACAATGCAACTCCCATTTTCGTAAAATATTTCTGAGCTGGAACATAAGATGTTAGAGTTTATTCACCCATTTTAAAATGGAAAGTTGCGTCACAATTTGTGATGTCATTGTGTTGCTACTCAAATTACAATCTTTGTATTTCTCAGTATTTCTGAAAGTTACTGCACCTTGTACCAAGGTGTGGCAGTACTAATAACACATACAGTCAAAGCGGGGGGATGTAATAAATTAAGCTCTCTTTGTGTAAAATGGTATGCAAGCAAACAGGAAGTGTTCAAGATCAATAAAACTTTTTTAATATTAGACGAAAACAAAGCAGGTAATTTGGGTTGCACAGCAAGAGAGTCACACATTATTGCGCGATGAACTAATTTGTCTTGAGCATTTCAACATTTCATGTCTCAGCTCAAGAATGTCCTATGGAGATGGGAATGCAACTGTTATAACAAAGCATACACGCTCGTTAAAATATATCTTTGATTTTTTTTTACTTGCGGTGTACTTTAATAATAATGATAAGAAAAAGAATCATCATCGCGATTTCAGGTCTAGATGGGATGTCATAATATAAATATAGTTGGTATGTCATTTTTCATCGTAAAAGTTAAGTTTAAGGTGAGCAAGGACCCTTCTATTAAAAGAGGCTGCTGAGTAAATGTCAAATGTGAAACAGTTACTACCACATGACGGTGCTTATATCCAGCATAATGAGTCAAGTTTCGTATAAAGTTTAAAATTTTGAGTTTTGTGGCGTTTTGACTTCATAATCTGAAAAAGTGTGTGGTTGAATTTTTCAAATCTGAAATAAACTGTTAAGAACTCAGTCATAACACAAATATCTGTATGTAGGATATGCAAATTAACTAAGTTTGACCATCTGTCATGTGTATGTGAGAGAAAACTTAAAGGGAATGAAAAAAATGTTGAATTTCATAAACCAACTCAATGATCTGCATTAAGCAAAAGGTACCATGTGGCTGGCTCTCTGAGGTTAATGACAGACGTGGGTTATGAAAGCAACATGTTACATCATGATCTTCGGTTTGAATTTGGAGTGGGCAACTACAAAAAATTTACGCGAAAGTTTCACATACGTGAAACTTGCTTGTAAATGCCATGCAGTTTTTGAAAAGTGTTATGTTGCATATGCAAATGCAAAATAGATGAACAAATCAAAATCTAAGTCAATAATCAAAATCCTTCATTTTCATCAGGTTTTCGAATTATTAACATTCATTTTAGTCTCAAATGTTTTCACTTGTAAATTCATTACGATGAAAGATAAATGCATTTTTATCCAAGCTTTATGGTAAAGAATAAAACACATTTTAAGTTGTCGGGGGTATTGTTACACAATCATTAGGTACTAGATATGTTAAATTTTAATTTATCAATAATAAGGACTTACAGAAGGCAACCAGTAAGCAGATGCCGAAGAGGCTAATCCGAGACTCAGCAAAGACTCCCATATCATCAATAGCTGTACTTTAAGTGTACGAATAAAACTCGAAATGAATTTCACCAAACTTTTTACCTCTCCAATCGCATATTCGTAGCTCGTTAATATATTGGCTTTTTGACTCAATATATCGCTGATCCACCGAAGGTGCTACAGCAAGCTGGAGAGACGGAAATTTGAGATTCCCGTTGTGCGCGTACTTCAGATTTAGGACACAGCATCAATTAGGTCCTTTGGCTTAAAGTTGATTGTTCTTATGTGTAAGTGTGAGCTTAGCTTAACCTTATTTTTCTCAATTACCAATCAAGAAATAAAAAGTGAAAACCATATGTAAGTTGAGATCAAATGAGCAAGGAGGCCGCTTCACGATATGAAAGTAAAGTTTACTGCCAGTAGTGTGTACTTCATTACAAACATTCACATCTACTTAAGACTTCAAGATACAAACAGTAAAAAAATGTATTCAATGCCATCGTGCCATCATTTAAATGAAAGTGTGGAGGTTATAAGATAGCAAAACTTTCAAAACTTTTCCAACTTCTTTACTATGAAGTTTCAGCAAATAGTTCCCTAACAAGTTTTGTACAACTTCTGTTTTAAAATTGAAACAAATTTATAACAACGGATCTTGTTTTCACTTTTGCTGGCTTATACCTTTTAGTTGTATAATCTGCATTGTTTAAATCGATATTTTGCTGGAAATAAGCTGTTTTATGCAAAAATGACGTGTTTCATTTAATTCTGAACATGGTGAATGAGGTTTTCATCCTTTTTAAAATGCAAACCAATTTTGAAGATATTTTGCCCCTAGTTAAATTTGTCGACAATATGTCAATTCAATTTTTGATTGCGTCTTTCGCTCAGATACATCTCCAAAATGTAAATTGTGCAATGTTAGTGCAAGAAAACAGAAAAGGGGTCTTTACGAAATAGTATAGCGGATCGCAGATAAGGTGACGGTACGCATTCGACCTGCTAGTCACAATTTGTACACAACAGGCCTACTAATTTAAAGGGACAACGGCCAGAATTAATGATGAAGAAAAGTTCAAAGGGATTTTGCCTTTAACAAAGGAAGAAAGAAAAATGAGGTCTTGGACTAGCTTTATTCCCAAACGAAAAAATCAAGGTCATTGTAATGAGCATTGGCTGAAAAGTGACTATAACATTTCTTTAATATTCAATAGTTTTTAGGTTGGCTGTTGTCATTGTATCGTTTTGATCGAACTAGGGTAGAGATTAGGTCTTTAGTTAGCAAATTAAGAAATATCTTTACGAACATTGCGCATTGTTCTTATTTGATGCGCATGGGAACTGGTTTTAAATTAACGTTTGATATGGATTTGTTGTTATGTCTGAAGTTGATTCTAAACTAACGAGTTGTAGTATGAAGTATGAAGTTGTTGTTGGCTTTCAAAATAATTTGAGTTTTTTTATTTTGTATGCATATCATTTAATTATGTTTATATAGGAACTTTGCATGGAAGCGAATTAATATTGAGTTAGTAGAAGCCATTTGTCCTATGTAGTTTACCACGTACTAAGCAAAAATTTTCACACTCCACTGAATCCTGCCTTAGGCCCTAGAAAATACAGTTTATTTGTTTTTTCATACGTTGTTGAAAGAAGAGATAATTGAATTTATATTAGCTATGTTTTTGTTTCGAGAGAAATGGCATCTTGACTATAACTGTTGTCGCTCCGACTAACCTTATAAAAACATTGTTCTGAAAGACCTCTCGTGAAAGACTTAATTGACTTCAATGATATGTCGCTCATGGAGTATTGAACAGCCAATGAAAGGGAAAATACATTTGAACCAGCTCAACTTATCTTCACGATTCGATTTTCCGTCTCTTAAACTATAAGCACAAATTCAAATTTCCGTTCTGTCTGCATTCAAGTAACAGCTCTTTTGTCGACCTGGTTTAATTTTTTCGAAAGCTTTCATTTTCGTTCCAGGTCCTTGATCAATATGATATCCCATACCAAGGGCATCACTATCATCTTTTCCTTTTTGCATTCACACTTTCACTCGTTCTTTCGGTGATGTGATTTTGCCAATATTTTGCCAAATAAGTTTCAACAAATGTGGGTGTATTCAAATGTGATGTAACAGTATAGACCCAAAGAGAATTACTTAATTAATAAGCACTGGCAATCTTTTCGATAGCAAATAACGTGCCCTTCTTTTTCAAGGGTATACAAGCACCTTAAGATACTACGCTGTAAAAATTTCTTGTATAATTCACAGTAACTTACTCACAGCGGTAAATTACTTTAAATTTTACAGTATTATTAAATGTGCTTTAAAACTAATTTTACATCAACACAACTGAAGTTTTTACAGTCTCCTGGACGTAATTATAAAGTGAATAACAGTAAGTTAGGTAGATGGAGTTTCACTGCCGAGTTTCCACCCTATTGGTTCAAGCCGAGCCGGTCACGGCATTTTTTTAATTGTGGCTCACTGGCTTGATTTCCCTTCATTGCTTATGTTTAACACCATGAACAACGGCATTAGGTTTCTTTTTTAGAGTTTTTTTAAGACCCGACCTGGGAATCGAACCTAGGCCTTCCGCGTGAAAGGGAAATGCTCTACCGTTTGACCAAACAAAACAAATTAGTTCACTGAAATCGTAAATTGCAAAGGCCGGGCACAGTGAGACATAAGGTTCAGTCTTAATCTTCTTTGCTAAGCAATTAAATTAGCAATTAAATAAAGATTGAGCATAACCGGAGATTAGGACGTAATATTTTCCTTTGCAAAATTGCCAAATCATAGTGGATAGAGCTTATATATTTTAAACGTCAAGCCTCCTGGTCCTATGAAAAGAATTACTTTATTGTGACATTGGAATGGAATCAAGCTAATAAGTGGTCGAGATCAATAATGAGAGCTTGTACATTTTGCAATCAAATTGCAGTAAAATATTGTGGGAAGGAATCACGTAAACAATGAAACCCACTTTTTCACCTTAAAGAAACTAAATATTCATGAACACTTAATATTCTTCGGGACAAAATGCATACGTGTCCCTACAGGATAGAGCACAGGCGAAAGATGAACACATACTACGTACAGTAGATGTTACATGTTTGAAACGATCAACACGAAGTAAATCCAAATGCTCTTGCCCACTGTTTAGAGTAACTTACTGTAGAAAAACGGCTACAGTATCTTACTATAAAAGAATGCCGAAAATTACAATTACTGGAGACAGAACGGAAAATGATAAAAGTTACAGCAATTTTTTACATCGTATACTAAGTGCAACATCCCTCTCTATTGATCTAATAAAGCTGATTTTCACTAACACAAATAAAAACAGCTGATTTTAATTACGCACAACTAAAAAGCAGGTAGCTTACGCTGGACTTGAGCTGCACAAATTGCAACCCAACAGGAATCTTTTTTCAGATGTTACTCATGAAAATTTCCCTCCACTTTTTACAATGATAGACATTGTTTCCCCATTCCTTGCGTTTTCGCATTCTTAGAGAGACAGAACTGGTCGCTGTAAGCTATCGCCAATTATCAGGACCTTGAACTTCGTAAAGTAAGCCAAGTTAAATATGAGGGTACACTTTACTGCTGCTTTATGCACTTGAAGCTCTTTTTCGTAACACTTTGGACACTTGAAGCGCTGTTTCATAGCACTTTGAAAGAGCACTACAACAGACTGCACTACAGGTGCTAAATAAGCACCTACATATTTCAGTGGCGTAGTTACGGAGGGGGCTTGGGGCTTCGGAAATGAGGAATGAGAAATAGCATGTGAGGGTGTTTATGATCCTGTGCAATATTATCCGATTTACGAAGAATTTATTCAGAGAAATCACATGAAAGATAGAATCACGTACAGTAGACAGTATCCACTACTTTAAGATCACCGAACGCTTTATGTTGTCAAAAAATTTATAAATATTATTACATTCTTATTCAAAAATTTGGAAATAACTCTATAGGTTAACATTTGATAGCAGTTTATCTCCGATTAAACTGAAAGCTGATCCAATCCTTTATATACCGTTTACATAGTAATGTGATCCCCACTTCCCAGAACAAATTTGCTGGGGGATGTTGTTCCCCCCCCCCTTTTTTTCACCCATTGGGCCAGAGAGGGTGATCGGTACCAAAGTGGAGCACAAAAAGTAAGTAATATCAGCTTGTTCGGGTATTTCACCTCAATTAAGTTCTGTAGACCTTTCAAAATCATCGCTTTAGCCTACTAATTTGCAAAAATGAAAAATGGCAGCCATGGACTTTTTTAAATATTCAGTTATGGTCATTTCCGACTTAAGAATGGGGTTCTTATTTGAAAACAAGTGCTAACGTAAAATGATGGATTCCAAGAGTACCGCAGACAATAATTTCATTCATTTCAAATTGAAACTCATTTGCATAACTACAAATCAGTCACAGAACTTTATTTTTTGCGACTTTGTAATAAAAATTGAATGAAATATTGTTATTTTGACGACTAATAAATATGTTCCTCTTTTTTATGCTGAGCATTGCTTCAAAACATAAATGTAACACACCATCTACGAATTAAATTTCAAGAGCATGGAAATTTGCATAAGAAAAATGCCCACCACTGAGATTAGGATTTGTCCACTTTAAGCTATTTTTTGACTCAGAAATGGAATACCGAAGTAGAAACCAATGTAAAAGTAAGGTTTTTGGATACGAACGTGAAACTATAAATTCGTATATTTTAAATTGAAACTTATTTGCATAATTACAAAATGGTGGCAAAATGACGTAATTTTGAAACATTTTACAGTCAAGAAACTTTACGGAATGTTGCCAAAATTTAAGCTTTTTACAATGATTTTTATGTTATCCTAGCTTATAATAATTTTACAACGTAGATAAAACATGTGTACCTATTTAATACGTTATTTAACTGAACAGGCATGCTTATTTGCATGAACAAAATGACCACCTTTGAAATTTGAAGATATTCATTTCTCTTTATTTTTAGATCTAGAAAAGGAATTTTGAAGTGGGAACAAGTTCTTAATTAATGTATGATATTCCAAGAGAATAAAAAATCATAGATTCTTTCATTTCAAAAGGACTTTCACTTGTATTAATCCATATCTGTTAAATTTCGTACAATCTTATGGCATATTACCCTTTTAGAGCGTATAACAAGGATGTGTGTATTTTATTTGCCTGTCATTATTTTAAAGCACAAATGTAACATATACTCATGTTTACTCATCCGTTAAACGATGCAGACATACACATTTCCATGAATAAAATGACCGTCACTAAAATTTGGAAATGTTCATTTTTGTTGTTTTTTTGTCTTTGAAATTTATTTTCCAAGTGGAAACAAATGCTTAAAGGTCAAGAGCAGTCGCCGCAATTTTTCTTGGAACAACTGATAAATTTCACCATTTTCTTTTACTCTTCTGCAAAGTATCGTTTATAATATTTAGGACTTACTATTGAATATCTAAGGTAAACCAAGTATTAACTCTTCGTAAATTTCACATTTAAGTAGAAACAGTATTGTCACATGACACTCAAGAGCCAATCATGAAACAGGACAGGTCTACCCCACATCTTCAAGCTGGGGTAACTGTTCTTTACGTTTAACTTAACTTTTGGGTACGAAAAGGACAAAGAAAATATAATTTTGTTTATTTTCAATTGAACATTTTTTTTATTATTCCCAAAAGATGGGAAAATTACATATTTTTGGTAATTTTCTCACAATAAACGTATGGAACATTGTCATTAAAGAGATATTAAAAAGCGTTATTGTTTTTTTTTCTACAAGGCATATAAAAAATACATATAAAAAACTTCAGTACCACTTTTATGGTACAAACATGCATTTTTGCAAAAAACAAAAAAAAAGACCAAAAACAAAAAAGCCCTAGTGTTGATCTTTTCTTGACTTTTATAATAATAATGAAGTTCAAAAGAGTACTACTTAAAATTTTTGGATAAGATAAAATAAACAACGGGAAAACGTTTTCTTCCAAATAGAAAATCATTTGCAGTTACCAAAACTGGCGTCGTTTATCCGATGAAGAGAAACTGGTATCGGCATTTGAAGAGATGATTAGTATTTATGGTACCTTTTCCCATCTTTGGTCAATATAACTATAACAATAGCACAATAGACATGTTACAGATCCCATAAAAAGGCCGTGGCTGGCTCGGCTTGAACCAATAGGTTGAAACTGGACCGTAAAACTCCATCTACTTATCTAATCCACTTACACATCCCATATAATGGTCGAGTTACATCCATTGGCATGACAAAATTTGAAGCTTCTGATATTTTCAAATATATTCCATTGGTTATATTTTGACTTATATGTAGGAAATTAAAGAATACTGAAAGGAAGACAGAACTAACTTTAACTTTCACATTTGGGAATGAAAAACCAGTAGTTTATTTTTTCATTGTGCATCGAAGCTCATGTGCATGATGCAAAGGTTCTTATCATTTTATACTGCCATTTAATGATGTAGATAGATAAGTTTGCATGTAACTTAAATGGCCGCCCCTGATATTTTTTTGTCCCTTTAAAACAGCTGTGCCTATTGAAACTACAAGTGACGACTTGGCCGATAGCATCTTGACTTGCCGAATTTTCAACAATAGAAAATCGCAAACGGAAACTGATCTTAGTACAAGATGTTCACAGCCCAAACAAAGAATAAGAGAGTATCCTACCGCTGAAAATATCAAAAAACATTGCACGTTTGTAATTATAAACACAAATTTCTTTAAGTTCGGCATATGAAGTACCTACGTAATATATTTTTCGTCTTAATTATCAATAATTTTTTTGGTCTGGGGATTTTCAATTCTATCAGGGATTTTTTATTTTCGTGCAGAATTTTTCCAAATCTGGACCATTTCCTTGGTTCAAAATTCATTTAGTAACTTATTTAGTCACGGAACTCAACTCTAGTTAAGTTATACGTAAAAATACATATCAATTCTTAAAAATCTCCAGAGGGTAACCACAGAAATACTTCACTGCACTGCTGGATTTGGAAATCAAGGTCAAAGTATAAATATCCAGTGTCCAAGGGGCACAATGCACTTCTCTTACGAATAGAATTGAACGCTTCAGGAGAACACAAAATAATTTACATGCGGTAGCCCAGGGCGTATGAAAGCACACGTGGAGAAAAAAATGTAATGGGTGGTGACAGATATGTTGGATGTGACGTACAAGACCACACTCCTCCTGCCTAAATTTCACACACCTGAAAACTCAAATTAAAGTGAGGAAACATGGAAAAATTTAACACATGTTGTAAAACAAGACAGATGTGATACTGAAACTGCACTTTGTTATTAAACTGCATAATTTTTCCTATTTTACCAGTCAACTTGCCATACGTAAGGGGGAGGTAAATGTTTTCTTTTCCTCATATTGCCCCATATCCAAAATGTGGATATTTAAGACAAATCATGAAACTTTGGACAAGTAGGACAAAATCTTAAAAAAGAACCTACTATTAAATGCAAATAATGACCATTTTTCACATTCCAAAATATTTTTAAACAGCTTAATACGATATTTCAAGTGAAGTATTGCAACTTTTGAACTGAAGGAACCATTATTTAGTGGTTCCTGGATTGAGTATGAGTGGTAAAGAGGAAGACAGAGATAAATTTAGGGTCTGTACAAGATATTACGTACAGATTATATACTCTCTCCAGATCAATGTCAAACTGGCTACAAAAAGTTCATTTCTTTTTGCCCAATTTCATTATGTTGTGATACTTTACATGAAATCTAACTGGATGTCCCTATTTTCAAGAGTGTATCCAAACCATTTCCATAATTTTATATTGTACTCTATGCCAAACAGATATTATTCATTCTGTATTTAACATGACCCATTCAGAATTTTAGAGATGCTAAACTACAAATTAAATGGCTGACTTTGAAAATCCAAAGTTTGGCCTTTTTCTTGCATTTAAGTGAAGAAAATTAGTAGTAAACTGGAGCTAGGACTAATGTGAGGTGTTTTAATATAGCCAAGCAGTCCATCAACTATTGTGTGAATTCTAATTGCCTCCCCGCATTTCCATGAATGTAATATTTTGTCAAACAGTGACTATCTTTGGTGGTTTTTATATTTAAGATATTCATTTCAGCGTTCGGGTTAATTTTTAAATTTCTTCACTCATGGTAACACGACTACGTGGTTTTATGCAGGTACCCTATTAACCTTTCCCCCATGAAGTCATGCAAACATGTTGCTGAAACTGTGACATGGTGCATAGCTTCATAGGGGGGCATACAGTAATGTCAGTACTGGCCTTGTCCATTTTAGACACCACGAATGTCTAGAAGTCTGTTACAAGGTCAATCATAATCCAACTCACCATAACCAGAATAATTTATTTCTAACATTTCTAGGTTGCTTACACGTGAATTATGTCGGTCATAAATCCTTAATTTCTCTAAGTAGCATGTTTGAGTCGTGGTTGTAACAGTCTGTTACAACCACGACTCAAAAATAATGTAAATATGTGTCCATTTTCATTATCTTAATACCTCTTGAAAAGGGTGTCATGCCTTCAAGCTTACTTTCGTATAATTGTAGCAAACCATTGCGATATAAGGTTACAATACTGTGTAAATTATCAATGTATTTCACTGGTAATATAAACCTACTTTTACTTTCAAAAAGGTTGTCAACAAAAGGGGAATGTGGACTGTTTTAGTCTGTGCAAAAAAGGAATAGGTGATACGGGATGTTTTCTGAGTAAGACAATTATAACCCTGAATAATATGTGATTCAAATCTTTTTCTTTCTTGCTTCATTTTTCTTAGAGATCCAGATAAAACCTTTTAAGGCAGCAAAATTACTAGGATGTGTCCTTATTCTTTACTCAGCTCCTCATTTACATTTGATCATTCATTTAGACATGAAAGAGTAAACTTGAATATATTGAGCAAAAGGATTCACCTCTTTCTACAACAAATGAATCAACGTGCAGATGGTACTGGGAAAATGATTTAGAAACTCAATACTATACATTTATCTTCCTCCATCCCGACACAGAGGTACCATTTGGTAAAATGAAATTAGTGTTTAGAAAATCATTCCATTTGAAATTTCAAGGTTTACCCAAAATAATATTCCAAAATCAAAATGACACCATTGCAAACGAAACATTGATGAAGCAGCCACAATAAAAGTGCTTAGATATTGACGAATTATCATATGTATGCGAGTAATGTTCAACTCAAACTGGTTCTTCACTATTGCAAGATTTTAATACCTTCATGTTAGCGCTGTTTTAATGTTCCAAAATCGTCACTTAAGGGACCAACATTGTTCATTCAGTTCATGAAAGCTATCACCAAAATATGCAAATTAGTCACCATTTTAAATTTATGCAAAAGACTTTCCATTTGAAATAACAGGTATTACATTAGTTTTGGTTTTCGTATCCAAAAAATTAAAGTTTAAACTTGTTTTAACTTCAAAGCTTTTTAGGCCAAGAAATGGACAAAATATGATATTTCAAAATATCAGCTTAAACTATTGTGTTTATGCAAATGGTAACAAGATTACATAACATATGTATCTAACAGTTTATGTTGTTGAAAAATAAATAGCTGAAATAGCGAGAAATCACTGCTCTTAATAGCTTTTATATTTAACTACGATACTCCATTCTTGTTTAACCCAATGTCCCAAAGTGAATATCTCTAACTTTCAGGGGTGGCCATTTTGCTTATGCAAAAAGGAAGTTTCTATCATTGAATATTGGACCCTGTAGCATGCTATTTCAAATTTTCGAATAATTTAAAAGTCATTGTTATTAGCTCTTTAAATGACGATTATCGATCCGGGTTTATGTAAAAAAAAATATCACAAAAGCTATGCAAATCAATGTTCATTTGTTATAGGCAAATTTATAACCTTTGCAATTTTTGTATTCAACACTATAGGATAGCATTTGTTTCCATTTTAATACCGTACCCCTTTTCTAAGCTAAGAAATGTCCAAAACAAAATATTTCATAATTTTAGCGGTGGCCATTTTGTTTATGCAAATAAGGCTAAGGTTGTGACTTTAAGTCTATCATGCAAAAATCCTTTGAAGTGGTGTTACTGCACTCACATTTTGTGCCCCAACTTGATACCAATTAGCCACATTTCCCACCCTGGCCCAAGGACTATATGTTATTGGACTTCTATTGCATCCGAATGACTCCTAGGTGGAAGGCTAGGGTTCGATTCTCAGGTCGAGCCCCACCAAAGACTCTAAAAATGGACCCTACTCCCGTTGTGCGTGATGCTCCGCATAAGCATTGGAGTAGGGAAACAAACCAGTGAACCACAACTGGAAGAAAGGCCGTGACCTGCTCGACTTAATCAATTTGATTGAAACTGGGTCATAAAACTCTATCTAACTAACTAACTGCATCCGAATGACTGTTACTTGGTTATCATACTCGTTGAAGCAGAGATAATAAGAGTAATGAGCCAGCGGTCGGTTACTTTAACTGGGAACCACAGTTTCTTCTTAAACCTGCGGTAACCATGGAATTTTTCCTTGAGGGAAAAAAAATTTCGCTATGCTCTTGAGATTATCTAGCTTTTAAACTGTGATATCTTACTTCTTGCTTAGCTCTTCCTTAACCCTAACTTTGCTAGTCTAACAAGCCCTTATAATCTTTTGCAAACGATTAGTATACCCAGTTTGGTAGAACTGTGGTTTAAGCCCAGACGAAAGTATTTACTGGACTGGTATGGATGTCTACAACATTTTGATCTTGGGTGAAAACAAGTAATAATAGACTTCTGTTGCCAATAAGAGCCCAAAATGTTCAGGAAGAAATGTGACTTATCCTTAGGTTCCTATGGACATACTGTATCCTCATTATCGATGTCTTTAAAGCTGGTATTAGTGGCTGGCGGAAAAGTTTTGTCGTATGCCAATGTGAAAAAACAACTTAATAGTAATAATAATCAGGCCTTGAAGGGCAGTTTTGTTACGACGCTAAGCGACCACAAATGTGAGAAAAGCCATTGGCTTATGAATTACAACTTCACGTCAGGTGGCAACCAATTTAGCAATTTGGATCAAATTTGGTATTTTTTGAAAGGTCAGTTCAGATGGGAAAACCGTAGATTGCTCTTGGATGAAAACCCCACCTTACTTTAACCCGGCCAGGAATCGAACTCCAGACCTCCCGGTTGCTAAGCTTCATCGCTTCAAATGCCAACGCCTTTATCCACTCGGTCATAGCACCGGTTAACTTGGGTCAGTTTGATTTTTTTCGATAAGTCACGTCCAACAGGCCAACAATATCGACATCAAACTGTTGACACGCTACTTGCCGATCCACAGAACCCAGTGGTTGTTTCACCCTTTTGTGGTCCATGTGTATTTTGAATGAACAGCAGTACAATAAACCAACAAGGTAAAGTCGTCTATAAAGCGCTGACTTCCTTTCGTAAAGCTCTTTTCACCAAGTCCCGACATATCAATTTTGGATTGTGAATTTCAGTGTAATGTTCACTCGGCTTCCTAATTAAACATACTTGAAAACGATAGCAGCCTCTTCCATAATAAGGTTCAGTTAATGAAAATGGGAAATTTCCTGCTTAAGGTTGGAGATATCGGGAAAGCTTCATCTAGGTATCGCTAAAGTACTGACAAGAACCCAACATAGTGATCACAATGCAAACACGAATGTGGAGGAAGCAGCATAACTTAAATTCTAGAGAATGTTCTACAAACAAAGCACACTTTGGGGAAAATTTTTGCAACTACCAAAGTACCTAAGACACAAGATTTTTGGCATCTGTTTTATTGATTCCAGAGTGCAAATCTCCTGACTGTGTCATACCGAAGACTTAAAAAACGCAACACATAGTAGGTGGTTAATGCTTAATATAAGCTAAGGGGCAGGGAAAGCAAGGCAGTGCGCCACCACTGGATAAAAGACGCTTGACGGTTCGATTTGACATGTCGGAAAAATACCCTTAGAACCATCTCGTCAGGAACTGCTCTCAGTACTTATTATATGCCCATTTAAGCATTTGAAAATGACCATGAAGGTTGACATTTGATAGCACTTTATCTCAGAATAAGCTGAAAGTGGATGTAGCCCTTCTGTGCACTTAAAGTAATTTGATTCCCTTTATCCCAGCACTTATCTCAGGATTTGTTGTAAGTTGTTATTTGAACCCCAAAGTTGTTGGGCTTCTTTTGTACCAGAATGGTAATCAAATCTGCTGCTCATTGAAGCAGCTAATAGGAGAAATGAACCAGTGGTCGGGTACTATAATTGGGAACCGCAGTTTTTCCCTAAAAACTGTGGTAGCCATGACGGATCTCTTTAAAGGGAAATATCCCGTAATGTTGAAGTTGAAAAACTAACCATCCAGCCAGCTATCCGTCCATTCATCCGACCGACCTACCAACCCACCGAATAACTAACTAATGTAGAGCGTTAAGACTATCAGAAAAAAAATCCCGTTTTGTTTCTATTGTATAATTTTTTGATGATAAAAGGAATAAAACTTATTGTCACTTTTGAAGTGGTTTCAAATTTCTGGTGTTCCGGGCAAGTACCCTAAGATTGCAAATATATCAATGTCCAATCAAACTCAAGGTATTTTGCACCTTTTTTCAGAAAATTACAAAACATTTTATCACAGAGCTATACAGGAAAGCCTCAGACAAAAAATAATACCAGCCATGGAGTAAGATCTTTGAAGACCCACACTAGTCGTTACATTCTTATGTATGGGCTAGTTATATAGCTAGGAATAAAATAGTGCAGGAAAAGGTAATTAAGGTCGAACGGCGGCTGTTTTTATTTCACTCCGTATCCGTCTCACGACATGTGCACACTCCCTTCTAATAGATGGTCCTCCTCCAATTCACAGTAGCTTAACTACCACCTTCCCTTCTTGACGAAAAAGGTGCATACGGAAATCGGTCTGTCTACCACTGCCAATGTTCCGGAATGGCAGACCAGTACCGATTTCCCCCTCTGCTGGAATGAGAGTACTTCTTTTTTTCAAGCACTTCAACTACAGAGTATCCAATGACATTATGTCTAAAACCGGAGTTGATCACATGTATTATACTAGGGAGGTCTTGATAACTACCTGATACCAGGAAGGTTTAAATAACTCCTGATCCTACCATATTTTACAACCGATAAAAAACTGGGGGGAATTTTCTCCAGCCTTCATATCTGACATCCAACATGCAAGCACATATTTTAATATATCAACAAGACTATTTCCTGCTGTAGTTCAACACACTGCAAAGGAGATGCAATACCAGCAACTGACAACTGGGTTGATTCAGAAACAATGGAGACGACTATTACCTTTGTCATTGGAAAATGCGTTATTATACAAATGTTCGAGCTTGGTTAAAACTTGTCTTCAAAAGAGAGTGCATTGTGATCGAATTCTGTACAAACGAAACCACCAGAGCCATATTTGAAGCCCTTCGTGCCTTTCATTGTGAAGGCTAGTTTTTCGACCTTATGCATTGCCCCTTTAACTAATGACAATCCCATTGGCAAAACAACCCTCTAACTGATGATTAAGTTGATCTGGGAAATGTACGAAATTCCTTATCAAATATCTTGAAACTTTTATGTTCAAACTTCATCTTAGTTTAAAGCTTAAACCTTTACTAGCTTATCTGCTCTTAATAGCTAGTTGTATCGAGGTGCTTGTTAAAGAAACCTTTGAGTTTGTCGCTAACGCATGGTTTAAAAGTGTAGGTCCCGTTCCAATAGGCAGGAGAATGGCAGAGTCTCCTCCCGTGTGACCTGGTTGCTTTAATCTGGTGCTTTTCGTTCTTAGTCATACGAATGGGAAACAGTTTATATATTTCTGTCACAGTAAACAAATCAGTTGTTACTAACGAGCGAGTTCGGTAATTCATTTTGGTGGCTTTGCACATACGCATATCCTCCAAATCGTCATGATAAACAAACAATCCCGTCCCTTCAAAATTTTTAAAGGTTTAAATGAAAATTTTGTGTCATTATTGTTTTTAAATACAACCAGGATAAGCAGGAAATTTAGACAAAGTCTACTACCCAAAGTAATCTGATGTAGATTCGGGCTGAGTGGATCATGTTTTACGTTTGAGTTAGCTGTTCAAATTATGCGTAGTAATGCAAGAAATCAAGGGAACACCGTGCAATAATACGTGTTACCGAGCTAGCTTGTTCTTATGTAATTTTCAGGAACTCCCAGTGCAGCATTCAAAATATTGTGCGTTCTCTATTAAATGCACTGTTTAAATAAAAAACGGATTAAAAAAGTATCAGCTGTTTTTCACTCCTGTGGCATAGTAATTTCTTTTTAAATAACAAGTGTAAAGGACACTTAATTTCATACTGACTTTTACTCTTAATCTGTTGTTTCCAGGGTCACATTATTCGAAAAATTTAATATTCGAAAAGAAACTGATCCACTTGCACCATTCTGCCTCTTCCCCTCCACCAAATTTTGCTCTTTTTCCCATCATATAAAGGATGCAATTAATCAATATCAGCTTCTTGACACCAAATGTCTTTGGAGACATGACCATAAGTGTTAAAACAGACTAGATACACAGCTTTATTTTCACCAATTAGGTCTTACATGTTTTGTGATGGCTTTTAAATGATCTGTGTGAAATACACGATATTAAATGTCATCCATAACCACGAATGGACACCATTAGCTTAAGGAAGAATCTTCATCACCTTTCTATCAAATGCGTATTAGGTCATTCTGCATTACTTTTCCAAGTGAGAAATCATTCTTTCTGCTTGGCAATGTCTTTACAGAAACCGGTATCATAAATGAGGTGAGTAGTCCCTTTTGCATCCGGCGTATATATTCCGGGTGCTAGGGAAAAAATGCCCTGAATGTAGGAGTAAACTTTGCCAAGAAGGAAGTAACATATGGTTATATGTGGTAAGGTTGGAGGGATTATGTGACTCTGAAGCCTCTTTGGCAGTTATTACTGGTTCAGACGGGGATACTGTATGAAGATGAAATTACTTTGGCCGTTTCGTTTCTATCGAGGCACATTCCACCTAACGGAGTAAGCTTATACCATACTTAGGTAAGTTTTCTTAACTTTAAAATGGCTTCAACGGAACGGAATATCTAACATTTTCATCCACTTATGATTAATCAACATGCGCCTAAATTCTGAAAGTACATAAGTAAATAGCTGGTTTGGCCAGAGGTTACACTGTCAGCACAAAAAGAGTCACAGTGACTCTTTTACGAGAGTCCAGATCCCATCCGTGCAACGACACCCCTAAAAGAGTCCACCAAATCCTGCCTCTCACACAAGAGTCAATGGAGTATGAGTCAATGGTGTATTTTACTCTTCATGACAAGAGTCAGTTCTGTGCCTCAATCATGAAGTGTATATCCATTATGAGGTGAAAAAATAGTGAAAGAAGGAAAAAACAATAGCAATTCTTTTTTCAAGATTTATTACTTTGAACTTGTAAAGAACAACTATGTATAGTAATTATGCTGCAACACTCTTCCGATTTGTATTGATTCTCAAAATCAACAATACCAAAGAAAAATTTTATGCATGAAAAGTTACAAATTACACTTTTTCACTCTCATATTGTCCAGAAAAATTTGAGAATTCCACAACTGAATCACGTGCGAGTTGTCAAACTCTTTCTACCCCCATGGAAACTATTTTGGAGAAATACTTAAATATAGCTCAAATGGATGGGTGTTTAATGGTATACCTTGTTTCAGAAGCTCTTCAGTGCAGTCAGAGATTATTAAATTTCCCATCATAGTCTTATGTAAGAGCTATGAGTTTCCCTTCATACTTGACCCATGGGAGATTTGACCATTGACTCCAGGAGATTATATCTATTTGCAAATGGTAAGCTAAACTTCCCACTGGTATAATTTATCTCCTTAATAAAATCTTTGTTCTCAGAGTTACAGTAGGCCTATGTACCCCTTCTCAATTTGTCACATTTGCTGTACTCATACTTATTGGAATGAGTTTGTACATACTCAAACAGATTTTTAAAGTAATGAATCGATGCTAATGCAACATTGTGTACTCATACTCACCAAAAATGACATTTCTAATAATTGCAACCAAAGCACTTCACTTGTACTCTTTATCCATGACATTGTACTCACACTGCAAGTATGTTCTCAAATAAGAAAACTTAAAAATAGGCAGTGAATAAAATCAAACAAGAGTGCTGAACAGTTTTTAATAAATATTAACTCCTCAAACCTGACTTTCTGTTATATTTCATTTCCAACTTCACTAAGTGAAATAACTTCACAACCCAATATTTAGGGGTTTTCTTTGGTAAGAAAAGGAAAAAAAAAGACCTTGTGCATGCGACATATGCTCACTGATATGTTTTGACTGTCATCCCACTGTGGGGAGAAGGAATGGGGATAGAAGTGAAAACTGATGACCAACTTGAATAATGTACCTAGAACTCTTGTCTCTTGACTACTAGTCAAACCAAACCATTCTTGAACATTTTTAAATTCGAGATGAAATAAATCACAGGAATCAGTTTGCCTCCCCCCTCAATAAAAGGAGAAATCATATATGTATAAACAGTCCTGCAAGCATAATAATAACATTTATAAGGACTAGAATTTTTAAGACAAAAAGAAAACTGTAAAAACATCAACAAAGGTTCAAACAAATCTTACAAAAAGGGTCCATAAAACATGTTCACTTGAAAACTCTTCAAGCCTTAATTGAGCCTATTTTTAATACTGACTAAGGTTAAAAAATACTCTTATTTCTGTAACTTTTGTGCAGTCATGCATATTCCTAAATTTCACTTCTGCAAAAATGCCAGACCTCTTCACCTAATAGATTACTCAAGAATATAAAGAATAGGCACATCATACAAATTAATGCCTCTGTCAAGTTTTAACTTCACATATTTGAACATTTTCTGCAGATATGTGAAAAGCTGCATCTTTTGAACAAGTTTCGTCAATTTTCAAAATCATGTTTTGGTGGAATGGCACACACTTCAAGTATTCAAATTTTGACCAGACCAGACTTTCTAAACTTTTTGTCAGACGGAACCCCACCCCCTCCCTAAATTCTCTCTTTGAACATGCTAGAAATTAATTGTGAAAACCATAAAACTTTACAACATGTACAACACAACTGTTCAACAACTCTTGCAAAAAACGCCCAGCTTGCATACGTGTTCACAAGAATATCTTAAAATTTAAACAAGTTTTGTATGACTTCATTATGTTTAGTTTGTTGAAAATTTGAGCCCCATACTCTTGTAACTTTTCTGTTCATCCACAATTTGGTTAGGACTGCAAAAATGCCCCAAGGGGTATTCAAGGTTGCACGCATGGCATGAGCACATTATCAAAAGGAATGGTTTTGCCAATTCTTACTTTAACATATTTCTTATTTTCTACACAATTGTAAAAAGATGCATCATCTAAGAAAATTTTGTTAATTTCCAAAATAATGTTTGGATGAACTGGTACATGCCCCTAGTATTTGTCTTTTGAACACACTTTTCTTCAGATGGTACCCACCCCTCCCCTTCCACACTCCAAAAATTGTTTCTGTAGACATGGCTAAATTTTATATGAAATGAGCTTTTAAAACAAAAGAAACTTTAACATCAACAACTGTTCAAAATATTTGCAAAGAAATACCTTAAAACATGGTCACTTGAAAAACTTAGGTTTCATAAACTCTTCATGCTTTTAGTTTATTGAGTTTTGTTAAGAAGTTCAGCAACTTTACATCAGTGGGTTTCCTATAGTCATGTATGTCCAGGAGACACTTCTGCAAGAACCCAGGGTACTTTTCAACTTTCTGGGATATTCCAGATTAAATATATAGAAGGAGCACATCATCAAAAAGAAAGCCTTTGTCAACTTCTTCGTTTCACATATTTTGACATTTTCTGCAAAAATATAAAACTTGGCCTCTTGTGAGAAAATCTTGTGGCTGTCACTTTCCCAAATGATGTGTGGATGTATTGGCTCAGAGTCTTGTTGTTTGTCTTTTGACATGAACAGACTTTCCAGTGCTTCCTTTAGGTGCCCAGGAGTTATGAGCAGGGCTAAAGATTGTTCACGATCTAAATAGAGAAAAAGCAAGAAAATAAGACTAAGAGAAAAATGAGATATCAATTATAATGTCGTCTGCCAAAGTCCATTCTACAAGACCTCCCAAATTTAAATGCTGGCACAGTTTGACCCTTTCAATGGTGTTGACTATTGACCTGCACAAAGCAAGATATTTAGAGAGGGATCTTTTTGACTGAATTATCTTCTCCCCCCCCCCCCCCCCCCACCCTGGACAGAATTTGATACCACTGTGAAAATTTAACTGACTCTATACCTACTGTACCGTATTCTCTAATGAAATGATACACTATAAAAACGATTCAAATTTGAACCCATGCAGGGTCCTAGACATGACAAACTGGAATCTGTTCAAATATTAGACTGAATTTCGTTCAATATCTAAACCAACTTAGTTCAATTGTGAATCAAATCTGTTCAAATACCTGAACAGGTTTTGGTCAGATGCCCCTCCGACCCTGCATTTGTTAAAATTGAATCAACTGTTCTTAGAGTGTTGTAATTTATTTGAGGGTATATATGGCAGGTATAGTCAGTTAACTTCTCACATAATCAAACTGCACTGACTGTCCTTAATTAGAGTGTAGTCAGGGATGATTCCATTTTGATTTGCATAAAATATAATGAACTTACAATTTCTGTGTGTCTGAGACTGGGTATTTTCCACTTCAAATCTTAAGTTCTTCCATTTTGTTACATCCTTCGTCGGCAATGGAAGTGCAATGATTTTCTTGGAATATTTCATCAAGTTGTCAGTGAAAGCCTTTTCCAGTTCTTTCCCTGTTAAGCGCCTCATCTCTTTTGGAAGCTACAGAAAAATATAATATGACATGTAATTAAAGTAACCATAGTATAAAAGAGCTCATACTATTAAAAGAAGGGTTTAAGCAAAAAATTCCTTTTTATTTGTAAAGAGGAACTAATTTTATGCATTTTGCAAAACCTTCATTCAAATTGGACATGTGTTACTCGAGATATCAGCAAAAGAAGTTTCTAAATTTTTTACCAAAAAGGGAGCTTGAGGGAAGTGGGAGTTATATCAGTAAGCAGCTCCCTGATATCACTTCCTCACATTGATAAGGAATGCTTTGTTTCCTTTGTTTTTTTAAATCTGTTGCACTGACCTTGAAATTAATAGGATGAGGACCTCCCTTGTGGAATGTGCAGTTTGCAATTTTCCCATGCCCCACCTGCAATCACATTCCAGTAACATGCCATTGTTGAGGAGAAAATTGTTCATAAAGTTTAAAGAAAAACAAATGATTGCTCATTAATATGAGGGTAGGACATCATATGTACTTGCTTCAAGTTCACTTTGTTTTGAAAAGTGGAAAACTTTATCTGCTAATATCTTGAGAACCACATGTTGGATTTCAATGAAAATTTCACCAGATTGCTTAGAATAAGTGCCCCTCTAACATATCAAAGCTTGATTTGAGCTTAGATCATTCTTTTACCTGCAAAGCCTCAAAATTCAAGGCGTGCTGTCAGCCTAGTTCAATATTTTTTAATCGTCTAAGCTGCCATCATCTCAACTTTGGATCTTAGTTATTTTACCACTCTTATTTTCATGACTGATACCTCATTCCAAGTATATCAACTAAGTTTATCACCTGAACTTTCAGCATCAAAGTTTTTTGTGCTCCCTGCAATTATATTATCAGTGAAAATCAGTAATGATGTACAGGAACATGTACAGGAACATCTCACCTCATCCTCACTAAATAAAATTGGATACTCGTCTTTCAGGCCTTGGATAAATTTTCCTTGCACAACGATTCGGTTCCTTCAATCAGGAAATGTCTTGTCCATTCTGTAGTTGGTACCATCTACATCTCTCTTAGAAATTTCCAGACTGTCTTGAGTTTTTAACCACATGATGAAGTTTTTGGTGGTTTCATCATCGTGTGCCGGATCCTTCTCAGGTAAAAAGTTTTTGACTCCCCATTCATTTTTGATGGTGGCAGAGGTGTGACTACCCAACATTTCAGTTTTTACTTTTCTTCTCTTGGCCGCAACACAGTCGATCTTTTGATCGTACCTCTTCCTTGTATTCTTGAATTTATCTTTTAGGCGTCTGTGCCATAATGCCTTTGACAAAAAGTGGATAAAATGAAAATAACATAACAACCTAGTCTCTTATAACCTGCACAAAGAATATACTTAGAATAAGAAATAAAACCAGAATGCAAAAAGACATTGAGGTTTCAATGATTCCAAATGATGCTGAGTTATCCCATTTCTTTCAGTGACCGGTTAAACGCCCTCTTAATGTTATTGTCTTCATATCTGATCTATGAAATTGCTGCAAAATTTTGCTTTTTGAAATCTGGTGACCCAAGGAAAATCCTTGGAAATTCATGCTTTTGGACAAGTGGGGTGACCCTGATTAAGGATCTTGGGAAAGTCTTGGTCTTCAACATTTGAACTCCTTCAAAAACAGAAGGGTTCATAGTCTCACCATAATGTACCTGCATAATAAGCATAACATTTATTCAAGCTTTTTACTGAAAGATGTCGAGTGAACGAGGTTTAGGTTTGACCGCTGGTGACCCCCATGGCCTTTGACCTCCAAAAAAAAAACAACAGGGATCCTTATCTTACCATAATGCATAGCTACATATGAAATATGGAATTCATCGAAGCTTCCTAACTTAAGAAATCTTGTTAACAAGATTTTCAAAGTGTGACCCCAGATGATCTTCGATCCCCACCAAAAACAATAGGGTTCTTCCTCTTATCATAACACATCCACATACCAAGTATGACATTCATTTCACCTATGTATATCATACAACTATAGAGCCTTGAGATTAATGGTCTCAACATGCATTACAGAAATAACCTTTGCATGGACACCCTTCTCTATACAAATGTGCAGTTACCTTTGCATTTCCTTTATCCAGACCTTCTGAAAGATGTGGGTATTTCTCCAGCAATGCTGCAACAACGGTGTCATATTCCACAGCAGTCAAATAACTGTAATATAAATTTCAGAAAATTTTACATAAAAACCAGCAAAGTCTGCAAGATACTGGTAATGACAGCGCTATCAAATTTATTTTATTTTAGAAGGGCATTTTTGATATCTCACTTTCTTTGAATTACAAAAGTTGCCTTATTTTGATTCCAAACTGAAAATTAAGACAGACGAAAAGAAAGGAATTTCTTTGTGTGAAAGGTAAAGAAAATAATAACTATATATAAACCATTTACATAGCTTGTAAATTTCAGATGTTGAGATGAACAGAGGTTATTAATGTCACTATAATGTTTTTATGCTATAGTATTCATGTTTCAAAAACCTTTTATACTAGTTGATGAGATGAAATAGTAAGAGACGATTGTTTATGGTCTTGCATGACTTCTGAAATCAAGTTTCTGAACACCTCACAGACTGAAGGTTTTTAATGAAACTTTTGATAATAAAAAACTGATGTACTGTTCAGACATTGCACAGAATGACAAAGGCTCAACCAGCTTTGCTGGTAAATGGTACACACAAATATATTCACAAACCCCAAAATAAATCACCTTCATGACTTTTTCGCTGTAACTTATACCTTTAATGACAAATTGAAATTGATAAATTTTCATGAAAGGATGTTTACTCACTACATGTTGTACTGCCCAGTGAGAAAGTCATACACCGAATCCAAAATCTTGCTTCTGTCTGTCTGGGAAAGGTTGTGTTTACCATCTAGCTTTTTCTGAAGAGATCCAAACAGCTCAGATGGTAAGACAAGATGAGGTGGAAGGCATGGGTGTGTACTAGATGTTGATGATTGTGTTGGTGCTGATGATTCTGGAAGTGATGGTGACTCTAAGCCTTCAGATGGAGATGATTCTTCACTTGTGGAAGGTGAACTTAGTATGACTGTGTCAGAATCTGAATTGCTTTCTGCCACTCTAAGGCTGCCCTCAAGCAATTGTGATGATGGTGTCAGGCGCAGGTCCTGTGGATTTTCCTCAAGTCCAGAAGACAGGGAGCTCATGTCATCACTGAAACTAAAGTACATTATCAAATATATCCATTAATACAAAAGAACATCATGCAAACTATTTCAACTATATAATATTACAAATACAGTAAGTAATCTTTAGGCACTTTTCTACTTATTAAAATCGCATTGTGATGAGGGCTGTGAATGTTATGCAAAAACTACGTGTATTCATAATGGTGCAAGGGTACCATAGCCTTGAAAGTCTCATGACATGAAGAAATCCTCTGATATTAAAAATGTCAAGAAAATATCTCATACCTTCCTGAACCAATTTATTTTTCAATGGCAAATTGTTTTAAAAGAAGAGTAACAACTGCTCTATACAAAGACATGATGACATGCACGCCCTGGCAACACAACAGCAAATTAAACGAGAACGCAACCTTGCACTGAGGTTTCGATGACCCCAAATGTGTTATCCCATTTCTTTCATTCAATGGTCACATGCTATCTTTACTGTTGGAAAAATACAGTTTTGTGTTCATATTTGATCCCGCGAATTTTTGGCAAATTTTGCTTTTTGACATCTGGTGACCCTAGAAAAAAATCTTGAAAATGCTTGCTTTTGGGTAATTTTGCTTTTTGACATGTGGGGTTTACCCAGAAAAAGATCATGGGAATATTTTGGAAATTTTCTGCTTTGACCTGTGGTGACCCCAAGTAAAGATATTGGCTTTTAGGGTAAATTGACCCCCCCCCCATGCATAACCCCAGATGAACATTGAACTCCACCAAAACAAAGTAAAGGGTTATAGTCTCACCATAATACATCGATCTGCACACAAAGTGTGTAATCTAACTAAATTTCTTTTCTCAAGGTATTGTATTAGCAAATTTTTCAGAGTTTGACCCCTGGTAACCCAATATAACCTTTGACCCCCCCAAAAAACAACACGGTTCTTCCTCTAAATAAGGGGCATCTATGTAGGCCTAACAAGTATAAAACTGTCGAAGATTGTCTTCTTGAGATATCTTGTAAACGAGCAAAGTGTAACAAACATACATACACACAGACCCCATTCATGGATGAATAGGTTTCTCTTATGGTCAACAAAAAAATGAAAACATTGTATTGACTCACCTCAATGAAAATTCAAATGGTGGTGGTTCTGAGATTAGAAGTTTGCCACTGTCTGGCAACTCGGTTATTTCAATTTCAACATACTCCTTGAATCCCTCATGGAAGAGACTTATGTTTAGGCATGATGAATCTAACAGATTAAACTTCTTTTCGATTTGCTTCAAAAAGTTTTCCTTTTTGTCAATCATCACCAGCTTCTTTTTTCCACGAAAGGTGACTAAGTACTCATACATTTCTAAATGACAGCTTTTTTTCTTTTTCAGTAAGTACTGTAATATCTGAAGAAAGAATGACAACTGATACTCATTTTTAGGGAAAAGCATGACATTTGTATGATATGTGTGTGTTCTTTTTGCTCAATTCAAGGTGTTATCATTATATATTGTGTTCATTCAATACTGTAGTTTACAAAAATTTAATAGTTTTAAAAAGATCCAACAGAATTTATGTGATGGTTACATAAAAAAAATGGCATGCATGTATGAAACTTTACTACAAAGAAAATTAAAACTGTCTGGTGTTTAATAGCTGGAAACTTTTAGTGCTTTATAACCAGGTCAAATATTTGGACCTATTCTCTCAAAACTGGCTGTACAGAATACATGCACCTCTTATCAAGTAGTCATTCTTAGTCAGATATATTCGAGTCAAAGGGAATCCAATATTTGAGTGCTACAAACAGCTGGTTGTTAACTTCATACAGCCCAAGAGGGTGGTAATCTAGCAATGATGATATTTTCAGTAGAGGATGACTTGTGGAAAATGAAACAATATATGCATGGTAATGCTTTGAATAGGCATCTACTTCAAGTTGTGTACAAGCAAGGTAAACACAACCAGACACTATGAATGCTCCTTCAATTTTGCAAAAAGAGTATGAGTCATTTGTGCAGCTATCTACAACACAGCTGTCTGAGCTATACTTCTGCCCATCTACAACAACCTTTTCAGCAAAATAAACATCAGTATCATTACCAATTAATGCCATAAGTGATTCCCTCCATTCGGTTGCAACAATTTGAATTGGTAAAATTTGACCTTTGAGTGGTTCTACTTGCTTTGCACCTAGGAAGAATGTATCACAATGAAATGTTGACTGATGATATTGGTGTCGCACAGCTAGACTCTTACACAAATTAATTCTGTTTTTGGTTCTGAAACTGGCTTGTTTAAAAAAGTTATGTTTTCCCTCAAACCTCATGGTCCAACAATGGACAAGAGGGCCAAAACATTTGGTTTCACTAGCATAATGCAATGTATAATGTCCTTTCGGTTTCAATTTTTGATCTGGAAAAACTTGTAAATAATACTGCCAGAAATCTTCAACTATGCTTTTCATATAGATAACAGTCGCTTGATCAAATGATGGTGCACAAATGTACTCAATCATGTCCAGTAAGTTTGGGATAACATTCCATACCTCATTCCCTTCAGGGATTTCACTTCCAATTACCAAAGGGAGCATTCTCACTAAACACCACATTTGAGATTCAGTTTGTTTCAACTGAAAATTACCTGACGATGGAGTGGTGGGTTTGTTTGGCTTATCTACATCACAGTAGAGAAACTTCTGCAATTTTGTACATACAGTTTCATAGGTAATTAGTCCCTGGCTTACAAGTTCACTGATAACATTTTCCAACACACCCTTCACAACACCCCCAAAGATGTCATGGGCAATATCAGAGGGCAATCCTTCCACTACATGGAAAAACTGCAATTCATTCAGATGAGACTGCCCTTTAATTCCATAGACAGTGACTAAATCAGGGTGCTTTTCAACTGCATCTGCCTGCAGATTATAACTTTCTTTTGTGCGGGGGATGAATTCACTCTCTTTCACTGCATTTCCAATTGAGTACTTTGTGGCTTTGCAAAGCCTACATAACCTAAAAGATGAAGAAAAATTTTCAGGGAATCGGCCCAAAGCATGTGCTGCTAAGTTGTCTGCTGAGACAAAAGATATCCTTCCAAAATATTTAAACTTTATGCCTCAAATTCTACATCTAATCCCTCATCCTCTAGTTTTTTAATGTCATTAATGAATGTCTGTAATATGGCAGCATACCCATATTTTTTAACATAACCTGAGTTGCAAAGACCCACAAGTTGTATAACATGCAGTTTTGATCTATGCTTTGGTCTGAGATTGCCAAGGGTATAGTAAAATGCTGAAAACTTGTAGTTTTTGGCTCTGCTTCCCAATGGATTCACTGTAGTAAAATCATCATTGTAAAATTGGATCTGCAGATTTTTCTGTTCTCCTTCAAAAACTGGGTTATTTTTGTAGTACTCCCCATCACAAAAATCTCACAGAAAACCATCATTTGACTTATGTCCATTTAAAACTTCAGCAAGTACATCCTCATGTTTCAAAAGCTGCTCAAGTGTTTTCAGCACTGGAATATATTGCATTGTTTCTTTTTTACCTGATGTTTCATTTATTCCTAGCACTTCTTCCACTGGATGTACAACTCCAAACTTGTTTGTGATATATTTATTTAGAGTTCTAGTATTTGAAAATTTCTCAAAAGATTTTGCCTCAAGTACAGGCCTATCAAAGATGTTATCAGCATTATTGCCCAGCTCCAAATTCTGTTTTTCAAGCTCTGATTTTACATCTCCTATAATTTGAGTTTTAGCAACTTCCAATCATTTTTGAATCCCTTTTGCAACATACGTACAAGTTACCTCTGATGTATGATGTACTTCTCTTAGGCGCAATAAAAACTGGGCAGCATGCTCATCACAATTATAAGTTTTAGGGGTTGCTTGTGCCATTACATCTGCCTCTTCGACATAATTATCCCTATTATGTGCATTATAATACCTTTGGCATGGGACCTCTGCATCTACTTCCATTTCATTTCCTTCCACTTCAATTGGATTGCCTTCATTACAGTGCCTTTTGTAAAAAATGGCATGTTTTCTTCTTAAGTGAGCTGAGAAAGATTCTATAACACCATAAGACTTTTGACAATTATCTACACCACATGTTACTCTAAAGTTTGGTTCAAAGGAATGAACAAGTTTATAATGGTTTAGCAACCTGTAATAGTGAATAGATTTATACACACAATAAACACAGCAATGTGGCCTGTGTAAATTCATTTTTTGTACGGTCCAAGTTGTGTAATTATTTTAAATTCGCTATACTTTATGTGTAGGCTAGGCCTAATAATACAGCCAAACAATTATGACAGATAAAATGCAAGTCATATGCTATTAATATATTAGGCCTACCCTAGGCTAGGCCTATTTGTTTGAATCTAATGTTACGTTGCCCAAATCTACCAAATTTTGATTACTGTTAGCAGAAGTTTTCTCTCAACACTGTGCTCACTTGCAGGCTTTCCATGCCTAACAAGTAACTTTATGCACATAGCCTAGGCCTATATTCCATTGGCCACAGGCTCATAGGCCTATCAATGTATTGACTATATGGTGTACTGTTAGGCTTATGGACTTTCATACACTTTACACAGTGTAGGCCCGGGCCAACTACTAGTACTAACGTAGTACTACTGCATTACAGCGACCGTCTAGCTAGTAACGCAATACTACCAAAGGCTACACACGGTAAACAACAGGTAGGTCTAATACTTCACAATCCCTTAACAGAACATGTATAGGCCTAGTTACACTTACAGCCAGCCCTATACCTACGACCTGCCTAGCCCTTATAGTAGGCACAAGCCTAACGTTAACGTTAACTTGCTGCTGTTACTGTAGTTAGTGTTTGTTAGTGTCAATCGTTGGATGAAACGCAAAAATCAGACTTATTTATGTTGTAAAGTGTCCTCAGTGAGTATCAGTTTGTACCTTATCTCTCATCAGTTTTCGATATAAGTTCATACATTACCTTTTAGAAAAAGAAACCATGAAAATTTTGATCTCTAGTGAGAAGCAAATGCCGAAGTTTTCACGTTCGTTTCGTCATGCCATGGAACCCGGACAGTATGCGCCACAAGCACACGTTCGCGTTACTACTCCTGTATTGGAGTATTTTGACTCCCCGGTCGAGTCCAGGGACGATGACGTCATTAAATTTTGGCGGTAGAGTAGTCAAATCAGCAAGCAAAAGCGTATGTCCGTTTTCATACTCTTGGCGTAGAGTCATCTGAGTGGTTACAGGGAGTACGCAGTGGCGTAGCTAGGATTTTTTCAGGGGGGGGGGGGCAAAGGTATGAAATTTCCCCAAAACTTTTCCCGGTCAATGTGTATGTATTTCATATAAAATATGCAAACTTACAAGTATAACAACATTACCATGTCATTTTGTAATATTACCTGCATTTTAATCTTAAAGTATAACATAGAGCAATCGGAAATAACAAAGTATATTATTTTGGTAAACAATGTCTGGTTTATTTGTATGTACTAACGCAGTGGCGTACGCAGGATTTCTCTGAAGGGGGGGGGGGGGCATGCATTATGGTCTAAGGGGAGGGGTGTCCGGAAATTTTTTGACGTTTTCAAGGAGCCTACATGCAAAATGGTGCAAGATATTCGACTTTGACAGGAACAGTGTTAAAAGTTGAATCGTGGTGGTTCATGAGGATAAAAGTGAAACTTTTGTGTCTTGACATGCATTTATTTATGCCATTTATGCTACCTTACGAAGAAAAACTTGTCATTAAATTTGCACACTATTAGGAGTCAAAATAAAAGAGCATTGATCGGTATTTGTGGTTTTTCTTGGCCACAAAATGTTATTTTGTCATAAAGATTATCTAAGCGGAGCGCCACCATTGGTTGGCGCGGAGCGTAGAGAAAATTTGGAAAAATCAGACCCCTTAGATGGCCGGAAATAGCATTTTCCAGGCTAATACGAAGAATCTAGCCAGTCGCTTTCTTCTTTTGTCGTTTGCAATAAAATGCTCACTTCAAAATATGTTCGCAAACTGCAAAGTGATCAGAGAGTTAAGAGCTAATTTTACCCCAAATATGTAATTTTGCCCAAAAGACCGAGCGAAGCGCCACCATTGGTTGGCGCGGAGCGTAAAAAAAATTCGAAAAATCAGACCCCTCAGATGGTCAAAATAGCGTATTTATGCTTGTAAAGAGAATCTTAACATGTAGTCTTTTTTATCGATGCCACCAGTGGGAAACAGAGTCTACCTTTTTAAGTAAAAATTGGAATTTGACAGAATCTGCCTAGGTCTATTTGTAGGAATTATAAAAAAATTGGCATCACTGAAAGACCTTGCAGGGACAATCCTTCCCCCTTTGAAAATTTTTGAAAAATTGGGTGTCCTTGTAAGCAATCTGGTGCCACATATGCTATCTTTTGAAGTAAAATCTGTGTTAATAAAGTTACACTACGTATTTTTAAAAACAAAGGAAAATGGCATCTGTGAGCTGGGGCATGGCCCAATGGTTTCCCCTTCGCACGCCATTAAGGAGGCCTAATAGTGGCTCGATCACACAGGATATCCTGTGAGAAAAGCAGTCTGTTAAGTGTAGAAGGCTACAAGGTACTCATTGCCCATTTATTGTTACACTCAAAGTGAGCAGAAAGCTATTTTCCCGAACTAGCTTGTAAGATTCCAAGGATTAGGCTAAGTAACAAAATCTAAGTGTGCCAACGGATCCCGTTAATTCTAATTTCTAGATTAACTTTAAGTTTATCGTTGGCTATGGATGTTTCAGCCCCATCCATCGTTATGTACACAGAGTAAAATCGTACAGCTACTGCTAGCTTGTAGAAGAACATAACAACCTCGGGGGTCTACGGTAGTGACTTGTCAGTTTTCACATCCTTTTACTGAATTTCCAAAGTATCACCTGAATAACAGCTTCCTGTGCACTGAAATGCACTGATCATAACCCCCGTGCGTATACAAGCACAAAAGAACACTCAATCTGCTACGCGACGAGGATATATTTGTGGAACGCGAATTGGGCCGGTTCATGCAACACTGACGAAATCTGAGTTAATTTGTTGCATGAAAATACGAATTATGTATTAGAAATGTCTCACGATTTCTTATTCTAACAAAAATTTTTAAAAAATTTCTTGTGAAATTTATGTAATAATAAGGAGATTCATCAAATTTCCCCATTTTCATCAAGTTTCCCCCAACATTTTTCCAGGGGGGGGGGGGGCAACTTGCCCCCCCTGCCCCCCCCCCCCCAGTAGCTACGCCACTGGGAGTACGGAAGGACTTACTCTACATGAAGGGTCACTGTGACTCTTTTTGTACTGACAGTGTAGTCAGGGAGCTGAAAACTGCCTGGTTTGACAAATAGAATATTTGGGGAAGTGACATATTCTTCGTTCATGTCTGTTATGGTCAGTGGCACGCGCGTCCGGTGATTAAGTTCAGTAAAATAGAGGGCTCTGTACATGCGTGCGTGCTCATTAAATCTTCGGGATAAACAGCGCGTTTCCCCATCATATGTACAACACATGTTGCAAACTTTGAGCTTTTTCTTGTCCCCCGTAATATGAAGGTGAATTTGAAATAATGTGTGCTAATTCTTAGTTGCTTTTTTGCTCCGAAAATTTGCAGTCTAATTTCCCATGAAGTAAGGATGAGACGCCTATTTTCGTGAGTTTGGGTCCTTATATCCAAGCTTAGTGTTACCTATGCACGTACTGCATGGAAGCAAGGAAATTCAGTATACTGTGTTGCAAGCTCGATTTAGGTACTCCAAAGTCCTTAGCGCTTGCTCATTACTTAGTTAGCTGACTTACAGAACAGTAACTTTGACTACCATTCTTGTAAAGCTCAACAACTTGGAGGTATTTATATCAACTATCATTCTGAAATGAGGTAAAAGAACCAAAGTACACATTTAACTTTGAAGGGTTAGTTCTATTTCTAGTTTAATCTGAGACAAGTTGTTATCAAATGTTGAATTTCAGTGTTATTTTTAAATTATTTTGACTATTGCCTGATGATTGCCGGACAACTCCCACCGGACATCTCGCACACAGACAACTGCCAACCAGGACAATTTCCACTCCGGACAATTCCCACCTGGACAATTGTCAACTCAGACAATTTCCACCCCGGACAATCCCCATTCGGTTCCCACCCGGACAATTGCCAACCCGGACAACTCCCACCCGGACAATTAACATCCAGACAATAATATATCCCCGGAAAATTGGCAAACCGGACTGTTGTTACCTTAGTCGTCATTACAGCTATATGAAGATCGGTTATATGTGAAGGAAAAATGCCCTTTAATACGAAATTTGAGTAGGATATGCTATGAAGAAGATCCAGAACTTACGGAAGTGGTGGTAAGCAACGATAGGAAATCCAATACGCACTGTGATGCCCAAGCACGAGTTTGCACACATTCGCTGCAAGCCTGGGCGAAACCACAGTAAGGGCACGAATGAATCCTTGCTATTTTAGGGAATAAAATATATTTCATATCTTAAAAAACAGAAATGAGCCTCCATCAACTCACTTTAAACACTTATGTTCCATGCTGTATAAATGTGGACTTGTAGGGGTCCGAACATTCTGGCCCTTTCAAAGGACTAGCTTCCTCATTAGCCGAGTGCAGTACATTAAGCCAGAGTGACAAGTACACGTGGCCCTTTTTCCCTTCTAATGGATGAGAGGTTCTTCGCGTACCGAGTATAATTGCGTTACACCCTGAAGAGGGTGGTGAACAGCTTCCTGTAATGGGTAGATGCTCACTGTTTATCAAGGTGTTTCTTGATTGGCCTTTGTCATTGTATTGTATCGATTGTATTCTTTGTTCGGGTAAGGGATTAGGGCTATCGGTAACCAGTTAGGAAATTTCTTGTTAAACAGTGCACACCGGCCCCCTGAAAGAGGGTACTCAAACTCAATTATCTTATTGCACTCAACGCCTGGTTTATCTAATACCACGCGGCGGACACTTTCACCAGGTCACATTTACGCCCATTGCTCGCAGTGGTCAATTCAAGGATAAATGTATTGGGAAGTTTAAAAGGAAAGACGCATGGTATTGAGCTTACACAAATCTTCTCCAGTATTTTTTGATTTCGTGTTTTTGATTTTTTTTTTATTTCAATTTGTAAAAGGAACTGCAAATTTTCTTTTTGAGTTAATGTTAGGCCGACTTCAAAACCTATGTGTTTCCGGCCAAACACTTTAAGATAATCATGTTCACGCTTAAACATACTTCTGCGTCTGCGTTAAATTAAGCAAGGTTATAGAAACGTCGGTCTCCAAACATTACCAAAGCAATGCTCAGGGTGGATTGACTTGTGAAAATAAAGGACGAAATCCGAGCTGACTGTGAATATTTGACAAAGGCCCTAAACAGACAGTACATGGGGACCGGAGTCATGTCTTTGAACCCTTGTTGGGTAGGAGAAGACAAAGCGCTTGAATGTCTGGATAATTTGGCTGATTTGTCCGCATCAATAGGATGGACTTTAGATTCAACTTTAAATTACAACAGGCGAGCACTGCACAGACCACTGCAATTTTACTTTGGTTTTAACTATACTCTTCCCCGAATGACTCCCCATAAATATGAAGTGTCCCACAATTAAAGATGCCTCTAGATGAAAGATTAGATGTTCAGATTTTAAACACCAGCAACGTGCACGAAACCAAGCAGAAGGCTCTTATCATCAATACAAAGGGACTGGAGGAGGAGTGGGATATGGATTATTTGTAGGTTTTTAAAGGGCTTTGGAACAATGATTTTAAGAATGGAAGTTTCGGATTGAAAATTCATCTTAAAATATCTCTTTGTTTGAATTTCTAGTGAATTGAGTACTAGAACACCCAACAAAGTGTCGTAAAAGAGAGTCTACATCTCCCATCTCTAAGCTCTTATCCCATTTTATAATGGCATCGGAAAAGACACTTCATGTGTCTTTTTAAGTTTATCTTACAAAAATTGGAGAAAATTGCTGTCATTTTATACAGGTGAATTGAGATGATAAAAAAAGGAAAAGAAAAAATAAACTTTGAAAATGTTTGGGGTATGGGGACCCTTTCCGCCGCTGTATGGGACTTAAGGCATTACTGGTTACAGTGAGTATAGATTTATATGATATGCGAGATTATCCACGAGAAGTAAATAAAACCCGATTCCTGAGGCAGTTTCTGAAAGTGGTGCGCGCCAAGAAAACAACGTTGGGACCAGGGAGTTGTTAGAGAGTATCTAGCAACCCCTTGCTGGGACAGCGTTTGAGCCTCTTGTTTTGTTTTTCGGAAAGGGATTCCTATGTAGCAGCGCAGACATGACCTTTGCAAAACTAGTGTAGGTCCGTGCATTTTAGTAATTATCTATACTATGGTTAGTAGACTTCTCTAAATTTAGCATTCATGAAAGGTTCCACAGTTATATTTGGTTTTTTAAATTTTTAAAGCAGTTTTTACCGTTTTATGAAATCAAAACTGAATTGCAGAACGTTTTCAAAAGCGATTATTAAATAGTATATAGCTCGACTACATGGCCATGTGGTTAGAGCATCCGACTTATAGCCGTAAGGCCTGCCATAGTTCTGGAATTCGACTTGCCGTGGAGCGAAATTTTTAATACCCCCCCCCCCTTACGGTGAAAACGTAAACGGCTTATGTATGTTCTTAATCTTCCTTGTACTCGTTATATCCGTAGTAGGCTACTAAATGCTTACAAAGGTAAGGTTTCAATGGATAAAAAATGTTTCTCAAAAAACTTATTTATTACGTACAATACATTTTTTTATCAAATACAGTAGTAGCATAACAGTATGTTCTTTTCATTCCAAACAATGCTATATTTAAAGGAAGTAATTAAAGACACAGTATTCACGTTAAAATTTGTCTCGTCAAAGGTGTGAGGCATCAAGTTCAATGTCAACTAGACGGTTTGTACTTGCACGCAAGAACTGATCGAAGCCACTGAAAACGGTTTGAAACGAAAGGAAATGGCCCAATATTGCGCCACTTGATTCCAAACCTCGATCGGATAAATATTAAGTGCTGTACAAAAATGTGCAAACGGCCTACCATGCTCACCATCTCAGAGAAAAACGTTCTGCCGCCAATTCAACTTTAACCGCTGTGTCAGGAACGTAACTTTTACGCAGGCAACAGATGAGCTGTAAAATGTTTATACCTCAGATTCGGGCATCTGCACATGCGCAAATTAAGCTACGACGTGCCAACGGACTTTTAGCGGTTGGCAAGCGTGTTAAATAAGCAAGGATTTTCGATGGTGGGGTCGTGGAGAAAGTACTGGCATTATTCTGCGTAGCGGCATTCAAGTCTGGGACTATTTTATGAATGATCAAATCAAGTATAGCCTATAAGAAAGTCAATGGAACTGCGTAACGACTTATCGTCTTTCGAAAGGAAGACTTCCTACCTGCTTCAAATAGGCTGATTATTCTATTGGAACACCGCCAAGTCGGTGAAATGGGGGAGTAGTCGAAATTTACACTTGAAAAAGTCAAAATAACTGCGTGGCAGATGAAATGCTGTATAACGTTAGTTTTGTTCGTGTGTAAATAGAGAAAAGTCACGCTGAAGATATTCATACGCCGAACCAGGAAAGAAGGCACGAGTTCATTCAACAAACTGAGCAAATCCAATGATCGAAGCAGTATGCTTCGATTAATTAAACTCGTTATAGGCTTCAGGCAGTGAACAAAAGTAATAGCTCTGTGCTGTTCTTCAAAACCTTCTATAGACACGAATGCCAGCATTAAGGAAGTCAACAACTTGGGAGACACACCTCCCTTCGCCAACACTAAAACGCACGATCCTACTACCTTGGCTTTTGCAAACTAGGTCATGCCTGCACGACTACAGAGATATTTCCTCTTCGGGAACCAAAGAGTCCCACTTAACTTCCCGAGCGCCCGTTCTTCCCATATGGGGCATGATACAGAACACTACATACTATTCTGTGGTTTTCCTTTCATGTTCGTCTTTTGCCGATGTTTTGGGACAAGCACCCTACAACTTTTTTCAGTGTGAAGTATACAGTAGTGTAGTTTTGAAGGTTGCGAAGTGCACGATTTTGAAAAAAGATAATCAAATGATTTGTTCCGAGTTTGAAGTAAACGGTACAAAAGGCATCGCTAGTCAAAGTGGCAGGGAGGTAATTTTCAATGGTAAATGCTTCTGGAGAAATTGACTGGGGAATTTTTAACCCCGGCGAAGCCAAAGTCTGGGGGACTGATTATACCTTCAAGCTATTTTTCTTTAATATTCCATGGATTCGTGGTAATTCGGAGCCATTTTGGGGGGAAATCCTCATTACTCTAGCGAATGAAACATTTTTCATCAGTTTATAATGATTACAACTTTAAGCTCGTATAAACATCAGTCAATTTGCTGAGGATCAAGGGCGGCGATTAGTCTTTGAGAGTGGGGGGGATGTGGTTGGCGTCGTACTATCTAAGCGAAGCGCCTCCATTGGTTGGCTCAGAGCGTAAAAAGAAAATTTGTGCCAAACAGGGCCACCGAAAGTTTCCCTTTCCGGGGTTATCTAACGTGATATTATAGCAACTGTCAGAAGCGTTTTTCATAAGAAGCTAAAAAGGCCTATCGTTAAAAGAATATTAAAGTTAAATTTGTCCGATGGTCTTAAAAGGTAGATTAAGTTTCTGAATCGAGGGAAGAGAACATCATTGAGCAGCGGCGTGGCTAGACTTTTTCGGTCCGGTGGGTGTTGGGGCCAAGCACCCACATTTACCGAATTTTTATTTCATTTTGAACGCCATTTCTCTGGGGACGTCATTTGAGGCGTTACTCAGCAAAGTTTTAAATATTGAACTTGTATTGGAGAAAATGTTTGATTCTTGGTTTTCGATAAAAGGAAACGTGAAAAGTTCGGGGTAACTGAAGAATCTGTATTTCTTAACGCCAAGTTTGAGATTGCGCAGTCACCAAAGATCGTTGTTGCTGGCAATCTTGCATATTTGAAAACAATAATTACAAACAAAAAACATTGAAGAGAATTAGACGTTTCATAGAAGAAAATTAGGTGTTTCATGGAAGGAAAAGTTGGGAAAACCACACTCTAGTTGACTGATGTCACAAATGGCAAATTTACGAATGTTTCCCTTCATATAGAGCCAGGGGTCAATGGTCCCATGTCCTCTTGTATCTTGGCAACTGTCATTGAGAATCTTTTATTTTTTTATATTGCATATCCCCCATTCCCATAGTAATTTTTAGTTATTTCAAGGCGTGTCGGTGCATATCACAGCATTTCAAGTTTCTTGTCGACACTCCTTTGGCTCTTCTAGTTGGATAATGAATAAATTTATATTTTTGTGTACACTGTTTATAATCACTTCTCTTTTAGTATTCTTAAATGAAGACCTAAATATTAAGTAGGCCTAATTGTTTAAAATCATCATTCAATTTCTGAATAATATTATTCTAAAGCTTGATGGTGTAAATATTAATTTATTGTTTATGGTCATCACTCATTTTCTTAATAACATAATTCTTACATGTTTTGAAAAGGGACTCAGAGAAAGTCGATAAAACTGACTGAACCGAAAGGAATAAGATAACAAGAATGATTTTCAAAGTAAAAAATAAATTATGTTACATTTTAAAGCGTTAATTTTGTAATCTTTTAGTCTTCTTTTAGTCTAGAAAGAAGTTTTCAAAGTAGTGTACCTAACTATTTACATAGTTTCCGAATATGAAGATTGGTTTTCATGGGGAGGATATAGTGCACAATATCCCCCACTCCCATTCAATTTCATGGGGGATATACCCCCATTCTCGCCCATGCTAAGGATGATTGTTGTGTATGGGGACAGGAAACAGCAAGAGGTTTGGTGAAGTTTGATTGAAATGAGTGAGTGATTTAGTCCAGCTGTCCTACAAGAAGTAGGACCGCGTCCGCTTCTCACGCGGAAGGACCGAGCTCGATTCCCAGGGCGAGTCATACCAAGGACTCTAGAAATTGTAATCTACTGCCGCTTTGCGTGAACAAACAAGCCAGTGAGCCACTACTAGAAAAAATGGCAAAGCCGTCTCGACCTGAACAAAAAGGTTGGGAACTGGGTCGTAAAACTCCATCTAACTAATTTACTAACCTACAGGAAGTAAGACAACAGTTCCACCAAAGTTTTAATAAGCACAACATTAGAATAGCACTACGACACATTTGTGTATCACGTGTAAAGTCCTAAAAATTACAATTGCAGTGCAATGGTTTTGTTTGCAAAAACCATGGTGAATTTAACTAAGGACACACGTCATTACCTTCAATGATCCCTTATTTAAACGATTCAGTTACAATACTAGAAAAAAGCGTAGGATACTCCCATATTTTGAAAGTAATTGCACAATTCCATCAGACAAAATTTTAATTAGTAAGCTTTCTGTAGGGATGAGAGCGAATTGCGCAGAGATATTTCTTGACATTTTGAATTTGATAATGATGTTTCCATTTTTGAACATTTTCCAAAGTTAAATTATAACGGGGTGTTAAAGATATCCTCATAATTTCTCTGATCATGCTGAAATTTGCCTATTTTATTGTTATATTTATTTTTGAAATAAGCTTTACGAAATGGACAACCAGCGCCTTTATCGCACCCTTCACGCAATCCTGCTTATGAACATACTCCAACAGACCAAAACGCCAAAAATTTATGTTTCTGTTGCCGTCGTAATCTATAACGTACCCGTATTCCCGTATATGAGGTGAAACATTTTTCGTTATTGGGTGCTAATGTGCAGTTTGGTGACATTTTCTGCAACATTGCAAGAAAAATGTACACTATTTTTTTAGTATGTACACTAAATATAACTTTTATCAACTCCTGAAAAGCTAACCATCCATTTTTAAATGACTTGACCACAACGAACGGTTTGCTAAATCAAACGACGGTTGCAAAAACTCATGGTTCTAGCCCTCATTTGCCATACATCAAACTAAATGCGGTAGTTGAGCTAATTTTTCTCCCGACAGTGAGTTGGGTGGTCAAGTCCTACGCCTGCCCGACGCAACTGAAAACGGGTTACTTTATCCCGTCCCAACAGTTAAGGTGAGTTGAACCACAATCTAAAAGCCTTTAATATCACGGTGCGGTTAATCAGTTCCATTGCAATGCTATGCTATCTTCCGACAGTCTGGATTTCGACGAAGGAAAAAGTCTTCCATAAGTAGAGATCATATGATGTGGAAACTTGACATGTGTCTTTTCCAGAAATATGAACCGTAATACTTTATGAAAAACATTAGTTTCCGAATGCGGGATCATCTGGAAGGGTTTCCCCCTCTGATTCAATATGTTGAAAGTGATATATCTACCAAACTCTAATTGACCTGAATAGGCGGTGTGCAGATAAACTATCTTCACATTCCTGTAGCCACAAACTAATGATTTTCCTACAATGGTAAGTTTCAAAAAGGAAGTGGCGATTTATCCCTTTAGTATCTCAAAAGAAAAGAAATGAAAACATCTGGGGCTAAGTTGCTCGATCTACACCCGGAAGTGATGGGCGAGTACCAAGCCCGACACGATTTTTCCTGATGCAGTGTTATTTATTCCAGATTTTATTAGCTTTAATATAGGTGAGAGCACTGCATAGTCTATCATTTAGTTTGGGCAGTAACATCCATTATCGGTCCTGCCAGTCCATTCTTCGTACTTACGGTACCTGCACCCATTCTGTAGGACATGACCCTACGTAAAGATCCGATTGTTGTTGCGGACATGGATTCAAGGGTAAGTATCATTTTGTATGTGACTTCCCAGGCTCACAGAATATCTAAATTACCTCTGGGTACAATGATTGTTGGCATCTGTAATTAACTCAAGGGGACCAACTTTCATTTCGGATGTGACAACTCAGCAGCCAGTATCACCGTGGGCGTATATCGCAGGGGATAGGGATACATTCGACAAAAATTTTCCAACAGCGTGCCGAACCCTACCCGACGGTGGTTTGCTCATCTTCTCAGCAGCTTCCAAAACGTTAGGTATATGACTGAAAAAGGAATACGCCGTACACCCTGCTACGCAGTTAAGCCGAACCCTGGATAGTGTCCAGGCCCCTAACCTTCTCGAAGTTTAGTACACAGGCTGAGGGTGGCAAATTTAGACCTGCAGTATTCCCTGCTTGTTGTGAACACCGTTACACTTGATGGCAATATTACATGTATGTGATGCTTAAACAGTACCTTACCTACCGAACTAACTCCCACCACACGCTCACACATACCCCCTCCCCCCAACACTTGTAGGCCTATGGTTCATGATTGCTCGGGCTGCCCTTTGGATATAATATACAGACTGGCTAGTCCCACCTATGGTAGAGAATTCTACCATACTTAATATTTCGCCTCAAACGTGGGTTAATTATTTTGCTCCACGAGCTTATGTCCACTTTTACATAAATGAAAACAATATTATCGAAACTCGAGTGCAACATGTCCGATCCCCAGTGGTGTAATGTCGAAAACATACCGAGTCCTTCAACTTTCAACCAATCTGCCCATGAAATATCACGTTTTGAGAAATCTGTGAACGTATTCCAATGTGACACGGTAATAAGAGGTTTTGTTAGGTTTCTACGTTATATAAGGCCCGTGAATTTGCGTAAATGCTACCAATGAAATGTCTCAGCGACGTTGCAGACATATATGTCGAGTTTTAACTTACTTTTTAGCCCAACTCACGAAGTGTGGGTAGAGCTTTTGTGATACTGTGAGGCAAAATGTCTGTCTCATTTTCCAAAAGCCTACTTCTTCTGTAGTTGTTGTCAGGTCTTTCTGAAATTTTAAGTAGGGGTCCTACTTAGGTGGGGCATTAAAATTTGTTTGTGTGTTGGCGATTGGAGAGGATAGTCACAATTTTGGCTAATTTCTTACCTATTTCCGGTGTTATCTCCGGAGGGTGGGAAACAAGATATTCCGTTCAGTGCTCTCACTTTTTAGCTCAACCCACAAAGTGGGTAGAGCTTATGTTATACTGTACAGGGTAAAAAAATCCGTTTCACAAAAAATGTCTGTCTCACTTTTTAAATGGTTTCAGGCCCTGTAATTGCCAGAGGATTGTTCTCAATTTGCTGTACGAGTGTGGTATTCATGGGGCAACAGATTTCCTTCCTACCTACAAGATAAATTAAAGAAAAGTGGTAAATTTCATGTAACACAACCCCAGTGGAGGCATTGTTAGCTTATACTGTACGCCTATCTTTGAAATTGCCTGTGTCCATTGTGTACAGACGATGATTTCCCATGACCTATCCTTCAGAACTTTTAGTATCTATTACCAGGAAGCTGCCATTACACACATCTCTCCTTGTTGTGTGAGGACATTTCCGTACTGTGAGGTCACTGTAGTGCTGTTTGGCTCATCACCAAGTTTGTTTCCCTGGTCAAGCTTTATAGTTGTGGTGGATATACAGTATGATCTTGTTACATGTTATAATTTGGAAAAATGTCAATTTGAATGGACCAAATCAGCATTTCCTATAAGCCTTCAAATGGATGGTGCATTGAAGCTTGGAAGTACTACCATGGTTAAAGTTTCTTCCAGTCCTTTACTTTTGTTTACAAATTTTACAGAGGAGTGAGCTCGGGAGGGTAGGAGAGGAAAACAGATGGAAATGATTGGAAGGGAGAGATGGATTGAGGGAGGGGAAGGGAAGACATTAGGGTATCTTCTCTTTCCTCATTGCTTATGCCACTGTCCTACACAAACTGGTCTATTGCACTATGACTTAAAGGCCTAATTCTCTCACCCCAAACAGTACCAATTCTCCTAACCTTACTTTTGCCCCTCCCACAATTGTATGTAATTCATCCTCATCCAGACACAATCTCAGCTTATTACTAAGGGGTGAATATCTAGAAAATTTCAATGTGTATAATCGAGACACTTCCTGCCCAGTTCATGCTGTGTAATATAAGCTTTGGTACTTTGCATAGTTTGAATTAGCAGTCAATCCAAGAGATTGAGCCAATGGAGAGTTTCTGTTACCCCATACAAGATGTGTAGTTTGGGGTAAGAATATTGATACATTCAGTTCCAGATTCCTGCCCTCATAGGCAGAAGTACCTTAAAGTGTACCACAAGTTCAAAAAAAAAAATATATATATATTAAAAAAATGAAAGATAAGTGCTAACAGTCCACTTCCTTCTTCATAGGAATTCCTGAGCTGAGATGTAAAATGTTGAAGTTTATTCAATTTAACATGGTACATAGCACAATGATCATTGTTGAACTGTAAGTCAAATTACTATCTTTGTCTTTCTGAGTTTTTGTAAGTTACCGCACCTTGTACCGAGGTGTGATTGCACTCTTACTCTTATGGGGTGATGTTATATGCTATGGAAGCAAACAGGAGTGTTCAAGGTCATAAAAACATTTTAACTTTCAAATTAAGGAAACCAAACATCATATGTGAGTTGCACAAGTAGAAAATCAAAAATCACAGCATTGCACAATAGACAAATTTGTTTAAATGAATAAACTTCAATATTTTATGTCTCAGCTTGGTAATGTCATTAGAAGATGGCAGTTGATCTGTTTGAATTCATTCACTTTTCATGCTCTTTAATATATATTTTTTTCGAGTTATTTGACTTAAGGTACACCTTAAGGGGATGAAATAGCTATAGAGCTTTTTCCCTGACACAGTTCAACTGCTAGGTGAACAGTGTTCATATGCTGGAGCACCATGATTCATGAATAAAATACTGAACTGGTAACATCAGAAGGGTTGAGCAACAGTAGCTTAGCTACTCTTGTTAAGTGGTTATGCACATAAATGATTTATGTTAAATTTTTAAGGATAAAAACATTGATCGTTGGAAGAAAATAAGTATAGGCAGATGCAAACATTCATTTTGTTTTTATGGTGAAATTTTTACTACCTTCCAAATAATGGTATCAACCAAACCTTTTACAGTTGAGGACTCACTAACAAGTACGTTATCCGTACACAACTTTCCATTATGGCAATGTACCCGTACGAAGGAAAGCGCACATCTACATAAAAACCGTATTTACATACACGCTCACAGTGACACGCAAATGCCCCCAAATTGACACGTTTTCTCTAAGCGCTTCATACCCTACAACGTTATATTTGTCTTTTCTATTTGTTGTTTCTTTGTTATTTTAAATCTACTTGAATTATTGGCTGAGGGGAAAAAAACATGTTTACCCCCATATTTTCATTGGAGTGGCAATTGCCTAACTGCCTCCCCCTCCCCGTTCCAGGACTGACGCCACTGTCCAAGTATGAAGTGAAGTAGAATGAGTGCACGAAATGAAGTGAACCCTGCAAATATAAGTACAGTCAATGTGTTACGATGACGTTTGACGTCAGCTTAGCAATGGTCTATGCCAATCGAAAATCAAATGGTAAATACATCTGGTAAAATACAAGATTTGCATCGAAAATTCGGACTTGAGGTTTGTTCGTACTTACCTTCTGTACGTTTGTTCATTTCTAACATTTACCTTAGACACGTTAGAAAACTTTGTTCACTCGGTCACATCGCTTGTACACGGATCGCAATCTACCGCACTGGCTTTCTACGCTGCATGCTCCCAACCCCGGCCCGGCACTTGCACTATACGTGCATGCTATATGTACACATATCAGCATATTGTACATTCCTAAACTAAAGACAGCTCAAACGTAGGGAGACATCGTAGCATACTGTCGAAATTCCAGGAAATTGCGAGAAACATTAAACGGACGTTTTCAAATGTGTACAGGTGCCGTTATACGATAATCAATTTATGAATCGAATAAAATACAAATTTGGTGACCAAAGGGCTCGAAATAAATTGATGATGGAAATACACATTCAACGATAGCAAACACCAGTGATCTGGAAACAGAGTAGAAAAACAGACCAACGTAGGATAGCACCCCTCTTTCATGACTGTGTCATATGTTAAGTATCTGGCGTATTAGCCCACTTAATATCGAAATTAATTGTGCCTAATATTATATTAGCTTACTTTATATTATAATTAACCTAGTACTTATAGCGCATTTGAAGAAAAATGTCCCACATTTCGGCGACATATTCCACCCAATCTTGTCACACACCGGTCTCTTCTGCTGTACGAATCTTTTTCTAAAAGAAAGGTTTAGTTTTTAATGAGAATCGGCTGATAAACTGAACGAAAAAAAAATGTGGTCATGTGATTGTAAGAAACCCAACCGAAATAACGGACATGTCGTTATGAGTATTAATTTCCAATTTCGCTTGCGTTTCGAGCACTTTAATTTTGCTTTTATTGACTTTTTCTTTGATATATTATTGATAAATTTTTCCCACTATTCTAAGTATGATTAACACTTCATGCCTCATTGGGACCAACATGCATGGGGAAATAGGTGCGCTTGCCATTTGATTTTTCATTTCTCCAAAAGATGTTTAAAAGTGTTTATTAAACACCTCCCTGGCTGAGAAATGTCTTCGACAGAGTCAATGGTTTATTTTGATTATCCCCCATTTCAAATATTACTAAAAATTCCAATTTTTTGCGCACTTTGTGCGTTTCCGACCTTACCTCAGTGTTGTCCATATTACTAATACCTACATTTGGCCTTTGGTAAAATGTATACCCAAGATATATCTAAAATTTATTCCTTAAGACAACTGACATAGCCATATGGTGCCAGGGGACCAATCTAATACACATTGCCCATACACACTTGAAAGAAGTACAAGTCATTCGTCGAAGTTTATCTCTCGAGTCCATTTGAAGTGAAGCCACCCCCCCCCCCCAAAGAAAAATAAAAAAACAAAAACGAAAACAAAATCATTTGAAAGTCTATTCGATTTTTGACTTATTTTACTTAATTTTGGAAGGGTATTGTCGTCAATCGTCTTTAGTCGCGAGAATTTTTCACGCTAGCTGTTCCATAGGACAAGGCTCTCTTTTGCTAATGCTTTATTTAAACAATAACTCACACGCTGCCTCACAATTTCTTTCTCATTCGTCGGTTTTGGGAAGGGAATTCCCCGAATACTTCCCAGCGTCACTTATATTGTGCAGTTTTGAGAAGCAGTAGGTTATCTGCATGGGATGGGGCAGGGGCTAAAAGCCGATTGGAGTGAAAGGGAAAGAGGTTATTTAGCTTCAGACAGGCTTCAACAAATTCTTTGTTCGTTACTTGTCAAACGGGCTGGCAGTTCTTAAAGTGTCATTATCCGCATGCATATCAATTTGCCCACTTATAGTTTGCCCTTCTGGAGGACACTTTCAATGGATACTTGCCCGAAAGGCTATAAAACATTGAGCAGTGCACTTGCCCTAGTTATTCTAACTTGTCTCAGACTGTGGAGCGCGGGATTTGCCTGCTTCAGATCTAAGAGGAACTGAGATGTTCAAACCATTTTCTTGAAACCCGTGGAAGTTACAATTGAAATTCGTCATGAATGTCCGTCAGATAAAAACAGAAAAAAATCTTAAAAAATGTCTTTGATCCCATTGTCTACCTGTAACATAACATACAGGTAATATCGTATGTTTTGCTGTTTAGCACTGTAATCGTACTCCAGAGAATCAGTAGTTGTGGTGACCCCCTTTTTGAAAAGAATTGTATATATAAAGCTAACTTGAATTTCGAGCAAGGGCATGGAAAAAGTCGGGTAGCCATTGAAGAGTCCCCAAGCTTTAGAGCCCCAATTTTTTCAAAAATTTGTATGAACGAAACAACGCATTACAGCAACAGCAAAATTTTCATGAAAAATCAAAATGATTACAAGAATTTCGACTCAGTCGGGCAGCTTATAAAACAATTAAAATTCAGCCTTACTTCATATTCTTGGCCAACGCTGAGCCCTAAATGGTAGAAGTTTCGGCGGGCAATCGTAAGTGTTGAAATACGGAAGGGAATCATCCGGGTGGCAATTGTCCGGGTGGCAATTGTCCAGGTGGGAGTTTTCGGGTCAAGTTCATTTTGAGCTGTGGGTAATATTTTATCACGAAAAAATGAAATAGTGTGCATTAGACATGGTACAATCGTCTTCCTACTCTCCCAAATATGGTTAAGGATACAACAATAATTCCACCATGAGTATTACTTCCTCCAGATATGGACAACGATTTACAAATATGAAGGACTTTTCGAAATTGTTTGCTTCCACCTTAAGTATGTCTTTATGAGTAGAGCATACAAATGCATTGTGGATAAATAGCTCTGTCAGCAATAAGTTACACATTTCAGGCCTATCCCACTATTTTCCTTTTCCCTGCCTGTCCATGGCAAGTTGGAGAAGAAGGATTAATAACAGTGTCTTTCTTTTTAGTACCCGTAATGGCATACTAATACGACGCATATACATACTGAGGTGTTCCAATTTGAGCAGTGGTCAATGGTTTATAACTAGGAGAAATTAAATAATTTTGTTTGCTTTATGGTTTTCTCCTCACATCTACTTAGGAGGCTACGACTAAGACCCAGCTTAGCTTTTTATAACGTTATGGTTGAGTAGCTTTTGAATATACAGACACTAAAGTGTCAAGATCATGTCTTGTGTAATTCCGGCCTTTAAAATTAATATCTCAACTGAACGAAATCAAGCATTCATTGAGAAATGAGACAGTTATTGAAGATTTTATATTTTCGATGGGTGATGAAATTTAATGTAAGGGATAAGAAATTACGACTAGTTCTGGGTTCTGAAAGAATGAGATGAAAATATATTCTTTCATTAAATAAAGGAGTTGTCCTGTGTTAGTCTTAGTCTACAGGTCGCACTTTAAAATGTTGCTTTCAAAGCTCTAAAGTAGTTTTGCTGAAGTTATATCTGGTCATAATGTCCAATAACACGGAGGGTTTTTATAACCACACCAGGACTATTCGGCACCAGTAGTAAACGGTACACACCGATGTTCCCATAAAGTAAGTCTTTCAGTCGTAAGATCGGTCAGTCAGTTAGCTAATTAGTTTGTTAGGAGGGGTTTATTTTACCGTTTGGTCGGCCATTGACTTTTCCATTTACGGTTCACTGGCTTCTTTTCCCTACTCCATTGTGAATGCTGATCTGCAAGCACAATGACATTCAGGGCAATTGTTAACGTGAGTAACGTAAACAATGACATGTTAATTACGGGTGAATTAACAATCGCAAACTCTGGTGACGTTATAACTTTCGGTTAGTCAGGTTTTTAATCGTCGGAAATGCCAATGCAACAGCTGTGTAAAATTTTAAGGTAGGTATTGGTAGTTCTTCTCATAATAGAAACAATAAAAGAGCGACCAGTGACAATGGAAAACCTTACCAGGCTACATTTTTCTTCGGCGGCGACTCTAGCAACTACCTCGTCGCCGGGTGCAGGAACACTCTCGGACGACTCTTCTTCATCCACTCAAGACTCTAACTGAAAAGTTAGAATACCTAGCATTCGCTCTCCTTCTGCTCGTTCTTCGACATCCTCGTACTGCAGAAATTCTTCTTTATCGAAACTTGAAGACTCAGAGAAATCTAAAATCTAAATCTAAATCTAAATCGTCAGAATCTGACGGAATATTTGATGTCAACTTTTGTTGTCACAATTTATATATATTCCCGTTCCAGTGTTGTCACAATTTATAATTTCTGTGACAACAGTGGCACGGTTGTCACAGATTTTTATACACAGTGTTGTCACAATTTATAGCTTTTTATTGATACTTACACGGACTTTGATGTAGACGATTTTGAATGCGAAAACAAATGTTCGGAATGGACATCAATCCTCGTCTAACTACAGAAGTTCAGAAAATATTTGGCTCCCGCTCCCACCCATTCCATTACACAAACAGTCACAGTTACACACAATTATTGAACCTCTTCCAAGTAAACAGTTCAGGGTTATCATGAAGGGTACAGTACATAGATCACCCTTTCTCAGATTGACATCTGGGTTATATTTACTAATGTCTGGTTTTAAAAAAATATGGCCATATGAAGCCTAATTTGAAACTCGATAGAGGTATCTTGAAATGCATGAAACTACTGAATCATGCAAATTAGATCTATGACTAGGAGCAGGAAAACATACATGTCTCAGATACTTCCAACTTATATCAAATTTTGAGCCATATATACTTTATACGGACCACATAGGGTTTTTAGGTTATTTCAAGTTATTCTTGTTTTAGTGTCATCATATCTGATCCAGAGCAACACCTGTGTCCAGCCTAAAATCCCCAAATGTCGCACATGTGTATATGACAATATGCCTGTGCTATTTCAGATTTAAGCCTAAACAAATTTTATATGAGACATGTATTCAGTTTCTTTATATCCTTTATTCCGTTGTATATCAAGTCATGTCTGCCCAAGTTTTGTAACAGCTAATATCCATTTTCCATACCTCGAACAGATATAATTTACCATGTATGGCTGATTTATGGATTTCGATTTAAGGAATGCACAGCTGAAACGAAATATATTCCAGTTGAACTTTGCTAACACCTAGTTCATCAATATTGTTTTTCGCAGTGAGCTTTTTATAGCACTTTGATTTAAGTATGAAATGGGTATGATAATGACTGATGTTTGATGGCATGTACAATCCCGTTAGAGAAGTCAAACAGCTCTGCCCTGCAATTGCAATAACATCCCGTCGCGACTATTTAGCCATGGTTGACTGATTAGTTACTCAAGTTTCTTGCCCAGTAATCAGTAAACACGCAGCTGTACAGTTAATGAAACCAAGTGACCACTTCTCTAGCATTCGCGCCTTTTTTAGATCTGCGCAAATGAGATTTCGCGGAACTGTGACTGACAAGGGGTCTCCTACTATGTGTTGAATAATGTCTAAGTAGGCGTATAAATGGATACAACGACACGGTAAGTGGACATTTTGATCTTTCCTTCTCTTAGAAATCAAAGATTTTTTAGGGTTTTTTCAAACGTATACTGCAAAAATACGCTCCCAAAAAGAGGCAGTCGATTCTTATGTCTCAAATTAGGACCTCAAACTTTGCGAGTACCTGACTCATTGAGGGATGTAAAACGATTCTTTTGTATCGACGTTTGAAGATTATAGTATAGGCTTTCTGTTGATGCCAAAATTACGTTGTTTAATTTAAAAATTGTTTTGTAAACAACTGCATGCTAAACCCGAAGGGGCATTCAGCGTACAGTAAGTATGTAGTATGTACTAAAGTACATAATGGTATTGGTAAATGTACACAGTTAACGTTGTATATCCTACAACGTTACTGTTAGTACTATTCCAGTATGGCTCGGATAACGTCGGTCAAAACAAAATAATGAACGACTATATTATACTGTGGGATTTGCAGGACAGGTACCCATTGCATTTACATTCTTAAAAAACTTCCAGTGTTGTTTGTAGACTTGTAATCTATGGAATTTGAAGCTTCAGTTTTCATGGCATATTCAGTAACATTGCAATGTTGGCAAGTGGGGGGCTTACAATGAGTTACATGTAACTTTGTTGTAAAATCGGTAAACCTGGAACTCGTATGAATCATGATCAAGTCAGCCTGGATTAATTAAACAAACTCCAAATTTAGAGGGTTCAACTTCAGTCTGGACATATTCACGGGTTATTATTCTTTCTTACCTGATAGTTACTGTGCCACAAACAGAAAAACTCAGTCCTTTCCATCATTTTCCATAATAGTATACTGTACTGTAATTAAGTTCAAGTTGTCTATTTCTATAAAGTCCCATAGGTAGCCTATAAATTGCAAAGCTGCATCTTTGCAATTTATACAATTTCTAGCCCTTTTTAAGCTTATACAGTATCATTTAAAAACCTTACCCCATGGGCCTTTTGCGTACTACCATCTAAACTGTGACTTGCATTTTAAAACTACTGGTTAACTTTAACGAAGGAGTGCGGTTTCAGTGGAAACAGAAATCAGTGCTGTGAGTACTGGCTGTATGGCATATACCTAGCTTATATAATTTCTATTCAGTAACAAGAATTACCATCCCTAAAACTCAATCTTATCCTGGCTGACTTGAATTGTCCCAAAAGCTCACTTCAATGTGGTGCTTAATTCAAGCCGTTGGATTTCAAAAATCACGGGAACCCATTTGTGGGTTGTGTCATTTTTCACCATGGTAACTCATGGGAACCCACTTTTGGGTTCTGTTACAAAGTGCATGGGTGGTAACTGATTGGTGGTAACCAGTTTTGGGGTTCCGTGATTTAATCATCAGAGGTCCACCACGCCATGGGGAACAGTCGTTTCCCGTGAAATCTGATGGCCTGTAAACTGCAGTACAGTAAGCCTACTACTGATCAACAGACAGTGGTTATGACAGCCATGATTTATGTTCACTGGCAGTGGTCAGTTTTGTCACACTCTATAGCTATACCCAACTTTGTCTTAAAATGAATTCTCATCAGTGTGGCACTCAGTGAAATGAAAACTGTAAATTCATTCTTAGATTTTTTTACATTAATTATATATTTCTGATCTTTAAGGAGGTCGCATAAAGGAGAACCATATTGGGCAACATTTAGGTAGTTTCCTGCAAAAAACTGTATTGTTACATTGACTGTTTGAGATACTATAGGCATATCAAACTGGTCTACTGCCAGTAGAAATGAGCCTGGAACATTCCGTCACCTCACAAGAGGACAGGATAGTGATGAATTATTATCCTAGCAGTCCAGCTATCATCATGTTATTTTTAGGACCAGTATTTCATGTGAGAAGAAATTCACAAGGAATTCAAAGTAAGATATCCCATTTGCCAAACCTCAGCTGATATACTCCTTCCCTTGCAGCCTTATTGGTATTTGCCTTTGCCTTCAGTATTTTTCATTTTTACCCAGAGTAAATGAGGAAAATCAATAGCACTCGTTAAACATTGTACTGATGATCTTTCCTGCAAGGCCCTTCCTGTCTAAGGCCCATTTAGAAGGTCTCTCATTCATTTTCTTGCTCAATGTTTTATTCTGACTGAGTGTACTACATGATGCATAGAATTTACTATTTTTTTTTCAAAGAATGAACATTGGATTGAAGCTGATAGAGTTTCCTAGTATAAAGATTTTTAAACTAGCTTTTTAGCTAGCCCAACTTTTTTAAAGTGAGTTTATTTTCACTGTTTTTGTGCAAACAAGGTGCAGTTTTGCTCTGTCTCAATAGAGCTTGCCATCATGACTATGACATTGTATGTGTATACAGGCATATCACATTCAAACAAGTATACATGTAGCCTTCTAGTGCAACACTACTGATTAGTTTAATTTGTAAATGGCATTACAACAAACAATATGTTGCACAAATGTCGAAGGAGCAAGTATCGCACCATTTTCTCCGAAATGGGAACAATATTGGTGAGGATGAATTAGGCTGCTGTTGTAACGTTTTACATAGGGCGACCTGCATTAACGTTCATTTCGCGAAAGTAGGCTCACTATACTGTGTACATACTCTGGGCGTCACAATCGATTCGTGGTGGAATTTACCGCGTACCTGACTCATTGAGAATATTTTATAGTGCAAAAATGGTACCACTAGATAGAAAACAAAATTTTCTCTCTATTGAAGTAAAAACTGAGTAGTTTAAAACAACACCGAATAAATGCTGAACGATTTTGCAGAGCATATGAAACCCATTTTAGACGTTTCATAAAATGGACTAAAATCCTTCCTTTTCCCCTTAAGTTCACTCAGAACCAGGCACCGAAAGTATTTTTTACATCTTATTCATTGATTTTCACGGTTTTAAGGATTTTTGGGTTCCTAGTTTCTGAGATAATTGACTTTAAAAGTCATGACTTTTAGCTAATTAGTATTCAAATCCTTATGACGTCACGAAACGTCATGCATAGAATGTAATCGAAGGAAGCCCTTTTCGAGCAGTTGCGATGTGACTGTAATAGAAGAAATTATCAGCGCTTTTAGTCTTCAAGCTTGCACTGAGGAAGTCAGACAAATAATTGCGTAATGAGTCATGCGTACGTTACCGATCACATGGGTTAAGTGCCATGATTGGTTGGATGAAACAGGCATGAAACCCTATCCAGATGTTCACCGTATAAACTTGCGAATTAAGTAATAGATCAAAAAATTACTGACGAGTGTAAGATCACAAAAAAGGTGACAAAAAGAAAGGGTGTTGCCGATAAACGTGCTCAATTTATTTGATGTATTAAACTTGACGTCGCTTTCACAATATGAAAGTGCTTTAAAGCTTGGTTTGCTGCTTAGTATTGCTGGCTACACTTCTAGACTCATTTAGATTTTCCATTGTTTATTTTCAGTTTCAACTTCATTCTTAAATACCTCGTTATTATTTAAAATCATCAACCATATCGTGTGGATTTTAAATAGTTTTTATAGTTTAACTTTACACCTGCGTAGCTTACAGTGTTACAAATTAGACCACTGTACATATGAAGCATGGCCTTGTAAAAGTCACTGTGCTACCATTAGTGAGTTCTTGACTTTGACTTTCGTAAAACCGGACTTTGAAAGCAGTGCGTTGCAAAGGTGTTTTAATTATGTAATTTGGAAATGTTGAGAGTAAATTTGCGATTAATGTTCAAAAGATTTGTCGATATTGCTTTCATACATTCTGATGCAGACAATATTAAAAGTAAATAAAGATAAAAGCATGAATGGTAAAATAGTTGACTTACGAGGAAAACATCATTTTCGAAATGCTTATTCTTATAAGCTTTCTACGTGATCCCAATCAAATTCCAAGTTAATTTTTAACAATGGTAAAAGATACAGAAGAGAACAGATTGCAATTACTACATTAGTTTCACCGTACTATGTGCTGGCATAATGGTGTGATCTTCGCAGGAAAAGATATTTAGGGATTCACCTCATCATTTGACGAAATCGAGTTGTTTGCTGCAAATCAAGTGAGTTACTATAATGAAAGCTAGCAACATTCCAACCTTCCGATAGTCTTTTTAAATGGAACATGTGTATAAACTTCATAACACTACGTATATATTCTAAGTGTATACTTCGTATTTTCTGCTGCAATTCAAAACAAAACATCACCTTATGAATTTTTTGTTTATTGGATAGAATTAAGGTAATATTTGAGCTGTATTCCCTCTTATCGTTTTGTCTTATCGTTTTAAGCGCCTTTACATTAGATTATGTTTATATACTGATATTTACAATTTTCCTCATCCGGAAGTATTAGGTATGACTGTGCACACCTCCATAACGTTAAGCTAAATGGGTGTTCATGGTAAATAAAATTGAAAAAAACTGTAATTTTGTTACATTTTAAGGTTAAAATGGTTGAAAGAAAGAGGAGATTTTCACCCCTGTTAATAATGAAATCGTTAGGGGTGCAAGCTCTAAACTCAAGAGCTTTGTACCTCACAATCTACACTGACGTGGTATCATGAATTTAAAATGCAATGATAAGCCGCTTTGACAGCTGCCATGTGGAGATTAAGTACTCTGGGTTAATTACTTCGCCGAGGCTATGGTGGGTACGTTACCTAGAGGAAATATTTTGAAAGTTAACGGAGAGTCTGATGGCCACGTGTTCCTGAAACTGGCTGTAAAAAACTCATGAATTTTGTGTTCAGAAAATGACTGCTTTCAAATTTGAGAGGATAAGTATCCAGCTATAAGATTTGGTTGTAAACACGTTTAATATTGTTTGATAACTTTGCTTTCATCACACATGTTAAACCAGCACAACTTTATCGTCTTTAAAATATCTGCTTGTGCTATGAAGAGTGAAGTGAAAACAGTTCAAATGGTTACCTAATACACTACGCTTATTTTCCTTAAGAAGAGTTTCTACGTTTGAACCCAATGTAACTGTTATTTTTCAAATTGAGGTTAACTTTTGACTATATCTCTCATACTAGTTATAGCTAGTGACTCTCTGCACACTAAACGTTGTTGGTTTCTCAGAACTGTTTACATTACCATGTGTTATTGGTTCACCAACCATAATTCCCAGTCGTTTTCTCCATTCTGCCCTCACTTCCTCCTGTCTAGCACAAAATAAGAGGAAAATCATAAAACCCTGGAAAGAGTTGAACAGGCAGAAAAGAATGTTGAACGTCATTCGCATACTTCCGATCGCTAGGAAACCAAAAAGCCACGTCAAACCAAGCAAAACTGAAATTGCAAACGCATTTTTAAGCCGAGACTCAATTTTTGTCTTGTTATTTTGGGTTTTGGCAATATGTTTGCTGGTGACACACAAATTCCAAACAATGGCTATGTACATTACAACGTTATACAGGAGCATAATGGCCACTAGTCCAAGCACACCAATGTAGAAGACATATGAAGTGCTGCCAGGAAAGCAACTGTGGAAAGGAAAAAGGAACCAAATGCTACTCCAGTATGGATAATAATCTTCTACTTATTTATTATCTGTTGCACTTTTCAGGCATTTTTTTGCCTTAATACGAGATTAGTAATGTACATCTATGCATATGTGGATAAATCGTGAAAAGAAATGACCCAAAGGGGAATATACTTTTCCAAATAGGAATACGTAACTCAATGGAAATTTCCCATGAGTACAATACGTAGTACATACAATAACCAAACTGAATAAGAGAACTCTGAAAACCATCTATTTCTATGAACGTAAAGAACGAAATAGTCTTATGGACTTTCTTGCTATATTTTCGCCTCAACATTTTTCAGTGTATACCGATTTTCCCTGCTTGTAGACCCAGCGTAATTTATATTTTTGTATATGTGTGTGTGTGTGTGTGTCCAATATGTGAGGGGGGATTTAACCTGTACTACTAAAGGTGTAATCTACTTGATTAATTGTTTGGATTGCCATAAGCAGTATGTGGGTGAAACGGGTGAAAACGGGAGTTAAGAAAAGGTCAAACTCCCATTGGTTAGCATTTTAAGGTGTGTTAAAATTTCGAATTAATACGTATCGAGAAGCTACGTAACAATAACAAGAAAACTAGGTTGTGGGTTGAATTGAAATGGATTTACTGGTTGAATACTCTTGCCCCAATAGGTTTTAACGTAAAAGATGTAAGCCTGAATAGAGCATTGCCTAAAAGCTCGTTTATTTTCCATTACTGTAATTTCTTACGTGAGCAAGACGCGTTTATCCCCCCGAAACCCAGTGCGTTTTTAACAAGAGAGTCTTGCCGTTTTAAAACTTTTTAGTTGAGCTCTTTACCGTTCTTAACATCTTTTTGCCTAAGAAGATTTTACACAATTTTTGTCTTCAGTATTTTATTGAAATTTCAGATCGTTTTAACAGTATGTCGTGTGTTTTGTGCATGTTTCTTGTTATAAGGAATAATAAAGGAGTTTAAAGAAGCTTAACACGATCACTAATGGCCTCAATAGGGAATTATCTCACCTAGGAGCTTTCTCCTGCCTGCGTTAACATCTACTTCTGGCAAACTCTCTGGCACAGTTTCTTTGTAACGAGGAAGAAGCAGGGCTTCGAAAATTTTGTACGGTTGTCAAATGTGGTACAAGTATGTTGGTACTTAAGCCATTAGCTGTTTTCTTCGTTACTGTTAAATGCTATACCAATACACGGACTTTAACATTATGCATAAATATGTGTTATGTATATAACACACACACACACACACACACACACACACACACACACACATATATATATATCTATCTATCTATCTATCTATATATATATATATATATATATATATATATATATATATATATATATATATATATATATATATATATATATATATATGTTTATATATATAAATCAAATTGGTACAGCTGGAAAATCTGGCTGAGGTGAAAAAACGATGTTGACTCCACCGGGATTCGAACTCGATATATATAAATATATATATATTAATATATTTATATATATATGTGTTCTCATATATAAATATATATATGAATATATATATATATTGAAAAGGCTGCATTAGGTTTTTACAACATAGCTTTACAGAAATGTTCTGTAAGAGCCAATAATGTAGGTCCTCACTCCTCAGAAGCCTGAAGTAGAATGGTGTCAATAACGTTGAATACGTATGTGTTCGCTGCGTTTGAACGTGTCCGTTTTAAAGCACTTGTTCGTTCCGTGTTCGTTGTGAACAGGCAAGAACGGCGTACAACGAGCCAAAATACATTACCATTAGAATAATTGCACAGCAGATATTTGTTCCTGTGTCTACAAGAACTTAGCAGTTCGTTTCTTTTATTTACAGTTTCTAAGGAAGGTTTGAGTAAAATAAAGAACCTTTCTTCTAGACAAAGATAACAAGTTTTAGGTGAAGAAGAGTATGTTCGAGCTTTGTTCATGAGTGTCCATTTAACGGAGTGTTCTATATTTTAATCCTTTAGTTCCAGATGTATTCACTGAGTGGAGTTTGTGTTTCTTTTGTCTTTGTGTTTGAAGCTAGACTTGTGGGCAGTGTATCTTGTTTTGAATGTGTTCTCTGGCCAACACAATGCTTGTAGACCAATGTATGCTTTTTCGTTGTGGTTGCCGTGGCGTGTTACAAGTGCTTGGTACACAATGTTGTTCGTGAGGCATTTGCCTCCCAATGGGCACTCGCTTTGCTTTCTGCAATTGCAGTTGCTTTGCGTTGCTAGTTGTGCTTCCTGTTTGGCCAGTATGTATTTGTTGTGCGCTGGTATAATTTGATCTATGTTTGCCACGCAGCTGTAACTCAGTTTCACCGTGTTTCTGTTCAGTAGAGTATGTATTTTGTGCCCACGTGGGAAGCAGCTTTCCAATAGGTTAAAGAATATCTTGCCAATGTTGGGGGTGACACTGTCACTATACGGGGGGTTGAACCAGGTTATGTTCCTATTTCGTCTTCGTTTCGAGGCTCCCTTGGAATGACTGGTGCTAGGGGATTGGGTCTCATACTTTAGGTTGTACCCATAGCCACTTCTTTGTAATGCTTCTTGGTATACGAGCGATGATGTGTTGAATGTGTTGGATAGTCTCCTGTTGATGCTTTCTGGGATGTTCTTTATGATGAGTGGTGGGGGGGGGGGGTGGTTGCTCTGTTTGTGCACATAAAGAGGGGTGTTGTCCGGTTTTATGTATGACTTGTATGTGCTTGTGCTAAGATCAAGGGTAAGGTCTAAGAAGTTCACTATTTTTTTGTTTGATTCAGTTTCTATTTTAAGCTTGTTTTTTGAGAATATCTTGCATATTTCTTTCCTTATTTTTTCTGTTTGCCTTGGTGTTGCTTTGCAAACAGCCAAACCGTGGTCTCTGTATAGGCCGACATTGATGTTAATGTGCTGAAGTTGTGATAGGAGGTACAATCCTATTAGTTCACAAGTTTCAGCACCGTCGAAACTACCCATGGTGACATCGAATAAAGATTCGGTACGCTTGCACCATGGTGTTTCAACGTTGAATTGTTGCAACGTTGTAATAGGGGGAAATTACCAATAGGGGGTAAATTTACGTTTTCACACACTGTTTTAATGGGAATACGTTATTGTATGGTAAAATACATATGGGGGTATGTTATATACCTAATTACTTCAATTTTGACCAAATTACGGACGCCTGTCTGTTAAAACGCACAATTAAAGAACTATTGAATTTACGTACATGTCTATGTTTTTCCTTAAAGGCGAAATACACAGATATGTTTTATTGTTTTTCATTTCGCCTTAACGTATCAAGATATACAAATTCCCCCCTAATGTTCAATTTAGTGTCATATATGTATATATATATATATATATATATATATATATATATATATATATATATATATATATATATATATATATATATATATATATATATATATATATATATATATATATATATATATATAAAAGCGATGAAAAATAGTGAGTTACACAAAGATGACATCATAAGAGCACAAATTTCCAATACAGAGAAAACAGTGTATATTTCAGGCACGCCTGTGCCTTTCTTCAGCACCAACAGTGGATACTTTTCTTAGTATATATATATATATATATATAAGACTAAATATTTTCCCACTTAAAGAATGCATCAGTTCCTTTCAATGTTTTCCGACTTAATGAGATAGATAAATCACTACAAACGGAAATAACTCACAAGTCATTGCAGTAATCTTTTCCTGCAGCTGTAACACAGAAGACTACTATTGAAAATGGTAGACCTGAAAAAAGTAAACATTATTGAAATACTAATAATGGTAAAAACAAAAGAGGAACTGTCATCTATAAAATAACTATTGAGGTACCTTATTGTCCAAACACGTTCGACAAGGGGTCTGTTTTCGACACAATAATGCTGTTGGTGGTACTTTTGTCCAAGGGCTGTCTTTAAGTTAGGCATAAACAGTTATCCAGAAGCCGATGGATTACATAACGTTTCAAAAGTGAAACGTTTCCATGGTTATATTTTTGAAAGAGTAAAATAGATATTATGTGGTTGATATAGAAGGAAAAAGGTGTTCGACTTGAACAAAGATTACAAAAAGCAATACTTGCGAACGTTGTTATCATTTTGCTAAGTATGCTTTCTTAGCAAAGCTAAAAAAGCGTTGTTGCGCGTTCAATAACATGTTAAATTCATACCCCAGGCAATCAAAGAACATTTCATTAGAAACTTCTTCACGGTTGCACCAACAACTTTAACCAAGAGTAGATATAGTTGTGTGGCCTCGACGCTCATCCAGGCCACGACTGAGAGACAAAAAAAGTGAATCAGTGCTCCAAAGATAACGCAGACTATTGCATTCTTTGTCCTATTGATACCGATCAGGAAACAACAGTAGAGACCAAGAAGTGCGAAACATAAGTTCAGAACAATCTGCTTTGGTAAAGACTTGCGGAATTTCCTGAGGGATAATTAAAACAGGATATATACCTTTCATCTTTATTGGTACATTCTTTCGAGATCAAACAAATTAAATTCTCTACTTACAGTTTCGGATGACTTTGTGTTTTTTGCGGGATATACCAATAAGCAACAGGAAGTATATACATTAACTTAACACCTATTTTGGACAATTCGTCTAATTCAGTGTTAAAAATTATTGATTACTTCGTAATGGGAAATTATGAAACCAGAAAATTAACCTATTCTATTTCTTGTTATGATCTACGTAATGCTTAATCTTCCACGCAAATCTGCATGCAAGGAGGGAGATTTCCTCATACTTATTGGATTTACGATGAAATAATCACCTTTCTTACATTTCAGTAGGAGCATTTGTGACGTTCTTCTTCAAAATTACAAAAAAATGTGAGAAAATGTTAATTATCTGGTAATCTTTTAAAAGGCTTTAACAGGACGTATATACATTAACTTTACACCTATTTTGGACAATTCGTCTAATTCAATGTTAAAAATCATTTATTACTTTGTAATGGCAAATGATGAAACCGGAAAATTAACCTATTCTATTTCTTGTTATGATCTACGTTATGCTTAAACTTCCATGCAAATCTGCATGCAAGGAGGAAGATTTCCTCATACTTATTTGATTTATGAAGAAATAATCACCTTTCTTACATTTCAGTAAGAGCATTTGTGACGTTCTTCTTCAAAATTACAAAAAATGTGAGAAAATGGTAATTATCTGGTAATCTTTTACAAGGCTTTAACAATGAAAAACAATAATATTACTTACTTGATGGAGACATAAGAGACAATGGTAATAAGAAGACCAACAATGGATGTTATGCACCCTGTCACCGTGAGAATGTGGAGTGCTTTACTGTTGATGCCGCCCTTTAAATCCTTATGTAGGAGAAACAAAACATTGTTTGCACACAAAAATCTCTACAGTACTTTTAATTAGCATTTAAAGTGGTAAGGGAGATATGTCAGGGCGCTCCCCACCATTAGCGGAACTGCCTTCCCGTCAAGTTTACTGCAGGTCCTCCTTGAGGACTCTTTCATTATTTTCATTTCTTTATGTTTCTAAACTTTTATTGTATTTTGAGTTTTTGGAACATTCCGATTTTCGATGCCAATTTTAAAATTTGCATTTTTTGAATAAATAGTTGAATTGAAGTGAATTAGATAAGATGAGTGTAAACTGCTCATGTTAGAATAATCAGTTCCTGCTAATGTTTTGTGGATAAAATAGGGGAGATGTTAATGTGCGAGTGTTGCCATAATAAGGTGGGAAAGTTGATTTAGGCAATTTTATGTGAAGAGGAGGGGAATTTCGTCGCTATGTGGATTAATGGGGGGGGGGGGTAGGTCCAAAAAATCTTTCCCCGAGTAGATAAAGATCTAAAGGGTCAAGCTAAATTAGAGTATAAGGAGCAGCTACTTGCGGTGTGCTACCTGGATCGCACAATTACAAGGTAAAAAAAAACGGGATTTAGGTCAAATTTTTTTCATTTTGCCTTTCCTTAAAGCGGCATGAGGTTGAGTTGGCTCATGAAATTCACCAAATTGTTCCGAAACCTTAAATGAGTCCTTCATGTATGTGGTCAAACATTCATTTCCCATATCCTATGTTAAAATCGTTGTGTCATGATTGTGAAGTAAACGATTCAATTGCCAAGGGTGTTTAAAAGGTTCACTTATTCAAATAACACATACAATCGTTACGAGATGTCTCGGGTACACTAATTTAAAATATCTTATTATAAATATATAATTTTTGTGTAACTGATAGATGTAAAACTTCCCTCTACGTCTAGTTCTTAGCACTGTATCTTAACTCCCCAATATCGTTATTAAAATGTCTTCATCAACTCAATATGTCCCTTTAGGCACAACAATGTTTAAGAATTCTCCTTTATAGAAAAAACTCCTCTTCATAGCAGACAGGTTTAGGACAACCGCTAACAATAATGTGCATAATTTTTTAAAAGACCCATTTTGCATTGACATGTGCGTGGCATTATGTTAATACCAAATTCATATTGTCAACGTAAGAGTGATTAGTTCATGTAGAGGACATTTTGACTGTTTATTGAGTGTTTTTTGGAGATCATTACTTTCTCTTTGTTACCATTAAAACTGCAAAACTGGCAAACTTTGGCATATGATCACATGAACACTTGTATATGTTGGAATCTATGGACATTTGGTCGAGACAACCTTCGGATGACCATCCGCCGTTTGCATTGAGATCCTGATCCCAGAAGACACATTTTCCACTCTTTTGAAACGTCGGTTTCTGCCGTAAAAGAAGAGTTAAAAACATACACCCACACGGAATAATATTATGATACAACAACACACCACCTTATTTATTCTTTTCAGACGTAAGTGGAATAGAGCCATGTTGGAAATATCAAGATTCATGGAAATAGTGTTTAATGTTATTAGGATCAAGTGACCAATGGCATACTGGTTAATAACAAAGCGGATTTGGCATGAAAGAAAGTGATATTATTCAAAGGAACTATTTTCTTATTTGATCTAACTTGTTGTGAGCTCTTTCCATTTTTAAAGACGAATAGAGAGTCGATTCCAGAGCAAAGAATTAAGGTAAATATAGCAGTTTTAAATCGAAGCTTTTCTCCGTAGAAATTAAATTGTAAAATCACAACAAGTTTTTTTTAAGAAACTGAAAACCTCCATAGAAGTTCAACGAAACCCTCGAATACGGTTAAAATCTCTGTGATGGATTAAGTGAAAGCAATTGATTAAGAACATTTTGGAAATCACGAAAACATACGTGAGGGCTGCAATTACATCTTACCAGTTTTGGGGAAAACCATGTCGAGATGTGAGACGCTATGGGAAGATTGGCTATCTTACAATTTGTCGATGCTGAAACAACCCAACTGTTTCGTATCAAGTTGTTCTCCTCAGTTTGTGGATCATGGAAAAGAGCACCACTGCGGTGGACAGTGAAAGTAACTGGGAGGGAGACTGCATCACCGGATTCTTCAAAATAAAAAGTCATGCAAGTGTTGAAATTAAGTCAAATTAAGTTAACTGTGCGTTTCAATAGTGTTCAACGGACCAAAGGACAAATTTTGTGTTGATCATTAGTTACGTGCCATTGAAGCCATTATCAAGCAAAAAAATTCAGCAAAAACTATTAAACAGAATTACTAAGCTGAAATAGGCAATATTAAGCAAAACTGTGCAACAAATATCATATCACTTACTTTTCAAATTGCAATTTGCTGAGTGATGGAAGATTGATTGTGGAATTTGAACCGAAGCTTGGATCCTCTCCTGGTAGAGAAAATGCAGGTCTTGACTAACTATCGTTTCTGAGATGTTGTAATCTTCACCTCCCATTGAAGCAAATGTTAATGATGATTCAATTCTTTCAATCTGAACAACTTCAACGGCGAGGTTTGCTCTGTTGGCCGAGAAGTTGGACCCACTCATTTTTACAGTCTCCAACTGGTGTTCAAGAGATCTGATGAGAGAAGACGATGTTTCTGACGTCAAAGCAGCTTCTTGAGCTGTATCTGCACTCGAGACGATGTTATCAATAGTCTCTATTACATTGTTTGTAACCTGAAAGGTGATGTTAATGAAAGGTTAGGCAGAGTAAGTAGAGGCAGGCTACAAAATATTTGAGCTTGAATACAGACCCAAAGTAGGAAAAAGGTACTATGTGCATTCATACGTTCTTAAACGATAAAATTAAAATAGCTACATCAACATTTGCGTGTAGGCCGAGATTTTAAACAGAGATTTTAACCTGTGTTTGTTGACTAATTTTCTCGTCCTTGAAATAGTCGTTTAAACAAATTCCTGTTTCCTTTCAAGCTTATCATAAGTCTCAAAGCTCTTAATAAGTTCTATGCTGTACACTCCTCTGCTCGTTTTTCAGTAAAACTATTCTAACAGCTGGAGTGACGTGAAAATTTCAACTCACTATTGACTAACATTGGAAGCGCCTGGAGGTTAATGTTTTACTTTTTATAGTTTTATATATAGTTTTTTATATATAACTTACCGTTGCTGATGAACTGTTCACTTTGGTTACTTTCTCTAAAATAGCTGTCACGCTTCCAACGTCCTCGTTCGTAATGCTATCAGATAAGGTTATATCAGCGAGATCACGAGAAATGAAGGATGCGTTACTAGACGTAATGTCTGCTCCTCCAACCTCCTGAAAATGTTAAAGAAAACAGGTTAAAAGGAGACCTTTTATACTCGGTAATAACAGTGTCATAGTATAATTATTTAAAACGGTTGGGCCACAAATTTGTTTCAACCATGTGCAATATGAGTTGCGCATTAGTTCATTTTACTTGATTTTGCGGAGTATGGCTTGAAGAATTGACGTCTACAATACAGTTAAACATGTAGCGTTTAAAAAGGGCTCTGTTAAGATGTTAGATTTCATCGATAAAATAATCATATTGAAATAAACTTGCACAAAGCAACCTGTTTTTAAGAACGTAATTCCATGCTGGAAAATAATTTTCCGCTGACTAAAATATCTGGCTAGCTTCTATCCATGTTTTCCTAACTCTAAACCGTACCTTGCTACTGCTCTTTGCCACTTAAAATAAAGAAAAGATAAGTTATTAAACCTGAGATGTAAAATTCATATGAAACTCGTTTTTACCTTCAAGAAATGATGAATAGCGGCTTGTTTGTTGTCGGCGACGTCAGTCGCTGAAGGTTTAAAACAGTTGTGAACAACAGGGTTTTCCCAAATTGCGGGGCTTTCAAGGTCACCGTTGCATTTTCGGGAACCCCGGGGAGCATCGGCTGAATAATAAGGAACATTTCAGAATATAAGATTTATCCAAATTGAAGAGAAATATTGATTTGAACTAAAAATGGCATACGAAGAATATAAGTAGCTACTCACTGTCAGTTTCAAAAATAAGTCTTTTCAGCTGTTTGAAATATCTTCAAAATAAAATGCATTGAAGAGATTTCATACAATGATTATTTCTTGAAACGGTACTACTACATTATTAGAAAGTTCATCTTGCCGAGTTAATAAATTGCACATTTATAATTGAGCTAACTCGTAAGTTTAGATATGTCGCATTCCTCTTTCACATTGTAAAACGTATTCATTGTCCACCCTTCAAAATGACGACATAAATGCATAATTCGTTTTCTCGGAAGACTTACCAGTGTTGCCTAAACAGCAAAGAAATAATTACAGTCGAACTTACACACTGCAATGCACAATTCGTGTGAGTTCACCTCTGAGTTCATCTCTGTACTTGGAAACGTGAGAATTCCAGCTGATGTGTCACTTGCATCTTCAATACAAAACGCTTAGGAAGAGAAAAGATGTAATATTTTGAGTTATTTGGTACTCTTGATGGAAACGACGAACACGAACAACGAGCATATTTCAAAGGTGAATACTTACAAAACAACTGTTGCAAAAAGTCAGGAGAAGCTGTTGCAAACTTTAATCCATACGGTAATCATTGTTTTACATTACAGTATCATGCATTGACGGAGAAAGCAAAAAACTAACAAACGGATTTTGCAGCAAAGAGCTCACAAGGAACAATATCCTAGCACATGTTCTCAAGGAGCTAGTCGTAGCACCATTAGTACACATTTTTATGTTTTTTTTTTTTTCAATCATCCCACTTTTTTCAACCCCATGATGTGTTCTCTCTTGTTTTATAAAATGAAGGCGATTTAACTATGACGAAATATTTAAGGTACACAGTCGGTTTTAATTCGATTGCCACTGCCAAATGATAATCAGCTACAAATTTTCAAGGTTAAAAATCAACGTACGACAACAGTCTGCTGTTGTAATATCTAAAATTACCGTACATAGCTTCAAACAGCATACAATACGTATATTCAGCAGTCACCACACAACTGTCTGTAAGTTTTAATCCTATATCCTTACATCATGACTACCCGGAGTGACAGTTTTTCAATCAAAGTTTGGTGTCTAACGATGGTGTTGCCGCGCGAATTAAGCATTTAGTTCTTCATGCTTTAATTATTTAAAAAAAAATTCATTTCATGCTAAATATGTGTCATTAAAATAACTTTCATATATAATTTTATTATGTGAGTACCTCTTTTTCAATGGAAAATATGAGGAATGTATAATGTTATATGTTCAATTCTAAATATATCATGCTCTTAATCTCTAGCTCTTAATATTTCGTGTTGGCGGTAAATTGTTGAAATGTGGTATGTAGCTCGCTTTCGTCTTTATACATTAGGGTCCGGTAGAATTAAAAGACAAGGATATAAACCAGGAGCAAGTTTAGTTCATTTTGTTACGGTGTGTTTGTTTTGGAAAAAGCATGCATTTAAATGTTAGTCTTGAAGCTACGGTTGCTCTCTGCTTTAATAATTAGGCCTACACGGCTGTTTCATTGAAAAGTAGTTACTTTGCGTTACAGCGTCTTGGAGTGCTTTCACTGGTGTCGCACGCAGTGCCATTTTGCCGCGAAAAACTAATTTAGTTCGCTAAGCATTGTACCTAGTTGAGATGCTGCTGCCTACCGACGCGTGTGGGCATGATGCGACATGCGCTATGCATGACTGTTGATATTGTCCCCGAAAGTGGCCGTGCCTCACCATTGCTACGTTACGTGAAAGCTCTGTACCGACGATTGTACCAATGGCGTTCCACATGACGTTATTTCACAAGTAGTTGTTGTGAAGTATAAGACGATACTTTTGTCCCTAGCATGTGCAAATAAGTATTGTTTATTTTGGAATATGTAAGGCCTGAATTATCATGAAAAATTCCGTTGAAATATGTGAGATGTTAACATGTTTCGAAATGAACTTGGTCTGATTGCGTAAGCCTTTTAGGTTTTCATTTTAAAACACTTTTTATGAAGACCTGTTTAAACGAAGGATAGAGTAACTTTTACTAATCATTAATCTTTGAATGCCTAACAAACCTTACGAATGTAGAGCAATATTACTAGTACGTGGATTGTAATGATGCATTACGTAAGATAATTTCGGAAGAATGATATGTCATTACCCACTACCATGCCCTATGTTTCTCATTGTGTTTCAGTTTGATCTCAAATTGTTCCAATTTCAAGGTATTTGCAAGGCGATTCCATCCATCTTATTTGGTATTTGAATTTAAAAAAAACTTCATACTTTTTAAACTCAACGTAGTGATGAACTGCCGAATATGAATCCGACCCAAAATTAAAGGCAGTCAATTCTCACTCCAAACTTAATCTTTTGTAATATCTACAATAATTCTCACTTGACACTGTTCTTTGATTGACAGTCAACTGTAGACCATGTAACACAGTATGTATTGTTCTGAGAGTGCTCTTATTACAAATCAGCATGTTGATACTCACCCTTACTCAATGAAAGGAAAATAAGAATGTGCCTATTGGGTGAGGGTGAGTTATTGACATTTGTGGGAGGGTCTAAGTAAATACGATATGAATAAGAACTATATGGAGTGATAAATAACTGCTTTTAAACTTGTTTCTCCTTCATAATTATTTTAACTAAGTTTTAAACTTTTAAAGTAAGATTTCGCACAAAGCCTACTTATTTCTTTTAGCTTAGTGTAAGCTTACTTACATAAACCATGCATCCAAAAATCAATGAGCTGGACATGTGAATGATTCCTTGAGTATTCTCTTGCGACGTCACGAATTTCATCGAGTATACCATTGTAGTTACTCTCGGAATTGAGCCATTTTCCTAAATGAAGACTTGATACTTCATTTTTTCCGTCAGTTATAGGGAGCACTTCAAAGTTTGCCTTTTTAAACTGTAATCAAAATTGGTCAAATTATTAGAACTTGAGGTGAGTGTTCAAGTAAATGTTAACCGCAAACACACTGCAAATTACAGTCCATTAATATTCTTACATAATCACAGAATTAGAGATCATTGAAGCATTTATTATTATTATTATTATTATTATTGAATCCCTTCATAGCACGAAAATACTCATTAACTAGTTATTAACATGATAGCAGGTTGCTCTAGAATTATTACAAGACAGACTCGACTGTAAGAGTTTTTTCTTCTCCGGGATCAATTTCTCATGGAATAGTCCTTATTTACATGATCACTGAATGTAAATACGATATAGTGTGTCAAATAGAACGTTCAATGAAAGCTCAATCATTTTCAAAGTATTAGACATGTGCCTTACTCACATTACTGAAAATGCTGGAGGACTGATTGTCCAGATCTGTTTTAAAAATCAGTTGGGCGAAACCTACAGAAAAGTTAAAAAAAAAAGATTGCCACCGTCCGAACTCGAGGCAAAATAAAAGTAAAATTTCCGTTTTCTCTGTTAGAAAACTAAGAAAAATGGTATGCTGCAAAGAGTACGTCTCATTTCCAAATTTCCTTTATCATTTATCCATGTGAACACCTGAAAGACCCATGGAGTTCTATTAAGTAACAATACCTTCCTCCACAACAAATTTTAATTTAATATCATCTGTGGTTGCATTTTCTAATTCAAATTACAATCCAAAGTGCCTGCACGAGATCTATGCTCAAAATGTTTTGCATGCTCGTCTGTCTGACAAATGATGACTGCATATATAAATGTAATTCCACAAGAAACGGGTGTACTAACTCTTTGGCACAAGTGCGACATTTCGGGATTATCAAAGCAATTGTCATTTTCTCTGCCATTTTTCAATTCGTGGTGCAAATACGGCAAGCAGGCAGGTGACATTGACAAAAAAGCATTGTTCCAGACTCTCCAGCTTCAGCTTTCTCCAGCAGAAAGAAACACACACATTCCATAAAAATAAACATAAACTGTAAAGTTCATTTTGAAATTAAAATTTGTGTCTGGACTGCTCGACTCACAATTGTTAAGTTATTTCCCTAGATGGGTGCAGCTTTACTAAATGTTACGGTACTTAATGAAAACACTCAAGTAAGTTTAATCAAGGTTTCATCATTTTGATATTCTTACATTTTCATTGTGAAAGTGAATATGTCAGATGCTGCTGCTATAAGCACTACAACAATTAATTTAACTTCAGATCATGGTGACAATTGAGGCTGTACATGTTCTCTGATTGTGATTGTCTTACCCGGTATGATTAATGTTTGTGGTTTGCTCTCAGCAATTTTTCCGTTGACTCCTTTAGCCACACAGAAATAGCTTCCCTGGTCAGAGAGGGATATGTTATTTATGTGAAGTGTAGACGTCGCAGCAACAATCGTCACCCCGGACCATGTTTGACGCTTCCACCAAACTTTCAGAGCATCAGTTACGTTGCATGTCAATGTCAAATTTCCATCACCCAATCTCTCATAATTTTGTCGCGATGTTGGGATAATGATAGTTGGTCCGGATGTCGTGGGATTAAACACTGAAAACGTGAAAGTCAATGTAGCCACTTCTATAAACAACGTATTATACTGCATCTTCTGACGTTTGGCTTTTCGTCACAGAACAAACAGTAAGCCCTCCAATGGAAGAAATACCATATTATTGCAACTTTGCAATTGCAAAGAGCTAACTGTGCACCCAGACTCGCGCCACATCCCCTGGCCGTGCATGTTGTGTCAAGAACGTGTGTTGTTGTTTTACTCCACCCATGGAGCTTTAAGCAACGTAGGCGGCGGAAGCGGGGGACACCCCCCCCCCCCCATAACTGAATGTTGCAAAATAAATTTTTCAAAAGTAATTAAACAAATTTAAGTTGCTTTTATTACATTTCGGCTATTCTTTGACTCAAATATTACTTTTCAGAGTGCAAAAGGTGCAAAGCTTCCGGGGGCTTCGCCCCCTGGAACCCCCACATTAACGATAACCTGTAGGAGAGTTTATTTTCGCCATTCAAACAGTTGTAGGGTATTCTGCAATTGTGCCCCACTCTGAAATTCGGAATAAATTCAGGTAGACTGTGACGAGCTTCATATCTTCGGAATCTCTTGACTTTTTACTCGTCGGGTTTCAGGATGGATAAATTTCTAACAGATTTGGAGTGGCTAAAATTGGTTACCTTAGTGTGGATTAAAGTGTGCTCCTAGCACCTGGCATGTTTCTACCTCATGCAGGGATTTTTTTTTTTCAATTCCTGGGGATGCACAAAATCGTTCCAAAATTATACTTGGTGTGGTGGGTCTATTAGCTCAAAAAGCTATGACCGTTACTTCACAGATTATCACAACACAATGCCCGAAATTGTCGAATATCCAAATTCTTTCAATAGTTTGCCCAAAATTGAAAAAGTATGTATCGTTGTAAGTGTATCATAGTTACGAAAGGTTAAGAGACAAAGAAAAATCGCTACACATTTGAGAAGCCTGTGGCTTAAAAGAAACAATTATTCTTGAGACTGTTTTTAAATCTTGTGTAACACAATAGGCCTACCCGAAATGGCCGATTATTTTAATAGCTTCAAATCTTTGCCGAAAAACAAAAGACGCTATATTTAAAGTACAATTTTCATGGAAAATAAAAAAGATCTGAGACACATTTGGGTTGAATGTGAAAAAAGGTTTTCATCATCCCAACTTCACACTGTAGTCTTGATAAAATTTGCCCGAAATGGTCAAATATTCGGGCAAAGGTTAAAAAAAATGCTGGGACGTTTTCAATTGCCAAATTAATTCAACGGATAGACAGGAGGGTGTTCAGGTGCTGAAAAGTTTGCCATGTATTCTGCTCTAGAGCCAAATACGGGCAATGGTTATGAGATTCGTGTAATTTGTTTTTCGATACTTTAATGATGCAGGCTGAGAATGTCTTCCCGTAAGTCTGCTTGAAAATTCATTTCAACACACCTTGTAACGTGACAATTCTGTCAATAAATGTTACTAATAGAAGAAAAATCATCTACTTCATTTCATCCAATGGTAATGGTACATTTTACCTGATTCTTCTAATCAAAACAGAGACCGCTAAGATCCTCATAGACCTAATTTTTCAAAAGTAAAATCACATATAGTCGGAAGTTCGGGCATACAATTTTTTCAATATATATTGAATTTAGCCAAATGTCTCAATAGAGTAATTTCATTAGCATATATATTTACTTCCGGTTTGTAGTTTCCCCCGAAAATATGCGGGACCATTTCATCTATACGTATTGATACATTTTATCTGGTAACTTTCTGATCAAATAGCGACTGCTTAGATCCGCCTATGGGCCTGGGAAATGTCATTTTCGACTGTCTCAGGGGTCCGATTTTTCAAAACTTTCTGTTCTCTTCGCGCCAACCAGTGGTGAAGCTCCGCGCAGATAGTCTTCCTAGAAGCATTTAAGTTTCAAGTGAACAGTTTTTGTGCAAACAAACCCTTACATTAGCAACTTCTTAGACCCCTTATAAGCATAGGAAATGACATTTTTGACTGTCTGAAGTGGTCAGATTTTTCAAAATTTCCTGTACGTTTCGTCCTAACTTATGGTGGTGCTCCACTTAGACGCTTCATAGCAGAATTTAAGTGTGAAGTGATCAATTTTTTACAAAAAAATGAACTCAAAATAGAGACTGCTAAGATCCCCACATAAGGCCTGGAAATGTTATTTTCAACTGTCTGAGGGTTCGGATATTTAAACATGTTTTGTTCGCTTCGCGCCAACTAATGGTGGCGCTCCGCTGAGTCTTTCTAACTAAATTTTAGTTCGGAACGAACATACGTTTATCTGCAATTGAAACTTAAAAAGCGACAGCTTGGATCCCCTTTACAAGCCTGGGAAATGTCATTTTTGACTATCTGAGAGGTACGAATTTTCAAATTTTCTGGACGCTTCTCGCCAACCAATGGAATTATATTTTTCGGGCAAAAATCTTCTGCTCCCAAACTGAAATGGCCCCTACGCCTCTGGGAATACCTTACTCAGGCGTGCACTGGAACAGCTGCCCGAAACATTCAGCAGGATTCCGGATTTGAGATCCTAGGATATATAGTCTAGTGGATTAATGAACTGAGCTAATCAGTATCTCAAAAGTGTGTTTTAATCTTATAAAAATCACAAATTTTCCCCACCAGAATTAGAGACAAATAAAACTGGCAAATGCCATTTCCAGCCATCTGGGAGGTTTAAAATCCAAATTGCTGGTGGCGCTACGCTTAGATAGTAAACTCCAGTCACCCCCTAAAAAGGATCCAGCTCCCCATGGACCCCTACCAGGGCTTTGCCCCTGAACCCCACCAGGGGCCCTTAAGGGACCCCCTGGACCCCAGGCCAATGGAGTTTTGTGCTTCGCGCAAAACCGGACGCCTTACGGCGTCATCATTATGCCGGCTGCCGAAAACTTGTGGCCCCCAATAAAAAACATCTTCCGCCGCCTATGAGCAACAGCTCCTTGCTCCAACTTGCGTTGTTGCAGGATTTCTACAATTAAAGGATTTACGATAGATACACGGGTATCTTACCACAATTCTTTCCGAATTGTGATTTCTAAGAATTGCGGGGATTTTGGTAGCTTATCCGTCATTTTCGTCAATGATATTTTAACGTGAGGGCACACAGACGAGGTATTAGTTTGTGACCGCTATTAGCACAACAGTCTGGAAGTGTTGAATACAGTAACAGTGGTGAGTTGATGATAACTGAACATGCCAAGGCGAGAGCCCACATCGAGACTTGAACGTTGCATTCTCGGTCGGCGTTACATTCTCGGACTGAAGTAAACAAAACTGACCTCATTACAGACGCGGTCTCCCAGGAAATAGGCTGTTTGCATGTAACCTACTCCCTGCGGAAATGCTCGCCGACGCCACAAGGCTTGCGTGCGTGCATAAGTACTAGTAATCTCTAGCAGAGCTGTGCTAATACCAGTATTCAACTAACTGAACATACGTACGTACGTTTGTACGTAATTCGGCCGTGATTTGAAGTGGTTAACTTATCCGTCTCTCCCCAACCTGGGGGAGTACAGGATGTCACAGGGAATAGCCAGTTTCAACTCTCCCTTTCTGCAGATAAGGTGAGTCATCACTCCTAAGTGCAATCATGCGTAAAAATAACAGTTCAACATTGCTAGTGGCTTCGACTTCTCATGAAAGTGATCAATTGCACTTAGCTATTAAATGTGGGCCCAGCTGGGCTCCAGCTGGGCTTCAGGTATGAAACGTTCTCCCAGTTGGGCCTCGCGTGGGAAAACCAGACAAACACGAATAGGTCCCAGCTGGTGCTAATCACGTAGTCCAGCTGGAACCCGATAGGGGCGCAACTACTTGTTGGATGGGACGTCACACATTAATTGTTCATTGACTTTGTCATCAAACCTCTTTTCGTATCACCAACTTGTTAAAAGCAATGTATGGTACAGCACTGAGTTTGAAAACTGATGATGTTTTGCTTTAAATTGAAGAACAATATAAACCTACGTAGTGATGCCAAGTATTTCTTCAAATATTATAGATGTGTCTTACCACGAAACTTGATTTCCAATTTACGGGTGCTTTCAGTAGTCATATCCTGACATGAAAAGCGTCCAGAGTCATTGATTCTTGCAGGGTTCAAGATAAGACGTTCCGTAAGGTATATTGTATCTCCCCTCTCTTTTATAACCAGAACCCTGCCCTCTTCATACATGACATGGGTAAAAAAGAGGCTTGGTTCCTCTGCTTGTGAAACTTGGCAAGTAATCTGAACTGAGAAATCAGACGTGAGTGGGGGAAGAAAGATTGTAAGCGAGCCGTTTACATCAACCATCCTAGAGAAGTTTGCTGATTCTACAGATATGACTTGGTGACCGTCATCTGAAAGAGAAATACATCGATAATGTTCTTTGATGAAATTGCTAATTTTTTTCTTTGTGACTGAGAAGAAAGGGAGCTGGAAGAAAGATGAAAGAATAATATAAAAAAAACTTCCGTTTAGGATTAACTTAGATGTTGGAGCAAAAAAGAAACTCACGGCAAGATGGAGCATCATCAGACCAGTTTCCCCAAGACAAGCACGAAATTTCGGGAGATCCGTTTAAATCAGCTACACCAGCATCCCTGCACTGGAAAATTATAGTTGAACCCACGGCGAATTGTTGTTGATTAGTACCACTTAGTTCAACACCATATCCTTCGATTACAATAAATGATAGAACGTTCGCATTATAAACTGGTTTTTTGCACATAGGCGATGTATTAAAGCCATCCACGTTGACAACTATTGCAAGAAAGAGAGATGTAGAGTGTGTGAAAAGTGTCTGAAGGACGAACGACACATTTTTTAGGTTTAATATTAAGGTAATCAATAGGGAACAAGGAGGGCGTTTATTACCTTTCATTGAAAGCAGTAGCTATGATTGAGATGTTTTTTGTCCAAAATTATCTTTATTTCAGCTAGCCATATCTTTGCGCGAAAATATCCCCTACCTTTAAAAGTTATTTCCTCTCAACAGATTACGTATGAAGCGATCTGTATAACTTTAAAAGTTTCGAATTGTTTTCTTGCAACCGTTCCTGTGTAGTTAAGAAGTCAGGTGTCATAGCAGGGAGCCGTAACAGCTCCCTTGCCATAGTTATAAACCTAGTCGATGTCAGTCGTTTGAGGAAATTGCAAAGATGTTTAGCTATGCCATTTCAAGCTGCGATTAGGCCATTCATTTTCCTTCTCTACTAAATGTATTTTTTGGTGAAACCTGTATGCTTTAGCAGGTAAAATATGGTAACGTACGTAATTTCACCTTTTGTAACTTTTTCATATTAAGAAGAATTATACCGCGGTTATCTATTTCAGTTTTAGATGAGATGTCATAATGTAGATAGGGGGATGTCACTATTCATCGATAACTTTAAGTTTTATATGGGAAAAAGATTCTTCTTTTTGGCAAAGGGCATCATTTGGCTTGCTCTCTGAAGTTCATATCATATATTGGTTATAACATTGCGACTTTGCCATACTCATCAGTTCGAATCGTGAGTAGGAAAATGTGACTTACATTAACGCGACGGTTTTGCGTATGTGAAACTTTCGTGTAAATATTTTTGTAGTTTTTGATGAGTTTTATGTTTCAAAAGCAAATAGTAGATATAACAAATAAAAATATAATAACCTGTTCTATGTCCCAATCACCTCATTTTTTGTTCAATTGTTTATAAATCAAATTCTCAATCTTGCGAATTTCAAAACTAAGTAAATCAGGTATGCAAAAATTCGTTTTGTCTCAAATGTATTTCACTTGTAAATTTATTAGAATGGAAGATAATGCGTTTCAATCTAAGCTTTGTAGTGAAGAATACCTTCAAGGAGCATTGGAATATGGGAAAGTAGTTTGACACAATCATTCGCTAGTAGGTTTGTAAACTTAACAACAATAAGAAACTTACAGAAGGCTAATAATAAGCAGGTGGAGGCGAGAACAATCCGAGACGAAGGAAAGACTCCCATATCATCGATAACTCTGTGAAAACTATACGGATGAAATATAAAAAGACTTCAACCGCATTTTTTACTTCTTCAACCACATATTCGTCTCTTGTGTGCACAAACACTAGACTATTTGATTTAGTGTATCGCTGATCCACCGGAGTGTGCTGCAGGAAATGTGAGCAAATCAGATTATGTCAGCGGTCAGGACACAGCATCAAAGAGGCATCATGACTTCAAGTTGATTGTGCTGCTTTTTCAGTGTAGCTTTGCGTCATCATCAACTAAACTTTTGAGCAGTTTATGTTTGATGTTGTCCATTAATTGAAAGTGATGGTTTATAAATGGTCGATTAACAAATGAAAAGTGAAAACAACATGAAAATTAAGATAGAAAAGACAGAGAGACCACTTCACACAATGAAAGTAAAAGTTAGGAGCTACTTATGCATAACTCATCAACATTCGCATTTTGCTGAAGACTTTAAGTTACAAGTTTGTATCAACATTTGCACCACCGATTGAAGTTGATGTATATTTTGAACTGATAAGATGGCAAAAACTTCCAAAAGTTCTTTATAATGAAGGCCCAGGAAGCAGTTAGAAGTGTTTTTTAACTTACGTGTTAAAGCGGACACAAATTTATAAGTTTGGAAATTATGTTGTTGGCTTTTACTTGTATGATCTATATTTTTTATATTTGATATTTTGCTGGAAATAAACTGTTTCGTTCAAACAAAAAGGAAAGATAAAAAATATGTATTCCTGTATATTAAGATCGATTTTGTACGAAAATTGCTCTTAGGTTACAAACGTATTTTGTTCACAATGTGTCAATTCAAATTTTGATTGCCTCTTTCATATATGTGCAGTTCCAAAACATAAGTTGTTTGATGCCAGTACAAGAGAACCGAACTTGGGTCTAAATGATATTGTTTAGCGGAAGGTTATGGCTCGCATTTGACCCACTAATAACACATTTTCAGACAACAGGCCTACTCATTTAGAGGGACAACGGTCAGAACCAATCATGCGATGAAGCGTGAAACGCAGCTCACCTCTTACAATTTTCAAGGAAGAAAAGAAAAAGTGCGTTCTTCAAGCGAAACGTAAGCATCGAGGTCAATGTATTTGAGAGTGCTTATAACTGCCTATGAGCCCACTTTGATATTGAATATTTATTTCTTCGCATAAGTCCCATGTTTTTATTTGATGGAATGATGCAGAGTAACTTCAATGAACGTTATAGGCACCTGGTTTAAGATAAATGTCCTGATTGGAATCCTCTTTTAAATTTAAAACATTTGAAAAGTAAAAGTAATATTCATTATAACCTCATGTTGCAATAAGTTTGTGCAATGTGCATAGAGTTCATTTTCCAATTATTTGCCGTCTTCACATTCTTTAACATTTTAACTGGTGATTTCTGATAATGCAATTTGCTCGTTTTAATGGAAGTTTCAGTTTAATTGTAAAAATGCTCAAAAAAGCTACCGCGCGTAGTAACTGTTGAATTCTTCATGCGTGAAAAATTGCCATTTCCTGTAAGTTTTGCACCATTTTCTGTACGCTGCTGATGGCTTCGTGTTTCGAAAATCTACCAACCCCGCTTCTCGAAGTGTGATCCGATGCTGACAGCACTGACAGTCGTCAACTTAGGCCTCAACCATTACAATTTATTTGAATTTCATCCCTTGTCAAAGAGATAATTGAATGCATTTATTTCCGTTAAACAGTCGGTTCGAGTTTCATAGCACCTGTCATAAACCTGTTTTGGTGTTACGGACCTAATTAATCAAAGTATTCTTCTGCAGCCTCTCGTCTAAGACTTCAATGACATGTCGCTCCAGGAATATTACTAAACCTCAGCAGCCAATAAAAGAAAGGAAGTACATTTGAACCAATTACAGAGCTTCACACGATTTAATTTGCTGAGCCTTAAAAGTTAGGAGAAGGGTGTAAGGTCACAACAGGATTTGGTGTGTAATAGGTGTGCCCATTCTAAGCATCTTGATGAAATTCGCATTGAAATCCGGTGTGCACTTCTCAATATTTGAGCACGTAAAGTGTTCACATTTTCAACAAAAAATGAACTTGAAGCAAGCACATATGACATCATATCCCCACATTAGTGCTTAGTCTTTTGTTTTACTTTAAACTTTGGACTCGATTTTTTCCTCAGTAACCCCAATCTCATCGCAGAAGTGGCATGAGAAGCTTCCCTTTTAAGCATTAGTATTAATTCAGATTTCCGTTTTGTCTCCATTCAAAATTGTTTATCGACTTTTATTAGAGCAATTAAGTGCTCTTATTGTCGAATTTTTAATCAAAACAAAAACCGCTTTTGTTTTAATTATTATTTTTTATGACAAGCTTGACTTTGTTTAAGAGCCAATTATTTCTAACTAGTCTTGGATAATGCTCTCGGCATTTGGAGTGTTTGTAGGTTTACTTTTTCGAAGGCTTTCATTTTTGCTCTGGGACTTTGACCAACATGATATTTCGTCAATGTTTTATGTTAAGGAAGAACGATGGACGCAACAACTAGTTCGGGAAAATGGGTATCCTCCAAAATGGGGGGAGCAGCTTTCAACGGTATGAATATTAATGATAATCAAGTGTCTACCCCTTCACAGTCTTCCATATTTTTACTTAATGTGTGTGGATGAAATGTGAGATAATAGTTTATACACAAAGAGCGAAACCACAAGGGACCTTCAACAACCTTTTTACAAACATAGCACTGGCACGATCAACTCGGAACCTTGATGTTGAAAATAGTGCACAACTCCTTGCGGCTGCATCCAACCTATAAAATAAGCTTAGGACAAAGAACGTAAGAAAAAATTGATCGATTTCTCACAATCGGCGTGGTAAACAAGCCAACATGACGAAGGTTCTTTGTTCTCCAAGCAACAAAAATTTTAATTATGCCAGAATACTCTCTAATAGAATCTGTTTAAATTGCAGGGTTGTTTTGAACTATCTAGGGAGTGGCCATAATAACTCCCTGAACTATCCCATCCATTAAATGTACCGTAAGGTCGTAATACATCATAGGAGATGTTTGAAAATGGTGTCACTCCTTGTAAAATAGTCCCCAGATCGGTGAAAGTCGATTTCTACGAAGTGAAACAGAGAGAAAGAGAATTACTCGCTAAACACTGTCAATCTTTACAAATAACGTGACCTTCTTTCCCAAGGGTTTGCACGCATCCAAAGGAATGAGGCACTGCTCTGGGGGAAATACTCCTCTAAAGTGTTCCAATAGAGCTGATTTTCACCATACACAAACAAGAGCAGCTAGATTGCTCTGCACTTGAACTAAAATTCTAACCTAACAGATGTTTGGCTTCAGATTGTACTCATTTAAACTTTCCTCCACTTCTTAAAATGATAGTCATTGTTTCGTAGTTCCATGCAATTTCAAATTCTCTGAGAGACTGAATTGGTTGTTGTATGTATCACCAATTACTAGGACCTTGAACTTAGAAAAAGCAAGATAAGTTAAACATAAGTGCCAATTTCTGCGCTTGAAGGGCTATTTCGTAGTACTTTAAAAGAAGCTTTCAGCGAGTTGCACTCCAAGTGCTAAAAAGCACTTGAATCTTTTCTATTTATGCTAGCACTTAAAAAGAGGTACGACCTTTTTTTCACGTAAACGGTAATTACTAATCAAATCTTAAATAACTTTGTATTGTTTACTAAATATTACCTGCTATTGCTTAATATATTTTTCTTGCAACTGTACTGCTGTTAACAGCGAGATCCTGCGCCACGTGGCTATGATCGTGGAACCATAATGTACTTTTAACGTGCTAAAATCGGACACGGCAAGAGTATCTAAACGAAAAACATATGACCAACAACCAAAAAAACCGAACCGTAAGAACACCCTCGCAAACCACCACCGCCCCACTCAAAGCAGCCAGAGATACCGGAAACGGAAATAAAACGCCGGGCCAAACAACCACCACATAACAAGAAACTTATATGATTTTATATGGCCGAAAAGTAACATGTTGGTATAAACTGTAATATTCGTTTATTCCAATTAATTCCTAAGGAATATTTCCTTTTTTTCCATTACCAGACGGGAGTATTTTCTTGACGGGTATAAATGTCGACACCATTTTGATCTTGGGTGAAAACAAGTGATAATGGACACAGGAGCTCATTAAATGTTGGAAGAAATGTAACTCATCCTTACCTTCCTATTGACAGACTGCATCCTTATTAGTAATTTGTCCTAAACGCTGGAATTAGTGGCTGGAGGAAAAATTTTGCTGTATGCCAATGTCCAGGAAACAGATCAGTTTCATTCTGCGAAAAGTCACTGCCAACAAGATCCACATCAATATGATAGCAAGTACCTTACCGATCGACAGACCACCCCAATTTTTAAAACCTAATGTATCTTTTGAACGACCAGCAGTACAATTAACCAACAAGCCGCAGTCGTTCATAAAAACGTTGACAATTTTCGCAAAACTCGTTTCAGCAAAACACGACTTACCAATTTTGGATTGTAAATTTCATACTTGGCAGCAACGAAGATTATTCCAACATTTTGTAGCAGCCATTTCCGAAATAAGTCTGAATTGATTAAAAATAGGGGAAGTTTCTACATAAGGTTGAAGATATTGAAAAACTCTCTCCAACTATCGATAAAGTACCGACAAGAACCGAACACAGTGATCACTATGAAAAAATTGTGGAGAGAGCAGCGTAACCAAAATACTAGTGCAGGAAAGGATAATTAGATCGAACGACGGCTGTCTTTATTCCACTCCGTATCCGTATCAAGACATGCGCACACCTCCTTCCAATAGATGGTTCTCCTTCAGTTCACAGTAGCGTCACCATCACCTTTTAACAAGTTGTATTTACGAAATGGATTTTCTTTGTCAATCTGGACAGCTCGTTTCCATTACTAATTGCCTTTTTGACAAAATTATAGCCTAACAAGGTCAGCAAAAGAACCGACTCCTTGTCACATGTGCGACAAGGAGTCTTTATTATTTTCAAATTGCCATTTTCTCAGGCAAGGACAGACTCCTTGTCACAGGTGCGACAAGTTATTAGGATGTGTGGACTAACTACTTGCCAAAGGTGTGACAAAAAAGTCAAGGATGTTGCCGAAGTGACCTTGCCCACTATTTGCAAACATGAATCCCAAAGAAAACAGACATATTTGATAAAAATGGTGAGAAGACGTGGATTTTAGAAATCCATTTTGAAATTAGAACTTGTTTTTTCTTCTTGACGAAATAAGTGCAAATGGAAGTTGGTCTGTCTAGCACTACCAAAGTTTCTGAATGGCAAACCAGAAACGATTTCTCTCCTACTGAGAGTACCTCTCTTTTTTCAAGAAATTCTGCCACAGAGTATGCATAGCATTATGTTTGAAATGGGACAGCAATTAACAATTTCAGTAATACAGGAATATTAGAGACATCTTTATTCTTTGCCATTGGAAATGCTATATAATGTAAATGATCGAGCTTGGTTAAAACTTGTCTTCAGAAGAGGTAGCATCTTTTTCTCATTGTAATCATATTCAGTACAAAGGAAACCACCAGAGCCACATTTGCAGCCCTTCGTGCATTTTATTGTGAAGGCTAGTTTTTCCACCTTATACCTGTTATACCATGCCTCTTTACCTACTGGGAAACCCCTTGGCAAACAGTCCTCTTACTGATAACTTAGTGCATCCGAGAAATTCATGAAATTTCTTATCAAATATCTTGAAAGTTTCATGTTCAAACTTCAACCTAGTTTAAAGCTTAAAGTTTTATTAGTTTATCTGCACTTAACATTTATTTGTATCGAGCAAACGTGCCTTTTAAAGAAATATTTGAGTTTGTCTCTAACGCATGGTTTAAAAGTGTAAGTTCCATTCCGATACACTGAGAGATGTGGAAGTCTCCTCCCGTTTGGCCTGGTTGAACTTAAACCTGGTGTTTTTCCTTCTTAGCTCTTCGAATGTGAAGCAGGTTATATTTTTTCTTTCAAAGTAAACAAAAAAGTAACTAATAAGCGAGTTCGGTAATTCTTTTGGTGGCCATGCACATACGCATATTCTCCAAATCGTCGGGATAAACAAACCAATACCGCCCCTACAAAATTTGAGTTTCATGAAAATTTGGTGTGATAAATCTTTTTAAGTTCAACCAAAATATAAGAAGGAATCATAATTGTCCAAACAGGAAATTTAGATAGAGTACACTGCCCAGAACTAATCTGCTGTAAAGTAGGATATAGTCGATCCCTGTTTACGTTTGAGTTGGCTGTTTATATTATGCTTAGTACTGCACGAAATCAAGGGAACGCGATCCAAAGTGTGCCGAGCTTTGTTTGCGTATCCCACGTTGTGCCCAACGTTTCCATGCGCCAACGAATTACCAAACTAGCTTATTTTTAAGGAATTTTCAGGAACTCGCAGTACAGCATTCAAAATGTCGTGCTTTCTCCATTATACGCACTGTTAAATTTAAAAGTCGATTAGAAAAGTATCAGCTGTTTTTTCACTCCTGTGGCATAGTAATCTCTTTTTAAGCAACAAGTGTAAAGGACGCTTAATGTCAGATTGACGTCACTCTTAACCTGATGTATCCAAGTGTCAAATTATTCTAAAGTGTTATTGCTCGAAAAGGAACTGATCCTCTTGCACTTTTCTCCCTCTTCTCCTCGGCCATCTTTTGCTTTCTTTTTCCATCAAATGAAGGATGCCAATCCTCAATATCGGTTTCTTTACATCAAATGTCTTTGGATGCATGACTCTAAGCCTTATATCAGATTAAATACACAGCTTTGTTTTCTTCAATTAGGTCTAACATGTTTTGTGATGGCTTTTAAATGATCTGTGTGAAATACACGGTATTAAATGACATCCTTAACGACTAATTGGCACCATTAGCATAAGGAAGTATCTTCATCACCTTTCTATCAAATGCGTATTTGGTCATTCTGCATTACTTTTCCTAGTGAGAAATATTTCTTTCTGCTTGGCAATGTCTTTACAGAAACCGGTATCATAAATGAGGTGAGTTGTCCCTTTTGTACCCTGCGCTTATGTTCCGGGTGCATATACCTACTAAGGCAAAAAATACCCTGAATGTACCGGCCGGGGAAAACTTTGCCAATAAGGAAGTACAATTTGGTTATATGTGGTAACGTTGGAGAGATTATGCGACTCTGAAGCTTCTTTGGCAGTTATTACTGGTTCAGACGGAGAAACTGTATGACTATGAAAAGTTACTTTGACGGTTAAGTTTCTATCAAGGCAAATTCCACCTAACACGGAAAACTTTTATCAAGCTCAGGTTAGTTTTCTTCACTTTACTTGGCTAAAATTCTTGGTAAGTTGATCCTCTTGTGGATGATCGCATTCGTAAGGAACATTGCTAACTTTAAAAAAGCTTCAACGGAACGGAAGCTCTAACATTATCATCCAGTTATGATTAATTGTTATGTGGGTAAATTCTGAAAGTACATAACTAAATAGCTGGTTTGGCCAGAGGTTGGTCAGGGAGCTGAAAACTGCCTGGTTTAACAAATAGAATTGGTAAAGAGATATGTTAGTCGTTCATGTCTGTTATGGTCGGTGGCAGGCGCGTCCGGTGATTCAGTTTAGAAAAATAAAGGGCTCTGCACATGCGTGCATCCTCATTAAATCTTCGGGATGAACAAAGCGTTTTCCCATCATATGTACAACGCGTGTTGCTAAGTTTGAGTTTTATTCTTGTCCACCCTTAATACGAAGTTGAATTTGAAATACTGTGTGCTGTTTCTTAATTGCTTTTTGCTCTAAAAATTTGCTAATTTCACATAAAGTAAGGATGAGATGCTTTTTTTCGTGTAAGTTTAGTATAACCTTTGCATGTACTGTATGAAAGCTTGGAAATTCAGTACACATTGTGGTAAGCGCGATTTGGGTACCCCAACGTATGCCTTACAATTCCATGAGACAACGACATACCGATTTTCATCAATGGAACATGATCGTTCAACTCATGCCATGGGGAAATATTTACCTTTCGGGATGTCCGTCATGACCCCCGATCATTTATGGGGGAGAAAAACTAAATTTAACTCCATAGCGCTGGCTCGCTACTCCAGTTAGCTGCTTTAATGAGCAGTAACTTTGACTACCATTCTGGTAAAGCTCAACAACTCGGAAGTATTTATATCAACTTCATTCTGAAATGAGTGCTGACCAAAAAGAAACCAAAGTACGTATTATACTTTGAAGGGTTACATCTCCTTCCAGTTTAAGCTGAGACAAAATGTGAAATTTCAGTGTTTTTTTTTTTTTTTAAATTATCTTGGCACGCCGTTAGGAAAAGGATTAATTTTTGAAGGTCATTCCCATATAAAAGACAGCGTAATTATTAGTGAGACGAAGAATGAAACCTGGACCTCGGAGGGAGTGCCTTACTTCATATTCTACATTGCCCTACAGTATTCCAGGTTTGCATACACAAACCTTTCGAAGATAATTCTTTCATGCGAAGACGGTTCCACATTCGAACTTGCCGTATCTTCGTCTGACGTGTATCGTCATCTCATGCAAATATAGCACATCAACAATGGAGGTTAATTATCTTACACTATTTACTAGCACACCAAAGGTGCACTAACTGCCTTGTGCTTGTACACATATGTAACGACAATAAAGTTTTCATGCATCCAACGTACATAAAGTTACGACACATTATAAATCTAGGTGCCGTGTCTTTCACTGACTTTGCATGCAGACTTTTGGGCTCCTTTTCGTTGTGCAGCGTGCGAAAACACCGTAGCTAGTTGAGAGGAGGAAAATACCTGACTAGATCTGCGTTTTAGCTCTGACTGGAGCAGAAAATTTGATGAGTCATGTCGGCAACTTGCATTGTAAATCGACTTCTCATGTTGCAGACTGGTGAGATGCTTCGTGTTTTTGCCTTTTGGTCACATGGGCAGAACACAGAGGGGAAAATGAGTAAATGAATCACGGAGACAAGGGAAATGCACATCATGTGAATTTGATGGCATTCTTCTGCCTATCTGCTAATTATGAAGTAAAGGCTTCCATTCTTTTTTGATTCTCGATATGTCAACTGGGTTAAATCCTCTGAAATATGTTAATGATTCCTTTGGAATGAGTGCAAGGTGCACGCATGAGGGTTACGGAAAGTAGTCAAAATTATGAGGAATAAGAACTTAAACAAACACAATATATTCCCATGATTTCAATGACGAAATTATGAGCAGTGGTGTTCATAAGTTAAATGACCCTTGTACCAGTGCATCCATTGGTCCCGCCCAAAGCCATCACCGAATACTTTAAAACCGAAACCTTCGGCCATTTGTGCTTGACTTGAACCAATTGGTTGGAAAACTCCAGTTTTCTTATTTAAAGACAGATTTACCATAAGTAAGATGTATTGCTGCTGTATTGGCCCGGACAAATAAACAAATGTAGGAACAGTTTAAGTAGGGAGTCTCAGCAGCTCCCTGATTTAAGGTAGTAAATTTGCATCCCTTTTATTCCAAATCGTCTTTTCTTTGTTCAAACAGATATGGGCATTTTAGGAAATTTACGTCATCTCCTCTTTTTTGTACTGTGTACCGAGTCTTGCCGGGGTAAGTTTCTCGCCTACCACATGCATTTTTACATTGAACTAGTTACCAAGACAAACCAATGTCTGCTTTTGGTTTGGTTTGGTTGGTTGGTTAGTTGGATTTTCCACCTCAACATTAAAAAGTTCTGGTTTTAATGTAGTGGTGCATAAATCCGTTTTGCAGTTGTGGTATCACTGATTTTTTTCCTCCATTCCATTGCTTATATGATGCATCGCGAATAGTGACAGTACTTTTAAATAATTTCGAACTTGTTTGTAAGACTACAACAGAGAACTGAACCGACGTACATGGCGAGAGACGGTGGCTCTATAGCTAGACCAAACACACAGTTTTAAGCCGATGTATGGAAGGGAATTGTCTTGATTTTTAATTTCATCACTACCACCTGCTTGGAGTGCTCTCGACGTGTTGCCTGCAAACACCTTGATTTATTACCACGAAAATCATAGAAATAGTTCTTTCAGATTATTTTAATATCCCATGAATAAAATAGGTCTACTAGGTTGAAAAAGTTAAGACTTTGAGGAATAATTCTTTGTATTATTTGTAATGGCATTTATCTCATGTACAGTTCAAGATGTACTTTTTGTTTCATTTTGAGACCAAAGACCTAAGCTATTTCACAGAGATTTTCTATAATTTAAAGAGCGCTTTAACCTTTTTGCTGTAAGAGTCTTCTTAGTGTTTTGCGCAAATATGAGAAGTAGTCGAAATATGTTGCTCCAAGTAGCCTGTTTGGCTCAACCTACCAAGTGTCAGTAAAATTTATGTGACACTGTGGGTTGAAAACGTGTCTATCTTCAAACACTTACACTATCTGCAATTGTGAGTTTTAATTTAGTTACAATTCATCTTTTTTCCTTCGCCAAAAGGAATTGACATAGTGCGTTTAGTAAATTCGAGTGGTAAAGAAACACATTCAACCAAAGGTGTAGTGGAGTTTTTCTTCGATGGTCAATGGGGAGAAATCTGTTACAATGATTTCTCGAAAGAAGATGGCGGTGTTTTATGTCGGCATTTAAATTTTCTTGGAGTAAAAGGGACTCAGATTGACAATAGTCAGCGACTTGGCAACAAGCATCGACATAAGATAGAAATATCTTGCTTGGGACACGAAGAGAACCTACATAACTGTCATCATTCCCGAATTTTCGAAAATAGTGTCTACAGATGCAAAACATCTTCTTTACATATCTCCTGTTACGACTACTCACATTTCTCAGTAGGTATGCTCTTTTATTGTTTCAATTTTCCAGAGGTTTAGCTGGCACATTGTTTTTAATAAATGGTCCGTTCAAAAAAATGAAGTACTTAATGATATGTCTTTTTGTTCCACATATCAAATAGCTGACAGATTGGCCTGAATTTGTTTCTTATTCCAACATTTTTTAATTTTTTTCCTGCATAACTTTACCTAATTGGAAACAAATTTTATGGTTCAAGATTCATCTGAAAACTAATGTAGCCGATTGAAGTCCCATTATACGTTGAAATACAAAACAATCCTTAAAACTATTCTGAAGGTGGGTGCCTAGTATCTTAAAGTTAACTGCAGAAGTACGAAAATCTTGATCCGGAAGTCAAGTTCAAACTATAATTTTCCACCATTCGGAAGACATATTCTCTCATGAAGGTGCCAAATTCGTTCATTTAATTCAGTCAATTTTTCGTAGCCACCAATTTAATCCAATGCCCTTTAAATCTTAGTACACTTTTCGGCAAAAGCCAGGAGCTGCATTTAGGGGCTAGGATAGTATGAACTGAAATAATGTTCTTATTCTTTGACGTACGTTTTTTTGTCTGAGACTATTTTCTATCTGTGGTCATTTTATTTATGCTCCCTGGTCATTTGATGGCCAGGAGGTTATTATTTTGAATGAAATTGTCTTATGCTACATTCAATGTAAATTTCAAATTATTCTTTGTTGCCATAGCATTGCCAGTTGAAAGAAAACGTCTTTAGTTTTGAAGCACATGCTCTTAAATTGTTAGCGGATCCATTCTAACTATAAAGCATATTTTTTTTACGTGAATTAAAAATTCAAATATGCAATCTCGTCTGAAATAACATGTCAATGTTATGACATACTCTCACATCTGGTTGACCTGTAGGGGAAATGAGAAGCCTGTTGAATGAGAAGGGTAAATTATTCATTTCATGAGTGCCTCTTGCAATTTATGCGACAATACTTTTCTTTATTGTGAAAAGGAAAACTTCTTCAATTTTTTACATTGTGCAAGTTTAGATCCTGACATGTTATGGAAGATACATTCATTAAAACTTCTTGGAAAATTTACCTGTTGCAGAAAAATAAGTTTGTAGTGACCTGTCTGTACTGCGAATGTGCTATATTCTTTTAAATTGAGGAAATATTTTGGATGAAGAGGATACTTGCATGATGATGCAAAACCGAGTTCTTTGTAATTTTAACATATTAAACCCCGCCATTGGAATCCCTTTCAACTGTCATGTTCACCGCAACAGGCGATGCTGCAAGAAATACCTTGAATATTGCGCACTCTTTAGGAAATAACCTCTCTCGCACTGTTCCATCTCATCACACCACTGGGCATTTAAGTCCAATGAAAAATGTGTGAACACTTTAGAAACATTTGCTCTTCGCGGCAGTAACAAATTAAGTGGACGTTTACTGAAGGTAATGAAGAGCATTGCGTGAACAATTGCTGGTTACACAGATGTTATCGGCACTCTCGCGTTTAACAACGTACATGTTCACTTGACCATCTGACCAAGAAAAATTAGGCTACCAAGTTTCTCAAGTTTTCAATTGAAAGTTTTTACCTTTTGTTGTAAACTTTACAGATAATAGCACGGTACGACTAGATGGAGGTGACGGATCGTATGGGAGAGTTGAATACATGCCAGATGGTTTGAAAACAATATGTGGCGAAAACTGGGGTGAATTCGAAGGAGGCGTCGTATGTCGTGAACTTGGTTTTCGTGGTGTGAAATCACTAAAGCTATCTCCTTGGCCAAAATATAAGGATGCATCAAGTGCAAAGTTTAAATGTAATGGAAGCGAAATATCATTAACAGAGTGTCAAACAAACAAAGTGGATTTTGATAATTTTTATTCGTTTTCGTCTTCATATGAATCATCAGATGAGACGTTTAAGCATTGTAGTGAGTCAATCGAAGTTACGTGTCTTCGCGACATCGGTAAGAATAACTTGTCTCTCCTAACCTATGCTTCTCTCCATTCAGTGAGAATAAGACGAAAGTCTCAAGTTCTCTTTGTATGTGGGACCTCATTCAGTCAGTCAGTCATTCAGATCAGATAAGGTCAGTCACTCAGTCAGTCAGTTTATCAGTCATTTAGTGTGTCAGTCAGTCAGTCAGTGAGTCTATCAGTCAGTCAGGCAGTCAGTCAGTCAGTCACCAGTCTGATCAATCAGTCAGTGACTCAGTCACTCAGTCACCCAGTCACTCAGTCACTCAGTCACTCAGTCACTCAGTCACTCAGTCACTCAGTCACTCAGTCACTCAGTCACTCAGTCACTCAGTCACTCAGTCACTCAGTCACTCAGTCACTCAGTCACTCAGTCACTCAGTCACTCAGTCACTCAGTCACTCAGTCACTCAGTCACTCAGTCACTCAGTCACTCAGTCACTCAGTTAGTCATACCATCAGTCAGTTTGTTAGACCGCACCAACAGGACTGCAAGGAGTTCTTATAAAGTGCCAACTCAATAAATATAAAAAGGTAAGAGATTGAAATATGATTCAAGTCCTCCCCATTTTTTCCAGCTATGACAGGCGGAAAAACTCATACATATATCCTTCAGCCCCCAGTTCCCCGGGGACTTGACCTTAGAAGTACTTTCTCAATTTATTCAACGTTTTAACATATATAGGTATAGCAGTCATTCCCGCGGTAAAGGTAAAAGAGACTTTGATCTGGAACAGAACTACAAAATACATATTTCCATCAACATTTCCTTTGCCTGTATTGTAATGTATGTTGTACATTGAAAATGCCGTTAATTTGGCACCTTACGTAATTATTATTGAATACGTCACAACATAGATAAGTAAATATTATAAAGGTAGTATTTGTGTTCACTTCTATTTTCATTTCAACCGTTATATCCCCCGTTTGGTTATAACTTTTGATCGTTTCTATTCCTATTTCAACTAGATTTTATTTCACCAAATTTCACAAGGATTCATGAGAAACAGGCTGGAGAAAGTTTTAATTTGAAATGTAATGCTACAAATTCTACAAAAGTTTGGTGGCGACGACGAAATTGGAGAGATGATGTTATAGTCGAAAATAAAACAGTACTACACTTGCAAATCATTTCTCATTATGATCTCGGAAGATACACGTGTGTCGTCGAAGGTCTCCGTGGGCAACAAATAGAGAGCAATGCATCACAAACTTTGATTATTTTAAGTAAGTGTCTTCAAGGAATGCGTGTAAGGAATATCCAGCGATGGATATAGACACATTGGGTGATATAATTTGTAATAAAATAAGATATAATATAAAATAAAATATAACACCAAATATCCAAAGGCCTTGTCTATGTGTGTGGTTAAGACTTTTTTACCATTGCGGTCATCAATTTCTTAGTCACACGACATGAACGTATTCAGATAAAGTCATCCGCTTTAGACCCTTTACAATGTGATATCAAAGAACGGCAAGTTCAACCCTTGCCGAGGTAAACGGCCAGAGTAAAATGTAAATAAATGTATCTAAACTGTTTGGTGGTAGAGTATGCCTGAGGTATACTTCTCCTTCAAGCGTTTAGTCCTATTCGGGGGAAGGGCATACTCAATGTTGTTTTACCAAATCTGTCTACCAGAATAACGATGTATCTTTCCATTACAATATTTAACTAAAACACTAATATTTGTCAAGAGAGGCAGAGTTGTAAGACTTGTGACACTTTAAGCTATGACGCAACTAACACTCGGTCCGATTTCGTGATTTGAATCTCTAATGTTATATTCATATGATCCATTACACTGCTAAAAATTTCTGTAATTTTACAGACTTTTTGTAACGTAAACTTTTTGTATTTTACTTTTAATAGAGATTTTCTATATCTTTACAGACACTTTGTATTGCTACAATAAAAAAAGGTTGTTTAACATGTATTTTCTGTTCGTTTGAAAAACCATTTCTGCGTGCTTTTTTAACCAAATTTTACTACTTTGCAAAAATTTTCTGTAAATTTACAGACATTTTAACAGTATTTTGTATTTTTCTGATTTCACATAAATATACTGTCATTTAACAAACATTCATTTTGTTTTTGAGCTGAAAAAGAAACAAAAACAAGCCCAAAACAAACAAATAAGAAATAGCCAGAAAATTTTCAATATATAACATGCATCGTTCTGCGAAGTTTCAGTTAAAAAAACATTTTTGGCAAATTTATGGCCCTATTTGAAAATTAACTTACATTTATTATAAAAGCATACTTAGTTATTACGTTCTTAGTTATAAACATCGTACAACTGGTATTTTGACACACATTTTTAAGTAAAAAGAAATTGTAAAGCCCTAATTTCAGAGCACTGACAATTGGTATACTGATGTCAACTCATCGCCACAGGCGCTCATGCACTTGTTCGGAGCAAAATAAAAATGTTTCACAAATTTACTTGAAAGAGTCTGTAAATTTACCACTTCATGACGTAAATCTCATTTTGCATAAATGGGTGGAGCTTTTTTTGTAGGCATGTTCTTAACAAAATGATTGCCGTTGCTTTGAATAATATTTTCTTTGGCGTTTTTGAATCAGGAAGGGATAAACTTATTGTTTACCTTGTCTGAAAATGTTTGCAACCAATGTATTTGCATTCTTTGTCATATTTATTTTAAAAACAATTATTATATTGTACAAAAAATGTGACTTTCCAATTACAAAGTTCCTAGAGATAGCAGTCTACTTGACAACAATATGACAACAAAGCATCCTCAATGTGTTTTGATTGAAAACAGCTTCGCAACGACACATTACGTTGATATGCAAATACCTGATCTACGTAATGGTGAAGTGTATGTAACGTTATAACATATGAAAGGTAAAAGAGCAATATTATAATAAATATTAAACAAAAAAAACATTATTTGGTTAAAAAAAAATTTGCCATAAAAATTATGTAAATGTTCAGACATTTTTTTTAACAGTGTATGTCGTTTTTAGTGGATAGAACATAGAGAAATCATGAACGTACGTACATATACCATCTTCGAAGTGGCGTTCTTCATCGTGTTCAAGGAATGTCACCTCACCTTACAAATTTTAGTACCAGTGTCATTACTTTAAAGTGAATATTGTTCTCGGCTAATTGCATTTTTATATTCCGCTAGATTATGCACAAATATTGCTACAAACCAAAGGCGAAGCATCGACCGAAGCCAACCTTGCAAAAATACGTAGCAACTGCGAGACACAGGTAGGTCAACTTCCTGTCTTGCTAGTATACACATTAGACGAGTGGCAGTTTACCTTCAAATGTTATTTTAGACACCTATCCATGCACACAATAGAGATTAACACAAATACAACGGAGTGGATCAAATTTGACTTATTGCTGAAGGTTAAGATGAGAATCCACTGGGATAAGACCTGTACACTTTTGACTCAGTATTAGATAAAGCTCAAGACATCCCAGTTGCTGATGCACAAATTTGGGGAGTAAATTCAGAGTTTAATTAGACGTCATGAATACGTCATGGTACTTTTTTGGAATTGGATGGCATAAAACATGCACGAAGGCATATTAGTTTTGACTGTTAATGTCCTTGATTTTGGAACGAAAAATAAACGAATTAGAATCTACTTTCATTGTGAAGACAATGTGAGTCGGTCCTTTCAAACTAAGCACGACGTCAATGTTTCTAAACAAAAATGAATCTTGAGGTGTGGTTTCCCAAATATTTACATGTTTACCTACTTTCCTTGTAATAAGATAACGAAGCAAAAATACATATTAATCTTATCAGACTCACCTAGTCAAAGCAGAGCTACCTTTTAGAGAAAGTCAAACCAATTTTTTTTTTTTTTGCAAGAATTGACACACTTAAGTTAACTTATTTTTTAAGAGCAGACCGGAAGGGTTTTCTCACTCTCACAAAAGAATTCTGTCACAAGATGGCGCGGATTCAGGCATTTCCCAAAATTGGGGTCTGAACTTAAAGAAAGCCGGTAATGGGGACGTATGGTGATCCTTTGTCTGAAATACCTAATTCTGTCCGAAAGACCAAGCGGAGCGCCACCATTTGTACAAGAAAGAGTACAGGAAATTTTGAAAAATAACCACCACCCACAGGGGCGTGTATAGCCTTTTTATAGGGGGACCAAAACTGATGCGAGAGAGGAAAGCGACTGGGCCCGAGAGCGATTGCCCGTGAGGGGGAGGGTGTGGGAGGACCCCCCCCCCCAAAATGGAGCTTTTTAGTTTTTTAATGTGGAAATACGTGATTTGACTCATTATTTATACGATATTTTGTACCCATAAGTTTTTAATGAACTATTATTATGAACTAAGAATGACCGCATTGAATCAAATGCGCACCTACTGCTGGCAAATGATTGGGTTGGCGAGGAGCCCAAAGAAATTTTGGTCCAAATTGCCTCTTTGATCGCTGGAAAGAAACGTCATATGGCTGTGTACCGTATATAAGTGGGAAACACTTGCAACATTGTAAAAAATACACTAAAATATAAAAATATGCTAATGGAGGGCGCTGCCCCTTCCACCATCACTCTTTGACTACGCGTCTGCTTCATTTTATTTATCTTTTTTTTTATTTTCCCTCAATGTACACTGAAAAGAAAAAATATATAAAAGATACATTCAAAGGCCAGTGCCCAGGAATTTCCTGGTGTATGCGAAGGGACGAAATTTGGAATAATAAATAGCGGAACAGGACAGTGCATGACACCATCTAAGCTTAGCGTTTTAGTAAAGATGCTTTCCAGACGCCAGATCGCTGGATTTAGCTGTTTAAATTGGTCTTTTCGCCTTACTTTTTAACAGTCTGGTTTAGCTAGCTGCGCCCACGGCCTCTTTTCCAGTTGCGAGTTAGATTGTTTCTGAAGCTTATGCGGAACACCACGCACAAAGGCATGTAGGCTACGTTTTGAAGTCTTAGGTCGGTATGACTTAACCAGTGTCCTCCCCCTTTGGAAACTTTCTTGGATTTGGGGGGTTTTAGATGCAATATGCTGAGGCAAAAACCAAGTGCTAGATGCATCCACCGTCAAAAGGCAGTTCCCTGGCTTTAGGAAACATGTACTTAGAACCTACGGGGGAAGGGGAGGAAACTTGGTACGGATCTCCACCATCAGCTGGAACGGGATTAATTACCACATACTTCTTCCTGAAGGCAGGAAACTATCACTTCCCACACACTCCAAAAGCATCTGGACCACCTTTGTCTTGAGATTCCAAGTTTAAAATTAATTGAAATACTGAAGCAGGAGCTGTGGTAGTACATCCAGCAAGTTGGACAGATATTTAAACAAAATACTTAGTCTGGAAAAATTCTCACGACCAGTGAAGGAAATATATACTCAGAGGTTTTGGAGGCAGTCCCTATTCAGTCCATATGCACGGTTTCTGTGCACTTGATCGCTACAAACCGTAGGCATCAAATAACAACAAACTGGTGCTCAACGCAATAGAAATCAAAGTCAAAGTAAAGCCCACTTATCCTTTGTCAGCATCAACAACTTTAAAAGGAATTCAATTCTTACGTGTTGCATCACAATAAACACTTAAAGCATACTTGTCAATTGTAAGCTGCGTTTTGTCTTTCTGCAATAGCCTACGATTGTCTTTGATTGCTGTCACTCTATACCAGGTGCGTGCATATGGGTCTTGAAACATTGGTCAATCTAACGGATGAAGGATGGGGGCAAGGGGTGACGATAAGACGCCACATAGTATACACCAATATCGGCTCCACTGAGGCAACCCAGATGGCCACGGCAACATGATTTGGTCCAAAGGTATTTTCCCGCCCCTGCTCTATACCATTGTAATGAACCACCGTTGGAAACTGAGAAAAGACTGACGTGCCGACCGTTCACAGCCACTATTGGAGCGTTCGATTTAGCGGCTCGAGCCGGCTCAACTGGCTCAGGCAATGATCGATCATTCGGAAAATTGATCTTAACGTCATCAAAACGTCACAACTTTAGCGGGCCAAAACGACCAGCCCTCCGAGGTGGTCTAGTTGAGACGGTGACGTATTTTACGTCATATTTCGTCCAGTCAAGAAACTGGTGGACCATTAAATCGAACGCATCTTATATTGCACACATGGGCTGACGTGAAACTATGTGAACATAGGTCAGTCGGTAACGCTCGTCATCTGATGATATATTGGCCTATTAATATTATTCAAATTTTGTTTTCGTAGCCAGGGAGTTGCAACTCCCTGTTGTGGTTCGTGCATCTGGATTTGTGTGTGAGGGGAAAGGATGAGGCTGAAATAGCCCCTTGAATATTCTCGTAGATAAACAGCTATGATTATGGTTGATGTGACGAAAACGGGGGGCTGTGGCCGTAAAAGCCCCCCCCCCCCCTTCCTTTGGATCCGCGCCTGTTGTGGGTACGTAGAAAGTAATTCTTTTTCGGGAAATTAGTTAAATCATGTGATATACACATGGTAAAGAACACGCAGTGAATTGACCTTGCAACGGGTTTGGAAGCATATGCGTGTTTCGGCTAATAATGGTATGGATAAAAGGGGTGTAGTTGAACCTTATATCCACCATGATCTCTCTCGAGAATCGAAACCTGTGCCACGGTTAAGGATGGTTTGCTCATATGGACGAGGACCCTCTTGGTAGCGCTGCACTTGGTGGCGTTGCACTTAATGCCTTTTCCACTTTTATGTTCAGTACAGATAATTGCGATTAACGCCATAGGCAAAGTTGGTTGCAGTCTTGAAACCTGAAAGTGATCGTGCATTATACCGTCCTTGGTTCCGTTCTCAGATCGAAACATCGTGAAGTTCACTCCGGGGACATGAACCACTGCGGTCGAGAGTAACACTGATAATTTATTTAGCCTCGAGGTCGGCTTGGATACCAAGAAGACCTTGAGGCATACACTACTGATATATTGTAAAAACATCAATTTCATTCTTTTGCTATTTTGTTCTCAGTTCAAATTTGCTGGATATGATGTTTTCAGCAAAAGCGGAGAAAGTGGTGGCTTTATAATGCAACTAGGCAAACTCTACAAAACAGGCAATACGCCTACCTATACGGCAATTACTAACGAAATTGATGGCATCCTTGATGATATTCGAGAAAACACGTCTGCAAAGAGTGACAAGCTGCACCTGCTCAAGCAAGGACTGTGTGAGTTACATCAAAAACAATAAGTGATTGTCCTTCAAGTTAAAATAACATGAGAAGAATAAATGGCCTGTACAATATTATCATGAATTACACATTCTATAAATTTTCTAATTTCAGTTTTGTTAAAATTGAGAAGATAAGCTGACGAAGTAAAGCATTCCATCATTTAGTAAAAGGAGTGACAGTAATCCAAAGCATTCCATCGCATACATGAAAAAGTTAAATGAAGAAGTGTTAAACATTTCGAGTGGGGTTTTCTTGAATGTAATTTAAGGAACAGCAGGAAGAAATCATTATATACAAGTTTCTTGACGCAGGGAGGGGTACAGATTTTATAAAATTAAGTGTTTATTTTTATGTTCAAAAGGATAAGGAGAGAAATCATAAGTAGAGAAAGTTTAACGAGTTAAGGACTTGACACGTGATTGAAGGACTGAAATGTTATAAAGGATGGCCCCAACGTACCTAATTCATTTCATTTCATTTCATTTATTTATTTTTGGTTTATCACAACACAAGATTGAAAACAAGAATCACAAAGTAAATAAGTAACAAAGAGTGTGAAAGGAAGTGCACTTAGGAACCCTTTGGGGCTTGTCGAGAAGTGGCACTCCCTAAAAAAAGAAGTAATAAAGAAAATACGAAGATAGAAGATAAGACTAGGAAAAACATAGAAAAATTCATAATAGACACGCAACCCACCATCCCACGTCACCCGTCCTAGAACCCAACCACCACCCACCCCTCGGGCTCAACATAGAAGCTAAATAGGCAGGAATACATTATAATAAACAAGTTCATGGGTTTAATACAAGCTTATATAGAACCTTTGAAGATTTTTCCTAAAAGAAGTTAAGGAAGGCTTTGTCTTAACAGTAGACGGTAGGTGATTTCAAAGAGTGGTGGCACGGTAATGCAGACTGTTCTTGTACAAATTGTTGTGATGCTTCCTTGTATGTAGATGATCAGCTTGTCTTGTGTTATGTGAATGTATCGATGAGTTATGTGTAAAGAGAGAGTTTAGTGAGCTTGGAAGCATTTCATGTAGAGAACGATAGACAAAACTGGCAACATGTAGTTTGAATAGGTCAGTAAGTTTAAGTAAATTCATGGATTTGAATAAATTGTTTGTATGATCTCTCGAATTGGAACAGGTGATATGTCTGATTGCTCTTTTCTGTAGAACACCTAACTTATTTAATAAATACTTGCTTGATCCAGACCAAATAATGCAACAGTAAGTGAGATGTGGGAGTACAAGTGTTTGATAAAGGGACCTGAGAATGCTTCTGGGGAGTGTATGTTTCAGTTTTGAAAGGATTCCTACACTTTTTGCAACAAGAGCAGAAGTATACTTAATGTTATCATGCCAAGTAAGTTTAGAGTCTATGAAAACACCTAAAAATTTAACGCAATCTACCTTTTGTAGCAATTTACCATTAATATCAATATTAAAGTTTACCATATCATCATTTTCATTGAAAACAATAAAATTCGTCTTATCTAAGTTTAGGGAAAGTTTGTTTGTGGCAAACCAATCACTGTATGCAGCTAGATCATTTCTAATGGTTTGTTTCAGACGTTCAACACTACTATCATAAAAGAAAATATTTGTATCATCAGCAAATAACACAATGGATGAATTTGAAGGAATTTTACTTACATCATTCATATAAATGATAAAAAGAAGCGGTCCTAGAATTGACCCTTGAGGGACACCACAGTGAATGTTATTTACATCAGAGTTTATTCTTTGAAAAGAGATAAAATGTTTTCTGTTGTTAAGATAGCTAGTAAACCAAGAAAGAAAAGTTCCCCTAATACCGTAGTGAAATAATTTTTGACAGAGTATGGTATGATCAATGGTGTCGAACGCTTTAGATAAGTCAAGAAATACGCCTACAGCAATTTGGTTGTTGTTTATGGCCTGTGTTAAATTATCGACGGCATCAGCAAGGGCCATATCAGTGGAGAGACCAGGTCGAAAGCCATATTGACCATTAAAAAGAATGTTATGTTTTTCCAAAAAAATTAAAGAGTCTACAATAAACAATGCGTTCAAGAATCTTAGAAAAACAGGGCAAAACAGAAATAGGTCTATAGTTAACAAAACAATTTGGATCACCTTTTTTAAAAATTGGGACAACTTTTGCGACTTTCAAATTTTCAGGAACGATACCAGCTGATAGGGACAAGTTAAAGACATAAGTAAGGGGTTTACAAATAAAACAGATAACTCGAGTAACTACGAAAGGCCTAATTTCATCAAACCCAGCTGACTTGCCTGGCTTTAGGCAGGATTTTGATATACTTATTCAATTTATATCAACTTTATATGCAACTGTCTGACTTTGCATAGGAAAAAAGACCTTCGTCTAGATCATTAGGTATAATGCAGCAACAGAAAGGAAAATGGCAGCAGACTGCTAGGAGAAATATATCATAGACGTCTTGAAAGAAATGATGAATGTTTTTGAAACTGACCTAAAATGAAAGTAGCCCATAATTAAGATGAAAACTTCTCATAACTTAATGATACAGAAAAGATTCCTCAAAGGGCTTTTCAAAAAACTGTTCTCTGATAATCGATCACCAGTGAGCCACAACTGGAGAAAACGCCGTGGCCGGCTCGACTTCAACCAGTCAGTTGGTTGGCAGCTGGGCCGTGAAACTCTAACTAACTAACTAACTAACCAACCAACCGACCAACCGACCAACCGACCAACCGACCAACCGACCAACCAACTAACTTATTAACCAACTAACCAACTAACTTACTAACTAACCAACCAATCAACCAACCAACTAACTAACCAACTAATTTACTAACTAACCAACTACCTTGCTAACTAACTAACTAACTAACTAACTAACCAACTAACTAACTTACTAATAATAAATCGAGATTGATTTATTTTATTAGAACAAAATGACACTTTCGCTTAAAACGTTGTACCCAATTTGCATGATATACACCACGCCTACAAGTTTACTCGGCTAATTTCCATATCAAAGATCTTTTGCAGTGACGGCGGGGTTGAGGGATTGTCTTATTTCGCGTTTTAAACAGATATTACTACACTATTACAGACTAGTAACCCTTCTAAATAACCCTTCATGTGGCATTCGATTCAATGCCATTTATCGTTTTTGTGACTTTGCTTCTTAAGAATTAAACAAAGATACCCCATGAGATCAAAGCAGTCATGTGTAATTGGTAACTGTGTAACTTTGTTACATGATCGATGCCATCAAGTGATATATGCTTTATCGTGTTCTCACAGCGTGAAAAGCAATAATTGGAAGTTATTACATACCTTGACTCGTTCAGTGGCGTCACCAAACTTTTCATTTGGGGGTGGGGGGGGGACTGGGGGGCACAGCGGTTTTATGGGGCATTGCTAGACTCCACTGGCGCCACCGAGCGCGAAGCGCGAAGCTTAACGGGTGGGATCCAGGGGCCCGCCTTTGGGGTCCAGGGGAAAAGCCCCGGTGTGGGTCCAGGGGGAAGCCGCCGGAAGCTTCTGGATTTTAACCTGTGTGTAAAGTATTAAAGAAGTTATTTAAGGTAATTTTATTGACTTAACAGTGGTCTAAATGTTACCTCCAGGGTAACTTCAAGTAAGACTTTCTATAAAAAAAGAAAAAAAACCCACTGATTCAACTACTAAGAGTGGATCTGGGTGACATTTTGAAAAAAGAGGTAGATGATGTATAGAGAAAGAAGTTGATGTGCACTTCTTGGTGTTGGTCCAGGGGGAAGCCGCCGGAAGCTCCTGGATTTTAGCGTGTTTGTGAGGTATTACAGACGTTATTTAAGGGTAATTTTTTTTACTTAACCCTGGTCAAAAAATTACCTCCAGGGTAACTTCAAGTAAGCCTTTCTATAAAAAACCCCACTGATACAACTACCAAGAGTGGATCTGGCTGACATTTTGAGAAAGGGGTTGATGATCTATAGATAAAAAAGTTGATGGGCACTTCAAAGTGAGTCTTGGTGGGTGTCCAGGGGATGAAGCTCCCGGAAGCTTCTGGGTTTTAGCGTGTTTGTGGGGTATTAAAGACGTTATTTAAGGTAATTTTATTGACTTAACACTGGTCTAAATCTTACCTCCAGGGTAACTTCAAGTAAGACTTTCTATAAAAAAAACCCACTGATTCAACTACTAAGAGTGGATCTGGGTGACATTTTGAAAAAAGAGGTAGATGATCTATAGAGAAAGAAGTTGATGTGCACTTCAATGTGAGTCTTTGTAGAAGCTCCTGGGTTCTTAGCGTATTTGTAAGGTTTTAAAGTTGTTTTTTAAGGGTTTTCTTTACACCGGTCTAAAATTAAAAACCTGACAATTTGGAATTTGGTAAGATTTTATTTTTGGTAACAACACTAACGTTAGTGAAACTCCTCTCAAGAGAGGATCCGGCTGACATTTTGAGGAATGTGAGCTGCACTATAAAGAAAAAGAAAAGGCAGTTGATGGGCAATTAGATGTGATCCTTTGAAGGAAAAATGTAGGCCTAATCCTGCTTGAAGGGTTACCTAAGCTGTGCGCCACCTTCAGTTGACGTGGTCGGAAGTGTGAAGAAAATTTTGGAAAAACGCAACCCCTTAGACAGCCGGAAATGGCATTTCCAATTTTTTCAAGGGAGGAATCTTTTCAAGGGAGGAATCGAAAAAAATTCATAGTCACACTCTGACTACAGGAGACATATTTTTTTTTAAATTTCAAATCTCTGTTGGGAGCGAGGCACAAGAAGGGAGCACACGATTTATCAGGGGGGCACGTGCCCCCTGCTCCTCCCCCTTCCCCTTGGCGACGCCACCACTGGACTTGTCTGCTTGTTAACCCCAAATGTTACAAAACTTTTTATGTTTTGGGGTATATCTAATACTGCCAATTAGTCAGATGTGAAAGCTGGATGTTTCAAGTCAGTACGTGGTGGGCTTTCTTTCCTTTCTAAGGTGATTAAATGCAATCGGGTAGAGAATTGAGGATGTTTCTAAAAGTAGGAGAGAAAGTTTCAACATGGAAATTTACACGGTAACTAAGAACAGTATCGCGAGGATCTCGTATCAGAGTCGGCGACTCACAAGGTCGCCCTTTGCTCCTGGTGACAAATGACTATAAAATTTGTTGGCAGAGATAATGATACAATTTTTATATTGTGTGTATACATAATATATTCGAATAAAAACCTGCGCCATAAAGAAAAATGGAGTGTGACAAGCACCTAATACTCTGACATTTCATTCTACAGCATTCTGCATTGGAGAGCCACAGGAAACTGTAGGTGCCGGCATCCTTCATTTTCCAAGTACAAGAATCAACTCCCGGGCGGATTCTGTTGAGTTGTGTGTTGGAAGTAAGTTATCAATACCACTTAAAAGTAAGAATAATGACCACTTGCAGCCGTAGCGTGCGACATGGCTCCACCTCTGGAAGCAGCTAAAGGAATATCTCCTTATCGATGGGAATAAATCGGACGTTTTCAAATCTAATGGACCGAGAAACAGAAGAGTACCTTATTTGGCCTCTCGTTCTCTTACTCAAATATGCTTCAAAATTTTCCTAACTAAATAGCACAATTTTGCATTCAGTCTGGTATCCCTCATAACAATTTCTAAAGACAAGGAGACACCGAAAGCTTAAACCTTGCCAACTGCCTCTTGAAGCTTTTTATATATATTTTTGTTACCGTTTGGAAACAAAATATCTAACAAACGTTTCTGACATTCCCCGAAATGGGCTTTTTGGCCAGTCTCGATGGCGAAAACTTTCAGAGTCCCACCACACGCATGTGAGACGGGGAAGTTCACCTTACGAATGCCTGCACAAGCCATTGAACCACGGGAGTGCATAAATTACATAAGCACATAATACACACGTTTCCCTGTGGATGCTTAATTTGTTACGTTAACTCGTTAGCTGCTACACATTTGGTACCCTAATAATTATTGACTATCTTGTTGGTGATACCATACAAGGTAAAACACATGGAATGGGATTGTTCAAGTGGAAGAAAAGGAAGAAATGAAGAGTCTTTTATAATGCCTCCCACTTGCCACTATCTTACTCGTTTCAGGTGTCCATATTACCATGAAAAGTGGTAAACTGAATATAACTAAAATGAAAGTAAAAGATAAAAACTCGGATCATGTGAGCAGCATGATTCTGTAAAGAAAGTAAGGCAAAATAATTATATTCACTTATTCTTGGGCACATTTATATGAAGGAATTTGGGGAAAACGAGAAGACGTATGGATTAGAAATAAAATGAAAAGATAAGCCCTCATATCATGTTCACAGCACGATAATCGTTCATTCTTGAGCACGTTCATGAACAGAAAATTTGTAACCCCATTAACCCCAAAAGCAAGACCTTGCAAAGCGGCAAGCTGGTTTTCAGAACGAAGTTGAAATCTGATGATTTTATAGCAGCTTTGTAAACTACTGCTGTGTGAGTTTTTGTACTATTATGTTTGTATCAAATGGTTCAAGGTGCAGGACTTGCGACAGAATTCACTGCGTTTGCTTTTTTCTCCAGTGATATGTTCCACTATACAAACTAGACTTAAAGAAACATTAATATTTTGTAATGACTTCGATCAGCATTCTTTGCTGACTGCACAAAGTTTTCCAGATTTACGAAATGAAGCAAATTGATTGTAACTTGATATGCGTGAAACGAGGGGTACTGGTAAAATATTGACAGCTATGCCATGATGTAACTAACTATGACTTTCAATTTTAGGTAACACATCTCGTGCTACTCGTGAATGTGTGGGAGATCTCATAACTGCCGCAGTTTGGAAAGATGCTGATCTTCGCAACTGCTTCAACATAACCGAAAATCCTACAGTCAATACAAAAGTCCTTATTCAGACGTTTTTTAAGGTAAAATTTTCACATTTAGTTTAGTGAGATCGGCTGGAAACTTAGCTTGATCTGAAATGTTACATTTGTGAAGTTTGAAAATTTCAGAGAAATGTGGGTTAAGGATTCAAGTCGGTTCATTCGATGTGTTGGGAATAACAAGTTTTTAAAATGGCAAAGTTACAGTTGACTGTCACACCTCAGTATATGTCATCCACCTTTTTTCTGTTCATATTCATAACGAAATGGCACTAGTGCAAAATTAAGGGCATGATCCTCGACGGCTATAAAACCCCTTGACCTTGATTTCAACCTTTTTAAATTGTTCACGATGCCCATGCATTGTCGTGTGAATGTATTACTTTTTAAAGCTAGATAAATGTTTGAAATTGAAATCATTTCAAGATTAAAAACATTTGGTGAATTTCAACTTTGGGCAGAAGTTTTATTCACTTGATACAGTTTGTTTTCAATTTGTTTGTAAAAATTTCCCACTGCACAGTGTTCTGAAAAAAGACAGCGTGAAATGAGCAGAAATTCTTTACATAGTTAAAGATATAATTATCGAAGAGCAATAGAATCAAGACGTTCGCTATAAGAGCCTTTCAAAAGTACTAAATAGCAACATATTTCAGTGTTGTATGGACTGCAGTAACTATGAAAGTAGATACAGTTTTTATAGCAGGTCAGAAATAAACAACATTATATTTGAAACAGCTGGTCGAACTGCAATTTATAGATATGCACTCGAAAGAGACATGTCATAGTATAGTAGTAGGAACGATTTTTCTCTACAGTTAGGAGCAAAATGAAACTATGGCATTTATGGAGTCTTGGAGGGTACAACTCTTGCTTATAAAAGCACTCCCAGAAAGCGTTCATGTAAACTTACTCCGTTTAAAGTACAGTGTGTTCACTTCATCTATGAGGAAAATACTATTTCTTAACAACTTGATTTTGTCAAAGTGGGAAAAATTTTGCTTTTGATTTTTCCAATGGAGTGGAATGACATGTTAGCTTTGTTCTTGGGTATAGACATAATGATTGCATTGACCATTGGCGGATCCAAGATTTCACTGAAGGTGTGGGGGGGTGGGAGCCAGAAGTCAGTTTGCATCAAAATGGTAAAATATAAGAGGTTGAGTGACAGAGCTCCCCTCATTTATTTTCGCGAACCGTAAAATAACCTTTTTTGGCTTAAAAACATCCCAGTTAGCAGGATATGCTACTTCTCCAATGAAAATACGAAAAAATAAAAAAAATAGTGTAATCAATTTTGTTTTGTACATACAATGACTTAATAAAGGGCCAGGTTTTGAGACTAGCACCTGCAATTGTCACTGAGATTAGGAAGAAAAGTGTAACTAAGGTCTAACACGTATTATGTCTGACGTGACCAAATTTATAAACAGAATTTTTCACTACATTCAACTATGTCTAAGTTGCCATCACAGGGTATAAACATGCATATTTGTTTCAGGGAAGGGCCACAGACGTTTCTCGGTCCAAAATGCAATTCTGCTCTAAAGCCTAGATTCAGGTGTAACGAAAACCTGGGAAAAACGACCCCTCAGACAACCGGAAATTTCGGGCATTCTCTAGGCTTGCGAGCAGCAGCCGATATTTTGTAATCCTGCCAAAAGACTATCCAAGTGTAGCGCTATCATTAAGATTGAGCATAGCGTACAGAAAACGTATAAAACTCGCAAACCCTTACACATACAGCAATGACAGTGCTCGAAAAACTATCTTAGTGAGCGCCACCACAGCTAGGGGGGGGGGGGGTAATTCAGAAAACTTTGGTAATTGCAATCCGCAGACAACCAGAAATAACAAACTGATGATCATTGTTTTTTTTCTGATCTGTTTCGATTTTTTATTGAAGGAATAAAACAATTAACTTGAAATGAAGCTCTTCGTTGCAACAGATTTACCTTACTTCCCACAGGTCGCATGTCAGGCCCTGCAGTTGACCATCGGAATTATAAGAATCCTGGCTACGCCAATGCAAACTTTTAGTTCAACACAATACGTGATATCTGTTTTCCAAAATTTCGTCGTGGTCCTAAGTAATCACACACTTAATCGACCTCTGCTACTTTATATCCACCCCAAAATATCTGATTTACGTCTGATTTTATCTAATAGATCTCAGTTTCAAGATATCTTACAACTTCGACATTCATTTCTATTCTTTACATGATACTCGACACTGACAATTCAGAAGGTGTAAATGGTAATGTTGTGCCAAGTAACTGCCTACAAGGAAACGGAAGAAACAACTGAAGTATGTTTCAAAAATCCATCCTGTGTTTAACAAGTCGCAGTTTTTAGTCATGGCTACTTTAATGGCAGTTTTGTACAAGTTATGTTTTGTCTTTGTTGACTTGCCAACATTTTGGTGACCGTAATTTGATTTGGGTTTACATTTCCTAATCATATTAAGGAAGTTATAAAACGACACTGTCACTGCAAGGGAAATAAAGCTTCAATTGAAGTTACGGAGGAATTATTGTAACGGGCTTCATTGAATGACATTTAGGAGTCGGTGAAAGGTTAAATTTCAATTCTTGTTAGACTTTGCCATTTCTAGAACAGGTTCCTTAACAGAGCTGTCCGCTGATCATGTGTGATCGTGCGAGGTCGCTTTGGGAACTCGATGTCATCCTGCGGTCAGTTTTGTTTACTTTAGCCACAGAATGTGACGCTGTCACGTTAAAGTCTCGATCTGGACTCGTTTTTACATATATGTTACTCAAATAAGGTTATATGTTGACCCTGTAAATACTCAGTAACAAAGCTCTAACAAAAAAAATTTTTGTATGAAGTAGGACAATTCCGTCAACCTCTGGAATATATAATCAAATTGTAAGATTTTAGTTTTGGGTTACATATAGACTTCTCTTGTTCTCCAACTCAAGGAAGTAGAAGCTACCAATTTAACCATCCACAACGTGTCTGCCATATCGCGTGATCTCGCTGATGCCACAGCCATTGCAGATGTCACGAAGGACGCCATAAACGACGTAAAAGTTGTGTTAGAAAAAATAACCAACGTAGAAAGTGCTGAACCATCGGTAGGGTACCATATTTTAACAAAACTTTTTGGTGGGTTTGGTATGTGAAGTACTAGATTGGCTGTTTTCGTTCCGAGCTTTTTCTCACCAAAGACTTAAAACACCGGAGATTTAGCAGGTAGTTAAGTACCTTTGGTGCATTCGTTTGTTCAACATATCTTAACTTTCATTTAAAAATTGTTCACGCGGTTTCACTACCGTCCGAACAATTGAACATTGAACACTAAAGGGAGGGGTATGTCTTCTTTTCGGGTTCTCCAGATTAGACGAGAATATTGGAAATAATCTCTTCACATGCATCTAATAGAAAAAAAAAACGCTTCCTGTTCTAATAAATAAGTCAGACTTTCTACGGTGTGTATTTATTGCGACCAGAAAAAGCAATATGCTTCTTCTCAACCCTTTTAACCATCTGCCTCTCACGCGGAAGGCCTGGGTTCGATTCCCAGGTCGAGTCATACCAAAGACTCTGAAAATGGAACCTGCTGCCGTTGTTTGTGATGCTTTGAATAAGCAATGGGGTAGGGAAACAAGCCAGAGAGCCACAACTGGAAAAAAGACCTTGGCCTTTAGGTTGGAAACTGGACCGTAAAACTCTTTCTAACTAACTCCACCAAGTAAACAACAATATATTTTGACACCTGCCAACTGTTATTAGAAAAAATGTCCAGACTGATCAGATCAAAAATACCTATCGTGGTGTAAGCATAAGTACGTTATCTATAATTTTTTCATATTTTTTACACAAATGGCGGTGACAAAAACTTGCAATAGCTAAATGGATATTGGGATAAATGATTGGTGCTGACTTACAAATGCACTGCAATTTGGTAGTTGAACTAATGACTCCTTTTGGAATACATGAACTAGTTTTCTCTACATAACGTAGTCATCTTTAGACAGAATGCCCAATAATGCAACTAAGGTTGTTCTGTTTGCAATACTTGTCGAGTGCAAAGTTATGATACACTGACAGTCATAAACTACTGTACTCTACAACTTATCACGGGTGTTGATATAATTTTTACAGGTTACCCGTAATGTGATTGAAACAGTTGATAACGTTGTGAATCAATCTTCCGGTATTGATGAAACACTGACGCCCCAGGCATCTTCCATAATTTTGCAATCCTTTGAAAAGCAACTGGATACCGTAAAACAGAGCGGATCTAACTTTACTCACAAAAGACCCAACATTGAGGTCCAGGTCATACAGATAGAAGACAAGGAATCTCCGATTAAATTTGAGTTCTTCAAAAGTGAAAACGACTCCCAAACGAAACTTAATCGAAATGAAACCGACCAGGATCTAGAGGAAGACTTTCAAGTTGCTGTTGAAATACCATCTACCGTACTTAAAAACCTCGCTGAAAGTTGTTCAGTAGCTAAGAGTAAGTAACATAAGTCATCTTTTCTTTCAGCTTTTCACCAGTCATTTTACTTTTAATGTCAGCTATGTAACGTCACGTACCACAGATAACACATGTCAACTGAGCCAACAACACTTAGAGTTTATTTATGCCCTTTCGACGACATGACAATAGTCAAGTACTGAAGGGCATGAACAGTCTCTCAAACATCAACTTATGCTAACAATTTTATTCTTACTTCTCTGCAAAGTAGCTTACTTGCTGTTTTAAGACTTCAGTGTTGTTTGCATATTCAACGTTAAGCAAGTAGTTTCTGCCGGTAAATTTCAGAATTTAAAAGACAAAATATTTCATCATAATAATCATGGGCAATCCATCAGAGTAAAACTTAGTGCTTCTGCTTTTTCAGTCTTTCAACGAAAATATAAGCTCAAAGTTTGAAAGTTCATTTCGCAAAAAGTAGAATGTTATGAAAATTTTAACTTTTCATTCTAACCCATATCGACTTTCTTTCAAATTGGTATTATTTTTCCGTTTTCTTTGTAGATAACGTAATAGTTTTCGTTTTAAAGATGCCATGAGACAGGTGAAAAATATTCCTTGATTTTCGTTTGCCAAACAGTTAGTTGCATGTTGTGGCATTTCTTTTCGTTTTCCATAAATTATAATACATATTACGTATAACAAGATTTTTTCAATTCGAGGTCGTGAGGAAAGAGACGCAACTTGCTTAGACTCCTTAGAGCAATTTTTGTTACGGAGGGTAATAATGCTTTTCTTCTCAAGATTCGTATTTCAATGGTCAGGTCACTTTTAACTTTAGTGTCAGCAATGCATTGTGAAAATGCGAAAGAAAAGAACCATATCTTAACCTTATCTTCGTTAACTTTTCGTTGCCGGCAGTCATGCAAATATATAAAGTTGTATACTTTGTATAATATTACAGGTCACAATCGATTCAATGTCTAATAATTTCTTGGGACAATTTCTTCACAACATGTTATTAAGTTTTGTTTAAAAGTTGTCCGAAAATGTACCAAAACTTCGACCAAATGAAATGACTCAAAAAATACTCAATAGAAGACTACCCCATTCGAACAGATCTTAATGAAAAACTTTACTTAAACTACCTTTACCAGTCGTGCAGCTAAACGTTTGATAAGAACTGAAAACCTGTAGGTTCTGGGTGTGACCTGAAACTGAATGCAGGTGGGCTGAGAAGGTTGTGTTTGGCGAGAAGTTTGTCCCCGACTATTGAGCACGTAAGACCGATATTACTTATCTCAAGACTTGCGGGTTGCCGGCGTCACAAAACCGAGCGAGCCCCTCATTGTTTATCCCCCTGTGGGCTAGGGGTTCTAGAAAATGCCTACGGTATTCCCTGTTTGTCGTAAAAGTCGATTAAACGGAAGGACTTGAACAGAATATTCGAACACTATAAATCTAAATAACACATTCGTGTTGGCGTGTGGTTAAATCTAATCTATATAACTAACTAACTAACGAACTAACTAACTTACTAACTGAAAACCTGTCCAAAGCAAACTTTTCTTGATCAAAGAATGCTTTAACAAAACATATGTTCTCGAATAACTTGGGACAAAATTCCTTTTAGTTAAGGGAAGGTCAATAGTACCTACTAATGGGAACTGAAAGACCTGCTAATAAAAGTTTGAATCTTGAATGAGAAAACTATTTTCATAAGTACCAAGTGTAGCGACAGATATGAAGCTGTCGTGTCTCCTTCCTAACAGTTCCATGATTAAGTAACTGAAATAGACCTTTCATGACCTTTAAATAGTGAACTGTGGTTATCCCAAAACTTGTATTTATTGTAATTAATTTTATCTAAATAGATGGCAGTCAGGGTTCTTTGCCAGTATCGTTCACAATCTTCCTCAACGGTGCCCTTTTTAATGACTCCACAACCGACAAGGAACGGAATAGTTTGATTGTATCCACATCAATGCTGTGTGATGTCTCCAGCCTGCCAAACGGAAATTCTGTATCAACATTGTTCTCTCCAAAAGTAGGCAAACCATATTTAAAATCTTTTATGAACTTATTAATTGTAAGACACACGCACCCCAGGAGGGATCGTCAGTATTTACTGCTGTCACATTCAAACGACTTTTCGCAAGCAATTGAACAACATTCCATAGAAACCAACGCACGTGTCCATAAAATATGACTCAAACATGGTGACTTTATTAGCTTTGACACAACATAGGAATATCCTGAACGGGTATGACGCGAATTTGACTCATCACTCCCTAGGGTAACCCTCTGCGTCTCACAATAAAAATAAGTGAACCATAAATAACTGATGGGCTCTCAGTGTCTTAAGCGATGTCAAATATAACTTTTCTTCTGAGGGAAAATTTTAATTTGAATTTTATACTTGAATATTTACGAAAGATTTGCTTAAAAACACAGATATTTCATTGCCTTTCATAGATAATGTGTTTCTTTCTTGGTCGGGTGCCTTTTATTTCTGAAAAGTACGAAACTGAAATCACGGGTGTTTTTAAAACCAAACGTGTAATTTCAAAGACAGGGTACACAAGAATAATTCATTTCCAAACCCCAAGACGACACACGTTTATTACTTACTTTTTTGCAGAATGACTCCGGGGAGCACCCATGGGAGTGTGTTTTCTGGAAACCAAGTACTGATGGACATGAGAACGAAACTGGTGTATGGTCATCAGAAGGTTGTGTTGATTGTGGTGGTAATTCTAAAAAGGCAAATGAAGACCCCATGGATGTATATAATTGCTCTTGGACTCACTTGACAAATTTTGCGGTTTTGCTCGTAAGTTCATATTTTGCTTCCAATGTAAACAGTAGGTGATGTTAAATGGAGACACATCACAACTTATGAAAGATGTATAAGTAAGTGTGACCGTTGAGTGAAGACTAAAACCTCTTTAACGCTGTTGTAAAGTCAACTTGTGGCTAATCATGTTGTGAAGTCTAAGGTCAGTACCGAATAACAAAAAGAAAAACATGTGAAAAAGACTACTTCAACAAAGTTAAAATTTTAACTCAGAAACAGAAAGAATCCACATTTCTAACCGGCTTCATTTCTTCTCTATATTATGAACAGAGCAAAAGACGACTTAAACTAGATAGGTTCACGTTTTTGTTGTAGGATCCAATTCTCTACTGTTTCCTACCTTTTAAATGTAAACGTCAGTTCCTCTTTCACTTCAATAAAGTCTGAGATCAAAAGTTCGAGGCCTTAGTAGGCGTAGTTCAGCAGATCTGGCTGAATAGAAAAAGCCGTGGATCGAGATGTAGGTGTTATATCAACTGATCCACTCTGGGTCTCTATATTTGAATGCCTATTCTTAACTTTCAAGGGAGTTACCTAACTTCTGATCGTTGGCATAATGATCTCAGATCCAATTGTTACCGAAAAAGCGTGTAACTTAGAGGATATTAGGATTGGCTAATTTTACCATTTGTCACCGGTATGTTAAGAAAACCCGGCAAACAGCTTTGCTAAAATGTGTTGAATTTTTTGAACCGCCTCAATGAACCACTTTAGGTGAGCCAGATACAAATAACTAGAAAACGTGCCAACGTTTATCGCATTCTAAATACGTCTTATACTCTCACATAATAGCATTTCAAGTGATTCGTAGTGACCATGCATTATATTTGAAATATATTGATATTATTGACACAGAAATCGGTATATCAGGACATTTTTTAAATACCTATTGAACGAATTCCAAAGTCTATTAGTTGTACTCTAATGACCAAAGCAACATCAATCAGTACAGCTGAAGTCCATAAAGACAACTGTACATTTAATGAATGCAAAATGTATGTCACGTGACGGACACTGGTCTGGGGTAAAAACAAAGACCCTTAAATCATGATTTTAACCCACTCAGGTTTACACTGCTCTTACCCAAATAGTTTAGCAACGAAAAGGGGTAAGATATACCACTTAACCCCAACTTTACCTAAGAGCCTACCTTATGCTGTATTTAGTTAGACTTATTATGTCAATGTAACGGGAAAAACACAAATATTCGAGTGAAGGTTAACCTGTTCAAGAATGACAAAAAACCTACATTACGTTATATTTATGCAAAATGACAATCATAACTTAAATATGTAGATGAAAAAGACTGTTACAGAAAATGGCTTGCTTGAATCATTTTCGTTAAAAAGGAGACGAAGAGAAATTGTACGGACTCGTCTATTTGAAATAACTACTCCACAACGACTCATCGATTTAGTGGTAGATAAGTTAGTTAAAAAAGGTTTTAGGGCCCAGTTTCTAACCAATTGTTTAAGGTCAGCCTGGCGACGGTGTCTTTTCCAGTGGCCGGTCACTTGCTTGTTTTCCCTACTCCATTGCTTATAATGAGCTGGGTTTTCGGTATGACCCAGCCACTCAAGCTCAACACCCCGGCTACAATCGGATGCTTTAAAGCTAGCTGCATACTATACGACTTTCAGGGGTAGCGCCAGGATTTGCCCGACAATGGGGCCAGAATTTCAAGGCCCCGACAAAGGTGCTGTTATGTCCCGGTGGAAGGCAGCATGGCAGAATTTGAGGCGCGCGGAGCGTGCCGAAATTTTTGGCTTTCTGTTTAACAAATACTTGAAAATCTGGAGTTAATTTGAAGTAATAGTCAAATTTTTGAAAGAAATTTGGCTTTTGTTAGTACCATGAAAAATTTTGGGTGTCTTTTGAATAATCTGTCCTTCATATGGGAAAAACCAAAAACGTTATGTAGGCGACAGCCGATATTCTTTTGGGGTTACGCGTTCAACCGTACTACTAGGCCTACGTACAAAGGATTCAAAACGAAACTAGAAGTTTACCCGGAAAGTTTTTCCCTTATTTGAACGGAGATTTGAAATAAAGAGCTTATTATCTTGGAGAAATTTTGAATTTAGTGAAAGGAAATTTGTTTTTTTTTTTTTTTTGGTAAGATTATAATGAAAAGTTTCTTTTTTCATCAAGTGATATGCCTTTCAAAAGCAAAATTAGGTAATTTGCCGGGTGATTAAAAAAATTGGCTTTGGTAATTTATTTAATGGATTATCCTTCGGAAGTGGCAAATTTTGCCACTTTTAACAATATGAATCTTATATTTGTGAAAAATTGACTAAATAACAATGTGGGGGGTTTTATGGAAGAATCTGACCTTCTCGTGAGAAAAATCAAGTAGGGGATGATATGTAGTCTTGTTGCGGTTACTGAATATCATCATGCAGATTCATGCCATCGGACCATATTGGAACATTCTCCAGAAGAAAAAGTTTGGCTTCGCATATATAAATATGTAAAGTTTTATATTTCATTTATTGTCATAGGCAGGGCAGAATTTTATTTGTCCGGAAAAATGTAATCCTGCCCGAAAGACTATCAGTGGAGCGCACAGAAATTTTTGAAAAATTGAAAACCCCCAAACAGCAGGAAATGGCATTTCCAGGTTTCCTAACTAGAATTAAAGAAGTAATTACTTTGAGCTTTCTTTCGCAATAAAACTTTCACTTCATAATACTGCCCCAAATCGAAGAATATTTTACAAGTATGTAAAAGTATTGTTCTCTTAAGTTATCTAATCGACCAAGACACTTTTAACGCGGACCGCCACCCAGTGGCGTAGCCAGGATGGGATTTTTGGGGGGGCCTAGGTAACAAGTGGGGGGGGCCTGGTACCTCCGAGGGTCAGGCACGGCAAGACTATCTAAGCGGAGCGCCACCATCAGTTGGCGCGGAGCGTACAAGAAAATTTGGGGGCTTTAAAACCCCTCCAGATGGCCGGAAACGGCACTTCCCATGTGTTTTAAGCTGGATGTACCCAGCCTTGATATACGAATCTCATGTCTGCGATGTCTCAAATAATGAGAATAAAAATCAATCTATGAAAAATGGTAATACATACACTTTTTAGGGACCTCAAAACTGGGCACTTCTGATCTGTGGCCTGGGGGATGAGACTAAAGGGAGCCGGTATCTCCCTTTCCCTTGGGAAAAATTGTAAACTTCAGAAGAACGTAGATCGCAATTGCGGCAATATTTGAATCTAAGCGGAGCGCCACCATCTGTTGGCGCGGAGCGTACAAGAAAAATTTGGGCTTTAAAACCCCTCCAGATGGCCGGAAACGGCACTTCCCACGAGTTTTAAAGTGGATGTACCCAGCCGCAAATTCGGCAATATTTGAATGGATTTCAGCTTACCTAAGGCAGTACCTCACCCTTTAACAGGAAAACCAAAAGTAGTTGTGTCCCCCTCTGAGAAACTCTCTTTGCGTTAGATTTCCTAGATGCAAAATGGTGCTATGTTTGGCAAAGCTTTGAACTGATTATCGGCCTGAGTTTTCGGATTTTCCCTTTTTGGGGAGCATGAAAAATATAAAAATATTTTTAGTTTTTGTAGAGATTTTACAAGAGACATACATACTACCAAAGAAACAATGTGCAAAATGGTGCAGTATTTGTTCATCGGTACATTACGTGGTCAAAATTAAAATACTACGAATAAATCCCTCAAAATAATTGAACCTCAAAGCAGAAGTATGGATCATGTGGGAAACACATGAAATCCGGACCTTGTGGACATTTTACAAATCCCCCGGACGCCAGTGTCTATTACTAAAAAGAGGACTTGTCGAAAAAAATCGTTTTACAGTGGCACTTGTCATGGGAAGGAGTGAGGCACGACATAGGCCTACTTGTTAAGGATGGAAGGGAAGAATTATCCGAAGGCAGTACCTTACCCTTATCTGCTTACGGCATATTTTGTGTATAATTAAGTATAGGAAGGGTCGTGTAAGAGTGGTCTCCAGTGTACGATTGCCTTATTTTCAGTAAATCAATCAGCCATCCGAAAGGGAGAAAGGAACTTAACCTAACAAAGTCGCATTAAAGTTTGTCGTCGAGACTTTCGTTTCATTTTCGAAGTGAAATGCAATAAACTACAGTGCAGATCACAAACGGTATCTAATTTAGTGAAAGTAGGCATTTTGAAGTTATTGCTTGATTTCATACGTGCGGACAAAATGTGTTTTACACACATTCATCCATTTTTTTTTTTAATTTTTACACATTTTTTTATTTTTATTTTTTCAATTACTTTATCAGGACGCAAAAAATCTGGGGGGGGGGGCCTGAAGAAAATCTGGGGGGCCTAGGCCCCCAGGCCCCCCCCCCCGTGGCTACGCCACTGCCGCCACCAACAGTTGGCGCCGAGCGTACAGAAAATTGTTTAAACATCGAACCCCTCAGATTCTGGAACGGCATTTCCCAGACTTGTAACTAAAAAGGAAGCAGTCGTTATTTTGAGCTTTCCTTTGAAATGAGTTTCACTTCAATAGAAAAAGACTCAACTTGCTAAATTATTAGAAAATTACCAGATAAAAAGTACTGCTACAATTAGATGCAATGGTCTTGTCTCTTTTGGGGGGAGTAACTATGCAATGGAACTGAAAACATACTATAATGTTTTTGACTGTATTAAGAATCCTCGTTCAATTCAATTGCAAGGTCCTCTAAAAAGATGAAATATTTTACGTGACTGCCCGAACTCCAGACTGTAAATGGTTTTACTTCCAACGTATTTGTAAATATGTAACGTTACAAGGTGCCTTCAAATAAGTTTTCAGTCAAACTTATGGGGAGACATTCTCACAGGACTGTTTAATATTATGTCTAGCTGAAAACGGCTTGAACGATATTTATTACCGTTGCGAGAATTTGGCTTTGGGGGTAGGCCAGATGGCAAACCGTTTGGTACTGAATGTAAATGAACAAAACCACTAGCCCGTTTTTGAAAGGAGAATTCGAAATTGTCAGTTTCCTTGAGGAAATATGGTCTTCTAGAAAGCAAAATCAAGAAGGTCGTCCGAGTGACTGAAGTTTATCAGGCCCACATCTTTTATCGTGAGTCTGAAAATAAAGGCTCCAGACGAAATTGGATTTTCTCAACAAAGGGGGAGGGTCGCCCGTTCCCGAAGGGGCATGACCTTGCGCGCACGGATTGAAGATGGTATGGGGGATAGCAGAGTTAGTAAGAAGTCATGAAAACCGATATGCATTAAGTTCATCAAGAAAAAAATCAAGCTCATAATCCATCCAGTAAGGCCATTCCTGTACGTTTTTCATGTTCAGACCTCCCCGAAAAACTTGGGGGAGGGGGGGGGGAGAAAAGACAAGGTACATGGAATGAGGTTTAAAAAGGCTCAAAAAGCGATTTAGAATCGATTCCGATATGTATTAAAACAACATTACAAAACAAGAAAATGTTCTTCCAGTAACTTCAGTCCTTGTAAGTTTTTTTTATTAATTTGTTTACTTTTAGGCCTCCCGACGAAACAGCCGACCTTCCACCACGTGGGGGGGGGCAGTTGTCAACAACGGGGGCCATGGAATCGATTTGATTTGATGACAAAGTCATACCAAAGATTTTTAAAGGGAAACCTACTGCAGTTGTGTGTGGTGGGATGGACGAGGCACTATACGGATCTGGGGCGTAATTCAGTCACGCTTTTTGCACCTATCAATTATATTTTCTACAGCAATAGCACTTCATCCATGAAACATGAATCTATGGTAAAACTTGGATGGTCATAACGGGAAGTAATCTATTGCAACTTTGACTACCTTCGTATCAGCATTTGATGTGAAAGTTTTGATTCATTCCTTATAGGAATTCAAACGGAGAGAACAGCGCCATTTTGTATAATAGTCCAAACAACACTGTGGCGATTTGCCCCCCCCCCCCCTCGATGGTTAACGTTGTTTCAACGGTGTACTTCTTACTCATTTGAAGTTAAGTTGTGGATTTAACAGGAGGGAACTTAAGTTTTTTTCTTTTTTAAACTTTGTGTGATGTATCCATATGTAGCCTAATTCCAGTCTACAGACCAGCTATGCTTTATACTGTCGGCTCTGAATTGCAAAACTATTCTGGTTGATTAATACAGCTTACGTTATTTTTCTTCTTCAAGGATATTAAAGGTGACACAGGAAGCCAAGTGTTAGATGTCATCACGGTCATCGGTTGCGTAATATCAATAATAGCCCTTCTGATTACCATCTCTTCATATCTTTTTATGAAGTACGTTGACAACTTAAATAATATATTTCATTTACCCTTAATTTTCATTATTCTGTGATGAAAGTGGATAAATCGACGCCAACCCACACTTAAATGGGAACATTTTAGGGTTACCTTTACAGGTTTCAGAACAATCTCAGCCCATATGAGCACTAACCAGCAATATGAATTCTACATTCTATATTTACCTCCAGGAAATTTATTTGCTGTGGACTAGTAGCTTGTTATTAATTCACCAAATTTTGGAGCGAAGAAAGATTTTTTTTATTGGAAAAATAGCTAACACTAATAATTAAACATTTTACACACAGAAAAATTAAAACTATTGCTTAAAGATTAAGATAAGAACCAAAGACAATTTTGCCATCTGGGCGGTATATTTCAATGGAACAAAACATTTTATACAACGACAAATTTGCATTATGATATGTAGGAATTTTTTTATTTTTAGAGCGGCAAATACAAATCTTGTTGTCAGGAAGATATAGGATAATTTTAACATATCACTTCGTTCAATAGCCCGTTAATTAAGGAACTGGACCCATTATAGATCTATCTTTGAAACAGAGGAGAATGCCAAGGAGCTGATGTATAACAGAATCAGAAACTAAAATTCTTGTTTGTTGGAACATGAATTTAGTCTAAGAAGGAAACGAATGGAAACATTTTAAACAGGTAGAAAGAAATTACAGAAATGATAGTGGACGTAAACACTGATCAATGAGATATCAAAGAATAGATCATAAAAATGTGCTAAATTTTAGTGTAATCCATTCTCATCCTTCACTTCTCCTGTTTCTTTGTGTCTATAGGAAGCTTCGTTCCAGTCAACCAAAGCAAATTATTATCATGCTATGTAGCAGTCTTCTCGGTCTATACTTGACTTTTATGATCGGTATAGACAGAACGGAATCCAAAGCTTCATGTGTCATCTTTGGAGGTCTGATTCATTTCTTTTGTCTCTCCACCGTTGCTTGGATGAGTATCGAAGCTACGCAACTGTATCTTCTCTTAGTGAAAGTTGTGAACGCACATGTGAGACACTTCATGACGAAGGCTTCAGCCATAGCTTGGGGTAAATAATATTCCATGTTCGAGGGAATATTAATTCAATCTTACACTCTAAAAACACCGGGGTTAAATTTAACCAGGATCGGTGTTCTAGTTACTTCAAAATAATCCTGGTTAAATTTTAACGAAACTCCTGGTTAAACTGACTCAAATCCTAGTTATTTTAACCAGAAGTTGTGTTAGTTTAACCAGGATTTGTGTTAAAAGTTAACTAGGATTGTGTTGGAGTAAACAGAACACCGATTCTGGTTAAATTTAACCCCGGTGTTTTTAGAGTGTAACACAACGCGGTAATCACTGCATCTGGATTCAATCATGGATGAATGCCCCTTGAAATGGCCCCTTGAAATTAACCTAACCTAGATCAATTGAGAAATACATATTGAAAGTACCGATACAGACAATTATCAAAGGACGAATGCTTCACAAAAGATTACAGCAGCTTTTTCTCCACCTTCAATAGTCATGTTTTCCAAACTTTCCATTAAAAATTACAAATTTGTTTCTGCATAGTGAACCTCAAGTAAAAGAATTCAAACAATATATATATTTAAGACCATGAAAAATGAATTCATACACCCATATTCGTTGGTCATTCCTCAGCTGAGATAAAAAATATTAAAGTTTGTGCAATAAACATATATTGGTCCACGGTGCAATAATTTGTGATGTCATTGTTGTACTACTAAAATTACAATCTTGTATTTCTTTGTTCTTCTGAAAGTTACTGCGCCTTGAACCAATTGATGATAGCATACTTAATCTTATAGGGGGGTCTACTTAATTTAGACCCCTCGGCGCAACATGGAATGTTCAATGTCATAAAATTATTTTTAATTTTAAAAGTAAGCAAAGCAGGCTATGTGAGTTGCACAACAAGAAATTCACAAATTATTGCGCAATGGACCATCTTTTTGAATGAGCTTCAACATTTTGTATCTCAGCTCAGGAATATCGTTTGAAGACGGAATTTTGACTGCTGGAAATCATTTTCATGCTCTTTAAAATATTTCTTTGTCTTGAGGTGCAGGTTAATTTTTTATTCGCCTTCCATTTCAGAACAACCTTTTCTCACTACCCCAAAATTAGAACTGTGAATATAAGTACTAATTTTATATGTTCAGTTTCTGTTGTGGTACACTATTCTTCCCAGCGCGCATTTTACACAGATGTTCAATCCCCAAGTTATCATTCCCCCACATGATAGACAAAAGATTAATACTCGTTTTTCAACTAATTTGCTAGTCAGTTACACGATAGCTATTCTAACCTTCAATTTGCGCCAGGTTAAAAAAAAAATGAATTTCATTTTGGAACTGGAATGAAATTTGTCGATCATTCCAAAAACTATTCACAACATTGCAAAATAACACCTTCAGCAAATTGTAATAAGATCTGCAAAGATATTTGCATGCTCACAACATGCGTGATGAAACGTTTTTTTTTTTTCTTAAATTTTGAAACCTCCTTATTTCCCTGCTCCATAACAACTTATCCCCTCATCGGGAAGCCAAGTACACTGTCTATACAATCGGCACAGCCAAATTTTTTCATCCGACTAGTTGATAAACGGAACCAGATGCAAGAAAATACAAAAAAGTAAGGTAATATTTGCGGTTAGCAGACCGGTGAACTAGGAGTCTATTCGGAAGAGTTGCTTTTTACTTAGTGTGAACAAAATCAATCATGTAGCAATTGCAAATTACACCCCATTCCATATTTGATATTTTGGGGTGTCCTTTTCACTTCTTAAATGGTGTTGTCATAGGATGTACCTGTATATATGTTGGTGGTAAGAGGATATAGTTAGCGTCGTAAGAGATATGTGGTAGGTTTGAGGAATAACCAGATTGTTGTTGCTCATTCCTTAAATGATACAGTAACTTGAGATTGTAACTGCCAAGTGTTTGCTTACACGTAACGAATTCAGATTCTTTAAGGGAGTCTTCAGTATTTGAAATATTCTCAAAAGGTAACGATGGGGATAGGTTTATTGAGTGGAACAATACTTGATAGCTTTCTGTTATTTAATGAAACTAATTTTCAATATCTGGAAGGTATTGATGAAATTTTTTGCCGTTTTGTTTTCCTACTCCTAGGCATTCCCTTCTTCGTGGTTGTAGTCTGTGTGGCTGCAGCAAACGACGCATATTCACATGCATAGTGAGTACTTTTCATAGGCTTAAATGCCTTAGATCGCACGTTTTGAACCAAGGGCGAAAAGCATGGACTCCGAAAAAGGCAACTTAAAGATGTTCTTAATCTTATTGCCCAAGTATTAGCATGAAAACAAATGGTATTCCTAAATGCAGAACTACTTTATCTAATTTTATATCTACTTCTTATGAAAATACACGTGGAAATTCTTATTGCCAATTTACTACTTCTAATTTCACGAGCAGTACCGACAAAATACATGCAGTTCCTGCAAATCTACTATATCTACTATATCTAATTTCACTTCTACTAACTTGAGAGATGGCACTTTTACCGTTTTCGGGTATCTGTTTCGAGCAATATACCGCGTCTTTGGTCTAACTGTCAGAGCATCCTCCTCTCACGCGGAAGCCCCGGAGTCGATTCCCAGGACGAGTAATACCAAAGATTTTAACAATGGAACCTTCTGCCGTTGTTCGTGATGCTTCGCATTAACAACGGAGTAGGAAAACAAACCAGTGAGCCACTACTGGAAAAGGCCTTTGCCGGCTTGAACTGAACCAATAGGGTGGAAACTGGGCCGTTAAACTCCATCTAACTAACATAAAATCGATCAATACAAAAATCGGCGAAATGGAATGACGGCACCTTTGTTTACTTTACTGGATGACAATATGTTTGAATGATCGTAGGCCTGTACAATGTAGCGAGCTGACATGTTTTCTGCCAACGTGTGATAGCTAGTATTCTGGACCGTGCCTACTTTACTATTACATATTTAACCAATCCCATCTAACTACAAATTTTGTACAATAAAGAAAGGCAATAGTTTCGATTTAGCGAGTGACCAAAGGTCATAGGTGTAGAGGGCGACGTAGTCCCACACCACATGGGCTGGTGAAAAAAGAGGTAATATGTTATACAAATTTTCGTCAGTGCTAATATTGTGGTATGTAGCGTTACAATTTCAATAATGATATAGTTTGAGGACTTCTTCAACAAGTCTACCTGAAAATTCATGACCCAACTCGTAACTTATTTTTTTATTTCAAAAGGCGTTAGACGAAGTAGCATTTCCATCCAATGGTGGTAGTATACTTCATCTGGAAATGTTTGATGACTTTTTGTCTATTTTAGTGACAATGTATTGCAAGCGAAAGCCTAAAGAACAAAAGCATCGTTTCTAGAATGGAAATGCCATTTCCGGCTGTGAGAAGGGTCCATTTTATAAATGTGCTATACGCTTAACCAACTGTGGTGCCCCACGAAGTCTTTGTCTGGCCAAACCATTTTAGCCCCAGGAGAAAATGCTCTCCGCGCGCTTATGCCAGAAGAGTCTACTCGTTATCCGGTTTCATGCCCCTTCACTCCTAAGTCATGTCGCTAAGACCAAACTATTGTAAGAGACCTGAGTTCACAGTCAGGCTCTTACCTAACTGATGATATCATATAAAAGTTTCACGTTACATACTAACTGCGAAAACTGTAATAGCGCCATCTCTTCAATTTTGTAGATTAGAGGGTAAAGTAGATGCTGTATATTTGAAATTACTTCATGTGTTATTTTAAAAGTATTACGTGAGGATTACACGTAGTGATTTACAATCAGTGCTGCTTACGTTTTTCAGTAAAACTATGTGTGAAATAACATTTACTAGACTGACAATCACCAGAACCACGTGTAGTCTTCAGAAGTAGTTGATTTCAAATTAGATATATTAGATTTGCACTTCGTAGTACGATTCCCTGAGTAGTATCAGATTTTAGTAGTTGTACATGTACAATTAGTTTGCTTTTTTGGATTCCATAGAAGACGCCTCTGAGAGCCAACCGATTTGGTGCAATGTAAATAAACAGCATATTTTCTTCTAAAATTTCTCTCCATATAAAACATTTCAACTGAAGATACTTTTACTTCATGCTTCAAAATATACGGGGGATATTTGATATGATATTCATACACTACCAATATTATATATTATGAACTAACACAGCAGTTATTGCCTTTTCATTTTATTTGAAGACTAAACTTGCCATGGTAAATAATAGTTACAATCATACATTTGAACCTTTGTTATTCACATTTACATTGGTAAAATTTAAGTTTATTTTAGAAGTAACAGTGACATTTCTTTTTTTTTTTCAGCTGCTTCCCAGCGCATTATTCGAACGTCTTTTACTTTGGTGTGCTTGGTCTGGTTGCTTTTCTGTTGATTTACAACATCGTTACCTACACCATGATTGTCCGCAGCATATCCGCCCCTCGCAAAAACATCATTTCAAGTCAATCCGACAGAGCTGGGAGAATTCGTCGCTTGCAAAATGCGCTTGCCATTTCGGTGCTTCTCGGCCTCTCTTGGGTGTTTGGTTTCTTGGCCCTAGGAAGCTTAAGGATGGTGTTTAACGTTCTTTTCTGCCTCTTTAATTCTTTCCAAGGGTTCTTCATCTTTCTCCTGTTTTGCCTGAGACAGGAAGAGATACGAGTAGCTTGGAGGGAATGGTTCGGAATAGCCATTTGCCTGAAGACAGATTATGACACTACAACGGTTTCCGAGAAACCTACTACATCCACCAGCAGACATTTAACAAGGGAGAGTGAAGTCAGCAAATCCTTTTCGAAGTCTCAAGGAGTAGAATTAACGGATCTGAAAAGCATTGACGAGGCAACTGTAACAACACCTGAATCACTAGACATAGCAACTCCCAACTAAACATCGAGGAGCTCGATGTGTACCTCAAGTCTGATTTTTGGTGCAAATATAATACAAAGCATGGAACTTTGCAGGACATTATAACCGGAGACATAAAAAAGAAGCTTATTCACGTGACTAAAAAAGGCACATTGAGCAAACACTTGTGATGACATTGTTGTGCTAAACAAGTAAATATCTTTTCATTTCTTTATTCATCGGAAGGCAACAACCCTTTGTGCAAAAATGTGGTTACGTTCTTACTGTTGAGGTGAATCGACTTTACAATCTCTCTTTGATGCATGTTATGCAAGGAAACAGGAAGCTTTAAAGTTTATAAACATTTATAGTTTCTACAGAAAGTTAAACCTGCATATATGTTTGCGAATGGCTCAGTCAGCAAGAATGTCTAACAATATGGGTAATGGTCTACTTTAATTTCAGTGAATAAATTTCAAAAAATTGATATCTCAGCAATATAACAAGCTATAGAAATTAGAGATTGGTTAGGAAGAGCATTTCCCAATCTCTGGGATATATTTTTTCAAACTTCATGACATAAGGTTCCCCAAAAGCTTTACGTTCAGTATCCTTTTTTTTTTCAAACGACATGCTGAACACATACATAGGCAACTGTGCTAAAAAATGAAAATGCCGTCTGATTTTTAATGTTCACTTTTTGATATATCTTCTCCTCAAACGTCAAGGTGGATGCTTTTAGCCAGTGTTGCAAGAACCCTCTTAATCCAATCGAATTATTACTCTAAAACAGTAAAAATCAGTTTTTTTGACTGAAATGTTCCACTTAAAATTCAAATGCTTTCTACACCAAAAATTGTTTACCTGTAAACGAACACTGAAGACCTCTGCCTTCATAAAAGACTTCATGTTACCACTAAATGGAAAAATAATATCGTTAACAAGTTTTACATTTGTATAAAGAAACAGAATTTACTTAAAGGAACATAAAATGAATGTTGTTTAATTTTTTTCATGTTCTATGAAACCAAATTCTGTTTTCTCCTTTCATACATGTTTAAGTTTTGCCAACCAACTAATAGGGCTTTCCCTAGCTACTTGTAACAGTGAATTCTCTTTATAAGCTTAAGATAAACTTCAGAAAAAATGAGCTAACGATTTCAGTTGATTAGTTTAAAATCAAAATGGTCACGATAAAAATCATCTTTTTGTAGTTCTTACATTTAGTATAAGTCATTTGTTCCTCATGTTAAGGGGACAAAATAATGCATTAAATGCATATAAGACACATCTAGATATTTTACACAACAACAAGCTTTATTTAGAATTTCGGACAATGTGAAGATGAAAACTTCAATAATTTCCTAGTAACATTTACCCTATTGAGTTTTGTGATTGAAATCATTGTTCCGGATTACTGCTTCTCTTGTAAATTAGGACAGGGGACATGAAAAAGGAATTGTGTTGCATTAAAATTTTGAAGAAGTTGGCGAGAAACATACACTACATTCTAAAAGTCGTATGGAGAAATAAATTTCAGAAGAAACTGGTTAAAACACAGCATTGAGATATACCTTTTCCTCCCATGCAAAATTTAGAAAAGTAAATTTTGCACGGGACATAAATACGGTCTCTCAACAATGGCATATTTCCAAATTGTGTAAGACTTTCTCCCTTCAAACTTCGTCTTTTAATAAATTATGCACAAACTTCTTAATCCACCAGAGCTGAGAGAATCAAGCAATCTGTATGGACAATATTTCTCTAAAATAAGGTACCAATGTTTCTCGTGTCAATGGGAACTCATAAATTTACACTGGGAACAAAGTTTTGTAGAGATCCTAAGGAAGAAGTAAAATAAAATTTGAGCAAAAGCTACTTTCATAATGAATATGGTATGTTGTCAGTATCATATCTGAAAGCTATTACTGAACTAAAACGAAAAAATAAAGAGAAAACGGGTTTTACAATAGTATTTTTAAATGTCATACGTTTGCTCTTAAAATGTACGAATTTTGGGTCATTTTTCGTTCACGGGAACATCATTTAAGAAAATTTTGAATATTTTTTGCAATCATCCAGATTGATTTTATTGATGGAATAAAAACACAACGGTGACCAGGATATTGACACCAAAATAATGATAACCATTAAATGCCAATTCATGGCGAAACAGTAACCTTCGGGGATTTCCGCCACAACAATGTTTTTTTTTTGGGGGGGGGGGGCTGCGGTTCCTAATTATAGAACCCAACCACTGGTATATTACACCGATTAGCTGCTACAGTGAGATACAACTTTGATTACCATTCTTGTTCAATTTTGTTACCATTCGTGGTCAATGTATACATCATGCCTTCCACACGACACGAATCGTTTGACACGAAGCAACCCACAATTTGAGCGATTTACAATACGTTTCTTCAGTCGAGTTTTCCCATGATAAAACAGGTAAGTCCGGCTGGTGAGACTTGTTTATAAAACGTACTCGAGCTTGTCAGACTAGGATTCTAGCTGGTCAAGAATAACACCATCTGAACTAGGTTGAAGTTAGTCTGGCTGACTAATTTGGGCTTTCAGTGTTTACTCTGAGCTGGTCTACATTACACCCGAAGCTGTGATGCAATTTACCTAAAATGAAATATATTTAACACTAGTGAAATATATTACTCTTAAGTGTAATTCATCTCAAGAAGAATTGAGATTGTTTTTCGCTTAATTAAATGGAGTTGCGCTTTACTTAAGTGGAATGTCGTGATCACTACCACATTTTAGTAACGCTTAATTCTATTTCACGTAAGTCGAATTGAATTCCACTTATTATAATTCACTGAAGTGAATAGGTGAAACTATATTTTCTAGAGGGAGTTCACTTGCGTAAAATGATACGTGATTGATCAGCTCTCGGAAATCTTTGGATGACCTAGCCATGCAGGACACAGACATCTACATGTCTGAAAGTGAATGAATATACGCAATCAAGCAGCTGTTATTGCGTAATACCTCACCCGTACGCACATCGGTTTATCTCATGTGAAAGACATTTCATTTAAGTTAAATGTGAGTACTTGCCATTCTAATTGGCTTCAAAGAAATTATATTTCACTTAAGAGTTGGGAAGCTGACTTGGGATCACCGAAATATGTAAAGCTCTGATGACGTCACACGATTTTTAATTTTAGCCGCTTATGGGAATGTACACTTAGAAAAAAAATGGCTTATTTATTCTGTTCACATCGATCAATACGATCAATAAAACTATGACACTAACCAGACTAACAACGAAAGCTATCGTAAAACTCATTTTAGGTCAAAGTGTCTGCAAAAAGGTCCAGGTTTCATCGGGCGATTTTAGGTCACCCTTCCCGAACGTTCGTCCAAAGGTTAAAAATTTGTCCCGAAATCATTACGCAGCTGTCCAACAATTACCGCATACACACATTAGGACAGGAAATATACTTTCTGACATAGGTCCGTTGATAAATTATTCCAATGTTCCTGAAGATGGTTAATCCCGCCTTGTTTATGCAACGAATCTGTTTGCAGAGCATGTGTAGTAAGTCAGCCATCTCAAAACGCAGTGCGTGATGGTAGCTAGCTGGCGTGCAGCACTGCGATACAAGAACCAACACATTGCTATGATTTGTGTGTGCACACCGTACGTGATTGATGCGAAAGTATGTACTTGTAATGAATACATGAAGCAAACAAAGACTATAGTTCTTTATGGCATTTTTAGTGAGGAGAAAGGATAACAGAAAAGGTACCACTTCATTTTGGAAATATTATTTGTTCTTTCTCTCTCTCTCTTTCAAATGACATTTCGACCTATTCTCACCTTGAAGACCGAAATGTGTAGTTTGAAAACTTGGCAAGTGATCTCTCACTCCTTCCTTTTTCTCTAAAAACTTATGATTAAAACTCTAGCCAAAGATTACCCCTGAAAATCGCTGTCTACTGAAACGAGTTTCTTTTGAATATATACTTTCTGTTTTTCTTCAATTGCCAAAAATGCTCAATTATTTTACACTATAAATAAGGAATAACTAACTAACTAATCTATGAATTAAAGTGTTTCCAAATGAATATTATGGCCGATGTACGTTAAATGTAACTTTACTTTAAAGGGACAATCCTCTCACCCCAATCTACACTTCTAGTATAGGGTAACAGAAACTCTCAATTGGCTCAGCTTTTTGATTGACTTCTAACTCAAGCAATGCAGAGTCCCAAAGCTTATATTTCACAGCATGAACTGTTCTGAAAGTGTTTTGATAATATACCTTGATCTTTGTATACTCACCCTGAAGCAACAAAATGAGATTATGTCTGAATGAGGGTGAATTTCAGACAATTGTGGGAGGGGCTTAATTAAGAAGGTTGGGAGAATTGGTGCTGTTTGGATGAGAAAATTGGGCCTTTAGTTTCTCACCAAACTGGATACTCTAACATGCATGCTGTCTGTTCTTCAAAATGTTTTAGGCATGTACAAGCAAAATCCTGATGAATGTTCATAAGAAAAGTCCACTAGATGCAGCTGGCTTGAGAGTTATATTTGATATATATCAACTTGAATGGACTATTTGTGTCTTTAAAAGCAGTTGGAATCTATGTTGGAAAGTGCATAGACTAATAATAGTTCTTTACAGCTTTGTCTGAAAAAAGGATTGATAAATTGATTTGGATGTGGAAATAAAAGAACAAACTATGCATCCATACAAATTGAATGTGGAAAAATATATTGTGCCACACAAGACTACGGTGTTAATGATTAACAGTGCTAAATTTTTATAGGTTTGCATCCATTTTTTCAAACATTTGCACAGAACAAATTGGGGATATGGTCTTACATTTTCTTCGGCACTCAGCTATTGACTCATGGAATCTCATATCTGGTCAACAAGTGATTTTACAGACAATATGTGCACAATGCAGGAGCACTCAGATGTAAACGACATTGGGAGCATTACCCGTGGGAAGTATTTCGCGTTGGAATTGTTCCCCCCTGGGAAGTGTTTCCCGCAGGAATGAATCCTCCCCGAATAATTCCCCGTGGGAAACATTTCCCATGGGAAGCATTTCCTATGTGCCAAAATTCCATGGGAAATTCCATGGGTTTTTGTTAGGGCATCTATGCGAAAATGGTCGAAAATCGAAATGTTTTAGGTAAATAATTTCCTATATATTATTTGAGTCTTCATTTTGGAGAAAGATGTTTGCAAAAAAATAGTTGTAACCTACAGCTGAAAAAGTAGAAAATTCCCTAGTGACTTTTGACCGATAATTTTTAAAACATTGTCAACAACTGCAAGTAAGCTTCAGCCATATTTGTTGTGTGAGTATTGCGCAATAGCAAAACTTTAAGGAAAATTTCACGATATCAGCGATTCTGTCTTAATCAACACAACGTTGATTTGGGTAAAAAACAAATGGCGTCTGACCTTCGCGGTATTCTTGGTGGTTATTTCAAAAGAAGCCCGATCGGTCCCATGGGACATTTGGCCTTGGTAAAGAATCAAAAAGGTTTATAAAACAGTCTTCGGTGTGTGTCTTAAGGGCAAATAAATTCCTGGGCATCATGAAAATCTGAAGTTGGATTTCCAGGCTTCTGAGCAGTGGGGTAGCTAGGATTTTTCCTGAGGAAGCAAAGGTATGAAATTTTCCCGAAACTTTTCCCGGTCAATGTGTAAGTATTTCATATAAAATATGAAAATTTACAAGTATAACAAATTGGCACTACCATGTCATTTTGTAATATTACATGCATTTTAATCTTAAAGTATAGCATAGAGCAATCGGAAAAAATACAGTATATTATTTAGGACAATATAACCTCGGCGGTCTACGTTATTGACTTGTCAGTTTTCATATCCTTTTACTGAATTCCCACGGTGTACAACGCAGAAACTGTGTACAAAGGGATGAATTCGGGTTAACAGCCTTTCAGTGTTAGTTGTTCTGTATCAGCTGTTATTAAATTCCTGAATAAAAGCTTCCTGTGCACTGAAATGCACTGACCATAACATCCACTCGTATACAAGAGGTCATTCAATACACAACGCGGCGAGGACGTTTCTGTGGAACGCAAGTAGGGCCGGTTCATGCTACACTGACGAAAGCTTGGTTAATTTGTTGAATTATGTATGAGGAATGTCACAAAATTCTTATTCTAACAAAAATTTTGAGAAAATTTTGTTAGAATAGGAAAATTGATAAACTTTCCCCAATTTCATCAAATTTCTCCAAAGTATTTTCCAGGGGGCAACTTTCCCCCCCCCCTCCTCCCCCGTAGCTACGCCACTGCTTCTGAGGTGGTACTTCCATCGTCAAAAGTCCTTCACAATCCTAAACAGGCGCGAGTAGTCAAAAGGTCCAAGACCAGGACCATCGTAAAACAAAAGTATTGTAGTGACATAAATTACGTAGCTCTACTCTTAATTTGGTTTTCAATGTCTAAAATATATTGTTACATAAGACACGTTGTGCTTCGACTCGTTCCAGTTTTAATGCGAATCGATTCAATCTCTCTCCTCCTTGTTTTTCCCATTTCCTATTTTGGAATACATGAACTCAGCAAATATACAGCCTGCGCAACTAGACTATTTACCCTCGTCACCGACATATATACACGTCCAAAACACAAATACGCACACATTTCAAAAACATACAGACCAGAACATACATACATGTGAAATACCCAAACATATTTACATAACCCAGCCATTGGAGAATTTACCCTTTAGTCCATGCTTTTCAAAGGGCACTTGTCGCAAAATCTATCATATCATGTTTTCATGCATCATCTAAATTATAGAGAACACTATTTGTAACCCCAGATATTAATATTCCCTGCCTTTTCACTCATCTAGAGACCTTAAACGAGATTTAATGCAGTTATAATAGTAAATGCACGAAAGATCTGTTACTGCAAGAATGTTCGTCTCCCCCGTATGGCACAAACAAACATAATGTAATTAATTCAAGGTAACATGTCCCCATCCTTTCGTTGGGTAGTGCACACTTAAGTCGAAAGCTTGTCTACTGAAAGTGTCCACCAGGGGGCAAGTTTACAACTCACAACATACCAGTTAAAGCTGGTCCTTCATGGAACTTTCCCAAGCCTGGTTTTCACCAGCTTCTAAAGGTGGGGTGGGGGTGGTGCATTGGTCCGTTTGTGACAAACTTTTTTGTTCCGTGTTTTGTGTGCTGATGGTTGGTGTTTGGCGTTTGAGTTTTTGTCCGGTTGGTTTGGGTTGTCTGTTTGTTACGGCGTGCCTGTTTCCATGAACACAGTAAAAGAATACAATTTACAAAAGAGACCATCTCATTCTTTCTTCCAACGCAATTATACATTAATGTTTTCAGAAGCATACAAGACCCATTCACACCTCACCGTGAGTTTCACAGGCCTCACGGGGATTCCCGGAAACCTATGTGCTGGCTAGACCATTTGCTAAGGGGACTGAGACTACCGAAAATCAATACAAGATGCTATATTCTATAAAAGAACCATGAACCTAATGAAACACGTGCATTAGCCCGACGCTAACAATTATGTTCAAAGTGAATAAAAGGTAGAATGAAAAGAGGTTAAAGGTGTTATTTTATAGCAAACAAAACGAACTACTGAACTGGACTATTCTGTCTTTATACACCCATAATATTAAGAGGAACCTTTTAAGTACCGTTTAGTGCAGATAACTGTTTCTGAATTGCCTTTTCGGTCTAAAAATTTGCCTTTATATCTGCCGCAAAGAAAGTTTCGCACGCCTTTTTCGTTCGGTTGAACATAGGCATGGTTTGTGCAGATATGTTTTATACAACTAAACACGTGTAAAAGGGCGCGCAGCACACTATGTTAAGAGCACGATTCATGTATCCTACAGTGTGCCTCACATGCTGATGTCAGACAGCGACGTACAAACCCCCTTAACTGCAGACGGCTATTCATGTCGTGGTGAAATGTGTACCTTTACGGATATCCGTCGTATGTTACGTGACGTTTGTCGTCATTGCATAACCTCATTGTTGTTGTATGCAGACGGTATTGGTTACATGTGCGGTAGTGTTTAAGGGTGCAATACATCTTTGTGGATTCTCAAGTAATCTTTTTTGTTTCATTGGACAATGGGTGGTGAATATTATGAGCTCCTTTGTAATTTACAATAAAAATATTATGAGCTCCTTTGTAATTTACAATAAAGCGAAGAATGGTAAGTATTTCTCATTGTAAGTTCATTCTCATATATGTCACAGTATTATAAGGAATTGTTAGACAACGACCGATTGTTAGGATGTGCCGCACTACATATTCTAAACACGTCCCTCCTGGTTGCATAGGCAAGTCTTTCGAAAATACATAGATCACTGGACGTCTTGTTAAAGGAATAAATGTTTTTACGCAGCACAAGCAGTTTGTTTTTATAAGTTTTTAGACATCCTTACTTTTATCCCCCAGAGCTGTCATATAAGGGCAGTGCCAGTCATAGTTGCTTGGGGAAAATCGGCGGAAAAAGAGAGGTAAATGAGAGAAGGGAAGGATCGAGCGGTATAAAGGAAGAGAGAAAAAAGTAGGATGGGCGCCTAAGTTTAAAAAATGAATTTGTTAGTTATTTATAGTTGGATAGGGTTTAACGACACACCAACACGAATGTGTTATACAGTGTCACTTAGATAGAAAAGGTAACATTGCGGAAGGAAACTGCCTAAAAAGTAAACCGGGGGGGGGGGGGTCAGATTCTACTAAAAAGAAAGCAAGGCAGGAGTCGTGTCAGAATTTTCTATAAAGTTTACTTTCCTTGAGAAAGCCAAGAATAATTAGATCTGTTTGTCGAAACAAAGTTTTCATGTCGGGCACGGTGTATATTTCTTGCGAATATGAGACTACTCATAACAGTCAACGAGAATGTGACTCAAGATGACTACACAGTCACAAGGTATACAATATGGAGTTAAAAATGAGAGGATCGCAATGCTGTATGCGCATGATCTGATTATGCTCTGAAAGCCTCTTAGTAGCTATCGGCATTATAAGTGAACAATGTTAGACGTTTAATCCAGCACTGTTTAACTTGTTACAATTTTACAGAACAAACATTATGTCAACATTACAAAACAATTTCTGGCAAATGTTTGTCAGAATTTTCTGTATTTTTTCTGTATCTGTAATATTTATTTACCGTAATGTAATTTTCATCCTCTAAATTTACAGCTATTCTAACAGTTAATGTTGACTTCGGACGTGATCATAGAAACCGCGAAGTTTAAAACGGTGTTCCGGTTTAAGAGTCTGAGCTGAGGGGGGTTTTGGGGGCAATTTCAGCACTAGCTGCGTTATCGTCTACAGTTTCCCCATCGGGTTCTGCATTGATTGAACAGCTTCCTAGTTTTCATTGATCCCTGCTCATTGAAATGACATGATCTGAGTGAGTAAAATTAAATGCCTCCTGGCCTTTATTGTCCGGGTAGTGATATTTTTTTTATATCTCCTACACAGTCTTTGGCAATTTTGTTGCAGAATTGTCCCATAGGAGGTCTTCGTGTATCCCACAAAAGGATTGTTTTGAAGGCCTGCTTGGTTACACGGGGAGAGCCTTTCAGTTACATTGTAAAAGGAACTTATCGAAGCTAACGTTTCTGGTTCTCATTAATCATATTTTTATCCAGGAGCGTAGATCTGACTTGAGAATGGGCGGACAAAAATTTTCCAAGAGTTGGAACCTCAGCCTGCGTCCCGTGACCCGACTCTGTCTATTAGCAACTTTTACACCTTAAACCAATATACAAAACAAACACTCATATTAACACGCATTTAGACAAAATATAGATGCGGCATTAAGGTGTTGCAGTATTTGGGGCTCAAATTGACATTTTCTATTGTTACATTTTGTTAAGTCTGTTTTTTGTTATTATATTATGATTATTATTCTGCTTCCATCCCCTAAAAATATAAGGACCGTATGTGTTCCTTCTGTTTAAACCAGGCTCCAAAGTTCAACATAACTCAGAAGTCAGATCCTCAGGCTAGCACTTTTGACTAAATTGACTGTAAAGTGCTTCAAGAAAGCTTCTGCTGAGAACTGTTTTCACTGAAGTAATAACTTGTGACATGTAAGTGCCAATTCAATGCAACAATAGAACTTAGTTATCTCAAAATAGTTGAAGAGGAAGTCCTCTGACTAATTATGATTTGTTTTCAATTAGGTATGGCTAAAACGAGCCCAACGTCTCGTTGTACTTTCGACGTAGTAAAAAACGGACACATATACCTTACTTTTTGTCATTATATTTAGAGGACGGAAGAATGCTTCTTGAAAACTTAGTGTTGAGTTTAATTTTTCGCATCTCCTAGCCAAACATGTTCTGATTTGCTTATTTAACTTCTGATGTTAGGTACTTATAACGAAAGTAACATTTATGTTCTCAACGATTCATCTGCATCACAATTTCATCAACCTATGGTTTGTTAGTTAGATGGAGTTTAACGACTCAGTTTCTAACCAATTGGTTTATGTCAAGCCGGCCATGGCTTTTTTCCAGTTGTGGCTCACTGGCTTGTTTTCCCTACCCCATTGCTCATGCTGAGCACCAAGTACAAAGGCAGTAAGTTCCGGTAAGTAATTGGTACGACCCATCTAAGATTCGAATTCTAATACTCCCCAGCTGCAAGTGTGGCATTCCAACGTAGGATGCTTCAACCTAGAAAATTAGTGTGTTTTATTTACAATACGTTTCCTGTACGAGTTAATTTGAGTGATAAACCACCATGAAAGTGAAATTTCGTACCCCGTACCCCACAAATTTTCATTCATTTATGAATCAGTCAATGCATGTGGCACACGTTTTGGGGAATTCCTGACATATATGATAACAAAGTCAAATATATCCCCATAATGTTTTAATCCATTACTTTCAACAATAAATATTGCTGCCATACAGTAGCAACATGCTAATGTTAGACAAGCCTATGGTGAAATTGCTTAATTGATGTGTGATGGAGGTGTGATGTATTGAACAGAATACTGAAAGATTTCAATAACAACAGCTACACTCAAACAAATAAAAACCTACACTTAAGGCCGTCCCTCGCACAAACAGTCATTGACACTACGTGTTAGTTGGCACAGTAGACCCCACCCTTCTGTCCTTCGCTTAAACTTACGCACTGATAACACCTCTTCAGCCCTTTATTTTTTTTCTATGTGATCACTCCCATCAGCTTTTAATGTCGCTATAGTTGATATATTGAAGAATATTACTCATATTATATAAGTTTTTCTTAGAAAAAGAAAACTTTTTGTGTAAAAAAAATTGACTTACTACCCAATTTTTCTGGTTTTACTCTGTTTTTGCGGAGGAATTTTAGAAACAATGACAAGCAATTAAATGTGTTTCGACATGGGCATCATGAAACAGAAAACTTAACCCCATTCACGTTAGGAAAAAAATTGTTCGGTCATCTTAATCAAATTCCTTCCCGTGGACATTGTACGTTGCAGTTCATTTTCATTTGCGTTTCATCCTTTAGGACTAATATTTATCGACACATGTTGATAGATTATCAAAAACAAGTCTTCTTTTCAAGGAATAAGTTTCCCACGGATAGAAATTCAGTTTTTTGTTGCTCAGGAATAATTTGTTCACCCAAACTTTCAACATTTCAAATGATGCAATGTCCATGGCTGTTCTGGCGCTCAATATTTTGGAGAGATGTGGCTGTTGCTGGAGTTTATGATTAAGACTGAAATGTTGGACAGTGTCAAAGTGTTTCTTTGTACTATTTTTTGGAGTATTTAAAAAGAATATCTCCCTTTAACTGAAACCACCGTAAACAGGAATCAATTTAGGTGGTTTTGTTGATTTTTTATTTAATGTTAAGGTAATCTGATATGTCATTAAAGTAACACCATATCGGTTTGAGTTGGCTTTTCTAATGTAAAACAAAAGAACGACTGAACTAATCAATCATTCATTTTGTGTAAATTGCATATCCAGGGTAAACAAAAATATGGCTACCCGCTCAAAAAGTTGTCAGTCGTACCCAGAAGACAAAAGGTCTCAACTCGACACCCCTAAACAAAGCAAACAATATAAAAAAGAAATTAATATTGAGTTGAAATCATCAAAGGCATTCCTAGTGACCTAAAATTACCTTCATCATTGGTTGTAGCTTATATTTTCCAACGAGAGACATCCTCTGTCTTCGGGCAACTTTCCAGTAAGTTATCACTTCTAATCGTCAACATACGAAGCACTTGAATCAGTTTTATATAATACCTCTCCAGTGCCTCCCCCATAGAAAACACTGCAAATGCACAAAGGTAAATGTCTTTGCAATATGTAAGATAAACCTACTTAATGCTCACATCATTCTCTAATTGAAATGTAAGGGTTATTCTATGCCAAATCAGGAAACCATTCTTAGGCTTGGCACAAAATGGAGGATCGGGTCTCAAACTCCCGAAGTCCTAATTGCAAGCGGGATGGTCTAACCACTTGACCATGCAGTTGGTCCGGATATACTCTAACCGTCCAATCTATCAACTCAGTACACTTCTGCGTTTTGCTGAGACTAGTCAGGTTCACTATGTATTTTCGTTGGCAATCATGGTAGATTAGGTAACCTAAACATTTTTGGAATCTTTATTACATGGAGAATCTGAAAATCAATGTTTACATTTGCGCTGATACCGGTATGGCCGCCATTTTGGATTTTCAAAATGGCCGCCGTAAAAAGACATATTTTGCTCTATTTCTACCTCTACATACCCTCAAAACCTTGTAAAATATATCAAGTCTATGTTTTCAGGTACAAGGAATCCATACTCTGCATAATCAGATTTCTGACTGTTACAATTCTTTCTTTTTGAGGAGGGTGATGGGCCGGTATAGTCCCCCCCCCGGGGGGGGGGGAGGGGAATTCGGGCAAACCAACCAAAAAAATTTCTGCTCCACCAAATGAAAATTGAAACTACTACACCGGGCATTAGGAGAAAGTACTATGGCCTATGCCCCCAAGCCCAACACTTGCCCCCATCACAACGGACTACGGGTATAGGCGTACGAGGCGGGGGGCAGACTGCTCCCCAAATTTTCTCAAGACCTAAAACTCGGGCAGGGATCTGGAAAAATTCGGGCAGCCGTTTGAGTCTTAAAACCTGGTTTGTTTCTACTTACACAGAAAACTCCTAGGCGCACCCGAATTCCTTCAAACACTTGACCGAAAAAATAATAAAAAGCATCATAATCACGGTACAATTTTCATGAAAACTCTAAAAGATACCAAAATTTGCGACACATTCGGGCAGCTTATGAAAAAAACAATTTTTCGTCAGCCTCGCTTCATATTCTTGCGCAAACCTTTGCCTGAAATGACACAATTTTCAGGCAAAAGTTGCAAAAAGTTCTGGGATATTTTTAATTGCCAGATTACAAGGGGAGAGAGGATGTATACAGTTCCCAAAATTTTGCCCGAACAAATCAATCAAAAGCTATGTCATGCAACTAAACTATCCCATTATGAATAAAACGTAAAGGTATCGTGAAGATTTCATTTCGTTTTTAATTTTGTATTCCCTTGCCTCAGGCAAAAGGAGTCTATGCGACTATGCCGATGATTTGGCCACGTTTGTTTTTATTTAATGGGTACGGTTTGTGGGGATCAAGTGTGCCAAAACCGTTGATATGGACTTAGGTGGTTTGCTCACTAGGAAATGATTTGCGCCCTTGTTTGTTTAAATGCATATAAACAGGCTGCTACCTTGCTTGGTAATCGCGCGAAAATTGAGTTAATCAGTTTTTAAGGGCCAATTCGTTGCATGGCATCCCCACTCCGGTAATTCGGGCCTCTGAATCTGAGCTAAAAGGCTGCTAAAACACACGGGATCCTTGTGAAGTTCGACGAAACTTATATTTAATAGGCAGCCGGAATGCGATGCAATGCCATCCTCCCTCGAAGTTGAGAAGCCTTGGGCTTTTCGAGGGTTTCTGAAGTTTTTCAATTTTCAAAATTATATTGGTAATAATCTCATGCTACATGACGTAAAATAGTTTGTAGAACGCGCAAACAAACTCATCTTCCAATGATTATAGCTTAATGTAGTCATCCAATGGTAGTGGTACATTTAATCTGGGAGTTTTCTGACCCTTTTGTAGATTTGCTGATCTTTGGTGAAAATTTTATTGCAAACGAAAGTTCAAAATATTGATGGCTTTGATTCTGCTTATAAGCATGGGAAAGGCCATTTCCGGCTGTCTGAGGGGTTTTGATTTTTCAAAATTTTATGTACGCTCCGCGCCAAAAGATGGTGACCCTCCGCTTAGATAGTCTTTCGAGCAGAATTACATTTTTCGGGCTGCGAATCCTCCCCCCCTCCAAACTGAAATGCTCCCGTACGCCTATGGCTACGGGCCCAGGGTGGGGTAAAATGCAACAATAAATTTTAAAAAAGTAGCAAAATGACGGCCAAAAAATTAAAATTTCCAATCCAAAACTGAAAGCATATCCCCGTCCGCTTGCTTTTTTCTTATAGAATTTTAAGTTGTTTTCGAAAAAAGGTGTTTTGTTAGAATAGCATCACCACAGGCCTGTTTAGCAACGTTCTACTGGTACCGGACACAGGAACTGATTTCACTCAGATGTTTCAAATGTTTTCGCCATATTACCGGTAGTACAGTGTCTTGAATTCAAACTTTTAAAGGACTAGAAAGGATCGCAGGCTCACCTTTTGGACACCATTCTAAGGGTTAAAGAAGCGTCAAAACTTTCTTAATATCATAAGGTTTAAGCAATTAAGTTCAAGTTGCTGATCACCTCTGTTTGGTAGCTGTATATTGTTAAGGGGGCAAATGACTTGGAACATTTTGGGTGGATCTCAGTCATACTGTGAACTAAATGCACAAGATTAGCTTTAGAATTCTTCACTTTTACAGCTGCTTCAGTTGGTTGTACAGTGTAGGAGTCGGAACTTTGTTAGGAAAATTTATGGGTTATTCAAAGTCAAGATGTCATTTCAAGGGGTTGGTCTTATTTGGGATGAGGAAAATGGGCTACAGGTCTACAATTATTTAGGCCTACACAAATTGTGAGGTTGGGTAGGGTATTCATTAATTCCAGTTAGGAAAGAAGTTGTATGCTCGTCCCTCCCCAGACAATTGAACTGTTTCTGTTCTGTTTGAAATCCCAAATTGGTGACTTTATGTAAATGTGAGTCTATTCAAATCATAGTATTATAGCTGTATGCTGTTACATTTTTTATAACTTTTTATAACCTCTTGTGATGTGCTAATTAAATAAAATAATTGAGCTAATTAACTAATGTTCAAACAAACTTAACCCATAATCATTAAATACATTTGAAAGAGTAAGTTTCATTCTCCGTTGGAAATAAAACTGTTCGTTACAAATATCAATCTAAACCAGAAATAGAACCGGATTATATCAATTCCGGCCTATTGTTTATGTAGTTGCGAGAGCATAAAGGTTAATATATTGTTTTAACATATTAACTATTGTGGTGGAGGTGTTTATGGGGGATGTTCTTGTGCCTTTTCAGTGCATAACCCATCATGAGTGAAGATCGCGAAGAAAGCAATTGGTCTTTGGGCATGTCTAAGGAGTCTGTAGAGCAGAAACTATGCATCATTTGCCCTGAGAAAAACATTAACAAAAGGCCACTTGTTCTAAACCCTTGGATAGAATCCTAAAAGAGGTTATAAATGGTTATAAATTCTGTAATATTCTCTATGATGTAAGTATATTACCTTATCCAATTTGAAAATCCCAAAATGGCTGCCATAAAGGGATCTCTCCAGATTTAAACATTGATTTTTAGTTTTCCAATACCATTACCTTTCCAAAAATGTATAAGTGCGTAAAGCTATCATGGTTTTGAAAGTAATGTAAGTTAAATAAAGTGGTTAGGGTAATAAGCGGCGGCAAAAATAGTACAAAATATGTCTTTTACAGTGGCCATTTTGAAAATCCAAAATGGCCGCCATAAAAGCTTTTCTCCAAATTTAAACATTGACTTTCAGTTTTCTTATGCTATAACCTTTCTAAAATGTATAAATTTGCAAAGCTACTATGATGTAGAACCAAATACAATAGGTTTAGTAAAGTGTTTAAGGTAATTAAGGTCAGAAACAGAAGAAGATATGTATTTAACAGTCGCCATTTTGAAAAACCCAAAATGGCCGCCATACAAACATCTGTTCAAATGTAAACATTAATTTTTAGTTTCCTGATGCTATAAGCTTTCCAAAAATATATAGGTTTCATAATCTACCATGATTGCCAACGAAACATAATTTTTTGACATAGTGAACCTGACTAGACACTTCAACTGATCATTTCCATCAACTCACTTTTAACCACAATTACACTGCTACCTGTGTCCCTTATCACACTTACCTCCTTATCACCAAGACACCCTTTACATCCTAGCATAAGAGTGTTATGTGGGCACACAGCATTAACTACTGGGAGCTCATTACTACATTTTAGCTTCAAAATTTGTCCCAATCACATTTTCTTTCAACAATCACAATTAATCGATTTGGTATTTACACAAGCTGCTATAGTAACTTACTCCGAAATTTGTTCATCTAATCTCTAATGTTTCACACATGCTTGCTCCTTTCTCCTTCACGTTATCCTTGAATATATTCTCCCAATCACGAGCAATATGCCCCTTTTCCATCACAAAAAACAACCTCGGCTACGGTTACCTAGGAGGCTTAGCTCCACGTTTGCTATAGTGTTCGGTACTTTCCCTCTCCCAGGAAGTATCAGGCTTAAAGGCGTCCCTGTTAATGATCCGTTACTTATTATTAGCCTCAATATATCTATCCGCCACATTTAACCATTTGCTTACTTTGATTCTCTTTCTCTGTCTCTCCCTGAAATTAGGAAAACAACTTAACATTTAACATTGAATAGTATCACTTTTCACGGACGAAGATGTCAATCAGTAAACCCCCTTTAAACCTCACTCAAGTGTACTCCCTGCAAAAGGTATTGCTGTAATCGGTCAATGAATTGACTATATGTTTCCCCCTATTTCAACAGCATAATCATCTCTAACTTTCAGGAAGCGAAACTGATGCTTTAAAAATGATCCATCAACAAAGAAAACTTGAAAACAATATGTTAATATTGCTGCAAAAATAGAGTGGCTACTTCAGGCTATGAAAGTAAGTGTAATACTAATGGACAAGAGCAGTGTTTACTTATTTTGGAGCAACAACTTAATTTCACAATTGTATTTTTATTTCTTTTCATTGTAGCTTTCATTATATTGCAGCACCTCACAATGGCCTACTCAAGGAAAGCCAAGTAGTAACTTCTAGTAAATTTCACATTTCATGATGAAATGTTGTGTCACATGACTCTTGGGAGCCAATCATGACTCCCTCAAGTTTTGGTGAATGCAATTTCCCACAACGATTCAACGTAGGTAAATATTTCTGGCTGCAGAGTTTGTGCCCAAAATTTGCGCTATTGTTAGTATTAGCAAGTTCAAGTTCTATAAATTTGATAGCAGTAATAATACCATGCCTCCAGTCGATCAAAAATTGGCAGATGGCACTCTCTTAGTAATTGTGCGAAGCTCAAGGACAACCGAGAAGATAACTTCACTTTTTATTTTAGTGAAGGCTTACGTATTCTCTTTAAAGCTGAATATTTAAAAACTCCATTAATGTAGTTCGCCCTATATCGGGCAGGTGAAAACGTCGGGCAGTCTCATTGTTTGTAACTTAATGTATTTTTCTTCAGTTCCGAACAGTTGTTGAATGAGGTAACATTTATATCTGTCTGTGGTGTGCTTGACGTTCACTGTGTTGTCATAATAAATACAGGTATCTTCAGTTATTAAAAGGCTGGGATGAGAACCTCTTCCAACTAAATTGTAAAGCTAGTCTGCACTTTAGATTGTTAAAACGACTTAAAATTCTTTTTGGCTCATCCATCTTAAAAAATCACGTAACATACCAAGAGCACGCTAGCCCATCCCTTACTCAAAATTTATATCTCGCTTATGTATGGAAATATCAAGCTTTTATAAAGTTTTAATACTGCCAAATGAAGCCAGATAAATGACCGCTCATAGGTATCTTTTTACATTATATCAAGTTTTAAATGGCCATTTCAAGCCAGATATAACTTGATGAAATGCCAGTTCAGATATGTAACTTTTAGTTTTTTACGGCCATTCCAAGCCAGATATAACTTGATGAATTGACAGTCCAGATATGTAAATTTTAGTTTTATATTGTCATATCAAGTTAGATATAACTTGGTGGAATGCCAGTCAAGATATGTAAATTTTAGTTTACATGGCCATATCAAGTTAGATATGTCTTGGTGAAATGCCAGTCCAGATATGCAAATAAAGTTTTATATGACCATAAACAGCCATATATAACTTGATGAAATGCCAGTCCACATAATTATATAAAGTTTTACATGGCCATCTCTAGCCGGATATGACTTGATGAAAAGCCAGTTCAGATATGTAAATAAAGTTTTATACGGACATTTCAAGCCAGATATAACTTGATGAATTGGCAGTCCAGATATGTAAATTTTGGTTTATACGACCATAAACAGCCATATATAACCTGATGAAATGCCAGTCCACATAATTATATGAAGTTTTACATGGCCATCTCAAGCCGGATATGACTTGATGAAAAGCCAGTTCCGATATGTAAATAAAGTTTTATTCGGACATATCAAGCCAGATATAACTTGATGAATTGGCAGTCCAGATATGTAAATTTTGGTTTATATGACCATATCAAGCCAGATATAACTTGGTAAAATGCCAATCCAGATATGCAAATAAAATTTTATCTGGTCATATCAAGCCAGCTATAACTTGATGAATTGGCAGTACAGAAATGTAAATTTTAGTTAACATGGCCATGTCAAGCCAGACATATCTTGGTAAAATGCCGGTCCGGATATGCAAATAAAGCTTTATATGACCATAAAAAGCCACATATAACTTGTTGAAATGCAATTCCAGATATGAAAATAAAAATTTTTATATCCATACCGGCCATATCAAGTAAGATACAATTACTTGATAAAACGTTAGTCCAGATTGGAAAATAAGTTTTATATGATCAATAACAAGCCAGATATAACTTCCAGATAATTATATAAAGTTTTACATGACCATCTCAAGCCGGATATTACTTGATGAAATGCCAGTTCAGATAGTAAATAAAGATTTATATGGCCCGTAAGCCAGATTTCACTTGATGAAATGACAGCCAAAATATGTTACTAAAGTTTTATCTGGCCATATCAAGCCAGATATACCTTGATGAAATGCCTCTCCAGATATGTAAATAAAGTTATATAGGACAATAACAAGCCAGATATAACTTGATAAGAAGCCTTTCCAGATATGTAAATAAAGTTATATATGACCATTACAAGACAGATGTAATTTGATGAAAAGCCAGTCCATATATTTAAGCAAAAGTTTTATATGACCATAACAAGCAAGATTTAATTTATTAAATGCCAGTCCGGATTTGTAAATATAGCTTTAGATGACCATATCAGCTAGATAAAACTTGATGAAATGTTTGTCTAGATATGTTAATTAAGTTTTGGATGGCTATTACAAGCCAGCGACAACTGATAACAGTATCATGCCTTATGTACCTTTAAATTTTTACATGTCCATATTAATACTTTTTGGTTTAATATTTGTACCTGTCCTACACAAAGGCCTTCTTTGGAAGCTAAATAAGTATCAGCATAACATTTAAACCATATTCAGCCGTATTATATTAACATATGCAGATGAACTTTTCAATGCAGGCGTGGTCAGGAAATTAGAGCCCTGATTTGCTGTTTTTTTATTAACGAAGTGAAATGTCAAAAATCATAAAACCTTCAACAAAATGTATGCTGGAATATTGCCCAATACAGGAATTTAAACCAGCAATACAGTGTAAGCATTTAAAAGTAGGAATTTCAAAGCAGTATCGTTTTTCACTATTAAGTAATTTTACTTCAAATACTTAAGTCAATGTAATACATTAACTTTTTAACTTTGTTACAGATGTTCAAATAGTCCTTAACATTATTCGTATGTAATAGTTTCTCGGCCTTTTTGCTAAGATTATGTGAAGTATCTGTTCTTTTTGTCCAGTCTAGAATGGAGCCATGCATGACAGACCAACCATGTAAATGGTCTGAGGGCCGTGAGGTTGGTCACGTATTGTCCTTCAATGGAGTCGTAATAGCTTCTTCGGGAAGCAGTTAAGGTTTTGGTTTTGCAGAACGGCCCTTTGCCAGACACTCTAAAAACAGTTGGGTAAAAAGCGTTGGGCAAAATTCGAAATGTCCAACTTGGGCAAATTATTATCCAACAAATGGGTAAACAACTTTACCCATGTTGTTGGGCAAATTAAGATTGAGAAAAATCCAGGTATTGGTAAAAGGCGTTGGGTAAAAGTTTTTAAGTACCCAACAATTGGGTAAAATGTAATTGACCAATCAGATGATTAGTAAAAGATTAGTTAAGTTTTACATATAATTTTTGTAATTAAAGTGGTTATTATAAGAAAAAAGGTTTTTACTACCACGAAATCAATGGGAGGAGAAATACAAAATGCACGATTGAGTTTGTTATTTCAAACTACACACTTCACTGTTTATTAATCAAGTGCAACGTCGCTGATGCCCCAAAACTCTTGGAGGACAAACGGTGCAAGTTTTAAGGTATTGTTAAATCTCCTTCTTGGCAAAATCATATACACTCTAAAAACATGGGCCAAATAGTTGGGTGAAAAGTTTGACCACCTTCTGGGCAAAACATTTAACCAGCCAGGTTGGGTAATGTTTTGTTGGGTAAAAAGTTTGACTAACTGCTGGGCAAAATATTGTAACCAACTAGGTTAGGTAATCTTTTACTCAACTGGGGGTAGGAGGCATGTGTGCCCAGCACTTGATTTAAAAAGTGCCCAGGTCGTACAAAATTTTACTCAAATGTTTTTAGAGTAGAGGGATTGGGAGGATATAAAAAGTATAATAGTATCTTCGGGGAGCAGTTTAAAGTTTGGTTTCGCCGAATGGCCTTTTGCCAGAGGGTCGGAAGGTCTTTAGAAAAAGCAATGCTTCTGATCCGCTTTACACAAAGGTAATGAACTAACAAAATTTGGTGCACACATATGTTGTCATGGAATGGATATAAACCCCTTTACGGGACATATATGCTCCATATCTGTGCCTATCAAATTTAATATGGGCCATATATTCCTTTATATATCAAGATATATCTGCCCAATTTTTTTGTTAAAGCCAGATACAAATTTCACATGTGGACTAGATATGGGCCAGATATAAATTAACATATATTGCCCATGTATGGATTTTGAGTAAGGGGTATCTTACATTAAAGGTGGTTTACCGCTACCCAACCTCAATTTTTGCAGTAGTCTACAGAAGTTCACAATTGGCACAGCTCTTTGATTGACAAGAAGTCAGAACATGCAGAGTACTGCAGCTCATATACCACAACATGAACTGTACTGAGAGTGTTTTAATTATATGTTGAGGTCTTCCATAATCACCCGGTAGAAACAAACTGGGATTACGCCTAGGAGGAAATGAGTTTAAGAAAGTTGTGGGAGGGCGTACTTTCTGAGAGGAATTAGTTAGTGAATTTATTTTAAGTTATTCCGGTAAGTGCACGGTATATTTCACAAAAAATAATATTATTAGTTAACATTTTTAATTACACTAGCCTCACATATACATTAAGATAAGGTCGGTTTCAATATATCCATTCATTATTTACATTAATAACTCTTGATCTTACTTTCTTACTTTACTTAGACTTCCGCCCCTACAGCTAATTTACTTGCCAGCCCGTGTTAACGGAGGGAATATATGAATTTATGTATTGCAATAAACCAGTCGTTTCTCTTTTATTTTTTCACATTTTTAAACTATAAGAGAATCCACTCCCTTGAAACTTGGACAAACTCATCCAGTCCTTGCTTGTCTGTCCTTCTTTGTTACACAAATGACAAAAAACAACAGTGTTGCAGATTGCAGAGTCCATTGACCGCCTATTGTTGGCCAAGTCGTTACGCTCTCGGCCAATTCATGACGCACACCTTAAAGGGGTAGAATTCTCTAATTGGACAGTCTTAGGGCATTGGTCTTAAAACTGTTGGCTACACGGACCTAGTTTCTCAAAATATTGTTCTGCACAAGGCTCTTGTTTACGAATTGGTTGACGTAAATGAAATGCTGTTCACCAGGAATGATAGTAAACTGAATGAAAAGTTTAAAGGAAAGAAATACCTTTGAACAAATTACACAGTTTATCTACATTCGATTATGTGGGTCCTACAGCGTTGCAATTTTTAATTCCCTTTCTGTCCCATTCCAATAACCGCCCCCTGTTTACCAGCTTTTCTGAGAGTTATCGTCATCTGATTGCCTTATATCTCACTGTTATTATTTTGTTAAATGCTTGACTCCATTGGACAGTGAATATATGCCAATCAACTTACATAATGCTCTCAATATTTAAAGTATTTGTAAAATTAAGTTTTAAAACACTGTCTTTTCGCTCTGAGTGTTTACCCAGGCAAAAGAATTAGTTGGACCATCTTTCTCAGCGGCTTCAATTGCCCCTGTTGCTCTTTCTTTGAAATTGGATGTTGTGTTTTGCGCTTAAAATTTAATTTTGCTTTTAAAAGAAGGAACATTTTTGAACTGAAGCTTTTAATCGTCTTGCAGTCATTTTCATGGTTTCACATGAAATAAGATATTCCTCTGAAAGAGCAGTAAACATGTTTTGGTGTAAATTATTTATGATACCTATCAAGTTGAATTATAAATTTTGTGTTATCACGAAAGCATTTCCAGTATTACCTTGGTGTTTTGGAGAAAACCAAATCATTTGATAATTAATTTTGACATCAGTCGGAGGCTTTAAACGTTAGCTATGAAAGATTTTCAAATTTACATTTGATTATTAACTTCCCTTTAAAGTAATGCAGTATGCCAACAGTAAAAAGGTGTAAGGGCGATAATCAATTGTGCTGTTGTTATCAAGAAGATATGCACCATAGTTAAATGAAAGCAGCCCCTCCCTGACAAATTAAATGAAACACATCGCCTTCCCTGCTACTCCTTTCAATGTTTTCTACAGAGGTGTACCGATCAATTAGGACTCAACATTGAAAGATGGCGAGGAGGTTCCAGGTCGAGTTTGAGGAATTATAAGTATGTTTTCTCTGTTACAACGATTTTGTTTCATTTTATCTGTCGGGGATTGTAACTTGCTTTGGACATGAGTTGCACAAATCCTAAAATTCTAATCCCACCGAGACGATTATTGTAGTGGTAGAGCATTTGCCTTTAACCCTGTAGATCGGTTTTCGAATCACAATACCAAAGAAAAACAATGTTACGCACTACATTTGTGCTAGAGGGTTGGCGTAGCAATGGAAATCAATTCAGTGCAACTGGAAGAAAAGCCACCGGAGACCATACGACTCCAACCAGGGAGGTGTTATTAGACCTCCCTGATCCAACAGTGTCATATATTACGTCGTGCTCTTTGGCACTCTGGGAGACAACGCCTTTAGAGGTGAAGTGCGAGCTCATACGATCTGGACAAACTTTCAGCAATAAATCTTCATCAGTACTTTGTCTACCTCCTTAGAGTCATTTGTTCCATAAATGTGTGCGGGTATTCAAGTACAAGGGAATTGCTCATCACCGCAGACCAAAATTGCACGGAACTTTCAACAAAATGAACGAAGACGGTGACTGCAGGTGCAGGCACGAATCACTTGCACACCTTTCCGTAGAGAACACAAACAAGGTTGCGGCTCTGACAAGTCTTTCTTAAAAATCTAAGCTAAGGACACAGAACTACCAAACCAATTTAAAAATGGCGCCACCCATAGCAGGATATTCCCCCTATTGGGTGAAAACATTTTCTCCCGAAAGCTGACTGTTAATTAAGAGGCTATAAACTGCTCTTGTGGGTATGTCTGTGGGTCAGTTTGCCAATGAAAAGCCCCAATATATTCCTGTGACTGGGCCATATCCGCACCATTGGCTCCTGTTGCCGACTAGTTCCTTTAGGAAGGATTAAAACGCACCTAACGCTCCCAATGTACATAATGCATCCGTATAAATGAGCTTCAGTTTTTCAAAAGACAGAAAATCATTTGTTTTATACCACTTCCCAGTCAGCAAGTCAATTTGCTTGTAGTCCTTGTCAGCCAGAAACACCCAATCATCAAAGTTGCCGAGTAGACAACCTCGACATCAAACTTCCAACAAGCGTTTCATCGTGCAGATCCATAGACAACTACTAGGTTATTTGAACATGTTTTGATTTATATATGTATCCCTTGAACAGAAAGCAATTTCCATTAGCCAACATTCATCGCCATCCGTAATAAAGTTAACTTTCATTTTTAAAGTACGTTTCAAGGTTGCCAGGAAGTAACTAAACTTTTTTGGCGATTGTAAATCTAAGTGATATAATCACACGTTTTTGAATGTATAGCCGACATACTTGAAAACGATAAAACTAACAAGAACATTTTGTATCAATACTTTGTGAAACAGACATTTTAGCAAAAAGGGTAAATTCCTACGCACCTACAAAAGGAGATTCCTCTTGTGTAAATACCCCCTTTATGTACTTCTAAACTTCAGTCAAGACAGTAATCAGCTACCGCAATATATGAAATGATTCTGCAAAAGTTTCGATTTTGATTCTAGCGGGCAATGACGAGCAAAAAAGTGTTTTGAGCCCATTTAGGTTGTAAGGTTTTTATGCAAATAAGGTTAGTATTTTATACATTATTATTGGTTTATGTTACAATAAGACACAACGTTTGATTTTAACAGCGATGGATGGGTTTGATTAAAGCCACCATCAGAAAAACATATGAAAGTACAAAGAGAGAAAACAAATAACTCAGTACCGACAATTATCTTCGGAAAAATAAAGGAAGAAGGGGGTTGTCAACGACGGTTGCAACCATGCAGGACCAAAAAACCGTTATAGTCTTTGCCATATAGAAAATGTTCAGTATTTTAACCAGCATCTCATATGTTGCAATAATGTCAATGATTGAGAAGGAGTAACATTTTTTCTTGCTTTGTAAATTCTATTCTTTGCAATTACAAATCGAACTAACAAAGCCATATTTTTGTTGCCCCGGAGCCTTAATAATTGTGAGTTGGCTTTTGGACTTGCTTCATGCGCATTGGCTCTTGAACTTCTGAAGAGCCCTAGGTATAACAGTTTTCTGTTTAGTTAGCACATACGTTGCAGTGGATCCATCAAAGGAATCCTGAAAGTTTGAAATACCTACTTTCGTACTTAAAAGCTTATCAAGTTAAAAAACCTTTCATAGGTAACCCCGTGTGTCAAGTGTACGTGCTTCCTGGTGTGCTCTTTAAATTTCAAGTCATTGTATGGTTCAAAGAATATAATTTCCATTGCAGTAGACTGAAAGAAGTCATGACCTCTTCCAGTTTTTCCTGGTAGGTTGATCGTTTCTCGAATCTGACACTGTTTTCGTTGGAGTGTAAGGCAGTCCATATTTATTTCGCTGTATACATTCCATGCGTTTACAATTAAATGAACTGTCCCTGAAAAGTCCCGTGCGCTACTGGATACGGACAAGCTGTTTTTCCACTATGTGTTACAGAATAAAGTTTTTGTACGAATAGGAAGTACATGGGATATGTGATGTTACAGGGAAATAATTTTTATCTATTTCATCCTCTCGCATTGGTAATAGAAAAGGCGATCGTTGCATACCATTTTCCTGGCTCCTCCCTTCTTGTCTTTTGCTTTCTTTTCCAATCAAATGACGGATACCAATCGAAAGTATCGGTCTCTGCATGGACATCGACACTCTTTGGCATCATGACCCTCAGCTTTTAACCAGTATGAAAACAAAGTTTTGTTCTCACTGTTAATAAGGTAGCATGTTGGTGATTGCATTTCAATTTGTGTGAAATAAATCGTATCACAACATCCTTATCGGCTCACTGACACCATCAACATTACGAAGCTTCTAACTCACCTTTAAAAGGCTCGGATCCAAAAGGGGAGGGGTTTCTTTGGCCTCAGCCCTCCCTTTTTCGCCAGCGTAAACAATAAAACATACGGGAAATTAGCGGTGCAACTCTCGCAACCCCTGCTTTCTCTCAAGTCAACTCCTCTTTTTGAAATGTCTGGATGTGCGCCTGTTTCTGCTAATTGCTGGTGAGGCCTTTCTGTTTTTCTTTGCTTCCACTACAATTTCCGGGGGAATATTTTATTTCGCCCTTAAAAACAATAAAGAGAAACCGTCAGCGTAAAATACATGAGTTAGCCCTTTTGCACCCGGTTGGTATATATTCCGGGTGCATATACCGCTGAAACAAAAATATACTTTGAACTTGTTTGGGAAACTTTGCCAATAAGGAAGTAACATACGGTTATGAATCATTTAGTTGGAGATACTGTGTGAATATGAAGCTACTTTGACAACTTTACTTCACATCGAAGCGCATTCCGCTCGACTGAATAGGCTTTTATCATTTTTCCTCAAGGTAAGTAAGATTAAGTTGATATTAGTTCAAACCTTGAAGTCGTTAGTAACCTTTCTTGGGTATAACTTTTGTAAGGAGTGTAACAGATTAATTTTTCGGGCAAGGAAAACCTCCTGTGGAGCCAACAAACTGTTTTGCAAGCTTTAATTTTCTGAAGGAAATCTGTTGAGACATCTTACATAAGGTCTGTTATATTGATTCTGGTTTTTGAAAACTTTTGAATTTCTAAGGTGTCGATCCTCATAGATGACATGAATTTATTAAGCTGAAGTCAAATGCAAAACATACACCGCACAATGACACAGAAGGAATGTGTAAAAATTGGTAGGTGTCGACATTAGCCTGCAGTGAGTTATTCTTATAGAGTTGTGTAGTTATTGAACAAGAGGTTGGGCGAAAAGAGGTTACTTGGTGTAGAGAGGTGTCACTTGTGATGAGCAGTGAAAAATTCGTGACAATATTCTTTCTTAATCCATTCGTTGTATTATGATTGCTCTTTTATCATATAAAAATGTTTGACCTGCAGCAAAGTGGCTCAGACGCCTACTTTTGTTCAGTTGAGCTACACGCTTTGATTTATGCTTGGTGTAAGATATGCACGTTCTGAAGGAAAAGGGGAACGCAATAAACTATGCGTGAGTTTGCATGGTTGCTTTATCGCACAATGTTTCGCACAATACCTTCATACCGAGATCCCTTATTGAAAGACAGAGGTTTCTCTCGTGCAAACACCCACCATAGTTTCTGCTTGTCATAGGCAGGGATAATCCACGCATCAGAGTTGGAGCCTAGCACCAAGCTACATTTTAAAGCGGCTTTGGTCACCCAGGCCTGAAGGTGGATGTGGTGCTGACATCCTTTAAAAGATATATTGTAAGGTGCTGCGTGACTTTCGACGGATATTCCATTACTAGGTGGTTCTTATACACATGGTATTGGTTACACATAGAGCTGGACAACAATGCCAGATAATCTTTTGGGTTTCATTGAACTTCGAATATTGAAAGAGGGAAAATTACAGGCTGTGCAAATTGCAACAAACTGTCTGGTAAATCGTTCCCATTTGAAGTTCATTATCATGTATATAGGCTACTAAATATTCGACGCAGATGCCTCAGAGTAACCCAGGTCTACATTAACAAACTTTACGAGTACAATTTCGCAAACAGTTTCCTCCATACCAAGTTTGTTAAAGCTTGAATATTATCTAACAGGCAAAGATGTCTACAGGGTGAATATGTATGATCGTATGTCCTCCTTGTACGACTGATGAGAAAAAACGGCGGACTGAATGTTCTTGCAATCCCCGGCAAGAATTGCAGGGCGGTTTATGGCTCCCTTGTGAAGGGTTATTTGTCCATTAAGAGGGGGACGAGAGAAAGTAAGTAGGGGGAAAAGTGGTATAAAATAAAAGACAGGGTATGAAAGATACACAGAGGATGAAGCATGGAGTATGCTGTTTGCGAGGGAACTAATTCCTCTCTGAAAACCCAACGTTGGCCCCTTGCATGAAAGATGTTTAGTTCAATTTTCAGCACTTGAATGATCATAGAAAACAAAGACCGGAAAATGTCCCGGTTTAACAGTCATAGCTTGGGTTATAAATCGGCTAGTGAATAACCTCAAGATTAACTACCTTTGATACCTCCGGGATAGTCCCCGATCAGGTTTAATATTTAAGAAGTCGTCTGCTTCATTCCCATTGTATCCCTTCTATTCAGAGCTGCTAAGTATCTCTCCACTCATCTGAATATTAAAGGTCAATATTAAACCATCACTTAGGTCAGCGAGTTTAGTCCATTTTTTCGATCACGTTTCCTGTTCTTGGAGACAGTTCAAACATACTTGCTAAATATTATGCTCTCTAGTTACATTAAGTTCATTTTAATAAATAAACATGGTGTCTGGCCTCTTCTGGTTGCAAACCTCATTGAGACTAAGCATTCGCTGACGCCCTCGCTGTATGGAACGTCTAGTTGATTGACCCGAAACAGCATTATTCGTCACAAGACCCAAGGTAAATGCATCCAATTATTAAAATGGCTTTCGTTGAAGAAATAGGAAACAGGTTTGGACCACGTCCGGCTTCTCACAGAACACCAGAAACTTCTCCACACGACATTCAAGCTCACAACTACCCTCAATATACTCCGCCATAGAGGTGTGTGTTGGCTAACATTTTGAGGTAGATATCTAGGAATACTTTCACGACACGCAATCCTAACTGATTTGAGACGAATTGTACGAAGTTTCGAAGTAAGACCCAAGAGTTGAATGAGTATTACCTTTTCTATAAAGGGGGAGAAACTGCACCGAACAGTTAAGCATGCTTCAAGCTCATAACAAATTTGGATCATATTTTTTTTTCGCCTACCAACATACCAACCGACATTCCAGAAAGAGTGGGACACGTTCTCATACAATTACGTAACAGAGAAGCAAACTACCTAACATTTAGCATATGACACTACTGGGGGAATAACAATATGGTATCTTTAAACAGCCACCTGGCCTTTACAGAAGAGATTTTATTAAAACTACCCTTTCACTCGTGACAGTCCTTCCTAGGCAAAATATTTCAAAATCAAGTGCTTACATTTGAGAAAATTTAAAAAAAATTAAAATTTAAAAAAGAGAAATATAACGTTGCTTCTAGTGTCTCTTGGTGATGTGCACTTTGCGGAGCTTCACGCCCCACAAAGTGCAATTTGAAACAAATATTTAGATTTCAAGAAATGAAAAAGAGGTTCTGACCCGAGAAGTGAGGGAGGAAGCATGCTTTCGCCCCTCATTTTTCACTGGGGGCTTTCGCCCAAGCTCCCCCACCCGGCCTCCCCGCTTCATTCACCTATGCATATATGGGGGGAGGTAAACCCTTTACCGTTGTGCTCCAATCGGGGCATATTTGCGCCCCTCGAGAGTGGGCGGAAAAGCTGACGTAGCACACCCCGCATCAGCTTCCGTCGGCTATTGACCCCGTGACCTTAAACTATTTTCTCACTCGTTGCTGTGGCCGAATGTTCGGGTAGCTACTCGCAGTTTCGGGCTCCGCATGAAACAGTAAAGATGGGTGATAGCCGCGCTCTCCTCCTGGGTCCAAAAGAACCCAAACAACGGTAAAAGGTTAATGGAAGGATTTAAAATGGTTCCCTTCTCTGATAATTTTGGGGGAAACTTGTCCAACCCCCCTCAGCTACGGCCATGATGCTATCATGCACACTTGGGATCCCTGATCATATTCCGGGGGAACCAATTTTTCTGTGGATTAAATTGACTTGCTCAACAATGTAATGCACGGAAATGAATAGGTATTTCGTGGTCCGTTGAAGGAATTTTGCAGCTCGCTACCATAGTGTGCATGAACATAACTTACATATCCGAGGAGCCTCTAACCAGAACACTGACCTCCACAGGGAGCTCCCATAAAGGATTGAGGGATTCATAGGCGCAATTTTCTACGGTTTTAAATACGCAGCTTGAATGTACGTCGGTAGCCTCCTAATGCATTGTCTACTTGGTGATGGTGGACTAAATATGAAAATGTGAAAATAGTGTTTATGAGATCGAGATTTTGAGTCTCATTTGAGTATCAGCATCAGTAGTATGACTCACTGGCATCGCAATTTTGCCAATATTGGCAAAGATTAAATGATAGATACCCGATTTGTCTAGGAGTTACATGGAGTTTCCACCGAGTGGTAGTATTGGGTACGGTTAAAGTTAATGAAGATTAACGTTCACATAAACAGGTGTGGATTCATTGATTTTTTTCTATACCTCGTGTCCAAAAAGTCCGAAAAGGGTTTTCATTTGTATTCATTTGGTGTGTCTTTTAAAACTTATATAGGTATCTAAATTAATCCTTAAACTGATGCTGAGTAACAGATTGGAACTGCCTTAAAATATGGGATCATTAGTATAATCCAAATTACATTTGGTCTTATTACTGTCTGGTTTGAAACAGCAACGGAAATTGGGTGAACTGCACTAAGAGGATTAGCCATTACCATCCGTCCCTCCGCAATTGGAATAAGAAAAGTACCATTTGCCCAAAGCTACACTGGATATTGAGGAAAATTACAGAAACACCTAAAGAGGAACCCTGGACTTTTGTTTCCAACTGATTTTTAAATAGAATTCAAGTCTCCCGACTGTTTTGAAACTTTCTTACATTGTTTTGGAAAGGGCAGAATCAACTTAAAATATGTAATATTCAGTTACAAGTTTGAATGAAAGAAATGATTACAACAATTCTGTAAACATACAAGAGACCTGTGTTCAACATTTACAGGGTCTTTTACTACACTTTTGATAATAAGTTGAAAACATTCGGAAATGGATGTTAACGCCATGAACACTTATATCAGAAAGCTTAATACTAATTTGTTTACTAAAAACATGCCATTGCAAATACAAAAAAAAATTAACGGTTCAATAAAAATTCAACAACTCTATTGTAGACTACTGAATATTAAATATTGTCGAAAATCCAAAAATTCTGTTCCTCTTTATCGATCATTTAAGTATTAGGTGTGGAAACTGGGAAGTTATTTTTGAAGAGGTTTCGGTACTGTTACAAAACGTTGAAATTTCTGAAACGGTCAACTGTTCTCTTTAAAGTGGACTATTTGAATGCTGTTATTTGCTGTGTAATAAGTTTGTATTCACCTAAGCCATGGAATTCATTACAACTCGGGAAGGTGATACAAACGACATAAGAAAGTTGCCTTTAATTCTTATGCTATTGAAAATGTACATAAGAGAGGAACAGTTAAAAATTTCATTTTGAGAGGTTTTTCGTGGTCTTGCACTTTACGTACTTCGATAAAATTACATAGTAATTTCCTCATAAAACATATGTGTTGTGAAGTGCTACCATAAACCTTTATGCAATGTTTTGTAAGCAACGATAGTGGAGATGCGCTTTGATAACGTTGCTTGAAGTATACAAAAGTAACAACATAACATGTTACTTAAAGGTAAAGAGCAGTCCCCCAAACTCATTTTGAAGAAACAGCTAAATAGCGCAATTTTCATCTTACTTCTCTTCGCAGTATCATTCATTACATTTTATGATTAAACTATTGCATATTCAAGGTAAACCAAGCAGTTATTTCTGGTAAATTTCACATTTGAAGAGAAAAAGATTTTCACATGACTCCCAACAGCCAATCATGAAACTGGACAGCCTGCTCCTGCCCTTTAAATATGAGACGTGTGTGCACTATTCGTACGTTTTCCAATTCTAAAAGGACACTTCTTTGTTACTTACACGTTATCACGTATCAAAATTAACTTAACATTTACCGCAGTTACGATTGCCGGGGTAGGAGTTCGGGAAATTCCAGAAAAAAAAATCTGATGTACAACCGCATACCCAATTTCCTTTGTAATTTCCCGATTTACCTGCTAAATCATTAGTAGTTGCCCAAAAGATTTCAATATCAACACTCGAGTAACTTAAGCAACCACTTGGCTTTGAACTGACACCAATTTCAGATGACCCTAGCTTCCGACGTGAAAGCATACGCTTGAAAAAAAAAAAATAAATGACAGGGCGTTTTAATAAGAACTTACTGATACAAGGCAACGCGAGTTGTATTTAGTTTGAAGGTAGAAACTTCGGTTTTTTTCAGGGGAAAGAGAGAGAAGGCTGATCTATATTATACTACAAGTCGAACAAATATTTTAAAAATTGGTTTATCTGACTATAGACTGCGATACTGAAAAGCAGTGGGTCTTTAAATGGTTACAAGGAGGGATTCCTTTTTGCATGCATTGGGTAGCGATAGATACCCTAACTGGCCAATTACCATTCTCTTTCATTTTCGTAATGAACTTATCTTAATAATAACTTATTGCGTATCACCGCAAAATTTAATGCAAACATTGATGAGATTTCGCATCAGTGGCAATTTTCATTCTACATCTTTTAGCCCTTTTCTCCAAACACAAAGCCCTAGTAACACAAATTTGTGGCATCTGCTACAAATTAAAACAATGTTGGTTTGGCAGTGTACGAAAGTAACAGTCAAACAAGTCAAGTTACTTGCCAAAATTACGAAAACAAATGTATAACGTTTAACCTTTTAAAGAGGGTTACAATCTCATTGATGTTTGGATTCATGTAGATTTTCAAGGAACATTGGATCAATGGACAGGTTGGTTACAAATACATTGTTTTCTTTCAAATGTCAGCAGTTTTTCTTACCAACTGAATATTATTAAATTTATTGAAAATGGTCTTCTAAAAGCCCAGTTTAAGTCCATTCAAGTGTACCTCAAGTCTAACTTATATAAAACCAAAATAATTTGATTGCGTAATAATTTATGACTTTCGTGTTGTAAAACTAAAAAGAACCTGCTTTGTTTCTCTGTGAGTAAGATTAAAATGAGTTTATGACAATAAAAGCATTCCCGTTTATGACATTGAAAGCTTCCCGTTTGCTTAACACCATAAGAGTAAAAGTGTTATCACATGGTGGACTACTTTAAAGAAAACCAAAGAAATAGAAAGACTGTTTTTTGAGTAATACAACAATAACATCAAAAATTTTTGCCCAATGTACCATTTTATATTGAGTGTTTGAAGTTGGACTAATTTTATCCAATTTTGTATGTTCTGTAATATTACATTTTTGAATTATTAGACTTTAGTTACATTTTAAGATAAAAAACAGTCTTATTCAGCAACACTTACCGATACAGACATACCTTTGCGCTCAGACATAATATGTGTGAGAACCCAAATAACCATTTCAAGATTTACTTAAATGCCAACTCAATATCTTTTTCCTTTTTATGAACCGTGTGGCGTGATCAGCCAGGAGAACTGAATTAGGATATAGCATCAGTGAGAGGGTATAGGGTTTGTAGCACCATATAACATATGAAAGCATTCTCTTCCAAAGCATTTAAAAATGAATAGTCTCGATCTCGCTGGATTCCTTTTCGGCTGAACGGGAAAGTCATCAACAACATTGTTTCCCCCTTTGTAGCGCTATCTGAGATAGCTTTAATTAAATCATATGAATAAGTATTCATTCACATGAATTTGCCTACCTTCTTTGGCCTATTTGCTTGTCATGAAGTAAATATTTTTCTCCGCATGTCTTCTGTTTTAAGTCATCCTAAATATGGTTGTTATTCATTTGAAAAGAAAGCAACGTGCACATTGAAGGTGGGACTAAAAAACACTCAAGATTATGTGAACTAAAAATGGTAAAAGAACACAAAACTTCATGATTTGATTGGTGGAAACTTTACCAGTCATAGTAATGTTCTTATCAAAGAAAAGGCGGTACCAAACTACTCCACCCATTGCAGGTACTATACTTCTCAACTTTTTCAAAAATTATGCTGTTGGGCAGATTTACCACTAAAGTGACATATTGTTGCTGTATCATTGTAACCCTGACAAATATCAATTGTTAGAGCAATTTATATTCAGTTGTAAAGTTGCATTCACTAAATCTCAAATTGTCTTTTTGTTCTGTCCACAGAGAAATGGGCACTTTGGGGAATATACGGCACATGTTACTTTTGCTGTGTACCACGTCTTGCTGTCGTAAGATCTCGATTACTTCGTTCATACTTTTTTAGTTTCTTTTTGCTAGATATTCCAATTAACCAATGTATGGGTTTGTGGGTTAAATTATGATTTGCTGGATTTTTTCAGCTCGACGTTTCATCTTCTGGTTTAAATCTAATGTAGCCTATCCCTCTTTGCAGTGATACATTTTTCCAAATCCAATATAACTGCAGCACTTTGAACAGTTTTGAAGCGTTGGTATGACTCGACCTGACAATAGGACCCGGAATTTGGGGCAAGAGACGTGTAATCAACGTCCACTTTCAAAACGACTCTGGGATGAGAGCCGGCTTAACTTTTAATTTCATCGGTTTCATTCACTTGGGGTAATTTTGAAAAGAAATTTAAGCAGAAAAAATCTAAGATGGCAGCAATGATTTTTTTTTTCAGAAAACGTCAAATCACAACAAATAAGCCTAGCAGGTGCAACACTAATGAACATTAATGAATTCTAATTTCAAATAGTTTTATTGACAATTATCAAATAAGGTGCACCAATCCCATTGTAGAGAATTATGCAACTTTTTGTTTCTACGTGAGGGATACAGCGGGTTCTAATTATGGATACAATTTTAATGCAAATTATTTGCAATATGTTTGAGGAAGTAAAAATTCCCCGGACTTCCTATAAATGGACAGAGCACACTTCACCGTGGATTGCCGCTACCTGTGAGAAAGAGCGCTCCAAGATTTCTGTCTGTTATGATTTTGTGTACAAGTGTGGACTCGCTCAAATCAATTTCCAGATTTTTCAAGAAAGTTGAAATATTTTTGAATAAGGCAAAGTAAGGTCAAAATCACTTCCCGTATTGCAGGAATGTGATATTGTTTCCACCTTTAGTTTAAAATAGAACAGAGTCGTCGTCATATCAGAAAATTTAGAGTTTCACTGCAGCCATCTTGTTACGCCTTTTTTCCCAGTCGGTGGGGACAATCTACGATAGGATGTATACGTAACATGCCCTGTCCATGAATATAAGTCTGTGAACAGTAGCCGTAAGTTCTGGGACAAATATATTATAACTTCATATTTTTATAGAATATTCTAAAATGTTCTAAAATATTTATCGATTTATCGATTTTTTTGGGGGGGGGGGGCCGTAAACTTAAGTTTGTAAGTGCTTCAATTAGAGAAAAAATCACATTTAAATGTAATGCTTCAATTTGTCTTTTGAGCTTAACTAATGTAGCAACGAAGTTTAGGTAGGATTGATTTGGAATTATGAGGTAAAAAATTATGTTTGTCTCTTGAAAAACTTTCATCATCTGCAAATGCGGGTTAAACAAATCTTTGGGTTTTTTTTTCGATCACCAGAAGCAATTGCAAAAGTGCGTTTAGTTGATTCGAATGGTGAAGCAACAAATTCGACCAGAGGTATGGTGGAATTTTTCTTCGATGATGATTGGGGAGAAATCTGTTACAATGATTTCTTGACAGAAGATAGCGGTGTTATATGTCGGCATTTAAATTTTCTTGGAGTGAAAAAGGCCCAGTTTAAAGATAGTCAAAGACGCGGCAATCGGAGGCGGCATAAAATAGAAATATCTTGCTACGGACACGAGGAGAACCTCCACAACTGTCGGCATTCCCGAATTTCCGAAAATGGTATTTTCAGATGCGAAGCACTTTCTTTACATATTTCCTGTTACAGCTACTCGCAGTTTTCAGTAGGTATGTTCTTAAAAATTGTTTGAACTTTCTGCAGTCAAGTACCATTGTTCGCTTCTCATAAAACTAAAGCCATTAATTTATATCAGATGAAAAGATTTTAAGGTTTTAAATTGTTTTCTTAATTACATGTTTAAATGAGCAAGGTGAAAAGTTCTTTCAGGAAATTGAGCCATTTTCACTGGATCAACAGTTCTGTTTTCTATCCCTGTTGAGAAGGATATACCACCTTTGCAATTCCCTATAGACCTTTTTTTTTTCAAAAGAGTCGGCTACAATGAGAGGCTGCAATTAAGGGCTCACATTTGAACTTGTTTACATACCTCATGTTTTTACATAATGTATTTGGCCCTTAATTACGAGTTATGGAACTGAATATGGGCCAGAATGACAATGAGTGGCGACTCATCCCGACTAAGACGTAAATAACAAGCAAATCTATGTGAACGGTATGGAAAGGCCTATCGATATAATTTACAGTATTTAGATGATTGGATGCAGCCACTTTAATTGACCATTCTCATTAGAAATAAAACTTTGCGTGTGGATGTATGTGTTTGCATGTAACGCTTTTGCTTGTAAACGCGATATCTCAAGTAGGGTAAATGTGACTACTCTCATATTTTGTGTGTAAGTTGGGCATATTGATTAAACGATTCCTATTGTTTTGGTTGAGGTAAAAGGCCATTTGGGGTCACAAGAGGTAAAATGTCAAAACCTTGTAGACACGATATCTCAAGAAAGGTCCATGTGACTATGCTTACATTTGGGTGTGTGGGTTGGCTGTGTAAAGCAAATGATCCCTTTTGATTTTCAAGGAGGTCAAAGGTCAGTTGGGGTCACGAATGGTAAATCCCTTTGAAATTCCTAGTAAGCACGGTATCTTATGAAGGGTAATTGTTACTACTTTCATATTTGGTGTGTGGGTTGCTCATTTCTAATAGATAATCCATTTTGTTTTTGGTGGAGGTAACAGGTCGTTTGGTTCCTTAGAAGTCAAGGTTAATACATTAGAAAGTGCTCGTCAACACGTTATCTCACGAAGGTTAAGTGTGACTTCTCTTGTATTTTGTATGTGGGTTGGTCATATTGAGTTAATGATCCTTTTTTTCTATTGGGGAGGGGGGGATTCAAACGTCATGTGTGACATGTGTCAGCAGTACCCAAAGTCTAACAAACTTGTTCTCACAGTGACTCAAGAAAGTCAACCTGGCATATTAATGGTGAGTATTGATTGAATGATCCCTATAACCTTTGATGGAGGTCAAAGTTCATTTGTGGTCACTAGCAGTGGTAGTAAAAAGAACTTGTTTACCCGATATTTGGTAATTAGAAGCTTGAATAGATTCCATAGGTGTTTCGTGGATGCATTAGCGTGAGGAGCAGAATTCTCTTGTTTTACGTGGAGTTCAAATGTCATTTGGGGTCACAAGGGTGAAAATCTCAATACCATGTTTATACAATTTATGATGGAGGGAGTCTTGGATACTGCAAAATTTCACACATATTATGTGAATGCGATATTGTAAGCTGAACCTAGTTCCACCGGGTATGAAAAGTCATCTCGGGTGCCGTAGGGTCCGAAACTCTCAACCCGATTAACATGATATCTCAATGTAGGAAGCTTGCGTACTTTGAGTGTACATTATGAGGCACTGTCAGCTTGAAAAAAGAAGCCAGAATTACATTTAAGCTGTAAGGAATCACTAAGCGATTTGCCTTTCTGGTCGGTAGATGGGCTAGAAAAGAGAAATGCGGGTCCTTAAAAACCATGTCCACTAGCGAGTCTTTTCTGAACTACAGGCGAACAGTGAACGAGGCAATATCAAAACAAACACGATTGGTCGCAGGATATCCTGAAGTCACCTATTGAAAATGTACCATTGTTTTAAAGGGCTTCACCGCTTCACGAAAACGGTCCCTGGACGTTCTGTGTTTTTAGGGATTTATTTTTTCTTTTAGGTATGGTAGGAACCTGGATTGTTTTTAACTGCAACATACTCGAACTTAACCCCACCATTGGGGAGGCTCGGTCTTCGCAAGATTTGCAAATTTACTGGAGGTTTACTGAAGGCAATTTTAAAACAATGGGGGAACTTTTTGGTGGTTACGCAGATATTATCTGTACACAACTTTCATGTACATTTGACCTTTTGAACTAGTCGAAGGTACTACATTTTCAAAGTTGTCTATTAACCGTCTTTCCTGTTGCTTCAATTTTCACAGCTAATAGCAAGGTACGACTAGATGGTGGTGACGGATCGTATGGGACAGTGGCTTACAAACCGGATGGATGGAAAACAATATGCGGTGAAAGCTGGGGAGAGCTGGAAGGGGGCGTAGTTTGTCGAGAACTCGGTTTTCGCGGGGTGAAATCACTGAAGCTATTTCCTTGGCCAACTCATGAGACAGGATCAAGTGCAAAGTTTAAATGTAATGGATCCGAGATTTCAATAGCAGAGTGTCAGACAAACAAAGCAGATTTTGATGATTTTTATTCGTTTTCTTCTGCGTCTGAATCCTTAGATGAGAGTGTTACCGGCATGCACTGTAGTGAGTCAATCGAAGTCACGTGTCTCCACGATATTGGTAAGAATAACCTTCCTTTTACAAAAAAAAATCTTATTAGGTTTTAAGTGTAAGAGATTATTTTCCGGCTCACTTTGTACATGGTCCTCGCAAGTATTTTCTTAATTTATTCAATTTTTTGAATGAGTATAACTGCTTGCGTTTTGTGAGAACGACGCATTTAGCCTCTCAATTCCTGGAGTGATATTCGAATAGTGACCCGAACTTTTACGCAATGTATCCATCGAAAGAAAGTGTTGAGTAAAGGTAACACTTATCAAGTAGGATTGTTCGAGTGTCGTGGTCTACACGTTTCGTAGACCATGCTTATGAAAAAAAAACCACGCAAGTACATAAAACTGTTAAGGACATTGTGGTTGGTTTCAAACATCATTAGCCGAAAAAGTCACCATATAGTCATGGAAACTCTTTCTAAGTCACGGTTGTAGTTCACCGCTACTGGAAACACAGAAAACAGTCATGCCATTGTCATAGTAGAGGTGGAGCAGACCATGTTACGGAATAGATGAAACTACAAAACATGTATTAACATTCACACTTCATTCCCTTGTATTGAAATTACGCTGTGTAGCTCAAGGACGGCGCAGGTTACCGTTGCCAAAGCCATTACTTTGGCACCTCACGTGATTTTTGTACTGAAAAACGTAAGAACTTTGACAAGCAAAGAATAAAGGTAAGTCCACTTTTGTATGCACTTATTTCTCTCATTTTAACAGTATTTTGCTTCATTGGGTCAATATTTTTCGTATGTATTCTAATGATAACTAGATTTTACATCACCAAAATCGCCAAAAATGTACGAGAAAAGGGCTGAAGACACCTTTACTTTGAGATGTAATGCTACCAATTCTACAAAGGTTTGGTGGAGACGACGGAATTGGAAAGATGATATTATAGTGGAAAATAGCACAGAACTTCACTTGCCAAATATTTCTTCTTATGATCTCGGAAGTTACACTTGTGTCGTCGAAGGTCCCCGTGGCCAGCAAGTGGAAAGCAATGCGTCACAAACTTTAATTTTATCAAGTAAGTGTCTTCAAGAACGCTTATTATAAACTTGTAACGGCCGATATGGATACACTGTGTAATATAATTTGTACAAAAGTTCAAACGTCTTGTCTGTGGCTGAAAAATTGTTAGCAATTTGTGGCCATGAATTTCTGGGCTTTAATCGTAAAGAGACATACAGATGTTCACTTAAAGTTTCCTATTTCAGACCGAGTGCAAAAGGATGTCACAGAATATTAAATCGCACTCTTGTTGAGGTAAACATGTAGTGTTACCTTAAAGTAACACAAATGCAGTGATCTGAATTAATTCATTTTATTTAATTTATTTTAACTAATTATTTTACGTAGCCTACGTAAGTCCACTTCGTGTGTGTGTAACGCTACCTCTTGAGAACGGCGTACTCATTGTTTTCTCTCGAGAATGACGCCAGGTGACATTAATGCATTAGGTTTGTTGACAAATTTAGTGCAGACTAAAATTTAACCAAATCAGCATGCTGAAATGATCCTCCTTAAAATGTTGATTTTCACTTTTTTATTGTGTAAGTGAGGTATGTCAAATATCAATTCCCTCCGTAAAGGTGTAATGATATCACTATATCAAGGTGTAATTCCAGTGTGTTATTTTATGTTCCTAGATCGCTGGAGACTTTCACTCAGAGGGGCTCGACTCAAGGGCCGAGACATACCAAACCCTCTAAAACTGGGGTCTACTGCCTTCTTGCATAATGGTCCCCCCTAAGCAATGAAGTTGACATAGGAATCCAGGACCCCACAACTGGATAAGGGCAGTGAGGGCTGCAATTTTTAACCAGAAGGTTATAGGTTGGGGCGTAAAACCCTATGTAACTAAAAGAGAATAGACATGGCTCAACTAGACTAACTAACTACACTGGGGATAGAGTTGAAATATAAACAAAACTCCTTACACATGTTCTTTGCATAACACTTTTTGAGCTGAATCAAATGTCTGTGCATGGAATTTTATTGTCTACCTATCATCAAATTTTCTTACTTGACAAAGAAGCAACTCCAGTTGGAGTCATGATGTATTTTTCTTTTCCACCTGGCTTCACAGTTTTCAAATCTTTAACAGTTATGTTTAAGTATTTGAATCACATACAAATGTAGTGCTGTATCTCAGTGGGCTGAATAGGAACTCGAATGACAAGTAAAGTGCGGTCTTATTACCACTCATGGGAATTAAAATATGTTCAAGACTCATCATTGAATTAGCCAATTGAAGAATGAAAAATCACCTTATTGTACATTGAGTTTCAAATAAGACTCTTCAATATTGGGTAAGTAGGAGTACAATAATACAGATCGACTGTCTTCGAGGAGCAGTATTGTACAATGGGCCAAATGCTCTCAACGTAACACCTTCTTGTGTACAACAATCGACCATGGCTAGTCTAGTTGATGAAAACTAGGTGGTTTGGGGTCTGCCGTAGGATGTTGCGCTAATTCAATTTTCGTAATGATAATTAAACGTGCGCAGGTAGTCCGAGAGTTTACAAATCATAGAAATCGTCTTAGAACTTCTTTGGCTAAAGAGTGGGGTTGTCATTGTTTGGGCAATGGGTTCCAAAACTGCCAGAAATTTGAGTTTGAGTAAGCTGTTTGCTTTTAAGCTGTGATGATCAGTTGCTTTACTGAGCAATCACCATTAAACATTTCGGAGAAATTTTTACGTGAAAAAGTCGTACAACTCAACCAATATTGTTACTTCGTAGATAAGCAGAAATTTGACATGACAGGAAAATCGTCCTCTTTTATTACCTACATACTTAAGCTTGGGCATTCAAGGTTCTAGGAGAGTCGGTCTGACTCTGCCCAGCATGTGAGCATTTGAAACTGTGAAACTAACTGTTCCTACCGAAATACGACAGTATGTCTTGTTGTTAACGAATCATACTTAATACCGTACTGAGCGCCTCTTTGACTGCCTTTACAACTGGCAAAATCCCACAGTCAGCACCTTTTAAACAATTTGATTATAAACTGACTAGTCAAATCTGATATGTCTATCCGACCAACCTACCAACCTACCGAAAAGTAACTCTGACTACCGACCAATAGGTTTTCCCTTTCAAGGCGAAAACCTTAAGGCAATCAATCATCCACCCGCTCATCCATTCATCCATCTACTGCAGGACATTGTCAGACATGATTTCTGAAGTATCCACAGATTAATTGTGGGGGTTGGTATTTTTCAGAGTGAAAAATCTATTCATCCACAATGGTCGTAAATGAAAACAGTGATGTCGTTTAAGATATATGTCTTCTTTGACTTTTCACTTACGTATGTTACTCTCAGTCCGAACTCGTAGCTTCACGTGGCGCTTTTGCTTTCATATGCAACCAAACAGTCTAACACGGTGTTTTTCTTAAAGCTTTTGCCCCCACTGCTAAGCATATGTTTCCAGTTTCTTTAAACATTTTAAACATGTTGAGTTGTTAAACATTTAGCGTTTGATAGTTAAACATGTTTAGAATTTAAACATGATAACACATTTGGGGAAAATAAGTGTATAAGTGATCAACACATACATTAAAAGAACACGATCACGGTTTTTACGTATATCGGGGAGCAGCTCCCTGCGTTTATCACCTCAGGTATTATGGAACTAGTATCATTCCTGTAGGGAAACTTATTTTTTCTCTCTGATATTTTTTTCAATATTATTCTAGATTATACACAAGTGCTGCTGCAAACCACAGGTGAATCATCAACAAAAGTCAACTTTACGAAAATTCGTACCAACTGCGAAAAAGAGGTATGTTGACTTCCTCTAATAGTGGTTCATTAACTAACTTACAGTATCTGAAATTTTAGTTCAGATTACTGCACAAGTTGATTGTAGTGTTTTTCATCAAAATTGTGCCATGAATATGTTTTGTGCTGGACGTGCGTTGGGGTAAATTGCACACCGCACTTGGGGCAATTGCAACTTTTAAAACGAATTGACAAAAACAAATGGTTTACATGCCAGAAATGGAGAAAATTAATTACCTTTGAATGTATATTTTCTAGGTTGTTTTGGCCTTCATTTCTGTAAATTGCCTTTGTATTCATTTTTAATACTTTTCAAAAAAATTGGACGGTTTAGTTTTCTTCTACTTTACCCCCCAATTGAAAGGAAAATATCATGTTGCAATATACCTTACAAGCGATGCAACTTACTCCGACGGGGGTAAAATTGCAACATGCAAAGATGCTCCACTTTCAGCTTTCTTTAGCTAACCACTTTTAAGATATCCACACCACCGTTTGTTACCAAGCAAGCCTGGTGCTTTAACATGTATAGACTAATCGTCAATTAAAAGTTGACACTCCCCCATACACGCAGACGTGACACCAGTTAGCTTTGCATGATGTTAGAACCGAGGGAATCCATACTGTCAATATCTGTTTCAGAAGGGGGGGGGGATTCTGTGATAAAAAGGGAGAAAAGATTAGCCATACTTTCCCCATGGTTTGAGCAGTTGTAGCTTTTAGAGCTTAAAACCTCTGTATACCGATGCCAGCATTGTTGACATCAAAAAGAACGCTTATTGTATCTCATGCACTTTACTTGCATTTGTAATCTTGTGAAGAACATATTGTCTGGCATATTTGCCCCCCGGCAAAGGACAATCAAACGGTTAGAAGAAGTTTTAGGGCTGAGACAATGGGGTACAAATTGTTCTTTATATTCCAGAAGCATTTATGGTTGCATTATTCACTGTTGCACATTTGCTTTTGAAAACTATGCTATATATATATATATATATATATATATATATATATATATATATATATATATATATATATATTCATATATATATATCACTAATTCGGCACTTTGGGGGAAAGTTGTGGTTGAAAAGTCGACCTTAAGGGGTAAAATTTTTGGAGGCGAAATATACGTTTCGCCGTAACGTTTCTACACACTTTTTGTTTATGAATACGTAGACGGACAAGGGCGCCCTCCTAGATTTACAAAGTAAATACAATCACTTCAAAGTCATCAAGTTTATTGACACCTATCTGTTAACACGAACGGATGGCTGGCCATTGAAATAACGTTGTTTATATTTAAGACGTTAGGGCGAATACTTTTTGTAATGTATTTCATTGTTATTTTTTCGCCCTATGTACGCGCAGATGTAACAATTTCCCATAAAGGTGGGAATTAGCGTTATATATATATATATATATATATATATATATATATATATATATATATATATAGTAGTATATATAAAGTAGTATAGTACTAGTATATATAGTATATACATATATATGTATATATATATATATATATATATATATATATATATATATATATATATATATATATATATAGTAGGTCGAAGTTGGTAGATCGAAGTGTAGGTCGAAAGTGTTGTAGTAATAAATTCGATCCTGAGTTTATACCGATCCAAGGTAGAGTATAAACTCTTATCAAAGAAGGAACGGATAAAGAAAAACACAAGAGAGAAAAATTGAGCCGCACGGGGGACCGAACCCACCATCCTCCGATTTCCGGGCAGAGTCTATGACCACTATGCTAGAACAGCTCGTGATTCACAGAAGCGACAACAGGCTATAAATACCCCGCGTGAATCAATTTTCTCTCCTTGTTACCATGGTACTCCAAAGCGGGATGAATACTCAGTAGGTCGAAGTTGGTAGATCGAAGTTAGAATGTGTAGGTCGAAAGTGTTGTAGTAATAAATTCGATCCTGAATTTATACCGATCCAAGATAGAGTATAAACTCTTATCAAAGAAGGAAGGGATAAAGAAAAATAGCAGAGAGAAAAATTGAGCAGCACGGGGGACCGAACCCACCATCCTCCGCTTTCCGGGCAGAGTCTATGACCACTATGCTAGAACAGCTCGTGATTCACAGAAGCGACAACAGGCTATAAATACCCCGCGTGAATCAATTTTCTCTCCATGTTACCATGGTACTCCCAAGCGGGATGAATAATCTTTATCCGTTCTTTATCCGTTTCCGTATCCGTATATATATATATATATATATATATATATATATATATATATATATATATATATATATATATATATATATATATATATATATATATATATATATATATATATATATATATATATATATATATAAATGAAAAAAAGAGAGGGTAACGCCTTCATCATATCCAGTAAATCATAGAAAACCCTCTCTTTTTTCATTATATTGGAAATCCAGTACGCGTACTTCAACATATATATATATATATATATATATATATATATATATATATATATATATATATATATATATATATATATATATATATATATATATATATATATGCTGGCGAATAAACAATTGTGTTCAGCTGGATGGCATCAACTTTGACCTTTGGTTAGGGCTTGCGTCAAACGAGAACTAGTGCTGTTCCAAAAAATTAGGCGCCTGCTCAGGAGGTGAATTGCGAGTTGCTTCATCTGTTATTTGAACAAAGGCCAAACCAACTTGGCTTCATGGCTCAGTGGTTAGAGCGTCCGCACTAGAAAGCGGGAGGTCCCGAGTTCGAATCCCGGTGGAGTCAACATCGTTTTTCCACCTCAGCCAGATTTTCCAGCTTTACCAGTTTGATTTATATATTCCACGCAGTTGTCGTCAGCGTTTATTTTCACTTCATCTCTGCTTTCACAGGTTTCTGTATCTCTTCGGAGATCCGCTGGCGAATAAACAATTGTGTTCAGCTGGATGGCATCAACTTTGATCTTTGGTTAGGGCTTGCGTCAAACGAGAACTAGTGCTGTTCCAAAAAATTAGGCGCCTGCTCAGGAGGTGAATTGCGAGTTGCTTCATCTGTTATTTGAACAAAGGCCAAACCAACTTGGCTTCATGGCTCAGTGGTTAGAGCGTCCGCACTAGAAAGCGGGAGGTCCCGAGTTCGAATCCCGGTGGAGTCAACATCGTTTTTTCACCTCAGCCAGATTTTCCAGCTTTACCAGTTTGATTTATATATTCCACGCAGTTGTCGTCAGCGTTTATTTTCACTTCATCTCTGCTTTCACAGGTTTCTGTATCTCTTCGGAGATCCGCTGGCGAATAAACAATTGTGTTCAGCTGGATGGCATCAACTTTGATCTTTGGTTAGGGCTTGCGTCAAACGAGAACTAGTGCTGTTCCAAAAAATTAGGCGCCTGCTCAGGAGGTGAATTGCGAGTTGCTTCATCTGTTATTTGAACAAAGGCCAAACCAACTTGGCTTCATGGCTCAGTGGTTAGAGCGTCCGCACTAGAAAGCGGAAGGTCCCGAGTTCGAATCCCGGTGGAGTCAACATCGTTTTTTCACCTCAGCCAGATTTTCCAGCTTTACCAGTTTGATTTATATATTCCACGCAGTTGTCGTCAGCGTTTATTTTCACTTCATCTCTGCTTTCACAGGTTTCTGTATCTCTTCGGAGATCCGCTGGCGAATAAACAATTGTGTTCAGCTGGATGGCATCAACTTTGATCTTTGGTTAGGGCTTGCGTCAAACGAGAACTAGTGCTGTTCCAAAAAATTAGGCGCCTGCTCAGGAGGTAAATTGCGAGTTGCTTCATCTGTTATTTGAACAAAGGCCAAACCAACTTGGCTTCATGGCTCAGTGGTTAGAGCGTCCGCACTAGAAAGCGGGAGGTCCCGAGTTCGAATCCCGGTGGAGTCAACATCGTTTTTTCACCTCAGCCAGATTTTCCAGCTTTACCAGTTTGATTTATATATTCCACGCAGTTGTCGTCAGCGTTTATTTTCACTTCATCTCTGCTTTCACAGGTTTCTGTATCTCTTCGGAGATCCGCTGGCGAATAAACAATTGTGTTCAGCTGGATGGCATCAACTTTGATCTTTGGTTAGGGCTTGCGTCAAACGAGAACTAGTGCTGTTCCAAAAAATTAGGCGCCTGCTCAGGAGGTGAATTGCGATTTGCTTCATCTGTTATTTGAACAAAGGCCAAACCAACTTGGCTTCATGGCTCAGTGGTTAGAGCGTCCGCACTAGAAAGCGGGAGGTCCCGAGTTCGAATCCCGGTGGAGTCAACATTTCACTAATTCGTCACTTAGGGGGAAAGTTGTTGTTGAAAAGTCGACCTTAAGGGGAAAAATTTTTTGGGGCGAAATATAAGTTTCGCCGTAACGTTTCTACACACTTTTTCTATAAGAATACGTAAACGGACAAGGGCGCCCTCCTAGATTTACAAAGTAGATGCAATTACTTCAAAGTTGTCAAATTTACGGACACCTAGCTGTTAACACGAACGGATGGCTGGCCATTGAAATAACGTTGTTCATATTTTTGGACGTTAGGGCGAAGACTTTTTCTTATGTATTTCATTGTTATTTTTTCGCCCTAAGTACGCGCAGATATAACAATTTCCCCCTAAGGTGGGAATTAGCGTTATATATATATATATATATATATATATATATATATATATATATATATATATATATATATATATATATATATTTCAATGGAAGTATTGGTGTGACATTGCGACTTTATGATATAGAAACTGAAGGAAGATAATAAGTAGCGGAAACAGTCGAAGTTTTAAATTTAACATCTAACATTGGCAACCTTTGCCTTATTATGGAAGATGTTACTACCGAAAGGTGATGGAAAACCCTCACAACCCTTTAGCGGGGAACTTACGCCTTGCCGATCGAGCTGTGTGAGCAGCTGTCGGAAGAACCGGTTAACTGTCTCGATGGATAAACTGTCTCGCTTGTTACTTGAATTAATTCAAGCGGTAACCGGTACCACGAGGTAAAAATGGACAAGAGAGCACAAATTTTTGAAAAATATTCATATATTTCCGCCCCTCCTTGGGCGTTCCTCAGAGACTGGTTACAACAGTTTGAATGAATATACGACAGATTGAAATTTAAAAGCAAATAGCTCAAAGAAGATGTACGCCCTAGCTGAATGGGCGTTACGAGCTAATTATCACCTATTTGACGTAACAAAGAAGGAGCGCGTATAAAACAGAGACGCAAGTAAGGCTACCGGGTTAAATTGTGAAGTCACAAAAAAGACGTAAATACGTAGGTAATACAGGAATATTGACTGCAGAGAAATAGTAGATACAAATATATGTGGAAAAAGTAGATAACAGCATATACAAACTTCAGTTTAAGACACTGAGTAAGCCCAGTTTTTCATAGGCCGAACGAAGCGAATGGACATATAAAAATACACTCTTAACGAAGCAAAATCGTCTGGTTACGATAGGTGAACAAACGAATAACCCTTGAGGATTCCTAAGTCCTTGTTAAGACCCTCAGTGTGGGTATTTAGTCGAAAGATCCAGCTTAACGTGTTCGTTCCGTGTTCGTTGTGAACAGGCACCTTTCTTTTATTTCCGTGTTCGTTGTCAACAGTTCGTTTCTTTTATTTAGACCTGCTAAGGAAGGTTTGAGTATAAACCTTCCTTAACAACTCTAAATAAAAGAAACGAACTGATAAGCTCTTGTAGACACAGGAACAGACACCTACTGTGTAATTATTCTAATAGGTAATGCATCTTGGCTAGCTGCACACCGTTCGTGCCTGTTCACAACGAACACGGAACGAACACGTGCTTAAAAACGGACACGTTCAAAAGCAGCGAACACATACGTATTTAACGTTATTGACATCATTCTACTTCAGGCTCCTGAGGAGTGAGGACCTTCATTATTGGCCCTTACGAAACAGTTCTGTAAAGCTATGTTGTAAGAACTTATTGCAACCTTTTCAATATATAAATATATATATATATATATATATATAAATATATATATATATATATAAATATATATATATATATATATATATATATATATTACTATAACACTTTCGACCTACACATTCTAACTTCGATCTACCAACTTCGACCTACTATATATATATATATATATATATATATATATATATATATAAACATGACGGAGAAACTGTAAAACAACGGTGCTACAGAATTGAAAGGCTGGATCTCCGAGGAGATACAAATAGCGGAAGGCTAGAATTTAGATAAATTAAACAGCCAAAAGGTTTGAAGTAGAGCTTTCGAGGAATACTACCTCTTTGTCAATACTTGGTCAGAGAATGACAAGGAGTGAGAAATTTTGGAAGCTTTTAAAGGTGTTGACAATGGTCTCACCTCTATTGTGACAGGATAATCCTTCTTAAGGCAATTGATCAGGTTGATTGACCGGGAGGGTCTGATCGGATTACTCGGGTGTAACCCATCAACAATAGGAAAATCCTCTTAAAAGTAATTAGAGAAATTGTTAGGCCGGAATGGCCTGATCGGATTATTTAGGTTGGTGTTATCAGCAAGCTGGTAAATCGCTCCTGATGTTCAAGCCGAAAGGCGATGTGGTTTTGAGATTGAGTTCCCAGAAATTTTCTTTAGCTTTTCTAGCTTTGTCGGTCCATGTATCGTTTTGGTCGATAGCAATGACCCGTAAGTTTTTGATAGAGTGATGAGGCAAATTGAAATGGTTTGCAACAGGTTGTTCAACCTTTTTGGTTTTAATTGCTGACCTGTGCTGTGTCATTCTCATTCGAAGAGTATTTTTAGATTCTCCGACATACTGCACACCACATAAATTGCAGTATATGAGATAAATGACATTTTTGGAAAGACAATTAATTTCTTGTCTAATTTGAAAGGTGCGTGCATTTTGATTGCTCTGGAAGCCTTTTGTGGAATCGACCAGGGCGCACGTCTTGCAGTTGGAAGGGCAAGGTGAACAACCAATATTTTCGTTGTTTTCCTCGACTGAGGCTTTGTCCTGGAATTTAGCCCGAACCAAAATGTCCCGTAAATTTGAGGGCCGCTTGAAGGCAACAACGGGGGGTTGGGGAAAGATAGACCTTAGGCGATCGGTGCTCTGAAGGGTGGGCATATGCTTTTTGATGAATTTGGCTAGTGGTGGTAGACCGGGATGGTACTCAGTTACCAACGGCACTCTGTCGGAATTGCGCTGACGAGTTTTGTACGTCAGAGTTTGAGATCGAGGGGTTTCTTTTGCCTTTTTGATGGCATTTTCAATTGAACCCCGAAAATACTGCCGGTTACGGAGGTAGCCGGATAGTTCCTTTGCCCGAGTGTCAAAATCTGTTTCAGAGGAACAGATGCGTTTTTATGCGGAGTGCTTGACTGTACGGAATGTTTTTGGTGCAGTGCGGAGGATGGCAACTGCTGGGTAGAAGGTAGTTGTGCTTGTCCGTTGGTTTGTTAAACAAGTCTGTTTTGAGTGAACCATTTTCTATGGTTACAGTGGTGTCCAGGAAGTGGACACTGGACCTGGAATGGTCGGCCGTAAATTTGATGGTGGGATGGAACGAATTGATGTTTTCAATAAAAACTTTTAGACAGTCTTCACCGTGGGGCCAGATCATGAAGATGTCGTCTATGAAGCGTAACCAAATTTGTGGTTTCAAATTTTGTCGAGACAGAAATTTTTGCTCGAAGTTGCCCATAAACAAGTTAGCAAATGAGGGAGTCATTTTGGTTCCCATGGCTGTACCATGAATTTGGAGGTAGTGGTGGTCACCAAAAATGAGATTGTTGTTGGTCAAAATCAGATGCATGAGTTCGCCTAAGTCTTTCTTGGTGGGAGTTTTGCCCCGAATCGGATTGAAGGCGTTGGTGCAAGCGGAGATGCCTTCCTCATTTGGTATGTTTGTGTACAACGAGGACACGTCAAGAGTGGCCAGAATTGTGTCCGACGGGAGATTTTTGATCTTCCCAATTTTGCGGATGAAGTCCGTGGTGTCCTGAACGTAGGAGGGAAGGGTTGGAACCAGGGGTTGGATAAGCAGGTCAACAAATTTTGAAATTTTTTCCGTTGCAGTCCCGTTGCCGGAAATAATGGGTCTGCCCGGACTACCCGTTTTGTGAATTTTGGGCAGAAAATAGAAACGGCCTGGTTTAGGGTCTACCTGGAGGAGATTCGGGCCGGTTTCGGAGTCAATTGAGCCGTTGCGAACCATCTTTTTGATGGCCGCCTCCACTTTTTTCGCAATTTCCGAAGTGGGATCTGAGTATAGAAGTCTGTAGTGGTCGGGATTGCCAAGTAATCTCAGGGCTTCCTCCCTGTAAAATTGAGTCCCCATTGCGACAATCGCAGAGCCTTTGTCCGCCGGCTTGATAACAATATCATCACGATGCCGTAGACTTCGAATGGCCTGACGTTCACTTTTTGTGAGATTGTCGCGGAAATCTGGGGAAGGGGTGTGGTTTTTCACATCCTCTTCAATGGCCGAAATAAATGATTCCAGTTGCGGACAACGCCCCTTTGGTGGGTTCCAGGTGCTTTTTGGTTTAAATTGATACGATATATCGTTGTCCGGTGGAGAATTTAGACCGTCTTCGTCAGCAAAATACTCCCGAAGGCGCAAGCGTCGGAAAAACGCTTTCATGTCTAGTGATATATATATATATATATATATATATATATATATATATATATATATATATATATATATATATATATATATATATATATATATATATATATATATATATATAAAGATTGAAAATAACGATTGTATTGGTCAACACGTTTTGTTTTTTGCAGTTCAAAAAAGCTCAGTTTGACGTTTCCACCAAGTTCCTTGACGATGAGAGTTTTACGATGCAATTAGGCAAACACATAACAGGCGATCAATCATTAACGGCAATCACTAACGAAATTGATGGTATACTCAGCGATATTTGTAACATGTCTATAGGGAATGAGAAGCTGCCTCTTCTAAGAAAAGGACTGAGTAAGTCCCATTTAAGCTTGGTGACCGCTCTTTACGCGGCAAAATCATCAGAGAAATTTCAAACCATTCAATATTTTTCATTACAGATTGTTTTCGAAATTTAGGTTTGTTGAAAAAGACAACAAAAAGGAAAAAACAATTATATGGAAATACTATACGTCAAAATAATTTTCAGATAAAAAGAACAGTCCAAAGCATTCAATTACATTAAGGAAGATATGATATCAATTTGTTTTAAACATGACAATGGGTTATTCGTTTCGTTATGAGAAATGCTACTCAAACATCCTGAATGGAATTTAAGGGAACAGCGCACATCAATAGATTGCATTTAAGCAATACCAAGCAAATCAATTGAACCTGAGGGGGATAGAGATTTCTTATCATTAAGTTTCTATTGTATTTTCAAGATGTTATTTGGGTTATTTTAAGGAAGGAAGTGTTTGTAGTCAGGTGAGATCTCCAACCCTAACGACTTAAATTTGATTTGACAAAATATGGTTTCAAAGCACTCAAAGCGACGTATCAAATATCATTATTAGACTAGCAGCACTCCAACAGGAAAACTTCTTCTTTGCTCGGATCATTAAATATGATACTGAATTAGACAGGAAAATGGAAGAGCATTGGTTTGGAAAAGATTTCGAAGAAGTATCCAGAGAAAATTTTATGAAAATGGAAGTTTATCTTTTGGTGAAGCATTATTGATCTGATTTACGTTACCCGTGCAGAATGTGAAAGTATCTTTAAATGATTTTTCAGAGCAAATTTCTGAAAAAATTATTTTGTGTTGCTTTGAACTCAAATGTTGGACATAATTTTAATCATGAATAGTCACTACACCTTCAATTCCACATAATGGTTAAAGCCCATACCAAATGTTCATCTTTGTAGCATTGAAGAGGTTGATGGTATGTCATGTTTTGCGTTTTAGACTTATATTCTTCATGATCATAATTGAGAATAACCTTGAAAACAATTAAATTGTTCAGCACAAAACTACGTCATTGAACAAGTACTAAGTACTAAGTATTGATCATCGGTCTCTCATTCTGGGGGTCGGGGTACAATTCCTCATTGGTTCATACCAGTAACTGTAAAAATTATTACCTCGTGTCGTTGTCCGTGATGCTTCACATAAGCAAAGGAATACAGAAAACAGTCCAGTGATCTTGATAAAGGTCGTGACCAGCTTAAACCAGAAGGTGTTTTGTGTTCAGGATTTTCATAATAACAAACCTCACTATCGGGGAGTATTCAAGTGACTGCTCCTGTTGAAGAAAGAATTGTTAAATCGGTTGGTAAAGATAATGATAGCATTTTTACTTTGTTTGAATTTCACATGTTCGAAGAAAAGTTTGTTCCATATTAGAATGCAGTTTGGCAGGAAACCAATAACTCTTACATTTTCTTCTGCAGCATTCTGTATTGGAGAGCCACACGAAACTCTTGGTGCTGGTATCCTTAATTTTCCAGGCACAAAAATCAACTCCAAAGCGGAATCTATTGAAATGTGTGTTGGAAGTAAGTTCATGTAACATTTGACATTTTGTAGCAGTAGCGTGCTCGATGGGGAGAAACATGAATCATGATCCCCATCTCTCGAAGAAGTTGATGAAAATCATCTTATCGGGCCTAATTAGTCCGATGTAAAAGCAAACATTTTCCAGCCTTCCTCGCAGACCTCTTCCCTGGGAGAGCTAACATCCTCCATCTCTATTCAAGCTTCTCTTTGAGAACTACTTTTATAATTGAAAACCAAAACCAAAGCAGTTCCTGACATCCCCAATACACCATTTATTGTTTATTGTTTATTGTTTATTTTTTTCAACTGTACTACATGCAAACGTACATTCATTATCATTATTATTATGATACAATACGAAATAATATTTACAAGAAACGTGAGTATGAAGACAGTAGAAAAGGAACCAGATGAAGCTTGCAAGCTTTTCTAGTCTGGCCCTAATAACCTTCATATTGGCTATTCCGGGACACAGTTATGAGTTCAACCAGTTCCAATAACGAAAACGTCCGTGCCCCGGAAGACCCGCATCCACGTCAATCGGATAAATTAACCCCACAAGTCCGGAGCTCGAAATAGAATTGTAGGGGTACCTTGGCTTATTGAATTCACAATACACCTATTTCCCAATGGATGCTTTCATTTGTCTCATTAATCTTTACACATTTGGTATCACCATAATGAGTACAGTTATGGACTCATTAGTTGGCATGACGCCATACCAGGTAAAATACTGGACTGGGATAGTTTTAAGTCAACGGGAGAAGGAAGAGATGTACTCTCTGATACTGCGTCCTTGTTACCACTATCTTTCTTGTTCCAGGTATTTAGCCTGCCGTGATATGGGAAGGAGGTAGCCTTCCTGGAGAAAATGAAACTAAAGAGAAGCACTCGCAACATTAAAACAACATGATCCCATCAGCAGGGTTTATAGGGTATTTAAGACCTTGGCCAAATTTAGAAACAGAATGCAGAAACCCATTAACCCCAAAGAGCAACGAATTTCACAACAGGAAAAAGTGTTGAAGTTTATTCACTTGAGACAAAATGGTCCACTGAGTAATATTTAGTGACTTTCTTGCTGCAAAACTCACATTACCTACTTTGTTTCCCGTTAAAATTAAAATTGTTTTGTTTGCTTGTAAAGCATGTTCCACAGAAAGGGCTTACATACATCACCCCATAACAGTAAGAGTTCTATCACACCCTCGTACGAGGTGTAGAAACGTTTAGAAAAAAGGTATCACAAAGATTGTTATTTGAGAAGTACAACATTGATATCAGAAATGTAAGATGTTAATATGAGTGACTAAAGTTCAACAATTAAATTCTCAGCTCAAGAATGTCCTGTTAAGATGGAAGTTGGACTGTTAGAATTCACTTTTCATGGTATTTAATACATTTGAATGTTTTGATTTGAGGAACCTTTTAACAAAAGATTATTTAGAAGATTTTATTTAGCATTTAGTTTCAATCAGCATGCGTAGCCGACTGGGCAAGTTTCCACATTTATAGAAGAAGCATGGTGAAGTATTGTCGATTGATCATTCCATTTTAGCTGACAGATCGAGAGCTTCCCGTGAATGTGTGGGAAATTTCATATCGCCTGCAGTTTGGAAGGACGCTGACCTCCGTAACTGTTTCATCACTAGCGACAGTTCTACAGAAGAAAACACAGAAGTACTCATTCAGACGTTTTTCAAGGTATAATTCTCCCATTTAGTTCAGTGAGATCAACAAAAAAGTTTATCCTTCCTTTCAAAACATAAACTTTCATCTAGTAAGAGGTTTGAAGGGAATGGCAACACCAGGAAGTGGTTAATAAACGTAAAAGAAAAAACTTTAAACGAAAACAAAAAACGGACCTACCACTAAATGCATTGGAAATAAAGTCATCTTGAGCACAATAAAAGCACAAAGGATAAGCTTTTTAATCGTTTAAGTAAACAGGCAGTAAATCAAGATTCTATGGTTGGGAGTTAGACAACGCCTATTTTATAACACCGGGGAAGTACCAGTGAACAGTAAATGTTTCCTTTATGAGTAAGAACCCTGTGACAATCTCATGATGTTTCCTCGTTATGACAACTGTAGTTACAAGCTCGATCATTTTCTTCCTTAAGCAACATGCCCGATTCATGGGAATCAATTTCTATATGATTGATGGTTGGGATTGACCCAAACCCTTAGGCAACTGCAGACATCAGAACACTGCCAAGTCAAACAAAAATAACAATTCCTCTTTTATCTTGACAATCTAAAAAGAGCTTGTTGAAGGTTATATGTTCCTATTCTAATTTCACCACCAATCGGACAACGTGTGGTTAAGGTAGCCACAAGTCCTAGAATCGAAAATTTTAAGCCAGTTTGCTATGCGTGCCGGGTAAGAACCGTTTTTAAAAATTATTGCAAATTACATTTTCCTTCTGCAAATGACGATTGATATTATGTTACTCATTGATAATAGTTACACCTATGGCCATTTGGTAATGAAACCTACTCAAACCCTTGCATTCCGTAATGCATGGAACCAGGATCCTGTACTTAAGCAAGTAATTGCAAGTAAGACATTCATCATGTCTTTTCCATTATTTATTAAATGGAATTCCGCTGTCTGCACTTCTGAAATACTTAAACTAAATGCAAAACAGTTCCAGTGGTTTCCTTGAGCTTGAAAACATTTCAAAGAAATCTGGATTTGCGATTAAAGATCCTCTTTAGTGTGCATGACCAATTGAAACGTGGCCTAGAATAAAAAATATTAGATAAAAAATTCGTGGTAATGCTGACACCCGGAAATCTCTTGGTAATTGTCCTTTCTGGATGTGATCGGTACGGCTCACTTACTGTTAACCAACTGTTTCATGAACGATAGATGCATGAACATCCATCCACGTTTTAAAAACTGCTAACTATTTGAAATTTGAACATTTATTAATGAACAACATTGAGACAATTGTAAACAGATGCTGAGGCATAGGCCAATGCCAGTAAGTGAAGTTTGTAAAAAACATCCCCACGGCAATATGGTTGTCAAAAAGAAAAGTAATCAAGAAAAAGAGGGAAATTGTCTCTACATATAGTCTGCTTGATACCACGGCAACCGCCGAAAATGATGTGTAAACAATCGCACATGTTACTACATAATACAGTTGGTTGATTCTGTGTAATGCCAAATAGGGGTGTCGGCTTAAAATACACTTTTTTCAAACGTACATAGAAATCGGCACGGCGTTGTAACGAATAGATATCCCACGCTGGCCGGACGAAAAGTGCATGCCCGCTATCAGGTGCATGCCTCCAATCCAACCTCGTGTATGCAGCTGACGTCACCAGTAACCACTCGACCAAAACGTCCATCGGCATCACCAGCAATCAGTTCAAAACTCGCTTCAATAACCATAAAAAAATCGTTTATCCATCCAAACTACGAGAAAGAGTCTGAGTTGCCAAAGCAACAGCAGTTATGAAAAAAAGAGTGGAGAGTGGTCAAGAAAGCACCTACTACTAAATCCCCCAGCGAAAGTTGTAATCTTTGCCTGGAAGAGAAAGTCGCCATTATTCGTACCGACAGAGCGAATCGACTCAATAGTCGATCAGAGTTAATGTCTAAGTGTAGGCACCGGGCTTTGCAGTCGCGCCCACCTGACGATATCACCTAGTTTGAGTGTATCAGCCCCATACTTGAGAATCGCTCATAGCGTGAAACACGTGAAGTACACTGTTACTGTAATATTAGTATCTATTTAAAGTTAAATCAATATACATACACACACACACACACACATATATATATATATATATATATATATATATATATATATATATATATATATATATATATATATATATATATAAATATATTTATATGTGTGTGTGTGTGTGTGTGTATGTATATTAATTTAACTTTAAATAGATGCTAATTCGCAAGGCCCGTTTATCCCTAATAACTGGTGGCGTTATAGGGATGATATTTTTGAAATTTGGACCCATGGTGAAGCCGCCTTGAAAATTTTCACGGATTTTATCAATTCTATTTACCCCTCTATTAATTTTGTCATTCGCTCTTCTAAATCCCAATTAGAATTTTTGGATGTTTTGGTCCATCTTGATAACGGGGATATTTCCACCGATGTTTTTTCCAAACCTACAGACGGCCACCTCTACCTTCTCACCACTAGTGCCCACCCTATTAATACTAAGAAGAGTATTCCTTATAGTATTGCTTTACGCCTTAAGCGTATTTGTTCTGAACCTGAATATCTGAATCGGAGAACTGAAGAGTATAGTGGCTACCTCATCAGTAGAGGATATCACCCAGATTTTGTTAAGGCCCAGTTTAATAAAGTTAATGACATCCCTCGGGAGAATTTGCTTAAACCTACTAAAAGGAGGCTTAGCAACAGACGTTTCCCCCTAATTGTGGACTTTAACCCTGCCCTGCCAAATATAGGTAAAATTATTTCAAAACATCTCCCCTTACTCCACTCCTCCCCTTCACTTCAGAAACTTTTCCCAGAGCATGCCATTTTTGGAGCCTTTCGCAAATGTAAATCGCTGAAGGACCATTTACGTATTTCCAAAAATAAAAATCGCCCGACCTCAATCGGTCTAACCACCGGTCCTTCCCTAGGCTGTCATAAGTGTACTAGAAAACGCTGTGACCTTTGTGCTAATTTTTTATTGTCCTCCACTAAGTTCCATAGTCCTAGTACTGGTAAATTTTATCCTATTGTTGACTCTGTTTCTTGTGATAGTCGTAATGTTGTTTATCTTGCCACCTGTGTTAAATGCAATGTGCAATATGTTGGTTCCTCTTCTACTGAATTTAAGGTTCGGTTTAGAAACCATAAGTCTGATATGGTGAACGGAAAAAATCGTTGCGAATTAGCTTTACATTTCTCAAGTACCTTACATTCACTAAATGACATTAAATTCATTATCATTGAAAAGATACACTCTTCTATTAATTTGGAAGCCGTTTTGAGCAAACGGGAAGGTTATTGGATGGCTCAATTAAAAATACTTCAACCCTCAGGCCTAAATAAAAGAAAGGAATTTAATTCTCGCAAAAGAACCTGTGTTTTGTAGTTACCCCTATGTATTTCTACCTGAGTATTTTACCTTCTCTTCTTCCTTGTGTCTTATTATAGCTACTATCTTATCTGCCTTTTATTTTGATTTTTAGCCCTATTCAGACTTTTTAGCCCTGTTTTTCCTTTTGTTTAGGCTTTTCTCTCTTGGTTTAACTCCCTTTCAATATTTTTTTAAATCTTTTATTGTTTAAACTTTTATCTTATTATTTTCCCCTTTTTTCTTGGACTGATGCCCTGTACATGGCCTTTATTTTGTTTTTCTTTTGTATTTTATCTTTTTGTATTTTGACTCCCCTTTCATCCTTTTGCCTTTTCTACTAGGACCTTTAAGTTTTTACTTTTTACTCCCTTCTTGTGCATTTAGCCTTGTATATAAGTGTAAATCATTTTATTGGTCATACAGTTGGCTGAGGAAGACTGAATAAATAGTCGAAAGCTTCCAACAACACCGTGAATCTTGTGCATTTTTGGGGGGTACGTAGTTGAGTATGGTATTTTCTACTCCATATATATATATATATATATATATATATATATATATATATATATATATATATATATATATATATACCATGTATTTATGCTGTAAAAGCAAACAAAACCTACTTAAAGTTTCTCACAAATCAATGCGATCGTCAGGGGATCTCGGTTAACAATGAACACAAGCCTTCGCCGTTCTGGGTTTTTAACCATTGCCCGCTTGAGTAACTTTCTTGCGTTTGTGGTGATGGCGGCATTGTGATAGAATCTCCGATCTTTTGTTCAAGAGGTTGGGGGAACGGTGATCGACTATAGCAAGTTTTTCAGCTTGACAAAGGTTACAAAAGCCAGATGGAGTTCTATGTGTGTTTGACTGTGCTAATATGTGCCAACGAATTGTAAAAGCCTGGCCGCTCCTCTTAAGGGACCAAACGTGTTTAGAGAGCTCGGTTTCTTTTTCATGACGTTCTAAGTTAAAAGATTTCTTGTGGTTGTTGTACCTTTCCTTGAATGGGCCGCCAGACATGCCTATGTATGAGTGTGGCATCGTTACTAGTGACTTCAGCCTTGTAGACTACGGCTGATGTGAGGCATTTCCCATCAAGGGGACAAGAAATTTTAACCCGGCAGTTACAGCCGCGATTTGGGGGTGTAGCAGTTTTCTTTGAAAGCACCTTAGAGTTGTGGTTGCTTATGACGGCTTTCATGTTTTTCATGCAACTATAACTGACTTTCACAGTGTTTTTGTTAAATATTTTGTGCAGCTTATGCCCCGGAGGAAAGTGTTTGGTTATGAGTTTGAGGAAAGCCCTGCCAACGTTAGATTTGACTGTTTTACTGAACGGGGGGTTGAACCAAATGACCTTCCTGTGCCTTTGCTTCCTCTTTCGCCTTGGGGTTTGCGGGCTCTCAAATGGGTACTTCAGTTTATGTTGAAAGCCACTGGAGTCTAGTGCCTTTTGGTAGGCAGGCGCTGCAGCGTCAGAAACTGCTTGATTGCAAGAGAGCTCAGCAATACGTTTGTTTACAGCCATGGGGATGTTTTTAAGTATGTTGGGTGGGTGGTTTGACTGGGTATTAATGAACAGGGGGGTGTCGTTGGGTTTCCTGTAGGGGGCATAGAAAACCATCTCATATTAAGCGTGACATCGAGGAAATTTACGGTATGGAGGTTAGTTTCGATAGTGATTTTCAGGTCGAACTCGTTGAAAATTTTGATGAAATCCTTGCGGGCTCTGTCAGCGAGTCTTCCGGAACGCGTTCTCAAGGATGCAAGTCCGTCGTCCCTGTAAAGTCCAACATCGGAGACACAGTCGTGCTTCCTAAGGCTGTTAAGGATGTAGAGACCGACCAGTTCACATACCTCAGCGCCATCGAAACTGCCCATAGTGACATCAAAGGAGTGGGGGTTGCTTCGTTTCGTCCAGGGTGTATTTTTACAAAACAGGACTGACTTTCTAGCATGCACGATGATAGAGAAGTCCAGTCTCGAGATATGCACACGCTGCTTAGCCCATGTGAGGGCGGTAGTGAGTAGCTGCTGAGAAATGGAGGGGTAGAAGTCCACAATACCAAAGGCCATAAAGGTACGGAACTGCTTATCCTTGAGGGAAGTAAACCAGTCAATGACAGCGGATGTGCTTCTCCACTGGTTAACTTTCGTGGCGGCCCGCAGGTTTTCATTTACACGTTCAAGGATAAATCATCCCCATGGCTGTAAACAAACGTATTGCTGAGCTCTCTTGCGATCAAGCAGTTTTTGACGCTGCAGCGCCTGCCTACCAAAAGGCACTAGACTCCAGTGGCTTTCAACATAAACTGAAGTACCCATTTGAGAGCCCGCAAACCCCAAGGCGAAAGAGGAAGCAAAGGCACAGGAAGGTCATTTGGTTCAACCCCCCGTTCAGTAAAACAGTCAAATCTAACGTTGGCAGGGCTTTCCTCAAACTCATAACCAAACACTTACCCCCGGGGCATAAGCTGCACAAAATATTTAACAAAAACACTGTGAAAGTCAGTTATAGTTGCATGAAAAACATGAAAGCCGTCATAAGCAACCACAACTCTAAGGTGCTTTCAAAGAAAACTGCTACACCCCCAAATCGCGGCTGTAACTGCCGGGTTAAAATTTCTTGTCCCCTTGATGGGAAATGCCTCACATCAGCCGTAGTCTACAAGGCTGAAGTCACTAGTAACGATGCCACACACTCATACATAGGCATGTCTGGCGGCCCATTCAAGGAAAGGTACAACAACCACAAGAAATCTTTTAACTTAGAACGTCATGAAAAAGAAACCGAGCTCTCTTAACACGTTTGGTCCCTTAAGAGGAGCGGCCAGGCTTTTACAATTCGTTGGCACATATTAGCACAGTCAAACACACATAGAACTCCATCTGGCTTTTGTAACCTTTGTCAAGCTGAAAAACTTGCTATAGTCGATCACCGTTCCCCCAACCTCTTGAACAAAAGATCGGAGATTCTATCACAATGCCGCCATCACCACAAACGCAAGAAAGTTACTTAAGCGGGCAATGGTTAAAAACCCAGAACGGCGAAGGCTTGTGTTCATTGTTAACCGAGATCCCCTGACGATCGCATTGATTTGTGAGAAACTTTAAGTAGGTTTTGTTTGCTTTTACAGCATAAATACATGGTCGACATCTGCTCTTCTGCTTGCAGAATTGAGCACTCTGTCCAGTCTTGTTTTTTGGGCAATTATTTGTATTTGTATATATATATATATATATATATATATATATATATATATATATATATATATATATATATATATATATATATATATATATATATATATATATATATATATATATATATATATATATATAGGTCGAAAAGAGGAAGTAAAAAAAACTTAAAAACTGGACACCCAACAGTGACAATTGGACATGACCAACACCAAATCCGAAGCGATCGCTGTAAAAACAGAACCGGACGAAAGTGACTTCCAAAAAACATGAGTGCGAAGGATGAAACACATATCAAAAAGAGAAAAAGAGCGTCCTGGATGAAAAAGTGCATGTAAAAATCGAACATGGTCGGAAAAAAGGGGAAGAGTTAGACAAAAACTAGGTCCGGCAAAAAAAATAAGGCCTACACAGTAAAAAACGAGCACGAAGAGGTTATTGTACAAGGAGTTAAACTGGGTTACATTCTTAAAAGGTTGGTTAAAAAAATTCACCAACACTGGTCACGTATGTGAAATACCGGAAATTGGGCAAAGTTTCCCCAGTATGTGTTGTTCGGTTATTTGGTTACCCCACAAGCTGGTTACCCAATTAAGTGGTAAAAAACCTCTGGGATAACCCGTTAATCAACAATTATTGGCTAAAATTTAACCAATTTCAGGTATTTGATACACGTGACCAGTGTTGGTGAATTTTTTTAACCAACTTTTTAGGAGTGTAAGAGAGGTTTAATATTGCAAAAAGTCACTTCTAACGTTAAGGCAGTGTGGAGCTAGAGTACCTGGCCTCATCATCAGTCGGTTTTCAGCACTTAGGCGGTCACGATCGGAGCCTCGGCACATTACAGCCGCCGTAACGGTTAAGTGCTGTATTGAACAAGCTGAAGGGGGATTAATATGTGCAGCCACCGGGTATCCATGGAGATTCTGTTTGATAGACCTAAAGTGCTCGGTGACTCGATCCGCGAGGAGGCGCTTGGTCTCTCCCACATACAACGAGTTACATCTCCCACAAACTAAAATATAAACTACATTAGAGAAAATGCTGGAAAAACTTTTGTGGGTGGGAGGCACGAACTAAATGGTTGGCTAAATTTTTCTCAACTCTAAAAGCAGTGATGGGGATTCCGGGAAAACATATATTTATAAATAAGTGAACCAGTGCGGTTATGAATAATCGCATAAAGACCTTAGGTCATTTTTCCTCAAATATAGCCACTGTCTTTCACTGAAAGAGGATTTGTTTTTTGAAATGGAAAACTTGGCCTCAAGCATGATTCGAACCAGCGACCTCCCGCTTACAAGGCGGATGCTCTGACCACTGAACCATTGATTCCTATGTGATTGAGCGCGGTCAACTAATTAGGGGATAAATGCGAGGGTGCCCGGTCTTAAATGTGATTTAAGACCGACGATGACGTCATCATAGAGGCTGAGCGCACCGAGGCGATAGCCGAGGTCCGCTGCCTCTGTGATGACGGCATCGGAGGTCTTAAATCACATTTAAGACCGGAGCAACCTGCTTTTATCCCCATTCATAAATACTTTGAGAAAAATGGGTGAAAAACATGAAAAATTAAAAAAATTGGTCAAATTTTAGAGATCAAGTTTTAATTCTCCTCAGTTTTTTCGCCCCCATTGTGACGTATCGATATCTTGAACTTGAATTGATGCTAGCAAGACGAACATTCTGAACTGCATGTCGCGACCGATACGCTCAGTATCATCTTTAATCTGCTACATTTTCGAGGACTATATCGGCTATTTTACAAGCAAATGTTGTTAACAGAAAAACACTGATCACGGTATCGCATCGTTTTGGAGATGAGGTTGAGCGAAAAGTCAAGGAAAGTTAGTAACTTCTCGTTATCTGTGTTTACAGTTGTGCGAAGAGCTAACGTCACATACTATATATGCAGTAAGAGTGAGTGACTGTGCAGCTATACTAGCGCTGTGTGTGGTTAGCAGATTATACTGCGGGAAGGACATGCAGACGTTGCCTAGTTCATGTTATGGGTCAGACACGGTGATATAAATTCTTTGTAAGAGATGGAAGCAATTTTAAAATGCGCTTTAGCCTTTAAAGAGACTGAGGTTACAGGTAAACTATACCAGGCTTCCGTAGGGAATTGCCACTCAGGCTACTGAACTTGACGATTACTTTGCTAGCCTGTGGGCCAAACGAGTAACGTTACTGTTGTTTCGCTGTTTAGACAGTCTTAGCGGAATTAGTAACCCCAGTACTGTCACTGTGTCAAAGCCTGTGTATATCGTCGCTAACCTTAGACACTTTAGTAGGCGTAACAATACTGTAGTTAAAGGCACGTTTTATTTGACCCTCCCCCCCCCCCCAATTTAGGAGCGGATTAAAACGTTAACAACAGTGCCAGTCATCGCAGCTCAGTGCATGCAGTTCTAGCCTAGGCTAATGCCTAACTTGTTAGACCTATAAAACAATGTGAGTGTGATCAAAATACCCATTTGTCTTTATCACTGCCAGTTGGAATGGTAACTCTGAAGACTAGGGTATCAATTTTACACAGTGTACAGTGTCTCAGTGTTACTGTTTATCTTGTTAACATGTACTTGGCTTACTGTATGACATTACAGTAGGCCTACATGTGCTGTGCAAAACTATGGGGTGAATATGGCATGTTGCTATGGCAACCTAGCATGGGTTTAAAATATTGTACACAGTAAGTATAGTGATCACATTCAATTCAATTCTGCTTACTTCTTGAAAACCATTCGAGACCGGTCTCGAATGCGATTCGAGACTGGTCTCGAATGGTTTTCAGCCAATCAGAATGCAGGAAATCAATACAAGTATTTATGAATTAAAAATACTGTTGGGTTAAGTTTTCCATTGTTACAGGGGACGCGTTCCTTTGATTCCTCTGACGTATACAGCTCAATCGGCGCTCGTGCAAAGGCCAAGCACCTTCGTCAACGCGTTGTGTGCCTTGCTATTTCCCCATCAACATCTTATTACAATCGTTTCTAAGTCTTAGTCTAAGCATGGGTAGTGCGTGTGTTACTAAGTCTAAGCATGGGCAGTGCGTCCGCACTACAGAGATGGGTGTTTTCTGGATGGATGTTGTATGGATGTTTTCTGTGTTGTTTATTTGCCCTGTTTTTCGCCCTAAGCATCGTTTCTTCAGACGGTTTTTCGCCCTAATCGCCAGTTAGAAATATATAGGGAAACATGTTCCAGATGTAAGTTTACTAGCTTTCAGATTAACAGAGTCGTTAAGATAATGTAAACATACGTGTTAACGTTCAACAAAAATAAAAGCCAGCCCAGTGGCTGGAACCCGCCATCCTCCGCTTGCTGGGCAGATTCTGTGACCACTTGAACAGTAATTGGTCGTGATTCACCCAAGTGACAACAAGCTACGTGTACCCCGTGTGTTTCCATTTTCACTTCTTGTAACCAATGGGGCAAATTAAAAACACGTTGACTCAATGATTGGTTCTTTTATCTTTACCTCAAGGAAGTGGAAGCCACCAATCTGACAACCGAAAACGTGTCCGCTATATCTCGTGATCTCGCTGATGCCACTGCCATTGCTGAAGTCGCAAGGGTAGCCATAAACGACATCAAAGTTGTGTTAGAAAAAATCACCGATGTAGAAAGTGCTGAACCATCGGTACGGTACCCCACAATTACCCATCTTACATGTTTTCTTTATCATTCTGCCTGGCCTGTGACAGACGATAATACTAACATAAAAATGGGTGCATTTTTTTGTTTTAATCTTTTTTAATTTTCACAAAAATGTAAAAATGTAAGCGTTTTCTGTGATTTGCTTTAGTCCAAACTTTTAAACAAGATTAATCATTGAAATGAATGGTAAGTCACTGTGTATCTATTGTAATCACACTCTAAAAAAGTTGGTTAAAAAACTTACCAACTCTGGTCACGTATGTCAAATACTTGCTAATTGGTGACAGTTTACCCAATAATTGTTGATTTATTGGTTATCCAAGAGGTTTTTACTTCTTAGTTGGCAACCTGCCTGTGTGGTTACCAAATGAACACTGCATATTCGTCAAAACTTTACCCAATTTCAGATATTTGACATACGTGACCAGTGTTGGTAAATTTGTAATTTAAGAGCGCAGAATAGCTAAACGATTTTTTACTTCCAGGCATAAAATGTCGACCACCTACCACTTGCAACTACGGAAACTGCCTAGATTGGTCAATAAACTCCTATGTTGTTCAAAAGTTTGTGACTTTGTGATCAATCTTGGCAGGTTCCTTGAACAAGGGTTTTATGGCATAAGTTCACAACAGTTTTAAAACATTGAGGTAAGCGAATGGTGCTTATTAACAATAGCACTGCATTTTGATGGCGGAACAACTGACTGTATTTTAATAATATAGTTTTCTTTTTAGGGGGAGTTTTTATTTGATACAGAGAATCCAATGATGCAACTTGATTTGCTTTTAAATAAGCTTATTTTTACCCTGTAAAGTGTTATCATATATCCACTGGGTGTCATAGATTACTCTTATCTACCACTAACCACGGATGTTGATATAATCTTTTTTCAGGTAACTCGCAATGTTATTGAGACTGTTGATAATGTGGTAAATCAATCTTCCGGTAGTGATGAAATACTGAATCCCCAGGCATCCTCAATAATCTTACAATCTTTCGAAAAGCAACTGGATACCGTTAAGGAGAGTGGATCTAACTTTACTCACAAAAGACCCAACATTGAGGTTCAGGTCATACAGATAGAAGACAAGGAAAATCCGATTAAATTTGAATTCTTTAAAAATAAAAACGAGTCCAAAACGAAGTTCAATCGAAACGAAACCGATCGAGAACTAGAGGAAGACCTTCAAGTTGCTGTTGAAATACCATCCATCGTACTTAGAGACCTTGGTGAAAATTGTTCTCGAACTGACAGTAAGCTTTTTAAGCTCTTCATAATCCATTGTAATTTTGACATCAGTCACATGACCCCTTAGTATGCAGATACGATTTTGCGTTTCTAGATAAACCTGGATGTTTACAAGTGTGTCCAATGAGTAAACAAGAATTTTGTTTTAAAACTTTGTTAAAACATGTGCATTAGTTCTAGAAGTCAATTCCAAAAGTTATTTTTAAACATCTTCTAATTCTTCCAATTTTCTTCTTGTTTCTTTTTAATGTTTCTTTGGTGATGTTTTGGCACCTCAATATTGTCTATTCAATTTACACCAAGCTGTTCCTGCTCCTAAATTTTAAACTTGAGTAGAAAAATATGTCCTCGTACTCCTCAAAACCTATTAATGAAACAGGATAAACAGGAATGTCTTGTACCCTGATTTAAGTTGGGGTGATTCCATTTGTTCCTTTGAGTGAGTGAAATTAACATTTATAAACGTCAAACGTACAAAAAAGTGTCACATGACACCTTAGTATGCAGATACGATTTTGCGTTTCTAGATAAACCTGGATGTTTTCAAGTGTGTCCAATGAGTAAACAAGAATTTTGTTTTAAAACTTTGTTAAAACATGTGCATTAGTTCTAGAAGTCAATTCCAAAAGTTATTTTTAAACATCTTCTAATTCTTCCAATTTTCTTCTTGTTTCTTTTTAATGTTTCTTTGGTGATGTTTTGGCACCTCAATATTGTCTATTCAATTTACACCAAGCTGTTCCTGCTCCTAAATTTTAAACTTGAGTAGGAAAATATGTCCTCGTACTCCTCAAAACCTATTAATGAAACAGAATAAACAGGAATGTCTTGTACCCTGATTTAAGTTGGGGTGATTCCATTTGTTCCTTTGAGTGAGTGAAATTAACATTTATAAACGTCAAACGTACAAAAAAGTGTCACATGACACCTTAGTATGCAGATACGATTTTGCGTTTCTAGATAAACCTGGATGTTTTCAAGTGTGTCCAATGAGTAAACAAGAATTTTGTTTTAAAACTTTGTTAAAACATGTGCATTAGTTCTAGAAGTCAATTCCAAAAGTTATTTTTAAACATCTTCTAATTCTTCCAATTTTCTTCTTGTTTCTTTTTAATGTTTCTTTGGTGATGTTTTGGCACCTCAATATTGTCTATTCAATTTACACCAAGCTGTTCCTGCTCCTAAATTTCAAACTTGAGTAGGAAAATATGTCCTCGTACTCCTCAAAACCTATTAATGAAACAGGATAAACAGGAATGTCCTCTACCCTGATTCAAGTTGGGGTGATTCCATTTGTTCCTTTGAGTGGGTGAAATTAACATTTATAAACGTCAAACGTACAAAAATTTAGGCAAGTCTTTTGCTTGCATCCTTTATCCGACTTCATTGAAAAGAACATAGTCGATTCCACCACAGTAATCCTTTCCAGTCTCAGACCACGTATTTGATCTAGCGGCAATAGCATTCGCTTCTCACGCGGAAGGCACGGGTCCTATTTCCAAGTCGAGTCATACCAAAGACTCTAAAAATGGAGCCCGCTGCCGTTGTGCGTGATGCTCCGCATAAGCAATGGACTGGGAAAAGCAAGCCAGTTAGCCACAACTGGAAAAATGTCTTGGAGCAATGGTTTGGAAACTAGGCCGTAAAACTCTATCCACCTAACTATCTACCTCCAGGTTCGTAAATTGTTGTTTTATTTCTTGTGAGCTATCGCTGTCCGAGATATTGTTTAACACAAGGAATGTGTTGCAAACATTTTCTACAAAGCTAAGGTTTACAAATAGATTAGGACCCCAATGACCTTAAACTGTTAAAGAATGAAGGTTGATAATCCCAAAAATTTTAATTGTGTTTTATCAGAAAACGAAACTCGAGGTTCTTTGCCAGTATCTTTCACAATCTTCCTCAACGGTGCTCTTTTTAATGACTCTACAACTGACAAGAAACGAAATAGTTTGATTGTATCCACTTCAATGTTGTGTGATGTCGTCAGCCTGCCAAACGGAACCTCTATTTCAACATTTTTCACTCCAAAAGTACGTGAACCATATTTTAAAGTTTTAACGGACTTGTAAGATGCACTCTTTCGCCCCAGGAGAACTCGTCAATTTTAAATTTTTAGTGGACACTGACACATCCCTTCCCACACAATTGACCCAACATGTCATTGATTTTGATGCACGTGTCCTTTGAATATGTTGGAATATGACGCACTTTTAGTAGCTTTGAAACGACATATTAATCCACCTCTGCATCACATCTGGGACGAATATGACTGGCGTTTGAATCATCAGGCCCGTGGGTTAAAGGCTGACTCTTACGAATTTAGAGGGTGTTAAAAACACGTGATGGGCGCTTGGTGCAATATACAATATCAAATACAGATTTTGTCCTGAATTTGTTAAGGAAGTAAATTCAACATTTAAATTTTACCGTTAAAATTTGAGGAACATTTAAACATAAAAAAACATATTTCATTGCGTTTCAATGCTAAAATGTTCCTCTGCAACGTGTTTTTCATGTACAAAAGTGCAAAACCTGCAATCTGGACTGACGTAAAAAAACAAACTTGTAAGTGCAGAGACATGAAAAATATCTTTGATTTATCTCCAAAACCGCAGATAATAAACGTGGTTTCCTTACGTTTTGTTTGCAGAATGACACCGGAGAGCATCCATGGGAGTGTGTTTTCTGGGAACCAAGTATTGATGGAGACGGGAATAAAACGGGTGTATGGTCATCAGAAGGTTGTGTTGATTGTGGAGGTAACGCTAGAGAGGCAGATGAAGACGCGTGTCCAACATCACCGAGCAAGGAAACTAGAGATCCTGTGGAAATTTACAAGTGTTCGTGGACTCACTTGACGAATTTTGCGGTTTTACTTGTAAGTGCATAGTTTACATTCAATGTAAACAGAAGGTGACGATAAACGGAGGTAAAACGTTTGATACATGCTATTCCAGTTAGACTGAACGTGGACAGAGAACTAAAACCGAATACACTTTTATGAAATTTGGCCGGCTACATTGCAAAGGGTAAGGAGAAATGTAAAGATAAATTGAAACATCGGAAAAGACGACTTCAGCAAACTGTAATTGTTGCCTGATTTAGTCAGGTTCAGTTCAGTTCCTTTTTTCTAACCTACCAAAGAATCAGTTTTCTTCACTATGAGATGATAAGAGTAAAAGATGAATCTAATTAAACAGCGTTACGTGATAGTTATGAGCTTGGAAGTGACTTCACTCGTGCGTTACTAACTGCTCTAACTTTCCAAAGTTTCCTTCCATAGCAAGATTAAAGATGAGTCTAAAATCTCTAAAATACTCCCAAATCTAAAAACAAACATGTAGGGCTTTAGCAGGCGGAGTCCAGCAAGTTTTTCTTAGTGGTAAACACCGCGGATCTCTCTCCTGAAAGGAGTTACCTCCACGCGTTTGATTAGTCAATCGAACTGTAGGCTTCTAATTTTTGGATTTCCTCAGTTTGTTAAATGAACTCGTGCCTTCTTTCGTGGCTCGGCATATGAATATCTTCAGTGTGATGCCTCTCTGTTCACACACGAACAATGCGAACGTTATAACGAAAATCCCAGCTTGTTTAACTCGCTTGTCAACCGCTAAAAGTTCGTTGGCACGTCTCAGCTTAATCTGCGCATGTGCAGATACCCGAATCTGAGGTATAAACATTTTACAGCCATCTGTTGCCTGCGTAGAAGGTACGTTTCTGACACAGCGGTTAAAGTTTTTTTGGCGGCAGAAAATTTTTCTCTGAGAAGGTGAGCATGGTAGGCCTTTTGCTCATTTTGGTACAGCACTTATAATATTTATTCGATCGAGGCTTGTGATGAAGTGGCGCAATATTCGGCTTTTCCGTTTCATACCATTTTCGTTGGCTTCGATCAGTACTTGCCTGTAAGTGCAAACCGTCTAGTTTCCAGACGGTCTTGCTTGCAGACAATGGGGTGAGCAATCTGGAATTAGTACTGAACGTGATTAGCACAATGACCAAAAAGAAACGGTAGCATGACGTAAGACACTGACTAGAAATCTCTATTTGTATTATTATTTTTTTAGGAAAATAGTGGGAGTTAGAGAATGAACGTCATCCAAAATCCCACCCAAACCGTAACTTAATCAGTCAACACATGTCGACTTGAAGTCTCAGCACAAACTAAATAAGGAAGAAGTTATAAAAAAGGGATACTAAATAGCATGATTATAATCCTATACCCTCATTGTTTGAGAGTACGTTCAACGACCCGATCAAACGTTTACCGTGAGTCATTAGTGTAGGAAGCGGGGAAGGCTGGCCTTAAACGTTAGGTAACATTATGTAGCAACAACGATGTTCAGTCGTCATGCAATCATCCTAAATTTTGCCACCAATATTGGAAGTGAAGATTCTTCAGTAATTCCCAACATTTCAAATATCCGTACAGGAAGACAAGAATCCAAAACTTTCTGCAGTGCTAGCTCCGTATCAACAAATATTTATTTAATATAGGCAAAAAAAATCGGCTCCCTTCAGGCGCCTCAAAGTACGTCCCCAATACAGTGGGTTCACACTTGAAAGACAAAATCGGAATGTTTGGGTGCTCCCCCTTTTCCCCTGAGAAAGTCTGTTTATCCCCGCCGCGCCCTGCTGTTAAGCTACTACTGACAAGCCAGAGAAATGTCATCTCCAAGTGGCTTAGAGATCACAATTTTTCAAAAGTTTCCGTACGATCCGTACCAACTAAAGGTAGCACTCGGATTAGGAAGTCTTTCGGGAAAGACTTTATATTTCAGGCAGGGAATCATTGCTTAACCGTACTCAAATGCTCTCATATACACGAATGATCAGGTTACTTTCCAATCCTATCAGTTGGGAAGTCTGTGTGGATGTCTTCTTAGTTATTGAAGAGTCAAATGTTATCAATTTTCGATGTTTGCAGGAGGATAGGTAGGCCTAAACTGGAATTGCTGGCTAGTGTGGTATGTCTGACAAAAATACAATAATTCCACAAATTAAAAACTATATTGTCTACGGCCAGATGTTCAGAACCTGACGTATCTGGTCAAGCAATCAAATCTTTCTAAACAAGGCTGTTGAATTTAGAGGTTTCTTCCTCAAAAGAGGATATCCTTATCGGCTGTTATGCCATCCTTTCGAAATAAAAGGGTTAAATCCTTAAAAAAAGAATTTGCTCTGGTATCGCAGCAAAGAAGCTACCTCTGGTTGTGACAAACCACCGCTCTGTCCACCCCTTTCCAAGACATCACAAAAATAACCTGGGGAATCTTAAATTCTGATTCTGCTACAGATAAACTCTTTAAAGAGCCCCCAGTGATTGCCTACCGACAATCACGTAACAGCAGGTCTGTATTAGTTCGAACTTCCCTGCCCTCTTCTTATCATGCGTCTTACGGTGGGAATGTCACCTGCAAATACCTAGAAGCATGGTGTGCACACACCAATAGACCCCTTCCTTACCATTTAACATCAGGCTTCGGATGTCAATTTGAAGCCGGGGAGATTTATCTGCGACTTTGTTCTATTTATTTTATTGTATTAAATTTCCCCTAGTCATCTACATAGGTGGAAGGAGTACAAAGTTTGGACTCCAGTTCAACAATCATAAATTAGGCATACGGTAAAACAAGAAAGGCCTCCTGATTGCTAAGCATTTTAATCTCCCAAACCATAGTCTTTTTTACTTTAAATTTTCCATTCTCTATATCAACTTCAAAACAGCCAGGAAAGAAGCAACCGGGAATTGAGAACAATCCTATGTTCGATCACCCATCACACTTGATATGACAAAGATCTCGCTTTGTAAGCTTCTACGTCCGAATACATCCAAATAAGGTCTAGCTTTTTCCCTATACGTACTGTTATTCAGTATGACTGAGGAAGAGCGGTGTACGCGACGCTCGAAATTGTTTTTAATTTAATTACATAGTACAAAAAACTCTGTACGTGCACACGTACAGAGTTGGAGATGAGAGCTTCGTTTTTTGTCGTTTGTTGTTTCTTCTTGTATCATTATTTCCAACACACGCCAACCACAATTTATATATAAATATATATATATATATATATATATGTATATATATATATATATATATATATTTATATATATATATTTTTATATATATATATATTTATATATATATAGATAGATAGATATATAGATATATATATATATATATATGTGTGTGTGTGTGTGTGTGTATGTATATGTATAAGAAGGAACAACAAACGACAAAAAGTGATACTTTCATTTCTAAAGGCGTCTACAAAAACAATAAAATAAAATTATAAACAAAATATTTCAAGCTTCCTATACACAGCTCTTCCTCAGTTAAACTGAATAACAGTACGTAGAGAAGAAACTAGACCCAATCGGGATGCATTCGGGCGAGGGGTGTTGAGGCCGAAGAATGTTTTCAATTTCCGGTTGCTTCTTCCCTGAGCTGTTTTGAAGTTGCCATAGAGAATGGAAAATTTAAGGTCAGAAAGCCAATGGTTTGGGACGGAGATTAAAACGCTCAGCAACCGGTAGGTGACCTGGGGGCATTTGATACAATAAAGAAGATAGATTGACATTTTCATAGTCGCAGTCAAATCTCCCCGGCCTCAAAGGGACACCAAAGCCTGATGTAAAGTTTTGGGGGAGGGGTCGAGGTGTGTACACACCAAGCATCTAGGTTTTTTGCAGGTGAAAGTTCCATTGTTAGACTTATGATTACATAGGAGAGAAGGGAGAAGGGAAAACTATTTACAGTAGCAAAAACTACTGCTACTGTAAATACTAAGTTTTCCCTTCTCTCCTATATAGTATCCTGAAGAAGGCCGATACATACTGGCCGAAAGCTTGATTGAATATTACTTTTTGAGTAACGCGAAGCTACGTGTGCAGAGTTTTTATTTTCCTGATGTCTCAATCTATATATATAACCGTAATAGAAAAAATTAATTAATAATGTCAACCAGGAAATGGAAAAGTGCTCAACCCTGTGAAGGTAGTTGCTATATTGAAAAGGTTGCAATAGGTTTTTACGACATAGCTTTACAGAACTGTTTCGTAAGTCACTCCTCAGAGGCCTGAAGTAGAAACACACTTCTACTTCAGGCTTCTGAGGAGTGAGGACCTACATTATTGGCCCTTACGAAACAGTTCTGTTTTAGATGAAGTGAAGTATATATATATTATATATATATATATATATATATGTATATATATATATATATATATTTATATATATATATATATATATATATATATATATAATTGCAAGAAATTGCTTTGGTCCAAAACGTAACTGGTGCCAAGTCATAATAATATAGAGTGAGACAACAGAAAAATAAAAACTCGGCAGACGTAGCTTCGCGTTACTCAAATATTAAGATTTAATCAAGCTTTCGGCCAGTATGTATCGGCCTTCTTCAGGATACTATATAGGAGAGAAGGGAAAACAGTATTTACAGTAGCAAAAATAGAGAAAATGACTAAAAAATGGGTAGTATTTGTGAAAAAAATATATTACACTTAACTAACCAAAACAGATTGCTAATTAAAGAAGCTACTATGCAAAAAAAAAAAAAAACCTTTCTACGTACACATTACAGGTATTCAGTGTTCAAAGTGATGCTACAGTAACACAACGAACATTAAAACAATCGGCTTAACTTAAACAAAGAGAATTGGTAACTTACGGAAGTGCGCAGTGTAAATTGGTGAAACCGCTGTTGCGACTGGTGACGCAGTGTGTCATTGAATTTATTTATCTACGTTGATACCATTCGGGCTAAGGGTTTTTAGTTTTTCAATCCAGAACGATTCTCTGTGTAGAATTGTAGTGTGCGATCTTTCTGTGATGAGTTCAATGCCAGTAAGTGTGACATTGTCTATGGTATGCGACGGGGAATTAAAGTGTATTGTGTAAGGTAGTTGTTTTGAGCTTGTTTTGTTAAAATTAATGATTTCTGATCTCGTATTACTGAATCGTGTGTAAAGAGTAGTTTCTGTTTTGCCTACGTATTGTTTATTGCAGGCTGTGCAAGTAATTAAGTAAATTATCCATTCTGATTTGCAATCAATGTGTGATGTGATGGGAAAAGTTTGTCCCGTTTTAGTGCTAGAAAATTTATCTGTCTGTTTAATATATTTATGGAGCATACAGCGGTTGGATTTGCATGCATGCGTTCGGTTGAATCTGTGTTTGGAATGTCATTAGGTGAGGGGTCCCTAGCCCGCACGAGAAGATCTCTCAGAGACCGAGGACGGCGAAAAGCAACCATGGGGGGTTCTTTAAAAACTGATTTAAGTTCTGGTGAATCAGTCAATATTTTTGAACACTTTTGTAATTTCTTTGGGAGGTTAGAGAGTATAGGGGAGTAAGTGATTACCAATGGTACTCGCTGGTTGTTTTGCTTTTGTCTGTAGGTGAGTAGATCATCCCTACAAAGTTGCTGTGCATTATGAATTTGATCTTCTACCATTTGTCTATTATAACCTCTGCGTGTAAATTGTTGGTTTAGTTCAGAAAGATGGTGTCTGGTTGTGTTGTCGTCAGAGCAATTTCGGATGACCCTCAATGCTTGACTGTATGGAATGCTCGTGAATGTGTGTTTTGGATGACAGGATGTAGGTAGGAGATAGGCATGAGAGTCAGATATATGACCCAAGGGGTCACAGTGAGTTGAAACGGGAGGAAAATTGTCCTTATTGCTAACACTGTTTCTCCAAAATTGATTTTAATGTAGGATATCGGTCCACAGACCAGCAGCTTAACTTCAAGTTGTCAACTTTCAATTGCAAAAAAAAATTCTGTTTGATCAAGTTGACTTACTTTTTTTTCTTCTACAAGGATATCAAAGGTGACTACAAAAACCCAGTACTAGACGTCATTACCATCGTTGGTTGTGTAATATCAGTAATCGCCCTTCTGATTACCATCTCTTCATATCTCTTCATGAAGTACGTTGTCAATTTACATTATTTTTTCCTCTTCCTCTTACATTACATCAATCTGTAATGAGATGGATGAATTTACGCTAACCCACTTCATTAATAGGACCGTTCCAGGGTTAACTCTGCCGGCTTTAAAACACGGTTTTGATCCTGCAACCTTAAATCCCCTACGAAAAGAGACTTTTTGTTCTTGATTATTGCTCTAAGGCATTGTTAGCTATGTCGGTTTTACATTGCAACAAATTGTTCACCCTATAAATAACAACGTGTTTAACAACGTAAGTATGAAAGAATATTTTTGAAAAGCTTAAAGATCAAAACCAGAAACTTTTGCCATCTAGGTTGTCTTTTTTGAACGGAATGTTACATTTAATACAACGAAGAAACTATTATCTACTTTGTTGAACTTAGGCGTTACACACGAGGTACGGTATGTAGGGGTTTGTAGCCTTGACAAATACAAATCTTGTCCCAAGAAAGGATCGAGCATAACAAAAACATATCGCTACATGCAGCAACTTATTTCATGAAAAATGGGCGCGTTATATAACAATAACAATTTAAAGAACAAAGAAGTGAACCAAAGAACTGCTGAATAGGTAAACCAATTACAAATTTTGTTTGTTGGAACGTAGAGTTTAACATTACCCTAACCTCATTTGGTAGACTAATTTGTTTATACGAGAAAAGAAATGAATGAAAGTACTTGATGTAAGTAGTAGGAATTAGCAGAAAAAGAAGTGGATATAAAAGCATATGAATCAAAAAAGATATTAAAGATTCAGTTATGGATAAATTCATGATAGTGTTTGCATTTTCCTATACCCATCTTCATGTTTTTTTTTTTGTGTGTGTCTTTGTGCAAATAGGAAGCTTCGTTCCAGTCAACCAAAGCAAATTATTATCATGCTTTGTAGCAGTCTTCTCGGTCTATACTTGACTTTCATGATCGGTATAGACAGAACGGAATCCGGAGCTTTATGTGTCATCTTTGGAGGTCTGATTCATTTCTTTTGCCTCTCAACCGTTGCTTGGATGAGTGTCGAAGCTACGCAACTGTACCTTCTCTTAGTTAAAGTTGTGAACGCACATGTGAGCCACTTCATGATGAAGGCGTCAGCCATAGCCTGGGGTAATTAATATTCCTTGTTGAAAAAAATATTTTATGCAATATCTTAACATATTGCAATAATCGCTGCACCTGGATTAGGACAGAGATAAATTAATAGACGCATTGGGAATTATTTGCGCGCAATGCGTCATGGAGAGAGGGTCACAGGTAAGTGCCCACCTAGCACAATACAGACCAATTGAGAAAAAGTCCACAAGAAGGTCATAGCATTAACAAACTAAAACTGTCACTATTTTCTCCCTAGTTACGTTAAAGAAAATTGTCACATTGTTCAACTTTTTCTTTTAAACTTGCATATGTAAGTAGTGAAAGAGTATTGAAGCGGCTCATTGAGTTGGTTCATGAAATTCAACAAATTTTTCCAAACCTGTGAAGTTTTCTTCACAAACCAATGACAAATGGTAAAGCTTAGAAAATCCCCATACCCTACATACAAATAGCTGTTTTATGAGGGAGTAATAAACGGTTCAAGTGCGTTTCCAAAAATTCATGGCGAGACACTTTTTTCAAATTATGTACAAAACCTTTATAAGTCAGGATACTAGAAAATTCAAATTTTAACGTTTTCTGTAATTTTTGGACTTGAAACTTGACTTGTTATGCTAGCTTTAAGCTTTGTTATGTGGTAGTGACTCTTTGAGACTCTCGTTAAATAATCGATATCAACTCAATAAGCCTCTTTAAGATTAATTTAGTTTAATTAGAAAAGTCTCTCGAAAATTCCAATTTTAAAAATGGTTTTCCCAAATGGCATGTCTTCTCACCATTCACATTACATACGTCTGTTTTCTTTTGGATTCATATTCATTATATACCAAGGAGAATGACACCTTTAGCAACAACTCGTGACTACTTGCCACCCGTGCTACAAGTGATTACTCCGTTTATTACAACAATTAGTAGCACCTGCGGAAATGAGTGTCTCTCTGTCTGAGAGAATGCCATTTTCGGAAATAATCCCAACTCCTTGTCCCACGTGTGAATAGTATTTTGTTTTTCAATTTATCGACTTTCAGTATTTAGAATGTGGTGATGAAATCTTTGTCATTTTGTTTTCCCACTCTTAGGTGTTCCATTCATTGTTGTTATTGTCTGTGTAGCTGCAACACACGACGCATACGCACATGAATAGTAAGTACCACTTAAAGACTTTACGCATTGATGTCATACAACGTCAGTTTAACGAAAGAAACAATAAGTTGGCAAATGACAGCATTTTACAAACACTGCACAACTTTGCCTACACCAATTGCAGAGATCGTTTGTCAGATATTGCGGAGATGTCTGCATAAATGAATGGTGTAGAGAAGTAGATTGTTCCATTTTGCCTAGGGGGGAAACGCCCCTCAGAACCAAACGATGAGGTGCACAGTAAAGGAAATAGACAACATTTTTCCTACCTACAATCTCTTTCTTAATAACAAGATTTAAACTACAAATACTTTCCCTTCATGTCGTAAATAAATAGAGGGTGCCTTTGATCGTTGTCCCTAAATCGATGGGGTCGTGTCCGAAAGTGTCCCTTAGATTTCTTCAAAAGTTCCACTAACAATACTAAGATGTCGCCTTTTAGCATAAGTTGCACTGATTAAATAAATCAGTTTTATCTCTGAAGACTATTGCTCCTTGACTACATATGGATAAGGCCTATTCTGATTTGTCCATTAATATTTTGGAACACTTGTGAAGTTGTGAGCAAAAATTTGTGTAAGTATTATCCGTTGTGTAAACCAACTCCTGACTCATAATATAGACATATGGTATTTAAGAGTAACAGTCCGGTATCCTTCAAGCGTTTCTGTAATTGAAAAAATCCATTACTCTCGAATTCAAAGGAGGCTCTGTCATTAAGCAATATTTCAAAGTGAGGTTCTTTGAAGGAACTCTCAAAGGTAGCTTTAAATCTTTGAGCTCCTATTGCGAAATGACATGATGCCTATCCAGTCAAGTTAAATATTACACCTTTCGAGTTCTAACTAATTCTTAGGAACTTAAACTTTATTAAATGATTTTATCATTTTATTTGTCATACAACTTTGGTTATCACGGCATACTGTTTCCCTAGCCAACATCCTGTTTCCGCTTAATTCAACGTTAAAAGAATGGTTCATTGTCATGTCTAGTTTTGATATATTATAGGGGTACTCATTTTTATCATTTTTGTGAAATTTGCATGATAATCCGATACAGGGTTCACAAGGTATGTGTAGGCAAAGTTGTCACATTTGAACAAAAAGTGTTTTTTCTCTAAACTTCCCAACCAATTGTCTCCTCAACAATTCCATATTATCAGGATGTGATTGCATAAGTGCCATGACACCTTTACGAACGCTGCATTCCCCACGGCCAAGTAATGCCTATTAACTTCAAGGTTAACACATCAGTCTGAAAAAACGGACAGAACATTCCTTGTCAATGTGAGGAAGCGATATGATCTTTGCTGCTATCAAGCCCATTTGCCCCTTTTATAACACACATCTAGTAACTTCATTTATTGATATCTCGAAGTTTCACCGCACAGTGTATATTCGCTCGTTTTCCGCAAAAAAATAGATTTTCCTTTTTAAACTTTCGCCTTAAGTTGCTAGCATTGCAGTGTGAAATAATAATTACAGACACACATTTCAACTGTGTGTGAAAAACAATCATTTTAGTAGACGTAAAATCATTTTTAGAACATGGCAATGATATTCTTTTTTTTCAGCTGTTTTCCATCGCATTGTTCGAATGTATTCTACTTTGGTGTACTGGGACTGGTTGCTCTACTGCTACTCTACAACATTGTCACGTATGCCATGATTGTCCGAAGCATATCCGCCCCTCGAAAAAATATCACTTCAAGTCAATCCGACAGAGCTGGGAGAATTCGTCGCTTGCAGAATGCGCTTGCCATTTCAGTGCTTCTCGGCCTCTCATGGGTGTTTGGTTTCTTGGCCATAGGAAGCGTGAGAATGGTATTTAACGTTCTTTTCTGCCTTTTTAACTCTTTCCAAGGGTTCTTCATCTTTCTCTTGTTTTGCCTGAGACAGGCCGAGATCCGCGAAGCCTGGAGGGAACGGTTCGGAATAGCCATTTGCTTGAAGAAAGAGTATGACACTACCACGGTTTCCGAGAAACCTAGTACATCCACCAGCAGACAATTAACAAGGGAGAGTGAGGTCAGCAAACCCTTTTTTAAATCTACTGAGAAATCGCAAGACGTAGAATTAAGAGATTTTAAAAGCATTGACGAAGCAACCGAGGCTACACCGATGTCGGTGGACATACCGCCAAATGTGTAACTCAAGACTAATTTTTAAAATATGGAAATATTACAAAATATAACAAGGCATGGAAAAGGAATTTTAAATGGTCCAACCCCCACGTTTCATGATATTTCTTACATGAGATAAAATGATGAGGCCTACTCCCTAAAGTGAAACTGGCAGATTGCGCAATACTTTGCGATGCCACTGTTGTACTTTTCAAACTACAACTGTTACGAAAGCTACTGTCCTTGATGCCAAAATGCGATCACGTTACGTACTGCTTTGAGATAAACTGACTTTTCAAGCCGTCTCTGTGCACCTTTTCAGTACATTAATATTTTGAGTTTCCAAAGAAAAGACCTGTGTTTGTGAGTTGCACAAGAAGTATGTCAAAAAGGGTTACGCAATAAACTTTTTCTTATTTAAATGTCGTAATTTCAAAATGAATATATCACCAATGGAACAAGCCACGAATAGGAGTTAGAGATGAACTTATATCTTCAACCTCTAAAATGCAAATGTTATAACACTTTCACAGCAGGTGTCACATAAGCTACACTTTCAGTATCTTTTGTGTTAAAAATGATTGTTTAAAATCTAAATAGGAAATGATACAAAAAGAACAAAATACCTTTCCCACAACTTGAATGAACATCTTCACGATGAAGACTTGTTGACTTGCTAAAATTAAAATTCCTTCCCTTAAAAGGTGATGTAAACCACTGTTTTGTCAGTAGAACAAGTGCTCTCTGAGCCGCAAAGAGAAAAATAAAAATAATCGGAACGGATCTAAACTAAGCCTGTCGAATTATAGGTCTCAAACGATTTAAAAAATGACTCTTTTTGACTGATTTGTTTGAATTAAAATGATGTGTACCTTCAGGGAAATGTTACTTAGTTAATTGAGGTTTTGCGGCTCGTTCCTTTTTTTCCTGCTTTTTTATGAAATGTTGAAATGTATGCTAAAAAAGTTGCTAACGTGTAACACTGGAAACGCGTGGTTCCTAATAAAACATGGGCATATAGGTCATTAGATAATAGACCTCAGTGTAACAAAGAGTTGAAAAGTTATAACGAGGTTTGCAAATTTTAACTTTTCAATTGGAAAAAGAAGACTTTATTTCAAAGCGACACACAAGCGTTGTCTATTTCTTAACGAATTGGGATTCATATTGAGGCATGAAGGAGCATAAACTCACTCACTCGCTCTGTCCAAAAGCGCAACGTCTCGTTGCACAACACCCCTTCTTAAGAGGTGCCGTAGGGGTGTGTTTAACTGAAGAAGTTGCTAATCTGTTTATGACCTGGTGGGACAAAGAAATACTACACAGGTTAAAACAGGAACAACTTTGCCCCAAAATATACTCTCGTTATGTAAATGATATCACAAAAACAGACCGTCCTGACATTACCTAAGCGAAGAAGGTATGTACCACTGTACAGTCAATTGCAAATGAAATTCACCTAGTATCCATGTTACCGTGGTCTACCCAGAAAATAACTGTGGGAATAGGATGCCAGTCTTGGACCTTAGTGTATGGATAGTGTTGCGTCGCCGGCCTCCAAGTCTTCCTTCAATCGTCGATGAATGTAGGGGGGTTGCAGGTGCTTCTGGGTAAGCCCTGGGCTAGGGGTAGTAGAGGTATGGTGGGGGGTGGAGGTATCCTGGTAACCCCTTGCAGCTGCCAAAACTATAACTAAACTCGACACATTATGACTCAAATAAATCAAGAACAAGTATTATAAGGTACCACTTCTTTTATTCAAGCTGGCGTTCAAGAATCAAATCTTCACCAGCTTCTTCTTCTTCTCGATACATGAAAAACGTACAAGTGATCTCACAAAACCTCTTCTTGGATGCAGAAAACCCAGTAAATCTAGTTCCCTTCACTCTGTTGCCTGAAATTACATCCCCAATTATATCCTTAGAGCTTCAGATAAATCGTAACTATTTTGGCTGCCATATATTAAAAACCTCCCCATTGCAGAAGTAAGTGACTGGTTTTGGTTTCCAATTTATCCTAAGTTCCAAAGCTGTAACTCCCCCTTTAAAAGTAACAAAACTGAGCATTGCTCTGCTATGCTGAGCTTACCAATTTGTCCCTAATAAACAGCTCCAAAATTAAATCTTACCAGGCCAGAGTGAGACATGTTAGTTCCTGTCCCATATTCTCCTGGAGTACTAAAATGGAAATATGCTCACCAAAGAATTATCCTCTCTCAAATTCACCAGTCTTCCCTCCTGAAAGTAGCCCAAATCGCCAGAAATTCTTGACAGTAATTACGCACTTAGTCTATTTACTTCTTCTCGCTCTGAAGTCTAGATCTTGAATCCACCCTCCTAAATTTCTAACTTCTCAACTTTACAACTTCTTTCCTCCACCATACTCTAGACACAGAGAAACATGCTACTCATTCATTGGTTAGCATGATTTAAAACTTTTCTGATTGGTTGGGACCTACCCAGGCAGCACTCATTTTGTGAACTAGGTTACTGAACTCAACTTCAACTGCACCTGCAGAATATTATTAAACAGTTTCTTAGAAATTCTCCCCAAATAGAGCAAGCCCCATCTGCATCTGCACAATGTTATTAAACAGTTCTTCAGAACTTCTCCCCCAATTAGGGCAAGTTTTGCTTCTCATCCTGTCCCATCACCTTGGTTTACAAATACCCCCACTTCCTACCCTTTGATCTAAGTCAACAACAGAATTAATTTGGAAGTGATTCACCCTTTTTGTTATAAAACTTTGGGATACACAGGATCTCTACTTCCAGATTCTCACAACATTTAACGGTTGTTTTGACTTACCCATCCTGTGAATCAGCCAACTTCTCATTTCACTGAGAGAGCAAAGACCTTTTAGAATTTTTGCAACACTACCCCCTTCCCAAAACTCAAATGCTCCCACGCATTTGGGTCCGTGAAGAGCCAAAAAGGGGTAAAATTACTTCATTAAGTCATCCTTTACAATCCTACATAGTAGGAACTTAAGAAACATAAACTCGCCAAACAAAATAAACTATTTACATGTGGTACCCCATTTATGTACTAAATCTAGCTATGAACATACATTTAACGGTTGTTTTGACTTACCCGTCCTGTGAATCAGCCAACTTCTCATTTCACTGAGAGAGCAAAGACCTCTTAGAATTTTTGCAACAATAGGCATGGTTGGTACGGGCTACACACCGAACCATCCATCTAGACTCGGCTCTCTCTCTGAGAACCGTCAAGATACAAATATTAGTCCAAGACTTAGTAAGGGTGATGCGTAACATTTCAAAGTGGGTATCTCCATCTAAAAAGGCTCATAAAATGCATTAGCAAGAAAGAATGCAACTCAGTGGCTATAAACCACAAGAAAGAATACAGGTGTACGATAGGGCCAGAACCAAGTTTTTGAGAATGGTCAAAGGAGATGCAGAAGGAAGAACGTTCCTTTGCAGACCATAATGGTGGCACAGAGAAGAGGGAGCAAAGAGATAGAAATGTTTAAAGAAGTAGGTTTGAAAATGAGGGTCGCTGAAAAGGCAGGAAGAAGTTTGAAAAGAATTTACTGCAAGTCAGACCCTTTTGAGCAAATACGTTGCACAGAAGGTTGAGAGATACGTGATAACAACTTAAATGTTAACTGCAAACAAAGGTGCATAAAATACAGTGTGAGAACAGTACATTTAAAGATTCCAGAGAGGGACTTCATATTGGTGAGACAGCCTGGAGTGTGGGTGAACAGTTTAATGATCAAATGAGTAATTACTGAGCAAAGAAGGGTAATTCACCATTCCCTCAACAATGCATGGAACATTACAAGGAAAAACAGACTGGCTTCAAAGTGGAAATTATAGGCACTCATGAAAATGATCCTACCAAGACACAAATTTCAGAAAGTGAGAATATCTGTGTTAGAGACCCTCAACTAAGCAAGAAAGATGAATGGGCTATGTCAGGATTTTCAAGCCAAACCAAGACCACCTTAAATTCTTTGTCTTAAAAAGCAAGCCTTCCCCCATTTTATTCCTTGGAACCACCTTATAGATCTTTTCATGTTTACCCAAGCATTACTTTCTTTTTACACTGAGATGTACATTGGCCCCACTGCTGCTGCTTTTGAAAATCTTTCAAGACACTTGAGAAGGGTGTTCTGCACCAAAACGTTGTGCTTTTAACAGAGGGAATGAGTTTATGCTTCTGTAGGCTTTAGTATGGCTCCCAATTTGTATAGAAATAGACTTTCGTGTACGATGTACTCTAGGATTACGGATATAGTAATTACTATAAGCAGAACTTCTTTGGATACAAACAAGGATTTTTCCATTAATAACTCTATGCTCTAATAACCTAAAGCATTTTTCGATTTAATGCAAATTTTAAATTTACTAACCAAGTATTACTCTTCCAGATCGTTGTAACATTGCAATTCCGTTATCTACTTCAAATGAGTGATTAAAAAGTTTTCAAACTAAATCACAATTACGATAGAAGTCATCCATATTGTAGTGCAACTTTGTACAGCAGAGACATAACAATTGCGGTACATTATATGTTTTTTTCCTGTGGAGACCCATTTGTAATGTAGTGCCTAGGAACCTTGTTGTATGTTACGCATATTCATAATTTTTGAGATACACTCTCAAAACAGATGTGCCAAAAATACGCCATGTTGGAGAAACATAGCATATGCCAAATTATTGAGCCAAACTGTTGTACAATTTTGATGCAATAGATGGCAACTTTTAGCAATTTTCGCATGTGCTGTGTTCGATCAACTGTTTCAAGAATGATATTGTAATGGTACGTATTTTGTGCTGATAAATGTAAATATTGAGAAAAGATGAGTTATAACGATAAAGTCTTTATAGTCCTTTTGAAGAAAAATGATGATAAACAAGGTATTTACTTTCCGCTTGGACAAACTATCAAGTTTAATTGTCGTCATGCCGTTGTGTTTCTTCTTCAGAATGCAATATAGACATCTCAGAAGATCAAGGCGGTGTTCAGTGTAGTTCATACCTAATTTTGTTACATGATCTAAACCCTAAAGTTATTTTTGCTTTCATTGTGTCCACATTGCGTGAAAATCAATGAACACATACTTGAACGCCCTGCTAGCTAATTCCAAATGTAAGGTAACTTTTTGAGTATTTTAGTATATCAATCGATTACACAGATGTGAAACCTAACTATATCAGTAGGTTTGTAGTGTAATTAATTTCTGCCCGAGTCGATAAATGTGTAATCAGGCCGGGAAGAACGACGTAACAAAAAGTAGGAAGGAACGTTTCATCATAAATGACTCAATTATGGGGATCACGTCTCCGTTTTCCTCTATATATGGCAATTTTAGGCTATATAGTCTTTTGGTAACAACTTTACAATTTGAATATCCTCTTAAGTTTAAAAAGTAGTATTCCATAAGGTACTCTTCAAGCGTAGCGATCACGTTAATTTTATAAATGGTGTTAACAGTATAACCAAATTTTCAAGTGTTGCGAACCTATTATATATCCTTCGTTTTGTCTGAGATATCAAATTTATTAATGTACGTATCAAGTTATATAATCAGTTGTAAACTCATGGTTCAGTTTCTAACCACTTGGCCTTTTCAAGTTTTGGCCCACTTGTTTCTTTTAATTATTCCGAAGCTTACCCGCAGCACAAGTGTAATGGCAGTATTTCTTCGATATGAACCGGTCAGGAATACAACTTCCTACATTCCGACTAGTGGTTGGATGTTCTAACTACTTGACCGCGCGGTCGTGTAGTGTGTACATCAAAGTCTTAGAACTGATATTCCGGATCTGTACAAGTACAAGCGTACACAACTATATCTATAAAAATGGCACTATTAACTTATAGCGGAACGAAGTTGGTACCGTTACTATATAAAGTTGTACATACTTGTATAGCAGATGGATTCCGGGTGTTATTATAACTCAATGGTGGCGTTAAGTACATTTCTTTTGAAGCGGTGGAGGCAATCGATGGCTCAAATACTGCTGTCTAGACTACGAATGTATAAGAACACCTCAGGACAGGTTAATGGTGGATCGGATAAGTTAGGATGAATTATTTACCCTGTTCAAAGACTTTGGACGATGTTGTTCACCACTTATCTACATGCTAGTAATATCCCGTAATTCATGTAGTTTAAGGTACCTTCTTTTCTCCCCTAAAGTAGGTTTTCCACACAACCGCCCTTTTTAGGCAGATACATATACTCTAAAGTAAAGAAGTGACAATCACTCCAAAAGTTAGTTCCTACGGTACACTACTACTGAGAGTATATTGCACCAAGGAAGTCCACGCCAGAAAGAGTGATATTTCACACACATGTTATGCAAACATTTGTAGTACAACTCTCTGTTGGTAAGTTAGGAAGCCCTTCCGGAATTTCCTATGGAACCCAGCCTGGGGGCTTAACTTGGCTTATGTGTGCTGTTCATGCATACTAATTCATTTTTTTTCGTTTGCTTGGATGCTTGGCTGCCCAAGAACTTTGCACAATATGCAATGGAAGAAATATGAGCAGGACCTATGATTGTCGTGCCAAACACTGAGTAATTCATGCAAATGGAAGCCTTATTAGCCATGCCCAAGGTTAGCTTTCCAAAAAATTAAAATAGTTGGTGATTGTCAGGGAGGAGTAAACTTCAAAACTTTAAAGGATATGATCGCCCTATGGAGACTTCATTTCACTACGAGCAAATTTCATTCTATCAACCCTTTCCGAGTGATTTTGACTCTCTTTAAAAGTACTACTTTTAGAGTGTTTCAATGGACATTATGCCTATGATGTCATCGAGCAAAGAGTACGCCCTCCTTTCAGGCGAAACAAACCAAAACAAGAAAATGGCGACAGCTGATTCGTCAATGAGTAGAGTAGGCGTTCAGTCTTCTACACGAGCGGGGGGAATTCTACTGCTGGCGGTCACGTGTTCCATTGATTGCTCCAAGAATGACGTCACTGCCTTTTCAATGCATACGGTCTATACACCTCTCCCTTTGCTCCTTGGTCAATATGAAACTTCGCCTTTACTACAGTCACAAAATGCCTAGGTTCTAATCGTGCTCACCGAAACGCCAAAAAAAGCTTGTTTTGAAGCTCTAAATCATCTCCCCACACCCTCTTAATATTAGGATGAACTCAGTAAATTTCCCACTTCCTTACTTTTCAACCATTGAAATCTATTTGTACTACGCTGGGTTCTCCTTCAGTGTTTAATTTCGGTCTATCCGGTCTCATTTTTGTCTTTATTTTGTTTACGTCTCGTACCAATATTCAGTTGTTCAATTTCAATTTTCCACCTGATTATGGGTGTTTAAGTCGTGGATTTGTCCTTAAGTATGACGTACTTAAATAGAAGATTGTTGTGATAGATGCACAGATGTACAGAGCAGGCGTAACTGATTGACAATGTACGCAAGCTACGAGGGTTCAAGGGGACCCCAAGCCACTAGGAATTGCTTACAAGGTCTCATTAGGAGCCTGCACCTCTCCGCGGAGGAGGTAATACATGTTTATAAACCAGTTCTCGTCTTTTGGGCTGAAATCGTGTGCAGCATCTGCTCTTTTCATCCAGTCTAGAATGGAGACACACATGAGAGATGAACCATGTAAATGGTCTGAGGGCCGTTAGGTTGGTCAAGTGTTGTCCTTCAGTGGACGTATAACTTCTTCGAGAAGTAGTTACAGATTGGTTTTGCCGAAAGGCTCTTTGCCAGAGAGTCGACAGGACTTTAGAAAAAATATCAAATTTATGGATATCTTTACCTAATATTCATGATTTTTTGAGAGTTGTTGTCGTTCATTGATGAATAAAACGTTTCGGGTGTTCGTGACCGCATTTAGCTAGTTTGCTGCTTCCTCACATTCACGTTTGAAAAGAGACCCTCATGTTTACATATAAAAAGATTCAATGAAGAGTGTCCTCTTTATCAGGGTTACTCTGCCAACTATATGCCCTTTGTTTTCACGTTTAATATCTGAATAATTACGATGTCGTGGAAATAAAGAATCAATCAATCAAATTTGTAGAGAGCCAAAATCATAAATATGCTCTAAGGCGCTTAAACAAAAATATTTCTACTGATAAGTCTCATGAAACAAGTGGATCTTGAGGCGAAACTTGATAACTGTTGTCCTTTATACATTCATGAGGTTTGTTCCATGTTTTACGGGCGTACACTGAAAATGAACTAACAGCAAATAGAACACATCGGGTGTGAGGCTCAACCAGAAGATGGAAAGAGGAGCATTAGAAACGGAGACGTCCCTGTCGAATGTTTAATTGAAGCATGTAATTTCTCCAGGAGTCTGGTTATGGAGAGCTTTGTACACAAGCAAAGGAATTTTACAGTTAATACGTTATTTAACGGGAAACCAGTGAAGTTACATGAGTTCAGAAGTGATGGGATCAAATTTACGCCGGTTGGTTATCAGTCTAGCAGAAGTCCGCTGGATATTTTGAAGTTGAATGAGGAGACGACTCAAAATACCTATTAGGATACCATTACAATAGTCAAGCCTCAATGTAACCAAAGCATATATAGCGAGTTTGGTAGCTTCAGTAGTCAGGAATCTACGTGCTCTACTGATGTTGATGAGATGAAAACTTGCAGCTTTAACAATGTTGTTTACTAGAGCGTTCATACTCATTTCAGGATCGAACATAACCCCGAGATTTTTTATGGGGTCAGATCGAATGACGCGGCAATGTTTATGGACGGCAGATTGAATTTAAATAGTTGTACTCTTAGCCCAATAACTAGGACTTTAGTTTTATCAGCATCGAGCTTTAGAAAATTTTGTGTCATCCAATCTTGCACTTCCCTTGTATATGCTTCAATTTTAGAAACAGTGGATAGTACTCCAGCTCCAGTAGCAGGACAAATTGAAATATATATTTGTGTATCTTCAGCATACATTTGTAACTCTAGTTCAGTATTTCCGAATTATAGCACCGAGTGGGAGAATGTAAACAAGAAATAAATGCGGACCAAGAACTGATCCTTGCGGAACTCCAAATAACATATCTTGGGGGAACGGCAGTGTACCATCAATTTGTACTCTTTGCTTTCTACCAGACAAATAGGAGCTAAACCACAACGCTGAGTTACCATGGATACCAAGCATATATTCCATTCGTTCAAAGAAGGGCACATCGTGGTCTATGATGTCAAAAGCAGCACTGAGATCAAGTAGGGTAAAGAGGGCGACACCTTCTCCATGGGATTTCATGTATCATTTCCTATGACAATCAAATAAACGATGCGATAATGTGCTCAAACTTTGGGAAGGAAACTTGATCTCTTACATCTCCCTGGATAAACTAAATTGGTAGGCCTGCATATTCCACATGATATATAAGTGGCCGTATGTCTGTCTTATAACGGTGTCACATTTACTCTAAACAGGGTAATTGTTTCTGTCTTTCGTATGAACAGTTAATTAATGATCTAGGCCAACATCTCCTGTCATTTCTCATTCTACGTAGCGATCAAACTATGCATCAAAGGCTGTCTCAAATTTCAAGTTATTCTAGATATGATGCACGCGCCTTTATTGAAACCCATTGCTATAAACGCACATCAAAATAGGATCTCCAAGCAAGACATGAAAGAAAAATATACAATTACGTAACCTTATATTTCGTTTAAATTGAAGTTCTGACGAATATACTTCTTCAAGTGTCTGTGTGCTACTTATGGTCAAATAGTCTACTGTTTGACGCGTCTTCCCCAAGCACAAAACATTTGTACCAAGACAGGAGTCCAACGCCTTAACCACGCTCTTTCAAATCACCTATCTGGACAATAGGCAAGGTCAAGTGGTTAGAGCACCCAACTTGTTGCCGTGAAGTCTGGAAATCGACTCCTTACATTCAAAATGGAAGCATAAACCTTTGTGCTTGGTTCTCGGCATTAGCAATTGCATGGTTAGGAAAAACAAGCCATGCAGAGAGCCACACCTGTAAAAAGCCGTGCATTACTCAAACCACATGGTCTGATTGTATGCAACCGTTGCGACAGCGTGATCATTAAAGTATGCAAGTCAATGTAAAGTTACCCCGAGGGGCGGAGTGGGTTTTATTCAGTACTTAAATTGAAGGGTTCATAATCTGTAATATTTTTACTAAGCCCGGTAACCCTTCTTCCAAGGGGATGTTCTCATTTTGTCTTTCCATTCTCCTCAACCCGAACGACAAAAACGGCATCGCAAACCAAGAAAATGGGTTCGCCAAGGAAAGAAACGCTCATTCAAAATGAATATCGATATAGTTGCCAAATAGTAGACAGAGAACGATGTGGAAAACAACTTTACTCCTTAACAATACAACATAGGCTACTTTATCTTTGAGGTATGTCTGCAACGAAAGTTTAGGTCATGACAGTCATAAATATGGACATAAGTCAAAATAAATATTAATATGAACACTTAGGCTGGAAGCTCCACCTTCATTTGAAGTCAAAATCAACATGGTGGTTGATTTGATTTTCAAAGTGGAGGACTCTTAACTTTTATTTTTATGCTTTTCTGGTAAGGTGTCTACAGTGGCGTAGCTAAATTTTTCCACAAGGCAATCATACAGTTTCTTTCCTTTTTAAATGTCAACACCACTGTGCTAGGGACATGATCTGCAGCGCGCAAAGCGCGCCTAATTTTTTTGCACTTTCTTACAAATATTTTGAAATATCAACCTTGTATGGCAGAACAGTTTGCCACCTCCAAGGGTCGGAAAAGTTAACCAAGCTAAAGGTATGAAGCACTACTGCATTAAGAATTGTAATCTGCGACTCGCCAGGCGGGCGGAAAAGTTTGCTTTTTCAAACGAATAATGACGAATCTGAGGCTTCTTTTGGAAAGAATTCGGAATTTCATGATAGAGGATGTGGGAAAATCATACTGTAGATAACTGGTGTCACTCATGGCAAATTTTCGAATTCTTCACTTTCCAGAGGCATTCTTTCTCTCCGTAGCTGCGCTACTGGGTGTATATATGAAAGGGATCAAGATGCAATATGGTACTAAATGTTTCAATATTTTGATTTACTAGTAAAAGTTTGAAGTTTTCAAGCCATGGTCTTGTAAGTGTGGGTAATTACTTACTGCGGACTACGGTCAATGTGAATGAAATACCGGGTGTACTTTATAAGTGATCAGAATCACAACGAAAATTGTAATAGTTTTGCGAAGGAGTTATCCTACCTAAGTTTTGATATTTTGGAACCAATTGTTATGATCAGAGTTAAAACAAATCCATGAATTGATCAAGAGCATACTTCAATCTTCTGCTGGAAATCACAGATAAAAGGGAGGGAGTGGGACCGACTGGTGCTACAGTACTGAGACTCCGTTAGATACAGGTGTAAGATTCTTCAACTTGATACAAAAAAGTCAAAATGCATCCATTATCCCTTCGAACGACACCTGATCATATACTTTCTGCAGACAAACGATGAAGGTGTACCTCTAATTCCAGATTTAAGTCGCTTATCTAGCAAACGTCTGCATGATTTACCTTCTCTGAAAATGGTCTAAATACGAAATAGTCGAATCGTTATACGAATGTGCTATGTGTGTGTGTCGAAATTTGCATTAGAAATGATTTGTTTTCCTGAAGAAGTTGCAGACTGTGCAACGAGACATTGAGTTTCCTTAAAATGTGTTTGTCGTTTTCATCCTGCTACCTGGTCATTCATAAAGTTTAAACCTGTCATTAACCCTTTACTGTTGTTTGCGTCCTTTTGGACCCATGCGGAGAGCCCGGCTGTCACCCATCTTTACTGTTTCACGCGGAGCTCGAAACTGCGAGTAGCTACCCGAAAATTAGGCCACAACAACTGGAGGGACAATAGTTTAAGGTCACGGGGTCAATAACCTACGGAAGATAATGCGGGGCGTGCTACGTTTGCTTTTCCGCCCACTCCCGAGGCGCGCAGATATGCCCCGATTGGAGAACAACGGTATAGAGGCTTTTCACATGACGTCATAAAACTCTCGGGCCGCCATGTTGGAGTACAAGTAACTACGTTGTAACCCATACGGTACGCGCTTGCTTGTTGAATTTGTATACACCGTGCATGTCACAGTGCACACTGTGCAGTGCGTTCGGCACAAAACCACGTGTATTTGGCATGAATGTCCTCCAGCATGGCGGTTCCGTGACGTAATTGCAAAGCCTCTATAGGGTTAAAACATAGTATTTTGCGTTTCCCTTCTTATCACGAAATTAAAGGAGAGGAATCGTCGACTACTATGTTTTAATGGAACACCAAATTTCCGAATCCTATCAGAGACTGGGTTTTGTGCACGAACGATCAACCCTTTTACAGACCGATGAATAAGTTAGCGTATTTGAGATGCATCTGATCGAAGAACATCGATGAGACTGCAAGTGCGAAGCGTGCGAAAATTTTGTTTTTTTAAGGTAAACATGCTAAAAGGAATGCCAAGCACAAGTATAGTCCATGCAATGCCATTATTGATACAGAAACTCGATTATTCATGGCGTTACGTTGCTTTTTAAAAAGCAACACGGGCACCCCAATTGACCAAAGGCGTTGAGGGGTGTAGCTGGTATGTGAGTTTGTTACGGTGCATAATCTGCGCCCTCAAATCAGCTACGATGCTTACTTTGTGCTCACACTGCTTGAAAAACAATTAACAGTTGCTTGACTGGCCTACTCCCTAACCCCAAATGTTAAGTTCTTTTTTGTGTATTTTAATATGTCACTGTCAATCAATTAATCAGATGTTAAACGTGACTACATCAAGTGCTCATGTGTAACAACAGTAAGAAAGAAAGTTTCATCATGAAATTTTTCGAATGCTATTCAGTATTCACCTAAAACATTCATACGTTTCTTTGATAAAATGCATACAGTCGTTATTCAGAACATAATTTTTTATGTCGAAAGTGCTTGCTCCATTCTGATCTACATTTCCTGGGGAAAATGGATAATGAAAATGTTACACCTACTACCGGAGACCTTTTCCAGATAACAAGGAACAAAGGTATTGTAACCTTCCCTGAACCTGGTTAAAATAAATTTATGTTTCTGTGAAGCTTTGCTTCCATGAACATGAAAATGCACGGCGGAGTAAGGTTGTGGGACTCCCCTTATATAAGACAAAATGAGTATTATACAGTTACTGTAAAATAAAGCTGATTACCAGGACAATCTCTTCACCAGTTCAGTTTTGTCCTGATTTCATACCACATCACTAGCGGTAACACTCACTAAGTTATAAAATTGAGTACGTAAAGACACACGCAATTATTTTCCCTGCACTCTGCCCTCTTAGTATACTTCCATACCCTTACGGGCGAAGTAAAGCTAGCTTTAAAGAGCCCATGAAATGACTCAATAACAACGATTGGAGTCATTCTCTGACACTATCTATCAACAAAAAAAGCATTTAAAAAAATTCTGCCCCACAAAAGAGAAATGCTCAAGTAAAATGGTACCCCTTTCAGCACAACAGTTGAAAAATGTGAAAGATATAAAAGTGCATTGAACCAAAAATGACATCATCACAGGAACCCAACTGCACAGTGTGTGAATTATAATGCTATGTTTAAGTAGCATTTTGCTCACAGATTTCGTAGCATGACGCCGGTACTGGCCAAATAGTTTCTGAATTATATCTGGAGAATGTCCCAGTATTTTAGCCAAAAATATATGAAAAATAATGAAAAATTTGAAATTCTCACTCCCAATTCCTCAAAAGAGGAATTTTGTCATTATTTATTCACGCTGTCCCATTCATGTTAGGCCTATCACTTTGAATTTTTGGTTCCAGCAATCTAGTCGATTTATGACGAAACAGCAATTCTTTCAACCAGAAAAAGAAAATATTTCAACTCACATTCAATCAGATTGTTGAATAACAAGGCTGAAATCTAACCCGTATTCCTTTGAAAGGCATCCCTTCAAAGTTAATTTGTCACAAACATTAATGTGGAAATCATACAATGGATCTTGTACTAGCATAGACTTCAAAATGCATGAAGTTGAAATAGTAACTGCATGCCAACTTTCGATAAAAATACAGAATACTTCCTAACTAAAATATCAGCTAGTCTCCTTTTTCACTGTATTCACTGTTCCTTTTCTTAGAACCAAGTCAGATTTCAGAATCAGCATATGCATCCAAAACAACACAGAACTTGTTGGTAGTATTTAAGCCACTGTGCAGAATGGCATACAGTATTGCATATGCCCCTGTGTAATAAGAGAATCACTGCTTTCTTCCCAATAAGAATAATAGTTACATAACATTGGAGGCCAAATGGATGCACGTACATCCCCCAGGAGCCTAAGGTATGTTTCTGTGTGTATAACCTCTTACCAGGGAACTTCCAAACACTTTTATGATACTGTATATACCAAACAGTTTTCCCTGCTTGTTGGCTCAAGGAATATTGAGAAGTCACAAAACTCCATCTGTTGAACAGGGGTATTCCTTGGTGTTGAAACCTCCTTTTTCACTAGTTTTGTGAAGCAAACATAGGTTTAGGTTTTGTATTGTTGTTTATATCAATCATTTTAGGCCATCTATACACGCAAGATTCTGTAACATCAACAGAGCAGGGTATACTCCAAGTACACTATAGTACACACAGTGTGAAGTTGGGTTCCTGCGATGATGTCATTCTTGGTTCAACGCACTTTTACATTTTTTAGTTGTTGTGCTTTAAGGGATACCATTTCACTTGGGCATTTCTCTTTCAGGGGTGGGATTTTAAATGCTATTTTTGTTGATAGATAGTGTCAGAGAATGACCCTAAATCATTGTTAGGCTAAGTCATTTCATGGGCTCTTTAAGAATCGCTCTTTGAACTGTGGCTGTGACTAGAGTCTACAAAAATTGAGAGCAAGCCTGGAAGTAATTTAAGATGCAAATATTTCTCAGCGTTTTGGAATGTGTTTGGAGTGTTGTGATAAACATGAAAACACCGTCTCGATTTTCGTTCGCACTGTTCTAAAAAAAAGATCAGGAACTACCCTGCGTTGAAGGCACACACTGCAATGCTGGTACTAGGAAGTTGTTTGGTGGTGGTTTCGCCGTTAGACCACCCAAAGCAGAACAACCAAACTCTCACTCAGGCTAAAGAAGTGAAGGATTGTGCTTAACTGTATTGGATTGGAGGTAAGATGGACTGTTCTTCCATGTTTATTTCATTGTAAACGTAAACAATCTAGCTTGCTAAAATATCTTTCTTAATCCATTTGTGACATGAAAAGTGGCTTCCAATAGACTTAAATTGCAAAGAATATACTCAAATCATTTTGCGGCTTATATACGGAAGAGAAAAATAATACTAATGGACCATGTAAGATATGCATTTATTTTAAACCGTGAGAACCTTTGTACGTCACGATCATGGCCCTAACTAATGTTGATACTCTCTTTGTTATATATTTCTCTGTTAAACCCTACAAAAGTCATTGCAGTGTGACACGGTCATCAAATCGTTACATGCCGAATTGATGCTCCTTAAAATGTTAATTTCCAAACCTCCCTTTTCTATTGTCTGGGTGACCAAATTTCCATCCACACAGCCGGATGTGTATTAATGCAGGGAGCTATTACGGAAGAAGATAAAGCACTTCATTCAGTTTCATCTAATCGAACAATATATATTGAGACTATTTTAATCCTTTTTATGTGAAGATGCTTTGATTGGCAGGTCCTTCACTACTTAGTGTAAGTTTATTTGACTTAGCCCTCCTAATGAGAAATCAACCCCTTCATACTACCCTAATCCTTAAACAAAGAATCATATTGACAATGCTTCGAAGCTATTAGCATTGCCGACAAGTGTGACACCCGCGTCAGCCTATTAGACAAAACGACTTAACTGCCCTTTTAGTGATCAGATTCTTTCATTATTCTCCTTTTTTCCATTGGTCACTGACATCGCTTTTCAGCAATGAATGCAGAGTCTAACATTTGTTTATGAATTGTGAAAAGATTCAGGATTGTTCCTGAAACAGGAGAAAAAAAAGTGTGATGATGTTCTAACACTTCATTGAAGCTCAACTGGAGCCATCAAAAGGGTGGACGTTCACTGGCGTACAGAAACAGAACAAAAATTTTTATTTCTTTGACAACTGGCAATATTATGGCAATGGTTGGAATCATGCCACAAGTATATGACATCCCCAAGACGTTAGAGACTATTGTTGTCACTTACTAATCCCTTTTCTCATGGTCTTAAAGTTTCGAGAGTACAGCAATTAGGAGTTTTTGTCGGCAATTCTGATAGCTTCAAAGGAAAGGTAAGTGCTCCATCTCCTTCCGTAACAGCTCCCTGATTAATGACACTACATGAGGGTTGATTGCATGCAACACCGTGGATTGATCATGTTTGTTAACAAAACTCTTTTTGTATTTGACTTGACACTAATTATTTTCGGTATGGTTCATGATCTGGTCCATGATCTATCATAAACAAGTACATATTCATTACATTGTAGTTACTAAAGCAAAACACTCAATTAGAATCAATAATCATGGAAGAAATGGCTCTCGAAAATGAGAAGTTTGCCTGACCATGACGTTATGGATAGTGTAACTATTTTCACATACACTCTTTTCCCAACTCTAAATGCTTAATTTAAAGTCGTCGAATTCGCCTCGGTCCTGTCTATTTTTGTCCATATATATTTCCAAATTTACAAGCACATAAAGGAAAGGGAATGTCAAACAAGCATAGACAGAGATTAAGCGTTTCATTTCATTTTTGTTTCCCCTTTTTACACATAATAGCGAAGTACCTTCAGGTAACCCCTGAAAATGGCAGAGGCATTAAAGTTGGTAAATGAACTGCTTCCTGCTCTTAATGATGTATTTGGCGAGGAACTTCAGAAACGTGCATCTATTAGTACAAACCTCCCTTGCGATAGCTTGGGATTTTGGATGACACAAGGTGTACCTCTTGGTATTTTTTGTCTTCATTTAGTAATGGTACTAATGGGTAAGTAGTTAACAACTCATTTTTCTGCCTTTTTGTCTTTCAGGAGTTCAAACGTGCTAAGTGTACTTCTTCTGAGTAATCGTCTTGTCGTACATATTTACAGAAACTTCCCACAATTCTTAATTTTACCTCATAAGTGGCACAAACCTTTATTAGATTATAGTCTGTCAAAATGGAGTTAATTCTGAGTATTCTGTAAGACTGACAAGTTTTTAACTTGCTGCTTTTAGCTATGGGGAAAGCGTATTGTTGGAACGAGTGTCAACAATAGATATTTTAGCAACTGTCATTAAAAGTTTCCCGCTACTTCTTGATATTTGCGATATCCCCTTCATATAGTTAGTTAGTAAAAGTCGGTCAGCCAGTTAGTTTTCCCATTTATTTAGTTTTTAGGAAATTTTAAGTTTTAAAATGATTTTGATATTACCGCATGAAATGAATCATTCCACTACATTTACCCAGGCTTAGCCTATGTTTGTAGCTCAAATTGTTACAAATTTTGGGTTGTGACACAACTGATCAAGATAGCCATACATCGAACAGAACTGCGCAAAGTTCCATTGAAGATTATACAAGATTAACGATTGCCATGACCTCATCGTTCTTTGTCTTTAACTACAATTTCATTTGTGACTGTTCATAAATGTCGATATTACACTTCTTCAATATAAAAGTACAAGACCCCTTAATAATAATTAACCAGAGCAGGGGTATACGTGCGGACATACAATACCAATAAAGAGGTTGAAAACGGAAAAGACTTGATACATTATCCACAATTTTGAAATATTTGTATTGTGAGAAAGGCCACACAGTTCATGTAGAGGAAGCAATGCTGAAACAGTATATCATCGCTGTCTTTAAAAGATGAAAACAGTTTGTAATTGATCGGGTGTTTGGTCTAGCAACAAAGCATTCAACTCTCATGCCTTTGGTTTGATTTAAAGGTAGAGATACCAAAGTCATACAAACAGAAATGCAACTTACTGTATTTGTTCGTGATGCTCCGAATAAGCAATAGTCTCCCAAAAGTGAAAAGTGCCATAGGGTTAAAAGAAACACAAGAGTTGTATCAATCGAATGAATCGTGTTAGATAAACCCTCCCGGACCCCCTCCCAGTCAATGGAAACCCTTCGTAATCCAAAAAGGTCGCAATCGAAAGTGATTACGAGAGAAAGTGTCTCTGGTGGTCCGTCATGCATGACTAAAAGTAGGGGTTCTGGATATTACAGTTACTTTCTAACAGTGTTAGAGAAGGTCACAGGAAATAACCCCAACTGAAAGGGAATATTGTGTTGAAAATGCAACAGCATGAATTACTATTTAAATATCTACAATCAATATTAAACTATCCAGTCTCACCGAGAAATTGACAACATAGCCAAGTTTGTTTTTCGAACATCACTTACTATAAGTGCATTCTTTAAAAAAATGCAGCAGTATAAGTAGCAGTAAAAGGTATCTGTGGGTAGTAATTCGAACTACCGTCGGTTTCCTTAACCACCGAGCTATCACGGATAGCTCCCGTATCACTCCATGCCTCTGCTTGAGTTGGCTATCTCTACTGACGCGTAGGCTTTAGATATTATAAGTTAGCATGAGCTGTTGTAGCATATCCGAACGTTCTATTTCAGTAAGCCTCAAAAGAAGGAATTCAGACCTAGTGCAAGTACAAAAATCAACAGCCCTTGAGAATGGATTTTTACTCGTATTTGCACCAGCAGGTTTCTAAGCCATTATTTGGAACCTCTCCTATTTTTCGTTCTTCTTTTTACTCGGACTGATAATAGAAAAAGGTCTTGTTCTCAATGTAGTGCCCACAACTAGAGGCTATCCGATAGAAATCGTGCTTACAAAACTGTACTCACAGCAAGTCCAAGAGAATTCTGGCACATTTCTTTACCAAATAGCCCTAGTAACCTATCTCGTTAGCTAATTCACGTGTAGTCTCATTGATAATTACAACGACCAGAGACCGGCCTAAAGTACGTTTTTGTTTTGAAAAGCATATGCAGTAGAAGGGTTACCAAGCCCAGAAGTTAAAAGTCTCTGTGACTTTAACATGCTAGCTCACAAGCTAGACTTGTGGCGAACGAAACCCAGTGGGAGCATGGAGAGTCGCTTTTCTGTTCATTACATCTTTACCACATTTGACCTTTCTATTAGCGCCAAAGAATACTCTATTAAAACGTGGTTAGTAATACAACATTAGTAATACAACACTTTTCTGCCCGCTTTCTCAACCAGTGTATGTTCTAAACACGTTTGACAATTAAACACCACTTGTTTAACATGAGATATGGTTTAAAGGGAAATATTTAGGAATAATACAATTGAGTTTCGCATCTTATGCACTCGGTTTCCTTTTAAGTAGATAAAGTTTGCGAAGTGAAAGTTTGCGAAGAGTTGTGCAGAAATTCTCCTACTTTGGGAATCTTTTTTAATGAACAAAGTTAAAATAAACCCATGAATTGATCAAAAGCATACTTCAATCTACTGCGGATCAATCACGAATCGGAGGGAGGCGGTATCCATACTCGTGCTATTTAGACACCGTTGCATACCGGCATGTGATAGTTGATAACAAAAAATTAATTTTATTCATTATCCTTTCGAAAGACACCTCATATACTATCTGCAGAGAGAAGACGGTGGTGTTCCGCTAATTTTATATCAAAGTTTCTTATCTAACAAACGTCCGTGTGATTTAACTTCTCTGATAACGGTCTAAATACGAAATGGTCTAATTGTTATACGAATGTGTGATGTGCACGTATCGAATTTTGCTTTAGGAATCACTTATTTCTTAAAAGGTTGCATGCGGACTGTCCATCGAGACCTTTTCAATTTTCCTTTTCAGTGTGTTGGCTAATTTCAGCTTTCTGCCTGGTCATTCACTAAAGATTACATACTTCATAGTGATCGAATATTGTGCTCCTTCACAAACACACCTCCTTGCCTATGAAAACCAACAATCGGCATAATGAATGAGATCGATGAATAATATAAGTAAGCTTGGGATGCTGCTGATAAAAAGAACATCAATGAGACTGCAAGCGCCCGAACCACCTCGGAAAAATTACACTTTTCGTAAATACCCCTTCACATTATTTACGTAAAAATGCCCATATTCCCGCAAGGCAAATATACAAGGGAGAGTTACATATTTCCACGGAGCTGGAAGAGATGGAGATTGCTTGCTTTGCTCTTCTTTTGTACTTGTGCTTAGTAGACACTTGAGTCTAATATTATCTGATTCCTGAAATTCCTCTGAAATAATAGAAATTAGACAGTAGGTATAGTGGTTCTGGTCGTCAGGTACAACTGAGAGCAATCAGGGGATCATTTCTCTCCCTAGTATCACGTTGCCACCCGCCAAAGAGAGCAAAATTATTTAAACACGGTGCCACCAGGTGTAACGCTTTAAAAGGACAGAGTGTGTTTCTTTATTACTTCATAAGCGAAAATAATGTTGTCACTATTTCAGGAACAAACCGGAATCGTTTGAAAAATCAACACGAATATTTAGACTTCTGTGGAATTTTAAACTGATACACTTCTTACAGTAATATGTAAATTAGCATTAAAATGGCATTGTGCAACTTAAAAGTGGTTGAACAGTCGTTTGGTTTTCAAACGGGAAAACGTCTTCACAGTAGTCTTTGAAAGGAGGAGCTCGTCATTAAACAGGAGAGTGAAAAGGTCAAAGAATAAGTGACCTGTCCATCGAGTTTCTGTCCTTGAACAGGATTGAAGTATTTTCAAGTACGCATTGTCTGACAGACTTTAGCAGGCAACCTCCATTAGGCAGTAGGCCATAGGTCAAATATGTGCCTCCAAATTAGGATCCATGACCCACCTCAGGGGGTGGGCATGAAAAGGGTAGATTCTCATGTCAAATGAAGCTACAAATGACATATATTTGTTCACAGTCACAGATGTTGCATATTACATAGAGATGGGGCTTCAAAATCAAGAGCATGTTGAAGGACACCCCCTCTTTATTATCTGTAATAACTCCAGTGATAAAACTTAGATTGACATGAATTTTGACAGGATTGTTCAGAATGTCCAAAGCTACATGCTTAGCTGAAAAAAATGTAAACTTCGAAACAGCGCCCTCTATTATAATTTCTCTCATTTTGTTTGGGAATAAAGGCTATTGAGTTTTTCTGCGGGCTAATTTTGGAGATTAAAGTTGTGTTTCAAAGGGCTTTTACAGGGTTCTAAATGTTATACACGTTCACTCAAATGTACATTTCCCAGGGAGCAAACATCAAAGTTCAGTTTGAAGAGTGCCCTCTATCAAACTTCCCATTTTTGTGAAATGCTCGCTCTTTTTAGAAATTGCCCTGAACATTTTGTTATGACGGCTATTTAGGGGAAAGTACGATTTTTTGTTGACTAAAATAGGAGTGTATTTAAATTCTATCACCTCATCAGTTAGATAGCTCCCCTTTTCGAGCTTTGCTCCTCTTCTGCTTCTGACGGCCCTGGTTCAGGTCTGCCTTTAAACCCAGTGGTTTCTCTCCATTTCAAATTAAATGAAATAGACAATAGAAACTTGTGTGAAGTTGTTCTTTGGGCATCAGTCCGGTTACACTGTGGGCTTTAAACTACCCGCCTGAACCTGTTCAAATTTGCATACTTTACTGAAAAAATGTATCCGCTCACGTAACAAGTACCAGACCCTCCAGACTAAATCTAAAAGTATGTTGCTTTCAGAGCTAGTAAACTCATCGTATAGTGACCGAATATGAACACAATGCACACTATAAAAAATAGTGTTCAAACCATTTTACACATGTGTCATACAGGGCCGTAGCCAGGGCGCGGCGTTTGGGGGACAAGAGATTAGTGATCACCGTCCTGGGGGAGGGGTCTAAGGAAGTGGTCCTTGGAAAAAATTTTGCCTATCTGAGAGGCCTGTGGGCCGTTCCACAAAGAGTTACGCACAATCTTAAGTTTGATTCATCATAATTAAGCCAACAGTAAATCAAACTTAAGATCGTGCGTAACTCTTTGTGGAACAGGCCCCTGATATGCAAAATGATGGACTTTCCGACATAAATTCACTGTTACAGATGACACAGTGGTATGATAAGATATTCACCGCACCGGTAGGTTGCTCAAGTTGTTTCACTCTAAAAAATATTTAAACAATTTTGTTTAAAAATTAGGATACTCACGAAAATGAGTATTTCTACTCGAAATAAGTGAGTACTTCAACTCAATTTGTGCAAAATTTTGCACAATTTGTGTAAAATTTTGCACAAATTGAGTTGAAGTACTCACTTATTTTGAGTAGAAATACTCATTTTCGTGAGTTTCCTAATTTTTAAACAAAATCGTTTAAATAGTTTTTAGAGTGTTGTGTGTGTTCAACATTTCCATAGCCACAAAATTTCAACCCATACTTTGAAATTTTGGGGGCACGTCCCCCTCCCATGGCTACGTGCCTGGTGTCATGTTGTGTGAACTACATGGGTTGTTCACGCACCGTTTACAAACCACTTAGAAGTTACAAGTATCGTAACGTCCTTTACAATCTTAAAAGAAAAGAGTGAACTTTATCACTTTCTAATCGAGTGAAGGAATTCACTCCATTAGAGTGTTAATTCACTCCAAGAAGAGTGACATTTACTCTAGGAAGAGTGAACTTCAGCCACACTAGAAAGAGTGAAAATCTCTCTTCACCGAGTGAATGAGTGATCCATGGAGGCACTCTGTCCAGAGTGAAACTTCACCCTTTGGGAGTGAGTTTCACGCTTTTTGGAGTAAATTCCCACTCTTTTGGAGTGAACTTCATAACTTTCACTTTCGTAACGAGTAGATTAAAATTTCACTCTTATAATTTTAGCGTGATTTATTATTTACTGCATATGGTTGTACACCTATGTACAGCCAGAGTCGCAGAGCAGTTTGTGGGGATATTTAAAAAAAGTCACTGCATGTTTTAAATTATGACTGATCTGCCCAACGCGGCAGTCCTATGCCTGATGCGGATGTGGTTGTGGCGCGCTATACTGCCCTCGCATTTTCTAGAATGAGTGGGGGCAATATCAATTTTTTTTTTTTTTTTTTTTTAATCAATTTCAATCCTTACCTGAGCAATGGAAATTACCGAAAATTGTCTCCATTCGTCGTGGGAAAGTTTGCCATAATGCCCCGCAGGACTTATTTCGCTTCTTTGGTACAAAAGGTGTAAATTTCAAAACTTTGCCAGTACAGCTTAAACACACAAGTGTCAAAATGAATACGATCCATGGAATTTCACTGAAGATATTTTACTAAAAGAGAGCACCAGTATGTTTTGACAGATCCCCGGAACTTTTTTGTTAATACATTTTTTCACTTTTTCGATGTTGAAACTTTGTATGGTGAATCAACCACATAACCATGTCTTTTGAGCACTGGTCTATGGTCTCTCTGCAATAATTGTGTTATCAGTTGGTTTTTGAAATAGCAACTCCACAGGATCTGCGGGGTAAAGGAAGGCGGACTGCCAATTGTGTTGATGTTAAGTTAAACAGGCATCATCAAAAAATTACAAACAAACATTAGGAGACATTAGAAACAAGGATAACGAAAACTAAGCCATCATATTGAGATAGCAGCATTTGCTGGCCACAACTAATTGCCAATTGTTCCACCGGAAGCACCTGTCACAAAACTTAAGAGAGAAAATTGGGATGCGTTAATTCTTTCAATTTGCCAGAACAATTCTACACTAGCCTAAGATAGGAATCAATTTAAGTTTATACACCACAGAAACACTTATTTTTCAATCACGTTTCTTGTCTAATGCCACTGTGACTTTTCTCAAAAACGTTTCACTGAGATATTAGCACAGTTTTTAAAGGGCAGGAACATACCCCAACTTGAAGTGGACTGTGCTGTTTCATGATTGGCTGTTGAGAGTCATGTGACAACAATTGTTTCTTCATGAAATTTGAAAGATGAAAGATGTGAAATTTACTACAAAACACTGTTTGGTTCACCTGAATACGCAATATTGAATTTATGAAATATGATGAACGACTCTTTGTAGAAAAAGAAGAAGAAAATTGATATTCACCTGTCAGTGTTGCTTCAAAATGACTTGACTTTTACGTTAGTGATGGCAACTTCACTGGTCACAAATTTTGTCAAAAATGTTGCAAATGAATTGCAAAATCTGGTACTGAGTTGAAAAGATAAATTTTTGCTTCCCAAAATTCAATCAGATTTTGTTGATAAAAACTTCCACTTTATTTTCAGTAAATTTTGATATTACTGCAGTATTTACATCATCACAACTACTGCAAAGCATTCACCAGTTTCAAATTTCAGGTTTCTTCTGGATATTTCTCTTAACCTATCTGTTCTTTTATTTTGATCAAATCTGGATTCATTGTAGCCTTTTAGCCAATTGTACGTATGAAATCTCCAAATTTGTACCAGGCAACTGGTGACAGATGAATTTAACATTGCACTTGCAGCCAGAAATAAGCTGTGGAGGCTAGAGGTACATCAGTTGACAGCTTTCTGCTCTTTGAGTATCGTGGGAAGATACGGTACTACAGTAGACCTCAGCAATATTGCTATAAATTGGAAAATTAGGCTACCGCGGTTAGATGTTCTAATAAACTTTGCCATGCAGTGGTTTGGTCTTCCCATTTTTCATTCACTACTTTAATAGGCCTAAATCAGAATGACATTAGATGTAGGATGTTAAACAGGGAAAGGACACTGAAAGTGCTTTTCTGCTATGTAAGAAGCATGTTTTGCCAACCTTTTTAGTATGCTTCGAGCCAGCTGACTGACTATGCAGCATAGGCCTACGGCCTATACAAGGCTAGTTATTCCATCGCCGAGTTGTGACCCACTCTCACATCTTTCTATCTACAACCATGCTCACCATATTAGTCTCTTTGCTGTGCAACAACCTCCCTAATTTACAGCATGCTGTCGGTAAACCTCAAGTGTGTCTTTAGTTGAGTCTAACGTTAGCGTTTAGCCTTACTTTATCAGACATTAGCGCCACCCTTTTATTCACAGAGGTATTTTCTTTCTATCAGTCTATTACAGCCTGTTCACCTTCTAAATCTTGCCATATTTCCATGCATTCTTAGAACCTCGGCCCCGTTTTTCCTGAAAATAATTTCAATGCAATTACTTTGAAGGGAAAATACAATAAAACATTGGAAGTCTGATTTGTTCCGTCTGTTGTGGAGGCGGCCATTTCAGGTGCTAGTGTTCTCCGATATGTTCTATGTTTCCACAAATAAAAAATACTGGTTCTATGGATAAACCCTTAAATTTTTTCTCAATGATATTTTTTCTCTTAGAATACCTCTTAAAATAAAATTTAAGCACAATGTTACACTTCATTGTACTAAAATAGCTTAATTATCTCTAAAATGGTCAGCGGCATTTCTTTGACTGGGAAAGATTTCTCAAAATAGCTTGAGAGTGAAAAAAATTGAAAAAACAGACGATGACAACTGTTTAACGATCGTTGATATTTTCATAATTAGCTTAATATCAAATGCACAAGAGTTAAACGTGTGAGAAGATCCCAAAATTGTTTTAATTTTTGGTGAAACGTTTGACACATTTTTAACGCCACCCTCGTTACTGGGTCACTCAACGCTGATGGCACACAGCTTGCAGTCTACATCTTTCCCAGCTCCCTGGTATTTCCATCAGTGTTGTTGTGCTCGAGACCTATCTCGGTCTAGAGACCGGTTTTTCCTGGTCTCGGTCTCGGTCTCGACACCCTGTGGTCTCGGTCTAGGTCTCGGACCCTTTGCGGTTTCGGAAATTGTCCTGGTCTCGTTTCGAGACGGGCCATAAATTTGTTGTTTTAGTTTTTTGTGACCCACTCTCACATCTTTTTATCTACCACCATGCTCACCACCATTAGTCTCTTTGCTTCAGGGTGACTTCAAAAGAACAATTTGTATAAATCAAAAAACTCACAGTACTGTTCATGCTGTGCAATATAAGCTTTAATAGCCTGCTTTTTTTGAAGTAGCTGCCAATCAAAGAAACTTGAGCCAATAGCCAATTTTGTAGACTACTACGATAATTGTAAGTTGGTTTGAGAGGACAGGCCCTTAAGCTTTATTCTGTGAGTTAAGACCTGTAGAACCCAGTGGCTCGTATTTGAAGAGCAGGGTCACCTGGGCCATACTAGACGGGAGCAGGTTAGGGGGCTGGCACCCCACAAATGGTCATTACCTTCCCGAATGGTTAGGGGGCTGGCACCCCACAAATGGCCATTACCTTCCCGAATTGGGCGGACTTTGGTCCCTCAGAAGCGCACAGATTATGCTCTGTTTGGACACCTGGGGTCGGAAAAAGTCACCTCCCCTGTGAGAAAGAAATTTGTACGGCAAAGATGGCCACATTAGAAACAAAACTTGGCTTAGTGTTTAAAGGTTATGTATTGTATGTTTAGTCAGGCAACTGGAGGCTCCTTGTTTTGGTGTATGACCATAACCATAAGGGACTCTTTTTTGCAAGGGCGGTGACCGTTTGCACTTTTTTTGATCCCAAACTAGGGCATAATTTCTGCCCCACTGAAGCACTGAAGTCTGCCCGATTCAGCAATCAAGGTCTTGGCAAATTGGGGATCACAGCCGCAAACAGTCATGAATTTGATAAAACATGTACAAAATCAAAGATGATACACTTTTGGTGCGGTGCTACATGTCATTTTAGAGCATAGAAAAGGTTACAAAGATATAAAGGTATTCGAAATTTTGGACATGTACATTCGGTCTCGGTCTCGGACGTTGTCGCTCTCGGTCTCGAATTTTACACCTGATCTCGGTCTCGGTCGAGGTCTCGACACCCTCTGGTCTCGGTCTTGGTCTCGGTCTCGGATATGCAGGTCTGGACTACAACACTGATTTCTATATCAATTCCCGCGTCAAGACAAGTTTGACAAGTATCCTTTCGGGAAACGTACATAACTGTGGTTTGATTATTTCCTTCTTAACTTCTCACCACTAAAATCAACGTTATATACGAAATCACACCGGTCAGTCTGAGATAGATTAAAAATATGCCTTAAATTTCATATGCAGTCTGGGTCACTCTCAAATTATGGAAATGATTTCAATAATCTGTTGTCACTTATTCAAACTTGTCTCTTATTTTCATTTCCATTCTGCAGGTGAAAGAGACATTGGGCGTTGCTTTGTGACAGGAAACGGTAAAGAATTAAGCATCTCTCAAGAACGCTTTGTTACGGAATTTTGCTTGGACCAGGCGATTCATAGTGGCTGCTTTAACTCAACTCTTTCTTCCGAACAAGTAGGTTGTTCTGGTTTAGCTTGTGCAGTTGATCAGGTACGTCTTGTGTCTGAACTCCCAGAGAATCATTTATATAACACGCTCTTCATCTATCGGTACCATCTTTGGTTCCTTTTTATTTTCATTGTACTCCGTGCTCTTCCACAGCTCTTGTGGAGGGTGTTTTGTAAGGCGGACGTTAGAAATGCTGTAAGGGGAATAGCAATTCTTGCAGAATTCCAGCATGCTACGTGCGTGATAATGACCCTAAACAGAGCTACATCATTTTTCGGACATAGTGATGAATTGTCCAAGTGGACAGATGACATGAATAAGATGGTCATACGCGAGGTAACGAAACGCGCAAAGGGCAAATGGCTATTTTTTATGTATCTTTTTCGCAAATGGATGGAAATAGCTCTAGATGTGGGTGTAATAGCATTGATTACATTGTTCATTTATGGACATCGAACCCCATTCGATCACCTGGCGTTTGTATGCAATCTACAAAGGGAACCAGCTAATGGTTTACTCTGCAAGACGATCAAAGATCAATTCGTTCCATGCACCGTTTCTTTTGGTGTTGAATTCATTATTTCCATTTGGTTGGTGATGGTCATGCTGTCAATAGATCTAGTAGTGCAATTATTCTTCCTGTTTTGGTTTACCAGGGTTGGCCACAAAATAGTTCGTTTCTTCACATGCGATTTTATTTTAACTGGCGTTATTGAATATTGGGACGAAGCCATGACAAAAGATCTAGAACTGGAACAAAATCCCCTTTGGGGTACAGATGAAATTCATTCGTCGTTCATGAAGACACCTAATGATCTTTACCTGATAGGTCTTCTTTTCAGGCAAAGTGATGTCAGCCACGGTCAATTTTTAAAAATGATGTCCGAAAAAATGGTCAAAGATTTACACCCTAACTTTAACCTTGTAAATGGAAATCAGTTACAACAGAGTGAGCCGATGCCAACAGATATGAGACTTGTCGCAGGAAATAGGATGCCCTTGTCAGTACAGAGTGGCATAACTGCCCGGGAAAGCCTCGTTTCCAGCGGAAGTGGTTTACGCTCGCCAGGGGAAGAAAATGACGGTGAACAAAGCGACGATGACGTGCTCCTCCAACCGTAAAAGAAAACGTTTGCTTCCCTGTCTAGAGTTTGTGTAGTACCAGTACTTCCATGGTAGTACTGTGATTTTACAGTCTTATGCCTGTGTAACAGTTTTTATTCTGGTTATACGAAGAAACCGACGTCCTTTTGGTGAAAAACTTACTCCTTAGCATTTTTAACGATGTTTAACAATTAAATTTCAACCAAGTTTTAAATAGATTTTTTTGGTTCCAGACATATAACAGTGCAGTATATGAAAGTGCATCTGTGAAAAATGTATATTAAAGCATTGCTTACCATGGTACTTCCATGAAATGTAATTTAAACACTTTTTTAAATCTCACATCTTTTTAACCTGAATCTTGTCAAAGGAGTCCCCTTTTTAACAGCAGACATCTTGAAAAAACTTTTGTAAAGAATATATTTACCGTTGAATGTCAAAGGCTATAAAGAGGTTTATGCTGTGGTGACTAACGTTATTTATCCAAGGTATTTGACACTATTAATGATAATATCCTTGGTCAGACATTCCATTTTTCATCTGGGGTATTTTTTCGCTTATCTTTCCAGTAGATATTAATCTTTTTTTTAAGTGTTAACGCTGATGTAATGAATATTCACTGTGCTGCCCCAGCGGTTCAATCCTTTTTATTACTTACATGAATAATGAAAGTAAAATTTCAACAAATGCGTCACTCCTTAATGTTATTTGCCGATGCTACAAACATTTTCTTTCCTAATGCTGATTATGTACATTTTCAACAAATATTCAAAATGATTTTGAATGTTTTCAGATATCAGAGGTCAGAAATTCGTTAATTCATCTTTAAAGGAATTTTTATTAGTTTTGTCACTCGCATAATTTAGTTTTAGTATTGCCCTTTTCTCTTTTTAGGGTCCAGATATTGGGTACCTTGGGTTGTGTTGTAGGGGATAGAGAACTTGGTGGGATTGGGGTGACAGGTCCGTGTCATTCTGTGGTAGGTGTTGTTTCGACTGTAGTAGGTGTGGTAGGTTGGTAGATTCATATTTTTGTAGCTTTCTCCTGTGGGTAATTTCGTTGTTTTGTCGCTGTTAAGGAGTGGCGCTCCTTGATAGATGTTCATGTTTCTTTTAACTGCCTTCTCTAATACAACATTGTCACTTACCTGCTTTCGTACCTTTTTGTAAATTTAGTGTTGTGATAAGCCAAAAATAAAATGAAATAGAAAGAGCGAACGCAAATTCTACCGGTCGTTTGTTTTGACCGTCGTTTGAAATGATTAAAACTCAGAGAATATGAACTCTTTAACCTACCGTTTGTGTTCAGAAGGCAAAACAATTTTTGTTCACAATAGAGCGAGAAGGGAGATGCCGTATGGAATACCGTTTTAACATTTATTCACGAATTTCAGATATCTCTAATTAATTTCAGATATCTCTAATTATGCACTATTTTAGATATCTAAAATTGAATTAGAGATATCTGAAATAGAATTAGAGATATCTGAAATTGAATTAGAGATATCTGAAATTGAATTAGAGATATCTGCAATTATTTAGAGATATCTGAAATTGAATTAGAGATATCTGAAATTAATTAGAGATATCTGAAATTCCCGAATAAATGTTAAAACGGTATTCCATAATGCCGCAGAGCGTGTAGCGTAGCAATTTTTTAAAGGTGGGCTTCCTAACGGTTCGGCAGATAACCGCTTTTCGGGGAAAATGAGGTTTCCTCATATCGGGGGAAATGTACCTGTCTCCGAATGTTATGAGCACATAATGTCTACCTCTTAACAGTATCAGAATATTTATGAGCACATAATGTCTACCTCTTAACAGTTGTCAATTTGTTTATTAAATGTGTGTGTGTTCTCAAATGAGATCTTAGTTCAGACACAAAGGGTGAAACAAAAACAACAACGTATTTACAAACACGTGACAAATGCTGGCACGATTTTCTTGCACACCTTCATACGGGGAAAGTTGCACAAAACTGGCGGCTGTGTCGAATTTGTAAATTAAGCTTATAGGACAAAGATCGTAGCAAAATTGTTCGATATCTCAAAATCGACGTGGTGAACAACCAAAGATGACAACCCATTTTTATTCCCCTACCAACAGAGATTTTAAATATGCCCGAATTTCTCTTTCCTAAAATCGATAAAAATTGCAAGGTGGTTTTCCCAGCCAACATGCCCAGCTGAAGCCCAGCTGAAGCCCAGCTATAGGCTTCAGTTATTGAAGCGGGGCTTCAGCTGGGAAAGGCTAGCCCAGTTGGGCCCCACGTGGGAACACCTGACAAACACGAATGGGCCCCAGCTGGGGCCCAGCAAGTAGCCCAGCTGAAACCCAGTTGGGGCCCAGCTGGGCATGTTGGCTGGGTTGAACGTTATTTCCATTGAATTTGAAAGGAAGGATCGCCTTCATCACGGGAGAAGTTTGAAAATGTAACCATCCATGGCAAAATATTCCCCCAGTCTGATGAAAATTGATCTCACCCGAAAGCGGTTATCTCCCCCCCCCCCCCCCAAACTGCCTAAAAGCTTTACTCGTGCTTCGTTGCTTCCAAAGTAAACTGCAACAGTAGCATACAGGCAGAGATTTAAATAAGTTGTTGATTTATTGACTATTGTTCCTTTTCATTTTGTTTGGTCTACTAAAAAGTTCGCCCATCCCAAGGGAGACCAGTGCGTTCTTTGTTTTTTTTTTTTTTGTTTATTGTTTTTTTTTCTTTTTCGTTTACTTCTTTCTTTTCCGTATTCAAACATTCTGAATATAAAACATAGAGAATGACATAATACATAAACAACAATAATGTGATGTCCTAACTCATATCAGCAAAAATTTGAACAGAGTAGTATACAATGCTAAGGTATACTTTTGTTTTGCTTTACTAATGTAAGAGCCAATCGCTTTCTGGTATCCATAAAATTTACAATTTTCTCATTTTTTATTGTACTTTTTCAACCTAGCATTAAACTTAAATAAACTAAAGAAAGCATCCATATCTGGCTTTCGTCCAATTTGCATTTAAAAGATATACCGTTTCATTTGTAGTGCAAAGAAGTTGTAGGTATGCTTTGCTTTTACATGTGTGAAAAAGAAACTTCGCTTTGAGAAGATTGAATGCTTAAACTTCACTTTTCATTAATGGCGTAGGATTTTTTTTTTGGTTAATAAACATTCAATCTTCTGAGAGCGAAGTTTCTTTTTCACATATGTAAAAGCAAAACATACCTACAACTTCTTTGCACTACAAATGAAACGGTATATGTTTTAAATGCAAATTGGACGAAAGCCAGATATGGATGCTTTCTTTAGTTTATTTAAGTTTAATGCTAGGTTAAAAAAGGGGTGTCTACAAAACTAAGACCTAAGACCTAAGATCTAAGACCTAAGACCCTACAAAACTAAGACCCTACCAACTACAAAACTAAGACCCCACAACTACAAAACTAAGACCCCACCAACTACAAAACTAAGACCCCACCAACTACAAAACTAAGACCCCACCAACTACAAAACTAAGACCCCACCAACTACAAAACTAAGACCCTACCAACTACAAAACTAAGACCCCACCATCTACAAAACTAAGACCCACCAACTACAAAACTAAGACCCCACCAACTACAAAACTAAGACCCCACCAACTACAAAACTAAGACCCTACCAACATCAAAACTAAGACCCCACCAACTACAAAACTAAGACCCCACCAACTACAAAACTAAGACCCCACCAACACGAATTTCAAACTAAGACCCCACCAAGTCAAGTACAAAAGCACTGTGAAGAGGGCTCTGTTTATACCCTGTCGTTAAACTCCTCATGTCAGTGTGTCTTTTCCATTCACCCTGGCTTCAGTTGTTCCTTTTCACCCACTGGGAAAATATTCCCATCTTTGATTGCTTTAATTATTCTCTTTTGATCTTACACTTTCTGTCTCTGCTTCTGTGTCTGCGGTGGCATTATCTGATACTACGTATGCAGTCCCCTGTTTCAAGTTTTGAATTTTATGCATTCTTAATGGATATTCTGTCTTGTAATTAGACAGGTAGCATCTTTGTGCTGTGGGGTGCGGTTAAAGACGGCAGATACTTTGAAGTACTGCTCTGTAAGGTTTCTAAAACCTTCAAGCCAAACTTAATTTCTTTAATTTGATTCACTGCACCCATACGCCTATGACTGTTCACACCAGGCTCTGACAGCGACATACACAGAAAGTAGAGCAGCTATATGCTGCAGAATCTCAGTATTTTCTTGCATGATCAATGGTTATCATGAAGTAATGGAATGATGTGTTTATACTACAGAAAAGTGCAAACACCCTTTTGATGATCAGGTACAGTATCATGCACAGTAAGATGCATAAAAATGAAATATGAAACAAACTTCCACCACTGAAAAGTTTTTGAAGCTCCTCCCCATTTTGATCGAGGAAACCCACTTGGTAAACTGAGCTCACTACAGAGATGACAAAAGCTATAAAAGCCAAGGATCATGCATGTGTCCTTGGCTCACCCAGAGGCCAACCAGCTAATTACCAAACTACATCTCCTTTGCTTGTCCTTGGTTGCCCAGTTCACAACTGTGTGTCTGGTCAGGGAGTTTTCATTCATGTTATTTGAAACCCAAATCAAAACATTTCTGTCTGCCTAATAACCTTCTCTTCAGCAGTGGTCAGCAATGACTGTTGTAAAATCAGTGCTATATTATGAGAAACCAGTGTAAAAGTATTGTGTGCTTGTTTATACCAAAGAGGTGCAGCTCACGCAACCGTTACTGTATGCACACTGTGTAATGCTGCGTATTCATAACTCGTCACTATATAAAGCGCTGAGAAGGGATGGTAACTCTCTGTTTATATTTAGAAGAGTGTCTGGAATACAACAAAACAAGCTCCATATTCACAAATATTTGTTTGGAAGAACACAAATTTTCGGCACCCTCCGCTCGACGCAAATTACTTTCTTAATAAAATTGTGTTCACACTTTATGAAAAATCGGAAAATTTTGGTGCTTGCCCTGCTGGAAAAAAAGTCTAGTTACGTTGGGCGTGTGACAGTGAAGAAGGGGTTTTGAACAGTTTTTATACGTGGGGATTGGTAATATCGCAGCACACTTGTCAGGAGATGCGAAATTTGCTTACCCAAGCTCAATTACGGAATTGATAAGCAGGAAGTACTGGTCCTTATCCAGAATACTTTTGTAGCAATAGGCTGGGGACAACTGGCCGACCCCGGTCATAGTGGTTGGCAAAGACGTACAAGGCGGGGAAGCCGAGCACTGATGGGGCAGGCTAGCCTCAGAAATTTAGCAAAGGATCTAAAAGTCGGACATGGGTATGGAAAAAGTCGGCTCGCACATTTCAATCTCAAAAATCTGGCATGCACTCCAAAAATGTGTTTAATCACTCCCCTTTTCTCCACTTTGTAAACAACTTTTAACTCTAAACATGTTTAGCAATTAAACACTAAACGTTTAGCAATTAAATGTGTTTAAAACGGACTCGGAAATGTCTTGGAATTAAACTTGACGGGTGTGTGTAGCATCTAAACGTGTAAATAAAGCGGAAAAAACCGTGTGGAGAACGGCTAATTTCTGAACACATTTTTAAGTGTGTGTTTTCACAATACAGTAAACTCGTAACTTCGCCCGCATTCTCTAAAAAATTTGCCTGACAAAAGAGCCGTCATAGTCACGCTGATTTTTTTTTTTTTTTATGGAAACTAAAGAATACAATAATTTGTGACATAATTGAACAGCTCAAATAAAAGTCATCATTCTCTTTTCCACGTTGTCCCCAGCATTTTTCGGAAGTGGCTGAATAGCCTAGCTCCGAATTCTTTTCATAATTTACCCGGAAATAACAAAGAAACACAGTCAAGAAAAGAGTTTCACGAAAAATCGAAAAGGTTACAAAAATTCGCAACATATTGGGGAAGCTTATAAAAAAGTAATTCCACAGACTCTAGTCTTGCGCACGATTTTCCGGAGTTTGGAAACCGAATAAACAAATCCTTTAATATATTTGGCAGTGAAACAAGAAGCATCATAATGCAAGCACGGCAATTTTTATGAAGAATAAAAAAGATTTTAAAAATTATAGACACAAGTGGTCAGATTATTTCTTCAGCCAGGCTTATAGATTCCTGCTCAACAACTCACCTGAAAAGGCAGAATCTCGGGCGAATGTTTTCCATTGCCAGAGTCCATTCACAGACGGGAACGTGCCCAGAATTTTCCCTAAAGATCAATCACAGGCAATCGTGAGACGTGTAATATAATTGAATGACAATACGTATAGTCACAAGAAGGCTGAGAGTGACAGGGTGTTTGGGCAGAATGTGGTCAGTTGGGTGGGTTGTTGCAGTTTCAATCTGAAGATTGGATCAAAAGTGCCAAAATAGCTTACAGTGCTGTGGACCCTTTCATCGGTTTAAACTGAGCCCCTTCTGAGTCTCCTTGGCAAAAATTGGACCTTGAATTTGGATTGCAGCGTCGCATACACAAACATATATTTCAATTCCGTCATAGTTTTCTCATGAGATGATACATGACCATTTCACCCAGTGGCGTAGGAAGCAATATGAAAGTGGGGCCGGGGGGGGGGTCAGGGCGGAACAATTTTAGGCCATGCACCTCACCCAACCTCATTGACCAAAAGGTACATTTATATGCTAAATTTTTTCGCTTTTTCTACGAGTAAGAACATTTTTTAAATAAATAAAAAAAATCTAATTTTTTCTTAAGTGTGAACACTACAGTGTTAGGAACGTAATTTGCGGTGCGCAGAGCGCGCTGAAAATTTGGTTCTTTTACACATTTGTAAATATGGAGCTTGTAATCAGGGTTTCCTGTAAGGAAATTTGAATATTTGGGGGACTATGGAAGAAAATTTTAGGGAAACGGCACTGCAGGGCCTGCATGGAACAGTTTACCACTGACTACTTTATGAGCGACTACTGTCTGCATTCAGGCTTGCAAGTTAGGGCGCGCGAAGCGCGCAGAAAATTGCGCCTTTTTAAAACTAATGATTACAAATATGGAGCTTTTATAAGGAAGAATTTGGAATTTTATGAAGGAAAAGTTGGGAAAACCGCACTGTATTTGACTGATGTCTCAAATGGCAAATTTCCGAATTTTTCACTTTCTCGGCCCATGCCTCCTGCAGCTACGTCACTGCTCTGCAACGTTGAACATTGATAACATTTTGACACTTCAATAACTAAAGAATCCATCTACACAGACTACTCAACTGACAGGGTTGAAAGGTATCTGATGATAGGGGTATACTGAGAGCATTTGAGTAGGCCAATGGTTCCCTGCCTGGAATATGAAGTCTTGCTCAATACACTCTCTTCAATTGGCGCGGAGCTCCACCCCTCAGACAGCCGGAAATGGCATGTCTCGGGCTTGCAAGTCGTAGCTAAGCTATACTGTAACACCACTGTATCAGGGACGTATTGCGGGGCACGAAGCGCGCCGAAAGTTTTGCCTCTATTAAACAAATATATGTAAATATGGAGCTTGTATTGCAGGAAGCTTTGGATTCTGGGTTTCCTGTAAGGAAATTTAAAGCGTCTGGGATTACTGAAGAATCTGCACTTCCTTCATCTTCATATATTGGTGGCAAATCTGAGAATGATTGCTTTTTCTAAAGTCCTCCCGACTCTCTGCATGGCCGTTCAGCGAAACCAAACTATATACAGCTTCCCGAAGGAGCTAGATTGCACTATGACTGAATCGTTTTTGCTACATAATGTTATCTAAGTCCTACAAACTGACACTGTCCGATGACATTTCAAGTTTCCCAAACTTTGTTGGCCTTTTTAGACAATATATTTCAAAATCGAGAGCTTTCATTGCAGAAAGTTTGGAATTCTATGAAAGACAGTTTACAAAATAGCAATATAGCTGCTGGTGTTTCTTGATTATGTGGTGTCACATATGGTAATTATCCGATTTTGCCATTTCCAGAGCCCGGAAAAGTATACCAAACTGATTTATGAGCGAGAACTAATGCCTTTTATATTGCATTCTGCAGCGCGTTTCGCGCGCCGGAAATTTGGCTTTTTTGAGATCTGGAAAAATTAAAAAGGGTTTTTTCTGACCCGGGAAGTGGGGGCGGTAATGGTAGTAATAAAATTTTAATCTGCCGTACAGTAGGACTGACACCCCTTTTTTCATTTGAGTTCGCTAGACACTAATATAGTGTTGTATGCACATACTGACGAAATAAGGCAACGATGTATGCTACCGGTATGTGCTGAGCTCAGTTTGCTGGTCCCATGCTGTTCCCGTAATTCCATGCGGCAACGAATTAATCACCAAACTCGCCAGTTGTGGAACACTTGGTCCACGGGTATTATCTTAAATTTGTGACATCAAGAACTGAAATCTATGACATAACAGAACAATGTAGGTTTTCACGTTTTTTTTTTCTTTAAAATGGGGAATAACTTTTCACTGACAGAGGGACTGATCCGGACATTTTCAGCATAAGGATTGAGCATAAAAAGAAACAAAATGTAGCACCATTTAGCATCTAAGTCCTTAGAGACAGCTAGCAATTTCAAACAGGGTAGAGCAAACATCCCTCTTTATACCCACTCGAAGGGCGGTGAAGAATTGTGACAATACATCAACCAAATCTTTACATTATATTGAGAAAATTGTCATCACTCTTTTTGTCAGTAAGAAACAGACTAAAATTCAAGTAAGTATATATATGAGCAATGCGTCACCAACAAGCAATGCAATGAGCAATCCTAGGTGGCCTAAAATGTGGTCAGCGTCATGCATTAAAATTCACTTCGTGTAAACCATGACCTTGATAAAATTACAAAAAAAATGAGTGTAGTAGAAACAGTGCAAACATGATCAATGTATTGAAAATCTGCAAGGAACCGTTACGTAGACCACCCTTACGTGTAGTATATCATAGAACAACCCGCAATGGGCTTTTCTGTGCAAGAAAGCGTCCATGCAGGGCATGTTCAACAAACAAACTTGCATTTAATAACCGGACCAATACAATATTGAGTTCACGAATGAGGATTCAGACAGCTAGACGTAAGTATTCACTCATTTTGTCTCCTAGTTTACTTTTAGCATGGTACTGCCAGTGGTGGAGCTGCCATATGGCCGGGGGGGGATCGCCCCCGACGGACAAAATCGTCTGTCGGAGCCCTTTTTAGGTTTTAGAACACTTTACTCTTGCACCATTATTTTTTTTAGTATGAATTCCGTATCTAAAGAGCCAAGCAGACCATTTGTGTTGGCTATTTCTTGCAATGTACTTAATTAATGGCTATTTCAGAGTGGTCACATGATGTAAATTACGTCAATTAATGTTCCTTCTTGTACGTATCTTGATTTCCAGATTCCAAAAATGTACACCTAATGGTGATTTACTTCCATAACCTTTTCCCCTGTAAGATTGCTTGCTATTTGGCTCTGACAGGTTTAATCTTCATCTCCACAAAGTAGCTCATTATTACATTAGAATCTTTAATCGAGACCTGACAATACTGCAAAATATAATGACCGACTTCATACTAGAATGTGAAAGAAAGCGATAGAAACATGGGCGTCCGCAGGTGGGGGGGGGGGGAACTTGCCTTTCCCTGGAAAAAAAAAACCTGAAAAAACAAAAAAGACATAAAGAAAAAGATGAAGAAAAAAAACATCAACATTTTTTAACAGTTCACTCAGTGTTTTCCCTATCAATATTCGGTAAAGAAGCTTTAGAAATGCCATTTCCAGCGATCTAAGAGGAACTGTGGGCCAAAATTTCCCTGCGCACCGAGCCAACTCATGGTGGCGCGGAGCTTTTCCCCCTAAAAGAATTTTGCCAAAAAAATTTGTCCCCCTCCCTCAAATTTTCTTCTGCGGAAGCCATGGATAGAAAATTTAAACATGTTTTAATAGAAAAATTTCGGGAGGAGAAATGGCAAACTAGTCTTCTACCAGGTGCGGAAAATCAAATGGAAAGTCTGAAAAGCCGTGGCTTCGATCGTGCTGAGGCTCAGTGTATTTACTCCTTTGAAGCGCCCTGCAGACCATTTTCGCCCCCTCTTACTGAAATCCCTAGCTCCGCAACTGGGTACTTCAGCCTACTTCATCGATCATGCCATCATGTAAGTAGACCCATAGTCTAGGGGCCAGGGCAAGAGAAAGGGAGTGGACTCATCCCATCGTTTTCAAGTGCATTTACCCGCGAAAATTTTGGGTGAAATCATATCGTTCCCTTCCAGTCCGACAAAATAGCCTAGTATGCGGCAGATTAAAAAAAGGAAATTCTCAAACGCTAAGTTTGCATAGAAGAACTCATGAAATTTGGAGAGTTTTGAGTCGAAGCAGGTAGAACCCATATGACCACTAGATGTCACTTTGTAACTACGACTAGAAATACTAAATGAGCAAAAATAGCACGCGGACTTCGCAAAAACAGTACTACGAGAAATATAAGTAAGCCAATTGCAAACAACCCCTTGGCATTGTTAACAGAAATATCTCTTCTAGGCACCAACAAACTGGGTCAACCCTTTTGAAAATTTCTGGAAACGATCCGTTTCCAACGAATAATCGCTGCCCATGTAGTCGTTCCCGCACACCTAATGCATCACATTAACATAAACACGGATTACCTTCATTCCCCAGAAAATTCACATTTTTTTACACAAAATCTGAGTTGCAATAAATAAGCTTAGTCTTGATGTGCGGTGATGCAGTAACTTGTCCAAGGGAGGGGGGTGGGGAGGATAAACCATCCCCACCTCTAAAGTATTCACAGATATCCACCATTTTGGGAAATCAACTCGGAAGCAAAGTAACCATGACCTTTTGATTGTATACTGCAAGTACAAATGTGCTTACGAATGCTTCAAATTTAGCACCATTTTGCATTTCAACCCTTTAAACCAGAATGTACAAATGCATTGAAGTTTTGATGATCAATACATATTCTATTCCAAAAAATACCATGATGGCTCACGTCTTCTCTTTCAAATGATAAAGTAACATGAAGGGAAGAAATAATTTTGTGTGACCCCAAATGACCTTTGACGTTCACCAAAAAAGAAAGAGACTATCCCCGCACCGTATATCCATGTACCAAATATGAAATATATCCAAGTTTCTTACCTTGAGATAATGTTTTAAAAAGGATATCTGAATTTTTATCCAAGACTTGTTACAGTACCTACCTTGAGATATCGTGTCAACAAATTCTTTACGACTTTGACCCCTGGTGGCCTGTTATGAACTTTGACATCCACTAAAAATTACGATAGGGACCATTTTCCCACCATACCGTAACACATCCACATACAAGGTATGAAATCTTTCCAAACTTCATACCTTGGGATTACAGACTCTGACCCCTGGTGATCCCAGATGGACCTCCAACAAAAACAAAAACAAAAGGGGCCATCTTCTCACCATAATACATCAACACACCAAGTATGAAATCTATTCAAGTCCCCTGCCTTGAAATATTGTGTTGACAATTATTTCAGATCTGTTATGTTTCTTGTGATGTTTATCTCAGATAACCTTTGACCTCCACCATAAACATTGGAGTAATTCTTCCTCATAATATGGGGCATCTATGAACCAAGTTTGAAAACTATCAGATGTTTCTATCTGGAGAAAACGTGTTAAAAGAATAGTCCACAGCCCAATTTATTTTTGATTTGTTAGAGAGGAACATATCCTAAGCATCCTGGTCAAATTTTTATTCATTTTCCATGTTCATGCAGTTCTCAAGATATTAGCTGTTGAATGAGTCAACATTTCTACACAAGGGACATGATGTCATGGATTCACATCGTTGGTCAATGTTTTTTTAGTTATAATTTACCACTTATTTTATGCAACTAAACTGTGATATATTGACACAGTACCATAGGTGCATCCTGAGCAATGGAATTTTAAAACTTTATATGCCGAAGAGCAAGATAGCATTCCTAATCAGCTCAAGGTCAAATAAATATGATGAAAAATAAAGAAAAACAAAACACTGGACAACAAGGTGAATCCATGACGTCACACCTGCTTGCTTCAAGTTCACTTTTTATAGCAAATGTGCCAACTTCACCCATGTTCAAGAGGAACATATCCTAAGCAAACTTAGGATATGTTCCTCTTAGCATTGCTACAGTAATGTGCACTCATTCAAATATATTTAGCAGAGATGTATAATATCCTGGAACTGTACATTTTATGCTGAAAAATTGAAATGGTTATCAAATATTAAAACAAAAAACTCAATAACGATACTGTTACACTTAAAAATAATTATTGCAAAGCGTGGAAACTACAAAGCACGAGCAATTAAACAGCTAGATGCATGGAGATCAGTCTTATAACAAAAATGTTTCTAACCAGTCCCAACAAAACCAGTTTTCCTACCTACTACTTTCCTACCTAGTTTTCCTAACATCAACCTCCCATCTCTTATTATCTCATTGAAACCTGTTGGTGAAGAGCACAACTTTTGAAGGTTGAGATCCATTCTCTAAAATCCTATTTAGAAAATTAACTGTGAATAAACTCTGTCACAAGACAATGGATGAGCAAACATCTTGGTCAGCCCAGACAAGATCATCTTTATAGTTATTTTCAGCTTGATTTGGCAGAGGCTTGAAGCCAAAGACAAAATAGCAAACTGAATACACAATTGCATTATGGGGGAAAAAAGGAGTATATATGGGTTGAAATGACACTTTTCTTTTGTACAACTTTTTGACTTCTTTAACTAAGTTATTAGCCTATCCGGTTAGCAAGTTAAAATTCTGACTGCTTGAATAATTATACAATATGGTATAAACTACACGATATGATACAAATGTAAAACCTACCAAACATGGCCATGTTGAAAAAGGATTTCAGCTACAGCTACAGTATCAACTAGCTAGTGTGATAATATCCCAACACATGTTATGTATTGAGATAATTACTAATGGCAAAATTCTCAATATAAATTTGATGATCTGTGTCACATTAATATGTGATAGACTTCAGGGACATTTTTGCCTTTAAATCTAAGTGACAGTTGAAAAAGCTAGTCTCAAAATGTGCCATTTTTATTTAGCCATTGCATCTACAAAACAAAAAAATTGTACCATGTTTCATTTTTTTCTTTCGACAATTGCCGTTTCCGACCATCTGGAGACTGCAGTGTGTAAATCAAGACAATTTTCCTGTACACTCCATGCCAACTAATTATGGCACTCCACTTAGATAGTTCTGCTGTAACTCAACCCCCATGTTTTCCATTATGCCACAAACTGACCAGGGCCCCCTTCTGGAAAATCTTGAATCTGCCACTGGCTAGAAAGTAGGTTTCCTGTCCTTTATTTCTTTTCTTTTGTTACAAGGAAATTTGGGAAAAGATGTCTTTTAAGTCTGAATATCGCAGAACTGCTCGACCTCCTGTTTCAGTAGAGGCCGAAAATAACCAAACCTACAAGTGTGGTGACTCAAAAGTATAGGGGCATGAGTGCTGACCACTGTTCAATCATTTTCAAAGTCAAATTAATCAATCATTTTTAGTAATGTAAAAACTTGTTATTTTGAATCATTTTAAATCTCAGAAGTATCATTCATCAATAATTTAACATACATGGAGCAGCATTTGCTTCAAGTGGAGCTGTAAGTGTAAGCCTGCTCCCATATGCCTATGGATGCCCACAGATCACCGCCCTTGACTGCAAAAGGGATCCGATTACATTCAGTCATACATAATTGTTGGAGAGAATGTCAATCAAAGCATGGTGGGGTCTTAGTTTTGTAGTTGGTGGGGTCTTAGTTTTGTAGTTGGTAGGGTCTTAGTTTTGTAGTATGTAGGGTTTTAGTTTTGTAGTTGGTAGGGTCTTAGTTTTGTAGTTGGTAGGGTCTTAGTTTTGTAGTTGGTGGGGTCTTAGTTTTGTAGTTGGTAGGGTCTTAGTTTTGTAGTTGGTAGGGTCTTAGTTTTGTAGTTGGTAGGGTCTTAGTTTTGTAGTTGGTAGGGTCTTAGTTTTGTAGTTGGTAGGGTCTTAGTTTTGTAGTTGCTGGGGTCTTAGTTTTTTAGGGTCTTAGGTCTTAGATCTTAGGTCTTAGTTTTGTAGACACCCGTGAAGTTTATCTACATTCTCACAATTTAAGATCAAATGTCTCTCCTTATATTTCGCAACAGGGGTAATATGGGAAATCCGTCTTCCGCATTAGAAAGCGTGGCCTTTTTGTTGAAAGAATAAATAAACCTAAATTTGGCTTCTGAAAAAACTGGGTGTTCAATAATGTGGGTTTAGTTATTACCTCAAACCAGCTCAAAGAGCTGTTTTGAGCTATTGTGATCTGCCATCGTCTCTCTGTCTATCCGTCTATCTATCATGTCTGTTCACAATTGCCTGTAATGCTCTCAGGGACACATTTATTGACGAATTGTAACGAAACCTGGACACATCGGTCATTGGACATAGAACTACATGCTGTGTTCAAAAAGTTGAGGTCAAAGGTCATCTAGGGGTGATTAGTGGTTGCTTTGTGAATATTTTTGAAGTGTCACTTCTCCTGCAAATAGTACTTAATGTCCTTGAAAGTTGGCCATAATATTCCTCTGGGAGCGGTTGTTGAATCTTGTACTTTACTTGTTTATCTGAGGTCATTCGAGGTCATTGAGGTCATAGCGATAATATATTTTGAAATGCTATTTTCTCCTAGATGCATTGCAAACTTGTTCTCAAAATTTCTTAGATGGGAGGCTGGCATGTACTGGTTACAAATTTTTGTCTGTGTTTGGATAAATAAAAATTTTGACAACTTTCTGAGCAGTTTTGTGCCACCCCTATATTTTTATCAGTCTCACAAATCCATGTAGGGTTTTCCCTCTCTGGGTGCAAGATTGTTAATCATGTGAGGTTGATTAGGTTAGAGTAAACAGACCTTGTTTGATGAGAACAGTAGCTGAATTGTAAGTGCATGCAGGGGCTTTGTAGACAGGAGGATGAATTAAGGGTAGAGTCACCTTACACTGTTTCTAAACTAGACTTGCTTGAGGTAAGAATGAAGATGGTAATATGAGGTTTATACCTTAATTTTTTTCTTGCTCTCAGAGAGGAAGCTCTTGCTTACTAATTGTGTTATCATAGCTCATTAAACTTGCTTTCTTCCTTGCTAACTAGACTTTCTGATTTCTGTAAAAATAGAAAGCAAGGCAACAGGGGCTTCACACTTTAAGGCTACACCTAAGAGAAAGGTAATCATTCTAATAAGTATTATGTTCCTTGTTATTTTACCTGAGAGAAATTAAAACATTCTTAATTGTGGGTACATGTGTTCAAGAAATAATAGCCATGTATGACAAGTACAGTCCCTGTACCCATTGCATGGGGAGGGACTTTCTTGGCACTGGAAGTCATCCCTGTGCACTAATTCAACAGGTTTGAGCCATGAGCACCGATGGTGCTCTAGTAGGCTAGTCGGTTAAGTTCTCAAGAGAGGCCGCTCATTTTGGGGGTCGCCGTTGTCTTCTCACTAAATTGATAAATATTTATCGTGAACAAATTGTGATGACCTGTGTGTTTTCAAACGATTAGCAAACAAAACTATATTCATATTCTCATTACCATTTCACTTATCAACGAATTCCGTCAAATGAAAGGTTTGCATCTTATTAAACCAAAGTACAACGCGAATGGGAACTTTGTTATCAATTAAGGCTGCATTACTTTAAATGTTTCCGTGGAAAAATATTTCCCTTTCTATCAAACAAGTTGAATAATTTTATTTTCTTGTCAAACAGGAATTTATATAATACAATTTCACCATTAGTCTTAATTTCTGAGTTAATCCAAACGATTTGGATTCCACATCTTTCTTAATGGGGAACGTATAGGAAATATCACACAACGATTGAACAACTTTTTTAACAAAGGAACCCCGTGTGGCGAATCTTGTTAGACAAGCAGCCAGTTAGACAAGCAGCCAGTGTTACGCCATATTCAATTTTCCAACACAAAAGTGTTGCAGAAATTTCTGAAACAAATGTCAGAAACTTGGCTTCTGTGTTTCCTTTGATAACTGTAATTTGATGACAGGTGTTATAAAACGCATAAAATAAGATATAAAATTGTATATTGACGGATACGTTTCAAAGAAGCGTCCAAGGTACAATTAAGTTTGAATATGTTAGTATGTTTGGTACTAATTTTAATCCTGTGAAATTTGGGTTGAAATCTGATGTGTCGTTCTAATGATTTGAGAAGGAAAATTTGTCACACTTTTAGAAAAAGCTAACTCGGGGCAAGAAACGATGACATCGTATCATTACAGTACTGGAAAAGTCAATTTTCCTTAAAACTTTTCAATCAATTTCCTCCAATATTAATACCATGATATCAGGATGCAATTGCATCAGTGCCATGGGAACTTTACGAATTTTACATTCTTCCTGGGGAGGTCGTATTCCTACTAACTGAAAACTGGTTAACACATTGAACACAACAACAAACTTACTGACAAATAAAATCAACCAATTGACCACTCCTTTGAAATCTGACGAAGTGACGTAACCTCTGCTACCCTAAAATTACATTGGAACCAAAATCTAGTGACTTCACTCATTAATATTTCTGGAAATACAGATATTAAATACTTGTCAAATTTGAATGAGAGTTTCACCAAAATTTATAGACTTTAGTTTCTCTTTTTCAATTAAAAAAAGTTTTTCTTAGATTTCTACATTTAATGTAATACATTGTCAAAGAATGAACACTCATCGTATAAACTGGCGTAAAATAGCAGACCAAATCGCCCTGCTGTCCCAGCTTCTCACACCTTACTGAAGCTTGGCTTCTAAGTTATCAGATCCTTCGCAGCAACATATTCAGCATTTAATGACGCCCAAAGTCAAAAGGATGCCTGATTCTAAAATTCTGGAATACGTACACCCTGCTGTTTATTACGGGACTGCACAGTCAACAGCTTGAAGCTAATTTGAGGTTGTAGAGATCATATTTAAGCCTCTTTTGGTTCAATTTTCTCCTCCAGAAGCAAGTTCCTACTTTCGATTAATCTCAGATAGCGGCATTACGACTGCAATGCCCTCTAACCAATTGAAAACATATTCCAAATAACAAAAGAGGAATTCTGTTGTATAGAGGCCTACTGAGAATCCGAACATTTACTAATATACTTACACATCACACGTTATCTAAACAGGAAACACCAATACCAAGCATTTAACCAGAATGCCTAGCTAATGCATGGTATAAGAAATGCTAAATACAAAACAAGCAACATCGAACACAAACAGCAATTTCATATACAAGGGAAATTTTCTCGTGAGTATTATTCAGACAACAACAGTCGTTTGATGATGTGTTGAAGCTATGTTCATTCTGTTGAAGTTTATCTGTTATTATGTCTCTCAAGAATAAACCAAAAAGGAAACAAACAATTACATTCATTCGTTGAACAATTATGACCCTTGACTTTTTTTCTTAAAAAAAAATAATTTTTGCTTGCATGAAAACACCTTTTTTGTTCCGTTTTCATAAATTAAGATAAATATTCCTTTATAAAGTCTATGAAGTAGATGCAGCTGTTATCTCTTATCAACAGCTTGATAACGTGGCTGGACGCTGGTATATGCGACACTACGATAGATCTTATGCACGTGAAGTCACAGAGAAACAAGAACGCCCTTTCTGAGGTAAGCACGTACAATTACAACTTACACCTGTACACCAACACAAATGCATCCAGCTGATTGGTGTAGAGGAAGGATACGCACCTAAGTCTGGTTTACATGACAGTGCCTGAAATTCAACCTCTTTGGAACAGCGTACAAAAGGTTTATACCACAATATTTGATGGGATCGCTCGATGAGTTTATTTGGCAAAAACATTGTTCATCTTTTATTTTCTTCTCAGGTATATCATTTCACAGGCCCCACTACCAAAAGAAATTTGATCGTAAAACGAATACCTTTCCCCACTATAGTTCTTCTCTTCTAACCAAGTTTTTACAGTTCCTATTCCTGTCCATATTCATATCCGTGTGCAATTTCAAACTTCAGATATAGTGAAAACCATTTTGCTTTGAGAAGGCCGATTGCGTTTTAACGTCTTTATTGCACTGTTGTGGTGATTTACTAACCAGCTTATAACATTGCGGCAATAGACGAATCCGAACTGCCAAGGGGTGGTCGATTTAAACACATTTACACCACTGGATATGAGGGAACGGAAATGCATATAGGCGTCAACGAAAACAATAATACTAGTTTAACATCTAAGCTCATCGATTGCCCCACTATATGCAAATTTTATGGAGCTACATGGTAGCCTCGTGGGTCTCGTTTCTTTGATGCTCTGATTCACCGACAGATTTCAGGAAAACATGGTTGAAAATGGTGGCGATATCATGGCGTAAATTACAACAAACGTAAAGGAAAGAAGATAGCCTCTTACTACTTTACGAATTGCTTTGAAAATAAAGATTCCTCAATCAATCCAACCATTCTATTGCCTACGTCGTCTTTACAACATGTTCACCAAGCCCAATTTTCTGGCTGAGCTTTTCGAGGGAGGCCAAGACGTTAATTTTCATGACCAGGGGCCCGCCCTTAGGGCCCCTGGTGGGGCCCAGTGGCATGCCCTGGTGGGGATCCAGGGGGCGAAGCCCCGGAAGTTTCTGGGTTTTAGCGTGTTTTTGCCCCCGGAAGCTTTTGGGTTTTAGCGTGTTTGTGAGGTATGAAAGTAAGGGTAACTTCCAGTAAGACTTTTGGTAAAAAAGCCCAAGTGATTCCACTACCAAGAGCAGATCCGGCTGATATCTTGAAAAAAAAAGGCTAGATGAACTATTGAGAAAAGAATTTGATGGGCATGCAGTTCAGTGTGTATGGACAGAGGAGATGTTTTTGTGTAAGGGATGCAAAATTGGGATGGATTGAAGGTGATTTACACCGTTTCAGTACTGGGTGTGAAAAAGAGGTAATTTCCGTCACTTTGGGAATTAATAGGGGTGGGTGCAGAGCCCATAAACTTCTTCCCCATGTAGCTCAAAATCTAAACGGTCATGCTGTGGTGAATTTTTTGAACTTGTGTTGGCATGATTGGGCAACTTTTTTGCTTTCATGTGAGGGGTAGCTTTAATGGGGTGTGAACTTTGACAGGGCTGTGAGGGGCATTTAATGAAGGTAAAATAGTGTGTTAGTCAAAGGAGAAATTAATGGTGGTGTGCTCCCTACATATATGTACAGTTGTCTCGCGAAACTTCTTTCGTGCATTGATTACAACAGTTATTTCAAAGTTGTTTGGATACCAATGAAACGTTTGAATCAGTTTGCACCTACCTACCTTACACCCTTTCCTCAAACCGAAAGAAGCTTAATGCAGAACAATACCTTTCATTTTAGATCTACTTTTCTACTTGCACAATACTATTTACTGAGTTGCTGTTTGGATTAATTCCCATTTTTTAAAATAGTAAGCCGCTGGCGAATTATTTTATTCGTAGGATGCCTAAGGAATAATTGCTATTTGTTGTCAAAATTATGATTAGGGCTAAAAAGGGGGTTAGTGTAATGTGGACAAGGAGTATTTGACTTGTCCTTTCGTAATTTAATTCAGTGTCTGAAGTACAAAATGTGGGTTGAAAAGTCAAAGCTGTTATTTTGGAATTAGGGGTGTGGCTTATTTCCAAGAAGCTGATTAATCCATTGGCATGTAATTTCCCTAGGCCTTCAACGAAACAAAAAGTTGCAGACCGCTGTTGTAAATTCCCCTAAAAGACTACATACCGTAACTGCGCAGATGTTCCACTGTTCAAACGAACAGCGTGCAATTGCAATATGAAACCAAACGGTACATGAATGTAATATTTATCCGCCCGGCCACTTACGAAGTCACGAAACCACGAGACCGAACGAGCAATTCCTACAATCGAAGCTGTGGCTTCGATTTGTTTCGTACGAGTGTGACGCACAGTCTGAATATACGGCTCTGTTGTACCAAAGAGCAGGATTTTAGGAACTCCTGTTCTGTGCATGTGTTACGTACGGACATGTGACGTAACTCGGAAACTATATCGAGACTGATGGCGTTGCGTTTACGAGTCATGCAGCCAGCCTATCATTTATGACAATTTGTTTCTCGGATTTTGTTAATAATCGTGTAAAGCTGCATATTATCAATTGTTCCTTGTTTGTGATTGCAAGCAAAGAGAAGTGACCATTGAAAGACTACTGTTAATCCCTTCCAGATCACATCGTTACAAGTGTTCGAAGCGTTAAACATGTATACAATACAATATATATTTAGTGTGAAGGCTAGTGTATATGGATACCGCCTAGAAGGCCTGTGTTCCATATGTAGCGTACTATACATAGCCTACCAGTACTACATAGGCTGATGATACAGTCTGGTCTATCTTTGCGGTAACTGTATTATGTCATAATTATTGGGAACTGGGCTCTAATTTATTGAAAATCAGTGGCCGTCAAGTGGACTATGAAAATTAACAACCCACTCAGGGCGACTGTTCAACTCATGGACAAACCTATGAGAGAAGCTGAACATTCTGATGTCAAATCTAGAGAAACATTTCCAGCTTCTTATTATGGCCTCGAACACGTCAATCAGCACAAAACTATAAGAAGTTAAAATAAGACGGAGAATCATTACCAGAAGGAAAATTGAAAACATGCAGCATATCCCCCTAACCCTTCTTAATTCGAGAAAAGTAAGTCCAAGACAGTTGAGCTTATAATGATAAGGTAGATTACACACATTGGGAGTAAGCCGTGTGGCCCTCCTCTGACAGTATTTGTCAATCTACCTCTCATTTCTTGTAAACGTTTTCAACACCCAAATTCTTATGACACAATAGTGCAGCAACGTGCCTGGTTTTTCTACTGGTGAGCCCCCCCCCCCCCCTCCTCTACCCTCACGTAGAAAGTTCAAGACTCAATTCCCAGGTCGGGTCTTACGAAATACTTTTATATATAGAACCTACAGCCCAGGAAAACACTCAAGGGACAATATCGGGGTCGTAACAGAACATAGCACAGGCGCCGCAACTTAATATCTCGTAATCACTAAGCGGTAACTAAGACGCAATTTACCCAAACTCAAGAGAGACAGCTTTATATCTAAAATTAAATCCCCCAGATGTCCGATATTACAAATCGTAATGTCATGCTTAATACCAAACCAACGAATCACCACAATCCAGTGGCGTAGCTACTGGGGGGGGGGGGGGGCAGGGGGAAATTTGATGAATCTTCTTATTATTACAAAAATTTCACAAAAATTTCTCAGAATTTTTGTTGAAATAAGAATTGTGAGACATTTCAAATACATAATTCGTATTTTCATGCAACAAATTAACTCAGATTTCGTCAGTATCTCAGGAACCGGCCCAATTCGCGTTCCACTGAAATGCCCTCGTCGCGTAGCAGATTGAATGTTCTCTTGTGCTTGTATACGCACGGGGGTTATGATCAGTGCATTTCAGTGCACAGGAAGCTGTTATTCAGGTGATACTTTGGGAATTCATCAGTAAAAGGATGTGAAAACTGGCAAGTCACTACCGTAGACCCCCGAGGTTGTTATGTTTTCTACAAGCTAGCAGTAGCTGTACGATTTTACCCTGTGTACATAACGATGGATCGGGCTGAAACAATCCATGGCCAACGATAAAGTTAAAGTTAACCCTTTACCGTTGTTTGGGTCCTTTTGGACCCATGCGGAGAGCTCGGCTGTCACCCATCTTTTCTGTTTCACGCGGAGCTCTAAACTGCGAGTAGCTACCCGAAAATGCGGCCACAACAACGAGAGAGACAATAGTTTAAGGTCACGGGGTCAATGGCCTACGGAAGCCGATGCGGGGCGGGCTACGTCCGCTTTTCCGCCCACTCCCGAGGCGCGCAAATATGCCCCGATCGGAGCACAACGGTAAAGGGTTAATCTAGAAATTAGAATTAACGGGAACCGTTGGCACACTTAGATTTTGTTACTTAGCCTAATCCTTGGAAACTTACAAGCTAGTTCGGGAAAATAGCTTTCTGCTCACTTTGAGTGTATCAATAAATGGACAATGAGTACCTTGTGGCCTTCTACACATAACAGACTGCTTTTCTCACAGGATATCCTGTGTGATCGAGCCACTATTAGGCCTCCTTAGTGTCGTGCGAAGAGGAGACCATTGGGCCATGCCCCCTCACTGATGTCATTTTTTCTTTGTTCTTAAAAGTACGTAGTCTAACTTTATTAACACAGATTTACTTCAAAAGATAGCATATGTGGCACCAGAATGCTTATAAGGACACCCAATTTTTCAAAATTTTTCAAAGGGGAAGGATTGTCCTTTCAAGGTCTTTCAATGATGCCAATTTTTTTAATTCCTACAAATAGACCTAGGCAAATTCTGTCAAATTCCAATTTTTACTTAAAAAGGTAGACTCTATTTCCCACTATAAAAAAGACTACATGTTTAGATTCTATTTACAAGCATAAATACGCTATTTTAACCATCTGAGGGGTCTGATTTTTCGAAATTTTCTTTACGCTCTGCGTCAGCTAATGTTGGCGCTTCGCTTGGTCTTTTGGGCAAAATTACATATTTGGAGTAAGATTAGCTTTTAACTCTCTGATCCCTTTGCAGTTTGCGAACATATTTTGAAGTGATCATTTTATTGCAAACGACAAAAGAAGAAAGCGACTGGCTAGATTCTTCGTATTAGCCTGGAAAATGCTATTTCCGGCCATCTAAGGGGTCTGATTTTTCCAAATTTTCTCTACGCTCCGCGCCAACCAATGGTGGCGCTCCGCTTAGATAATCTTTATGATAAAATGACATTTTGTGACCAAGAAAAACCACAAATACCGATCAATGCTCTTTTATTTGGACTTCTAAAAGTGTGCAAATTTAATGACATGTTTTACTTCGAAAGGTGGCATAAATGGCATAAGAGTTCATGTAAAGACACAAAAGTTTCAGTTTTATCCTCATGAACCACCACGATTCAACCTTTAACACTGTTCCTGTCAAAGTCGAAAATTTTGCACCATTTTGCATGTAGGCTACTTGAAAACGTCAAATAATCCCTCCCCTAAGACCGTACTGCATGCCCCCCCCCCCCCCCTTCAGAGAAATCCTGCGTACGCCACTGCTTTAGTACATACAAATAAACCAGATATTGTTTACCAAAATAATATACTTTGTTATTTCCGATTGCTCTATGTTATACTTTAAGATTAAAATGCAGGTAATATTACAAAATGTCAAGGTAATGTTGTTATACTTGTAAGTTTCCATATTTTACATGAAATACATACATATTGACCGGGAAAAGTTTTGGGGAAATTTCATACCTTTGCCCCCCCTGGAAAAAATCCTAGCTACGCCACTGCCACAATCTACAGTAACAATTTCGGCTAGGTCACACAGCCAAACGTATTTGCACCTTTTTTATGTCATTTTACAAGCCATACAAACTGACCAAGCTCAGTTTTATTTTGGCACCGCAACCGATCTATGCGTATAACTTGTTCTTACGTACAACACACAGCACTTCTAACTACACAGAAGAATGGTAGTTAGCATTACTTCCTTGGATGGAAACTGTTTTCGTGTTATGAAATAGGGGATTCCCCTGAAAGGTACCTTTTAAGTATTCTTGTGTGCATAAACTAATCATATCAAGGATTTCCCACAAAAATAAATCGTATATACCCAACAATGGTCCGTGCAGTTACACAAGATAATGCACGATCGGAGGCATCCAGAGATAGCACCATCTGACCACGGAGGGTACTCTGTTCTAATGCACGGGTATCTAGGGTTAATGAAGCACGAGTGCATCCAGCGATACAATTAACCATGGAGTGTGAATTTGTCCTATCCTAAAGTACAGATATCTACAATTAATATCCAACCAGTGAGCCACCAAAATAGACAGTAACACTCTTCGCTAGGTCATACAGCCAAACGTATTTGGGCCTTCTTCATGTCATTTTACAAGCCATACAAACTCAGGAACAAGCCCAGTTTTATTTGGGCACCGCAACTGGTCTAGGCGTTCTTGCGATCCACCCACTGCACTTTTAGCCACAGAAGAATTGTAGTTAGTCTCACTTTCTTGGAAGGAAACTGTTATCGTGTTAGAAACTGGGCATTCCCTTGTGAGGTACCTTTAAGGTACTCTTGTTTGCATGAACTAATCATATCAAAGACTGCCCACAAAAATAAATTGTTCATACACAACGATATGCACGATCGAAGGCATCCAACGATAGCATTAATTAACCATTCGGTGTGCATTTGTCCTATTTTAAAGTACAGATATCAACGATTAATGCACGTGATGCACGATTGCATCCAGCGATAGCATTAACCATGGAGAATGATGTATCCTTTCTAAGCCTATGTACAAATATCCTGTGTTATTTGACGTTGTTCATTCATACCCACAATATTTTGATTTAAAAAGACGGGAAAGGAGTAGATGTAGGTAAGTAGAGTAGCCCTCACTGAGAGGGTTATTCATTACCGGGATATTGTTTTGAGATAACACACGGTCACCTGACCGCATTGGACCAATCGAAGTTAAGGATTATTAACAAGTTTAAATAAAGTGATGCTTACACGGTGAGGAAATGACACTAGGTGATTGATTCGGAATGTTAGGAAACCTAATAAATTGTATGGAAACATCCACTTCTTTCTAAGGCGCAGTTGGGTTGCCTTTTCGACACCATGAAGCCTCATAAAGACTCAGTTTCTTGCAAGACCGTAATTTCATAAATGGCAGAATAATATGACACGATCCACCGACAACAGCAGCGCATTTAGAGGGGGCGCATGCGGCGCGCTCCTGGCCTCTAAAATATTCCAAGGCTATATCTTTTAGCTTCGTTGATGTATCGTTTTGCCTTCCTAGTCTTTATTGTACCAGGTAGATGCAGTCGAGAGGTCTTGAGTTCCGAAGACTTAAAAAAATGGTGCCTATTGCCATTGTGCGTGGTGCTTAACATGAACAATGGGGTAGGAAAACCAAGCCAGTGAGCCACAACTGGAAAAAAGACCTTTGGCAGCTCGACTAAAGCCAATTGTCTAGAAACTGAGAGGTAAAATCCCACCTATTTAACTAATCAGGGAGCTGGCAAATCTGGCTACCATTTAATTTTAGCAGATCTTGGTTCATTTAGTACATGCCCCATGATATGAGTGTTCTCTCGTGAGAACGAGTGTTCTCTGGGGGGTTTCAAGTTTGTTGACACATGGGCTAAATTTCATAACAGTCGGATCTTTTTTTCTAGAGATGGGCTACGTTTGTCAGGCGTTGGGGCCAATGAATTGGGAAGGTAGGCTGGTTACTAGGACTGTGGAATCCCAGTTTTCAAACTAGTTTCAGGGGCGAAGGTTTACGGTTCTAGGAGTATCTTTGATGTCAGTTGTGTTGAGGGTCCTATCCAAGCTCACAGAGGTTGAAATCATATCCCAACTGACAGGGCGGTTTCTGGGATCAAAGTTATGTTTGTTAATGTAGGGATCATTCTTTACAAATTCGATGAGTTTCTTGCACAGATTTCCATTGACAGTCCAGACATAGTTGGAGTTACCGAAACATGGCTTCATAGTGAGGTCAGCAACTCTGAAATTCAGGTTCCCGGGTACAAAATTTTCAGGCAAGATAGGACTGATACTGTCCGTGGTAGAGGTGGAGGGGTTTTACTGTTTGTCAAGGATAGTATAAGTTGTGTTGAAGTCACCAGCAAGATTTCCTGTGGGTTCTCTAGCTGCTTGTGGTGTGAACTTATCTTGAGCAATGAGTATGGGAGCCACCTTTCTCGTCGGTATTGTTTACCGTTCACCAAATTCTTGCGCTGAGAATAATAAGAGTTTCTTTCAAATTTTTAGGAAAATTTCTACCAAAAGCGCTAGTGTGTTTGGGGATTTTAACTTTCATGAAATTCATTGGCATTCCTGTACTAGTGGGTTGAAAAGAAAGGATTTTCTAGAGTTTGTGACTGATGGTGTAATTGCCCAGCATGTTCTGTTTCCCTCTCTTGAGGATAATTGCCTTGATTTGGTGTTAAGTACTAAAGAAAACATGGTTAGAAATGTAGCTAATGGTGGTAAGGTAGGGTCCAGTGACCATGACCTTATCTGTTTTGAGTTACGTTGTTTCAGCAATCATAATGGTAGTGACAAAACAATTCTAAATTTCAGAAAGGCTAACTTTACTCGTGCTAAGGAGCTTTTAACCATAGATTGGGCAGCCCGTTTGTCTCACTTGGGCCCTGCTGAGGCGTGGAGTGTTTTCCGGGATGTTGTTTCTGACACAACAAAGTTGTGTATCCCACTTAAGAAAGCTGTGGTTAAAAATAGGCCTATTTAGATTTCTAGAGAAGTTCTTAGAGCAACTAGGAAGAAACGTAAGTGTTGGCGTCGCTATAGGGCCAGTAAAAGTCCAGAAAACTTAGCAGCTTACAAGAAGCAGGAACTCTTACTTAAAAATTTGGTAAATGGAACTAAAACTAGGTTTGAAAAGCAGTTGGCCAAGGAGGTTAAGATAAACCCCAAAACTTTTCATGCCTATGTGAGGTCTAAGCAGAAACTTAAGGAGGGTGTGGGGCCTCTCAAAGGTGATGATAATACTTTGGTAAGTGACCATCAGGATATGGCTAACTTGTTAAATGACTATTTTGTATCTGTTTTTACTGAGGAATCATCTTTGTTGGGGACTTGCAGGGGTTCTGATGTCTCTTTTTCAACCATTTATGTCATTTTTTCAGAGGAACTTTGTAGTAAGGTAAAGAGTTTGAAGGCTAGTAAGGCCCCTGGGCCAGATGGGGTTCACCCAGCCATTATACGTGAATGCTCTGAGATTTTGTCTGTTCCTCTTTCCATCATTTTTCAGAAGTCTGAATTCAAGTTTTGTTCCAATTAACTGGTAGCAAATGTTACTCCAATTTTTAAGAAGAGGGATCGAATTGTGTGTGCAAAGTTATGGAATCTTTAATTAAGGACAATTTAATTTTTAAGTACCTTTTAGATAATGAGTTATTTAATTTGTCACAACATGGTTTCCTACCAAGCAGATCTTGCGTAACTAATTGACTGAGCTTTCTTGAAGATGTCTCTTCATCTCTTGATTCTGGGTATGGCGTTGATGTCATTTACCTTGACTTTTCAAAGGCCTTTGATAAAGTTTCATTAGGTAGGCTAATGGTTAAGCTACATAGGTTAGGGGTTCAGGGCAATTGTGCTGATTGGATAAATTCGTGGCTTCATGGTAGATCTCAGAGAGTTGCTGTCAATGGTAACTTCCCTTCTTCGAAAGAAGTCACAAGTGGACCACAGGGATGTGAGAATGGAGGTGGGTTCGAGATTTCAATCATCGTACATGGTTTATTAAAACTTATTTTTCGAACAGATTCCACTGGAATTTTGCAATTTTGTAATGCAGACTTTCCTTGGGCACAAACGCCTTTTCAGTATAAGAGAAAAAACATATTCAACAGATCTATTCGGTGAAAAAAATCTTTTCACTTTTATTTTCAATCTTATAGTAGTATTTTCAGTATTTTATATGACCTTTAAAGCAATTAAGAACTTTTTATTTCAAGTGGTTTCCTTTGTCAGATCGATAATGACGAAAGCGATGGGCTAACATCTCCAGAAAACCAAACAAATGATTTATGGTGTTTTATTTCGTTTCGTCATGGCATTATCCTACTCCGAAGATATTATGAATTGAAAGCAGTAAATTTCGGTACATAATTTTGGGAGAATGCACACATTAAATGTCCATCGGAAGTATTGCTATCATTGAATACGGTATTCCAAATATGTCTTTAATATTTACTATGACGGAATCCGTACAAAAAACGAAAAATCGACGTATCATTTTGCCGTACATCTTCACGGTAGGAATTACAAATCTTTGGTATATATGGTAACGTTGTCAGTTAACATTAGGGCCAAAAAGTGTCAAAACTGAGAGTGTGTACGGCAAAACGGGGAAGTGAAACTTCTACGGATGCCTCAATAGAACATTGTAGTTGCATGGAGGCTGTAAGCTTTACAATTGAATAAGCGTCTTTTTCAGACGATATATTAACCTATAATTTTTGAAAAGACCCCACGACATTTTCTTCAATTACCGGACTTATCGTATTTTTGGAACAACCTTTTTTTTACCAAGAGAAATTTGGAACAATACCCATTGTGAAGACTTTATTGAAACCTGGAAAAAGCAAGTAAACTTCACATTGCATATACTCTTTTCCCCTCCCCTTCCCCCACTTTGTAAACACGTTTAATAACCTAAACATGTTTACCAATATAGACACTAGGAGTTTAGCAATTAAACATGTTTAGAAGGGCAATGTCCAGCACTAAGGCACGTTAATTTAGCATTTTAATTTGTTCACCAAGTGGTCGTAAAAGGATGTGAAAAGAAACGTTCGATTCCTAAACAAACACCTTTCTAAGAGTGTTGCAGGATTTATTCTTACATGAATATTCTCTCAAGGTTCTAAAGCTAAACTTTTCAGTGATAAAATTTGACTTCACAATTGCACCATTGATCTAATATAATTAACGTTCTGATACATTTGTGGTTTAAATATTGAGAAGAATTTTTAGAACACAAACATGCACAGAATTTTCATTATCATAAAGTAATAGAAATGTAGATGTTGCACAACTCGGAGATGGATGGATTAAGAAGAAAAATCGAACGTCAGTCATTGTATTTGAAAAGATAAACACAGAAAATCATTTGAATCATCGTCGCTCCACCACAAACAATTACCTAGCACAAAGTGTAATCTCTTTTACTAACAAATCTTTAAATGATCCTCCCAGCCTTACGGTCATTTAACCCTGATATGCTTGTCTCTCCAAAAACACGTTTTATTTAAACGCAGATATAAAATCCGCCCCTAGATGAGAGCATCAGATGGGTGCAGCATCTGAGTTGTAGGCAAGATATTTTATGCCAGCGTATAAGTCAATCGTGGCCAGTGGCGTAACAAAAGGAAGGGCAAGGGTGAGATCCGCTCCAGACATACGCATTTCACTCCTACCCCCCCCCCCCCCCAACCATGCCCGCTTGTACCTCGAAGGTAAATTAATATTGTTGAATAGGTGTGTTTAAGACAAAAACAAACAAACAAACAAATAAAATTCAGAACTGGAAGGATCGACATTTTAGTATAAAGAGGGACTGAAAAGTTCAATTTCCTGCCCATGATCTGAGAGGTATTTTAGCCAGAAATTTCTCTGTGCGCTACGATTTTAAGATTAGAAACAATTACGCAGAGAAATGAAAAACGCAACTTACAATTTCCGACATCTTGTCGAGGAAGAATATTTTAATGTCAATTAATGCGACGAATTATCTCAATTCCAATGATTATAACTGCATTTCATCAAATGCCAGTAAAACAGTAATCTGTTGATTGAATATCTGACCATTTTACAATTTTCTCATTTTTATATGTTTTAAGTGAAAATTTTATTTCATACGAAAGCTCAAAATAACGACTGTTTCGACTCTACAAACATGGGAAATGCCATCATTTCCAGCTGCTGTATGGCGGGTCGTGGTTTGTCAAATTTTTCTGTACGCTCCGCGCAAACCGATAATGGCAAACCGCTAAGATTGTAACTAACACTTACAAATTTAACACTTGTCCCCTCCTTAAACTCTCTACAAAATGAAAAAGTCTGGTTACGCCACTGGCCGTGCCTAACATAGCCCTCCTCATGGTATCCCCTCCAGGGTTAACACGAGATTAATTCACGACTTTAGCCTGCGCAGATTGAGTACTCCACTGGCATCCTAATCACCTATTTCATGAGAGCTTGAAAATTGTTTTATTTATGTTTGTTTGTTTGTTGTGTTTGCTTTTTTTTTAATTATTTTTAATAGCATTTGAAGGTCATCTACAGGACTGCGTATTGGGAAATGACGGTCTGGAAATAAGATGTGAGAATGGAGGTGGGTTCGAGATTTCAATCATCGTACATGGTTTATTAAAACTTATTTTTCGAACAGATTCCACTGGAATTTTGCAATTTTGTAATGCACACTTTCCTTGGGCACAAACGCCTTTTCAGTATAAGAGAAAAAACATATTCAACAGATCTATTCGGTGAAAAAAATCTTTTCGCTTTTATTTTTCAATCTTATGGTAGTATTTTCAGTATTTTATATGACCTTTAAAGCAATTAAGAACTTTTTATTTCAAGTGGTTTCCTTTGTCAGATCGATAATGACGAAAGCGATGGGCTAACATCTCCAGAAAACCAAACAAATGATTTATGGTGTTTTATTTCGTTTCGTCATGGCATTATCCTACTCCGTAGATATTATGAATAAAAAGCAGTAAATTTCGGTACATAATTTTGGGAGAATACACCCATTAAAGGTCCATCGAAAGTATTGCTATCATTGAATACGGTATTCCAAATATGTCTTTAATATTTACTATGACAGAATCCGTACAAAAAACGAAAAATCGACGTATCATTTTGCCGTACATTTTCACGGTAGGAATTACAAATCTTTGGTATACATGGTAACGTTGTCAGTTAACATTAGGTCCAAAAAGTGTCAAAACTGAGAGTGTGTATGGCAAAACGGGGACGTGAAACTTCTACGGATGCCTCAATAGAACGTTGTAGTTGCATGGAGGCTGTAAGCTTTACAATTGAATAAGCTTCTATTTTAGACGATATATTAACCTATAATTTTTTAAAAGACCCCACGACTTTTTCTTCAATTACCGGACTTATCGTATTTTTGGAACAACCTTTTTTTTACCAAGAGAAATTTGGAACAATACCCATTGTGAAGACTTTATTGAAACCTGGAAAAAGCAAGTAAACTTCACATTGCATATACTCTTTTGCCCCCCCCCCCCCCCCACTTTGTAAACACGTTAAATAACCTAAAAATGTTTACCAATATAGACACTAGGAGTTTAGCAATTAAACATGTTTAGAAGGGCAATGTCCAGCACTAAGGCACGTTAATTTAGCATTTTAATTTCTTCACCAAGTGGTCGTAAAAGGATGTGAAAAGAAACGTTCGATTCCTAAACAAACACCTTTCTAAGAGTGTTGCAGGATTTATTCTTACATGAATATTCTCTCAAGGTTCTAAAGCTAAACTTTTCAGTGATAAAATTTGACTTCACAATTGCACCATTGATCTAAAATAATTAACGTTCTGATACATTTGTGGTTTAAATATTGAGAAGAATTTTTAGAACACAAACATGCACAGAATTTTCATTATCATAAAGTAATAGAAATGTAGATGTTGCACAACTCGGAGATGGATGGATTAAGAAGAAAAATCGAACGTCAGTCATTGTATTTGAAAAGATAAACACAGAAAATCATTTGAATCATCGTCGCTCCACCACAAACAATTACCTAGCACAAAGTGTTATCTCATTTATTAACAAATCTTTAAATGATCCTCCCAGCCTTACGGTCATTTAACCCTTATATGCTTGTCTCTCCAAAAACACGTTTTATTTAAACGCAGATATAAAATCCGCCCCTAGATGAGAGCATCAGATGGGTGCAGCATCTGAGTTGTAGGCAAGATATTTTATGCCAGCGTATAAGTCAATCGTGCCCAGTGGCGTAACAAAAGGAAGGGCAAGGGTGAGATCCGCTCCAGACATACGCATTTCACTCAACCCCCCCCCCCCCCCTCACCATGCCCGCTTGTACCTCGAAGGTAAATTAATATTGTTGAATAGGTGTGTTTAAGACAAAAAAAAAACAAACAAACAAACAAAATTCAGAACTGGAAGGATCGACATTTTAGTATAAAGAGGGACTGAGAAGTTCAATTTCCTGCCCATGATCTGAGAGGTATTTTAGCCAGAAATTTCTCTGTGCGCTACGATTTTAAGATTAGAAACAATTACGCAGAGAAATGAAAAACGCCACTTACAATTTCCGACATCTTTTCGAGGAAGAATACTTTAATGGCAATTAATGCGACGAATTATCTCAATTCCAATGATTATAATTGCACTTCACCAAATGCCAGTAAAACAGTAATCTGTTGATTAAATATCTGACCATTTTACAATTTTCTCATTTTTATATGCTTTAAGTGAAAATTTTATTTCATACCGAAAGCTCAAAATAACGACTGTTTCGACTCTACAAACATGGGAAATGCCATCATTTCCAGCTGCTGTATGGCGGGTCGTGGTTTGTCAAATTTTTCTGTACGCTCCGCGCAAACCGATGATGGCGAACCGCTAAGATTGTAACTAACACTTACAAATTTAACACTTGTCCCCTCCTTAAACAGTTAAACTCTCTACAAAATAAAAAAGTCTGGTTACGCCACTGGCCGTGCCTAACATAGCCCTCCTCATGGTATCCCCTCCAGGTTTAACACGAGATTAATTCACGACTTTAGTCTGCGCAGATTGAGTAATCCACTGGCACCCTAATCACCTGTTTCATGGGAGCTTGAAAATTGTTTTATTTATGTTTCTTTGTTTGTTTGTTTGATTGTTGTGTTTGCTTTTGTTTCAATTATTTTTAATAGCATTTGAAGGTCATATACAGGACTGCGTATTGGGAAATGTCGGTCTGGAAATAAGATGTGAGAATGGAGGTGGGTTCGAGATTTCAATCATCGTACATGGTTTATTAAAACTTATTTTTCGAACAGATTCCACTGGAGTTTTGCAATTTTGTAATGCAGACTTTCCTTGGGCACAAACGCCTTTTCAGTATAAGAGAAAAAAACATATTCAACAGATCTATTCGGTGAAAAAAAACTTTTTCGCTTTTATTTTTCAATCTTATGGTAGTATTTTCAGTATTTTATATGACCTTTAAAGCAATTAAGAACTTTTTATTTCAAGTGGTTTCCTTTGTCAGATCGATAATGACGAAAGCGATGGGCTAACATCTCTAGAAAACCAAACAAATGATTTATGGTGTTTTATTTCGTTTCGTCATGGCATTATCCTACTCCGTAGATATTATGAATAAAAAGCAGTAAATTTCGGTACATAATTTTGGGAGAATACACCCATTAAAGGTCCATCGAAAGTATTGCTATCATTAAATACGGTATTCCAAATATGTCTTTAATATTTACTATGACAGATTCCGTACAAAAAAACGAAAAATCGACGTAACATTTTGCCGTACATTTTCACGGTAGGAATTACAAATCTTTGGTATACATGGTAACGTTGCCAGTTAACATTAGGTCCAAAAAGTGTCAAAACTGAGAAGTGTGTATGGCAAAAACGGGGACGTGAAACTTCTACGGATGCCTCAATAGAACGTTACAGTTGCATGGAGGCTGTAAGCTTTACAATTGAGTAGGCTTCTATTTTAGACGATATATTAACCTATAATTTTTGAAAAGACTCCACGACTTTTTCTTCAATTACCGGAATTATCGTATTTTTGGAACAACCTTTTTTTTACCAAGAGAAATTTGGAACAATACCCATTGTGAAGACTTTATTGAAACCTGGAAAAAGCAAGTAAACTTCGCATTGCATATACTCTTTTGCCCCACCCCCCCCCCCACTTTGTAAACACGTTTACTAACCTAAACATGTTTACCAATATAGACACTAGGAGTTTAGCAATTAAATATGTTTAGAAGGGCAATGTCCAGCACTAAGGCACGTTAATTAAGCATTTTAATTTGTTCACCAAGTGGTCTTAAAAGGATGTGAAAAGAAACGTTCGATTCCTAAACAAACACCTTTCTAAGAGTGTTGCAGGATTTATTCTTACATGAATATTCTCTCAAGGTTCTAAAGCTAAACTTTTCAGTGATAAAATTTGACTTTACAATTACACCATTGATCTAATATAATTAACGTTCTGATAAATTTGTGGTTTAAATATTGAGAAGAATTTTTAGAACACAAACATGCACAGAATTTTCATTATCATTAAGTAATAGAAATGTCGATGTTGCACAACTCGGAGATGGATGGATTAAGAAGAAAAATCGAACGTCAGTCATTGTATTTGAAAAGATAAACACAGAAAATCATTTGAATCATCGTCGCTCCACCACAAACAATTACCTAGCACAAAGTGTTATCTCATTTATTAACAAATCTTTAAATGATCCTCCCAGCCTTACGGTCATTTAACCCTTATATGCCCGTCTCTCCAAAAACACGTCTTATTTAAACGCAGATATAAAATCCGCCCCTAGATGAGAGCATCAGATGGGTGCAGCATCTGAGTTGTAGGCAACATATTTTAATGCCAGCGTATAAGTCATTCGTGCCCAGTGGCGTAACAAAAGGAAGGGCAAGGGTTAGATCCGCTCCAGACATACGCATTTCACTCCAACCCCCCCCCCCCCTCACCATGCCCGCTTGTACCTCGAAGGTAAATAATATTGTTGAAAAGGTGTGTTTGAGACAAAAAAAAAAAAAATAAAATCTAGAACTGGAAGGATCGACATTTTAGTATAAAGAGGGACTGAGAAGTTCAAGTTCCTGCCCATGATCTGAGAGGTATTTTAGCCAGAAATTTCTCTGTGCGCTACGATTTTAAGATTAGAAACAATTACGCAGAGAAATGAAAAACGCCACTTACAATTTCCGACATCTTTTCGAGGAAGAATATTTTAATGTCAATTAATGCGACAAATTATCTCAATTCCAATGATTATAATTGTATTTCATCAAATGCCAGTAAAACAGTAATCTGTTGATTAAATATCTGACCATTTTACAATTTTCTCATTTTTATATGTTTTAAGTGAAAATTTTATATCATACGAAAGCTCAGAAGAACGACTGTTTCGACTCTACAAACATGGGAAATGCCATCATTTCCAGCTACTGTATGGCGGGTCGTGGTTTGTCAATTTTTTCTGTACGCTCCGCGCAAACCGATAATGGCGAACCGCTAAGATTGTAACTAACACTTACAAATTTAACACTTGTCCCCTCCTTAAACTCTCTACAAAATGAAAAAGTCTGGTTACGTTACTGGCCGTGCCTAACATAGCCCTCCTCATGGTATCCCCTCCAGGGTTACCACGAGATTAATTCACGACTGTACTCTGCGCAGATTGAGTACTCCACTGGCATCATAATCACCTATTTCATAAGAGCTTGAAAATTGTTTTATTTTTGTTTGTTTGTTTGTTTGATCGTTTGTTTGTTTGTTTGTTGTGTTTGCTTTTTTTTAATTATTTTTAATAGCATTTGAAGGTCATCTACAGGACTGCGTATTGGGAAATGACGGTCTGGAAATAAGATGTGAGAATGGAGGTGGGTTCGAGATTTCAATCATCGTACATGGTTTATTAAAACTTATTTTTCGAACAGATTCCACTGGAATTTTGCAATTTTGTAATGAGGACTTTCCTTGGGCACAAACGCCTTTTCAGTATAAGAGAAAAAACATATTCAACAGATCTATTCGGTGAAAAAAAAACCTTTTCGCTTTTATTTTTCAATCTTATGGTAGTATTTTCAGTATTTTATATGACCTTTAAAGCAATTAAGAACTTTTTATTTCAAGTGGTTTCCTTTGTCAGATCGATAATGACGAAAGCGATGGGCTAACATCTCCAGAAAACCAAACAAATGATTTATGGTGTTTTATTTCGTTTCGTCATGGCATTATCCTACTCCGTAGATATTATGAATAAAAAGCAGTAAATTTCGGTACATAATTTTGGGAGAATACACCCATTAAAGGTCCATCGAAAGTATTGCTATCATTGAATACGGTATTCCAAATATGTCTTTAATACTTACTATGACAGATTCCGTACAAAAGAACGAAAAATCGACGTATCATTTTGCCGTACATTTTCACGGTAGGAATTACAAATCTTTGGTATACATGGTAACGTTGTCAGTTAACATTAGGTCCAAAAAGTGTCAAAACTGAGAAGTGTTATGGCAAAACGGGGACGTGAAACTTCTACGGATGCCTCAATAGAACGTTACAGTTGCATGGAGGCTGTAAGCTTTACAATTGAGTAGGCTTCTATTTTAGACGATATATTAACCTATAATTTTTGAAAAGACTCCACGACTTTTTCTTCAATTACCGGACTTATCGTATTTTTGGAACAACCTTTTTTTACCAAGAGAAATTTGGAACAATACCCATTGTGAAGACTTTATTGAAACCTGGAAAAAGCAAGTAAACTTCACATTGCATATACTCTTTTGCCCCCCCCCCCCCCCACTTTGTAAACACGTTTAATAACCTAAACATGTTTACCAATATAGACACTAGGAGTTTAGCAATTAAATATGTTTAGAAGGGCAATGTCCAGCACTAAGGCACGTTAATTAAGCATTTTAATTTGTTCACCAAGTGGTCTTAAAAGGATGTGAAAAGAAACGTTCGATTCCTAAACAAACACCTTTCTAAGAGTGTTGCAGGATTTATTCTTACATGAATATTCTCTCAAGGTTCTAAAGCTAAACTTTTCAGTGATAAAATTTGACTTTACAATTACACCATTGATCTAATATAATTAACGTTCTGATAAATTTGTGGTTTAAATATTGAGAAGAATTTTTAGAACACAAACATGCACAGAATTTTCATTATCATTAAGTAATAGAAATGTCGATGTTGCACAACTCGGAGATGGATGGATTAAGAAGAAAAATCGAACGTCAGTCATTGTATTTGAAAAGATAAACACAGAAAATCATTTGAATCATCGTCGCTCCACCACAAACAATTACCTAGCACAAAGTGTTATCTCATTTATTAACAAATCTTTAAATGATCCTCCCAGCCTTACGGTCATTTAACCCTTATATGCTTGTCTCTCCAAAAACACGTTTTATTTAAACGCAGATATAAAATCCGCCCCTAGATGAGAGCATCAGATGGGTGCAGCATCTGAGTTGTAGGCAAGATATTTTATGCCAGCGTATAAGTCAATCGTGGCCAGTGGCGTAACAAAAGGAAGGGCAAGGGTAAGATCCGGTCCAGACATACGCATTTCTCTCCCAACCCCCCCCCCCCCCTCACCATGCCCGCTTGTACCTCGAAGGTAAAATAATATTGTTGAAAAGGTGTGTTTAAGACAAAAAAACAAAAACAAAATCTAGAACTGGAAGGATCGACATTTTAGTATAAAGAGGGACTGAGAAGTTCAAGTTCCTGCCCATGATCTGAGAGGTATTTTAGCCAGAAATTTCTCTGTGCGCTACGATTTTAAGATTAGAAACAATTACGCAGAGAAATGAAAAACGCCACTTACAATTTCCGACATCTTTTCGAGGAAGAATATTTTAATGTCAATTAATGCGACAAATTATCTCAATTCCAATGATTATAATTGTATTTCATCAAATGCCAGTAAAACAGTAATCTGTTGATTAAATATCTGACCATTTTACAATTTTCTCATTTTTATATGTTTTAAGTGAAAATTTTATATCATACGAAAGCTCAGAAGAACGACTGTTTCGACTCTACAAACATGGGAAATGCCATCATTTCCAGCTACTGTATGGCGGGTCGTGGTTTGTCAATTTTTTCTGTACGCTCCGCGCAAACGGATGATGGCGAACCGCTAAGATTGTAGCTAACACTAACACTCCACTGGCATCCTAATCACCTATTTCATGAGAGCTTGAAAATTGTTTTATTTTTGTTTGTTTGTTTGTTTGATCGTTTGTTTGTTTGTTTGTTGTGTTTGCTTTTTTTTAATTATTTTTAATAGCATTTGAAGGTCATCTACAGGACTGCGTATTCTGGTATTGGGAAATGACGGTCTGGAAATAAGATGTGAGAATGGAGGTGGGTTCGAGATTTCAATCATCGTACATGGTTTATTAAAACTTATTTTTCGAACAGATTCCACTGGAATTTTGCAATTTTGTAATGCAGACTTTCCTCGGGCACAAACGCCTTTTCAGTATAAGAGAAAAAACATATTCAACAGATCTATTCGGTGAAAAAAAACCTTTTCGCTTTTATTTTTCAATCTTATGGTAGTATTTTCAGTATTTTATATGACCTTTAAAGCAATTAAGAACTTTTTATTTCAAGTGGTTTCCTTTGTCAGATCGATAATGACGAAAGCGATGGGCTAACATCTCCAGAAAACCAAACAAATGATTTATGGTGTTTTATTTCGTTTCGTCATGGCATTATCCTACTCCGTAGGTATTATGAATAAAAAGCAGTAAATTTCGGTACATAATTTTGGGAGAATACACCCATTAAAGGTCCATCGAAAGTATTCCTATCATTGAATACGGTATTCCAAATATGTCTTTAATATTTACTATGACAGATTCCGTACAAAAAAACGAAAAATCGACGTATCATTTTGCCGTACATTTTCACGGTAGGAATTACAAATCTTTGGTATACATGGTAACGTTGCCAGTTAACATTAGGTCCAAAAAGTGTCAAAACTGAGACGTGTGTATGGCAAAACGGGGACGTGAAACTTCTACGGATGCCTCAATAGAACGTTACAGTTGCATGGAGGCTGTAGGCTTTACAATTGAGTAGGCTTCTATTTTAGACGATATATTAACCTATAATTTTTGAAAAGACTCCACGACTTTTTCTTCAATTACCGGACTTATCGTATTTTTGGAACAACCTTTTTTTACCAAGAGAAATTTGGAACAATACCCATTGTGAAGACTTTATTGAAACCTGGAAAAAGCAAGTAAACTTCACATTGCATATACTCTTTTGCCCCCCCCCCCCACCCCACTTTGTAAACACGTTTAATAACCTAAAAATGTTTACCAATATAGACACTAGGAGTTTAGCAATTAAACATGTTTAGAAGGGCAATGTCCAGCACTAAGGCACGTTAATTAAGCATTTTAATTTGTTCACCAAGTGGTCGTAAAAGGATGTGAAAAGAAACGTTCGATTCCTAAACAAACACCTTTCTAAGAGTGTTGCAGGATTTATTCTTACATGAATATTCTCTCAAGGTTCTAAAGCTAAACTTTTCAGTGATAAAATTTGACTTTACAATTACACCATTGATCTAATATAATTAAAGTTCTGATAAATTTGTGGTTTAAATATTGAGAAGAATTTTTAGAACACAAACATGCACAGAATTTTCATTATCATTAAGTAATAGAAATGTAGATGTTGCGCAACTCGGAGATGGATGGATTAAGAAGAAAAATCGAACGTCAGTCATTGTATTTGAAAAGATAAACACAGAAAATCATTTGAATCATCGTCGCTCCACCACAAACAATTACCTAGCACAAAGTGTTATCTCATTTATTAACAAATCTTTAAATGATCCGCCCAGCCTTACGGTCATTTAACCCTTATATGCTTGTCTCTCCAAAAACACGTTTTATTTAAACGCAGATATAAAATCCGCCCCTAGATGAGAGCATCAGATGGGTGCAGCATCTGAGTTGTAGGCAAGATATTTTATGCCAGCGTATAAGTCAATCGTGGCCAGTGGCGTAACAAAAGGAAGGGCAAGGGTGAGATCCGGTCCAGACATACGCATTTGTCTCCCCCCCCCCCCCCCCCCCTCACCATGCCCGCTTGTACCTCGAAGGTAAAATAATATTGTTGAAAAGGTGTGTTTAAGACAAAAAAAAACAAACAAAATCCAGAACTGGAAGGATCGACATTTTAGTATAAAGAGGGACTGAGAAGTTCAATTTCCTGCCCATGATCTGAGAGGTATTTTAGCCAGAAATTTCTCTGTGCGCTACGATTTTAAGATTAGAAACAATTACGCAGAGAAATGAAAAACGCAACTTACAATTTCCGACATCTTTTCGAGGAAGAATATTTTAATGTCAATTAATGCGACGAATTATCTCAATTCCAATGATTATAATTGCATTTCATCAAATGCCAGTAAAACAGTAATCTGTTGATTAAATATCTGACCATTTTACAATTTTCTCATTTTTATATGTTTTAAGTGAAAATTTTATATCATACGAAAGCTCAAAAGAACGACTGTTTCGACTCTACAAACATGGGAAATGCCATCATTTCCAGCTGCTGTATGGCGGGTCGTGGTTTGTCAAATTCTTCTGTACGCTCCGCGCAAACCGATGGTGACGAACTGCTAAGAGCTTAGATTGTAACTAAAACTTACAAATTCAACACTTGCCCCCTCCTTATATTCCCTTACAAAATGATAAAGTCTGGTTACGCCACTCGCCGTGCCCATCATAGCCCTCCTCATGAGCCGTGTTCCCATTTGATCCAGGGAGGTGGATCTTGGTCTACCGAGGTGGATCAAACACTAATGGGAACGCAGATCATCAACACTCACTCAAGATCAAGATCCACCGATTTTGATCGACCGTTCGGGGTAGATCAGATCCACCGCGCTGGATCAAAGTTTGTAATGGGAAAACATCGGTAGATCAAGTGACCCTGGATCTCCGGTTACACTCATGTATGTTTTTGTGATACATCGATACGAAATGCATGGCGGACCGACTTGTAAACATTGGTGACCTTTTCGCGCTTGCGCAATGTGTTCATAAAACACGTTTGATCTACCGCGCTCACTCAAATGGGAACGCGGATCTCGATCAAGGTAACTGATGTTGATCCACCTCGGTAGATCAAGATCCACCTCCCTGGATCAAATGGGAACACGGCTATGGTTTCCCCTCCAGGGTTAACACGTGATTAATTCACGACTGTAGTCTGAGCTAATTATGTACTAAAAGGGAAGGTTTAAGCAAAAATTTAATTTTATATGTGAAAGAGGAACCTAAACTACACAGGGTGATGAAAGTTCCATTCAAATCTGAGGTTTAGTTCTCGAGATATCAGTAAATGAATTCAGTGGATTTGTGTTCCAAAGTGAGTTTGAGGGCAGCAGAGCTTATATCACTTCCTCACATTCACAAGGAATGCTTTGTTTCCCTTTGTTTTATTTGACTGTTGTGTTGACCTTGGACTTAACTGGATTAATTAAAATAGGTAGGCGATGGCATTATCTGATACTACGTATGCAGTCCCTTGTTTCAATTTTTGAATTTTTATGCGTTCTTAACGACTATTCTGTCTTGTAATTAGACAGGTAGCATCTTTGTGCTGTGGGTGGGATTGAAGACCGCAGATACTTTGAAGTACTGCTCTGTTAGGTTTCTAAAACCTTTAACTAGACATGTTTCTGCTCTTGTTTTTTAGATGTTGAGCTTCATCAGTCTGTCAGTAGTTGGACTTTTTAGTTTGTCCTGGTCTTAATTCGATAGAATATTTGCTCTTTCAGAGCGCCTCGATGAGAGAATCGAGGGAGCAATCTTCATTCTCCTCGTGATTTGTTTCCAATTCACCGTCATTTAATTTGAACCTAGAAATAACTAGGTATTGTTTAGTTTGGGTGCCCTCTCAAGGGCTATGACCGGTGGTGTCGGAAAATTTGACACAGATTCGGATTTTTCCGATATTAAGTGCCAGTGTCTTAGCACTGCAGGTTTTGGCTTTGCTCTTTGGTTTTTATACAGAGTATATCGTATCCTCATTGATTTACTTGAAATGGTCCTTTGAGGACTATGAGGCTTGACATTCTAATGGCAAGACGGGGTATAGCTATAAACTATCACCCCTTCCTAGAGCTATTTTATGATATATATTTATCCGATAGAGATCTATCGGTGAAGTGCTCGGTTTGTTCCGCCTTCAGACAATAGTTGGCAGTTTAACTTCGCCTTTTACGGCTGTACACTTAATTCGACACTTTTGAGACTTTGCACAAAGTTTCTCCCCTTTTGGAGAGCTCGGGAAGTCTTCCTACTTTTTGTGGAAGGAATTCTTGATTCAGTATCCTGTTTCTCGAATTCAACTTTTTTAGGACAGATAATGCTTTTAGCAAAATGAACAGGATTACCGAGGAAACTTGTACACAAGTTATGTGCTGGCTAATTTTACCTCTTTTTAAGAGTGCTGTGGGTTTAACCCTTTGAGAGTTCTTGAGAGACCTATTCTTTGAAAGGCTAGCTCAGAACTGAGGGCAGACAGCATGGCTATAGGCTTATATTAGGCCTTTGTGGCCAAAGTAAAAACAACTTCCCGCATCACGTGCCAATCACAGAAGGGCAGCGTGTGCATCCTGTTTGTGTTTTGCTCTGATTTTGAATTTCCAAGGTTGCAAGAAGGCGACCAATCAGGAAGGAGCAGGGTTACACAGGACGGAAGTTACGTTTTGGAGCCTGGTCGGAAATTAGTGCACAAGGGATTCCAAAGACGGGTTAGCAGAGCTACCATACACTTTTAGTGTAGCCAATGAACATTATAGCGTGGAGGCACTAACACATTTCGAGATACACTGTAATAAAAGTTTGCAGAAATACAGAGAGAGGAAAAAGATAACTAGAAGGGGAAAAGGCCTAATTCACAAAAAAAAGAAAAAAAAAAAAAATTTTGAACTAAAATAAAGGGAAAGGTTATAAAACGAAATACAAAAAAGTTTAAGAACATAGGCCTAAGTGAAAAAACAAAAACAAATAAATAATTAACAAAACAAAAACTAAACATTAAGAAAAAAAACAATAAGAAAAAAAACTCCAATCTGCAAATAGCTGCAACAAATATTGACAGTGTAAACTGCTGTAACGGTGCCTATTGCCGCTAAAATGTTCCTTAATACTTTTGCTTTGGAAAGGAAGTGACGTTTGAGGTAAGAGCCGGTGTCGTGAAGGGACAAACTGGTAAAGTATCTTAGTACTTTTGGGAGTACGAAAAGACCGCAATACGTTTTTGTGTATTGCTAAGTCAGGTTTTTTCCAGAGAAACCTAACAGGTGAAAGGTCTTCTAAGAGACCTCATCTTTCAATGATGGAGGTATCCTTAATCTCGGTTTTGTGTAAACGAGATTTGAAATCATTTTGAAGCCGCAAAGTCCGTCAAAAGAAAAGGCGATTATTGAAGCAAATTGCAACCTTTTCAGGTTAAAGAAAAAGAATCAGCGTTCAGGGTTTACTCGTTTTCAAACTTTGCACCCTGTCGGTTAGAGGAGGTTGTAAGGCAGCAATGTTAAGAGGCGACCATGATGGGTGGCTCTGTTGTTGTAAGATAGTAAGTTTTACTTACAAATTTTGCCTTGGGAAACCTGCTCATAAAACGCGGGCTTTGCGCCCCTGTTTCAAACAATTCATCCTTGAGTTAGTCTACTTTTCCTCATTTTTAAATTGTTCATTTTTAATGAAAGGTATCAATTTGCAATAAGATGTTTCTGATATGTGTGATCAGAATTCCCTTTCTTGGGGTGTGGCGTTTGATACCTTGTGGTGTTGGGGAGTATTTACTCTACTCCGTAGTAGTATTCGGATGGGCTTAAGATTCACTTTTTTCAAAAGTTATATAGCCGTTAAGTTGTACGTAAGTAAGCCTCTTGGGGCACGTACAGAAAGACTCTTTAAGAGTCAACATTTACCTTCAAAACCATTGGGTTTGGCCAGAGAGGATCAGTATAGAAAACAGATGAGAGTCAAAGGACGAGGAACCTGTCAAATCAAGTTATTGTTTAATCAGATGATTCTTGGTATGTTTGACCAGGAATTGGCGCCACTCTTTGGTAGGCAGGTAGGGGACATTTAAGGGGACAGTTTAGTCGTGCTTTTTAAGCACTGGTCCCTATAATTTTGAAAAAATGGCGTTTTCCCTTTTGTAACCTCGAACCCTCCTTTGTGGAGGTTGACGTAGGCAGTTTTCTGAACACCCGGTTTCCATCTGACCCGCCCGGAAAGCGGACGTATTAAGCTCTCGCTTCCTTCTCTCCTCAAACGTCACTTCCTTTCCAAAGCAAAAGTATTAAGGAACATTTTAGAGGCAATAGGCACCGTTACAGCAGTTTACACTGTCAATATTTGTTGCAGCTATTTGCAGATTGGAGTTTTTTTTCTTAGTGTTTTTTTCTTAATGTTTAGTTTTTGTTTTGTTAATTATTTATTTGTTTTTGTTTTTTCACTTAGGCCTATGTTCTTAAACTTTTTTTGTATTTCGTTTTATCACCTTTCCCTTTATTTTAGTTTACTTTGTTTTGTTTTTTTGTTTTGTTTTTTTTTGTGAATTAGGCCTTTTCCCCTTCTAGTTATCTTTTTCCTCTCTCTGTAATTCTGCAAACTTTTATTACAGTGTATCTCGAAAAGTCTTAGTGCCTCCACGCTACAATGTTCATTGGCTACACTAAAAGTGTATGGTAGCTCTGCTAACCCGTCTTTGGAATCCCTTGTGCACTAATTTCCGACCAGGCTCCAAAACGTAACTTCCGTCCTGTGTAACCCTGCTCCTTCCTGATTGGTCGCCTTCTTGCAACCTTGGAAATTCAAAATCAGAGCAAAACACAAACAGGATGCACACGCTGCCCTTCTGTGATTGGCACGTGATGCGGGAAGTTGTTTTTACTTTGGCCACAAAGGCCTAATATAAGCCTATAGCCATGCTGTCTGCCCTCAGTTCTGAGCTAGCCTTTCAAAGAATAGGTCTCTCAAGAACTCTCAAAGGGTTAAACCCACAGCACTCTTAAAAAGAGGTAAAATTAGCCAGCACATAACTTGTGTACAAGTTTCCTCGGTAATCCTGTTCATTTTGCTAAAAGCATTATCTGTCCTAAAAAGTTGAATTCGAGAAACAGGATACTGAATCAAGAATTCCTTCCACAAAAAGTAGGAAGACTTCCCGAGCTCTCCAAAAGGGGAGAAACTTTGTGCAAAGTCTCAAAAGTGTCGAATTAAGTGTACAGCCGTAAAAGGCGAAGTTAAAACTGCCAACTATTGTCTGAAGGCGGAACAAACCGAGCACTTCATCAACAACCTCTCCGATAGATCTCTATCGGATAAATATATATCATAAAATAGCTCTAGGAAGGGGTGATAGTTTATAGCTATACCCCGTCCTGCCATCAGAATGTCAAGCCTCATAGTCCTCAAAGGACCATTTCAAGTAAATCAATGAGGATACGATATACTCTGTATAAAAACCAAAGAGCTAAGCCAAAACCTGCAGTGCTAAGACACTGGCACTTAATATCGGAAAAATCCGAATCTGTGTCAAATTTTCCGACACCACCGGTCATAGCCCTTGAGAGGGCACCCAAACTAAACAATACCTAGTTATTTCTAGGTTCAAATTAAATGACGGTGAATTGGAAACAAATCACGAGGAGAATGAAGATTGCTCCCTCGATTCTCTCATCGAGGCGCTCTGAAAGAGCAAATATTCTATCGAATTAAGACCAGGACAAACTAAAAAGTCCAACTACTGACAGACTGATGAAGCTCAACATCTAAAAAACAAGAGCAGAAACATGTCTAGTTAAAGGTTTTAGAAACCTAACAGAGCAGTACTTCAAAGTATCTGCGGTCTTCAATCCCACCCACAGCACAAAGATGCTACCTGTCTAATTACAAGACAGAATAGTCGTTAAGAACGCATAAAAATTCAAAAATTGAAACAAGGGACTGCATACGTAGTATCAGATAATGCCACCGCCTACCTATTTTAATTAATTTTCCCTTGAAAAGGTATCCTTTTAGTTTTAGTCGAGCTACGTACATAATAAAGTCAGAATGATAGTAATACTAACGTTAATAATACTACTAGTATGCATGCTGCCATCCGATCCTATGACAAGTTCTCTGTTCCATTTGGAATTCCTACGTGTCGGTGTAAACTAAAGTAAAACAGCGCCATCTATACCATTCGACTTTTCATGCAATGTTCGGCCACGACCATTGAATTGCTAGGGGTGGCATGATTTTCAAAGTGCAAACATGCTTTTTTAAAGTACCCCCTCCCCTTTTCTCCGATTTATCCCTTCACGTTTCTGGTTAGAGTGGTTGGGACAAATCACCTACCTCAGTGTGTCCTTTCACGCGTTGCCTTGAATGGGATGGACACAACGGTCCTTTGGAATCATAATAAATTCTCCACACCACCGCCGCTCTCGGCTTCCGTAGGAACAGGACCTCCCTGTGGGGGATGCAAAGTTTGCGAAGTTCTCATGCCACTTAGGCAATTACATTTTAATAATGTGGGTTTTTGAGGAGAAAATCAACCCTAAAGTTTAAAGAAAACAAAAGACTGTTCGCTAATGTGGGATATGATGTCATATGTGCTTGCTTCAAGTTCACTTTATGTTGAAAATGTGAAAATTTTACGTGTTCATATCTTGAGAACTACGCATCGGATTTCAATGCAAATCTCACCAAAATGCTTAGAATACGTATCCCTCTGACATACCAAATCCTGTTATGACCTTTAACCCTTCTTTTAAGCATCTTAATGACCTTTCCTATTAAACTTTAATTTTTTTCTTTTTAAATAGTGTTTAAAAGTCATTTGTAGGGATGCGTATCGGGTAATAAAGGTCTGGAATTAAGAAGTGAGAATGGAGGTGGGGTCCGAGACTTCAGTTATCGTGCACTTTCTATTACAACGTATATTTTCGGAAAGGTCTGTACTGGAATTTTCTAATTTTGTAAAGCAGACTCTCCTTGGGCTCAAACGCCCTTTCAGTACAAGAGAGAACAAACATTCAACAAACAGGCGATTCTGTGAAAGAAGAGTTTTAGCATTAATTTGTCAGTTTCATCGTAGTATTTTCAGTGTTTTATATGACCTAAAAAGCAACAAAGAACTTTTAATTTCAATTCGTTTTCCTTTTTAGATAATGACGAAACCAATGGGCTAACATCTCCAAAAAATCAAAAAATGATTTATGGTGTTTTATTTCGTTGCGACATGGAATTATCTTACTCCGTAGATATTATGAATTAAAAGCAGTAAATTTCGGTACATAATTTTGGAAGAATACACCCATTAAAGGTCCGTTAAAGGTATTGTTATAATTAAATGCGGTATTCCAAATGTGTGTCTAATATTTACCATGGCAAGATTAGTGCAAAAAGCGAAAAGCGACAAATCATTTGGGTGTACATTTTAACGGTAGGTATTACAAAACTTTGGTATACAGGGTAACCTTTGTCAACTAACGTTTCAAAAGTGTCAAAACTAATAGTTTCAGTTTCAGTTTATCTTTCTTCATCTCCCCTGACGGGGTACAAGAGACTTATGAAAATAATGCAATGACAAGTACATGATTTATATACAACAACAAAACAATGAGGAAAAGGGTAAAAAGACAGAAAAACAAAACACAAAGAGGCAAAAAGTATAGTATTTCAAGTATAGCATAAAAATATAAACACAATTTCTTCTGACGCTATGGATTAACATTTAAGCGTTCAGAAAGAAAGCCCACAGTATAACTCTACGCAGTCAAAGCACAAACGGGCACCAACTAAGTAGAAAGAGACTCAAGTTAGTAACCACCTCAAAATCTAATAACGCTTAAGGATTTCACCACAGAATGAACTAATTGTAAGTAGGGTTTTCTTGCTTTTAGATTGAAATAAATTTGCATCTTGGAAATATAAGGATATCTGTAAAATAAAGAGCAATATTTTTTTCTTAATTGGGAAAATAACTGGCACTCGAACAGACAGTGAAACTTATCTCCTAGTTTTTCTTTAACATATAGAGTACAAAATCGCTCATGAAAAAACAATGCTGTCATACCTCCAAGTGACGGTAGGAATTTTACTGTTGCTGCAACGAAACCGACAAAAATTAAGCCTGTTGCACAATGGAAGATAAGTTAAATATTTTTCAAAAGTAAGGGTTGTTTTGAAGATACGATAAATTTCACATTGGGAATTATTATTAACTTCACGCACCATTTTTGCATATAAATATCACTAAGCCTTTCATCACTAGTTTTCTTTAACTGTGTTTGGCTTGAGAAAACGGTATTACACTTTTTACTTCCTGCTTCAGTGCTCCTATTATCCCAAATGAATGGCACAGCTATCTTTTTTTTAAAAAAAAATAACTTTTGAAATCCAAGGAGATGAGTGGATACAGAGGTGTAGCCACGAGGGGGGGTCAGAACCCCTTCCCCCATGACCCAACCTTGCAATGCAAAAAACCCCTGAAATATCGGTTTTTCTCTTATCCTTAGACTTTTCCCTTATTTCGTGCCCCCAAACCGCCCATGACACCCCCCCCCCCATGACACAATTCTGGCTACGCGCCTGAGTGGATATCCTTATCGTGTAATACCCTTAAAAACGCGTTTTTGCAAAAGATACGACAATTTGTTACTCTCCCCACTTACAATCCTGCCCAAAAAAGTTATCTTTCTATTCTCAATTGTCTTAATTAATTTAAATGAGCCAAGTTCACCGTAAATCATACAATTTGGAGTGCTCTTTTTAAGTTTATTATCTTCAGATCCTCAAAACCCCACACTTCACACCCGTAAAGAAGCACTGGATAAATTACCTGGTCAAAAAGTTTTAACATTAAATCTAGGGGTAATTTCAGGTTTTCCTGGAACTGTAATTTATATGCCTGTATGGGGGGTCACTATTGTGTCCTTAGACAAATGGAGAGCTTACATGGAAATATATATATCTACAATATATAAATATATATATCTACAATAAGCGAGTTCGCAAATACCTTTTGGGGATAAGCGCATGAGCACATCTTCCAAATCGTCGGGAAAAACAAACCAATTCTCGCACCTATAACACGTGTTCCAAAATTAATTTGGTGAATAATATATTTGTTATATCCTCACGGTGTGCTATTAGAAAGTGACAGTATTGGAAAGTTCTTACAGTCTCGAAAACGGAATGCTGTGTACGGACACTTTTGAGCTGGTAGCGGGATTTGGGAAATCAAACCCTGATCTCAACAACGGTGATTCCGGCCCTGACCTCGTCAAAGGTGATCCCGGGCCCTCGTTGCTATCGTTTCCAGAAGCCTCGAAATGATCCGACAGTTCATTGCAACTTTTCTGCCGCATGTAGTCAAAGGCAGGACGAAGTTGTTCTAACATCTTCTCCGACATCATTTTAAGAAAATGACCATGACTTACGTTACTTTGACGATACAGCAACCCTACCAGATAAAGATCGTTGGGCGAGTTCATGAACGACTTGTCAAAGTCTTCCCATTGTTAATTTTGGTCTAGTTCTAACTCACGGGAAATAAATGGTTCCCAGAAAAGTATTGTGTCCCAGAAACGCCCACAGGAGAAGAATTGAATCAATCTGTGCCCTATTCTTGTAAATTTCAGAATGCACCAGACCTGAACAATAAAATCGAAAACCATTACGAAAAATAAGATGTAACCAGTGATTACAAATTCGAAACCGAAAGAAACTGTACATGGTATGAATTGCCTTTTTAGTGTTTCGCACAAGAAAACATTGTCCCGATCCCGATGCAAGTCACAGACAAATACGAGGTGATCGAAAGGCGTGCGATTGAAATAAAACCACAAAAGTAAAATAAAAATGAAACAATCTAAAAATACGTCTGCCAACTTTCGAGTTAGGTAAGCTCTGAAAAGGGTCCTTCCAGTAGCTCGTTTTTGAACCTCTTTGATAACGATCGTGTTCATATATTCCATCCACGCTGGGCGTTCCAAAGTCCTTCTGTGGCTATTTGCACCTGTATTGCCATCGCCGCTTACGAGAGCAATGACTCCGCACATAGCATGCTGGAATTCTGCAAGTATCGCTATGTCCTGAACCGCCTTCCTTATGTCAGCTGTGCAGTACAGCTTCCAGACTATTTGCGGAAGAGCTCGAATGAACGTGAAGAAACAGAGAAACCAAATATAGTAGCGATAGAAGAACAGCGTTTCAAAAATGCTCGGCGTCCCTGCCTCGTTTCCAAAGAAAGAGTCGTCTGAATTAGAAATATTTTCATCGCAGAGGTAACTTGATTTACAAACATCTTTAAGTCTGCCTTTGTCATCTTCGAAACATTCAAAATGGACAGCTTGGTCCACGCAGAGTTCTGTGATATACTGAATTTGAGATGGTGCGAGTTGATTATCTTTTATGCCCGGGACAAAGCAGCGTCCTACATCTCTTTCACCTATTGAGAAAAAGGTGCAAAATGTTATCTTTGCTTAAAGGTCAAGAGAAGTAGTCCCCCAACTATTTTGAAGCAACAGCTAAATATCACAATTTTCTTCTCTTTTCTCTTCAAAGTATCTTTCATTAAATTTTATAACTTCAGCATTGCATATTTCGAGGTGAACCAAGCAGCTGTGTCTAGTCAATTTTACATTTGCAGGGAAAAATTGCGGTCACATGACTCTCAACAGCCATTCATGAAACAGCACAGTCTACTACACTGCGTTAAGTTGGGGTGACTGCTCTTGCCTTTTAAGGTTTTCTTCGTTTGATCAGGGAGCTACAACAACATTTTTAAATGCAAACCTGCAATTAATAAAGTTGACTCTCGCCCTCTATAGGGAACACCAAAACATAAAGAGAAGTTCTACTTTCACTGAAAACTAAATTCTGTAGTTTCGAGAATGGGATTTTGTACCAGAATCATACATATGAATGAGTACGGGTGGATTCCTTCACACTTTGCAAAGACGATAACTGCAACAACGTCATCACGTGACCCCGTCAGGAAAAAAACAGTAAAGTAGTTAACTTATGCTCCTAGGACAATAGACCATCGAAAAAGGGGTGACATTGTACATAGAGAGCAAAGATTTTAAAAACTGGCATTCTTTTGTGTTGTTGGACAGCGATGTTGTTTTACCCTGTATCCTTTTATTCCCAGAAGGCGGGCTAAGAGCAGTGGTAGCGATCGGAGGAGCCATTTGTCGCCTCAAATTTTTCTTTTTCTAGCCCCCTCCCCCCCCCCCCCCAGTTTCCCAGCAAGTTAGGTCAACTAGGAGTTAGGTCAACGGAAAAAGTAAATAATATACCAATCCTGATATTTAATTTGTCACCAAAGGATATGCTACAACCTTAAACACAGGTCACACTACAGCGATATCGGATCGGATTGCTATCCGATTTTTGTGATTTTCAGTTAAAATCTTCTCCATCCAAATCTACTCAGGCTGGCAAATTTTTGTTTTTTTCCACCAAAGATGTAAGAGATATTAATTAAAACTCACAAAAATTGGAGCGAAATCCGATGCGATGTCTCTGTAGTGTGTCCAGGCCTTTTCTAACAGCTTTCAAGGGCTTCGTCCCTGGACCCCATCAGCAAAAGCGCGTGCTTCTCCTCCGGTCTCGCTAGGCAGCGGGAAAGTTACCCCCATATAATACTTTGCCCGTAATCTGCCTATCCTCCCATTTTAACACTCTGGCGCGGCCGCTGGCTAAGTGCGACTTTCTTCTGTTTATTTAACTGTTGAAATTTGTGATGAAAAATTAATCTTCCTTCAGAGAGAGGTCCATTTGATATACTCAAGCAGTATATTTTAAAACTTCAAGATCTCATCGCATGTAACCGGATTTTATGATCACTCAGCTCACGAGGGTTACGTGAGAGACCATTTGTTTTTCTCGTAAAAAGACTATTGAACATTTCAGTTTCCTAATAAAGTACTGATATTAGGTTTCATAGTACCATCACCATTTAATCGACATTTTGACAGATCTAGACAGATCGTGGTTTGATCTTTTAATTATAAATGCCATTTGTTGTCACAGGCTTGTTTTCTTACTTGAGTGACAATAATCATAGATGACTTCTGTTTTACTGCAATTCTTCCAAAGAGGAAATCAAAGTATCCATTTGGGGAGCTCCTATTTAGAGCAGCTCCCTGGTCCAATCAAATCAAATCAAAGGGCACGTGGCTGACTTGAGTCTCGGTGCTCCATGTTGAGAATCGTCCAATGTCTCCGAGTTTATTTCTGTTTTTCGTCTGCCATAATTCTCTCGATACAAGTAAATAGTCTTTATGCCTTCCATGACTAGTAATTGGACACATTTTGTCATTCTCCTTTGATTTTTCAGGCATAAGAAGTTATGTCCAAAATACTACGCATGCCGATTTTTGCGCAATCTCATGATGGGATGACTGACGGGTAACTTTCAAAATATGGAACTAAAGAAATTTTCTTTTATTTTGTTTAAAGGTTGGTACAGAATCAACGAGTCACTGGACATAAAAGGTTTACTTGAACAGTTGTATGTTTGCATTACCTGTTGTATTTTATTTCAACTGTGGTTAAATATTTGTAATGAAAGTAGTTGTCGATGTAATAGTCCGGTGTACATATTGGTAAGTCTAATTTTGTTAAAATTTTGGTCACAACATCCTGTTCATAGTTTCATAAATTTGATGAAAAAAATCGACAATTACCTATAATGGCCATGAGTATGTGAGCAAAGAAGAGTCCAAATGGCACCCCTTGGGTCAACCAGAAGCCCAAGTTGTCCGAAGGCAGATTGGTATTGATGGAACCGGATTTCAAAAATTCTTGTCCGAAAACATTATTTACTGCTGGAAGCAGATCCTTCAGCAACTTTGCCATGTCAGTCATGGTGATAATCTGTGAAATAAATTTATGACATTGTTTAATATTCACTGCAAACGAACATTATATCCGACATATCACACAACTATAAAATACAAGATTTTTTAAAGAGCAAAAAAACTATGGATCACTGTGTTTCATACTGTTTGTGAGCAATGTCCAAACAACTGTCTACAAAACACTGACAGCAAGCATGAATATGACAGGTATATTTGGGCCCGTCTTTGTGTTTTTGACGGGTTCCATGAGCGCAAAGCCACGGTGAACTTTTTAAATATCTCCACCACTCAGACAACGGGAGATTGTATTTCTCCGGCTTGCAAGTAGTAGCTACAGAAGACAGCAGGGGGTTAAACAGACTTTTTCAGGGAAAAGTGAAAGGACCCAAATTTTCCGATTTCTTTTCTTTCAAGTGTGAATACCACTGTAATAGGGACGTGAATTGCTGCGCGCTAAGCGCGCAGAAATTTCTTCCCCTTCTAAACAGATATTTGAAGATATGGAGCTTGTATTGCAGAAAGTTTGGAATACCGGGTTTCCTGTAAGGAAATTTACAAAGTTTGGGATTACTGAAGAAACTGCACTTCCTATACTGGTAGCAAATCTGAGAATGATTGCACGACAGCTAAACATCGTTGTTGCTATAGAATGTTATTTAAGGCCTTACACTCTCCGATGATATTTCAAAAGATTCCCCAACTTTGTTGTCCTTTTTAGACAAAATGTTTCAGAATCAAGAGGTTACATTGGAGAAAATTGGAATTTCATGAAAGACAATTTACTAAAATATCAATATTAAAATAGCGGTGTCTCTTGATGATTTGGTGACACATAAGGTAAGTATCCGTTTTTTTCATGTCCAGAGATTGGGAAAGTTTACCAAACTGGTTTATGAACAAGCACTACTGCAAATTGCTTTTTGCAGCGAGCGAAGCGCGCCGAAAAATTTACGATTACTTTTGAGAGTTGGTGATATGAAAAATGGGTTTCCTGACCCAGGAAGTGAGGCGGAAGCTTCCTCCCCCTCCCCTCTTCCTCCTCCTCATTCTCACTGGAACTGTATCCGGCTGCCAACGCCTATAGTTCTTGAGTAATATGAATTTGATTCGATACTACTGAAAATACTTTTGAGATCTTAACCCAATACGCAAGTATAGGAGGGAGGTCTATGACCTAGTGGACGAGTAACCGGAACACACACATATCACCTGTGCAACCGTAGCCCTATTCTAACTGTCCAGTCCGTATTGAAAAGTTGAGATGATAAAATTCGCAAATGTGTTTACAATGTGTGGGCCCGTGATATATTTCGGGTTGTATTTTAAGGTCCGACAGAGTGAAAACGCCGCATGTGTCGGCTGCGCAGAGCAGTACATCTTCGAAACAACTTCTTTTCCAATGTAGTTTGTTTCAGGATTACTGGACTTCGAAAGAAATATTCCATTATTAAAAAGTCAGTAGTGGCTTCACCATAAAAACAAAGGCATCTTCCATTCTAAATTTCAGCTGTTTTCATTAACTTTATTTGTCAGATTTGTTTCACTTTTTCTCATGTCACCCAATTCTCTGTAATATTTTTAAAGTCGGGTTGTCTCACCCTAAATAGTTCCAATTCTTCTCACCTACTTACTTAAGCCCCTCCCATAAGTCTAAACCTCATGCATCCTTATCTCAATTTATTGCTACAGGGTAAGTACCACAAACCCCAATGTGTAATCAAATCACTCCCTGTTGTAATAGCTTAGTCGGTATTCTAGATTTTAAACTGGCTGCAGTGAATCAACGAGCTGTGCCAATTGAGAACTAATTTCTATAGACCACTCCAAAAATTGTGGTTTTGGATGACAGTTTACTGCTTCTGAGTTTCGTTAATACTCCTTTATAACTCAGTGAAGGTAATAATGCAGCTTTTATAAAACAATACTGATAGTATTTTAAGTTTCATTCAACGTCCCTTTTAATTACTTCCATTGTACTTTAGAACGGAATTATGCAAAGCTAATTCAGTTTGCACACTTCCGTCACAATTTTAATTGTACGATAGGGAAAATAGTGTTCGCCGCAGTATACTGCGAGGTTCAATTCATTTGATGACTGTAACCAACCTTATGTTTACATAAATCGTTTTTCTGAACACCTTATAAACATCAACAGACTTGCTTCAGCAACTGAAATGTTAGAAGAGAAGTTTATTTTTCCAAACCGAATTTGAAATGACCGGTATCTTTCAGATGGTGCAATCGGGTGATGCAGACAGTTGGGGAATACCCGTCTTTACACCGTTAGATTGGTGGCGGTATGTTGGAATTATAAGCTCTCTGCAATTATCACTTCAAATCATCGGGATGAAACTATATTGAGGTCATGAAACTTATTCTCTTCTACTCTTTTAACTTACTAGGATAAACTGCATCTATTACAATAGACCTTGTTCACTGACGACACATTATTCTTGGGGGGCAAAACGATGAAACACGTGACCACACGCATAAGAATTCGCCCTGCACGTGTATCAGACTATGCGCGTATTCAACTGATTGACAAATCAGCTGTCTGCATTTGTCTGTTGGTTTGTTTAGCCCCCAAAGGAAGGCGTACTTTCAGCTCTGTGACATCATACCACGGACTTATATACATGGACAGAGCATGCAACACGTACGTCCTGTCCGTAGATGGTCGTCACCGACTGGGACAAAAAAGGCGCACCAAGATGGCCGCCGTGAAGCTATAAATCGTCTTATTTGACGACGACTTTGTAATATTTTAAACAAAGGTTAAACTTGAATGGAAACAATCGTATCTCTTCAATACGTGAAGTGATTTTGACCTTAGCTTGCCATATTTGAAAATATTACAACTTTCTTGCAAAATATGGTGATATACTTGAGCAAGTGCAAATTTTCACACAAAACCATAGCTGACGGCCATCTTGGTGCGCTTCTTCTCCCACGTACGGTAGCGACAATATACCGTGTAGTATGCTCTGTCCATGTTTAGAAAGTCCGTGCATCATACACACAAGGCCTATAAATCTATTCTGCCTTTAGATGAAATCCTTCAGAATTTGTATTGTGTAGTATTGTGCAACGTCAAAGGGGTTAATCTTCGACACACTCTGAATAGATCTTTAAATATCATTTTCAGGGACGTAACAAGATGTATTTCCATTTCTGGGACTGGGTTAAGTGTTTAAATGCAAGGGGGGGGGGGGGCGACCAGCAACAACACTGTCTAAGCGTAGCACTATAACTGGATGACGCGCTGCAGTATACAGAGAAAATGTTGGCTCAACATACTGACATACCTCATAGATTGCTGCAAACTGCACTTCCCAATCTCCCAAAGCTGTTTAATTTCATCGACAATATTTTTCTTACAAAAAAGGAAAAAAGAAAAACAGGGTGGAAATTTACACTTCCAACTTGACACCGTAACTGTTACAGAAGGGTGGTTGGTAAAAAGATATCGATCGTATAGAATTATTTAATAATAAGAAAATATTATCACTATAGTTATGATAAAAAGAATTGAGTAACTGATAGAATTTTCTTAACTAAATTTCTGCGTTCCACAAAGTGTTTGTTGCACGTTTTGAAGGTCATAATTTCACTGCGTTATATGCATATGTTCAACATGTGCAAGTTAGCTGAAACTTTTAAGATATCTGCCTCCTGTACATGGTTTATATTTTATGCAGAACGCGACCTGAAAATTCGCTGACATTTCCAATTTCGTCCAACCATGTGTCCTAGGACAGCTTGCACGTTTCCAATAGGTTATAACACCCTTCTAAACCCTTTATAGTGAAAAATCATACTAAAGGAGTAAACAAGCCGGATTCAATCCAAATTTTGGTTACAAAAATTTCAATCGAGCGAGATTCATTTTCACTCTTTTGGATCTCTCTTTGAAATTTGAACTTTGAGTGTATAGCAGTGGCGTAGCCACGGGGGGGGGGGGGGGGTAGACCCCCATGGCCCAACCTTGCACTGCAAAAACACCTAAAAATAGCGGTTTTTTCTCTCTAAACTTAGACTTTTCGATCATATCGGGCCCCAACCCCCACACCATGACACCACCCCTCCTCCCCCATGACACAATCCTGGCTGCGCCCCTGGTGTATAGATATACGTACAGAGACTTGCTATTTGTCAAATATGAATTCTCTGGGCCTTCGTTAGTTGCCAAGGGCTACAACAAAGTAAGGTAGCTTATGTTGCCTTTTTCCATATATGACCCCCCCCCCCCCCCCAAGAAAAAGAAAATCTCTTACCCTTTCATAGAAATATGAATAGGATTTGCCCAATTTTACTTGCGCATTTCTCACATGGTTACTTCACCTGAACAGTCTCAGTTTAAAAAATAACTTTTGGGGCACTCCAAACCTAAGTTCTCAAATACTATGTACCGTATTTTTTACCGGATTAACTTAGAAATTTTCACCTTCTCACAAAATATTCTAACAAATAAATTTTACGCTCCATCTGACATTGACGTATGGATAAAGAAATCACAGGACTCACCTTTGTATAAGTACGACTTTCTTCCGAAGCGCAGACGAATATTCAATACACGTGCTGAAACTATCGGCGCTTTTAAAAAAAAATGGATCATTTTGTCAATACCCAGTAGTTTTTATTATGTTTTGACTGAGGTAATTGAACACGGTTACATGGATGGGGAATTCCGAGTTGGAGAATGTCCCTGCTTCACTTATATATAAGTTACAGGGGAAATTTTAACCATTGCAATTGCTTCCTTTTTGTTAGTATTATATATACGGATGGAGTACGGATGGATTATGGATAAAGTAAATGATTCCTCCTTTCCTTTGAAACTATTATGGTTGCCGACAATAAGCTCCTTATTGTCTTGCTTTTGAAAAATGTAGACAACACAAAAGGGGTTACGAAGTGACTGTAATTGTTCTTTATCGTCTGCTAGATCTCACACACACTTCCTACCTTGGTTCCATCAATTGCTCACTTCTTAAAAGGGTTCAGAACTTCAGCATTAATAAATTAATTGAACATGGGCAGATGTTTCACTTCTTTAGGAAATCATCGGAATTGTTTAGAATTTTATATGAAAAGTTAGACATGCTAATGAACTGATGAAAAGAATGTTTTATTACTGATGGAACAACTCAAAATAACGAAGAAACTAGATCACTAAAAATCCACTGTCTTTTAGACTTAACGAGTGCCAATAGGCTCTTTACCATTTCCTTGAACCTTTTATAGGCATACAAGCGGGGATCCTGTGGGCGATAGACCCCCAGGGAAAAGTGAGGGAGAGGAAGCACGCCCCCCCCCCTATTTAACAGGAAGGAAACCCTTTTTTTCTTCTTTTTTCCAAATCTCAAAAACAAAATTTTCAGTTCGCTTCGCTCCACTCAAAATGCAATATAAAATTAATTAGTTCTCGCTAATAAATCAGTCTGGTAAACTTTTCCAAGCTCTGGAAATGACAAAATCGGATATTTACCATATGTGACACCACAGGGCGCCGCCAATCACGTTCCTACTACTGTAGGCTAGTGTTCACATTTAATAAAAAGTCTGATTTGATAGGGTGCTGTTACTACATTCTTAATACCTCCATGACGGGTTAACATATTATTCAAAATTTGACTACAAGCAATCACCTACGCTTAATAGGAAATACGCAGAAACTCATGACTCTTGTCGCTACGCCTGATTTGACAAACGGTAGAATATGAAACATTCATGAATACGAATTGGGGACAACTCCAAAAAATGTTGAAGGTCCCTTGTATAAAGACAAAATAATTACGTACCGTGTGGAAAGTCGAATGAGAGTAGCGGCAAAAACATATTAATATCTTCGGGGCTTTTGAACATTTGGTAATTGAACTGTCCCATCCAAAGCATGTCTAAATAGGGACGGTTTAAAATTTATCACCCTTTCTCCAGTTCTCCTTACTCGTAACCAGCGGGGTAAATTTATTTTTTTATTATTTTATTTTTATTATTTTTTTTTATTTTAAGAAAAGAAAGAGATATTGAAAAGACAGAAAGCGCACCAGAATACTGAACTTATCAGAATATCCTATTGTGCTAACTTCTTGATTCCGGAAAGAGCATACTGCAGCACCGACAAGGTTGCTCCTCCCTGCTAAAATCCGATGATCACATGGTTACTCATTTTCGACATCCAGCTCATGAACGAAATGCACATTTATTTGACGGTAGATTTTTTGTTTCTCACTTCACGTGGGTTTCTGCATTAACAGTATCTGGATATGGAAGGTAGGACACAGAATGGCAAATTTGGACATGTATTAGATGAAATGTATATCAACACCACATGAAATTAGCATTGCTTAAAACCTGATAACAACACTTGCCTAGGTACAAATGAGCCTTGTAAGCTTCAATGTTCAACAAAAGTACAATTGGAATGAATCCCATCCCACGCATAAACAATTGAGTCGGTGAAATAAGCAAGTGAGCCACAACTGGAAGAAAGGCCGTGGCCGGCTGTGTTGAACCAATCGGTTGGAAAACTAGGCCCTAAAACCCCTTCTAACCAGTGGCGGAGCTACCATATAGTCAGATTGGGCGGTCACCCCCCTTGACGGACTAAAATTGCCTGTCAGCGCCTTTTTTACTCTTTTTACGGTATTGAGGTAATGTACCGTATCTACCTACATGAAAGCGCCCCTACAGCCTATTTCCCCCCCCCCCCCCCCAACCAAATATTCTTTCCCTGCAAACTTTGAAAGGCCCCTACAGGCCATTCCTGCCCCCTCTGACTGAATTCCCTTCCTCCGCCACTGCTTTTAACCTAACCATATCCATTCCACGTGTCAATGATGAAGTAAGAACGTTGCGTTGTCTTTTCTTTATAGGGCCAGAAAGTATTATTATGCTAATGGTGTTATGTCATTTTTGTCGTGGATTTTTTTTTTCTTTTTTTTTTTTAATGGCAAGTTGAAATTGAAATTGCTTACAAAATCAAGGCAAAAGTGCTTTTAATTTTTCTATTAATTTAAATTTAGATTAGTGGTTTACTTTTCATTCACATGAAATTCATTTGTCATGCAAACTTTTTTGCAGGCCTGTCCTTTGTATGGTCATATGCGCCACACCTTGAAAACCGTGATGAGTATACAGTTAGAGGTCAAGAGCAGTCGCCCTAACCTTACTTTGAAGCAACAGCTTAATCGCAATTTTCTTCTTATTTCTCTTCAAAGTACCTTTTATAATATTTTAGAACTTCAGTATTGCACATTCAAGGTAAACCAAGCAGTAACTCTAAGTAAAGTTCACATCTGAGGACAAAAAATATTGTCACATGACTCTCAAGGGCCAATCATGAAACAGGACAGTCTACTGCACTACTTCAAATTGGAAGGACTGCTCTTTATCTTTAAAGAATAGTCCCGAGAATCAAATTTGATAAGTCATGGATGAACATAATGTACACATTCTGCTGGAGTTAACATTCATTTTCCATGTTCGGTTCTCGAACATTAGGAATTAATATACACATTCCTTACAAAGGGTGGCGCAAGCAGACATGATATTACCAATTCCCACATTGCTGTTCAGTGTTATGCTTTCTCTTAAGTTTGCTACAAACTTTATGGAACTCAACCCTGCTCGATACCGATACATGCATTGAACATTTCGGAGCAATGGAATTTTGAAAAGTTTATATGCCCTTAGGAATGACGCCGTTATCACTCAAGATGAAACTAATATAGGGCTAAAAATACAGAAAAAGAAAACATTGACCGTCAATGCGAATGACATAACACCCGCCAGCTTCAAGTTGAAATCCCCATGACCCAACCTTGCAATGCGAAAAACACCTAAAATAACGGGGTTTTCTCTCTAACCTTAGACTTTTCGTGTACATGACGTGCCCCAAAACAGCCCCTCCCCATGACACAATCCTGGCCCTGGCTACGGTACTGACTACAATTGCAAATATCTCGAGAAACAAACCTGGAAAATGAATGAAAATTCCACCAGTATCAGTACCGTAGTGTGCACAATGAGGGTCGAGTGGCATGCCTGCCCGCTCCCGACACCTCTAAAAAACTTCGAGCCTGAGGGAAATAAGCAAATCGGGGAAATAACTCTTAAGCAGTGATGTAGTGTCCGGTTTGTGGTTTCCCAATTTGAAGTACTCGACCACATGGGTTGGTTTTCCTCGTTGAAAAGGTACATGGACTCAAGTCCTTGAAAGTATGACATTGCCGGACTCGTGATTCGAAGCCTTTGGACTCGAATGCATTGCTGGAAAGTATTCTCACCCAGCAACAGGAACGCAACCCCCATTACACTCTAAAAAATGATTACCCAACCGTTGGTTCCGTATTCCTCATGAGCGGAATTGGGTAAAAAACTGCCCAACTCAGTTGGTTAAGTGTTTTACTCAATAGTTGGGCAAAAGAAATTACCCAACCATTTTACCCAACTAATTTTGCCCAACAAATGGTTAAAATTTCTACCAACAGCTGTACTGTTAGGTGCTTGTTTGGATTTCATTATAACCTGATATATAATTATATGATTTGGGCAAGAAGGAAATTTAGAAAAGTACCCTAAAACTTACACCGTTTGCCCTCCAAGAGTGGTTGGGGCACCAGCGACGATGCACTTCGTTAATAAACAACAAAGAGTGTAGTTTGAAACAACAAACTCAATCGTGAACTTTGTATTTCTTCTCCCATTGATTACGTAGTAGTGAAAACTTTTTCTTCTATACGACCATTGCTCTTTAGGTAATTTTGTCCAGGCTTTTACTGCTATTCTACCATTAGCTCTTTAGTTACCAAATCCAACCTTATTCGACCATGAGATCTTATTATTAACCACTTTCTTAACAATAATTATCTGTAAAACTTAACTGATCTTTCACTAGTCATCTGATTAGTCAATTACATTTTACCTAACTGTTGGGTACTTTAAAACTTTCCCAACACCTTTTACCAACACCTGGATTTTACCCAACCTTAATTTGCCCAAAATATGGGTACAGTTGTTTACCCATTTGTTGGGCAATAATTTGGGCATGTTGTATTTTGCCCAACGCTTTTTACCCAACTGTTTTTAGAGTGTATTGGTCCTCAAACGTGTTTCAATATGCTTCAAAAGCAGCCATAAATAGCGCCAGTTTGCATCTCAAAACCCTCCCAAAGACTGAGCAAATACTTGCCAACTCTCACGGTTTCACCGTGAGTCTCACGGTTTGGGGCATCATCTCACGGTCAAATTTTCAAATCTCACGGTAAAATAACATTATGCAAAGAAATACTTACACTAAACCACATAGAAATAAACAGCTTTCCTCTCCCGCTTTCCCGTAAAACGGGACTGCGATCGCATCGTACAGCGATATAGCCTAGGCGTAGACCGGCTGCTACACATAGGCCTGGCAAGTTGGCGTACGCACCGTAGCCTGCGCATGCAACATGCAACTTTTTCGGTCGTACATACAGCGCATACAACGTTGCATAAACTAATGGTGTCTTCTTATCTGTCCTGCAATAAAAAAGTAAAGCGCGTAATCACCGTGTATGCAATTCTTACAAGTGTCACAGATCGATTCATATTGGAAATGGAAACAATTCCAAATTTTCTCTGATATAAGTTCTTGACTTTGAAATAGTTAGTCTAAAATAAACAAGAAAGCTTCGGAAACTTTTAAATTTTATTGGAGAGCTTCAGTTTGCATATACAGTACCTTCCAGAAAACATTATGTAGCAACAACGATATTCAGTAGATCGGCGTGCAATCATTTTCAGATTTGCCAATGTAGTAAGTGCAGATTCTTCAATCAGTAATCCCCGAACTTTTCAAATTTCCATAAACAAGAAACCCAGAATACACAAATGTCTGCAATACAAGCTCCATAGCCACAAATATTTGTTTCAAAAGGGCAAACTGCGTCCCTAATACAGTGGTGTTTACACTTCAAAGAAAAAAACGAAAATTGGGGTGCTTGCCAATATCCCCTGAGGAAGTCTGTTTACCTCCCTGCTGCTTGGCTAGCTACTTCTTACAAGCCTGAGAAATGCCATTTTCGACGGTCCTATTTTTCAAAATTTTCTCCCTTTCAACCCTGTCAGTTGAATAATCTGTGAGTGGATGGATTCTTTAGTAACTTGAAGAATTAACATTTTATCAATGTTCCTCAGTTTGAAAGGGGAATAGATATACTAGGATTATTGTCTACTGTAGCATAGCTGGGAAAACGAACGATTCTACTTTCTTTAGTGCCCAGTTTCATTTGAAAGAATGAAGTTAGAGCCTACAATTATTTTTATTTAAAAAACTATCGTTCTTCTTGGTAGGAAAAAGCGAAAAAATAGCATAAAAAATTAACCTTTTGGTCAATGGGATAGGGTGAGGTGCATAATCCAAAAGTTGCTCCGCCCCCTACTTTTCAAAAGTTCTTAGGCTGCTGCCCACCTCATCATATTATCTTCCCAATCCCAGTGATGAAAAACTCGCCATGGTATACTATAGTACAGGACAAATTTCGAATCTCCAGGTTTGAAGTACCAATCTCCAGGTTTTGTTACGAAAATCTCAAGGTTTGCCATTTCGGAGGTTGGCATGTCTGCAAATACGCGAACCTTGCCAATATTCTCATTTAAGTTAAATCATAACGAAACACTAGGGAAGCATAACTTAAACTGGAAAAGGGCCGTGGCCTGCTCGACTTTAACCAATTGGTTGAAACTAGGGCCGTAAATTTAAATCTAACAGTCTAACTAACCAACTAAATTATAACGAGCGAACGCATCCCGTTCCACCGCGTTGGTCTACTTCCCCTGTTTATGGACTTTTCACACTTACTCTTACACCTCGTCGATCATTTTTCCTGGGAAAAGTGCACAATAATTTGTGCCCTGGCAAAATGCTTTAGCAGAGCGAGCGTCACTATCAGCTGTCGTTTCATACACTGACAAAAAGAAACGTAATTTTACTGTGTGAAAACACTGGCAGCTAAGATTCCGAGTAGACATGTCCAAGAATAAAAGTAGCCTTAAAGGTACCGTTAATACTGGATTTATGCACGACTCTAAATGAACAGGTTGAGTACAGGAATCCCAGCTGCCAGTGTATATTACGGTAAAAATAACATTTTTTCAAAAGTATTGAAGGAAGACCGACGTTTCTCAACGCTCTCTGCAGCATTAAGTCCGATTGGTCCTGCGTTCTTACTCCCGTGAATAAATTCGCAGTTTAACAGGCTCCAGTTAGTCAAGGTATTATCGACCAACTAAACAAAATGTTTCACAATGTATTACCCGTTGCAATGCAAAGTCTCGATACACGTGGGAATGGCATGGTCTCTGGTCTAGTGTACATTCATACTTCATGGCGGTCGAGAGAATACACCAATAGAGGGGCAGGGAGGGACATTTGAACATTGCAAGAATAGAAGGTATGTCAAATTTGGAGTGTCCTCGGTTTTCTCTTGCAAACTGAGAATTTCTATGGACTACTACTAGTTATAGTTTTGGAGTGAGATCATGGGCGTCCGCAGAAAAAAAGTCAGGGGCAAAATTTCTAGGGAGGGGCAAAACCTCCAAGTCACCATGAATTGACACAAAGCATGCGACAATTTTAGCCCAAATGCCTCCCAGATCGCCGGAAATGGCATTTCTAAAACCTATTTTTCGCATAGAAACTTTGAAAACACGTTTTTTCGGGCTTTTGCTTTGATTTTTATACGTTTTTTCAAATTTTTGATTTTCCAGGAGGGGGGGCAAGTGCCCCCCTTGCCCATACCTGCGGAGATTTGACTGCCTTAAATCCTATTCAAGTCCGATCGAAAATTTATCAGACTTTCTGCATATGTTATACCGTACAACAACAGTGACGTCCTCCGTTAAGGAAACACTGTTCAGTGTTTCATTGCACGTTACACTTGAAAGAAGAAGAAAAAATCAAGACAGCTGATCAGTCAATCGCTCAGACACGTGCACAAAACTACTTATCCCAGTTTAGTTTATGACTTTACAGTCAAGTGGTTAGGTCATCGGCCCTTTCAGTACGGAGATCGGGAGTTCGAGTCCTGGCTGAGTCTTATCGGAAGACTTTTAAAACGGAACCTACTGCCATTGTTTTTGGTTCTCAGCATAAGCAATGCATTAGAGAAAACAAGCCAGTGAGTCACAACTAGAAAAAATGTGACAGTCGTGGCCAATTGATTGGAAGCTGGGCCGTAAAAATCCATCTATCCTAACCGAACCTTTCAGTTTATGTTCTGCGGCTTCTACAATCTATCCTCAATGATGATAAATACATGCAGCCACGTCGCCAATGGTTTCCCCCATGCAGTGGCGTACGAGGCGGGGGCAAGGGGAAGACTAGCCCCCCCCCCAATTTCTACAAAATCTAAAATTGCGACCGGCAGGAATTTGAGTAAAACTTGGGCGAGAATTTAAAAACTTCGGACAACGCGCAAGTTTAAAAAAGTAGCATACATGTTTTTTTTAACAAGTTCCTAAGGGAGGAAGAAAATCTTTAAAATACATTGGAAAATGGAAAGAAACGCCATTTAGTTGCGGTAAAATTTTCATGAAGGTAATCTTAGATTCCGAAAATTTGCTACACGTTCGGCCAGCGAAAAACCTGTTATTCCAGAGTTTTATTTCAAAACCTTTCACAAAACAACGCCCGAAACGTTCGAGTATCCAAATTCATTCAAGCATCTGCTCGAAGACAGGAAAGTGTTATCGTCAAGCTTACATATATGTGAAAAATCGAAGGGAAAATCGCGACACATTTGGACAGCTTGTGGCTTAACTTTTAGATCGACCCCGGAAAATTTCCAAGTGGTTCCACCGGGATTTGATCCGAGGACCTTCAGCATGCAATGCAGTTTGTATAGACTACAGTATGAAGTTGGAATGAGGTAAAGGGGTTTTTTCACGACTATATTCGGCTGAAAGTGTCGCAAATCTTTGTCATCATTTTTAATTTCCATGAAAATTTTAATTTAAACATAGCGCCTTTAAAACATGCTAAAGAATGATTGTAAGTTCTTTTAAAGAACTTACAATCATTCTTTAGCCTGTTTTAAAGGCGCTATGTTTAAATTAAAATTTTCATGGAAATTAAAAATGATGACAAAGATTTGCGACACTTTCAGCCGAATATAGTCGTGAAAAAACCCCTTTACCTCATTCCAACTTCATACTGTAGTCTATACAAACTGCATTGCATGCTGAAGGTCCTCGGATCAAATCCCGGTGGAACCACTTGGAAATTTTCCGGGGTCGATCTAGAAGTTAGTTTGCTTACTCAGTGTAGCTGTTCACAGTGATGCTGAGGGAGTTAAAAAATTGGAGAATTACATTACATTATTTGGTTGTCCATTTAAGGAAACTGTCCGTTTCAGGACGTTGTCCGGTTCAGGAAGTTGTTCGTTTGCTGAGTTCAGTTATTGAGCAGTGGTGCAGAGCAAGAAATCTCTACCCTACCCAGCCTTTGGGAAAGTGGCTAAAGACTGGGGAGACGCTCACGTCCGTCGGATGGGGACGTTAAATGGTGGTCCCAGGAGCAGTGTTGGGACCGATTAGTACACGCCTGCCTCTAGAACCTCTGAGCACTAGTCGGAAAGCGAAGGAGAAGTATGCCGTTGTTCATCCACGCTCACTCTTGCATAGGGTCCCGATGAGCAAAATTGCTTCCTAGCCCTCAAGACGTTAAAATAAATTAAATCGAGTAATCTGTTTTTCAATACCATGATGATGCAGTTTTCTTCCTGAATATTCATTTAAAAGCCACCTTGTGACGTGACTTTTTTCAAAGGGTGTTTCTAATCGAAGTAATCATTTATAGTTGGAAGTTCGGACAGTCAAATACAATTTCATCAACCCAATACGCACCGAGTTTAGCTGAGAGTCACAATAGAGCTAAACACATTATCATGTTTTCAATTCAATAGTTTCCCTGCCCCAAAATATGTAAGACCAACTCAAAATAGCAATTGCTTAGATCCCCCTTAAAGCTTTCCATCATTTTTCAGAAGTGTCTGGATTCGAGTTTTGTTCCTACTGACTGGCGGGTAGCAAATCTTACTCCAATTTTTAAGAAGGGGGATCGAAGTAATCCTTCCAATTACAGGCCTGTCAGTTTAACCAGTGTTGTGTGCCAAGTTATGGAATCTTTAATTAAGGATAGTTTACTTAAGTATCTTTTAGATGATGAGTTACTTAATCTGTCACAGCATGGTTTCCTGCCCAGCAGATCTTGTGTTACTAACTTACTGAGCTTTCTTGAAGATGTCTCTTCATCTCTTGATTCTGGATATGGCGTTGATGTCATTTACCTTGACTTTTCAAAGGCTTTTGATTAAGTTCCATTAGGTAGGCTAATGGTTAAACTGCATAGGTTAGGGGTTCAGGACAATTGTGCTGATTGGATAAAGTCGTGGCTTCATGGTAGATCTCAGAGAGTTGCTGTCAATGGTAACTTCTCCTCTTGGAAAGAAGTCACAAGTGGGGTACCACAGGGTTCTGTCCTTGGCCCACTTCTTTTCTTAATTTTCATCAATGATATTGATAGTTCTCTTACATCTCGTACAAGTAAGTTTGCAGATGATACTAAGCTTTAAAGGAAAATAAGCATTTTGGATGATGCCTTATTGCTGCAGAAAGATCTGGATAGGTTATTTTCTTGGTCTAAGACCTGGCAAATGTCTTTTAATGCAGACAAGTGTAAGCTCCTACATTTTGGTCCCAAAAGTTTTAGCTATGATTATAACATGAATGGTAGTGTTTTAAGTAATGTCGCCTTTGAGAAAGATCTGGGTGTTGTAATTACTGGGGATTTGAAGTCCTCAAGGCAGTGTGCAGCCACTGCTGCAAATGCTAATAGAGTGCTTGGATTGATTAAGAGGAATTTTATCAATTTTAGTAAGGATATTGTACTTAATTTTTTATAAGCAGTTGGTAAGACCCCATCTCGACTATGCAGCTCAGGCTTGGAGTCCCTTGAAAAGGACAAGTTTCTTTTAAAGCAAATTCAGAGGAGAGCTACTTGCCTTATACCTGAGGTAAGAAATTTACCTTATCATTCTAGGCTTAAACATCTTGGGCTTACCACTTTGGAGCTGAGAAGGATTAGGGGAGACATGCTCCAGGTTTTCAAGTTTCTTTGTGAAAGGAATCCCCTTCTGACTTGTAGTTATTTAAGGGTTCAAAGTAATTCTCGGGTGCGTGGGCATTGCAAAAAGCTGGAAAAGCCTTTTGCAAGGCTTGATATTAGGAAGTTTAGTTTCTCCCATAGAGTTGTCAACGAGTGGAATTGTCTACCAGATTGGCCGAGTAGTTAATTCCCCGTCAGTTCAATGCTTTAAGGTTAACATTGACAAGTTTTTTCATGGCTGTGGTAGAATCTGATTTGGGGCTGTTGTCAAGCTTTGGTGGTTTGACTTTTGATTAGGGCTTGGACTTCAGGGCACCTTATGGGGCCTTGGTCCTCCTTTGCCCTTCAACCTGTTATGTTATATTATGTTCTGCCCCACCCCACCCCCCCCCCCCCCAAAAAAAAAAAAAAACACAGAGAGAGAGAGAGAGACTCGAGAAACGCTCCCTTACGCCTATGCCTCAAGACATGACATTAAAGTAAGGTCAACGTACACGATCTATTCCCAACCAAAAATTTGCTGTTGGAATGAAGGTAAGTAACATACAACCTTGAATAGCGCTGGAAAGCACATATAATAAGACATGTACACGAATAACTAAAGCTTAGGATTTCCCTGACAATAGAATGCGACCGTTAACAGCCGCCGTAGTTTTGGGACTTTCCCAAAGTTATATATAGTGATAACTTTGGCCTAAATAATACGTCGTTATTTATTACGATACCTTTGACCTTCCAAAGTGATTTCAGTCGTATCAAATCTTCTCAACAAACAGTTTGTTTGAAGAACAGCATTCACTGTTTGGCTAATTTGTATTTGGGTAGCTGAAATTGTGAGGGAAAAATCCCGTCGTCAGTCCAACTGACCTAAAAATAGGCTGTCCAGGTACCACTACCACACACTGTGGTCGCAATTGATCTACAAAGTTACACATGTATAACAACATTAGGCCTAGCCTACATAGGCCTTGGTGCACGCAGAACACTATCGACTTCACAACGTAGCGCTGCCTAACCTAACGTTACCTTCCTTACCAGTTACTGAGTTAGTCGTTTTAACAGGACGAAGGTCCTAGGAACTAGGAGTCTTTCCACTGGCAACTCCCTACAGATAGTGTTTAACCGAAAACTGACTGTGTAGCCGACGTGTCACTTACAAGATGGGCGACGAAATGGTGAGATGTTTATATTGTGTGCTCGTACCACTTGCACCTTGGTAATCTTCACTTAGTGGAAATACTGCACAACTTGAACTAGCTAGGCTAGGCAAGGCCTAGGGCATAAAGTTATCATTGCTGCAGAAAAGAAAAAAATGTAACAAAGTACCTCCAAACCAAATGGTCCATTCATTACAGCGCCTTTTGGGATCTTGGCCACTACATGTCCGCCAGAATAGTACAGTCCAAATCTAGGAATGATAGAGTTAAGTTAGGCCTAGGCCTAAATAACAGTTCATGATGGGAGAGTTGTTCTCAAACTGCTAATGATTGTTTAGCCAAGGGGCCTAGGCATACTGTATAACCTTGTTTTTAAAATTGTCAAAAAATATTTATTTTGAGAACGACACACCATTTACCCCAAAATGTGAACTTTAAGTTAGTATTTCCCCATATATTTACAATGGAATAGAACAACGGGACGTGTAGTAGCCATGATCCGCCTTTTGTTTTATCCATCTCCCATGCTAGCTGATCTCCCCCTTTCCCCTAGTCCACCTTGAACAGGACTCTAGTCTAAGCTTCCTCAGTCCACTTCGTTTTAGGCCTAGCTAAGCCTACTCCAGAGTCCTGTTGGCCTTAGTGCACTAGAGATCCCAATATATATGGCTTTAATTTGCAGTGTTTAATTCCTTATTTTAAAGTTAACTTTCCTGGATTACTTTTCAAAATTTCCATAAAGTTTGCCCCATTTTCATGTTAACAGATGTAAAAATCATTTTCTACCATTTTGTACTTGAATGAAGAATTCCTTCAATTGTAGCCTAGGCCTACACAACTTTTTCTTAAGTCCAAAAATTTAGAAAGAAACAGCATGCCTTTGACATTTTGTATCACTTTTGCATGGCTACCCTGCATGTGTTTTTTTACCCTCACACTCGGTCATGTGACTGCATTTGCAAGCAGATCCAGGCAGACGTGCTTGCTGCAGTCCTATTGACTTAGTGTTACTGACTAGAAATTTCACCTTCTTTGAAAAAAGACCTGTCAAGAAATTTGAATGTTATGACGAAGATCATTCATGGCAGGTATGGTATTTATGGGTTGAATTTTGAAGCTGTGAGGGGTTGAAGAGTTGCTTCCCATGTTCATCACACACATTATCCAGATTTCACTATAGATGGACAAGGGCTATGTATGGTGTAGACCTCCTACTGTTAAGCATAGTACATGCTCCTGTTCAAGGACTACAGTACCTTTCCCCCCACTTCAATGTTGGTTAGAAATACTGCTATGTCAAGCAAGGGCCATCAAAATGTACAGTACTTAGCCCCTACCATAAACATGTGGCTCTACACTTATCCCCAGAAGTTAAATGTTTGCTTAATCTTCTGAGCATACACACACTTTATATTCCAGTATTCACATTGAACCAAGCAGTGGTTACTAGTAAATTTGGAAAAACTGTGACATGACATCACAACAGCCAATTATAAAACACTATGGTCTACTACACTTCTTCAAGTTGGGGTGACTGCTCTTGCCAGCTGTATGGAGCAAAATGGCAAATAATGTTACCATCAGCATTTGTGTATTTTGACTTACAGCCAATGACTTTGAAGGGTTATGATCAGTGCTGGAAAAAGTGTAAATTCGCCTGTAAGCAAATCATTTCACAGCAAGCATATGAGTATAATTGAGTCCGGCCAGCCTCAGCCTTTGCTCCAGTAATTGTGGCTCACTAGCTTGTTTTCCCTGCTACTGTATATGTTGATAATGCTGAGCTCCAAGCAAGGGCAGTAGGTCGGATTTTTAAAGTCTTTGGTATAATGACCGAGCCAGGAGTGAACTCGATCTAGACCTCCTGACTACAATTCAGGTGCTCTAACACTAGACCATGCTGTCGTTTGATCACACATGTTACAGCTATTGTAGTTAGTTACTTGACCAACACAGAGACAACACAGAGTCAGTCTTGAAAGTTGTTACATGGGCACATCAGAGAAAAAGATAGGAATGACCAACTAGAAGAAAGGACAGTGTAATTCGCAGGAAAAATTTTTGTCTCATTTTTCAATGAAGCTAATGGGACATTTATGGAATGTTCCACTTTTCATGTTAAATCAGTGGGACAAGGTATATTCTCATTGGCTCAATGGGATTTTAAGTTGTGATGGTTTTTTACTTCCATTGAATGCAGTGGGAATTTTTGAGAGTTCAACAGGATTTAAATGCAAGTAGGTGGGATCTAATATGGTCCCATTCATATATGTGTATGATATGTGTGGCATTATTTCAGTTGAAATGACCTACAGTACTTAAGGAAATTGACCTGCTTCATTAAAGGCCCAATTCTCTCACCCCAGAGAGTACCAATTCTCCTAACCATCTTTCTTAAGCCCCTCCCATAATTGTCTGAAATACATCCTCATCCAGCCATGTTTTCAGTTTATTGCCTCAGGGTGAGCCTAAAAAAGGTCAATGCTTACTATAATCAAAACACTATCAGTACAGTTCATGCTCTGAAATACAAGCTTTGTTACTCTGCATTGCTTGAATTAATTGTCAGTCAAAGAGCTGAGCTAATTGATAGTTTTGGTACACTCCTATAAGAATTGTAGTTTGAGGATTGGACCTTTGAAATGAATGGTAAGTTAGTTGCTGTAGATGGAATTTTATGGCTCAGTTTCTAACCAACTGGTTTAAGTCTGGACAACCAAAACCTCTCCTCCAGTAATGGCTTGCTGGCTTGTTTCAAGAGTTTGTGAAAACCTTCAGTCGAAATCTTAATTGTAACACTTAATGGGGATATTTTTGTCACCTCAGTTTGAATAGTCACCTGCCATGTTTTGTTATTGACCCATTAAAGTCATTTGATGATTTTACTTTCTAAGTTATGAAATATAGAAGAGTTATTTATTAAGTTCTGGAGGTAAGGCCCTGTAAGGTGTGATTGGAAGGGTTTTAAAGACCATTTATTTGTGCAAGTCTTTGCTTCTTTGTCAATCACCAGACACTATTTGTTGCGGAGGAGAATCTACTCCAGCGTTTCAACACAGACAATCTGATGACGAACAATAGACGAGTGAGTACAACTAGTCTTCTAAAGAAAGACGCTAAATTTCAGTCTTGAAACAAACAAGAGATTGCCATTGGCTGTAGTCAGTTTGCTGAATTATTATAAAGTGTGGGCCCATCCCTTCATTAATTTAATGGGTCTCTTCCTTAACTGTGCAAAGCAGTAAGCACCTCGTTATGATGAAACCTATTTCATTGCTTAAAGACCATGCCATGGTGAACATAGAAGGTTATGATTTGTATAGTACTCCCTCTACATTTAGTAGATTTGGAATTGTCCTCACTGGGCGGGGATTCTGCCAGAAACACAAAAAGAGGGGGGTGAGATTGATTACCACTAAACCCCCAAGTCTGAATTGATTCTGACATAGGTTAAAGTTGCAAGTGGGTTTCAAAGGGATGAAAGCTTGCTTCAAAGCCCCTGTAAGGTGCAATATTGAAAGGATTTTAAAGGCCATTTATTTGTGCAAGTTCAAACATTGCTGAAAAAAGGGGGCCCAAGTAACCCTCCTTCTTTTGGAAACTTTTGGAAAGGGAGGACAAATCCTCCCTTTCCCCCTCTACTGGAAACACTCCTGGGATAGGTCATGGGGAGAATTTCTTAAAGTAAACCTTGGATTTAAACAAGGTTCCCATGGTCAAAACCTTTGGAAAATAATAAGTCACATTAATTTGGAAAATTGATTCAAGGTCTGGGAAAAGCCATAACATTTAGAAAAATTGTTTGAAGTCCTCAAAATTTTCCCAGAGTGATATTGTTCCACTCACACTTGTAATATTAAAGTGTGACCTTAAAGTGGAGATGCAGTCACCCCAACTTGAATTAGTGTACAGTAGGAGACTGTTTCATGGTTGGCTCTTGAGAGTCATGTGACAACGTTTTCCTCCTAAAATGTGAAATTTACCAAGAGTAGCTTAATTTATCTTGCATGACCTTGAATCTGCCATATTGAAGTCCTAAAACATTATGACAGATACATTGAGGAGAAATGAGAAGAAAACTGTGAGATCGATTTGTTGCTTCAAAGTAAGCTTGGAGAGACTGCTCTTGCCCTCTAGGGTGGGTTCAAAGTGTGTTCAACTAAAATTTTATGTAGTTTTGTGTGAAATGTCAAGAGCAATGTCATGGAATTCTTTTATTTGGTACTGAAAAAGTCAAGGAGAAGTCATGCAAATTGATTCCTCAGAGAGAGCAGGCACCCTGTTTCAAATTTTGTGTCACTGCTTGTTTTTCAGATTCATGCCATCTGCAGAGCTGTGGAAGATGAGGAAAACAATGCTGTAGATGTGACCTTTGAAATACGTGAAAATGGAACGGTCCGCTGCAGTTTTCGTGGAACTCTGGAACGAGTAAATAGAGCCAGGTCATTGATGGAGTACAAATTGTCAGGGGTATATATATGACTGCATTTTGGAAGTGGTCTTTTGGCAAAGTCTGGCCATTTATGTTTGGCAAAGTCTGATCATTTATTGAAAATATTGCACTTGGTCCTGATGTTATGTTCCAACTTGCCTGGAATTAAGACACTTTGTTTGTGCCACCCTAAACCTTTTTAAAAAGTGATCTCTTTGCCATTTAATATGACAATTATAGGCAAGCATTAGGATATGGCTTTTATGCGAGACAAAGAGTTGCAATCATGTTGAATTTCCCTGCCTATAAAAACCCTGTCCACACCTTTTTGCTTCGGTCAAGGAAGGTCAACAAAAACCAGATAAGAAATTGCCCTTCTGCTTGTCTTTCACGCCTCGCAAACAGTGGCACATCTGGCTGGTATTATTCAGCCTTTGTTCACATCTTCCTCTAGCTGCCTCTTATCAAGCTTGTTGTTTCTTGGAGCTTGCTTGAATGAGTTAAGCAGGAAGTCGGGTAAAATTTGATTACCCTACCAAACCTCCCTTTTGGTGGGGACTAGGGTGAAATATCTAATAGGTTAAGAAATTGCTCATGATAAATTTTCAAGGTTGCATTCCTTATTTGGCACCTTGTTTCATTGTCAAATGGGAAAAGGACAGATGTTTCATGATACGGCTGTTAAGTGATACTTGTAATACTTCATACGCCCCTTTGTTTTAATACTTACCATGTTTATCTAATTCTTAAATAGTATAATCAGAAAGACTATAGCTAGATCAACTTTAGTGATGGACTTGGAAGTGAAAATCCTACCAAAGTGTATAGTAAAGTATAAAATTGTTGAAAAAGGTGGTACATTTTTTATTCAATGACCCTTCATTAGGTACTATGTCAGATATTTCTGTGTGTCTCTCACTATGAAGCAAACAACCCCCCACCACCAAAAAAAAAAAGAAAAACAAAAAAACAAGCAAAGAAAGAAGCAAACAAAAACCCAAAAAGGCATTTTCATCAAAACTTCTTCAAAGCAAGTTTAAAGCATCAGTTTATGACTGCTGGAAGTGAGGTTTGTAGAGTGACAGACTTAATGGCCAATCTAGTCCTTGTAGGAAAAGAACAAAAGAACAAAAAGTCACAGTCTCTCTTTATTTCCAACTGGGTGCAATGACAGAAGTAATCCTGCAACGGCCCATTTTCGATGAATTTTGATGGAAATTGTGGCTATTTTTTCAGGTTTTCAATATTCTTTAGTTCACTACAGCTGGAAGTGAACTTAGTACGTTGAGAGACGTAATGGCCATTAGTCCTTGGAGCTGAAGAATATTCCTTGGTGGCACTAGTTACAGGCAGTGTTTACACTGAGGTGCATGATTGCGGGATTCCCGCTCTTACTTCACAAGTCCAGCAGAGAACATATTTGTTTGTGAGAAATGACTACACTGTTTCCTATGTAACATCTGATTTGCCTGACAAAACTTGTGGAAGGGTGGAATTCCCAGCACACATGAGAGGAACCTGCCCTTAGCTCATTCGAAAAATTTGAAGTACCCAAGCAGAAAAAAGATAAATCCTGACAGCTGTTGCTGCTTTTGTGCTGGTCACTGAACATTTCCTGAATAACTTCAGGCATGAATGCACGCACACAATACTCTATTGAACTTGACTTAATCCAAGGTGCCTGCCATGGGGGTGATACACTCTGTTTAACAAAAAATTTCCTAACTGGCCAACAATAGCCCTAGTCCCTAGCCCTAACAAAGAATACAATCAATACAATACAATGGCAACAGCCAATCAAGAAACACCTTGCTAAACAGTGCGCATCTGCCCCTGTGCCTGCTATGACAAGTACCAAATTTGCAAAGTAGCTATAAGGGATTTTTCCAAGCATGCATAGTTTAAGCCCTAATTTGTAAGCACTGGTCACAAGTCTGATTCTACATACAGTTGACGGTTGTTATCACATGTCTTAAACAATAACTTAAACTTTGCTCTCTGTCTTGAATCTTTCAAACTGCTAATTGTGTAATATTCTTCATTTTGTATTGCTCCTAGGGGAGGCAGCATGACATGGAACCTGTCGAAGGGATGGTTCCACTGAGCATCGAAAATCTTCGTACCTTAGATTCGCAACTGACGGAGAGGAGACAATTTGCATGCCAGCCCTGTGAAAATATTTGGTGGAAGAAGACTTTTAGTTACAAACCAGTCAGCCAGTTAGTATTACAGATATAATATTGCCATTACATGAAATAGCCCTTACCAAAACTGCCCATCACTAAACAGTCTAAAACCAAACTTTTGGGCATCTAAGTTGGGTTTTTACTTGATGTTCACACCTACAGTTTATAGCCACTCCAACCCTAAAATCAATAAAAATGTGATAAAACCCTCTAACCATCCAATTGGCTATAAACTGAGGGTGTTAACATCAAGTAAAAACCTGACTTATCACTCAAAAGTCAGGTTTTAAACCATTTTGGGGTAGGCTGTTTTATTAAGGGCTATTTTACGTAATGCAGAGAACTGCATAGTTTTGATAGTTTTGAAATTAATTTGAAAGTACTCTTGAATCTGGCAATGAATTCAGAACTTGTCAGTTTTTGCCACTTACTAAGAGTTTACATTGATAATGGTGGACTACAGGGTGAAGCATTGCACTCCAAATCCAAGACTTGCTGGTTTGTTTCCTGCTTGGATGTGTCCATGGTAATACCATGGTAATACCATGGTAATACCATGGTAATACCATGGTAATAGTTTATATGGATTGTCCTTACAAAAAAAAAACAAACAAAAAGACCAGCAAAGGAAAGTTCAATGTAAAAAAATGTTGTCCTGCATCTCAACTCTGTAAGTACAAAAGAATAGAAATATCATAATTTTTCATCCAGGGCTTGAAATTTTTAAACTTCATGAACAGCTAAAGGGGGTTTGACAAACTTTTTAACAACTGTGCAGAAATATATTAATAATTTGCAGTATGCTATGGTGTTTTTCAAAATCAACTTTCACCACCAGTGCCCCTCCATGTGGGAGGGTTGTAGAATGTCCCCATGATACTTTTATTCTGCATGTGATGAGTGGCAACTATTAGTGGAAAGACTTGCACCATGTTTCAGCTGTATTTGAAACTGAACTTGATACATTTTTAAAACAGTATTGAGAGTTTATGGGTTTGTCTAATAGAAACTGTAAAGTCCTTGTCCACACTATGGGACGCCACTTATTGCAACAAGACTGTCATTTTATTGTGAGTGACTGACGACTAACTAGTTTTAAGAGCATATAGTGTCCACAATATGGAACAGGTCGCAGGTCTATGAACCGATTCACGCAAAATTGTAACGTTTGACATACTCTTTATTTCTTAGGATGAAGAGACAGTAATGTGTTCTGTCCATTTCGATTAACTGAACTTCACGGGGTTCATTCCAGTAGTCTGCCATTGTTGTCAATTGCATGTTTCAGTTTCATGCCAACGAACATGTGCGGTCACATGATACTGGGTTGCACATCTAGTTGCAAAGCATTCCACAGTTTGCAATCCAACTGAACAGTCTCATTGCAATGAGTTGTGTTCCATTGAGTCACATAGTGTGGACAGGGCTTAACACAATCATTCTGGTGTGTGGTTAATAAAATCTTGTCCCACTAACTTCACCACTTGTGTGGTTTGGGTTAACCCCACACTAGCAGAGATACTGTTGAGCCCCATTTTCATGGCTTATGACAGGGAAAACCTGCCATTACCTATGATGCAAAAACATCTGGATTTTAGAACATTGACATCGCATTTTTTGGGAACTTTGAACTCAGTGTTTATTCACAGTCCAGAGAGGTAGTCTCTGGGATGCTTCTTGAAGAGGACTTTTAAACAGTGAAAGCAGTTTTTTGATACAGCCCCATTGGTAGCATTAAAAATCACCCCATGTTTCTCTCCAAAAAATGACATGTTTATGAATCTTGTCGGCCTTGTAATTTTTTGTTCAAAATTCAAAACCTGTGCTACATTTCAAGATTGAAAGCAAATTATGTGGCCTTACATGAAAGACATTCTCGCTAATAATATTGTAAACCTCTGTGATAAAAAAAAATGAACAAAATTGTTAAAATATCGTTCTTTCATGTTGGAAAAAATACCCTTAGAACAATCTCATCAGGAACTGTTCTCAGTACTAATTATATACCCATTTAAGTATTTGAAAATGACCATGGAGGTTGAAATTTGATAGCACTTTATCTCAGAATAAGCTGAAAGGGGATGTAGCCCTTCAGTGCACTTAAAGTAATTTGATTCCCTGTTTGGCAGCACATATTTCAGGATTTGTTGTAAGTTGTTATTTGAACCGCAAAGTTGTCGGGCTTCTGTTGTACCAGAATGGTAATCAAATCTGCTGCTCATTGAAGCAGCTAATAGGAGTAATGAACCAGTGGTCGGGTATTATTATTGAGAACGGCAGTTTTCCCCTAAAAACTGTGGTAGCCATGACAGATCTCCTTAAAGGCTAATATCCCGTAATGTATGGTCAAACATTCTTGTGAAAATCTTCTAATCATATCAAGAACCAATATGACATCTTTCCTTATTTTCTATTTATTGTTTTGTCTTGTGTAGTTGCGTACGATGCCAGAACTGTTACAATCCCATTCCTTATGACCAAATGTATGGATGGGGGCGATTCGTTTGCCAAAATTGTGGTAATGTGTTCACAGGTTATGCTGTTGCCGGACGAACATCACCCTGCTTCCGGTGTGGTAACATGGTACGTCAGACAGGATTTCGGAAACGTCCAGTGGTTGCTATTTTACATGTCATCATGTTTTGCTTATAGAACAGTCTGGAGGAAGCTTTGTTGAGTTGGTACATAGCAATTGAAGAGATTTAAACATCTTTTATAGGAATAGCACATTTGTCCCTGGATGACCATTGCACAGACATGTCCTTTGACAAAAAGTCCAAACCATTTTTCTAGGCCCCTCTTTTACCAGCTGCAACTGCTAAGTGTTATAATTTAAACATGAGAGAATTTACAAATATTGGCCAGAGTTTAGAGCAAGATTTCATGAGGTGTTATTTTCCATTGAAATATAGTAGTAACATGATATAGTAGCAACATGGGATTGCATTTGTTTTATGAGTGACTCTCATTGTAAAGCACTAAGATTTAAAAACCGTGGGCATCTGCTAATTTCATTACCACTGACACAAGTTGTCAACATCATGTTGAAGGATTTTAGTTTCATTTAAGTTCTTTATTCTTTGATACAGGATGCAATCATCCATTTGCATGTAAGCTTTACAGTCACATTTCTACATTTCAAATTGTGCCAAGGTCAAACAGAATGTTTTATGTTAACTGGTACATGTTTGGTGAAGTATTTTTGTTTTAAGGTAACAGCAGCTGAAGCTGACCATGAAAAGTATGTTATTTTTAGGGGATCAATGTTATTGCAAAAAATTTAAAGGTCATAGTCTCTGTTTAGTTCCAGCTGGGTGTTAATTTGTTAATCACTGGAATGAAAAGATATTCCTTTTCTAGCTTTAGGAAGATTCATTTTCACTATAGAAGGCCAGCATCACCTCCCTCTCTGTATATCCTACATTAGCACAACATTTTTTACCCTTAGCATTTTTCCAATCAGTATCCTTTTTTGGCTCTGGATATCTGGGTAGATTATATGCAGATGAGTAAAGAGGTTGGAGGCAAGTTCTCTTTCATTTTGGAAAGTTTCTAGAGATTCAACAATGAAAATGAAACCATCATTTGGTAGCGAGACAGGGTTGTAGTTAAACCCCATGTCAACACTATAGGCCGCAGCTGCCACAGCTAAGCTGCCTCTTCTGCAGCCATGCTTCATTGCTATGCACATTGCATTCATTGCTATGCACATTGAAATAGCAATATATATTTCTCACATGACACCATAGGCATATTTCAGCCATGTTTAAGGGCACCGCCTTTATGCACATACAGGCTTTCCCTCAGATATGGCGGCTAATAATGCCTGATTGTTGCGCCACTGAAAACTATGTATTTCAATGTGCATATTGTATGCTATGCACATTGCAATAGCAATAAATTAGTCTGGAATTGGGCCATAAAACTCCATCTAACTAACTGCAATACGGATGGAGTGCTTCAACCTACGCCACAAGCCCCGCCCCTTTTGAAGGGCAAAATCTATGTAGTACTCATTTAATATAGCTAGCTAAGAAGCAGCTGACGACCAAGTGTGACCCTTGCACTACAACACAGTTGAGCTTTGCCTGGCAGTGGGCATGGCTTACCAATTGTGACAAAACATGAAAGCACTTTATAGCAGAATTGAGCTGGTCTGATTAGATATTTGCAGTAATAAAGCATGGCTACAGCAGGGCTGAGGAAGCTACCATTTGGCTATTTGACATGTCGTATGCATTTTGTCAAAATAGCCAAGCTGCCGCTCCCTCAGCCCAGCTGTAGCAGCTGTATCCATGGTATATTACACATGACAGTTGAACTGCTGCTATGGCAACGTGCATAGCAACAAGGCATGAGTGTAGCCCCTGCAGCTTTGCTGCAGTGCCAAATTTTGACATGGTGAATAACTGCTTTAATGCTTCATTTATTTCCTCCTTTGCAAAGGTTTTGCCAGAGAACATTGGGCCCAGACCCCCTCTGGACCGTCCTAGAGGGAACTACCGGCATGCCTGTGAAGAGTGTGATAATGGAAGGATAAGACCCTGTCCAGCCAGGGCCAATCGCGTGTACAGCGAGCCTCATGATTGCAGTGGCTCAACAGTAAGTACATTCTTGACGCAGTCAGAAGTGGATATTTGAAAAAGAAGCTTTCATTGAAGAGAACCATGGAAAGACGAAAGTGAGTGACGTTGTAGGAATGGGATATGCTTGAAACAAGTTAATTCATTAAAAGTTAGTGAACTGATTTCAAAGTGTCAAAACAGGTGAGGTGATGGAGCATCGAAATATATTTCATTTGTTTGGAGGTGGTTGTTGACAAGTTTCAGAGTGTCTGCAGGTATGGAAATTCTGAAAAATTTGTGAATGTTTTTTATTCTTTTTCAGTTCTTGAAAAGAAATGAAAAGTCAAAAGGCATCAGTATCATGGAAAGATGAAAAATTCTTTAAAACATCAAGTTCAATTCAGCAGCTTAAGCATAAATTAAATGAATTTAATTTATTTATACTTTGTCCATATCTTGAATCCAAAATTTCAAGTGCAACTTCATGTTGACTTCACACAGGGTTCAATTGAAGAAAGGACTTCCATTTTGTTATGTAAAGTAGCAACAGTAAGTTATTGTATGTTGTTATTTCATTTCGAGCTCATTTTGAAGGTGAAAACAAGGCAGTACTTATCAGCACATGCCCCAGTATTAGCCAGGATAGATCATATGCACTTACTTTACCCATCATCAGTTTTTGGCCAAAGTGGTGAAGCACACTTAGACTTCACAAGTGTGTATAGAAGGGAATGTGTGTATCCAACCTAGTTGCAATGGTATGAGCTTTGCTCCAATGCAGAATGCCTTTTCCATACTGTAACACCATTTGCATGAGGTCGTTTATTTATTTTTTGAGTAAAATTTGAGCACATGGATTCACTGAAATCTGGGGAAAGTGAAGGCTCTCTAAGGTGGTGTAGTTGAATTTCCAACCAGTCTTGATTTAATGAAAGAGTAAGTAAAAGTAAGTAATGGTAAAATAAGTATTGTAGGTTGATCTGCTTCATATGTTACCTGTGGATTAAATGGTAGGGTCAGTAAGAATCATATCCCACGTACAGTAGGCAACACATCGTTTCATTTAAATACAGCTTCTAAATGGCCAGAATATAACATCATTCATGGAAGAGTGGCCCTTGCTCTGTGCATGACACTGTAATGCTTGTTTCAATTAATATTGAAAGTCTTTTTAAAAATGCTGTATCCAGGAGGAGGTACTTTTGTAAATTTGTAAACCCAGCTACAAGGTATGTGATGAATTGCCTATGGTACCACAGTATTTTATTTCAGGAGTATTTTTCCTGGATTTATTTTTGTGTCTACCAGGAAAATATTTTTTCAACCCCCCTCCCTCCCCCCCCCCCCCCAAAAAAAAAAAAAAAATATCTTGCCTCTACTAACAGCTCTGTCACCATCAATTTTGGTTTAAACTTGTTATTTTCTTTTTTTAATGAAAGCTGTTGACTTGCCTTAAATTTGCTTTGAGTAGAATAGAGTCATATGGCAGAGGAACAGGCTCTTCATACTCTTAATGGCCAAAAAATGCAAAATATCTGTGCTGTAGAAAAAATGTGTGGATGTGTTGATCTGAATATATTAAAAAAGATGCGGTAGCTGTAAACTATATTTTAAAACCAAAGCTTTCAAGCAGTTTTACTTTGATTCGAAAAGGTTTCTCTCATAAGTTGTCTGATAGACAACATGGTCAGCACTTGCCAAAGTATAGATGTTTTTATCTTCAAGGGCAGGTATATACTCAGTATCAAGTTTTTATTTGTTGAATTATATTTTATGTAAACTTGGCTTCCATGATAAAGCTATTTTGCTCTGATAAAATGAGGTCTTTAATCGTATGGCTTAATTAGACCGAAGTAGGCCCACATGTTTTTCACTTTAAATGTCCTGTCAAGTAACATTCCGAAAGTTGTATTGTAATTAGATTCAACAAGTGTGAAATATTCTTTCATGAAAGTAAGGGTCTAAACAAGGAATTTTAATTGTGAATTTTTATTGCAGAGTAAAATATGTTATTGTAAGTTCCAATTCAAGTGTTAAACAACTTATTTTGAAAAGTATGTACTTAAAGGACAATGCAATTTTGAGACAATTTAATAGTAGAGAAACAAAAAAGTTTAAGGACAAGCTTTTTGAATATTGAATACTAGTATATTATTTAGGATTTAAATATGAAAATAAGGGACAAATTATCTATGTATTAAATTGGAGTAAGGTTGAAACAAAATGTTTAAATAACAAAGTAGTGGACATTAACATCACATATTAATAGAAAAATTCATGATATAAGTTTTTTTGTGAAATTGAAGTTATTGTTACTGAGATTGCAGGTTTTCAAGGAATTACATTAGAACTAAGGAGAGACTTTGCCATGTCCTCAATATTGGACTGTTTCTTGAAATTGCAAAGACTTTACACCAATGCAGCTTAATTGCTACATATGCAGCTGATTTATGTTCCCCCTTGATGTAAAAGGTTACCTTTTGTTCTCACAAGTAATATAAGATATCTTACTGATGATAAGTTAAGTATGAATTTCAACTCAAATATGTTTTAATTTTAATGTATATATCTTCCAAATGTTCAGTTTTTATATTGTGAGTTTTGCAAATTACATTTGATAGAGTGTGGGAAAGGTCTATGATTAACCAAGTGTAGGTCACTTTGTGAAGACAATATAAGTGCGTTCGGTAATTCGTTTTGGTGGCTACGCACATGCGCACATTCTCCAAATGATCGGGATAAACAAACCAATCCTGCACTACCACACATGTTCCAAAATTTGAGTTTGCATGAAAATTTGGTGACGTCAGTCTTCCTTAATCCAACCATAACATAAGGAATAATCATACATAAGAGTGGTTTTGTGCATTGGACTCTGTCTAAATAGCCGTTCTGGTGTAAAAATACACATTTTAGTATTCTGTAAAGTAGGACTTAATGAGCCCCTGTTTTCATTCGGGTTGGCTATGCAGAGTTATGCTCAGTGTGGTATCCATGTACTGCATGAAAACAAGGGAACCCATGACATGTTTATCCCACACTATGCCATTGTGCCTGGTGCTCAGCATATGATAAGCAATCATGACAGGAATTCCCCATTACCTACTTTTACCCGACTTGCCAATGGCAACTCGGGTAAGAAGGATTAGGCCACTTTATTGATTTGTTGGGGGAGGGCATCCTATTGGCCCATCACAGCTTTTCAGTGTGTCATGCATAGGTGACTTTCAACTAATGGTAAGGTCTCAGAAGTCAAGATGAGGTTCATGTCTGCCTGGAAGTTCAGCTAAACAAGTTGTGTTGGACTTTTTCTAAATTCTGGCTAATGGGCATTTCCTGTAATGATGGAGTAGGGAAAACAAACCAGTTAGCCACAACTGGAAAAAAGACTGTGGGAGGCTTGATTTAAACCAATTGGTTAGAATCTTGGCCATAAAAGTCCATCTAACCTGACCTAATGTAACTCACATTCTGCCCCACAATTCTATGTGCTGCTAATGAATTACTGAACTAGCTTATTGGTTAGGGGATGGAAAAGAGCTTTTGTTTCAAGCACTTTTTATAATCCAGGGTAACTCTCCTTGCAGATTGCTTGCTTCCAAAAGTCATAATTTTGGACATTTGTAACCATATGGATGTAAGTTTTATCTCTGATCAGTTGTGCAATTAATTCATGTTTGCATTTGCAAAGAGTTTTATTCTGAAATTTTGCTGTGCTTGTTAAATCTCTGGCATGTTCCTGAGAGTTTATGGGGGCAAAGTTTATTTTTAAAGTTGCATGAATGGATGCACCATGCCCATATACAGAAGTGAGAGCAATAAGAAGATTCAAAGGACACCACTAAAACTTAGGCCCGACTCCAGAAGTGGCGGTCATTTGAAGTCTTCCGTAAAGGATAAAGGCACCATATTAAATGACCAACTTCAGGTCAACTGTATTCAGCCAAGTTGCAGCATTGCTTGTTGCTATGCACATTACATATTTGCCAACTCTCACGGTTTCACTGTGAGTCTCATGGCTTGGGGCATCATCTCACAGTCAAATTTTCAAATCTCACGGTAAAATAACTTTAATCAAATACAAACAAATGCTAAACCACATAGGAAATAACAGCTTTACTTGTTCCACTTGCATAATGGGATTGTGATCCCATTGTAGAGCAATATAGGCATAGGTCAGCTGCTACACATAGGCTTGGCAAGTTGACATATGTACCCTAGCCTGTGCATGCAACATGCAACTTTTTCGTTCGTTCATAAAGCAAATTAAACTTTGCATGGACTATTTATAAACATGGCAGTTCATCGGTCCATTGAGTGGTGCGGATTGCAAATTTTTTTTCTCTCCATGGTATGGTAAAGGACAAATTTCAAATCTCCAGGTTTAAGGTACCAATCTCCAGGTTTTGTTATGAAAATCTCTAGGTTCCTCCTATTTTGGAGGTTGACATTACAATACTAGACAAGCTCAATCCAGGTATTGTACCATGTGTGTGAAGAGCTACATGGAATTCCTTTGATGTCTCATGGTTCTTAGCTTGAATTTACAAAGATCATTCCATCATTATTATTTAGAAAATACCAAAGTCACCTGTTATAGTAATGACAGTGAGAGAGGAGAAGAGGGGAGGGTCTTGAAACAACCCCAAAGAAAAAAGGTATGTTACACTATTAGAATGCCAGACTTGCCATAAATATTTGATGTGTGCAACTCTGTTTGATACAAATGAGCAATTGCATGAAGGCTGAACATTCTTTCTTTTTCTTTGAGAAATGTGTGAATCCGTGCACTAGATATTTTTAAACATTGCATTTGAATGTGGTATTTTTATTTTGCAATTTCATAAAAAAACATCTTTTTGACATGCACATTTTATAGCAGATAATTGGGCTTTTGATATAAAGTTAGACAAAGAACTTGTTTCTAGTATTTGGTTGAACAAGTAAAATTGCAGCATTCACTTGGCTGGACTGACAAGTTCAAACAGCTACAGTTAAGTAAAGACTTTTTCTATTGTTGGTTACATCATGTAAGTTACAGTGGCAGACCCTCTGGCCTGTAAAGTAGCGACATGTCTTGTCATCTTTGTGACTGCCAAAATATAAAGTAAACTGGCAAAATTACAAGCGATTGCTTCAAAGAGTTACAATCACAAAGCTACCTTGAGAAAAAGGAAAAAAAAAAAAAATAATAGGCACAATTCACATGCAGGTATGCAACAACTGGTAAACCATACAGACCTACTGAACAGCAAAAATTTAAAAAAAAAAATGCAATGCAAAATGTGGTAGGGTGGCAAGTGCACCTTTGCAAAAAGAAAAAAATAAGTAAAAAATAAATAATAAAAAAATAAATAAATAAATAAAACCCTTTGGCAACCTTTAACAACTAATATTCCTAAAAACAAATTTCTGTTTAACATGCTGCTAGAATCCAATAGGACATTTAAGCCAATATTACCCGAGAAAAAGGCTTTTTCCCGGGTGAAGCTTATCTCTATAATTGCATCAGTTAATACCTTTTACAACCAAACTTGCTCCATTGACCAATCAGTCTTTAAAACGGTTCAAACCCCTTTAATTTTATTGATCTCAAGACACCTGAACAGGAAGTTCTCTGATAGATTCTGGATTAAGAGTGGTCAACTAGAGATGGCTAAAACTTGCTATTCATTTCTAGCATCATGAAGGCCTGTAGAGGCTTGGTATTAAATGGGATCATTGCATTTTGAGTGAAGCATGGTATGGGGGTTAGCTTCCAGTCTAAAAACATTACTTAAATTAAGGCTGCCTTGAAAGGAAAGAGAGAAACAAAGGAAGGGGTCACAAAAATTTGGGTGGAGATGTTGTGTTCAAATTTGAATAGCAGACCAAATAGCAGGCCAAATCATGGAGAAAGGACAAGATTCATAAGGTTGGGCAGTGTGCAGTTATTCACTGGTGCTGGTGGTACCAGTATTAAATAAAAGTACCAAAGACATGTAGTGTGTAAGTACTACCCATTCTTCAAAAGATGCTGCTTGCATCTGTTGCCAAGCTCCTTCATGGAGCTTAGGTAAAGGGAATTTAGTGCTGAGGCTTTCGTCAGCTTGTGGAGGTGTAAGAAATTTATGAAAGAATGAAGGAAAATAATGTTAAATTAGAAAAGATGAAGATTATTAATTTAATTCGGTTATAGCGAATCTGTCTGGTGCTTGCAGTCATGTTTGCTAAATTTTGTTAAGTTCTTTCTGTCCAATGGGCAAATATTTTAAAAATGACAACCAATTAGGCAACTCATTTGCATTGTGTTCTTAAATTGAAAAATCTATGATAGGTTTTTAAGCATTTTCAGCCCAAATGCTGATTTTTTTTCAGTTATAACCTAACATTGTTAGGGCTGTCAGCTCTTAGGGAAATAAAAGTGTTGTTTGAATTCATTCCTATTTTAAGGGTTGGGTTTTTTCAGTGCTTCATTTATTATTAATATTGCATGGTAGGGGCTTCCACTTGCTAACTGAAGATTCATCATAAGTACAAATGACAAGCAAACATGCATCTGTTCCTTTAAAGGGTAAGAGCAGTCATCCCAAACTTATTTTGAAGCACCAGCAAAATCTCACAATTTTCCACTGTAAATTCACATTTAAGGAGAAAAATATGGTCACATGACTCTCAAAAGCCAATCATGAAACAGGACACACTCCTTCAGGTTGGGGTGACTGCATTTCCCCTTTAAAGGAATCCCTGTTTTGCTCAGTTATCACTCCAATATTTGGTATGACTTTTGTACAGTTTTATTTCAAATCATATACATTTGTTTTATGAGCAGAAGTAACAAAGTGGATTTATTTATTATAAACTATTATAGCAATAAGTCAGTTGAGGGTCCAAACATATTTAGACATAATTGTTTGCTTTTACTTTACTGGATTTTACAGGTTTTTGTACTCAGCAAATTGGCAACTTTGGTGCTGGAATCTAAATCATCTACTTAGTATTAAACAGTTTTTGTGCTCACTAAAATATTGATGTAAATCTAAACATGATGGGACCATTTCTTGTTTACTTTAGTGATTGAAGTAGAATCATGTGAAAAATGCTTTCATGTTGTATGTTGAATTGAAACTTAGTTTCAACTTTTATCTCAAAAATTTTGTTGGTTGCTCTAGCCTCCATTACATGTACATCCCCATGTACAGATATGTCAGTCTGGTTCCTAAGTATCTGTGTAAAGGCCCCGTCCACACTATGCACTGTGACTTACTGTTTTGTCGTGGTGATTTACTGATGACTAGCTTGGGATAAGTAATGTGAAGGGCAAGGTGTCTGCACCATGCAATTTGCAAAACTAAGAAACAATTTTTCTGGAATGTTGACGTTTAACTTACTCCTCATTTGTAATGTGGAAGCGACAAGGTTGACACTTCCCTATGTCAATTGACTTATCTCGGTCCAGTTTGGTGTCATGAGGATGGGCTGCTACTGCATTGCAAATAGTTGCAAAGACTTCCACTCTTTTTGTCTGAATAATTCCGTCGCATAGTGTGGTGGGGTTTTAAGTTGCTTCAATAGAAAGTAGTAAGGTACAATACATAACAGAGCCAACTGGACTGTACAATAAATTGTCTTAAAAATTTGTGTCTTTCTATGAGAAAAGAACATTGCAAAATTCATGTGAAGATGAGATTTTGTGTCATTTTTTTTTCTCACAGTCAGGAAATCTGGAGTTTGACTCCTGACTAGGACACAAAGAAAATTTTAAGAAAGGAACCTAAAGCCTCTATGCTTAGGTCAGCATAACAAGCAGTGAATTAGGGAAAAAGGAGCCAGTGGGCTGTAACTAGAAGAAAGGTGCCAACCATGCAGCCTGACATAAACCAACTGGTCAGAAAGTGAGCAGTAAACCTCCATTTACCTATAGCTTTATAAATTGGATTGAAAAAGCTCAACTTGTTTTATGAAAAGGAATTTGAGTAACTTTGCTTGTAATTTTATTCTGGCCCAAGCATGGCTTTCCATACACCACTTAAAAAGTATCATTCATTTTATGAATAATTTCTCCATGTACAGGGAGTGTACCAACAGTTCTGCAATCTCTGAGAATTGCCCCACATTGTTTCAAAGGATGGTTTATTCAAGTTTCTCTTTCTTGCCTTAGTGTTTTGTCTTTGTCTGGCTGTTTGTCATTATGTCTGAAAAACTTGTTAATTGCTTAAAATGTCCATTATTTTTCCAAAATCTGGAGAAATATGTTACCACAAACTCGAGGGAGTGGGTTGTCGACCTATGTGGTGAGAATACAACACCATTCGGGTGCCAATGCCTTAGAATTACTGAAGTAGCAGTGTTAAGGACAAATCTCCAACTCATCGTCTGAAATTCCCAATTCATTGCCATCGTGCTAACCAGCATTTCTGTAGCTTCATCTTGGCATGGATGATATATGGCATTTCCAGAAATTTTAAGGGCAGAGTCATTTATCTCACCGGTGGTTATGGTCCAGTCACTTATGTATTTCTTTTGCCCACCTGCCCATATTGAAATATGACCCTCCTCTAAGTAAAGTTTTCTCTTTTGCCTACTGTGTCTGGTTTTCAGTTGTGAATCAAACATATTAACATTATCCAAAGTTCCCACTGTTCAATGTTCCCACAAACGATTTCTTACAGTCAATATTTATGTCATGTTACTTGAAGAGACAACTTGATTCAGAAGCATCACTTATAGTGCTCAGAAGATATTAGAATGCTTCAAGCCTGTTTTACCATGTAACTTCAAGAAATCACAAGTGTTTTGAATTCCCCACCCACACCCTTCCAATAAAAATTCCAGGCCCATCTTCTGCCTATCAAGAAATAGCATTGAAATCAGGTAAAGAAGACAGAAAAGCACAAAACCAAAAACAAAACAAGACACTTGGGGTTATTTTCAGTATGTACATATAAATTTTTTTCCAGCTCAACTGGAGATAAATGCTGCGTTTCAACATAGATAATTTGATACAAAATTGTTTGGTAAAATTTTATAACTCTAAGAGATGACGAAGAACGTCAGTGGGAGGGAACTTACATACAAGATTTCACTTACATTACCAACATGGAATTCTTTCTCCTCATGAGTCACATGAGTCACTTACCAAATCTACAAGACAACTACAGTAGCAACAGAAATTTCTTTCTCACGAGTCATTATATATTAAACCAAATGATGACTACAAAAAAAAAAAAAACATCTGGGATGGTATTTACTTCCTTCTCATGATTATAAGTGAAATGTCATCCACTAAAGCAATGTAATGTTTATGCCCCCACCCTTTGTGAGTCATACTCCTACGGCATCATCACTCTATCACATCAATCTGATGACAACAAAGGCAACAAAATGGTGATCTTTTGCAAGAAGTGATATAACACATAACTACTATCCTACAAAATAAATGGCAACATGTTCATCATGAGTCATGCCCTTGTGAATCAATTGCATGACTCCCAAAACAGGATTTGGGACGTGTGACTTGTGAGACAATGTGTGCATGCATGTATAAAATGCCAACACACAGATCATCCTGAGTAATGATTATGATATGGGTTTCACGACTACAGCAGTAACACACTAGTGATTATGCTTCTTTTCAGATGCTATATGCATCTGAAGACCACAATAGCAACTATATGATACAGAGATGTAAGTGAAGTACGAGTCCATTTCCTGAAACTTTGTTATCCACGACTGTCAGTCTGGGGAAGGAGTCTAGATATGGTAAGAGTTCCCCTTTGAATGAACTTTTCATATTAGGAGACCAAAGTGTAACATAGTGGTTTCTTTTTCTATTTTCAAGTATGTTCATGCAATAAAAAATAATGATCCCCCAACCTTAAGACCTCATACAACCTTACACCAATCCAACCATGGTGACCACAGCAACTTTTTTTGTCTAGAAAATATGGATTTCTGGGGAACAGTTTGCTCAGAATTTCTAATTTCCTTCACTCTTTCATATTTAATGATATTCTCTTTTATAGACTTATTCTATAAAGGTCTCTTAATGACTACGGAAACATTCAGGTTGGTAAAATTCCTCTCCCTCAGGATTCAAGTGAGCATGATATCTACAACAGCAATTATACCTTAACAATTTTTCGTCTTCCATTTACAAGACATTCTTGCCTGGAGTCATAATTATATTACACAACTGATGCTGACAATAGTTGCAGCACTATGGTGACATTCCCAAAGCATGTTCACAGTACATCTGGAAACTATAGTAGCAACGCAATTTTTCTCCATCATAAGCCGTGAAAATTAGTAGAGTATCTAATTACCACAAACGCAACACCACATTATTTCTCCTTACCATTCATATGCATAGCATAGCCATTTTTTACCACAGGTAGAAGCATATCTCATGTCATGTCATAAACTTGATGACTAGTCTACCATGGCAACATGACTAATCTCTATACTCAGAAGTCATAGGAATATTTCACTCTTTTCTCCTGATTACATCAGCAACAAAGCATAATTCCCCAGTTATTTTATATGCATACAGCAGTATCATTTCCTGAGCAGCAGCAACACAGTAGCTAAAATACCAACCTGTCTTTGGATGTAACTGAAGGTACAAAGGGTGTGAAGTGCCATTTATACACATTAAAGGGACTATCAAAAATTCAGGTTGTATCATAACATCAACAAAAGATACGAGAAGAAACTTTGATGTGATGGTGGAGATGGGGTGAGGGTGTTTAATCTATGCAGCATTTTTGAGGTGAAACTTTTGTTTTGATGTCAATGAAAATAAAAAAAGAAACAGATTTTATCTATAAAGTGGTGCAAATAACCAATGCTACTCCAAGTGATGCAACTCACACTAAACATACCATGATTTTCAATAGGTTCACTTACAACAATCATCCCATAAATCATATCAATGCAAATCTGTTCAAATATGCCTCTTCCTTTTTGATCTGAAATACTCAAAAAACTTTCTTCCTTGCAATTACTGACACCCATTGGTGATTTGTTCTCAATACTGTTAAGCATTACTTCTTTTTAAAAGAATTACTGTGAGAAAAATCAAAGTCAATGGACAATTTCTCCTCTAATTCAGGAGACGTGTCCCTCTATCCTTTAGGATGCCTGCCGATGATTACGGATACAATTCATAACAGCATAAATACTTCATATTCACAAGGCACACTCTTAACAATTAGACACAGATTCCAACAATTAGCTTCCTGAAAGCCTATACAACATTATTCATATGTCCTTCACCAAGTATTTCATTATTTCTTCAAGTCCTTGTTAGAATATCACTGTTCCTGGGACAAAAAGACTTTGCAATTATGTCAAAATCTGCCATGCTGGGGGACAATCATGGCAAGTACACATGGTTCGGTGCTGAAAGCAATGCACAGCGTGCACTGTGGTATACATGGTGTCCACACGTTCATCAAAGGTGTGTGTTAAGTGTGTATTATAACATCATATGAAAAGCCCCAATAGATGTGCCATGCCACCCTTATAGTTCCTCTGTCTCTCTTCCAATTCTCCGATTTCTGTTCCCACCACTAGAACAAACATTTTTTCACCAGCAACTGGTTTGGGCGCAAGGAAATTCAAAGAGTAAGAAAGCCAAAAGCACTTAAAAAAGAATACCAGGGGCCCATTCCACAAAGAGTTACGCACAATCTTAAGTTTGATTCCCCATACTTAAGTCAACAGTAAATCATACTTAAGATCGTGCTTAACTCTTTGTGGAATAGCCCCCTGAACTTCAGTGGACAACTGATCCATAGAGCTGTGAACCTTTCTTGGCCCAGATGACTCTGTCCCCTTCCCTCATCCCAAGCAAATAGGTGTGTCAAATGCCTCCCTCCCCACCTGACCTCATCATCTCTCTTATCCACCACTCACTACTTAACACAGTGTACAAATTTACTATGTCCATGATGTATAAAATTTCATTTTCAAAGGTATGTTATTTTATAATTTATCAGTTAATTATATATTATGTTCATTTTATTTCAGCCATGAGTAATCATTTTACAATTCATCTGCATACCTGTATGTATATACTTCATTTTCACTACGGAATTTGTAATTAGCATTCATATTAGTTTATATGTTAAGAATGAAGTTATTACCATGACGATATAAAATTTCACAAAAACATTTCAGAGGATCTTGGTGCATTTAATTGTAAACTGCAAAATGTTTTTTTTTCTTACTCCACATATGATGGGAGTAAAAACATAGCAGCACACTTATTTTCCCTTTTACCATCTAAAATACCCACCTTTTTTGATAAACTGCTTAGTAAAATAGATTCCTGGCTTTAGATGGTAACACTGGGCAAGGTTTAAAAACCTCAAACATCAATCAGATGTGAATGAGAATACACACTCATCTAATAAAATCCACAGTTAGTAATAAATCGCTCCTCAGTTATGAGCGCCTCCCCCTTCCCTCATATTAAACAATTTAACCTCATTTCAACACCTGGCTTTATAGATCATTTCACACATTAAGAAGAATGAAACATGAGAGTGTAAATGTTACACAAATACAGCCTTCATGCATGCATTTTTTTCATCATTAAAATGTATTTCACTTCATTCTTGTAATGAATGTCATCATACCGTATCACATAGTTATATCAATGACAACGTAAATAGATGGTTCTTCCTTTCTTTCCATCACCTTATTCTAACTTAACAACAGCACTGCCATTGTCAACAGTTTCAAGGGTTCACACCACAGTGGGGAAAATGAGAAAAGTCTGGAATTTTGAGAGTCCTTGCTTTCTGGATGTTTCATGTGGTTTTGAAATTAGAAACCTTACACTTTTAGTACTTTCAATCATGTTTAGTAAGTGTCCAGGTTGGGTAAACACATAAAGATAAAGACCATTTTGTTCAAACTCCTTTACTTTTCAGTACTTGATATTTACCATAAAATATTTATACCCTGTGCTGCTCTCACAGTGGCACAGATGCATTCAACTACAAAATCCAGACCAAATCAGATAATATGGGAAAACCAACAAATAAAATGTGGTTCCAAGGTGCATAACTCTTCTGACCAATAAGTCTTAAAAATTATTACAATTACTTACAACCTAAGAGAAATGTTCAGTTCATATTGTCTAACTTTTCATCTTAATGCTGCAATGATCATGAGTACTTGCAATACTCATGAGCATTTTACCAATGGAACGATGCATTTCTTATTTGAAATGGCTAGCTGTGGCTTATGTGTTCAAAAAAGTGGAAAATAAAGTTCATCTGCTTTGGAGTTCTTCATCAACAAAAAAAGGATTTTCCGATCTAGAAACTTAACCAACCTCTACATATGTGGGAAGTATCAGCTCTACACTAAAGTACTTCAAAAAAGAATAGAGACTTCAATTCCAAACCATCACATGTTAAAATTGTGAAAGGAGTTGACACATTTGTGACTTGCTGACACAAATATGAGGTCATGATGGAATGGGACCTTAGTAATGTTGCCATTAACAAAGAAGTCATTGTTGCAATCATGTTCTGAGAACAAAGTTTTACTGTAGACCTGGTAAGTATTGCTCATGCTGTAGACCTTATGCACTGATGACACACTGACAACATCCTTAGGGTTAAAACAATGGGATCCGTGGTTGCACGTATAAGAATTCGCCCTGCTTGTGTAGCAGACTATACGCATAATCAACTGGTTGACAAATCAGCTGTCTCTATTTGTCCATGCTGGTTTGCTTTGCCCCGAAAGGAGGGTGTACTTTTTGCTCTGTGACATCATATGCATAAGGTCTATTCATTGACTGATTCATTGAAGTGGGAAAAAATTAATTCTGAAGTCCTGTTTGACCTGACTTGCCTCCAACTCACTTCCCCCTCCCCCTTCTTTACTTTTCCAATTTTTGTGATTTTTGTGATTATTTTTGTTTAAAATTACCTGAAAATATCATTCATAAAGAACTCTATCAAAACAGACCTGTTTTTAATATATTTTAAAGCATAATTATGTTGATTTGAAAGTTTGCAAATAATTCTGCATACATAAAATATTTATGAATTCTTCATGAATCCTGCCTTAGGCTTCTTGTCAAATTTTTCGAGCAATTGAAACAGATTTTTTAATCTTTTCTTTTTCCCATTCATCTTTCCTTCAAAATTCATATGAGTAAACACATCATAAATACCATGGCTGAAGTCAAACTGACACAACCTGCACTTTCAGTGAAAACATGAACATGCCAGTAAATTATACTTTGCATTTCTGGAAAGAGAATGTTCATATCCATTTAATGACAATGCCAAAACATCCCCCATACTTTACCTTTACAGACACAATTTTTAAACTTTTCCAACATTCTTGTAGCATCAATAAAAGACACCAAAATTGAAGCCATTCATTCTTGTATTCAACATAAAATTTTTCATCTCTTAAATATGCCTTTAAAACTTTTGTAAAGCCTTCAATTCCACAACCCATCAGCAGCCATTACACTGAAATCAACTTCAACAAGTCAAATGACCATCACCTGATACCGCAGCAAGCTGTGTCAAAGCTTTGTTATTGACAGACAGAATGTTATGCCATTTGCAAACAGTGGCTATTGAAAAAGTTGGGTGGTTCACTATTAATCTTTTAAAGTAATGTTTATGTCATGCCAAACAGCACTTTTATGTACTTTTACTCTGTGACCAGAGAGAGATTCTAGTCTTTGAAAATTCACATGAAGCTGGTCAAATAATGAGTTGGTTTTGTTTGTTAAAATTTTACACCTTAACTTCAGACCATCTTGCTTAATCTAGCAGTGTCCATAGCCTTTTTTCCACCCGAGGGGCACTGGATTGTCAAATTGATGAAGAAGCCGCTTTTTAATTTGAACATAACATTAATTCTTGCAAATAGAGTGCTTTCAATTTTCTAATTAGAAGTTGTTTGCTTTAATTATTTAACATAGCCCAGGTTCAATCTGTTATTAGACACCTCAAGTGACGAATGAGGTGAAAACCATATAACTGTTTACTCTACTGACACAATAATCCCTCTGAGATGGTCAGCTTACTCTTGTCATCACAGGGTCTAAGGAGGAAGATAAACCAATCATGCACCAAATACAAGATTCAACAGACCAGTGAGCCAAACAATTCTGTTTAGCAGTACACTGAGACCTGCACAAAAAGGAACTTTGCGGTTGGATGGACCAGTAATCTATTCAGACGTGATAACATGCGAGGTACAAAACTTTGTTTCAATGTGCTTGTTGGTTGAAGTTCGATGAGGTTTTATGTCTCAATTTTGTAATTCAGGTCCGTCACAACCTTTTTTACAGTTGTGGCTCACTGCATTCAGTGTGTGGAAGAGCATTAAATCAGTTGGAATTGGATTTAATTATATTATGAGATTGGTTGATTTTCAAGTCTGTCACTGAAACCTTTTAACAAATCCAAGGAAACTTTTTTTCTTTCTTATCTTGAATTCAGTCTCAAGTAAAGTGAGCTGATGGTCAGAGACTTAAAAATTGAAATGAAAGACGAATCTGCTTCTTCGTAAACTAGAAAAAATTTAACAAAATGAAGGCTAAATATCCCTGATCCCTAGTTTGAGTAACTTGTATAGCAAATTTACTGAAAGAGCTGTATGGTTACATTGTTTGCTAAGGCAGCCACAGGTACAGACACACAGTTTGTATTATATTTATTTTAAACACTATCTTACCCAGGTTCACTGCAAACCATTTACAATATTTTGCTGTTCTTTCAGACATTCAAATATGCTTCCACTTTCTTAACATTTGAATAGCAATACTCATACATCAACTCCTTCTCTATCCAAAGTTATGAGGAATATCTTCATCCCTATACCATTCATGCACAAGTCCAATTTTTGGTTTCTCTTTGTATCACCTAACCTCAGCCACCCCTCACCCCCTCCCCAGCCCCCAGAAAAAAGAAGTATACCACAAACATATTCTACATATAGTCATCAGCAAAATTAATGAAGTCCTTTATTCTACAGTTACAGACTTTTAGGGACAAATATAATTTATTTGTGAACTCTTTATAGCCTGCAGAACACTGAAACATGCCTCCTCACAAAGTCTTTGATAAACTATAACAGTTGTAAGAGTGCTTTTATAAGTGCATAAGAAATTTTTTTTTTCAGGGGGGAGACTGACATTTTTATACATTTGGGACACCAGTCAGAGAATGAAATAGAATAAGATACTGACCATGAGAAAAAAGTCAACAGACTACACATTAAACGGTGAAGAGATAGAAAGGAATGTATGAGGTATTAAAATGAACACAAATAAAACCTACCCCGCCCCAAACCCCTAGTCGTGATTTCCCCTACCATAGTATATCCACCTTATATGAATGCAAGTCTATCAGCACTTCATGCACAAACATACACAAAATATGACAATTTTTAGGATCCAACAAATGTCTGATTCGCGTATCCATCGCCTTCTGTGCTATCCTCGTCAGAAAAATATCTGGGTTAACGTTATTACATGTATTATACTTAATTTATTTTGAACTAATTTACAACCATACCTAACTCACTGTAATCTCTACATCACTGTTACTTGCCATCTCTCCTTCCATCCGGTAAGGCTCAAAATGCAACACTGCATCTCCTACTTTCTTCATGATAAAACAAATGATTGAATGGTGATAAAACTCACAAGCACTTTCCTGCTTCTAAAAAGGGACATAATTGACCTATCTTTCTAGCTATGACACCTTTCAATCAAAACATAAACTTTGTTTCCCTGCGTCCTCCTGCTTGGCACTGTTCTTCTTTCCTCTGCCTTCTTGTTGTTCCTGCCTTTTGTCGAAAGTTAGAAACACTTTGCACTCTTTAAACACCAGCTATGATTTGACTTGCAAATCTGCAAGAAAGTGACTGGCATTACAAGGATACCTTTCTTCACACGCATATCGTGAACAAATTTTTGCTTTACAGCAGGCTCCTTCTTGGTTGAAAGACCTTATTCACACGATCTGTTGTTAAACAAAGCGCTGAATACAAGGTAAGCCAATTCAAAGAGCTCCCTTTCCAGTAGGCCCTCCCATATTTGAAGCTAGCCATCACAATTAGCATCCCTAACAAAAGGATGCTCTAAAAGAGCTGAAGCATAAGGCCTCTTTTCTTGATCTCTGATGAAGACATGCCTTAAAAAGTCTGTCGCTAAATTAGAAACATAGTTTGGTATTTGAGGCATGGTGTCCTGAGTTGCAATTCTGAACATGGCTGCCATGGCTTCGTACTCGGACCAAGGAGGAACGGCTGTGAGCATTTCAAACACGGTAGCACCAATACTCCTTAAAAAGAAAAGCACCATACAGGCATGTTAGAATGTAATGGAGACACATCGAGCAAGTTATAAATATTGTAATCTTTGTCTGTTAACTGACATTTTCATGGCAAAATGTATTTACACTGTCTCACAAATCACATATTTAGCTAG